>OY856410.1:1315934803-1317352303 GCA_963693085.1 Alisma plantago-aquatica | reverse complement strand
AATGAAATTTGGGCATGGTTGAGCCCTGAATGAGGTGTAATCCTCTTGTGTTGATAAGGGTTGATATGCTGGCTATGGATGATAGTTATTATCTACTCCTTTATGTATTTTGTTAATCATTAGTGTTGTTGATCTTATTTGTTATATCTGATTGAACTGCTTAAGTATTTAATTACTTAAAAATGTTTTAATCAATTAATGTTGTTGGAGATTATATCTCTAGCTGGGACATGGGTCTCACCCTTGTGGTTTGCCACATTTTTTTTCAGGTAATCAACAATGATGACAACATAATTGCGGAAGTAAAGAGGAGCTATAGTAATGAATATTTAAGAAAGTTGATTAGATGTCTAGTGTGTCCTAGAGTCATCCTTGTACTCTCAGGTCTGGGCAAGAAAAGTTTGTATATGGTGTTTCAAACATCTAGAACTTTTGTTAGCATGTTAATGCTTGTTTGTGTGGCATATATAAATATTGTTCTCCTGTGTATATATGTTGTGGATAAGTAATAGAACATTTGTATCAAATTTTTGGCCTAGTATGGATATAAGAAAGATGTTGGGGTCTTATACAAATGTTTCTGAGCAGGTGCTGACGTTGAAATCGATTTTAATTTACCCATATTTTTGGGTATGTGATTAATTAGTGATTGATTGTCTTTTATGTTTTGAGTAATATTGTTTAGTATAACAAGTTCTCACAAAAAGAAAGTCTCTAAATGTCATTTCTTCTCTCTTTTTATTTAATTTATGATTTTTCCAAGTAATATGTCTTTAAACCTACAATTTTATATGCTTGCACATCAAACTCAGCACAGTTCTATTGATGCGTACCCATTTTAAGATTTTAGGTAACAATTACACTATGAATCTCTTGTGATGATCAATGCATCTGCACTCATGATAATCTGCTGGTACTCTATTGATATATAATGACATAGAAATGACATACACATGGTTTATATATGGGACCTAAATCTTATCAGGTATTCATTTAGTATTCTTTTATGCTTTCTTATCTCATACTTGAGTTGTTGTTTGTGGTTTTATTTATGCATAGGATATGCGATCTATGCTATGGATGGATGCTCAGGGCCTCTCACCTTTGGCTTTCTAGCCATTAGGAGTGAGGATTTGGGTAACAAATGATATTGTGACAGATGGTATCAAAGTAATCACATATCATGTATGCATGTTTAATAACCCAACTTGTATGAACCTTGGGCAAACCTAAGTACATAATGGTGAAGTTGAGGTGTCTATGCATGTCACTACATGGGGGATAATGCACCTCCTATCCTCCTAGATATAGTGGTTGGGGTCTTGCTTGTATACCTACTTGGGCGAAGTGAATCCAATGTTAGATCAATGATTTTTCCCTAAAAAGCTTAGAGAGTTTTATGGCATCTTATCTCTTCATTAAGGACTACCCTAAGCCACCAAGATTATGATTAAATAGATTCTCTTCTCCTCTTATGATCTTTGTTGTGATAATTAATCACATGATTCCTCGATTATGGTAGTCTATGGGAAAAATAAAATTTGAATGAATTGTAAAAGTTGATTAAAGATGATAATTATTCCATGATCAGATATTAATTTGAAAATTTTGATTATGGTGAATGATGAAAGTACTCTTAAAGCTAAGAACTCATGTGTAATATCTCAGATCATGTAAACTCAATTTTACCAAACACGACCTATGTGATTTCTATGTTTGAGGTAAATGATAATGGTCCTTAATATGATTAAATAAGGAGAACTCATGCTTCATACCTCATTGTTGATGAGGTCCCTATTGATTAAGTCTGTGTTGCCCAATTGTTGATTAAACCTCAAACATGATTAAGCAAACATTTTCCCCTATTTGTTGACATGTATCATGATCATGATTTTAAATGACTATGACTTTGGACTCTGAAAATCATGATGAAAAATTGATATAAGAGGCAAAATCCCCTATTGATTATAATGCCTCATTGCTAAACTCAATTTTGAATAATATGACAAATATGATATCCCGATCATACCTAGAAATGCTCAAAATGTTAATAAAACCTATATTGACTTCTCTATTTTCAAGTATATCGCCTTGCTTCTAATTATGAAGAGACAAGAACAACATGGTTGCTATATTTTGATAAATGATCCTTGCTCTCATGACCTTGTGAAATAAAAATCAATAAATGATACTCATCCTATCTTGATAGACTTGATACTTCATGACTAATGAGGACAAATGTGCCAGACTTAGGGTGGTAGTTTGTTTCATAACTCCCCTAATCAAGGTCGCATCCCTATCATGATTATATATATATTTTCATCTTGATGATTATTTAGAGTTTGGAAAGGTAACCCCTTCCATACGATTTTGATCTCTTGATCTATGTCTCTGATAGGTCAAATCTTATGATGATATTAGAACTTGAAGTTGAATTTCGATTTGATGATGATCTTGAAATTTGATGATGTTGACTATAGCTTGTGGTTAAGTTTCCTAGAAGGACCTAGGTCTAGATAATTCATCAACCTTGAATACCATGATAATGACGTTGATGTTGATATCACAAAATGTTGCTTGATTGTTGATTATGGATGAATGGTCCCAGCTATTGTCTAATAGGAATCTTGTACCCTAGCTTTGATATTTTGGACCTACGATTTTTTTTTCCAAAATCATGATTCACGATATTGATTTGCAAAATCTAGACTAATGATGACTCATCTTAATTTTGATTTGACTCCTTTGATCACCCTATTTGTATCTTAAGATCACCCTCAATTTATGATTGATGACTTTCGTGTTCCCAAATCTCAAATTTTTTGAAATGTTGATTATTTTGATTCACTTGATTTATGACTTAGGGATAATCTCTCATGTGGAATAGGGTAGTACCTTTCTTTTATTTTGATATGAAGATATTAAAATATGATGTTTGTGTCGAAATGTTGAAATACGAAATCTTCATCAAGGATGTATAACCCCACCCAAGGCCAATGTAGAATCTAACCTTAAAAGTTAATATTGGAAGTCATGCTTTAATCTTGAATCCAAAGTTCCTATTTGTTTGACCTAAATGGTGATCGCTCCAAATTTGTGATCTTTTGATGATCGTTTTTATCAGAGTGTCATAATGGAAGCGTGGCTATGTTTGGATTTTGATTTTTGGTATCTTGATATTGAAATAATTTTGATGATTGAAGAATGATGATAATATGTGGAGATATGGAATGTGAAGTCCCAATGTCATTTGAGGATTTTCCTAAAGTCTGGGGACAAAATTCCATTTAAGGTGGGGAGGATTTAACAATCTAAATTTTCCCTCTCTTCCAATTATGCACTTAGTGACTCATAATGCACACTCATAATGCACTATATTTGACTCAACTACCTCCCTAATCATAAATTATATGTTTGGAATAAAATATTGCTCAATTGTTGAGTTATAATTGGTAAATTGTAATTTTGGAACTCAATTATGCTATGTTGAGTCCTTAATTAGCTTTGAGGATGTTTTGAATTTTTGAGACAACTCAACATGATTATCATGATCTAAATCCTTAACCATAATAAAGATGATGAAAGTTATTTCTGACAGTGAAGATTTCACACAAATCGGATAACCGAGCACAAAGTTATGGCTCCTTGAAATTACATCTTTTCTAGTTTTTTACTAGCTCAAATTTGCTCCTTTTCTCTTTCTCGGGCCTTGGCCATCCTCTTCCTTGGTCTGGCCCAAGAGAGGTGCATCCTACTAGACTCTTTTGGCAGTGCACTCAGATAATTGATCAAATGGCCAGGGACCACCACTACAAAAAAAGGTCTTCAACTATAAAAAAAATTGTAGCGAAAACCCCATATTTTGTAGCTAAAGGCTTTAACTACATATTTTGTTACACATACAAGTTGTAGTATATGCTCGTATAACTAAATCCTTTAACTATGTTTTTCAAATATGCAGTTAGATCATTCATTCGCTACAAATTCATATGTATCCGGAAACGTAGCTAGATATTGTCCTTACATATTTAAATATAAGTATAATTATAGCTAAATGTATGACTACAATTGCATATATAGTCAATATGTAGAAAAAACATGAAGTTAATACATTTTATATGTATTTAGTGTGTAGGGAAAGGAAATAGTTACTATATACATATATATGTAGTTGATTATGCATCTAGCTACATATGCAGTGCCATTTAATACACATACATATATATATATACATATATATATATATATAAAAGTATATATATATATATATATATACATATATATATAGTGTAATTTGTTAGTACATAAACTCTTTTAGTAACAAAATTGTAGTATTTAGAGCAAGTTATGCTCATTATGCCACTAATCTTACTTTCATTTATAATGAAACGTCGAATGTACATGGGGAGGACGTATACCTTGCCCCTATTACACAATGTGTACAAAAAAAGTATATACATATATCAATGATTCAGTGGTCTACTAACATCTTTGCGAAAGAGTTGTGACTTTCTTGGTCAGTTTTAACATCCTTATTGTCTTCTTCTTTTGTTCAAGCTCTTGTTGTGCGGTCAGCATCGTCCAAAAGCACCCGAGATAAGAATCTGAAAAGAACCTTCTAATCGTCCCTATGAAGTTGGTCACTATGTTTGCAGATGCTGACAGTGGCTGTTCAAATATATACATTGGTCTATGAAATGCAACCTTCTCATAGCAGCAAAGAGCCATATCAAATTGCAACATATCATGATACATTGTTGCGTCTGTGGTTGTTGTTGCAGCTGTGACTGGGCGGGCCTGGGCTTCAATTGGAGATGCATCATCATGCTTCACAGGAGAGCACATGTTGCGTCGGGGTTGTCTTAGATACTTCTATACTCCGTATCTGAATTCTTGACGTTGTTAAGCTCAATCTCTAATTTAGGTAATGAAAGTTGCTATGATGGTGAAGCTTGGACTTCTCTTAATCCTGAAAATAAGGTTTTACAAATGGGGAGACATTAAAAATAAGGTAAGATCATCCAAATAGTTTAATAAAGATATATAAGCATTCATACATGGGATAAATGAAGGTTGCTATGAGAATAAAATGACAAAATTAGTACCTTGAAGAGATGAGAAGTATCTAGGCAGCTCATCCATATTTTGTTTCTGCCCAAGCATTGTATGGGAGAGTTGTAAGATAGTTCACTTGCACTATTGAGGCTTGCCATGTCCGGAATTTTCAGTCTATAACCTGCACAATAAGGTCATTCATTTAGACCATTTGAAAGTACAACCCATTAAAATTATTAGTTCTAAATTATACCAGATGTACAATTGTCGTAGTACTCTGTCATATTCATTTTTATATGTAAAATGCCTTTTCTTAACATATTACAGAAAGACTTATAGATTTAATAAGTGAATCTTTTGGCAATTGAACAATGAGTGTCCTGTTTCTGCAATGATTGTTATACTGCTGCTCAACATTTCCTTTTCAAAATCAGAAGATCTAAGGAAATCAATTTGTATCATCTTCCATAGAAAACATCATCTTAGCCAATTGAATCCTTGGCGAGTCTTGAGTATGTAGCTCTTAGGAGAACAATATGAGTCATTTCCTGGATCTATCTTGGTTGTCTAGAAACATGAAGTATGCATGTAATTTGTTGGTCAGTGTTAATTGTGCTTATCATAATTTTGAAGATGACAACTATTATTGTAATAGTAATCATAATTTCCTTTACATAGAGTTGGGTATGAATAGATCTAGTGAACTACATCAGTCAAATGAAGACTCATTATAAATTAAGACAAACTAGGGGAGACGATCAGTGAGCATGCACCATTAGTTGGAAATCCATCAAATCTAATGTTTAACATATCATATTGTAAGAGGCACAAACCAATGTAGGATACCAAAACAAAATAGTGAAGAGAATAAAATTTATTATATACCAACTGCAATCTCAAATGAGAACTGAACCAGAAAATTAGAACTATTAACAGCCAACATAATTGCCTACATGCATTTTCTAAGAGCATGTAATGAGATTTTCAAGCAGGACACAGTCCTAGAAAATATGTATAAAAGAAATATGTAGAGTTCGAAAGAGAGAGATGTAATGGTAAAAGATGCACCTAAGTATAAGCAAGTGACATAGAGACAACACCTCTCATAAGACTTGCCCACCATATTGTATCTAGAGTTTGGTCATAGAAGTATGTCTATTAGATAAAAGCATCAAAATGATTATACCAGATGGTGACCTATTGCTTAAAGATGATTTTATCAAGGAGATTTCACTGAACATAGTGAATGATCAAGTCAATAAAATCTACTACAATGAGGTCAGAGAAACTACCATTGTCACCAACACTTAAATTTTCATGTCTTCCTGGGGCATCATTTTTCTCAATGCTTCAGTTTATTGGTTCTACTTGAATGGTCGTGGAAGTTGTTAGCCATATTGAGATCAGTTTTCACTCTAGTGGCCCACGTAGAAGAAAAGTAGGAGATAGGGCTTGCACTATGTTCTTACCTCTTTAGATCTAGCCCAAAAGCACCTAGCCACTCAAATCCATAGTCAAGGATCTGAAATGTAAAGGATAAGAAACACAATCATGACAAGAAACAACCTAGCCTTGTCATATTTGTGCTCATCAATCAACATAAGAACATGAATAGCAAGGATAAAAAGAAAATCATCATCAGTTAATCAAAAAAGTTGAAAATGGAATGAAAGTGAAGTATGGATGTATGTTATTCCTTACTTGATTTGTTATTACTTACATGAATAGCCTTGGTATGTTATTCTTTATATATCTGTTCACATTTATTTTTTGTACTCAACTTCTAGTGCTACTGAATTTGTACCTGAGCTTGACATAGCAGACAATTCGGAAGACTTCTTGGTCATTTGCTACATTTGCTAGTACTGGGGCTGTTGCAAGAATAAAACCTGACAGTGTATTGATGGATGTCCCCCTTTTATTCAAGAATCAAAGCATTCTGAGTCACATAATGCTATTGAGCATTCTACAATCATTGCCATAAGAACTTTGGCTGCAAAACACTGATATTCCAGCTCAAGTGTCAATTGAAAATTGCTCAAAGTTGTATTAATTCACAAGTAGTAAGCATGAATGCATAGAAAATTAAGGTTTTCACTTACATGCATATCAATATGATCATGCACCTTTCTCGCTTGACCAATCAACATTGAGTGTGTAACTCTAACCACAAGGGTGATCACAGCTGCAAGAAATAGAAAGTGTATGACGTCACACAGTATCAAAGTCAGTAGTTCATTAAAGGCAAGAGTTGTGTAATGATAATAGGCCAATGAATCCAAGTAGTTCAACAGAAAGCATGGGTGCAACTTTACTGGGAGAGTCACAAACAAAGTTTATCCTGGTCTAGACCTCAAGGACTCAATGGCAATGTAGCTTGGCATGTCCAATATTATCTTCTCTATTTGGCAAGAGTAGGTAGTTTATGTTGCTGCACAAGAATAAAAAAAATAAAGATGACTTGGTCACAATTTAAAGTGAAATGTGATTAACAGAATTTCAAACATGGACAAAGGCATGGGTCCTATTAGCATAATAAGAAGACAATAGGAGTAAATATTACCAACATCATTATGAGTAATGGAGAAAGAAACAACACCTTGTATACCACATCTAATAGGAACAAGATCATATTGCAAAAACCATGTGAGAAAAATTTCAAAGCCCAGCAATCCTTAAACAAAGACTGAACCAATCACTTAGAAAAAGATTTCAAGCAGCAGACCAATAGAAATAAATTTAAACAGAGATAGTACAATCACACTGTGAAAGTAAATGCTTAATGTTTTCAGATTCTTATTTGCATAACACCAAGAGCTTAGATGTTACCTACTGTATTCATCGTCTATTAGGGGAAGCTGGTGAGTTCTTATCTAAGTACCTACGGGATAGTGTTGTGAGAAAAAGCATATCCTTGCCACCCCCATTAGGCAACATGGATGCTGATGTGTGAGTTTCATTACCTACAAAGAGATCATATGCAAATAGACCAATGATCTGATCATTTTTTTATTATCACAGCTCCAGTTCACATCAGCAGCAGAAAACATAGGATAAGAAAGTGGGGCAACCATTCATTGAACAATAGTTAGACTATATATGATTATAAAAATCTATTTGTAAATTGTCAATTAGAATGGAAATACGTCTATAGTGAGATTTCATATTCCCTACCCAATGTTAGTGGTAACTAATTGATTAGTTACTTGTAATAGCAAACTTTACATTTATACTTACTAGAAAGTAGCTACTTAGCTAGTTTGTACTCTATTCTTTTCTCACCAATAAGTTTAATTCATTCCACCTCATGCATGAACCCAAAGTCTATAGCCAAGTAGTTTGATTGCAAATTTCTGTTTGAAATTAATGTATATCAATACTTTAGAAGTTATTATATATACTAGTATAACACATATAAACTGAGTAAAGTCTGCATTACACAAGTTAGCTCATAGTTTTGGTATCAAATGAGTCCCTAATTGATCTAAATGACCTCATAGTTAGCACCAATACGACCCTAACTGATCTAAACAACCTCACAGTTAGCAGCATGACAAACCTAACTCCAAGGCATCTTTAAAAGGGTAGTCCACAATCTTGCTGAAATACTTTGCATTACAATAAAATTAATGAAAAACTTTGCATCCTTGGAAATTACTAAACAAAATGATTACAATGAGAAGTTGAAGAAAGAAGTTCTAAAGTCCAAACGGATACTAAAATGTGATATTTGTAAACCAAGGAAACAAGTGTCACTTACCTTCACTTGTATAGATGGTGCACTTCTAGGATCAGCCGTGAACTAATAAAACTCATTTATTTCCATATAAAAAAATACAATATAGTAGTTCTTACCTAACTATTAGTTGAGTAAGTAGTTGTTATTTCAAACACGATCATACAATATAGTGGATGATGACTTTTCACTTAACTTAATAGTAATATGAGTAAAGACATGATAGACTGGAACAACTCACAACTAACTAAAAACCAAACAAACAAGTCATAATTGGACAAGTATCTTCTATAAAAGCTCAATCCTAACATAACAAAAAGAGTTATACACGATTTAGTTCTCTACTTGGTGATTTCATTTAGTTTTTGGACTAGGTTGTAGATCTACCTAATCACATTTATAAGAACTTGGAAATTTGGTGTCCCATTATAAGGAGTGGTACCTAAACTCAGAAAGTATGATCATACATCACAAACTTAGCGGTCCTTGACTTCATGTTCTAGAAGAAATGAAAATTCAAGTTCTGGCCTGAAACCAGATATCCACCATACACACAAAAGATGAAAAGGAGTAGGCAGGCTTATCTTGGAGAAATCATTTTGCAAAGAATAGGACCAAGTGATTAATATGTTAGTCATGCCATTGAGTCAACAAAAGTACTTCAGGTTATCCTTCGAATTGACTCAAGAACTGTTAGATATTAGTTTAGATAGTAAATATAGATGTTGCTGGTCCATGGTCACCAAGATTTATCTTCCCAGTAGTGACATCTTTTTGTTGACAAAATGTAGCTACTGCAAATCGAACTATACAAGCCAACAACTTGCAGTATTTGGGCCCATAGAGGTGAAAACATTATAGTGCACTGTTGAAGCAAACTGGGAGATGGAATTGGTTTTTATTCTAGCTATGAAAGAGATGATCCCATTGAGTTCAAGCTTGGTAACAACAATGTAATCAAGGGTTAGAACCAAGGGCTCCTTGGAATGTGTGTTGAAGAGAAACAAAAGATAAAGATACATGATAAACTTGGGTATGGAGACCATGGTTCTCCACAAAGCAAAATATGTTCAAGTCAATGAACTTTGTATATTTTCAAACATATGAGGTCAAATCCTTAACCCTCATCATCGAATACCTGAATATCATCAGCTGGCTCAACATTTCCTTTCAAATACCACTAGTAGTAGAGCACCAAATTATTCCCATGCATAAGGCTGAGGTGGTGGATCCCAATCTGAATTCTTCAATAAAACATGTTGAGGCAGAACTGGAGCAGAATCCTCTTTTGATTAACCTTTTTGGGTCCTAAAAGGAAAAGGAACCAACAAAAAATAGTCAGATGTTTTTAGATGCCAATGTCTTGTATTTGGGTAGTTATAGTACAATAAAAAGACACATATAATAATTTTTCAAAAACAAAGTGAACACATAATAAATCTCCCATGGCCTGCAACAATAGGATTCCTGAAAATTGAAAACCATTGGGATATCTAAGACTTGTCATATCACTACCAAACTTGATCAACTTGATTGGAAAATAGGTAGAGTGAAGACATGTAATCATCAGATCAAACCTTTACACATGTTTCATGTCTAAACAAAATGAGGAAATAAAAATGAAATTAAAAATTGAGAAAACTTTGAAAAGTTTGTACAAGAATGCTCAAGATACACTGGAAGAGTGACTGATGACTTCTCTACTTAGCGAAAATTAATTAGGGTTATGAGAGGAGGAGCGAACGGCGGCCGTGGAGGCCGGGGAGGAAGAGGAAGGTTCGGTGGGACAGGACCTCCGGATGACCCGGACGATGTCGAAGGGACGATCTACGTGGGCATGGAAGGGCTGGAAGGGGGTGATGATGAGATGGCACCAGCAAGCGGCATGCACAAGGAGGCAGGAGCGAAGGTCGTGATACCTGAGAATCGAGGAGAAGCGTCAAAGGAAGTATCAACTGGTGAGGGAGATGCACCGGATATGGTGGTTCTCTCGGACAACCCGCTCTTCGTGGCGGAGAAGGTGAACAGAAGCCTGGTGCAACAAGAGATCCTAAAGAAACTAGGAATAACGTTGAATTACAACAGCAAAGAATCTGAGGAAAGCAGTGGCAGCAACCTAACACAGGGAGGGAACGAGAACACACCCCTACTGTCGGGGCAGGATGCTTTTCCAGATTTGCAAGCCGAAACGTCCGGTAGTACACCTTTGGCGGGACAGGAACCACGAACAACAGTATCTTACAGAGATGTTGTGGGAGGCAGCTCTGATGTACGTAGGCTTCTGTTCCTGGGGTTTGACAATCCAACCATTACACTGAATAAGGAGGATATCGCCACGAGTATAGTGGATGGGACTTCGAAGTTCGTGATCGCCGAGGACAGGTTTGAGGAGATGGTTAAACCTTGGATGTTCGCGGTTGTCGCAAAGGTCATCGCACGCAACATAGGGTTTCTAACCCTACAAGACCGAACCCGGGCCATGTGGAAACCTGCAGGAGCGTTCAGACTCATAGACCTGGAGGACAACTATTTCATTGTGCAACTCACTAGGGAAGATGATTATCTTACGACTTTGATGGGGGGTCCGTGGCCGGTGATGGGGTCGTATCTCAACGTCCAACCCTGGGATAGAACCTTCTCCCCGTCGGAGGCAAACCCTAAATTCATGGTGGTTTGGATTCGCATACCACGGCTACCAATCTATGTGTACCACACGGTTCCTGACAGAAGTAGGAGACGCGATCAGAACCACGATTAGGGTAGACGCCAACACAGACCAGAAGAAGCGTGGCAAGTTCGCTCGTATAGCGGTGAAGTTAGACACCAGAAAGCCGCTGGTTCCAGAGATCATAGTCCAAGGAGAAACGTACATGGTTGAGTACGAGAATTTGACAAGTATCTGTATGTTCTGTGGCAAGATAGGACACACCGATGAAGTCTGTATGGAAAAGAAGCGAGCCATTGAAGCACAGGCAAAGGCGGGGAAACAGAAAGAAGGTGAGGAGATCCGGCCAAATCCCATGGGGAATTTCACAGAGCACCTACATGCCAAGGTGTTCGTCAGGAGGCCAAGGAAGGATGAGCAACCGAACAAGAAAGGAGGACTACCAATGCACAATAAATTTGGGAATCTTGAAGTCCCGGAGGAAGCTAATGAGGAAGCGACACCGGTGGAATCTGCAGGACCTAAGTCGGGCTACGAGTGGCGGAAGTGGAAGGCAGCGAACAAGAAGAAGCATCCGGTGGAGGAGCAGCGACCCATGCAGCTGGCAACTTGGCGTGCCAAAGAGGGAACGATGAGCCAAAAGGAGAAAACGCAGAACCATCAAGTTGTGACAATCGAAGGGGATGACACTGTGGTAATACGAGGGGATGACGAAGGAGGGCAAGAAAGTCTGAGCTTCAAGATGGGAGCGTTCCTGAGCCAGAATAAAACGGAATTGTATAGCAGCCCGACCAAGTCGATAGATTTGGTGCGTCAACAGGGGTTCATCTCCGGAATCGGAAGATTATGAACTCGAAAGATTTAACGAAGAATGGTCCAAGGAAAAAGACTCGACGTAGCGGACCGGAGGAGGAGAGTACACCGGGCAGTGAAGACCCGAGACAATCAGATATGATAACCCAATGATTATAGCTGCTTGGAACGTATAGGGTATCTGTGGACAAGATACCCAAAACACAATAAAAGATCTTTCACAGTTGCATAAAATTGACATTCTTGCGGTGTTAGAGACGAGAACCAGTGGCAGTAAGGCGAACAAGATTATCAGAATGTTAGGTTTTGAGATGTCCTACCGGGTTGAAGCTAAGGGGTTCTCCGGCGGCATATGGGTGTTGTGGAGGAGAAGATTGGGGGAAGTGGAGATTTTAGCGAGTCACAAGCAGTTTGTACATTGTCGGGTAAATAAGCAGTTCAGGGTGACTTTCGTCTATGCGAGCACAAAGCAAACGGGAAGAAGATTGTTATGGGATCACCTCCATACTATGGCTTCGGCGTCGGACTCACCATGGGTGGTGCTGGGAGACTTCAACACAGTGCTATGCGCGGAAGAGAAGGTGGGCGGAGAACCGATCGTGTTGAGTAGCTGCAAGGAGTTCGCGGAGGGACTCCGAAATGCTGAGCTTGAGGACTTGGGCGCGTCAGGACCAAGGATGACGTTCAGATGTGGGTGGCTCTCGGAAAGGTTGGATAGAGCAGTAGCTAATCAAGCTTGGATTGAAGCGTACCCGGCAACATCTGTGACCAATTTACCTCACGTAAATTCGGACCACGCACCAATTCTAGTCACAACAAGGATGAGAACTCATATAGGGGGCCGCCGACCGATGACAAGCATTACGTGGAACAATAGACCATCTTTCCCAAATTTTCTACAGCAGAATTGGAACAACTCGCTGCCCTTCCATAAGGCGATCACACACCTGATGGAAAAATCGGTGCAATGGGATCACGAGGAATGACGGAAGACTGGAGCCAGGAAACACAGGATTTTATCTGAGATTGGGAGATTGCAAGCTAACATCAACCGCAGCTCGGTTGCAGAGCATGACAACAGGTTGGGGGAGCTGCAGTTAGAATACAATGAAATGATCAATGCTGAGGCGGAGCAGTGGAGACAAAAAGCGAGGTGTGATTGGATGAAGGAAGGGGATGCTAATACCAAATATTTCCAAGGCCTGGTTAAAGCTAAACGGCAACGTAATCTGATAACTAAACTAAAGAACAATCAAGGTGCTTGGGTGGAAGGGGAAGAGCTGAAAGAAGTCGTCTGGGGGTATTTTGTTGAGCTTTTCACGGGAAGTAGAAGAAGAGGGGGCTGTTCTGTAGCCGAGGCGTACGTAGGCAGTTTTCCCATGCTGGATGAGCCGGAGCGGCGTATGTTGGGGCAGATACCAAGCAAGGAGGAAACGAGGGAAGTGTTAAAGAAGATGAATCCTATCAAGGCGTGGGGGCCGGACGGAGTGGATGCCGGATTTTTACAAAAAAACTGGGATCGCTTAGGCAACTCAGTTTCACTAATGATAGCTAAGTGTTTTGCAGGTGACCCGATCGAAGCCGAATTAGCAAACTTAACATTAATTCTGATCCTGAAGACAAAGATATCGGAGTGCTGCAACCATCTCTGTCCTATTGCTCTAAACAATGTCGGGTTGAAGCTCCTGTCTAAAATCATAGTGGAAAGAATCAAATCTTTTCTACCGGAGTGGATTGCGCCAGTGCAAAGCAGTTTTGTTCCTGGAAGACGCATCACAGATAATATCATTTTAGTTCAAGAGCTAGTTCACTCCATGAAGATGAGATTGGGCAAACGCACTGTAATGGCGATGAAGGTAGACCTCTCGAAAGCGTACGATAGGATGGACTGGGATTTTATCCAGGATACTCTGAAGAGGACAGCTATACCACAACATCTGAGACAGGTCATCATGAATATCATAACGGCAGGGGAAATTTCCATTGCCTGGAATGGAGCAAACTTAGCACCTTTTAAAGCCACCCGAGGGGTGAGACAAGGAGATCCGCTTTCCCCTTACATCTTCATTCTTTGTCTTGACAGGCTGAGTCAAGATATTGCGAGGGAGGAAGGCAATGGCAATTGGGTGCCAATCCGAGCTACAAGAAACAGGATTGGAATTTCACACATATGTTTTGCGGATGACTTGATACTGTTTGGGGAAGCTACCACGAAGCAAGCGAAGATTATGATGGCAGTCATGAAGAGATTCGAGCGTGCTTCTGGACAGATCTTGGCGAAAGAGAAGTCGGCTATCTTTTACTCCAAAAATACAACCCCTCAAGTGAGGAGGGCGATCAAGAGGGTTACAGGCATACGACAGATGGAGGATCTAGGGAGACACCTTGGAGTTCCAATCATACATGAGCGAACATCTAAAGCTATGTATCTTGACATCATAAACAAGATAGAAGCGAGGATATCTTCATGGGTTAACAATTCACTGTCATTAGCGGGGAGAGTGACTTTGGCCAAATCTGTCTTGAACACCATTCCCATCTATACTATGCAATCAACAACCCTTCCAGGAGCTGTCTGCGACAACATTGACAAAGTAATTAGATCCTTCATCTGGAAGGGCGCAACGGGGCTGAAAGGCACGCATTCAGTTGCATGGGACAAAGTCTGCGCTAACAAGAAATCAGGGGGTCTTGATATCAAAATGGCGAAGCTACAGAATGAGGCTTTGCTACAAAAAACATGTTGGGACTATATGCCACAGCGCCATGCCTTATGGAAGATAGTCATGAAGGAGAAGTACCACCATCGAGTTAATCAAGGGGTGGTGGGAGCTTCACAGCTTTGGAGGACGATCAACAAACTCAAACCAAAGTTGATGTCGGTCTCCGGGAAGGCAGTCTTATCTGGAGAAACCACGTCAGTTTGGCATGATAATTGGGTTGCAGGTTCTAAGCCAAAACTCAAGGACCAGGCTCTAATTCTGGGGGAGCTTGTCGGCCTTACCGTCAGCTCCATGGTCAACATGAATGGTGGCTGGGACGTGGAATTTATCAACCAGTGGTTTGAAAAGGAGTCGGTTTGCCTAATTTTGGAAATGCCCCCCCCCCAGACCCTACAGCAGGCGTGGATGAACTCGTCTATTTGAAGGACAACCGTGGACATTTCTCTGTCAAAAGAGCATATAGTTTGCTGCAGACGGAACATACTAGGCACTTTCCGGGGAGGTGGACGACTCTATGGCAGCTGTGGGTACCCCAAAGAGTCAAAACGACTATGTGGCTTACAATGCACGGTAATCTCATGACAAATGAGACTCGGGTCAGGCATGGTTTCACTGATAATCCGATGTGCCCAAGATGTCACATGGCGTCCGAGTCTTCAAAGCATGCGCTGATAAGCTGCACGGAGGTCCAAGAAGTATGGCGACGAATCCAACAGACGACAGGGTTAACTTTGATTCAAGAGAGCACGATGGAGGGCTGGCTCAGTGCTAACCTGCGGATGAGGAAGGAGCGGACAGACTGGAACATTTGGTTTGCGATTACTATCTGGAAGCTGTGGGGATTTCGATGTAGTATAGTTTTCCAGGATCTCAACGTGAATGTTGTTGGCATGTTTAACAATATACAAAAAGAGGTCACTCTATGCAAGATGGCGTTTGCAAAGGAAAATGCAATGGGGAATGATCGGACCAGCGACGACCATTGATGGCAAAGCCCGCCGAGGGAGCAGGTGAAGGTGAATGTCGATGCTGCAGTAAAGAGGAAGACGAAGGCTATGTCTACTGGGTTCGTCATCAGAGATCATGAGGGAAGGTGGCTAGGAGGAGGTTGTGACAAAGGGGCGACTCTAGACGTCATGGCAACTGAGTTGCGAGCCATTGAGCTGGCTCTACAGGAATGCCGCGCGCAATTCCGAAAGATTCTACTGGAATCGGATAACAAAGTGGCAGTGCAGATGCTGACTAACAACATTGCAATTCCGCCTAAGTACAAAGCGAGCTGCTATTTTATTAGTAAGTTATGTAAGGAGTTTGGGGTAAGTTACCTTTCAGTTTAGGAAGAGAGTCTGTAATAAGGCGGCTGATAAAGCTGCCAAGTGGTGTCTGAAACAAGAGGTCGTTTGTAGGAGGTGGAGTCGGTGCCCTAGCTTCCTCACTGATTTGGTGTGGGAGGAAGATACATGGAGCCACAGGTCGTGTTTGGATGTGAAAGAACCTGGACTGAGGGAAGAGGATGAATAAGACTTTCCCCATATGTTTCAAAAAAAAAAGATACACTGGAAGAGTCAAATAGATTTAAGATATTACCATTTCCACAAGCAAACACCTTCACAGTCTGAAATATAAGATCAGATTGAATAGAATGGGATAAATACAAGACTGGACGCCCTCTCCTATATATAGGAGAGGGGAGACGCCCTAAGACTTAGGACACAAGTAATCTAAATGGGCTGAAATACAAAGGCCCACTAATTAACTAATTAACCTATTAACTAAATAGGCTAATATAGGCTCTCTAACACTCCCCCTCAAGCTAGAGCATGGGTGAAGCACATGTCCAAAGCTTGGAGGTTACATGACTCGATAAAATGATAAATGAAAGATAAAAGAATAATGTTCCTACAAATTAAAGTGCTAGATCCTCTTATAAATTATGTATTAAACTTGATCTTTGTAATTATGAATAATGCTAACAGGCATATGTATCCATACTAAAATTTTGTGGTATATAGGAGAACCAATGGGTGAAT
Source organism: Alisma plantago-aquatica (assembly GCA_963693085.1). NCBI lineage: Eukaryota > Viridiplantae > Streptophyta > Magnoliopsida > Alismatales > Alismataceae > Alisma > Alisma plantago-aquatica. The sequence continues at coordinate 1,317,335,281 of OY856410.1, read as the reverse complement.
CAAGTTCTTAAGAACTACATAAATGATAAATACAAATAGAGAAGCATGACTAGGCACCTCAAAGACCTAAGCAATCACCTGTATTTCTGTTGGTTCAGTTGTTTTACCTTGAAGTTAAATTGTATACTTTCCATCATACAATTACAATTTGAAACTCAGGATGATCTAATCCATACTTGTATGTTGCTCTTATCTGAAGACTTCATGTGGCTTCTTCTGTTGCTATGGATGCCACTGTCCATGCCTGTAGAAAGTGGTTATATAGACAAATAAAGGCTCTTTATATCATTTATGAAGAAAGTAGTTGCCTTTGAGGAAAAAAGTTAAGAATTTTGCACCCAGACTGCACCTCTACTCTTTTATGAAATGGCCATTGGTTATTCCATGTCTGCTAAGACATGATGGACCTTTCTTAGATTGATATCTACAACATAGCACACGTACAGAGAAATGTAACAGTATGTGACATTCAATGTGGCTATATATCTGCTAAGATCATATATAGAATAATTACTCCTTTCTCGTTCTTCAGCTTTCTTCTGTCCAGAACTATATAGTCCAGTTTCGTGACGACAATTTTCTGCATATTTGAAACTTGGACAAACAATGATTAAGCCCTGAAGACAAGCTACCATTTATAGCATGCCAACTATATCAAATGAGTGGTAGTTTTTCATGAATGCCACACCTGCTCGAGTAAGATTCACCCTTTTGTATGATCACCCATACTTATACCTACCTATATAGATTAGTAAATTGCAATAAATATATAAGAAGGTCTAGAATAACAAAGATGCAGAAGCTCTTGACACCGATGTTTCATCATGAGTAGAAGGCATGTGAAATCTGTAGCAAATACTACATGAAAGAACTGAATTTACTGCAAGCTACAACAGGTTTTGACACCAGCTATCAGGGGGTAGAATCAATTTGGGGGCCATCTTCAGACACCATAGATGTACATTTAGATTCATGGCTGCTAAGACCATCTTTGTGAACATGGATGCCTTCACGGCTGAGTTTACTGTCGTTCTCTTCAGTTTGCAGACAACCAACAACCTGAATATGGACAAGGTGGTAATGGAAATGGATGCTAAGCAGGTGAAGGAGCTATTAAATAAAGATAGCATAGGTTTAAGTCCTACAATGATGATTTATAAAGATAGTGATATGGTGAAGAATAGCTTTCATAATATATGTTTCACCCATATTTTTAGAGAAGGGAATGTGATTGCTCACAAGATTGCTAGGAATGGTATTGGTGATGTTTTAAGGTCCACTTGGAATTGTAATTTCCTTTTCAACCCTACTGATGTAATGGTTGAGAGTCATATATAATATAAACAGTTGTCAAAAAAAGTTAGGTGAAATGTTAGAAGGCAGATCTAGGGTAAGAGCCAAGATTTGAGATAATTGTCATGGTATAAATCGTTCTCTTTTCTTCATTGAAGGTTGAAAATGGCAAACAAGACAATAAGAAAAGCAGTACTTCAAAGACCAAATTTGAAGAATGCAACTGATTCATGGAATTTGAAAATTTATGGAAGAAGATTAGGAACCAAAGTGGCAATTGAAACAATCAAAGCTCAATGGAGGGTTTTTTTGTCGGATCCTTAAATGGAATAAGGAGTTGACCTCTTTCTTACTGTAAAGGCACACAAACAACAAGAAGGAAGGAAACATAACGATTCTTTCCCTCTATCTTTCTCCACCTGGATGTTGCAACCTTTATTTTCTTGCTACAAACAGACTTCTAATTCCTGAAACAAAGCCATGACAAGTTTTTACAATTAACCCAGCACCCCTTCATCATAATATGCAGCTGAAGATTACAGAAGCTATTAATAGAACAAACACATTTTATTTTGAAACAATGTGATTATTTTAGGCTACTATACACATAGTTCAAGTGGGTGTTCTTCTACTTCTTCTTGCCTCTGTGGAATGAACATCGACTGCTCGTCTAAGTTACTCATCCCCTGTTCCAACTTGTAATTTCAACTCCTACACCTAATGCAAGTGTATTATTCAACCATTTTGTTCATCACTTACTATACATATCACATGTTAAGCATTATTCCCTGTCTTATCTATAAATGCATCACCATACATATTTCTAGCCAGGTGGGAGTCAGTGATGCTACATGCAATGATCAGCCCAGCTGAAAACCATTAGAACAATGTTTCTATCAGTAGAGAAGGCCGTTTTCTTTGGGTCCACTCACATGTTGATTTGAGAAAAGAGCACACAAGGATTTGCCTTACCTAATTGCATGAAATTTTCTTCTCAGTACACTTAACCAAATATAGATTAATAACAATAACATTATAAAAAGAATAGCAATAACATTGATTATTATGATTTTTAGATAATTATTTATAGAAAGTGTTATGAGAGTTGCCTTGTAGGAGGTCATACAATTTAAAAAGAAGCCTAAGGATTGTTTTACAGTGTGATTTTTTTTATGTCAAATGACATCATCATTCGGTAGTATGACACTAGTTATACATGACGGATAGCCATATATACCTGCCACTGCCATTGCTTTTTCTGTTGTCGAAGGACAGAGGACAAACTCCAGTCCAAATGACTCTGGTTGTTGGGCTAGTTCTCCTATTATATTCTATATGCTCATTGTTCCTTGGGACGTACTTCACTTACATGGCCTTACTGTCAAATGAAAAATAAAAACCATGGGAAGTCACATACACAAAATGTACCACATTCATCTTTAGAAAATTAGAAGTTGAATTAAATAATGATGTGGAATCTACAATTTAAAGAACCAAAATATAAGCTTGTGCTTGATGTACCAGAAAAATATGTTTGAACTAGAACTCAAAAAAGGCTTAAATGAATCTGAAATCTTTAATTTGGGAAGCTGCAGCTGAGTTGTTACGGTTGCTAATATGTTGCAAGAAAACGCATCAAATGAGATAAGAAACTCTGACGCCATACTATTTTTTATTTTTGAAATGTGACTATACAAGTGTATTACCTATACGATAGTTTACTGACAAAGAAGAACATTGCACATTAGAGTATTTGATACGAAAATAATGTCTTTGCAATACTTAGAGCTATATATCAAATGCCCATAGATCACAAGTTGAGAAACAATAGGTCCCCAACAGGGAGGGAATGAGATACTAGCCTGCTGCTCCATGAACTAGTAGACATTCAGCAGTGTAGAGTGTAGTAGGAAATGAGGAAGAGATAAGCTTGCAACTACAAAAACTACTAGTCAGCCATCAACGCAAATCATGGAAGTCCACATATTAGTTACTATCATCAATCCCTCCATGAACCAGTAGAATTTCAGTCTGGTGGAAGTAAACACATAAAGATAGTGGACATACCAAAAGACCATGATAAACCTTCATAAATCATCATGACCAGTGGTCAATTCAGAATATGAATAAACAAGAAGTCCTATGAGTCAAAGCTTCAGCATCACAGGTTATCAAATTATAAGCATGCAAAACATTGGTCTTAGAAAGAAGCAAGCAAGCATCCAAAGTCTGATGATAAGACCCAAATTCAGCTGAATAAATGCTTGTGTTCATAGATTGTGCTTGTAGAACATTCATAAGTTACTCTTTTTTGTTTTTTCATCACACTTTGTATACAGTTATTATTGAAACAGATCAATCTCCTTCGCATCTTGAAATACTTTACTGACAGTTCAACAACCTAAAAGAATTTACTAATAGAACAATGAACGAACATATTTTCATAATCTTTCCTACAAAGACTGCAACTTGACACAGTAGGAGGCCAAAATGCCAGAAAACATCTTGAGTAGAAACTATATGAGAAAAATCTTCCAACATTATAGTACAAAGTTCGTTAAAGAATTGAATTCCTGAAGGAACTTGACACATTCTAGATCATGACCATTGTTGCTTAGTGGATTCCAACATTCTTTCTATCTGACTTTGCTCAGACTTTTAAGGGAATACAATCACTTTCGATAAACCATACTTCACAACTCATGAGAACCTTTGTAAATTCCTATAAGGATCTGTTATCAATGATTCACTATTGCTTGTTATCTATAAATCTTTCCGAAGAACCATACAGACCACTCACAATTCTCTTAAGTGGCAGGAACCTGGAAAATCATAAAGAAATATTCCCCCTTTAATCCACAGTTACCTCCATGGTTGAATGGAATCCTCATTACCAATTATATATGCAATGTGTGGCAAGATAATGTGTATGTGTCTAACCAACTGCCTCCCTAAAAACTTTGGATGAAACCTAACATTTTCTCATCTATAGCTAGAGGACTCATAGACTGTTCAGACTTGTTGAAGTGTTATATGCATACTTAGATCGGTAGTTAAGCTTTACCAATATGATAGGAAAGGTACATGAGAAATAAAAAATTACATGCTATATAAGTACATAAATATAGTATATATACAATTATAAAGATAAAAGGTAAATGAAGGTTTTCATAATAGAATGAAGAAATTATTTTGATAGAAACTAGTTCAAACTGCTTCTGGTATTTTGTGGGCACGTTGGATATTTCAACTATGAATCTAACAACTAGAAGGCTGTATGACTTTCTAAATATGTTGAGGTTTAAATGCCTTGACGAATGCAAAAAAAGGAAAAAGATAGGAGATTACATGTAATCACTTTTACTGATTTGAGTGATCGAGCATTAACATATTTCCTTCAAAATGCAATAGTGACATGTTTGTACAAATGCCTCTGGCCTTTTGGGGCATTGACTTATATGCACCAGTGATCAACTAAGTACACCTACACCTTATCAAGCCAATCCCAAAACTAATTGTGCTTTGAAATCCTATCTAGCACAACAACATCACCGCTTCCTCTTTTCCCACTATACAAAGGAAGCAATTGTTACCCCCACCCACCACACACATACCCTTCAACAAACACCATCAACTAGCCTCCCAACAAACCCCCACTCTTTTGTATAGACCTGAATCCAATGAGCCTTTAAACACACTATAGATGAAGAGCAGCAGTACTGGAAATTTCAGAATCAAGTGACTAGGATTCCTGATGATTAAACAAGTGAATAGATTTATCACTAGTATTCAGAACCAGTTCAGTAGTCCACCAATTTCCCACTCTGTACTTCAACATTTATTCGAGTATTTGTACACTTCTTTCTACTTGTGAATTGAAATTCCTCTCCTTCACATCCTCTATTGTTACATGTGATTTAATAATGTTTACATGTAGCAAATACAAAACAAAAATAGCTTCAGTACAGACTATTAAATGTAACCTTATCATCCTACACACCAAATGAATCAAATGTGACCTTATTTCCCTACGCGCCATCCCTTAAAAAAAAGTGCTTGAATTTACTATTATACATCTGTTTAAGCTCTTGTTAGCAGAATCTGATACAATCAAAAGTGTTTTACTTGTTCATGCAATATTTACCATAGACTAAAAAATCTATAAACTGAATAAAAATCACAATAATATGATTCACTGAATTCAAGATATAAAAATGGTGCAAGGGTCTGAATATACTAGATCCCATTTTAGGATCATGGATTTCAGACTTGTCTTTTATGCCAACTGGTTTAGGACTTTATCAAGAAGTTGGTTGTATTGACCAACACTATGTACCTCATATGTCGAGGTTCAGTTGATGATTTCCTGATCATCTCAAGTTAAATTGGATGTATAAATCTACCTCAACTTTTCATCTGCTCTATGTTAGTTGAACATGTCCACATTGAAGTTCGATATCTATTTTGAACGGAATTAATGGAAGATATAAGGAGAAATGCAGTGCAATATTAAAAGGTTTCATGAATATCATCTGAACATGCAGGGTCAAAATATAATTATTGGACAAATAAAAAAACCTGAGAACACTGCCTGACTCAAATTTGAGACTGTATGCAGGGGGTGTGCACTGGATATCTCAAATGGTGACAATGTATGGGTTAATAATTCTATGAATATGGCCTGGAAAAATGGTTCCACAATATTACTTGTAAACCGCTAAACATTAAATTCAAATTTTAACTTGTTTGATTGAAACTTTGAACTTGAAATGGCAATGGCTGAAGCAATACTCTTTTATTGGAACATACCAAGACGATGAAAATGTAGATTGGAGCTCCTCTAGAGCAATGAAGCAGGTTATAGACGTGAAGATTACGACATTGCTATTTGAAAACATCCAATCATTTTTACTTGCAAATATATCCTCGGCTAGGTAGTATTCAACGCAATGTGAAGAAGAAGTGTAGTTTCTGAAGTTCTTTTTACAACCGAGCTTCCTTTCCAAGATAAGATAGAAGGGAAAAAAAGGAAAAACATTGACATCATCCATACAGGGGGGAAAGAAACATCCGCCAAAATACGACCACTTCTAGGGAAAGAAGAGAAAGTGCTGAGAGACCATGGGTGTGATGCATCAGCTTTCGGGCCTCAGCATGCGGCATCCTCAGGATATTGGGTTGTACTGCTGAGAATAAGAGCAGCCCCTGGCAGCCGACCTTAGGCTGTTCGGTAGGTCAGTGATAAGATGAGATGCTAGAAGCGTCGTCGTGCTATTGTGGTGGAGCATCCTCAGGCTGTTGCGGTGAAGGCACGCTCAATCTATTGTAGTAGAGGCACCAAGAAGATAAGAAAGGTGTGAGAGGACAAAATGGATCAGACCGTGCCGCACGGCCCAGCTTGTGGGCGCGAGGGAGGGGGAAGTGCAGAGAGGAAGAAATATGGAGAAGAACGAATACGACGATTGGGAAGAGGGCGTAACTAACTAAATTGGGGGTTATGACTAAATTGGGGGTGATGATGCACTATCACCGAGGAACATGAAATAAAGTCGCAGGAGATGTCTTATGGAGGGATTAATTTTTGTTTGAGATTGAGAGAGTGAGTTTAATCTTAGCTATACAATTAACTACATATATATTCATTACATTATCATACTTTGTATCAAGAGATGGCTTCAACTACATATCATATATATGTAATTAGAATAGGTGTAGTTAAATCATTCTTTTTTTGTAGTGCACCATGCGCCGATCCTTTGGTAGTGGAGTCATCCTCTACATCAAGTAGGGTCAACGGCTAGAGTGGCTGCCATGCCCCTAGTCCACCGCCCCCATGAGCTCATTTAACTTTTTGGCAATGTTTTTCATCACCTATGTCATCAACCATGTTCATACGACCTTCCCTCTGTTCTTAGATTGTTCTTTAGGTGCCAATACGGCTATGGCACACCTATCCAACCATGGTCAGCCACCTTGACCTCGACCACAGTAAATGAGGGGTATCCACACCATATCTGAGCTTCTTTTTTATCCCTTTGAGTCCAACTACGTTTTCCCTTTTTTCCCTCCATCCACGCTCGATTGTGCCCCGTAGCACCCTCCCTTGTTCTCATTTGTCTTCCTTTGGCCTTCCGGCATTGTTGGTCTGGTCCTTTGGGTGTTTCCACCTTAAGCACCTTTGCCTCCAATCGTGGTCACTTTTGAGTCTTCGGTGAGTGGATGAGGCTAGGTGGCCCTTTTATAGCTCCTTCCATGATCTCCGGTGGCTTCCCCTCTTTTTACCGGTGAGTTTGCCACTACAGTGGGGTGTCTACGTTCTGCTTGGGCAGGGTGAAGGTGACAACCTGCCGGTTGTCGATTGTGTTGTGGACCACAATGGTCCCTCGGCCAAGGGCCCATATTACCACGAACCCATGCCCATTCACCCTCTTTGCTTCTCGAGTTTGACTTGGTAAAGGAAGAGTTGGAGCTGCCTGACTCGTGTGGACCCACACGGGCTCCCAATCAGGGGGCACTACGTAACTCTCCAAAGGGTATAATATCTCCCTCTCTTTTATGCAAATATGCCTAATCTTCCAAAATTTGTATAAAATGATTCTTTGGTCAAACAATGACACAAAATATATGAAAAGTGATCTACTCGATGAGATATATCCAATGAATCAAGTTTTAGAGTCTAATCCCTTCCGTAGATCCTAATATGTTGAAAATGGCATCGAATGCATCTCTTTTACATATTTAATGGTGAATAAATGCTCAACTTTCATGATACCATGACCCAACATGATATTTTTGACCTAATGAGTAAGTTATACTATATTGTGTCATGTTAATCAAACTTGAACATGTTTTTCCCTTTTAATGATTCTAATCAATGAAATGAACCACGAAATATGCATCATATGGACTTTAATGCCAATGATCACTAACTTTGATGATCAACTTGATTATATGAACTCAAGCTCGTCATTCTTGATCTATATCACGAATGTTTGATGCATGATTAAGACATGAATCTAGTTTGTCCATACTTGAAATCTATTGCAACTTGATATTATGAAAAATGACATTAAATGGAACATTTACAGACTTACCATGACGATCTTTAAAACCTTGTGCTAATGTGGACCAAATATGATAAAAATAATATTTTGGCCTTCAATTTAGTACGTACTTATGATCACTTGTGACACAAAAATATTATGTGATGTACTCTTGTTCACTATTATGAATAAGTGACCTAAACATGAAACTGAATGTGACCTAATGTGCATGTTGTTATATTTGAGATGTAATCTTCTAGAAATCTCACCCTAATGGTCACCGAATGCTATTTGATATATTAAAATCAGTAAATTCTTGATATGTATGATGCCAAATAAATCTTGATCTATCTTGTACTCTAATGATGACATTCTTGCATGAAAAATACTCAATATGACTAGTTTGATAATGTTGATACTTATGTTGCTTAATCTTGCTCGAAACTCGGGCTTTCCCTTTTAAGATCATGAAAACCTATGTTTGAAATCTTTGGTCTAGTGGTCAAACAATGAAGTGGAACCCTAGTGGTAAAAGTGATGATGTAAGACTAAGAGGTCATGAGTTTGAACCCAAACGAGGGGATAAATGAATCATCAATTTAATAAAAAATATCTAGTGGTGATATGTCACTCTAAGTTCTAAATGAATGGATGATGCATTATGTTTCTTGATAATAATAATGCATGACCTTGGGATACAAAAATCAATGTTGAAGGAAATGAGTACCTAGACTTAAGTGACACATCCAACCCTCATGATATAATTTAATATGACCTAAGTATTGTGATGTTAATCTAGTCACAATTTGTTGTAAAGTCAGGATCTCTTTGATGGACTCTTTTCAAAGATCTAATCATGTTGTATAATGCTAGTTTCCTCATATCAAGGTATGCTTTATCCTCCTATTGGTCATACTAGTGGTATTGAATTACATGTATGTTTGTATTATAAACGTTTATCTATATATACTTGTTTGAGCTATTTTTCCCTATGACTACTATGTTTTGGTGTTGATTACATATGTTGAACAAACTTGAAAACATAATGATAGATGTCCATTATACAACCTTGTGCACTTGCCTATATTCTCGGGGTAAGGAAACAAGGATGGGCATCCTACTTGAGTTGTCATGTTAGGGCTGACCATATTGATACAAGGGTTAGCTCTTGGAAATGCCCTTGAGGTCCCTTAAAAATATGGTTGACTCCTATCATTTAGTGTTGTAGTCTCTCATGTTTAAATAGGGTAGCTAATGTTGAGCACCGTCACAGACCCCTTCTGTTGAAAACTTGGTCAAAGGCCTTATAATGTTGTTGGTATAATGGAAATGAACAAAAAAAATGCTTGCACGCTATTAAAAAAGTCTTTAAATGTTGTTTCTTCAGTCTTGTTATTTACTTTATGCTTTTGCCAAGAAATATATATTCTTAAACCTGTGATTTTATCTGTTTGCACAACATACTTGGCACATTTGTGCTGATGTGTACCCATTTTATGATTTTAGGTAATATGTACACTATAAATCTCTTGTGATGATCAATGCTTCCGCACTCATGATAATTTACTCGTGCTCTGATGATATGTAATGACATACAAATGGCATACACATGGTTGATATATGGGACCTAAGATTTTATTAGGTATTCGTTTAGCATTCTTTTATGCTTTCTTGTCTCATACCTGAGTTGTTGTTTGTGGTTTTATTCATACATATGTTATGTGATCTATCCTATGGACAGATGCTCAGGTCCTCTCAATTTTGGCTTTCTAGCCATTAGGAGTGAGGATTTGGGTAACAAATGGTTCTGTGACAGATGTTATCAGAGCAATCACATATCATGCATGTGTTTTTAATAACCCAACTTGTATGAACCTTGGTAAAACCTAAGTTGATAATGGTGAAGTTGAGGTGTCTAGGCAGGTCACTACATGGGGGTTGACACACCTCATATCTGCCTAGCTAATGTGGCTGGAGTCTCCCTTGTATACCTACCTGACCGAACTAAATCCAAGACTGGATTAAGGATTTTTCCCTAAAAATCTTAGAGAGTTTTCTGGCATCTTATCTCTTCATTAATCACTAACCTAAGCCACCTATTAGATGATGATTAGATAGCTTCTCATCTCCTCATGTGATATCTATTGTGACAATTAATCACATGATTCCTTGATTATGAGTAGTCTATGGGACAAATAAAATTCGAATGAATTGTAAAAATGATTAAATATGATAATTATTCCATGACCTGACCTTAATTTGAAAACCTCGATTATGGTGAATTATGAAAGTACTCTTGAAGCTAAGTACTCAAGTGTAACATCGCAGATCTTGTAAACCCAATTTTACCAAACATTACCTATGTGCTTTCTATGTTTGAAGTAAATCATAATGATCCTTAATATGATATAATAAGGAGAACTCATGCTTTATACCTCATTGTTGATGACGTCCGTATTGATTAAGTTTGTGTTTCCCTATTTTTGATTAATCCTCAAACATGATTAAGCAAACATTTTCCCCTATTTGTTGACATGTATCATGATCATTCTTTTAAATGACAATGACTTTGGACTCTGAAAATCATGATGAAAAATTGATACAAGAGGCAAATCCCATATTGATTATAATTTCTCATTGCTAAACTCAATTTTGAATAATATGACAAATATGAGATCCCAATCATACCTTGAAATGCTCAAAATGTTAAAATAGGCTATATTGACTTATCTATTTGCAAGTATACCCCCTTTCTCTTAATTATGAAGAGAAGGGAACAACATTATGACCTCGAACATATGGAATCTTGAATCATGGTTGCTCTATTTTGATAAATTACTTTTGATCTCATGACCTTGTGAAATACAAATCAATAAATGATGCTCGTCCTATCTTGATGGACTTGACACTTCATGACTAATGAGGACAAATGTGCAAGCATTAGGGTGGCAGTTTGTTTTATAACTCCCCTAATCAAGGCCACATCCCTATTATGATTGTTTCTAAATTTTCATCTTGATGATTATTTAGAGTTTGGAAAGGTAACCCCTTCCATGCTATTTTTATATTTTGATTAAAGTCTCTAATAGGTCAAATCTTATGATAATATTAACACTTGATGTTGAATCTTGATTTGATGATGATCTTGAAATTTGATAATGTTGACTATAACTTGTGTTTAAGTTTCCTACAAGGCCCTAGGTCTAGATAACTCATCAACCATGAATACCATGATAACGACATTGATGTTGATATCACAAAATGTTGCTTGATTGATGACTATGGATGAATGATTCCACCTATTGTCTAATAGGAATATTGTACCCTAGATTCGAGATTTTTGACCTATGAATTTTGTTGTCCAAAATCATGACTCGATATTGATTTGCAAAACCTTGACTAATGATGACTCATCTCGATTTTGATTTAAGTCCTTTGATCACCCTATTTGGATCTTGAGATCGCCCTCGATTTATGATTGATGACTTTCATGGTCCCAAATATTGAAAAATTTGAAAGGATGATTATGTTGATTCATTCAATTTATGACTTAGGAGTAATCTCTCATGTGGTCTAGGGTGGTACCTTCCTTTGATTTTGATATGAAACCATGATATTGAAATATGATGTTTGTGTTGAAATGTTGAAATACGAAATCTATGTATTACCCCACCTAGGGCCAATGTAGAATCTAACCCTAAATGTTGGGATTGGAAGTCATTCTTTGCTCTTGAATCCAATAGTCCTATTTGTTTGACCTCAATGGTGATCACTCCAAATTTGTGATCTTTTGATGATCTTTTATATCAGAATGGTGCAATGGAAGCATGGCTATGTTTGGATTTTGATATTTGGTATCTTGATATTGGAATAATGTTGATGATTAAATTATGATGATAATATGTGGAATTTATAATGGATATGATATGGAATGTGAAGTCCCATTGTTGTTTGAGGATTTGCCTAAATGTTGGGGTCAAAATTCCTTTTAAGGTGGGGAGGATGTAACAATATAGATTCTCTCTCCTCCAATTATGCACTTAATGATTCATAATGCACTATATTTTATGCAATGACATCCCTAATCATGAGTTAGATGTTTGGAATCAAATATTGCTCAATCGTTGAGATATAGTTGGTAAATTACAATTTTGGAACTCAATTATGCTATGTTGAGTGCTTAATTAGCTTTGAGGGTGTTTTGAATTTTTGAGACCACTCAACATGCTGATTATTATATAAATACTTGATCATAAGAAAAAAGATGAAATTTATTATCTGACAATGAATATTTCACACAAATTGAATAATTGAGCACAAAGTTATGGCTCTTTGAAATTGCATCTTTCCTATATTTTTACTAGCTCAATTTTACCCCATTTCTCTTTCTTGGGCCTCGACCATCCTCTCCCTTGGTCTGACCCAAGAGAGGCACACCCTACTTGTGACAAAGTGAGTTTTTATAATATTTTTCTCTCTCTTAAAAGTTTATTATCAAATTTGTTGACCAAATTACCCTCATATACTTCCCTCACTTAATTGGACAAAATTGTGTCACAAATTGCAAAAAAAAATGCAAACCCTAATATGTTATTATGATAAAATACATATGTTAATGTATTTAGTAAATGAACACATCAAATATTCGAATTTGGATCTCAAATTTATATCATAGTAGAATAATGACCTTTTGAAGCTATACCTCAAATTTCATTAGAATTGGGTTTACCAATCAAGAGTTATGGCCAATTTAATAAATCACCTTAGATATATGTCCTAGACCTAAGTTTTCGTTTTAATCAATGGTGAATAAATGCCACGTTTTCCTTTGATTAACCTGACCCCTCTCCTAGCCATCAGATCGGGCAATCCACAGATCTGCCCTAATCCAACAGTGGAGACCTCGTCTCCTACCTCCCACAAAGGGTGGGGAGGTAACAGGAAACGAGGCTCGTCCTACCGTGCCACCTCACGCCTCCTTTCGAAATTTAAAGCCAACAAATATCTCCGCCTCACTAAGACGAGGTCAACGAGCCTTACCTCGACTCCCCTAACCCTCGGAGTAGGGAGAACGACCTCCCCTTTTCTTGCTGCTCTCACTCCGGCGGCGGCTGTAAAGTCCGGGACCCTCCAGCCAACCCTAAACCTACCCAAAGACCTATAAAAGACCCCCTCGACGTCGCCGCCACCCTCTTTTACCACAACCCTCTACTTCCCGACCCTCTTTGACACCGGAGACACCTACCTGACATTCGATTCTCAGTAGCGCCGCCACACTGCCTTTGGGCCGATCTCCTTCGCCTCGCCCTTTTCCCCCACATCCTTGCCTCACCTGGTACCACGAGGTCACAGGGACCTTGGGCGGCATCTTTTCTGCCCTCATGGGAGCCTGCTACCCCTTTTCCTACTTGGCTCTGGTGAGCTCCTCTACCATGTTTTTCACGATCTGTATCTTGCTCGCGTGAGGGAGCACTGACCAGACTGGGACCCAGGGCGCCAGGTGGACCACCAGCCGATCGCCACATCAGCCAGGTCGCGGGCCATCAAAGACCAAAGGGGAGCCAACTCGCACAAACACCCCAATAAGAGAACGCCACGTCGATGATCCAGGTTTGAACTCGTGAGGCCTTGGATCTACCTGAGCCATCGATCCAGTCGGATCCGACCGTAGATCAAGGTAAATATAATTTTTTTTTATTTTGCTTTATCCAAAGAAACTAATTTTCTTAGTAAAATCCTAGAAAATGCTAGGATTATCAGAAAATGTCAAACATGTATACCATTTTTATCAGAAAATTATTCCCTATCCAAATAAAATGTTACCAAGACCTAGATCCGTTGCCGTTTTTAAAAAAAGTTTCCTAAATCCTAAATGACTTCCTTAATTATTATTAATTGTTGATAATAATTTTCCTTGATAACATCTGACTGTCTACACTATAATTAACCCTAGACGAAACCCTATTTTCTAAATAACTTGAAATACTATTCTAAGATGATAAATGATCAAAGGATTAGGAGAAACGCTAGATTTACTCTCTCTTTCTACATGTAATTAAAGACATATCTTTATAACAAAAATTAATATCACTAAATGATAATTAGTGATTATGATTGGTCTGAATCTTTAAAATGAACGCTGATGTTATGAATGGTTAATATGTTGAGGGTTACTCTCCCTTTTTTATCCAACCATCTTAGAAACCCTAATTTTTGGAAATCTTCTAATTGATCAATTAAATATTATCTTTTAATCAAAATAGTTTATTATGGATCAGACCTGATGCTATCTCTAATCCCAATTAAAATATGGAAAATCCCTGATCTGAATTAGATAACATAAAAGGAATAATAATGAAAAACATATCTTAGTCTTGGTTACATGGACCAATAGTAGTGTTGTACCCTTGCTTTCTATGCAGGGTGACTAAATTCCTGATTGATTCTAAATCTGTGGACATCTGATTTGAACAAGCAGGTATGTGGTCTTATAAGTATAAGACTAGTTTTCTGGTTGCCTATGCTATATAATATCTTGAATGTTCATATTTAGATATGATTGTTGGTTGAACTAGTATGAGTTTTACTTTGCCAAATTTAAGAGAAACATAAATGACTATGATGGGTTGTAGCTACTAGAGCACATAGCCTGGTGTGGATGTATGTTGCCTAACATGGATGTATGATTCCTTGGCCCATGTTAGATGTATGATGATATTCTATTCCCCACACTAGATGTAAGTCAAGCGCAATAGGTGTAGTACAACCGCATCAAAATGAATGTAATGAAAGGGTGTTTTCTTGATTTTCACCTTAAGAAATTGTTTTATCTCTCTTTCCTTCTTTTTCAAATATTTTCCTTTATGCAACCTTATTAATGTAACTTTTACCCTGTACCAGCTCTGTTGATGTTTTGTTTCTCATATTTTCTAGGTACAAGGAACAATTGACAACAAAGTGAAATGCATGCTCAAAGTACCTCAAGGCATAAAATAATAAACTTGGAGGATACATTAGATAGATCATTTTCCTCTTATCTCATTTCTTACTAGATGTTAGCTTATTTCTTTTCTTAGTTGATATTGAGGATGATTGAAATCCTATGTAATAAAGTTAACTTTCTCTAGAACAATATTTTCTCTCCATATGTAATGAGTTTTATTATCTTTATGAATGAATGTTTGTGTGGCATTATATGATGATGTGGACTAGATCTTGGCTCAATCTCTATTTTAATTGACTACCTTAATATCTTATATTTTCCCTTTTGACATCTATAGATATGAGTGCACACTTATCTATGAATGTCACTATGGAAAGTATATAGAAATTGGGGGACGTCATAGTTGGTATCATAGCCAATGTACACACATCAAGTCACATGAACTTCATTCACCCTATTTTGAGTCTAGGGTAGTCCTTGAGTTTGGGATGTGAAGGGTTGAGGTGTCTAGGATAGCATCTGCCATGGGTATGACTAAAGTCTCCTAGCCACTTAGCTTGGCAATCACGAGGCTACCTTTATGGCAATATAATTCTACCTGGCCGATATCCTAAGTGTCCCCTATTCTTGGGCGTACCTTAATTTAGGAACCTTCTCATCTATTGATTCTCCCTCTGGCCTCTTCTATAGGAAAATTTCTCCCTCTCATCTATGTTTTAAAATAAATTAAATTTTCCCTCTTACCTTTGTTATAAGGTTAGGAAGGAGTCTCTCTATTTGGTAAAGTCCTAAGGATCGACTGATAAGGATTTTAGGATATCCTCCATAAATCATAATATTCAGAACATTAATTATTGATAAATGAGAATAATTAAATATCATATGACAATAATAAACATAATGATGAGAAAATTGTTGAAGTAATAGACCTAATATGTTCATATTATTTATAGGATGCCTCCTAAAACTCGCATCTCGAAGGCCTCAGGAGAATCATCTTCTGAGAAAAGAAAAGAACTTGAAACCTCTAAAGTACCTGATCTCGATGCTGAGGCCAAGGAAAGATGGGAGGAACAGAAGAAAATCCTTCTAGACTTTATGGGAACCCTCGCCACCAAAGGAACCCT
Organism: Alisma plantago-aquatica; assembly: GCA_963693085.1. Classification (NCBI taxonomy): domain Eukaryota; kingdom Viridiplantae; phylum Streptophyta; class Magnoliopsida; order Alismatales; family Alismataceae; genus Alisma; species Alisma plantago-aquatica. Next base: position 1,317,318,875 of record OY856410.1, on the reverse strand, counting down.
AAACCTAGCTCCTCTAGGAAAAACGAAGTGATTGTTATAGACTTCATTAAGCTCAACCCTGATAGCTTTTGGGTTTGAAGACCAACCCGAAGTCATGGACAAGGCTGAGGCCTGTGTCCTTTCCATGGAAAATGCTCTCTGTACCCTAGAAGTACCCGAAGAATAGAAGGTTAAATTCGCCACCCATTTGCTTAAGGGAGGAGCGAAGATATGGGGGAGAACTATGATGGGAACCGGGGAGAGGAAGTAGACAACTTGGGATGGGAAGCCTTCAAGAACCTCTGCACTGACTGTTTCATGCCCATAGCTGAGAGGAAGAGGAAAGAAAAGATGTACATGGAGCTTAGACAGGGCAGTCTCTCAGTTGCCGATTATACCCAGAAGTTTACGCTTCTGGAATGCTATGCCCCTATCCAGACTGAGGACTGCCTCATCGAGCACTATGTAGACTGTCTCTCCGCACATCTGAAAACCCTAGTTATAGCCTCTCGTCCCCGAAGCATTGATGAAGCCCTAGACATGTCCCTTAAGCAGGAAAGGGGGAAGGGATTGCAGAGGCCTTCTAGCATGGGATATTTAGGGTTGACCACCACCGAGGAAGAGAAGTTCAAGAAGTTCCACCCCGGCCATAATAAAGGATCAGGGAAAGGAGGATGTTCAGGGAAGAAAGGACCGAAGAATAGCAAGCTGATGGATTACCACAACAAATGTAAGACTTGTGGATGAGGACATGACGGGCCTTGTCGCTACACCAAGCCGGTCTGCTACAACTGCAAGAAGGAGGGACATTTCCTTGCCAAGTGCCCCAATGCATCTATCTTTCGCAAACCTCCAGCGGGTGCTCCACCCCCTCAGGGACACCGCAATGCTAGGGTGTTCGCAGTAATAGTAGAGGAGGCTAGGGCAAATCTGAACCAACTTGTCGAAGGTCACCTTAAATCTGTTCATATGTCTAATATCTTATTCAATTGCCTTCAAATATTTAAAGTGTAATTATATTGTGTGGCATTATATGATGATGTGGACTAGATCTTGGCTCAATCTCTATTTTAGTTGACTACCTTAATCTCTTATATTTTCCCTTTTGACATCTATAGATATGAGTGCACGCATATCTATGAATGTCACTATGGAAAGTATATAGAAATTGGGGGACGTCACAGTTGGTATCAGAGCGGACCCCATGAGACAAGTGTGAGGACCACACCCTACCTAAAAAGAACAAGTACAAGCACACAAAAGTGGCTGCACTTGAGGGGAGATGTTAGAATTGTCCCACACCGTTGAGCTCTGGGAAAGGTCCTAGGCTTATAAGATGTGTGGTCCCTTCACCCATTGCCAATTGGTTTTGGGTTGAATACCACACATTCTAATATGGTATCAGTGCATTGTTTGATTCTGGATTGTGTTTTCTTGAATGGACTTCCTGTTAAAGCATTGTTTGATTCTGGATCCACAAATACGTTTATCTCTCGGAATCTGGCCTCAATGTTGCACTTACATATAAGGGACTTGGAATACATTCTGGATGTGTCAACTCCTAGTGGAAAAATATTCACTACATTGCAGAAAACCGATGTCCTCCCTCTAAAATTTGAAAATCATGACATGCCCTTTGAATTCATTCTCTTAACCATGGAAGACATTGATGTTATTCTTGGCATGGATTGGATGTACACATATCATGCTTACATTGACTATAGAAACAAGATGGTAGTTCTCTCTCAACCTCATTCCTCTCCTGTAGTGATCCCTCGGGGAAGTAGATTTTGTAATAATATAATAATTTCCTCTCTTAAAGCTAAAAAGCTCATATATAAAGGATGTAAAGTCTTCCTCGCATTTGTCTCAGAGACCAGTCCTGACAACGGGCCTGTAGAAAGACTGGAGGTGGTACGTGATTTTCTTGACGTATTTCCAGAGGAGCTTCCTGGGATGCCTCCAAACAGAGACATTGAGTTCTCCATGAACCTTCTTCCTGGAACCACTCTGATTTCTAGGGAACCGTATAGGATGGCACCTGCTGAGCTTATGGAGCTGAAGAAACAATTACAAGAACTTCTTGAGAAGGGTTTTATCCGCCCTAGTGTTTCCCCTTGGGGTGCACCTGTCCTTTTTGTTAAAAAGAAAGATAGTTCAATGCGGATGTGTATTGACTATCACATGTTGAACCAAGCTACCATTAAAAACAAGTATCCTCTCCCTCGTATTGATGACCTCTTTGATCAACTTTGTACGCTAAAGTTTTCTCAAAAATTGATCTTCATTCTGGATATCATCAACTTAAGGTCAAGGATTCTGATATATCTAAGATTGCTTTATGAACTCGTTACAGGCACTACGAATTTCTGGTGATGCCGTTTGGGTTGACTAACGCACCTGGCGTATTCATGAACTTGATGAACAAAGTCTTCCAACCTTATCTTGATGAGTTTGTGGTTGTATTCATTGATGATATTCTGATCTATTCTGATTCTATGGAGAAACATCAAGAGCATTTGAAGTTTGTCCTTGAGATTCTTCGAGCCCAGAAATTCTATGGAAAGCTTTCTAAATGTGAATTATGGATTGACAAAGTTATGTTTTTTGGTCATGTCATTTCTGGGGGTAACATATTTGTTGATACCGCTAAAGTATCTTCTGTACTTGATTGGCAACCTCCCCATAATCCTTCTGAAATCTGGAGTTTCTTAGGTCTGGCTGGATATTATCGTCGTTTCATTCCGAATTTCTCCAAAGTGGCACTTCCTCTCACTAAGCTTACCCGGAGAGGACGAGCTTTTCATCTGGTCAGTTGCTTGTGAGTCTAGCTTCCAAGAGCTCAAATAGAAGTTGACGTCAACATCAATCCTTGTTCTACCCTCTGGCAATGAAGGATTTGTGATATTCACTGATGCTTCCTGACATGGTCTAGGGTGTGTCGTACAAAAAAATGGGAAAGTAGTGGCCTTCGCTTCTAGACAGCTGAAACCCAATGAGTTGAATTACCCTATGCATGATTTGGAGTTAGCTGCTATCATCCATGCTCTCAAAATATGGAGGCACTACTTGTACGGGGCAACGTTTGATATCTTCACCGACCATAAAAGCCTCAAGTACATTCTGACGCAAACGAATTTGAATCTCCGACAATGACGGTGGATTGAGTACTTGAAGGACTATGACTTCACCATTGGCTACCATCCAGGTAAGGCCAATGTAGTTGCAGATGCTCTTTGTAGGAAAAGAGTTGTTTGTGCATCCATGTATGTACCCGAATGGAGGAACATGGAGGACCTAGCAAACTGGAGACCGCAATTCCTGGATGATCGTATGCATGTCAATAACATCTCTATCACATCCAAATTGCATTCTAAACTTCTGGAGACACATAAAGCTAGTCCCGAGCTTGTAGAGCTCTCGTCTCTCCTGGCTAAACCTCATACACGTCTATCTATGGGTCTTAATGGTGGTCTTCGATACAAGAACCGTATGTGGGTCCCTGAGCAGTCAGCTGTAAAGACAACCATTCTTAGTGAGGCACATGGGTCCAAGTACACAGTTCATCCCGCCACAAAAAATATGTACAAAGACCTACAACGCCAGTTCTGGTGGAGAGCCATGAAGCACGACATTGCAGATTTTGTATCCAGGTGTCTGACATGCCAGAGAATCAAGGCCAAGCATCAAAGACCAGGTGGTCTACTGCAACCCCTTGAGATTCCAGAATGGAAATGGGAACATATCACTATGTATTTCGTTGTGGGATTACCCAGGACCAGGAAGGGGTACGACGTTGCATGGGTCATTGTGGATCGTCTCACCAAGTCATCTCATTTTCTACCTGTGATGACTACTGTGAAAGTTTCTGAGTTGGCCGACCTTTATATACGGGAGATTGTACGTCTGCATGGAGTTCCAGTGTCCATTGTCTCGGACCGGGACCCAAAGTTCACTTCAAAGATATCGAAACATGTTCAAGAAAAATTGGGCACCAAGTTGAACTTCAGTACAGCTTATCATCCGCAGACAGATGGACAGTCAGAATGAACAGTACAGATTCTGGAGGATCTTCTACGAGCTTGTGTGCTTGACTGGGAAGGCTCGTGGGACCATTACCTACCTTTAGCTGAGTTTTCCTATAATAATAGTTATCAGGCGAGTATTGGGATGCCACCATACGAAGCTCTCTATGGCCGACCGTGCAGATCTCCATTACATTAGGACGATGTCAGAGAACACACCTTGATGAAATCCGAGGAGATGCAGCTGTATGCAGATAAAGTTGCACTGATCAGGAAGAGAATGAAGTGAGCACATGATAGGCAGAAATCATATGCAGATGCTCACCGGTAGGAACGTCAGTTCAAGGAAGGTGATCATGTCTTTCTAAAGATCTGACCAATTTGAGCTTTGGCCAAGAATAAGGGAAAGCTTAGTCCTTGTTATGTGGGACCCTTTGAGATTATTGAAAGGGTTGGAGAATGTGTCTATCGTCTTGCTCTGCCACCTCAGTATAGTGCCATGCATAATGTCTTTCATGTATCTAATATGAAGCCTTATGTCAAAGACCCCAGTCACATTCTGAATCATGAGCCTCTTGAGCTGAAAGATGATTTAACGTATGCAGAGTCGCCAGGAAGAATTCTTGATTTCAAGACAAAGGAGCTTCACAATAATCGGCGTATAGATATCGTGAAAGTTCTCTGGAGCCACCATGATCAAACTGATGCTACATGGGAGCTTAAGTCTGAAGTCGAGCGGATATATCCACATCTCTTTCAGGCTGCTTGAATTTTGAGGGAAAAATTCTTAAAAGGAGGGGAGAATGTGACAAAGCGAGTTTTTATAATATTTTTCTCTCTCTTAAAATTTTATTATCAAATTTTTTGACCAAATTACCCTCATATACTTCCCTCACTTAATTGGACAAATGTGTGTCACAAATTGCAAAAAACAATGCAAACCCTAATATGTTATTATGATAAAATACATATGTTAATGTATTTAGTAAATGAACACATCAAATATTCGAATTTGGATCTCAAATTTATATCATTGTAGCATAATGACCTTTTAAAGCTACACCTCAAATTTCATTAGAATTGGGTTTACCAATCAAGAGATATGGCCAATTTAATAAATCATCTTAGATATATGTCCTAGACCTACGTTTTCGTTATAATCAATGGTGAATAAATGTCACGTTTTCCTTTGATTAACCTGGCCCCTCTCCTAGCCCTCAGATCGGGCGATCCACAGCTCTACCCTAATCCAACAACGGAGACCTCGTCTCCTACCTCCCGTAAATGCAGGGAGGTAACAGGAAACGAGGCTCATCCTACCGTGCCACCTCACGCCTCCTTTCGAAATTTAAAGCCTACAAATATCTCTGCCACGCCAAGATGAGGTCAACCAGCCTTACCTCGACTCCCCTAACCCTTGGAGCAGGGAGAACGACCTCCCCTTTTCTTGCTGCTCTCACTCCGACGACGGCTGTAAAGCCCGGGACCCTCCAACCAACCCTAAACCTACTGAAAGGCCTATAAAAGACCCCCTCGACGTCGCTGCCACCCTCTTTTACCACAAACCTCTACTTCCTGACCCTCTTTGACACCGAAGACCCCTACCTGACATTCGATTCTCAACAACACCGCCACACTTCCTTTGGGCCGATCTCCTCCGCCTCACCCTTTTCCTCCACATCATTGCCTCACCTGGTACCACGAGGTCACAGGGACCTTAGGCGGCATCTTTTCCGCCCTCATGGGAGCCTGCTGCCCCTTTTCCTACTCGGCTTCGGTGAGCTCCTCCGCCACGTTTTTCACAATTTGGAGCTTGATCCCGGGAGGGAGCACTGACCAGACCAGGACCCAAGGCGCCAGGTGGACCGCTAGCCGATCGCCACAACAGGCAGGTCGCGGGCCAGCAAAGACCAAAGGGGAGCCAACACGCACAGACACCCCAATCAGAGAACGTCACGTCGGTGATCCGGGATTGAACTCGCGAGGCCTGGGATCTACCTGAGCCTTCGATCCATTCGGATCCAGCCGTAGATCAAGGTAAATATATTTTCTTTTATTTTTCTTTATACAAAGAAACTAATTTTCTTAGTAAAATCCTAGAAAATTCTAGGATTATCAGAAAATGTCGAACCTATATACCATTTTGATCAAAAAATTATTATCTATCCAAATAAAATGTTACTAAGACCTAGATCCATTGCCGTTTTCAAAAAAAATAGTTGCCTAAAGCCTAAATGACTTCCTTAATTATAATTAATTGTTGATATTAATTTTCCTTGATAATATCTGGCCGTCTACACTATAATTAACCCTAGACGAAACCTTGTTTTCTAAATAACTTGAAATACTATTCTAAGATGATAAATGATCAAAGAATTAGGAGAAACCCTAGATCTAGTTTCTCTTTCTACATGGAATTAAAGACATATCTTTATAACAACAATTAATATCACTAATGATAATCAGTGATTATGATTGGTCTGAATCTTTAAAACGAACCCTGATGTTATGAATGGTTAATATGTTGAGGGTTACTCTCCCTTTTTGCTCCAACCATCTTCGAAACCCTAATTTTTGGAAATCTTCTAATTGATCAATTAAATATTATCTTTTAATCAAAATAGTTTATGATGGATCAGACCTGATGCTATCTCTAATCCCAATTAAAATATGGAAAATCCTTGATCTGAATTAGATAACATAAAAGGAATAATAATGAAAAACATATCTTAGTCTTGGTCACATGGACCAATAGTAATGTTGTACCCTTGCTTTCTATGTAGGGTGACTAAATTCCTGATTGATTCTAAATCTGTGGACATCTGATTTGAACAAGCAGGCATGTGGTATTATAAGTATAAGACTAGTTTTCTGTTTGCCTATGCTATATAATGTCTTGAATGTTCATATTTGGATATGATTGTTGGTTGAACTAGTATGAGTTATACTTTTTTGCATTGTGCGTGGATCATCGATCCAATGGCCAGGGACCACCCCACACTAATTCTATGGTTTTCGAGTCATCCTCTACGTCGAGCAGGGGTCAGTCAAGGAAGAGGTGGAGCTTCCTGACTCGTGTGGACCCATGTGGATGCCTAATCTGGGGGCACCACGTGTCTCTCCAAAGGGTATACTATCTCCCTCTCTTTTATGCAAATATGTCTAATCTTCTATAATGTGTATAAAATATACTCGACGAGATCTACTTGATGCGATCTATCTAATGAATCTAGGTTTAGCATCTAATTTCTTTTGTATGTCCTGATATGTTGAAAATGACATCAAATGCATCTCTTTTACATGTTTAATGGTGATTAAATGTTCAACCTTCATCATACCATGACCCCACCTGATATATTTGTCCTTAATCAATAAGTTATGTTATATTGTGACATGTTAATAGAACTTCATCATGTTTTCCCCTTTTAATGATTATAATCAATGAAATGAACTATGAAATATGCATTATATGGACTTTAATGCCAATGATAACTAACTTTAACGATCAACTTGATTATTTGAAATCAAGATCGTCATTCTTGACCTAGATCAGTAATAATTGATGCAAGATTGAGACATGAATCTAGTTTTACCATACTTGAAATCTATTGCAACTTGATATTATGAACAATGCCATTAAATGGAAAATCTACAGAATTACCATGATGATCCTTAAAACCTTGTGCTAATGTGGATCAAATATGATCAAAAAAATATTTTGGCCTTCAAATCAGTACTTATGATGACTTGTGACACGAAAATATTTTGTGATGTACTCTTGTTCACTATTATGACTAAGTGACCCAAACATGACATTGATTGTGACCTAATGTGATTGTTGTTATATTTGAGATCTAATCTTCTCGAAATCTCACCCTAATGATCACTCATGCTATTTGATATATTAAAATCAGTAAATTTTTGATATGTATGAAACTAAAAAAATCTTGATCTATCTTGTACTCTAATGATGACAATCATGCATGAATCCTACTCTATATGACTAGTTTGACAATGTTGATACCTATGTTGCTTAATCTTTCTTGAAACGTTTGGTTTCCATTTTAAGAACATGAAAACCTATGTTTGAAATCCATGATCTAGTGATGATGTGTAATTCTAAGTGCTAAATGAATGGGTGATGTACTATGTTTCTTGATAATGATAATGCATGACCTATTTGGGATATTGAAATCAGTATTGAAGTAAATGAGTACCTAGACTTAAGTGACACATTAAACCCTCATTTAAGTATTGTGATGTTAATCTAGTCAAAATTTATTGTAATGTCAGGATCTCTTTGATGGACTATTTTTGAAGATCTAATCATGTTGTATAATGCTAGTTTGCTCGTATGAAGGTACACTTTATCCTCCTATTAGCTAAACTAGTTGTATTGAATTACATGTATGTTTGTAGTATAAATGCTTGGCTATATATAATTGTTTGAGCTATTGTTCCCTATGATTACTATGTTTTGGTGTTGATTACATATGTTGAACAAACTTGAAAACATAATGATATATGTCCTTTATACAAACTTGTGTACCTGCTTGTATTCTTAAGGTAAGGACACAAGGATGGGTGTCCTACTTAAGTTGTCATGTTAGGGCAGCCCAGGTTGATACAAGGGTTAGTTCTTGGTAATGACCTTGAGGTCACTTACAAATAGGGCTAACTCTTGACATTTAGTCTTTTAGTTCCTCATGTTGAAATTAGGGTAGCTAATCTTGGGTACCCTCACAGACCCCTTCTTTTGAGAAGTTGGACAAAGGCCTTATGATGTTGTTGCTATAATGGAAATGAATATAAAACATGCTTGCATGCTAACAAGAAAGTTTATAAATGTTCTTTCTTCAATCTTGTTATTTCCTTTATACTTTTGCCAAGTAATACATGTTCTGATTTGATATGTTTGCACATTGTACTTAGCACAATTGCGTTGATGTGTACCAATTTTATGATTTTAGGTAACAAAACACTATGAATCTCTTGTGCTGATCAATGATTCTGCACTCATGATAATCTGCTCGTACTCTGATGATATATAATGACATACAAATGGCATACACATGGTTGATAAATAGGACCTAGGATCTTATCATGTATTCATTTAACATTCTTTTATACCTTCTTGGTGCATACCTGAGTTGTTGTTTGTGGTTTCATTCATGCATATGTTATGTGACTTATCCTATAGAAGGATGCTCGAGTCCTCTCACCTTTAGCTTTCTATCCATTAGGAGTGAGGATTTGGGTAAGAAATGGTTCCGTGACAGTAACCATCGACAATCATTTCCCGAAGAAACATGACCTTCAGTTCTAGGGTTAGCTAGAGTCATTAAAACATAAACAACATAGAGAACATCAGTTGTTCATAGGTGCCAAACCATCAACCACCAAGGAAAGGAGGAAAATAGTTCATTATCATATAGAAGGAACCATCATTTCTGACCCCATTGGTACCATCTGTTCATGGTTATGCAAGGTATAAGTCTTCCTATACCTCAGGAAGGTCATGCCTAGATTTAAGGTTCATATGGGGTTATAAACTAAGCAAGAAACAACACTTATATTTAAAGGTAAATATAGGTTCTTTATGCATAGAAGTTCATTTTTAAGCAAGAACATATGTAAGGAAGGAAGTAGTAAGCAATAAACGTGAGGAAAGTTATATAACTTGCCTCTAGGAAGGAGATGCAGCTCCAAACAACAAGAAATATCAAGCAAAGGAGGAAGAAAATCCTAGATTAACACTCCATACGGCCAATCAAGCTTCTTCTCCAAGAAGGAGAGAAAACCCTAGGTCAAGGAAGCAAGAAAGAAGGGTTCATTAAGCTTTATAGCAAGCTTTACCATGAAACACAATGTTTCCATCAAGGAAGAAGGAAGGAAGAGGTAGGACAACAAGAGAAATGAAGGGATGAAGGAGGAGCTTACTTCCTTAGGTCAGAAACAAGCAAAGGAACTTCTCCAAACCCTAAAGGAGGATAGATCCAAGCTCTAGCCACACATGCAAGAAGTTCAATCACCTATTGTAATTTGGTCACCCTCTTCACCACCAAGAAGGTGAGGATAAAGATCTAGATAGAAAATAAGAGATTAGGGTCCAAAGGGTTTTTTTTGGGTGCAAGAGTGAGGGTATATAAAGCTACAGACAAGAAGGAAGAGAAGCTTGACGTGTCCTACTAAGTTGCCATATGTCAAAGTTCATCTTGCAAGTAAGAAAACATGTTCATCGACCGTCATTCTTCCCAAACATCAGTTATTGGGTCTAGAAGGACCATCATACTTTAGACCTAGGCTAGACATCAGACTCTACCACTTAAAAGAGCCATAAGATCCTACACTTAGCCATAAAGAGACAAAATGACTAATCTTCCCCACCATCAGTTCAGGCCTTAAACCACCTCAAACATTAATTATTCCACTTCTAGGGTGAACCATAGACCTCGATACATCTAGGTGAACCATCATATGTGACCCCTAAAAGGCCAAACCATCGGTTTCTATGGTTACACACCTTGGAACTCCCTCATCCAAGCATAGGGAGAAACCCTAGTTCTCACCCAAGTTCTCACTACTCATCTAAAGGTACAAAATGGTCCCCCATGGCCCAAAAAGCTCGAGAATGATAAAATAAAATACAAGGAATACAATTCATGTGACAAAATTGCAAAGAAAACTTCAGATATGGGTAAATTGCATAAAATTGCATAACTTGTACAAACAATGTCCAAACTGGACCAAACTTGAAACTTAAGCTTGACACATGATATAAAAGAACCTAAAATGGTTTAATTATGGTTTTGAGTTTGACACATGTTTTAGGGATAAAATAAATTATGGTTTTAAGCACTTTATTATGATAAGAAAGCATGTTAAACTAAAAAGCAAGGTCAGGGGTCTCACAATGTAACAATCATTATGAAACATCCAGATGTGAATAAATGGAAAAAAGACAAAAGATGGAAACCTACTCTAGGTTTTTATCACCACCACAATCATAAAATACATATGTACTAAAAGTAAGATCCACCTAAGTGTATTACAATTTAATCAACTATGAAATAATACATGCACCCACTGACATAGTCATTGAATAGATGAGTTCAAACTTGAGTATATACATGGACTTCACCTCCCTTTTTCTTCTTCAATCATGGTTTGATAACAACCAAACCACATAGAAATAATAATTCTCATATCATGCATCATGTAAGTGATATGGCATCCACAAGAATCCTAGTAAAACTATTTCATATGTGCATTCATCCAAAGTATGTATGAATGTAGTGTCACTTGCTTAAAAATTCAATTTTGTAATTCAATCCATGCCACGTTTACCCCCTAGGAAATTGTTGGGGGTGAGGGAAGTAGATTTGATGTTTCCTAGAAAAATAGGTATGCAAAAAATAGGGTTGCCAATAAGATTGGGATATTATTACATAGGAGCACCCATATATTATTTTTTATAGATGATATTGCATATGAGAAATTATTTTTGCATTTATCTTTTCCTTCTATTCCTTTTGTAGCTAGGGTATATGGTGTAGAATTGAAGTGTATAGAATTAAGGGTTATCCACCCCATACTTTTGGAGGATAGCCAAGGCTTACTCTTTGTATGCTCTTTTGGCATCTTTTTATGAGGTAGTGAGATATGGAGTGGTAGACGAATAGTAGATTGAGAGACGAGTTAAACAAAAGTGGATTTCCATAGGGGATTTCATGCATGCAAGTCAATCCATACAAATTTACAAACCAAAGAAAAATCATAGTGAGTGAGAACTTATTTCAAATAAAATTCTTTTAATAAGAAATGATCAAAACCTCAGTATCTAAGGCTTGCTCTAATTGCCTTTTATCCATTCATTCCAAACAAAAGTAATAAGTGGGTAGCATGTACGAGAACAATCAGGTAACTCTATCAATAAAAAAGAAAAGGGGGTTGAGGCACGTTAATCAAATATCATATAATCCAGTTCCAATTCAATGGTATAGAGATTAATCTAGAAAATCTTTTAGGGAAAGATATTTCAATTTTGGAAAGTGTTTTCAAAATGGTGTTGGTTGTCCCTATTCACATGAAGACCAAAATATAAAGTAGGAAGTGACAAGAAAGTAAATCCTGATTAAGTACACACAATGAAAACTACAAGAGTTTCATGTGATGAAATTCAATGAATGCAATTCTTTTAATGATTATGAAACACTAGGGGGGAAGGATTGAAGGAGGATCTGGGTCAAAATCTTAGTTTTATCAAAGAATTCAAATGCAAGGAAATAAGCTACATGCATGCAAGAATCTAAATATTCATAATTAAAACATGTGACAAGTAAACTGCATAAATGTAGGGGTCAGTCAAGCAATTGATCATATTAGGAAAAATTAAAATAATGGAACTATTAAAAGTAGGAATTACAACCCTACCATTGTAAGCCTTTAATATATGTTATCTATATGTGAAACAAAAGCTTAGGATTGTAGGGTAATGATAATAGAAATGTGGTGGCTAGACATCGATAGGGGAAGGATCCAAGTCACTCAACTTGGGTATCTCACGTCAACCACTAAAATTCTATGAAGAAAGGACATTTGGGTTGGCACTCACCACAATTGTTGTGGAGTAAACAACTATGGTAGTTAGAATCCTATAGCTTTTCAGTTTAACCCAATTTTCTTCCTCTTCTCAGGATCTTCTCATGGTTGTTCTAGTCCATGGATCAATGTTCACGCTCAATGATGAATAAGAAAACAATACCATCAAGTGTGGTGTGTGTTCATTTCTTGGAAAGTATAAAAGAAGAAGTATAGCCTAAAAGCAAGGATTGAGCAGAAAAGTACTCACACCTACATGTGTTGTCTTTTACTAGAACTATATATAATTCCTTCAATGGAAACATGTTATTCTTCTCAATTATCTATTGGAAAAATTCATGGTCACATCCTGCAATAAACAGACTTCTTATTGGATACAACAATGGCTCCTCAATTCATTGGTCATAGGCTTCCTCAAATATTTCTTCTTCTACCTTTTTCTTTTTGTGATCTTGTGGTGTTGTTGTCCAAAAGACTTGAGGGTCAATCAATAATTCAGTAAGGTACATGTCAATTTGCATGTGTGCAAATTGATCAGTGTTGACTGTATCCAAGATAGACCATCCAAATATTACGACAATATTCTGATATTCTAGCTACATATTTAGGGAGCACCACCACTTTTTTGTTTCAAGAGTCACAAACACATCATCCACCCTGCCCCTTGGACTAAAATAGGTTGGTCGGCCAGTTGTAGGGTACATTATTTCTGCTTCAATTTTACCAAGCCCAATCCAAGATACACACTATAAGAAACAAGATCCACACTAGATCCCAAGTCGTAAAAGAAATTTCAAATATATTGTCACCAATTTGGAATGGAATAGAGGTGATTTTTGCTACTTTTGCTTTAGGTAACGAGCATGTTTCAAGTTAGATCTCACTTGGTTAGATAAATTCACTCTCTTTAGAATTCTCCTTGTTGTCTTTCTCTTGAAGATGCGTATTCTTAGTTTATATGCCCTAATTGGAAGATGGATATAGGTATTTTGTCCACTTTCATATTCAATAATAATGGAAATTCCAATTTATTATAACACATTTTTGTACTATGATATTAAGTTACATAAGAAATGTCCTTTGAATGATGGTTGAAAGAAATGGGACTTCAAGTAAATTACTTAAATATGAGATCCTAATGGATTCTTAGAACATTATTTTCAAATGATCTAAGTCAAGTTTTTGTTGATTGGGCAAAAATAATATATCTAAGACTTGTATGTCCATTGAATTTTGACCTTGTATCATCGACCTTGTGGGTCATTGGTATTTGATACCAAGTCAGACACATGTGTAATTGTTATATAACAAATGTACTTGACAAAACCACCTTGATATTGGTTGATGGACAATAATATGATAGTCATAATCATCTCTCAATAGTGGTTTGGTGGTCCCTCAATCGGAAAAAAAAATATACAAACCTTCATGTGTTCAGAAGATTCAGAACATCAAATGATACCAAATCATTCTTGATTTATCACTAAAGTTTGTTAGAATAATTACTCTTGTTTTTGTGAACCCTATTAATTCCTTCAAGCCAATTATTATAATAGACCATCATGCAAATAATCTTATCTTTGAGAGAATCCAACTTTGTAGGATCATCCCAGATTCTTGGGGCAAGACTTTTACCCAAATCATGTCTAGAAATACCCAATATTTCAAAAACATAGTGACCGGCCTAAATCACACATCCAAAAGGTGTGGATTATAATAGTCAGACTTTTAAAGAGATAACCCGACTCTCAGGCCCCCACAATAATAAACGGGATCCGATGTAGCAATCAGGGTCAAACACAGGGACAAGGTTGGTCGTGTTACGAATGTAGAATCAACACTCTTATACTCCATTCGAAAAGGGGTGCAAAGAGATGTTCACTAAAGAATGGTATCACGAGAACGAGAATAGAAATACAAAAATAGGGAAAGGGAAGGAACGATAAACAAGAATATGGGGAAAACCAGGGTTGGGGCTCACCAACTAAAGTACCTCACCAACATGTAAAACTATCTCTCTCTTGCATACTAATATCAAGATTACAAGCAACCATTCAACCACCTATTCCACTCTCTCTCTCTCAAGATGAGGATAGATCTAAGTCTAAAAGAAGTTTCTCTCTCGAGACAACAACTCAAAAATCTTGCAGCAAAACAACTGGTTAAAGCTTTAGCATTCCAACACTCTCGTGCATTCATACCAGTCCATGACACGAGAGAAATGTGATATTACTCTCTCGAGATATCAACAATCAAACATCATAAGATGGTAGCTAAGCATACAAGTGAAGAATTAAAAATAGGTGCATGGAGGTAATCTTGATAAGAGTATGTATATTCAAAAGAAAGAAACAATATACATGTTGGGAGAGCCTTAGTGGCTACTCCCAACCCAAGTTAAGGTGTTAGATGCTCATGCTAGTAGACAACATGACGACACTACTTTCAAATAGATCCATGAGGTTCACGAAGAGGGGAAAATATACAGTGGGAGGAAGTGGTAGATCTGGAAGGGAAGAACGTGATACTACACTACTTCTTCAGATCTGGATCTACCACATGGATGGCCTTCTCCTGTCGAAGAAGGGGGTGGATGGAAGTCTTCTCTCTCTTCGGCTTTCACTGCTGGACATCCAAGACTGATGGATGGATGGATGGTCAGAGATGAGTCTGAAATGCAGCAACACTTCGTGGCCTCAAGATCGGGTTCGTCCGATCTCCCCCCTTGACAAGACAGGTGGGGTGATATTTATAGGGGCCTTCCACTGACTTAGAACTACAATCACGATTTTTCCAGTTAAGTGAGGGAAAGACCGCGGTCGCGGTCTCTGCCTTATTCTTCTCTAGTCGTGATCCAGCTTGGTCCCGGGGCTCATATAATCGTGGCCATGATTCTTGGGATTTCCTCGCTCGTGGCCTCTAGAATAATCGTGGTTGTGATTTTTCAGATCACCGCGGTCACAGCATTGAGGTGATGCAAACCGCGGGTGCTGAGGAGAAGAACTGTGGCCACAGTCTCTGATGATTACAATCGCAGTCTTTGATGATGGTTGTCGTGGTCTTTTTGAATAACCACGGTCGCGATCTTCAAAGATCACGACCCAAGTTGTGTTGGTTCCTGAAATCATTAAACAAATCTTTAGTCAAAAAGATAAAGAAGTTATGTGAAAAGTTAGCCAAGTTATACTAAAAGTTGTGTAAAATATATACAGAAAGTACATAAAATAATGTGTTGTCAACTCCCCCAAACATAGGATCAAGCATGTCCTCAGGCTAAGTGCAGGTCCAAGAACTCAGAGAGAGAAAGAATGAACAAGCTTTAAAGACAACATAATAGCACGATTGAAATATCTCATCCTTGCATCAAGACTATTGTTGTATGTATTCAATCCATTAGGTCTCAAACTTCCCCTTTTTAACTGGAGTTGCATAACCTCATTTTAACTGTCACAACCTTCTATTGTAAATGGCTTCTCCTTCTCAACTAATCACCCGTCCCTTAGATAAAATTCATACTAATGCCTCATCTTTTTGAAAGGTAGCCTTTACACCTATTCTTTATTTTCTGCGGCCTCTATGCTAATGTGTATAGGTAGGCTTGAAGCTTTTAGGTGTTTCCTCTTCCCCCTGAACTCCTCACCCACAAATGTCGTAAGAACAATGTTTCCCGTTTTGGGCTTCTAACTTTAAATAAGGTGCTATGTGAAGTTCCATTCAGGATTGGATGTGTGTAAGCTTGTCTTCCAGTTTCTGCTTCTGGGCGTGACATATATGCATTCATGAGTGCAGTAATATACCGGCCAGGAAGGAAATTTTGGCATCTTTTAGGTCACATCTCTCCTATTCTTTTATTTATTTTATTTGATTTTTGTCTTTTTATCTCTCCTTTCAGGCTTGGGTTGACGGTTTTGGTTGGTTTTCTGGGCGGCCAAGCCTCTTTTGGATATTTTCCTTGAACAAGGCAGCTTTTTCCTATCTACAAAGACTAGGATTTTCTCGATGCGAGCATCAGGTGGGGATGGTTGTTTAGGAGTATGACTGAGGTTCTCTATTCTGGAGTGGTTTCACGAGTTAAGGTGTTACATTTACAATGTCTTATTGCAAGAATGAGATATAGCAGTGTTTCTATGACTGTTGTTTTACTCATGATTTCCTATATATGTTGCTCATATTTTTCTCTCTCTGAGGGATGGAACACTATATTAAGAAATTTTTAGCGAGAGAAAGCAAGCTTCTAAAAGGTTAGTTGTAATGAAAATTTTCAAAATATCAAAATTTTTGAAATTTTTTGACGATGTAATAAAGGTGTAATAAAAGGGAAAGTGAAATGAAAAGGTAATAATTGAAATAGGGAAGCACCAGTACCTCTATGGCCCGTTTATGACTCCTCCCCCAAAATTATCATCCACCCCGTCTCGGGGCGCCAAAATTTGAGTAAGAAGTATAAATAGGCCTTCTTTGGTTGTTTATTTGGCAGGGAAGGCCCACTTGGACTCCAGGTGTAACGTCTGTCTCGGAAAAATGAGATCAATGAATGCGGAAGCGATTAGCAGGAGAATTATCAAAAATCACTAAAAATTAAAACTTTTTGTAAAGAAATCTTCATATGATAAAAACTCTTTCATAAAGAAACATGATAAGTTAAATACAAACTAATCCATCATTACATCTCTGTAATAAACACATCTCGAGAGCTACAACATCAACCACCTTGTTAACTGTACAAGGTAAGATACAAAATCTCTAGGCATCATGCCAAAATCTTAGATATACTGCCCCTAGGACCTGAGAGTACAGAGACGACACATAGGGCAAACTATCTACACAACTTGACAAACAATGTCTCCACCTGAGGATCACTGCTGTCCCTGAGATTATTGCTGCTGCTGCTCACCCACTGGTGGGTTCCTTCATCCTCGGCGTCTACCTAAAAAGTCAAATCCCACGGGGGTGAGACAATTGAATAATTGTCCCAGCGAGAGTTATACTCACGCCAGAAGCTTTGTTATTGCAATAATGTAATAACATAAAGCAAGAGAATTATAAACATTCAACAGTAGGTAATATTGTGTAAACTAAGTGAAGCAACATCCTTATAAGTAATCATTTCAATTATAACTTAATTGAATGACAAGACATATAACAATAAGGAATATGAAGAACATGTATACTAGTTACTTAACTAGAGCACTATAAACAATGTATCATCAATCATTGTTTCTCGTAGTTCAACCTAAGCAAATATGCTACGTGGATGATTACATTTTACAAACATATTTATGCCCTGAGGAGATGAGTTACACCTCTCATACTCCAACTGACCATTACTAAATTGCAATCAGTACCATACATAGGTCATCAGGAGAGTCGGATTCCTATGACCTCATTTCTCCTTAGTCAGTATGAGGAACATCATGCATGACATCTTGTGTCTCTGCTATATTAGCTTTCTAGGGTATTCTGGCAACTTCACTATTTAGAGTTACAATGGCATTCTATACTCTCTTTTCCATCGAGGGATTTCTTGCTTATCTCTCATCGATACGGTATTAACAACATCATCGGGAGATTAGTGATACATCATCCTGGCATAAACATATAATGAAGGATTGAGAGATTAATGGTACATCTTCTATCAAATCCAACATTAGGACGTAAGGATATTCACGTCCATAACCCCCACATACTCAAAAGTATGCTCTCCAGGAGTTCCCTTAGGAAAACCTGTTTCACCATCATTTAATTTCTAACAATGATGGATCTATGGTCAGGGCTCTACATGATATCATTATACTTCATTATTTAAGTACATTATAGCATTCTTTAGCATCAAACATGTTTTCAAACATAAATCAATAAACAAATGCTATAAAGAAAGAGTAATGTTTGTATCAAGTTCACATCACATACTTTTAACATTGGGATATCAATCCTTAACCATCTCATCATTGTGATTCAGGAATATGGGTGTTCAAACCCTCGAATCATCATAACACTTGTTACCAAGTAACATCTTATTATCCAGTCATTTTAGCAGTATGACCTTTGATTATAAAAATTCATATATTTCTCATGGCTCATTCAGTCTATCAAGCTCATATGTTACCACTCACCAGGTAACATAGCATATCATTATACTTGAAGCATGTAAAGTATTTTCAATGCATATAACTTCATAACCCTTAACTGGATATGATCACCTCTTTATGATAACTTTCATGGTTAATATTTACTGATAACATGCACATTGTAACTATATCAGCACAATACAAGTTCTTTTCAAATTATATATAGGATACCACGGCAGTGTTATCTTGCATGGTCGTGCAAGAGTAAGCACCACGTATGTGCTTCATTACATGGTCGTGCAACAAAGGATTCACCATGACCGTGTCATATTACCACGACTAGTTTCTAGGGTTGGGATTCTCATTCAATCCAATTAGACTTATTCAACCCCTTAGTTTGATTAGGAATAGTGATTCCTTATCTCATACTTTAATCATGGAGTTTCATGCTTAAGAGCATAACTCAGAATTAGGGTTTACTTGTTCATATCATCACATCACCCTAGATTAGGGTTTACTATTCATATTACATCACATTACCCTAGATTAGGGTTTACTATTCACATTACATCACATTACCCTAGATTAGGGTTTACTATTCACATTACATCACATTACCCTAGATTAGGATTTACTATTCACATTACATCACATGACCCTAGATTAGGGTTTACTATTCACATTAGATCACATTACCCTAGATTAGGGTTTACTATTCACGTTATAGTGAATTGAGGTCATTCCATTATCATATATGCAGATTACTTTCATTAATGCCCTCAAATCAGATTAAGATTCATTAATCATCATAGTTAGGGTTTCCATGATGTCACTATGAAGGATCATACCCTAATTATGTGTATTCATATATGTTGGAGGTATATTACTTGATTCTCATACATATAGGGAGTCTTTTCTCTCCTCTTACTAATAGATGATGTTTACATCACTCTTGGTCAGACTAAGTCAAATCAACTTTGATAACATAAGTCATGACATCATCATTATAGTCATTAGGGTTTGCTTGATCAAGGGGTACTAGTCTTAATAACCCACTAAGGGTATTTTGATAATGTTCACCATTGACCATAACATGCATCAATTAACTAATTACTTGTTCCCTTAATCACTTTAGGTACCTTTAAGGTTTAGGTTAATCAACTACTAAACCATCTTGACCTTTAAGGCATCAAATGTTTTTGACCTTAATAGACCCCAAACAGTTTTGTACTTCCAACCTCCAAACAGTTTGGAAACCACATGGAGTTGTTGACCATTTGGACCATTTGAATTTCAAGACCACATGGACAAGTACACCATCAAAACTATTTTCCCTAAGTGAGGTGAAGACCGTTTGGTCCCGTTGACCATTTGGACCAACTTTGACTTTGAAACCGCATGGGCAAATCGACCTTGAAACCGAATGGCCACCAAACAGTTTGAAACTGCATGAACACCAAACGTTTTTGAAATCGTTTGGTCCCAAACGGTCTTGAGACCATTTGGACTCAAACGATCTTGAGACCATTTGGTCCAAACACCTCAAAACCGCATAGACCAAAAAGTATGTCAACTCTTCCAATTGAGTTAAGGTTTTCAATGTTGAACCCCCCAATTGTTCATGCCATGGTTAACCACTTATCAATTGGGTTAATTAGGTCAACCCTTTACTGATTTGACACTCAATTGACCCTCAATTAATTACCAATTAGGGATTGGATCAAGTGAATTAGGGTTTGGAATCGATCACCCTTAAACATGCATTAACATGAGCCTAATTGATGTTGAACCCATTGAACCATCACTCAATTGGGTCATGACCTGAACCCAAACAGTCTTGGGATCATTTGGACATCCTCCAAACGGTCTTGAGACCATTTTCTCAAGTCAACTTCAAAACCTAAGTCAACCTATTAAGGTTTGAACCATAGATTGGATCATTAGGTCACTAATCGATTATATTTCAACTTATTGCCTTTCAATCTTCAATAACTTAACCATAGTCAACCCTAGACCTCCAAACGGTCTTGGGTGACCTCCAAATGGTTTTGAAACTGTTTTGACATCCTCCAAACGGTCTTGAGACCGTTTGCCCATTATGTCCTCAAAAACCAAGTTATTCACTTAAGGGTTGAACCCTAGGTTTGGTCACCAAATCAGCACTTGATTATTCAACAACTTAATATGATTTGACCCTAAATTGGTCAACCCCTCTTAACCCTAGACCTCCAAATGGTCTTGGGCGATCAGAAAATGGTCTTGAGACCGTTTGGGTGATCTCCAAACGGTTTTTAAACCGTTTGGGCCACTCAACCCAAACTTCAACATGATTGCATCATTGAAATCAGCAATATACCCGATTAGGGTTTAGGTGACTAAAGTGCCTTCAATTCGTGATTCTCTTGGAATTAGATGATGATTTTTGGTGGATGATTAGTCCATAATATGTACAACAGACCTCCAAACGGTCAAAGCCTGGTCAACACATCCAAATGGTATTTGAGACCGTTTGCTCCAAACGATCTTGTGAAATCATTTTCCATCCAAACGGTTTTGAAATCGTTTGCTTCCAAATAGTTTTGCAAACCGTTTGGGCAAGAGGTGGAGGACCGTTTGATAAAGTAGGATTATGATGAACTTTGGAATTAACACCACCTTCTTCTACCTCAAGAACATGAACTGTTCTTCACAGTTTTGGTAGCAAGAACACATAGAAATGACTAAGGAAGGAGATTAAGCAACATTTTCATAGGAAGAAGATGCATAAGCAAAACCTTAATGTTTAGAGTTATAAAACCCACCTTAGAATCTGATCTAGAGCTCCAAGCTCCGTAGATTCAATGGTGGTTTGAGATCCATAGGTCGTCCAAGGTCTGTTCGTCAAGAATTGGATGGAGAAGATGGCTAGAAAGAAGATTTGTGTAAGAAAGACTAACAAATCGACCTTGTAGCAAGACTTCCTCCATGAATCCGAGCTAGATGGTGATCAAAACTTACCCAATTCAGTTTGGTCGTCCTCCTCTGCTCCTGAGCTCCTTCTTATTCGGCCAAAGCAAAGAGATGAGTGAAGGAATGAAGGGAAAAGATCCCTTGCTTGTGGAAAGGAGTTTGCTTATATATTTTGGGCATATTTTCAAGATAATGATAATTATTTCCTTATTTCTCATATGGGTCCTTCTCCACTTCATGGCCACGTCTCTCCCTTCTTATCACATGCAAAACTACTCTCTCTCAATCAAGGTTTAGAGGAAAAGAAGCCAAACACCTTACTAAGTTGCACATATAAAAGGGTCATTTTGCTTAAAACTTGGTCATTTAGATATAAGGATTTTCTTTCTTATTTGATTACTCAAATGAGGCACCCCCCTCATTTTGCTTTACTCTACCTGATGCCAAGATGCATGGGAGATACTCTAGAGGATATATATTACATGTTACACCCTATGTTTTTGGTAAATTGCACTTTACACCAAAACTAGATTTTAAAGCACAAGGATTACTCTACAAGCTATATCTTGGTGCCCAAGCTTGGAGAATCCATATCACTACATAATATTCATTCTTATGATGTCTAATCATCAGAGGAACATCTTAACATGTGCAATTTGCAAGTTTACCCCTCAGATTGGGTAATTTTCACTTTAGTCCATATTTAACAAAACAATATTACAACATTGTTCAAAAAGAACAGAAATGGAAATATAAGTTCCTCAGAATCTCTAATTACATATCAAAAGATAATCACAAACATTTAATCACATTTCTTAAGAAAAACACCTAGGGTTAGTTCATAACCTAGGTCAGGGATGTTACAAATTATCCACCCCTTACAAGGATTTCGTCCCCGAAATCAACAAAACATATTAAGAGAAAAGAGTAGGGTATTTCCTTCTCATATCTTACTCTAGTTCCCATGTGGCTTCTTCAACACCACGATGATTCCAGAGAACTTTCACAAGACTTATGTCTTTCTTTTTCAGCTTTTTCATTCTTTTATCATGGATTGTCACTGGTCCTTCCTCATAAGAAATATCATCATTCAATTCTACTTCCATAGGTTGTAGAACTGATTCTGTATCAGGGTGACATTTCCTCAGCATGGAAATGTGAATCACATGGTTTAACCTCTGTAATTCTGGTGGTAACTCTAGTTTATAGGCTACTCTTCCAATCCGTTCAATGATTGGATAAGGCCCCATAAACCTCAGAGCTAACTTCCCTTTCCTTCCACATCGAAGGACTCCTTTCCAAGGTGAGACTTTAAGATACACTCTGTCTCCAACCTGGAATTCTAAAGGTCTACGACGCTTATCAGCGTAAGATTTCTGCCTATCCTGTGTAGTCTTTATCTGTTGTTGCATTATTTTAATCTTCTCTGTTGTCTGTTGTACAAGATCAGGACCTAAGAGTTGGTATTCACCAGTTTCATACCAACATAGGGGTGATCTACAACGTCTACCATACAAAGCTTCATAAGGTGCCATGTCAATGCTATGTTGATAGCTATTGTTGTAGTCAAACTCTATCAAGCTTAGGTGCAGATACCAACTCCCTGTAAACTGAAGAGCACATGCTCTAAGAAAGTCTTCCAAGGTCTGTATAGTCCTTTCTGACTGTCCATCAGTCTGAGGATGAAAGGTTGTACTAAACCTTAACTGTGTGCCTAAGGCTTTATGAAGTCTCTCCCAAAAATGACTCATAAACTGGGGACCTCTGTCAGAAACCACGGTAACTGGGACTCCATGCAGCCGTACTATCTCTTCAACATACAACTGTGCTAGTTTCTCAGCAGAATATGTTGTTTTGACAGGCAAGAAATGTGTTGTCTTCATCAACCTATCAACTATTACCCAAATGGAATCATGTCCTTTGTTTTTCCTGGGTAGGCCAACAACAAAGTCCATGGTTACATGATCCCACTTCCATTGTGTTATGGGTAAAGGTTGCATTGTTCCTACAGGCTTCTGGTGTTCAGCTTTAACTTGCTGACACATAGGACACCTCATAACAAACTCAGCAACGTCCTTCTTCATTCCAGACCACCAATACATATCTTTCATGTTCTGATACATCTTGGTGCTTCTTGGATGCATAGCATACATCGAAGAATGAGCTTCTTCCAGGACTAACTTTCTCAAGTTATCCACATCCGACACTATCATCCTACCATGATAACAGCCTACTTGATCATTAGAGTCATGGAAACCATCTCGTTTCTCATTACCATACTCCGATCTAATCTTTTGAACTGCAACATCAACTTGTTGTGCCTCCTTAATCTGCTCTCTCAGAGTAGGTTTTATATGCATCTTAGCTAACAACCCAGCTAACAATGATACTTTCAACTGTACATTGTCTTGTCTTAAGGAGATAAGCATATCTCTCCTTGAGAACACTAAGGAATTCAGTTGTGCTCTATCTAAGGCTGGTGTTGCTGATTTCCTACTCAAAGCATCAGCAACTACATTGGCCTTCCCTGGATGGTAATCAATTATACAATCATAGTCCTTGATTAACTCCATCCAGCGGCGTTGCCTCATGTTAAACTCATGCTAAGAAAAGATGTACTTAAGGTTCTTATGATCAGTGAAAATCTGGAATGTTTCTCCATAAAGATAGTGTCCCCAGATTTTCAAGGCTTGAACCACAGTAGCTAGCTCCAGATTGTGTGTCAGATAATTCTCCTCGTGTTTCTTAAGTTGTCGAGAAGTGAAAGAAATCACTTGTTTATCCTGCATCAACACACATCCGAGTCCATTCTTGGAGGCATCACAGAAAACTATATATCCTTTCCCTTGCTCAGGTAACACAAGCACTGGTGCACTTGTCAACCTCTCCTTCAGCATCTGAAAAGATTGTTGAAACTTGTCACTCCATACAAAAGGAGCATCCTTCCTGGTTAACTTAGTCAAGGGTAAAGCTATAGAACTGAAGTTCTTAATGAACCTTCGGTGATAGCCAACCAACCCTAAGAAACTACGGATTTCCGTCAGTGTCTTTGGTTGCTCCCATCGTAGAAGAGATTTTACCTTTTTAGGGTCAACACGAATACCCGACGAAAATATCACGTGTCCAAGGAAAGATACTTCCGATAACCAGAACTCACACTTGCTAAACTTATCATATAGCTTGTGTTCTCTTAACAAGGTTAGAGCCTAACGAAGATGTTGTTCGTGCTGCTGAGCATCTCTACTATAGATCAGGATGTCATCTATAGAGACAAAAACACACTGATCGAGAAAAGGTCGGAAGATTCTATTCATGAGTTCCATGAATGCAGCTGGTGCATTAGTTAGTCCAAATGACATAATTGTGAACTTATAGTGACCATACCTTGTCCTAAAGGCAGACTTGGGTATGTCACTATCCTTAATACGGAGTTGATGATATCTTGACCTCAAGTCTATCTTTGAGAAGATGTTTGCACCTCACAAGTGATCAAAGAGATCATCAATCCTCGACAGAGGATACTTGTTCGTTATTGTTACTTTATTTAACTGTCTATAATCAATGCATAACCACATTGATCCATTTTTCTTTTTAACAAAGAGCATTGGAGCACCCCAATGTGAAGTACTCGGTCGGAAGAAACCCTTCTCAAGCAACTCTTTGCAGCTATTTCTTGAGTTCTGCCATCTCGGCAGGTGCCATCCTATACTGTGTTTTTTCTATAGGTTGCGCATCTGGGATTAAATTGATCTCAAAATCAATTTTCCGAGGCGGTGGCATACTTGGAAGTTCTTCAAGAAATACATCTTCTAATTCCCTGACTACTGGAACTTCAGTAGGGTTAGGACTATCCATGGTAGTATCTACCACATGGGCCAGGAATGCATAACATCCTTGCCTCATCAGCTTCTCAGCAACCATAGCTGACACAAGATAGGTGGGTAGAGTCTTTCTCTCTCCTTGAAAGATCCATGTGTCACTATCATCAGTGAACACAACTTTCTTGGACTCACAATCCAAGACAACCTTATAACTTTCTAAGGTATCCATCCCAAGGATTATATCAAATACATGCATCTAAAGTGGTATAAGATCCACTTGAATGCGATGTTCAGAAAAGAAGAGGATGCAGGGAGAACATACCTCCTACAATACAGCAGACCCCATCAACGGAGTTTCTAACAAAAAACTATCTGCTCTATGACTTATAGTCAAATTGCAGTCAAGAATCACTCTTCGAGTGATAAAGGAGTGTGTAGAACCTGGATCAATTAAAACGGATACAACGCAAGATGTATATATATCAAAATATAACAACTCCATTTGACCTATGACAACCCGAGGGTTGATAACTACATCAGGTGGATTCATCGTGTAGAATCCCGCTGTTGCCTATGGTTGATTCAGTGCTTGATGACTAGATGTCGATGATCCAGCTTGGGACACTTGTCCACGTCCTCTAGCTCCTCCTATAAACTATCTCCTTTGAGATCCTTGTTGATTCTGTCTCTAAGGTTGAGTCACACTCACCTCTCTGGCCCTGCAATCCTTCATCAGATGTCCCATCTTTCCACATATATAACAACTTCTGTTCAGTTGTTGTGGTCTGGGTGGTCCTGTAACCGACATTGATGTTGAACTGCAAGCTCCTCCTAGTGGTAGGCTTCATCCTATACCCCTATTCGACGTCCACTGCGTTTGGGTATTGGTTCTAGGTGGTGACATAGGTGCAGAAAACCTAGGTTTCTTGAAACCTTTAGATGAAGATCCTTGGAACTGGGGATACATTCTCTTGTTTTGGGTCTGTCTCTTCTATACTACAGACCTCTCTACCCTTCTATATGACTCCATGAAGGTAGCAATCCTTTCCCTATTCTCTAGGTCAGACACGAGAGTAGTCAACTCAGTGTTTAACCCTTTCTCAAAATGCCACTCCTTTCTTCATCTGTGGTCGCCATATGCGGACAGAACCGCAAAAGCTCCATGAACTTAGCTTCATACTCGCTAATGTTCATTGGACCCTGTCTTATCCTCTCGAACTAAGAGATCTTCTCATCCAGAAACGTCTTAGGAAAATATCTATTGATAAATTCCCGTTGGAAAACTTCCCATGCAACCTCCGCACCAGGCCTCTTCTGTTCTTCCATGGTCCACCAATGACCAACACTCCCCTTGAGAAGATACACAACATGTCTAACCTTCTCAACTTCTGGGATGTTTGGGATTCTAAAGGCCTTCTCTAGTTCAGTTAACCACAAGTCAGCATCTGCGGGACTAGCTGTTCCAAAATACTATGTGGCTCCAACTCGGCGAAGTTGTTCAAACGTCTTGTCGATTCCTTGTCCTTCAGGATGGGTAGGTGCCCTAGGTGCAGGCATAGGTATCGTATCAGTTATGTGTGTCATGGAAGTCATAAACTACCCAAACATGGTCTGGACGGATGGATTCCCCATGTCAGTTGGATTGAACTGGGGTGGTTCAGGCACAGGTTGTTCTATCTCTGGGTTTCTTGCACCTTCTCTGGGTGCATCAACACTACTCTCTACAACATATTCCTCATGTGGTCCAGACATCCTTAGTCTTATCTTCTTCTCCTGAGGAGTAGAAGACACTATTAGATATACTAGAAGGCACTAGAACAGACTCAACAACCTAAGTCATATGTCTCTATAGACTCAGCGAACCTAGAGCTCTTATACCACTAAATGTAATGTCTGTCTCGGAAAAATGAGATCAACGAATGTGGAAGTGATTAGTAGCAGAATGATCAAAAATTAGTAAAAATTAAAACTTTTTGTAAAGAGATCTTCAGACGATAAAAACTCTTTCATAAAGAAACATGATAAGTTAAATACAAACTGATCCATCATTAAATCTCTGTAATAAACACATCTCGAGAATTACAACATCAACCACCTTGTTAACTGTACAAGGTAGGATACAAAATCTCTAGGCATCATGCCAAAATCTCAGATATACTGATCCCTAGGACCTGAGAGTACAGAGACAACACATAGGGCAAACAATCTACACAACTTGACAGACAGTGTCTCCACCTGAGGATCACTGCTGTCCCTGAGATTGTTGCTGCTCACCCACGGGTGGGTTCCTTCGTCCTCGGTGTCTACCTAAAAAGTTGAATCCCACAGGGGTGAGAAAATTCAATAATTGTCCCAGGGAGAGTTATAACTCTCCGCCAGAAGCTTTGTTATTGCAATAAATGAATAACATGAAGCAGTAGAATTATAAACATTCAAGAGCAGGTATATTGTGTAAACTAAATGAAGCAGCATCCTTATAAGTAACCATTTCGATTATAACTTAATTGAATGACAAGACATATAACAATAAGGAATATGAAGAACATGTATACTAGTTACTTAACCAGAGCACTATAAACAATGTATCATCAATCATTGTTTCTCATAGTTCAACCTAAGCAAATATGCTACGCGGCTGATTACATTTTACAAACATATTTATGCCCTGAGGAGATGAGTTACACCTCTCATACTCCAACCGACCATTACTAAATCGCAATTGGTACCATACATAGGTCATCAGGACATCCAGATTCCAATGACCTCATCTCCCCTCAGTCAGTATGAGGAACATCATGCAGGACATCTTGTGTTTCTGCTATAATAGCTTTCCAGGGTATTCTGGCAACTTCGCTATTTAGAGTTACAATGGCGTTCTGTACTCTCTTCGCCATCGAGGGATTTCTTGCTTATCTGTCATCGATGCGGCATTAACAACATCATCGGGAGATTAGTGATACATCATCTCGGCATAAACATATAATGAAGGATTGAGAGATTAATGGTACATCTCCTATCAAATCCAACATTAGGACGTAAGGATATTCGCGTCCATAAACCCCACATACTCAAAAGTATGCTCTCCAGGAGTTCCCTTAGGAAAACATGTTTCACCATCATTAAATTTTTGACAATGATGGATCTATGGACATGGCTCTACATGATATCATAATACTTGATTATTTAAGTACATTATAGCATTATTTAGCTTCAAACATGTTTTCAAACATAAATCAATAAACAAATTCTATAAAAAAGAGTACTATTTGTATCAAGTTCACATCACATACTTTTAACATTGGGATATCAATCCTTAACCATCTCATCATTGTGATTCAGGAATATGGGTGTTCAAACCCTTGAATCATCATAACACTTGTTACCAAGTAACATCTTATTATCCAGTCATTTTAGCAGTATGAGCTTTGATTATAACAATGCATATATTTCTCATGGCTCATTCAGCATATCAAGCTCATATGTTACCACTCACCAGGTAACATAGGATATCATTATACTTGAAGCATGTAAAGTATTTTCAATGCATATAACATCATAACCCTTACCTGGATATGATCACCTCTTTATGATAACCTGCATGGTTAATACTTACTGATAACATGCACATTGTAACTATATCAGTACAATACAAGTTCTTTTCAAATTATATATAGGATACCACGGCCGTGCTGTTGGGTTTTAGGGGAGACAGAGAAGGCAGCGGAAACAAAAAATTTCTCCCTAAACCCATACCGAGGAAACGCGTCAACGTCTATATAATAGGAAAGGATGGTTTGTGGAATCATACCTTGTCCCGAGGCTTGCTCGGAGACAATACCTCGTGCAATGCGCGGTCTTAAACTCCGGTCTTGGACGGTGTCTGTGCAGCTCCTGGTCGCACCGGGACTGACTCCTCCTCCTCCTACCAGACTGTCGGATGACAGTTGTCCTCCTGAGCGGCAGTGACCTCCCGCCTCTGTAGTAGTCCACACGGACCACCTGGAACTCCACTCTCCTTGTCCCACAAGGAAGTGGAAGGAGTCGCACCCTCCTGTTGACGTACTAGTCGCCAACACACTCTCCTGCTGCCAGTTGCAACTGCAGTTGTCCTTCCCTTGCTGCACCTCCCTTTTGTGGGAAGCACTTGCTCGGGCTCTCTCTTGGTTACCAAAACCAGAGAGAACGACAACTTCGCAAAGCAACCGGCTTGCATTGAGTTGTTCTTTGAGAAGCCCCCAATACCCCTATATATATAGGCGGGTCATGGGACAGGGTTCTCTGTGCCCGGCAATACGGGACTAAAGCAGGAGTAGAAGGGTTTGAGAATTTTCCACAAAAAGCAACCGGTTCGCAACTTGAAATGATCGGTTCACAACTAAACCGATCGATTCGGCCATTGAGTCGATCGGTTGGACCTGAGCCGATCGTTTGGGGCACTCCAACCGATCGGTTGGTGCCCTGAACCGATCGGTTCATGGTCCTAATCCGGCTCAAAAAGACTTTCCTTGTTTCGTTCTCAATTGGTATCGTATACCAATGTTATTCCCAATCGAATTGGGCAATTTGAAACCAAATGAAAATTCTTGCCGACATGACTTTCCCAACTGGTCGGTTGCACCAGTTGAGCCGATCGGTTCAACTCTTGAACCGGTCGTTTCAACCTGGACATTCCAGCCGACCGGTTCAGCACCTCAGCCGACCGGTTCATCACATGAGCCGATCGGTTGGGAGCACAGGTTGGGAAAAATCATTCAATTGCGATTTCAATCAATCCGATACTCCAATTAATGCGTCCAACACCTTGAACCATACGATATTGAGCCATCGACTGATTGAGTGT
Organism: Alisma plantago-aquatica; assembly: GCA_963693085.1. NCBI lineage: Eukaryota > Viridiplantae > Streptophyta > Magnoliopsida > Alismatales > Alismataceae > Alisma > Alisma plantago-aquatica. Next base: position 1,317,288,592 of record OY856410.1, on the reverse strand, counting down.
TAAATTGAACTACTAAACTCCTTTAGTAATCAATCTAAACATTGCTTTATGGACAAAACTCCTCTTCCAGGTTAAATCCTATGTGTGTGACCCTGCAGGTCCATTTCACGTTGGCAGTGAAAGTCCATAACACTTATGACTTCACAAGCAAAGAGCGGTGCCTAGTCACACATCAATGCTACCCAAGTGAAAGTAGAAAGTTGGAGAACAACTTTCATCCTACAATCCGTGAATGGTGTTACAGTGAATGTATAATTCCTTTGTCACTGATATCCCGAATGAACTCGAGGCATGGAGCAGTCATCCTGTCAACGTTCATTCACTTTCTTGATCTCAGAGCAGATTGAAGGAGATATTTATGACATCAATATCACATACTGATTCACACATGCCTGCGCACGCCTATCTAAATCCTACTCATCAAGTGGCCTTGGATATCAAACTCCCTCAGGAGGGCAAATCCCATATCTATCACTCACCCCTCAAAAGCCCCATGTGTCAAAGCCACCCAATCATCACCTTTATAACAACCCATGTTTCAGGACTGCGTTTGATGATGTCAAAGTGTGCCCAACGACATGTGTTGAGTGCAGTGATTTCAGGTCTAAGAATCACATTCACCACCATCACTGTGAGTACTGACTGTGACTACCATCTCATGGTTCCATGTGTCAAACTCACGGTGGGTCTGTCCGGTACACTTGTTCTCTAACAAGTACCTATGTGTTTGGTTTGATATCTCTATATCATGACTAATGAGATTCTGTCATCAACCAACACCACAATCTAGTCTTGAGTGTCATAGTTGTCTATCTACCTTCCACTATGACATCCTACTAGGGACATATCAAGAATGTACAAACTCTTAGCATCCGTATGATCTCATCGTTCAGGTCATGAACCTAAAGGCATACGTCATTGAGTACTGTCATTCTCTAGACATTCAATCTGTTCTATCACTATCTCATATGACTAAACCAGAAAGAATTGGAACCTTGCCTTTGATGTTTATCAAATCAATCTTAATGTATCCCACCAATCATCCCATGATTGGCTCTCAGGGCATACATACCAACAGACTCCCACTTGCACTGCGAGCCAATCACCCTTGAATCATATTCATAGTGATCTTCAAACATGTCCCACATGTCACTGTGCTCTAGTGCCAACAAAGTGAGTAATGGCAACACCTTGCCAAAGTCTGTACAAATTGCATGTCTCTCATCTCTTCGTTGTACGTCACACGTATGAGATGGAGTTGCCGTAATATGCGATCTAGTATTCCTTTGCTAACCTTTAGCCACATTGCATGATCAAGGATTCCAGACTTGTCATCAATGACCGGAATATCTATAAGTTCATCTCATGAACTTCTAGATCCATATAGTATCCACTGATGTTCTCTAACACACGGACACTCGACATTTCCTTTTTAAATGGTTTTATTGGAACACTTCCAATTATCAACAAACTTTCACTTTTATACATCCTATGTATATTTTGCGATTAATTTTCTATCCTTTCGGAAGTTCGCATCAATGTAACTCTTTACATCAAACTCTTCCTTATCTCCATGGAACTAGTACTTCATAAGTACTTATCAAGTTCTCATGGTATTCCAGTAACCCTTACTAGAAGTAGACAGACATCCACTCGTCATGTCCCACATACGAGTTATCAGGATGAGCACATCATATTGTCATGTCATACATACAAAATGATGAATGCATTTTACTCTTGCCATGTCATACATGCAAGACAATGGGATGATTACATACATGATAGATCCATATCTATTCTTAGTGTTCCCATTCTTCATAAGAATTGGACACTTTGCCTTGGGATACTATTATCCATATAACATGGACAAGTTTTCTCCCACTTCATCTGTGCATACTGAACCCTTCAGTACAGATTGCCAATGTATGCTCTCTCCTTTCCAGGTCAAGAGATTTGTCGAGAACTATCTCTATAGATCTCTATTCCTATCACATAGGAAACATCTCTATCTTCCTTAAAGATAATTTCCACTTTTGGATTTCCATTCTAGAACAATTCCATTTCACATCAATATGTGGAATGTGAATACGCTCCCACTAAATCACAGATCCCGTCTTTATCTTTGACATATCAGTCAAACCCTTTGACTATATCATCAAAGTAAAGATCCAATTTTGAGTTGCTTGTACTCAATCAATCACATTGATTAGTCCATTGTAACTTATAGACTTCATTTGCATTAATGGATTCATAAACCTTATAGGTTGTGTCACGTACACATCCTGATTTTATTCCTCAAAGGAATGCGGTTTTAGTATCCATATGCCAAATGTCTTAGTCATTAAGTTGCAATCAACAAGCATCATCCTTCTCAAAATGTTATCCATGTGTCTTAACACTTAAGACTTATTTGCACTTATGTATATGATCCAATGAGTGCTACCATCAAGGTCATACCTTATGGTTCACACAGATGTCATTTAGGATGTAATGGTTTTATACCATAACTCAAAATCTGATTCCTCATATTCATCTAGATAGTTGACTCATCATATGAACAACTCATCACATAGATAATTGAGGTGTATCTGTCAAGAATATAAGAATTCACAACCCTTGTGATTCTTAATTTCCTTTATTAGTGTGGGGTATTCTTTTATTAAGAAGAATTCAGTTATTTGATAATCATTCTCTAACTCCTTAGAGTATGATTCCTTCTTGATTTAGACATCACCATGCCTTAATCATGAGTTCACTATGATACACTATCATAATCACTCATAAGGATCTCAAACATTTGGTCCAAGTATTTCATTCATTGATCTCATCAAGAATTAATGCTTTACCAAATTTGTACTTCATCTATGATAATCTTGAACTTTTTAAGATATTCATATTGGTATTTCTCTAAACACCATTTGAAGTATTAGCATTTGTCCCAATAGGTATGTGAATACATCACATGTATTATACCTAATAGGATAATCATTCTCCCACTATCATTAGTGAAGATTGATTAATCATGTACAAGAGATTCATGTCTCTTACTGGTTCTCTAACCAAAAGAGTCTAGATTTATCCATCATAGGGAAACTAGAAATGAATTTCTCATGATTGATGCTAATTTGATTGTTTGAGTTATCAATAACTTTAGGTATCATTTTATCTTATGCATACCATGTATCACAAGATAAACAAGGCATTGCCACAAAGATCATATCTTTAAGATTGAAACATCAACTTTATTAATTGCCATCATTGTCATACAATATGCAATAATAAAGTGTTTCTATCTATTGGCAATATATGAAATAGCAGTTCTCAACTCTATTTCGTGCCCTTTAGGCTGAAATAAACTGAAAGATACTCCTATCTGTGGCAGCAACACTTGCTCCAATGATGGGTATTTCTTTCTTGGTCCTTTCACAAAGGCCATCACCTCTTTGCGGATATTGCATATCATATATGACATATCCATATCTTGGTATCATATACCTCAGATAAAGAAGCGGTTCATTTCATGATACCTTAGGTGGAGATCTCCATCCCTCCTTCATCTTCTTTTATTCTTCCAGTTATAGAGGGCAATCCCTCATACACCCTTTCCCCATGTGCCTTGAGGCTGAAGACGGCTTGGATTTCTGGCTATCATCAGAACACTTCTTAGCTTTGCCCTTGTCCTTGCCCTTAAGAATTACCTTTTCTTTGATCACATCAAAGACTATGGTTTGTCTTTCTTCATCTTTGCATCTACTATCCTCAACATGTCCAACAACTCTATCAACGCTTGTCAAAGTTGTTCATGTTGTAGCTTATCATGAATTGTATGATTCTCACAACATTTGCAGTATCATACCAATAGCCAACTCTTGGCTCAGAGGGAATCCTTCTTAATCAGGTTTTCCACATACCCAATCACATTGAGTGTGTGAATACCTTACTGGATCTCCTTCTGTCATGACATACTAGGACAGTATCTTGGAGACATCATATGTCTCATGTTGTCTCTGCAACTCATAGTTCAGAGAACACAACATCAATCACTCCTCATCAATGCCATCCTCAGTATGCTTCCATAAGCATACTTTCAGCCATTGATGTGGTGGGATCGAGTTCATCTGGTTCTGGTATAACTAGGACTTAGAGCTTTCGCTCTTTGATTGAGAACACTTCTCATCATCATCCTAACCAGTCGTGGAATTATTCCCATTTTAATTTGTTGATCTCAAAGACCGATCGCAAATAAAGTGATTTGTTGATTAACCATTTATTTTAACAAAAGGAAATATATGCAATTTTAGTCCAAAACTCTTTTGACTTTTTTGATTGATTTGAAAAGTTGACGATAAAATTAGGCCTTTAATTAATTATCGCTACCACTATTTTAGTTCAAATTGATAGCCCTCACCATCAATTCGGAAGATTGCAGCGTACAACCTTCTAGTGGGCAAGATCCTGAAATCCTCTAAGTCATGAGTCAGCTTTGGCTGATCGCCCACAACTTAGATCTCTCAGGTAGGCAACTCTTGCCAATTGCATCATATGCAACTCTTGTTGAATGAACATGCACAACACCTTGCCATGAACATTCCTTGCCTCTGGGCCTAGATGCTCTAAGAATCACCAGTTAAGTCTAACCCAAAAGCCGACACGGTAGAACATGCACCCTGCTTTGGCAGAACCTACATGTCTACCCTTCACACTTCTACAAGATAGACGGCGCACCACGCTTTGGCGTAACCTACGCTTGGTCGATCGAGCTTTTCATGTGTGCCGCTAATGGAAGGCATATAAGACTTAATATTTTAATGAGGGATTTGGTTTTATATACATATACATATCCAATCACCACAATACATAGTATGTATCATATACATGCTATATCCCACAGAAATCATGCACAAACGATAAAAAGCGATGATTATGGCCATCCTAATGTGATTCCTCGAGCCAAGAGGAATCACGGTCATCTAGGTCTACATCACATGCAACCTATACAAGATGAACTCTGTGCCTTTCCATCCGAGTTGATCAACTCATCTCATGAATGATCTGTACTCTCCAGCCGGTCGTCTGGGTGCCACCAGCCGATCGGTTGGCTCCTCCAACCGATCGGTTCGCCTGGTCGTCATGCATCTCATCATGTCCGCCACCCGCTCGTCTCGCTCCTCGAACCGGTCATCAACCGATCGGTTCACTCCTTGAACCGACCTTCTGGAACGTCAACCGATCGGTTCACGCCTTGAACCGATCGTTTCAGCTGTCGTCTTGATGTCCGCCGGTCTTCGACATAACAGGAAATAAAATCTATCCTATTTATTACATTGCTTTAAAAGGGAAAACCCCGAGTTACATTCGAGGGGAGCAAAGGTAGGAAAGAATCTCGAATTATTTCGAGTTACATCGGGAATAAGAGAGGGAAGATCGGTGCGCAGACCGAGATGCAAGCAACCACAAACAACCACACACAGATAGGGGTTTATAGGCCATAATCATGCTACACACATCCACCACAAAACTCGTTTAAGGGCGACGCGTATCGAGTGCATTAATAATACATATCATATATGTAATTAGGTATTTGTGGATTTAGGATTGGACATGCATAAAGCCGATATTATTCGCATCGCATGCAATAAATAAAGGCGACAAACCAAAATCGATCATATCGATATTCCTAAAATATAGAGCAGTTGACGTGGCTCTGATACCACTGTTGGGTTTTAGGGGAGACAGAGAAGGCAGCGGAAACAAAAAAATTCTCCCCAAACCCATACCGAGGAAACGCGTCAACGTCTATATAATAGGAAAGGATGGTTTGTGGAATCATACCTTGTCCCGAGGCTTGCTCGGCGACAATACCTCGCACAATGCACGATCTTCAACTCTGGTCTTGGACGGTGTCTGTGCAGCTCCTGGTCGCACCGGGACTGACGACTCCTCCTCCTACCGGACTGTCGGATGACAGTTGTCCTCCTGAGCGACACTGACCTCCCGCCTCTGTAGTAGTCCACACGGACCACCTGGAACTCCACTCTCCTTGTCCCACAAGGAAGTGGAAGGAGTCGCACCCTCCTATTGACGTACTAGTCGCCAACACACTCTCCTGCTGCCAGTTGCAACTGCAGTTGTCCTTCCCTTGCTGCACCTCCCTTTTGCGGGAAGCACTTGCTCGGGCTCTCTCTCGGTTACCAAAACCAGAGAGAACGACAACTTCGCAAAGCAACCGGCTTGCATTGAGTTGTTCTTTGAGAAGCCCCCAATACCCCTATATATATAGGCGGGTCATGGGACAGGGTTCTCTGTGCCCGGCAATACGGGACTAAAGCAGGAGTAGAAGGGTTTGAGAATTTTCCACAAAAAGCAACCGGTTCGCAACTTGAAATGATCGGTTCACAACTGAACCGATCGGTTCGGCCATTGAGCCGATCGGTTGGACCTGAGCCGATCGTTTGGGGCACTCCAACCGATCGGTTGGTGCCCTGAACCGATCGGTTCATGGTCCTAATCCGGCTCAAAAAGACTTTCCTTGTTTTGTTCTCAATTGGTATCGTATACCAATGTTATTCCCAATCGAATTGGGCAATTTGAAACCAAAGGAAAATTCTTGCCAACATGAATTTCCCAACTGGTCAGTTGCACCAGTTGAGCCGATCGGTTCAACTCTTGAACCGGTCGTTTCAACCTGGGCATGAGCCGATCGGCCTGGACATTCCAGCCGACCGGTTCAGCACCTCAGCCGACCGGTTCATCACATGAGCCGATCGGTTGGGAGCACAGGTTGGGCAAAATCAGTCAATTGCGATTACCATCAATCTGATACTCCAATTAATGCGTCCAACACCTTGAACCATATGATATTGAGCCATCAACTGATTGAGTGTTTAATTGAACTACTAAACTCCTTTAGTAATCAATCTAAACATTGCTTTATGGACAAAACTCCTCTTCTAGGTTAAATCCTATGTGTGTGACCCTGCAGGTCCATTTCACGTTGGCAGTGAAAGTCCATAACACTTATGACTTCACAAGCAAAGAGCGGTGCCTAGTCACACATCAGTGCTACCCAAGTGAAAGTAGAAAGTTGGAGAACAACTTTCATCCTACAATCCGTGAATGGTGTTACAGTGAATGTATAATTCCTTTGTCACTGATATCCCGAATGAACTCGAGGCATGGAGCAGTCATCCTGTCAACGTTCATTCACTTTCTTGATCTCAGAGCAGATTGAAGGAGATATGTATGACATCAATATCACATACTGATTCACACATGCGTGCGCACGCCTATCTCAATCCTACTCATCAAGTGGCCTTGGATATCAAACTCCCTCAGGAGGGACAAATCCCATATCTATCACTCACCCCTCAAAATCCCCATATGTCAAAGCCACCCAATCATCACCTTTATAACAACCCATGTTTCAGGACTGCGTTTGATGATGTCAAAGTGTGCCCAACGACATGTGTTGAGTGCAGTGATTTCAGGTCTAAGAATCACATTCACCACCATCACTGTGAGTACTGACTGTGAATACCATCTCATGGTTCCATGTGTCAAACTCACGGTGGGTGTGTCTGGTACACTTGTTCTCTAACAAGTACCTATGTGTTTGGTTTGATATCTCTATATCATGACTAATGAGATTCTGTCATCAACCAACACCACAATCTAGTCTTGTGTGTCATAGTTGTCTATCTACCTTCCACTATGACATCCGACTAGGGACATATCAAGAATGTACAAACTCTTAGCATCTGTATGATCTCATCGTTCAGGTCATGAACCTGAAGGCATACATCATTGCGTATTGTCATTCTCTAGACATTCAATCTGTTCTATCAATATCTCATATGACTGAACCAGAAAGAATTGGAAGCTTGCCTTTGATGTTTATCAAATCAATCTTAATGTATCCCACCAATCATCCCATGATTGGCTCTCAGGGCATACATACCAACACGTGCTATCTTGCATGGTCATGCAATATAGGATTCACCATGACTGTGTCATATTACCACGGCTGGTTTCTAGGGTTAGGATTCTCATTCAATCCAATTAGAGTTATTCAACCCCTTAGTTTGATTAGGAATAGTGATTCCTTATCTCATACTTTAATCATGGAGTTTCATGCTTAAGAGCATAACTCAGAATTAGGGTTTACTTGTTCATATCATCACATCACCCTAGATTAGGGTTTACTATTCACATTACATCACATTACCCTAGATTAGGGTTTATTATTCACATTACATCACATTACCCTAGATTAGGGTTTACTATTCGCATTACATCACATTACCCTAGATTAGGGTTTACTATTCACATTACATCACATTACCCTAGATTAGGGTTTACTATTCACATTAGATCACATTACCCTAGATTAGGGTTTACTATTCACATTACAGTGAATTGAGGTCATTCCATTATCATATATGAAGATTACTTTCATTAATGCCCTCAAATTAGATTAAGATTCATTAATCATCATAGTTAGGGTTTCCATGATCTCACTATGAAGGATCATACCCTAATTATGTGTATTCATATATGTTGGAGGTATATTACTTGATTCTCATTCATATAGGGAGTCTTTTCTCTCCTCTTACTAATAGATGATGTTTACATCACTCTTGGTCAGACTAAGTCAAATCAACTTTGATAACATAAGTCATGACATCATTATTATAGTTATTAGGGTTTGCTTGATCAAGGGGTACTAGTCTTAATAACCCACTAAGGGTACTTTGATAATGTTCACCATTGACCATAACATGCATCAATTAACTAATTACTTGTTCCCTTAATCACTTTAGGTACCTAGGGTTTGGGTTAATCAACTACTAAACCATCTTGACCATTAAGGCATCAAATGTTTTTGACCTTAATAGACCCCAAACAGTTTTTCACTTCCAACCTCCAAACGGTTTTGAAACCGCATGGAGTTGTTGACCCTTTGACCCTTTGACTTTCAAGACTGCATGGCCAAGTACACCATCAAGACCGTTTGCCCTAAGTGAGGTGAAGACTGTTTGGTCCCATTGACTGTTTGGACCCACTTTGACTTTGAAACCGCATGGGCAAATTGACCTTGAAAATGCATGGCCACCAAACGGTCTTGAGACCTTTTGGACTCAAATGGTCTTGAGACTGTTTGGTCCAAACACCTCAAAATCGTATGGACCAAAAAGTGTGTCAACTCTTCCAATTGAGTTAAGGTTTTCAATGTTGAACCCCTCAATTGTTCATGCCATGGTTAACCACTTATCAATTGGGTTAATTAGGTAAAACCTCTACTGATTTGACACTCAATTGACCCTCAATTAATTTCCAATTAGGGCTTGGATCAAGTGAATTAGGGTTTGGAATCGATCACCCTTCTACATGCATCAACAAAAGCCTAATTGATGTTGAACCCATTGAACCATCACTCCATTGGGTCATGACCTGACCCCAAACAGTCATGGGATCATTTGGACATCCTCCAAATGGTCTTGAGACCGTTTTATCAATTCAACATCAAAAACTAAGTCAACCTATTAAAGTTTGGACCATAGATTGAATCATTAGGTCACTAATCGATTATATTTCAGCTTATTGCCTTTCAATCTTCAACCACTTAACCATAGTCAACCCTAGACCTCCAAACGGTCTTGGGTGACCTCCAAATGGTTTTGAAACCATTTGGACATCCTCCAAACGGTCTTGAGACCGTTTGCCCATTATGTACTCAAAAACCAAGTTATTCACATAAGGGTTGAACCCTAGGTTTGGTCACCAAATCAGCACTTGATTGTTCAACAACTTGATATGATTGGACCCTCAATTGGTCAACCCCTCTTAACCATAGACCTCCAAATGGTCTTGGGTGATCACAAAACGGTCTTGAGACCGTTTGGGTGATCCCCAAACGGTTTTGAAACCGTTTGGGCCACTCAACCCAAACTTCAACATGATTGCATCATTGAAATCAGCAATAGACCCTATTAGGGTTTCGGTGACTAAAGTGCCTTCAATTGGTGATTGTCTTGGAATTAGATGATGATTTTTGGTGGGTGATTATTCCATAATATGTAAAATATCCCTCCAAATGGTCAATGCCTGGTCAACACTTACAAGTGGTATTTAAGACCATTTGCTCCAAACGATCTTGTGAAACCGTTTGGCATCCAAACGGTTTTGAAATCGTTTGCTTCCAAACGGTTTTGCAAACCGTTTGGGCAAGAGGTGGAGGACCGTTTGATAAAATAGGATTAGGATGAACTTTGGAATTAATGCCACCTTCTTCTACCTCAAGAACATGAACTGTTCTTTAAGGTTTTGGTAGGAAGAACACATAGAAATGACTAAGGAAGGAGATTAAACAACGTTTTCATAGGAAGAAGATGCATAAGCAAAACTTTAAGGTTTAGAGTTATAAAACCCGCCTTAGAATCTGATCTAGAGCTCCAAGATCTGTAGATTTAATGGTTGTTTGAGCTCCATAGGTCGTCCAAGGTCCGTTCCTCAAGAGTTGGATGGAGAAGATGGCTAGAAAGAAGATTTGTGTAAGAAAGACTAACAAACCAACCTTGTAGCAAGACTTCCTCCATGAATCCGAGCTAGATGGTGATCAAAACATACCCAATTCAGTTTGGTCGTCCTTATCTGCTCCTGAACTCCTTATTAGTCGGCCAAAGAAAAGAGATGAGTGAAGGAATGAAGGGAAATGATCCCTTGCTTGTGGAAAGGAGTTTGCTTATATATTTTGGGCATATTTTCAAGATAATGATAATTATTTCCTTATTTATCATATGGGTCCTTCTCCACCTCATGGCCACGTCTCTACCTTCTTATCACATGCAAAACTCCTCTCTCTCAATCAAGGTTTAGAGGAAAAGAAGCCAAACACCTTACTAAGTTGCACATATAAAAGGGTCATTTTGCTTAAAACTTGGTCATTTAGATATAAGGATTTTCTTTCTTATTTGATTACTCAAATGAGGCGCCCCCTCATTTTATTTACTCTACTTGATGCCAAGATGCATGAGAGAAACTCTAGAGGATATATATTACATTTGCACCCTATGTTTTGGGTAAATTGCACTTTACACCAAAACTAAATTTTAAAGCACAAGGATTGCTCTACAAGCTATATCTTGGGAAAACTAGATTTTGGGGCCTCCTTTCACGTGGGAAAGAGGTACCACCATGGAAACACTGGTAAAAGAAAGACTGGACAGATTTTTAGCAAACAACAGTTGGAGGAGCATATATAAATTCTATAAAGTTTTTCATTTAACAAAAAATGGCTTGGATCATATGCCCATTGTCCTATCTGTAGAAAGAGTAATGAAGAAGAAGAAAACAAGGAAAAAGTATTTATGTTTTGAACCTATGTGGCCTGATGAGGAAGGATGCACAACAATGATCACTGAATACTGGGACAGACAGGGAGGAAGCAGCTTACCAGAAAAACTTCAAGGGTGCGGCGAGAAACTTACTATTTGGGCGAATGAGGTCTTTGGGTAAATGAAAAAAAAGATTAAACCACTGAAAAAGACCTTGAACGTGAGCAATGTCTACCCCCCGATGACAGGGTGCTCCGTAGATGTGAAGAATTGGCACAGAACCTCCAATATCAGCGAAGAAAAGAAGACGAATATTGGCTTGCTCGAGCCAGAGTAAATGAGATGCGGTCGGGAGATAAAAATACTGCCTATTTTCACCATAAAGCCTCACACAGAAGAAGAAGGAACCATATTGATAAACTCAAGGATAAACAGGGGGTGATCCGGGAGGATGAAGAGGATATCGAGAGAATCATCCTTGATTTCTTCGAAAACCTTTTCTCTTCCTCTAGTCCAACAGGTTTTGAGGAGGCCACAAAGTGAATATCTATACAACTTGATGACCAGGCCCGAAATTTTCTCGAGAGGGACATTACTGATGATGAAATTCACACAACAGTAAAACAGATGCATCCTCATAAAGCGCCCGGTCCAGATGGCTTTAAGCCTATTTTCTTCCAGAAGTATTGGCAGGTCATAGGCGCTGATGTGGCGAATTATATAAAAGGTTGGTGGAAAGGTAACATGGAGCTTGGTGAGATGAATTCTACTCTAGTCGTTCTAATCCCAAAGGTGCAACACCCATATGATCTGACTGAGTATAGACCGATTAGCTTGTGTAACGTCTCTTACAAAATAGCATCCAAAGTCATGGCTAACAGGCTAAAAGGAATTATGGATGGGTTGGTTTCGGAAAATGAAAGTGCTTTCATTCCAGGCAGGATGATAACGGATAATGCCTTGGTAGCCTAGGAAATCTTCCATAAAATGAAGAGTGAAGGAAAAAATACAAGGGGGTCAGTGGCTTTAAAACTTGACATGTCGAAGGCTTACGACAGAGTTGAATGGTCTTTCCTTGATTTTGTTATGTTAAAAATGGGGTTTGGGCAAAAATGGAGGAATAAAGTTATGGAGTGCATATCGTCTGTCAATTTTATGTTTGCCATCAATGGGAACCGGTCCACAAAGATTCTTCCTACTCGAGGACTACGACAAGGTGATCCTCTCTCTCCCAATCTTTTTGTTTTATGTGCCGAAGCTTTTTCTACTTCTATTTCCCTTGCCTTACAAAACAAGAATATACATGGCATAAAAGTGAGCAGGAGGGGGCCCAGTATCTCTCATCTTTTCTTTGCAGATGATAGCATTCTTTTTGCTAGAGCGACAACCGGCGAGTGCTTGACTTTAGCTAACTTGATTAGCCAGTATGAACAGGCCTCGGGGCAAAGAATTAATTATTCAAAATGGAAGTTGCTTTTAGTATAGGAGTGTCTTTCAATAAAAGACAAGAGCTATGTGGACTTCTCAAAGTGAAGGAAGTAGAACGACATGCCAAGTATTTGTGTCTTCCGGCAGCAATTGGAAGGTCAAAGAAACATGTTTTTGGCTACATCAAAGACAAGATTTGGAAAAAACTCCAAGGGTGGAAGCAAAAATTTCTATCTAAACCGGGCAAAGAAGTGCTTATAAAATCTATAGCTCAAGCTATCCCTACCTATGTCATGAATATTTTTCAACTCCCAGTGGGTCTTCTTGATGACATTCAGAGTTGCATAGCACGTTTTTGGTGGGGCGCAAAGGATGGTGAATGGAAAATTTCCTGGATCTCTTGGCAGAACTTATGTAAACCCAAAAAGGCAGGTGGTATGGGCTTTAGAGACATGCATTCTTTCAAACAGACCCTTCTTACAAAACAATTATGGCGACTTCTCACAAATACAAATTCACCAGCATACAAAGTGTTAAAAGCCCGGTATTTCCCGAGAACCTCTATCTTAGAGGCTGCTAGGGGGCACAATCCAAGCTTCACATGGAGGAGTTTATGGGGGGGCAAACCTGTGTTACTTGAAGGACTGCAATGGAGAGTGGGCACAGGCGAATGCATCAATATTTGGAAGGACATATGGATCCTAGGACGTCGTGTTTGTCTTGACGCTTCATTAAATATTCCTCACTATGACATTCACTACGTCAACGAGCTTATATCGACTGAGGACAGGACTTGGAATTGCGAGCTTCTCCAAGCACTGTTTCCAGCAGAAGTCTGTCGAGATATCCTCTCGACTCCGATCAGGAGACAAAGCACGGTGGACTGTCCATTCTGGTGGCCCAAAAAGAGGGGATTTTCCTTGTCCAAGACTGCCTATTGGCTAGCGCTGCTGGGCAAGAATGAGTTCCTTGCAAGCAGAACGACGCCGGCGAGTGGGGTATGGGAACTGGTGTGGAATCCAAACTGGCCGCCCAAGCTGTCTCACTTCTTGTGGAGGGTCTCTTCCAACAGTTTGGCAACCATGGCTAGACTATATGACTGTCACTGTAATGTGAGCCCAATCTGCAGTATATGCAACTCGGCAGATGAAACTATACACCACCTTTTCTTTGATTGCCCGACAGCTCGGGGAACATGGAGACATTGCCTTGACACCGGTCAACTCCAAGATATATCGGCTCTTCTCACTGGTGAAACTCTGTTATACCTGCAAAACAATCTAGCTACTGATCAACTCACGACAGCCCTTGTGCAACTATGGAGTCTATGGTCTGCAAGAAACAAAAAGGTCTTCTCGGATGATCAAAGACCGATTACGGCTTTCGTCCAGCCCCTCATGGCGCTAGTCAGGGACTACCAGGCTTCTCGTTCCTCGCCGGACCGGGCGGATGTGACCGGACCTGCTGTGATCGCACGCTGGAAACCACCGGAACCGGGACGCATAAAGATCAATGTTGACGCGGCAATCCTTCCAGAGGTCAATTCTAGCTGGAGCTGCATCGCAAGAAATGACCTCGGGGTGGTCCTGGCGGTGGCGTCAGGCCACTCCCTCCTGGCGTGGAGTCTGGAGCTTGCGGAAGCATTTGCCATTTACATGGCACTCATGAAGGCTGCTGACTGGAGGTTCCACGACATCACAGTGGAGTCGGACTCAAAGACTGCTATTGATGCCATAAACTCCAATCTAACAAGACGGGATTACCTTGGTAGTCTTATCGAGGATATTAGATCTCTTGTTCCTTCCTTTTCTTCCTGCTATTTCTGTTTTGCACCGCGTAGCTACCACTCGGTTGCTCACGCAGCCGCTAGAGATGCTCTTTTAAATTCTGTAGTTGATGTTGTTGGAATGACTAACATTCCAACTAACATTGTTAATCTTTCTTTGGTTGATATTAATTAAAGGTGGGTACGAGTTTTTAAAAAAAAAGCTATATCTTGGTGCCCAAGCTTGGAGAATCCATATCAATACATCATATTAAGTCTTATGATGTCTCATCATCATAGGAACATCTTAACATGTGCAATGTGCAAGTTAACCCCTCAGATTGGGTAATTTGCACTTTAGTCCATATTTAACAAAAACATATTACAACATTGTTCAAAACGGATAGAAATGGAAATATAAGTTCCTCAGAAGCTCTAATTACATATCAAAAGATAATCACAAGCATTTAATCACATTTCTTAAGCAAAACACCTAGGGTTAGTTCATAACCCAGGCCAGGGATGTTACACCAGGAGCATGCTGGCATAGATACCTCTAAGTGCGTGATATTGCTCATACTGCATGTTCTCCACCTTGAGGCCAGTAGTTGTGACAGATACCATCCACGACAGGCAGAAGAACGCACAGTCATTGGATAGGGGTATATGTTGAGGGCTTCTGTGGAAATACTGAGTTTTCTTGAAGTCCTTGCCTTTTGTCATTATGTACCCTTTGCAGTGCTACTTTATCATCTTGATGGTGGCTTCAACACATGTATTTGCCTTTTCTTCAGTAGGAGACTTTTCTATCATCATGTTAGTCATTTTCTTGAGTGAGAAGGTTGTGTTGGAGATATTATACAGAAATGTAGTCCTTTTCAGTAGGTTGACGTGCAGTAAGGTTTGTGGTTGTCGTGAAGAATCAGCAAGAAAGTGTGCTCAGGTGTGGTCGCTTGAAGCCATTCTAGTTCTCCCATCTTTTTATCCTTGAGGATGTAGTCTACCAATAGAAAATATGCCATGTGTGAGTTTGGCATTGAGTCCCCTAATAATGCATGGTAGGATAACATCGTTTTCACAGAGAGGTACCCCCTGTTTTCAATGTTTCTTAGAGGTTGTCCTTTAGTACATAGATGTCATCCCATTCGAAGATGACATCTCTCGGCAAATTGTCTTCTTTCAGAGAACGCATAATTATTGTGATTTCTTCCATTGATAGACTAAAGCAGCTCCATCTATTGAAGTTCTCAAAAGAAGGCATGATTTCTCCTACCGGCCCATCTGGTCCATCGTTCCCCAGGTCTTCATCAGATTCTGCTTCTGCGGGTTGTTCTTCCGTAGGAGGAACTTCAGGAGTGTCTTTTACTGAAGGCTACTATTCTTCTTCTACTTGCTTCACAACTTCTTCAGTCTCTACATCCCAGCCTGCTTTCCAAGCTATAGCTCTGTCCAGTTCAGACAGGTCAACCCATATGATCTTGAGTTGTTCCCTCCAAGATATCTTCTCGGGTAGAGGGATGTCCATGTAGAACCTGTGGGGCACTATATCTGCAGCCATTACCAGATTCTTGAAGAACCAGCGATCGTAGATGGCCTCCATGACATACATGCCCCGCAGTCCATGCAGGTCATTCGTAATCAGATCTTCCAGGGGGATGCCCTTGTTGATGGCTTCCATCATGCCCATAACGATGAAGGTGCAATCCCCCAAACTAGCTGCCTCCTGGGGAACCTTCTTGTTGATGGAGAATAGCTTCCAGGACCCTTAAAACCTTGTGCTCGCCTCTTTGATGGTTCGTTGGAGGCATATTAGAATATTCAAGGCATCCCTGGCTTCCTTCCTCTTATATATTAAGAAGTTGGTGTCCATTTCAGCTGTGCAGCAGTTGAGCACTATCTTCTTTCGTTCGTTTAGATCAACGACTATGAGTGCCCAATGTTTTGCATTCCTGATGGGCAGCACCATGGTCTTTGTATCTTTTCTCCGGACTGCCGCTTGTAGTTCCAACATTTCTTCTTCCATGTAATCTTCTTTGTATAACAGCCCGGCCAAACATGTGGTGCTGTTGAAAACTGGTTGCGGCTTGTCTAGATGCAGGAACTCTTCCAGGAGGACGACACAAAGTACCTTGAAAATTCTTTTGTGTACTTGCGCCTTTTCCAGGAAAACCCTTCAGAAGTCGTCTCCAGACAAATGTCTACCCTTGTTGATGTACAATATATTTGACCTAGGTAGATCGTCATCAAGGACATCTACCAAGACATGGACATCTCTACAAGATATTTGTGACACATCTGTCATGTCCATGTCCTTCATCTTGCATGGCAGAGGAGGATTTGTTGCATGTATCTCTATAATATCTTCAGCTTATCTCTCCTTGGTGCGCTCGCCTATGAAAAAGGTTGCTAGCCTACCATCCTTGTTCTCAGAAGTTGCCTCTAGTGCAATCGATGTCGAGGCTTCTCGTAATGTCGGCATAGCTCTTACCACATGCTCAACAACTTTATTCATAGATTGCAGCATGGTTGTTTGTCCATCTTCCTCTGAGGAGGCTTCTGTAGTAGTGTTGTCCTTGGAGTGACTCTCCTTAGAGGCTTATCCCAACTTGGCTTCTGCCAATATTTTTAGAGTGGCATCCATCTTCGCATCGTAGATGTATTCGTGGTGCTCTTCATGAGGTGGGGAGAGGAGGAAGTCATTAGGTTGATCAAGACCAGCTCCCAACTCAGCTATCAGCCTGTCTATCTCTGCTGCTCTGGCTGAGCTGAGATCTGGACCACCTCCTCCCGATTGACAGTTGTTATCTACTCTTCTATGGTTGGAGTGTATGATAGAGGGGAGAGGTGACATGCCACCTCAGCAGTTTCATCCATCACCTCCTCCAGATCACAGTTGAGGTCGAACCCCCTTGATTGTGATGTATGCTTCTCATTCTGGGGGGCTCGACCTTCCCATTGGTGGGTTCCTTGGTGCTCGGCCACGGAAGAAGTCTTTTTGCTTGTTCTCTCATTCTTCATTGCACCAGCTCCTGGTGTGTCGGCCCTTATGCCTCATCCCCCCACGTTGTCATCATGGCTGGAGGGGCTGGCCAGGGAGCATGTGGGGCTGGCAGGGCACTTTATCTTCTTTTTCTCCCGTCGTGCTTAGAGTTCTGCACACTCCTGCTCGAGCTTCCGGCGGTTTTCTTGAACTCCCTGTTGTTCTTCTTCTAGGGCAACTATTGTCTCTTCATATTCTTGGCATATTTGCTCACCGTCTGTGTGTATGGCCTTCCCTTCTTTTTGTAGGATTGTCATCTCCTCCTGCATTTTTGTCAGCATCCCCAGCATCCTCCATTGATTGCTGAAAACTTCTTAGAAGAAGTTTGGGAGTATTGATGTCCTGTCATCCAGCTCTTTTACCTGCGCTGTTAGAGATGACAAAGAAGTAGAGATTTTATCATTAATAGCGGTGTTTGTTGCATGTGTTCCCACATGGCATCAAACCTTGTACCTAAATCATCCCCGAAAGAGGGTGCCTGTCGTTGTTGATGATGCAGCTGCTGCTCCACGGGTACCATCGACGAACTCAGCACAGCTAACTACTTTGGTGATGGTATCCCTGATTTCTCTATTGTCACCTCCGGTATGGCCTGGGAGCCTCGTCTATCTAGACCTGCCTCCGGTATGTCTATTGGTTGTGGGGCTTCTGGTCGATGTTTGCCCTCTTCTACCTCCAGTATGGCTTGGGAGCCTTTTCCTTCTGGCTCTGCCTTAGGCAAGCTGGTGGGCTGCGACACCTCTTCTGTATCCTCATTCTTCTCTGCCTCTCCCTCCACTGCAATTGATTCTTCTTGTGGCCTTGGAGAGGCAGGGTCCACAACTCTTGCATCCACTTGTTGTTATGCGGCCTTCTCTTTCTCAATTGGCTTGATGGTGGTGTCTAGTTTCTTCTTCTCCACTACCAGTTTCTTCCTTGGCTCCTGGTTCTATATTTTTAGTTATGGGACACTGCTTTCCCCTGTTGCGGGTGTTGGTTCTATCGGTATGCTGGTGTGCAGTGTCCAGAAGCTCATTTTTTTGATGTCGTCGAGAGTCTGCCACAGTTTATGGGCGTCATAAAATGCCAACTCGGGGAGAGGGAGTGCCTTATGTAATCCTTTATGCTTGAAGAATACTTTCTCCCCCTTTAGTTCTAGGATTCCCATGCTGGCGAGGGACTTTATGTCAATGCTCTGTTGTCCCTCCATTTCTTCGTATCTTTGAACTCCCCCTTCTTTCAGCAGATAATTGACGATCATTATTATTTGACCGCCCATATAGAAAGTAGATTTTTGCTATACTTTACCACCTACTGCTTTCGATAGCCTTATGATTAGGATTCTTCCTATATTAACCAATCACTTGTTGATTATGGACCATATAAGGAAGAGATCCCTTTTGCTGACTCTTCTGGCCTTTGATCTGGCATCTATAGTGAAGGTGGTGATCTTCTATATTATTTTAATGAAGCAGGAGGCGATCTGGGAGGATTTGGAATTCTTAGGGTTATGCTTTTCCTCCCCAATTAAATCTTCCCACATCTTGTTGTTGTCGTATTTAGTAATCTCCTTTTCTCCTAGAGAAGCTGAACATGCCTTAGCTTCTTCTTCCATTGCAGTGAATATCATGTTCAGGTTAGCCTCCGTCACCATGTGGGTTTTTCCCCCTAGTTGTACTTGGAGCGTGAAGTCCCCACCTCCCACTGCTCGTTCCTCACTACTGGAGGCAACCTTTGTCAGGGTAGAGAAGAATTCTATGGTAAACCTCTTATAGGTCTTTACTTCGGGTGTGCAAATGGTACGTAAATTAGCACCCTCTGGGAACTTCACAGTCCTGTCGTAAATCCCCAGGTTCTTGAAGTCCTCCACATTAAAGTAATGTGTCGGGCTGCATTCTTTGTTTGTGGTCATACAGTTGTAAGTAGACTGGTGCAATTTGTCCTGGGGCATGAACGGTGGCTCCCATTCTTGTGCAGAGGTTCCTTCCACTACCACTTTTGTCGTTGCCGTCTTGCTGGGCTTGGGTTCCTTTGCTACAACTTTTCGCTTTCTCCCGTGCATCGGGTTACCTGACTCTTCTGGTCGATATTCGGAGGTCTCTATCTCCTCTGTTTCTTCGGTTTCTTCTGGGGACTCATCTTGTCGTACCCCCACCAATATCCTCTGATACTGCTCCAATCTTAGCTGCATCTCCAGGCATTTGGGCATTGGTAGAGAGGTGTTCTTCTTCATCTATTCTGTTAAGTCCTTTACTATAATTTCTACCTCCTTTGGGGAAGTAGCCTTCTTGAAAAGGGGGTCGCTGGATGTTGGAGAAGACATTTTGCAAAATTTAAAATATTAAAGGAGTTTAGGTCATAGCAAGGTTTGTTGAAGATTGCCTCTATTTGTTCTGGGAATAATTAAACTCAGATTATCGGTTATCATCCTTAACTGAAAAATTAGGTTTCAAATTTTATTAAGAAGATAAGAAGACCCGTGATCGCAGTTTTTAATCGCGGTTGTAGTTATTGTCACATAAGAGCAAAATGCGGTCGCAGTATTTTTGAAACGATCGCGGTCATAGTTTCTAGAGAAAGATCGTGGTCGTGGGTTCCTGGACAAAGATCACGGTCGTGATCGTTATCGTGATGGCGATTATAATCGTGGTCATAGTTTCTCTTCAGGAAAGCCTGAACTAGCAAGTTCTTAGGGGTTGGGTGAACACCGCGGTCGTAGTTCTTAGGGTTTTCCATCTTACATAGGTTAAGATAACTGCGATCGTGACTCATCTTCTCCATTCGTTCAGTTTTCGGACCGTTCGTTCTTCATCCTTGCAAGTATCCATCATTCCATTTTTAGGGTTTTTAGGTTCTCTTTTTTTCTTTTTAGGGACGAGACAATTCAGAACCATGCGTTCAAAAACTTAAGCTTCAGTGGGGTGATCACCAACTAAATTGCGAGGGTAGATCATCGTAATGACGATGGAAAAGGTCAAGAGCAAGGAAAAGTTCGTCGACGTGAAGCATAAAGAAAACGAGCAGTTACCTTATCAATGGGTGTGGCTGTGACAGCAACGATGATCGCTAACAGAAAATGGCGGACTCGTGGTGGTAGGTTGTGGGTCTCGAATCGGCATGGAGGTCTTAGTGTTTAGACGACAACGATGAGAGCGTAAAGAATTGAACGTTTGGGTTCTTAAAGGTATTTATAACCATCTGAATTGTGAACAAACTAACCAAGGGAAAAGACCGCGATCACGATTTTTCTTGAAGGAATCATGATCGTGGCTTTTACCACGGTCGCGGTTATGATCGCGGTCTCATCTTTTACCGCGGTCGCGGTCGCGGTCTTATCGGTTGCAAGGAAATGATCGTGGATGTGATTCCTCAGGAACACAAGGAAAACCACGGTCGCGGTTATAACCACGACCAGATCAAAGAAGGGGCAGTTTCTAAGAGATACACACTTAAACTGATAAAATTTAGGATGAAAACAAAATTAGTCAGAAGATGGAGAAAAACATTAACTAAATGAGAGAAAGCAAGAGAAAACAAAGGTAAGGAAGAAAAAAGAGATAAAGACTTGGGTTTCCTCCCAAGAAGCACTTTCTTTAAAGTCTCTTAGCTATACTTCATAGGTATTCACTCCTTGGTCATAAGGTGTGGCAATTTCTCCCTATTTCCCTCCTCTATCTGGCTTGGTTCCTCCAAATTGATCTCCGATCTTCTCACAAAAGCCTGATCTTCATAAAACCTTTTTACCCTGTGTCCATTAACCTTGAAGATTCCATTCTTCCCTCCCTAGATCTCCATTACCCCAGATGGGTAGATTTTTACCATAGTGAAGGGTCCTGACCTTCTGGTTCTTAGCTTTCCAGGGAAGAGACGAATATTGGAGTTGAAAAGGAGCACCTTGTCTCCTTCATGGACATCCTTGTTTTTTAGGTGGGTATCATGCCACACCCTTGTCCTTTGTTTGTAGTTTCTTGCATTTTCATAGGCATGCAGTCTCAATTCTTCCAATTCTTGCATTTGTAAGTAGCGTCCTTTACCAGCTTTCTCCATGTCCGTATTCAGAAACTTTATGGCCCAAAGGGCTTTGTGCTCGAGTTCCATAGGTAGGTGGCAGGATTTCCCATATAAGAGTCGATAGGGTGTAGTTCCAATGGGGGTTTTGTAGGCTGTTATGTATGCCCAAAGGGCATCAACCAGCTTCATAGCCCAATCTTTTCTCGTTCTTCAAACGGTCTTTTCTAGAATTTGCTTCAGCTCTCTGTTTGACACTTTCACCTACCCTGAGGTATGTAGGTGGTAGGGTGTAGCAACCTTGTGTCTGACTCCATACTTCTTTAGAAACTTTTCAAACTTCTTTTCTTCAAAGTGGGACCCTCCATCACTCATAACAGTGTGCTCACCAAATCTTGGGAAAATAATTTTCTCAAACAGCCTTATGACAGGTTTGGAGTCACAAGTTTGGGTGGAAACAACTTCCACCCATTTTTAAACATAATCTACAACAACGAGGATTTATTTGTACCCTTGGGATGGCAGAAAAGGTCCCACGTAGTTGATCCCCCATACGTCAAAAATTTCAACTTCAACCCACTCTACCATAGGCATTTCATTTCTTTTACCGTATTCCCTGTCATATGACATTCCTTGTAGGTTTTTACATATTCCGTGGCATCCTTAAATAGTGAAGGCCAGTAGAAACCTGATTGTAGGACCTTGGTTGTTGTCTTGTAACTCCCTAGATGCCCTCCATAGGGTGAGGAGTGGCATTCCCTCAGAATATCAGGCACTTCTTCATCAGCAACTCATCTTCTGTATAGGTTATCTGAGCATCTTTTGAAGAGCATGGGATCATCCTAGTAGTAATTCTTTATATCGGAGAAGAGTTTATTTTTCTGGTGGTAGGTTATTTCTGGTGGTAACTCCCCGCAAGCAAGGTAATTGCAAATGTCCATGAATCATGGCAAGTTTTTTCTTCGGCTTCTATCATGAGCAAAGCCTCATCTGCGTAGTTATCATTAACAGGTGGCTCATTCTTGCTTCGACGATAATCCTCAACAAATGGTCGACAACTATGTTTTCTACCCCTTTCTTGTCAATGATCTTGTGATCGAACTCCTGGAGTAATAGGGCTCACCTTAGCGACCTAGGCTTAGTGTCCTTCTTCTGCATTAGGTATCTAATAGCTCCGTGGTCAGTATAAACATTTACTTTTGCTCCAATCAGATAAGACCTTAATTTTTCGAAAGCAAAAACAATTGCTAGCAATTCTTTCTCCGTGGTAGTGTAATTTACTTGTGCCTCGTCCAGGGTGCGGCTGGCATAGAAGATAACATGATGTTCCTTATCCTTGTTCTACCCTAGGACTGCCTCCACGACATAGCCACTAGCATCACACATCAGCTCAAAGGGTAACTCCCAATCTGGGGCTTGGAGAATAGGTGGAGTTATGAGGGCTTTCTTCAAGATCTGAAAAGCTTTCAGATAATCATCCGTAAAATCAAATTTTGTGTCCTAATTAGCAGATTTGAAAGGGGTTTTGATATCTTTGAAAATTCCTTAATGAATCTTCTATAATAACCGGTGTGACCAAGAAAACGTCACACCCCTGTCATGGACTTAGGTGGAGGCAGTCTAGATATGGCTTTGATCTTGCCGACATCTACTTCAATTCCTCTCTTTGAGACGTTGTACCCCAGAACTATGCCTTCTTGCACCAGAAAATGGGATTTCTCCCAGTTGAGGACCAAGTTCTTCTCTTTGCAGTGTTGCAGGACTAACGATAGTTTTTTCAAAAAACCATCAAAATTTCTTCCATAGATAGAAAAATCATCCATAAAGACTTCCACAATGTCCTCTAGAAAGTTTGAGAACATCAAGATCATGCAACATTGGAATGTTGTAGGAGCATTGCACAATCTGAACAACATTCGTCAGAAGGCATAGGTACCATATAGACAGGTGAAGGTAGTTTTCAACTGATCATCAGGTAGGATGGGAACTTGGTAAAATCTGGAATAACCGTCCAAGAAGCAAAAATATTCATGATGTGCACGCCTTTCTAACACTTGGTCGATAAAGGGAAGAGGGTAGTGATCTTTCTTCATTGCTTGATTTAGATTTCGATAATCGATGCACATTCTCTACCCAGTTACAGTGTGGATGACTACTTCATCTCCTTTATCACCCTTCACAACTGTCATCCCCCCTTTCTTTGGTACAACATGAATTGGGCTCACCCAATTGTTGTTGTTGATCAGGTAGATAATGTATGTATCTCTTAGCTTGATGATTTCCTTCTGTACAACTTCTTTTAACATTTGATTTAGTTTCCTCTAGGGTTGAACCAGGGGTTTTGCTGACTCTTCCATATTTATGTGGTGCATACATAGAGTAGGGTTTAGCCCCTTGATATCATCAATTTAATAGCCTGTAGCTTGCCTATATAGCCTTATCTCCTTAAGAAGTCTTTCCATTTTCTCTTTGGTCAGACTGGCATTGGCTATGACAGGATTCCTTTCTTCAGGATCAAGAAACTCATATATCAGACCTTCCGGTAATTGTTTAAGTTCTGGTTTGGATTTTGGTACTTTCTCTTTTTCCTTTGTCAGTTCTAGAGAAGCATACTTGACTGTCTCGACAACTTCCTCTTCGTCGCTCAAATCCCCTACGACCTGATTTAGGTATTCGAGGATCTCAGCAACCTCAAGGTCATCGATTTCCAAATCTTCTTTGTTTAATGCCCTCATAAGAGGGTCTACCACTGCTATGCCTTCTTTTACTTCTTTGCAATATTGGTTATAGCTATCCAGGAAGTAAGAATATTTGAGCAGGGATGCTCCTTTCATAGCGTCTTTCACCTTGAAATCTATGTGATCATTTCCAACCCTTAAAGTTATGATGCCTTCAGCAAAATCAATCAGTGCCCTCCCGGTCGCCAAGAAAGGACGTCCGAAGAGACTAGGGCATTTACGGTCTTCAATAGTGTCAATGATAATAATGTCACATGGGATGAAAAATCTCCCTATGTGAATCGGAACATCTTCGACTACTCCCACTAGCCTCTTAAAGGTGTGGTCTGCCAACTTGATTCTCATATTAGTCGTGACCATCTAATTCAATCCTAATCGTTGTGTGAGGCTTAAAGGCATTAGACTGATGCTAGCCCCCAAGTCGGCGAGACCTTTCCTTTCGATGTTATCCCCTATGGAAAAATGTATAGTAAAGGCTCTTGGGTCCTTCTTGTTGGTAGGTAGTTCTGCTTTTACGAAAGTTGTTGACATATTGGCAAGGTGCATAGTTTCAATCCTTCCTCCTCTTCTTTTCTTTCTGACTAGATCTTTGAAGAACTTGGCATATGTTGGCATTTCTTCTAAGGAATCTAGAAATGGAACCTCCAAGTGGAGATTTTTCACTGACTCCATAAACTTCTCATACCTCTTTTTGAGGTGTGCCTTTATAAGTTTGTACGTAAAAGGTAATCTCGGCGAGTATTGACTTCGTTTGGCGAAGACTTCCTCCTCAGGTTCTGATTCTCTAACTTGGGTGTGCTGGTTCTCTCCCTTAGTTGGGTTCTCTATAACATTGTCTGCCTCTGGTTCTTCAGGTCTTGTCACCTAAGGGCACTCTATTGTCTTTCCCGATCTAAGGATCGCCATCTTGGTAGATTCTGTGTTAGAAGGAATCTTCCCCGAAGGGTTCTTTACGATCTCGGCCAACAGAGCGAGCTGTTGGTCTATCTGGCGTTGGTGTGTTTGCATATCTGCCATTTGTACCTGCATAGTGATCTAAATGCCAGAGTTGGACAATGCACTTTGTGCAAGTTGATTGTTTATCGTGTCCTATCTCTTGACAAAATCAAATAGTTGGTCGACTAAGTGAGATTGACTAGTACTCCTTCGCTGACTCTGTCCTTGAGCTTGTCCTTGTCCTTGTCCTTGGCTTGCGTTAGTATCTTGGCGGTTTTGATACTTATCTTGACTTTGATAATTGGTTTTGTTTGTCTGGAAAGTGCTTGTCTTGATGTACTATCCTTTTATGCTCTTCTTCTCAAAACCTGGTGGTTGCATGGGTGGATTATTCAATTGATGCAAATTTTCTACAACATCTTTGTTATCATAACTGAATCCTGGGTGCCCCGGTCTCTTAAAGTTAGCATAAGAGACATTTTCAGCTTCCTCCTCCTCAGACTCACTTTCACTTGATTCTTTGGGCCGGGTGTATATGCAGTTGTCTATCCTGTGCCCTCCTTCAACACAAGTGACACATTTCATCACCTTCTTAATTTGCTTCTTTCCTTTCCCTCCTGATTCCTTCAACTGTTTGACATACATGGCTATCTTTTGTATTTGAGACGTGATTGCTTCGAGAGCCCTTGATTCAATCGACGACCCTTCATTGGTGGCTTTCTTAGCATATCCTCTATCGGTCCAGTCATAATCAGTCCCAGCTTGTAACTCAGCCATGTTTTCTATGATCTTTTTAGATCTACTAGGCTTTTTACCGAGAAAGTCACTTCTAGCTACTGCATTCAACAAGACTCTCTCTTCAAGATTTAGACCATTGTAGAAAGTTTTTATTAAGAACCCCTTCTTATAATTGTGGTCAGGGCAGTCTCTCTGGTACTCCTGATACTTCCTAGGCTTCATGCAGATTCTCACTTGGCTTCTGCATGAAAGACATGATCTTCTGCCTGTTACGAACAATCTTCTCAATGGGGTAGAACTTGTTCACGAAAGCGTCTGCCAATGTGTTCCAGCCATTCAAAGCTTGACGTGGTAGCCCAAGGTACCAGGATAGTGCCTTGTCCTCCAAAGAGAAGATGAAACCCTTGTAGTAAATGACTTCTTGTGGAACTCCCCACATCTTGATGGTGTCACAGATATTCTTAAAAGCGTTGAGGTGATGATAAGGGTTATCATTCTTTGAATTCCCTTGAAAGCTTTTGTTCTGAATCATAGATATTATAGTTGGCTTCATTTCAAAGTGCACTGCATTGAACCTTGGGATGACCACAGGACATCTTGAGTTGTTAGCTTTTGTAGCTGCCAACTCCCGAAGAGTCTTTTCTTCCTCTTCATCATCTTCATTGGCGTTGTCCCTGCGATTTCGCTCTTGGTGGTTTCTTCTATTCCTACGGTGATGACGACACTCCTCATGGTGATGATCATCTTTAGGTTGTTCTTGTTCTTCATAGAGATGATCGTCATTATAATGGCCATCTTCATCGGTTCCTGGTGGAGGTGGGTGTTGTCCAATCCTCGCGTTCCATTTGACTACTGAAAGAGGACCTTCCACATGAGGCGGAATGATGAACGGGAGTTAAGTCAAACAAATCGCATCTTCCCGGGTACCTGAATAGGTCGTACAGTCAAGTTAGGATACTGAACTGGTCTGAATGAACTACTCTAATTAAAACCAAGTTAGCAATCTTAAAGTAACTGTGTTGTCAAGCTTATTGTTAAGCTTGAGGCATGGGTGTATAGTAAGTGGACTCAGATTCTTAACAGTACGGTTTTGCATTGTCCCCACCAATGGCGCCAAAAAGTTGACCGGCCTAAATCACACGTCCAAAGGGCGTGGATTACATTAGTCAAACTTTTAAAGAGATAACCAGACTCTTAGGCCACCGCAATGATAAACGGGGTCTGATGTATCAATCGGGGTCGAACACAGGGACAAGGTTGGTCGTGTTAAGAACGTGGAATCAACACTCTTATACTCCAGCCAAAAAGGGGTGCAAAGAGATGTTCACTAAAGAATGGTATCACAAGAACGAGAACAGCAAAACAAAAAAGGGAAAAGGGAAGGAACGATAAATAAGAATATGGGGAAAACCCGGGTTGGGGCTCACCAACTAAAGCACCTCACCAACATGTAAAACTATCTCTCTCTTGCATAATAATATCAAGATTACAAGAAACCATTCAACCACCTATTCCACTCTCTCTCGAGATGAGGATATATCTAAGTCTAAAAGAATTCTCTCTCTTGAGACGACAACTCAAAAACCTCGCAGCAAAACAACTGCTTAAATCTTTAGCATTCCAACACTCTCGTGCATTCATACCATTCCATGACACGGGATAAAAGCGATATTACTCTCTCGAGATATCAACAATCAAACATCACAAGATGGTAGCTAAGAATACAAGTGAAGCATTAAAAATAGGTGCATGCAGTTAATCTTGATAAGAGTAGGTATATTCAAAAGAAAGAGACAATATGCATGTTGGGAGATCCTTAGTGGCTACTCCCAACCCAAGTTAAGGTGTTAGCTGCTCATGCTTACGGACAACATGATGACGCTACATACAAATAGATCCATGAGGTTCACAAAGAGGGGAAAAGATATAGTGGGAGGAAGCGGTAGATTTGGAAGGGAAGAATGTGATACTACACACTACTTCTTCATATCCGAATCTACCGCATGGATGGCCTTCTCCTATCAAAGAAAGGGGCGGGCGGAAGTCTTGTCTCTCCTCAGCTTTCACTCTTGGAGATCTAAGACTGATGGATGAATGATCGGAGATGAGTCTGAAATGCAGCAACACTTTGTGGCATTGGGATCTGGTCCGTACGATCTCCCCCTTTAACAAGATAGGTGGGGGTGAAAATTATAGGCACCTTCCACCGACTTAGAACCACAATCATGGTTTTTTTGTTAAGTGAGGGAAAGAACGCGGTCACAGTCTCTGCCTTATTCTTCTCTGGTCATGATCCAGCTTGGTCGCGGGGCTCATATAATCGCGGTCACGATTCTTTGGATTGCCTCAGCCGCGGCCTCTGGAATAGTCGTGGTCGCAATTTTTCGGATCACCGCGGTCGCGACATTGAGGCAATGCAAACTGCGGGTGCTGAGGAGAAGAACTACGGTCCCAGTCTCTGATGATCACGATCACGGTCTCTGATGATCGTGGTCGCGATCTCTGATGATCGCAGTCGTGATCTCTGATGATCACGGTCGCAGTCTCTGATGATTGCGGTTGTGGTCTTTTTGAACAACCACAGACGTAATCTTCAAAGATTGCAACCCAAGTTGTGTTGGTTCCTGAAATCATTAAACAAAGCTTTAGTAAAAAAGATAGAGAAGTTATGCAAAAAGTTAGCTAAAGTTATACTAAAAGTGGTGTAAAATATTTACAGATAGTACGTAAAATAAGGTGTTATCACATAGTCACAGTCAAACAAAATATGGTTAGTGTTCCTTGTGAGTTTCCTGCACAAAAACATTTGTAGGGATTTTATTGAAAGGTTCTTTCCATATGTGAATGGAGCCTTTGTAAATCCACTGAGCCCTCTCATTAGGAATATCATTGCTTTGAATAGTTTCTCAAATTACTCTCAAACTAGGAGTTACAACATGCTTAAACTAAATAAAATCTTTACCACCTACACGGGGAAATAAACATTGAAATGGATTCACAAGCTCATTTTTATTAGATAAGCACCTCAATGGACCATTAACAATAAAATGTTTGAATTTGCTGTCAACATAACTACTAAATTTGATAATGGTGTTTTAACATTGAATAGTGAATCCATTTCAATGTATTATGATGCCTACAAGATCACATCCGTAATCATATCTTGAACAAAAGTTGATTTTCTCACAACTATTTTTTCTACAAATATAGGGACATGAAAGCAAGTTTCAAGAATCTAGAGATATATCTGAATTAGGACAAAAAAATACTTACCACAATTCAGGGACACAACCCTTAAGGAAGCCTAATTGTCTGCGTCACACAAGGGCTCATCGAAGAATTCACTTGTTCCATGAGATAGACTACAAGTATAAGGACCCATGTTAATAATCAAATATTATTTGATTATTAGTATAGATCCTTAGTCAAAACCCAACTTAAATCTAATGTCTTTCAAAAACAGAGTTGAAAACTTATGAATAAGGTGATCTGCATAAAGAATTGATTACAAACATCTTCCACACTACGTATGACATCTTATAAAAATGTATTTCATCACATTAGAGCCATTCCAAAAGAGTACATGATAAGACAATAATAAATTTGTTAAAGTTTGATTAGAACTTGATATATATCCTTGCCACTACATCATTAGTAAGAACTAGATTAACTCACAACTCATTGTAAGAGAATATCACGTAAAACAACCTAACATGTAGTTCATCAACTACCCACCCATCACTGAGGAAAGTTGGAGTACATGAACACTCTAGAATTAGATATATTTTTTCTTATTACATCTTGGTCAACACTTTCTTTCCACTACTCCAGCATACCTAAAAAGGTTGTGGAAAACTAGGGGTTAAACCCCCGGTTCCAACGATAGAATATAACAAATCTAACATCTTATTTCTTACAAGCATATTATAATCAACTTTATAGAGGTATATTAATCAATAGTTAAATATCATTTCACAAGATAAATGCATCAAGTACTAATTGTCATAATTGAATATGTATATTGAGAAAATATAAAATCTGCTCAAATGGATATATAACCAGTAAGTACATAAGGCAATATGATGTATGGACCTCAACCATACACTTACAAGTACACAGTTGGAAACATATAACCTTTTTTGCAAAAAGTAAGAACAAAAATTGCACATTCATGTGATTTACTAGTTAAACCTAAACATTTGTAATACACGACTGATTTACAATTTTTATTATTGTCCAAGATAATTTGAGGCGTACCACTAAAATTACTAGTTGAACAGTATAAAGTAGCAACAAGCCTTGTATAAGATCTAGGATGACAAAAATCCTAAATCACTCTTCTCCTCATTCAGTAGATGTGACTGCCATAGCAGCAATCGACCCAACTACGAAAAAAACCTAGTCTGTCCTGGGTACATAGACCACAACACCAAAAATTAGGGTATAAATGCTCAGATCTGACTTACGATCACATCTATTCACAAGCACATATAAAACTGAGACACAATCAAAACTTTTCTCAAACACCTTTAAGGTAGGATCACAAAGAAAAACTCTCCATGCACCCACATATAGTCAATAATATATGATTCTAGGCCCCTTCATGAGAATTGCTCAAGTCATGCAATGTAGTTCTACGGTGAGAGCACACTACATCATAAAGGTTACACTAATTACTTATGTCAATTATGTATTTTTGAGTCCATCAACCAAGCCACATAAAAGGTATCCACAAGTATTTGGGAAATAAATCAAGTATTGCAACTCTAAAATATATAAAATGTATAAAACATATATCAAGACACTATATCAAAGTACAAGTATCCATCCTTGGACACAACATGTTAGTCTTGTCAACAACAAGGTCCATAACAGAATTATCGCCATAACAGGGACCAACATATCATCTTTTGCTACAACAAGGCTCATTGTATTTATTCATGAGACATCACCCTTAGTCAAGGAAAAATGAAGGATATTTCTCCTCCTACATTTTATCTCAACATGTAAATGTTATTACTAAGATATGAAACTAACCCATACATAGTCATTCTCAAAATAATCATATATGACTAGATGATGACATAGAATATGATTATTATAATCACAATTCAAGTGTAAGAGTATCATGAGGGACTCTCATATTGCATTGTTTTTAAGAAAATTAATTGAATTCAACCAAACCTCATAGCTTGAATCTTTTGGAGTCCAATTGGCTATGGTAAGGTGTACATCAGTATTTGGGGGTATGATTATCATCTTCATTAGCTCACATATCCCATCCACTTTTAATGATACCATAATTTTACTCCCCATCTTATGTTATAACCATAGTCAAACATGTGGGGTATTTAACCATTGGGTCCAAACATCATATGCTTGATGACACACATGTTATTACACCTATTGGATCAACCTCAAGACACCAAGTCTACTTTACATACCTTTAACCCATATCCAAGAAATACTTTTAATGTCATAATTTATCTTTTGTGTAGTCATCCCTTAACATTCTTAAAAGAGGAGGTAGGTAACACATAGCCATCATAAAAGGTAGAGAATCACCTTGTCAAAGTTATTTATCATAAAAGAATTTTATTAATTGTTAAAACTCACATTTCAAATAGAAACCTCCAAGTTACACCTAGATTTTTCTATTAATTTCTATTATGATACATGTCCTCCACACAGATATAATAAAATTTCTAATTTACAAAATTATTTTCATATTAAAAAAGGATGTAAATGTAGAGAAACATCTTCAAGAAGTATAATGTGCTTCATCATATAGTCCCAATTACTCAGTGGGTCATACAGTCCCAATACTAAACATAAAATGGGTAATTTTACCATATAAATCCATATTAGGTTTGATACCATGTAAGAACATCATAACCATTTCAAATTTATGGATTACATTTCACATTATAGTTAACATAATTATACTAGATTTTGGATTAAAATTCAAAACAATGAGGGAACTCTATTCAAAATATTATTGTACATAAAAAGTGCCACCTCTATGCATACATTACCTACTTTGGGATTATAGAACTAAGTCAAAGGAGCTTCAAAAAGAATAACAGTTGTATTAAGGCCTCAAACAAGTTTTATGTTATCTTCTAATCACTAAGAATAGAATTTGTATTTATAGATTATCCTTGTAATACTTTCAAGATGGATCTGGTAGGGTTAGGCATCACTGGGCAATCCAGCAGTGGCGATGATGCAAAATGATAATCACCACTTTGACAGAGTTGGTGTTGGTATGTGTATGCAAAAAGCCAATCACATGATGATTAGAATATGACATTAGATACCTGATTTTATAATCAGAAAGTTAATTATGTCTATTATGTTTGTCTGAATCATGAGATGATGACACATACATAGTATATGTCTAAAGAATGATCTTAACAATGACATATGTCTTTAGGGTGATGACCTGAATAGTGAGATAATATGTATGATAAGAGTACATACATCCTTGTTATGTCCCTAGTCAAATATTACTATGGAAGCAAAATAGATGAAAGTAATACATAAGGCTCAAGTGTTTGTTGATTGATGACAAAGTCTCATTACTCATGATATATAGTATCAAGCCAATCCGAAAGGTACATGTTAGAGAACAATGTATCAGACAAAACCCACCTTAAGAGTGATACATTGATACCATGAAATGGCAGTCATAATCAAATCTCATAGTGATAGTGGTGATTTTTATTCTTAGATTTGAAGTCACTACACTCATCACATGTCATTTGATGTACCTAGACGTCATCCAATGTGACCTTTAATAAGGATTGCATAATGGTGATTCTTCGGTGCATTGATGCACATAGGGATTGAGTGTGAATGATGTACATGGGATTTGTCCCCCCTACAAGAGATTGATATCCGTACCTGTTACGTCCTCACCTTTTAGTAACCCCCAATTAAGGGAGACTAAGAGGTTGAACCGCGCCCATTAATCCCGGATCAAAGGTTCGACATATAACCATAAACAATTATTAAATTCTAACAGACTATACTAGAAATGGTAATAAAAATTTTCTTTGCATACCTTTAAAAAGTTTGAAACAAACTAAACTTCTAACCTTAGTTGAACTATTCTAACAAGTTCCTCCTTGTTCTTTAATTCTTTAATTTACAAGGTGTCGCTTTACCGTTTGTTCTTTTCATTGTACCTAAAACGTCGACAGACAAAACGTAGGTCAACCGAAGCTGGTATGTGGAGGAAACAGATAATTTTCAACTATGTTAACAATATAATCATTCAATTAATCAATTAATAATCAAGTTTACATTTTAAGCCATACAACTCAATCCATACATATTCTCAAACTCTGGGTTGTCCCGACAGTGGACATGGATATCACCTCTCTTTTTAGGTAATAGAGTGGTATGGCACTATCTGAAGATATCCCAATATCTAACTCATTATGACTTGATGGTACTACCTCAAGGGTAGCCATGTACTAAGTCAACCATAGACCTGATGGACCTACCTAATGGGTAGCCATGTACTAGTTCATCCATAGACCTGATGGACCTACCTAATAGGTAGCCATGTACTAGGTCTTTCTCTAACCTGATGGACCTACCCTTAGGCAGCCATGTACTAGGTTAGCTAATATGCCACAGAGAGAACCAAGATCTCAGTTTATAGGCATATACATTAAGTGATAGTCATAGTCACTTTAAAATTGCAATATGAACATCCAAATAGTTTAGTTGCATTCAATGTGATTAAACATCTGAGAAACCATCAGAAAACTAAGCAGTTATTCATAAGTGACCACATACCTGTCTTGGAGATCTCAAGCAACAATTTATCCAAATCCAACTAGATGTCCCATCAAGGAAGCCAATCAATCAATCAAGCAAACATTGATCCTGAAAACATGTATAATGTCTAATTGTCACAAGCATATCCCAAACAACTCCTTATTGACTTGGGACACCTTTCTAAGGTTTCTAAATCTCATTAGGATGCATTAGGGTTTCTTAGATCAATTTCTCAAACTTTATCCATTTTAGGTCAACAAACCCTAAAATACCCTTTTCCATTTATATGAACCTTAATTGCTCAACTATCCATTTTTTATAGTCTTTTATACTCAAATTGGCTTAAGGTCATCATATCCCGATTTAATTCATGGATTTGAACCATTAAAACAATTAAAAGACATATTCATCCAAAATTAGGATTTTCGAGTTCATTAATGCACAATCATGCATGCAACCCTAAATTAAGACAATTATATAAAAAGATCATCGTTTTAGATTCTTTCTCACTTTTATTAACAACAGATTAATATCAATTTGAATTACGTCATTAAGTCCATTTATCATCAACTCTAAGGGTTTTTCCTTAATTAAAACACCAAAGATGATAACTTTATGTACTTTTCAAATTTCAAGCATATAAACTCTAAATTAGACTAACCATGTGCAAAGTTCCTCACAATGTACCTTTTTACATTTAACAGGTTAACATCAACCCTAAAGATCCCTTAAACCCCATTAAACACTTTAATCATATCAAAATAGGGTTTCTTAATCTTTAATTCATTAAAGATGATAATTTACACTACTTTTAGAATAGAAAGAGGAATTAACTTCTAAAAATATTTTTATTGGATTTCTCTCGTTTTTCTGAGCAATTTGATATATAGTTTCGCTATATTCCGAGTTACCAATCAAGAGATACAATTTTTACAAAATATTACTTACTTGGCCAATCAGGAGTCGCCAAGTGTCTTGCCCATGCAACGTTGCTCATGAGAACATTTCGAAAAGACACAAATACCCTCACTTAAGTTGGGCGCGTCTTTAGCCCGTAGAGGGCAGAACGGTCCAACGGGACCCCGACCTTTCTTCAGCCTCACGCATCCGGTGCTGCGTCACCCTAGCCGTCCAACAACAGTCAAGCGCGGCCCATCTCTCTCTCTCTCTCTCTGGACCACGATGGTCACCGGAAGTCCCTGCCACGTCTCTGTCGTGTCCCCTCGTGCGTGGGGCGCCCCTGATCCATGGCCAAGTCGCTTGTTCCTTCTTCTTCCTCGGATCCGCAGCACAGCGCCGCCCTAGCCTTTGCGCGACCCTAGATTCACGTTCAGGACCCCACGCTTGCCGGAGATTGCTGCCCCGACTCCAACGTGCTCCACCGCACTCGGCAGTGCCCAACACCGCGGCTGAGATGGCACCGCTCAATTGTACCCGACCTGCAAATCTGCAGCCGGCCTACAGTCCTTTGTAGGTGTTGTGCAAGGACAGAGCGTGCAGATGAGGGCTAGGATCCTTTCTGACAGTGGGGAAGCATTGCTCTACCATCAGGAATTCCCTCATGGCTTCTAGTTGCTCCACGGGTTACACAACTTCCCATGCTTAGGGTTTTGAACGTGAAGAAGCAAGAAGAAGGTGAGGAAAAGAGTGGGAGATGTGAGATCTCTCTGGATTTGCCCCCAAGTCTCACCCCTTATATAGGGGAAGCCAACGAAGCCCTAGGATGGCTTTCCTTAAGGAAACAAAGTCCTTCTTCTAATAGTAATCGTTTTCCTTCAAAGAGAAACAATTCTTCTCTCTCTCTCTCCTTTGGTATATCCTATTTCTTGAATAATTAGGAATTCGAATTTCTTCTTACTTATTCTCTCTTTCCTTGCTTTTTAATCCATTGACACGAAATTCTATTTCTTTTAATCAAAATTACTTTCTTTTTAACAATACCTCATAATTCATTAATAATGCAACACATTATCCTCTTATTTTCCTTTTTTAGTATTTTCTCTTTCTTTCCTCTTTATTGGGACTCCTTGCATCCCAAGAAACTCTATGATTTCTAAATTACTTTTAAAGGATACTTATTATCCTTCTAGATGCATCTATAGGCATTATTTCACATTATCTTGATTATTTCTTATTAAAATATCACTTTTTGAGGATTTCTTTTTATTTCTCTTTTATTTTCCTCATTGGTATTCCTTTTATCATTAGTAATCCTTGGGATACGAAATTCCACAAAGGATAACTCAATTATATCTCTTTTCACTTGTTTTCCACATTTTAAAATTATTTCCAATTTCTTTCTTAATAAAGAAATACTTAATTAATCTTTTCTTTTCTTATTGCTTTATTTATGCAACTTTGTAATCCTTCAAGCCCAAGGAACCCAAGAGGCACGGAATCCTCTTTGGATTTGCCTTCTAGCGGTTTCCACATATTTCAATTATTCATTCACTAATTGAATTTTCTTTGTTATTTCCTTGTTATTGGGCCCAATAGCCAATAAAGCCCACAAATCAAATAACAAGGCTATTTTAAACGAAATCCAATTATTCTCAACCAAAAATATGATTATTTATTCAAATATCTTTAATATGAGAAATTATATTTCTGGCCACTTGAACCCAAAAATTGGGGTTGTAACATCCTTCCCCTCTTATAGGAATTTTTTCCTCAAAATTCAAACAAACAAACAAACCACTAAGGATAAGACTTTTCCATGTCCATCATTGGCCCCTATGTGGCTTTACCGTACTCATGGCGCTTTCACAGAACCTTTATCATCACATATTTTTTTCTCTGAGTTCTTTCATCCTGGCGTCTATAAACTACACAGGTGACTCAGGCCATGTCAGCCTCCCTTGGGGCTCACTAGGTTCATTGCTCAACACATGGTCGGGGTACCTCACATAGTGATCTACATGGAAAACATCTCCCATTACTCTATCCTGAGGGGTAGGTTCAAACCTAACCTTCTCCACCCATCCATTCCTAATGGACCCATGTATCGGGGACTCAGCTCTCTTAGTTATAACTTAGAGGGGTCGGATTTTCATGTCATATTTTCTCCCACAGTAACTTGTTTGTCAGTCTACTTTGCATTTGCTCACGACTCTCATCGTCTCTAGACTCCTTTCATCCCTTGCACAATCAAAGTGACTTCATCTACACACACTGGGGTCCCTTTTTCTAACCATCATGTTGTCCTTTTCTAACCATCATGTGGTCCTTTTCACCAACATCACCTTACTAAAGTGGTGACCGACACAACCTCCCTTATAGAGCTTCATATAAAACCTGATACTGTCTATGGTGATCATTGTCACATCTTTCATAGGACAAGAACTGTTTCTAGATATCACCCTGAACGAGCACACATGCCCTCATCAGACCCTTTAGTCTGGATCATACTAACCATAGTTAGGGGTGATAAACTATACTAACATTGAGTTCTTCATGTACCTACTTCCACTTTATGGAAGTGAACCTATAGGTCAAACTCAAGAACCTTTGAACTCGCTTCATGGTGTAGTTGAACCATCTTTCTCATGGGTAGTTCAACGGGATATGTCCCTTAACCGAACTCTTCCTTTCTCATATTATCTAGGTAAGGCGACCTACCATAACCCATATTGTATCTCGACCTTCCTTGGTCTAGGAGAGACCTATCACAACATCCATAGAGATGAACTCATATTCCCTCTCGGGGACTCTTTTGTCCTCTATATCGATACACTGGGTTACTGGGGTTTGTCCTTTACCACATGCAACTTCATCTTAAGCATCCAAAGTGCTATTGCCATTTTCCACGGTGTATGGTGATCTTCAACCATGATTTCCTGTATGTCATGATTCTTTCAAGATCAAATCCTCTGAAACCCTAAACCACTCTAGTCAGGGTTTCGTCACCGTCTCCTCCAAAGAAGTGCATCTGAGGTTCTACCACCATCCTTTCATTACATCAAGGACTAGACTGGCTAACCAAACAACCCTTAACTTTTCAACGCATCTTGTTACATCTAAGTGTTATCCAAACACCTCTCCTTTTCAAACTTATGGTTTGCTAAACAACCTCTTCTAGCTTCTAGTCCAACAAGTCAGATGTAACTCAACCAGAGCATCCATTACCACTTCACGTCCTTAGGTATTAGGTTACATTGAAAACATACACTTCCATGTATTTCACTTATCATCTCCCCTCAAACTCTATGTCTATCTCCATTAAGAACACTCTCTGATTTCATCATCATGGTGACCAAACTCAACCTGGTATAACTTGTAAGTTCTACATAGCTCATCATAGAAACTTCCTCATAAGGGGACTTCCTCATTCCTCTTAGTGGTTGCAAGGTATTTATCATTCATTTTACCTGGGTAGATTACTTCCTCTATCCCTATTTCTCATGGCAACGTTTCAAGCTACATTATCTCTTATCCTTGGGGTATGGCATGTGTAATGTCCTATCTCTCACCCCCATAATAAGAGGAAATAAGCATTTGGGTGCAGTCCAAATACAGAGTTCTTCCTGTTCCATGAGTAGAGATGGTACATCCCCCCTTGCCAATACACATTTACATCTAAGTTGCAACGCGCCACATATGTCTCTACATCACATACATCATGATATCAAAGTTACCTCCCTGGAAAACTAGTCTTGAACCTACTGAGGTTTATATCCTTGGTCATCTCCTCTAGGTCTATAGGGTACTGACTCTTTTAGGGTCATCCCTCTTCCCTCATGCATCAAGAGAGTGCCCTACTCA
Organism: Alisma plantago-aquatica; assembly: GCA_963693085.1. Taxonomy (NCBI): domain Eukaryota; kingdom Viridiplantae; phylum Streptophyta; class Magnoliopsida; order Alismatales; family Alismataceae; genus Alisma; species Alisma plantago-aquatica. Next base: position 1,317,250,075 of record OY856410.1, on the reverse strand, counting down.
TCTTCCCTTTGAGTCCCATGAGTTCATGAAGGTGATCAATCTCCTAACCCATGGCCCTCAGACAATGATAGCTGTTACCTCCCGACCCTATGGTCATGTGCAACTAGGGAATTAGGCAACTCCTACTTTCATCGGTCTTATCCCTACCTGACCCTAGGATAGACTTAGGATTCACCATTATAATACATGTTCATTTAGAACCTTACCCAAGTCTTCATCATCTCTCTCTGCATTCATGGGCTGGCTCTCATCCTTTCATAGGAATCATGGCAACCTGTCTACCTTGGTCAAGCCCCATACCGGTTACCTCCATAGTAACACATTCTTATGCAATAGAGATGGATATCTATGGGTCTGCATGTTCATTCTCATACCATGTACTTTTAGCTTCTCAAGATCCTATGAGACCTCTTTAGGTTACCTTGAACCAACAAAACTGATATACACCCTTCAAAAGGGGTCCCTCTCCCAGGATGGGAGGAAAACTATCTCTGAGGTCACAAAAGCTCTTAGGTCTAGGGTTTACATCCATGCGAGCCTACTTAACCCTAGCAAGCCATTAAGGCATAAGCAGCTCACTTACTGTACCATGCTAGGTCATACTTATCCTTCTTTCCTCGATGTTGGATCAAGATCAAACGTTCCCTTTATCATCAACCTAGTTGTGAGGGGTTCTAAGGAACTCAACTTCTATAGGAACACATCAACCTTAAACTTAAGGGGCTTCTCTTTTCCTCTATTCATGAGGATTACCATGCTCGCTTCTATAGGAACTCAACTTCTCATCATGAGCCTTAGGTAAACCACTTCCCCTCTTAGGCCTAGGAACCCTAGGTTCACTTCATGCTCTGTCTCTTAACTACGAACCAAGCATGAAAAAGGCATGACACGCACTCCTTGTCATCCTTCAACTCATGCAACACTTAGAGTTGGGTCCTCCTTAAGAACAACCAACAAGGTACAAGGCATCATAACCTGCTACTAAACCTTTCTAGGTTTAAGGAACTCTTTTTCCTACCTCAGAAGGTAAACACCTATACTGTAGGCACAAAGGCACCGGATGCTTCATCTTCACTCCCTAGGGTTTGGGCCCTCTAAAGGCAACCAAGATATCATCAACTTATGAGGCAACCACTGTCATCCATTGTTTAGGGTTTTAGGCTTCCAACCTTCTTGCTGGGTTTTCTGCTCTCTCTAGAGCTAACCCTACACCCAACCTCACCATTAGAGGTCCTTTATTCATGAAGGATCATCCTCAAAAACATGATCTACGTGGTTGAAACCTAAGTTCTAACTTATGTTTGTTCAAGATCATCCATAACCCTTTGTGCTCCCTCATGATTCCTTATCCATGGTTTCATCCTACTGTCATCCCCATGACGTGCCCTAGGCGCCATCTATGCCCTACTTGCACAAGTCCATAGGGTTTCTATGGTCCTTCACTATCATCATCATCAAAGGGGCTATCCTTTACCCTAACATGCACGACCCTTCCCAGGGTTGGGTTGCCAAAGGTGCTAGGTCACCCATGGATCATATGGCATCCCAAAGGCATGTCCTTATAAACACTTGGTCCAACTCATCTCTCTCTAACCTTCACTTAGGGTTAGGGTTAGCATCATCCTCTGAGGATGTGCCAGGTCTCTACTTGAAATGGAGATCTTTATCTCCAAGACTAACTTATCCTCCTATCAAGAAGGTCTAGCCTCAGGACTCTCCTGAGGACATGACAACTTATGTCATACGACCTAAGAATGTATCTATTATTTATTTTGTGCTTAATCTACTAAGATTATGTCCATGACATCTTATTTGCATGCCTTTCATTAATTTGGTGGAGGATTTCTTAAACCTTATTAACCTTACCCATACCTCAAGAGGGTGAGAAGAAGAAAGAAAACCCTAATCCTTTAGGTCCTTATCAGAATTTTGTGATGAGAAGGGATGAATCAGATGAGAAGTTCTAAAGGTATCTTATTTCGATTCATACCCTAATACTTTGGCCAGGAGGTCACACGGGTCCGGGAGTCCTCGTATTCCAACTAGCAGTGCGGAGGAAAATCTTGCCAGCCCCCGGTTGTGATCCCTTTCTAGACACCTCCGTCTTTTTGATACTCCTCTAATAACTCCCTTGGGTTCTACAGAGTTTGTAAAATTTAATAATTACTAATGGTTACATGAAGAACCTAGGCTCTGATACCAAATGTTACGACCTCAACTTTCAGTAACCCCCAATTAAGGGAGACCAAGAGGTTGAAGCCGCATCCATTAATCCCAGATCAAAGGTTCGACATATAACCATAAACAATTATTAAATTCTAACAAACTGCACTGGAAATGGTAGTAAAAAATTTCTTTGCATGCCTTTAAAAAGTTTGGAACAAACTAAACTTCTAACCTCAGCTGAACTATTCTAACTAGTTCCTCCTTGTTCTTTAATTCTTGAATTCACAAGGTGTCGCTTTACTATTTGTTCTTTTCATTGTACCTAAAATGCCGACAAACAAAACGTTGGTCAGTCGAAGCTGGTATGTGGAGGAAACAGATAATGTTCAACTATGTTAACAATATAATCATTCAATTAAGCATTTAACAATCAAGATTACATTTTACGCCATACAACTCAATCCATACATATTCTCGAACTCTGGGTTGTCCCTGCAGTGGACATGGATATCACCTCTCTTTTTAGGTAATAGAGTCACATGGCACTATCCGAAGATAGCCCAATATCTAACTCATTATGACTTGATGGTCCTACCTCAAGGGTAGCCATGTACTAAGTCAACCATAGACCTGATGGACGCACCCAATGGGTAGCCATGTACTAGGTCATCCATAGACCTGATGGACCTACCCAATAGGTAGTCATGTACTAGGTATTTCTCTAACCTTTTGGACCTACCCTTAGGCAGCCATGTACTAGGTTAGCTATTATGCCACAGAGCGAACCACGATCTGAGTTTATAGGCATATACATTAAGTGATAGTCATAGTCACTTTATATTTGCAATATGAGCATCCAAATAGTTTAGTTGCATTCAATGCAATTAAACATTCGAGAAACCATCGGAAAACTAAGCGGTTATTCAAAAGTAACCACATATCTGTCTTGGAGATCTCAAGCAACAATTTATCCAAATCCAACTAGATATCCCATCAAGCAAGCAAACATTGATCCTGAAAACATGTATAATGTCTAATTGTCACAAGCATATCCCAAACAACTCCTTATTGACTTGGGACACCTTTCTAAGGTTTCTAAATCTCATTAGGATGCATTAGGGTTTCTTAGATCAATTTATCAAACTTTATCCATTTTAGGTCAACAAACCCTAAAATACCCTTTTTCATTTATATGAACCTTAATTGCTCAACTATCCATTTTCTTATAGTCTTTTATGCTCAAATTGGCTTAAAGACATCATATCCCGATTTAATTCATGGATTTGAACCATTAAAACAATTAAAAGACATATTCATCTAAATTAGGGTTTTCGAGTTCATTAATGCACAATCATGCATGAAACCCTAAATTAAGCCAATTATATAAAAAGATCATCTTTTTAGATTCTTTCTCACTTTTATTAACAATAGGTTAATATCAACTTGAATTACGTCATTAAGTCCATTTATCATCAACTCTAAGGGTTTTTCCTTAGTTAAACAGTAAAGATGATACCTTTATGTACTTTTCCAATTTCAAGCATATAAACTCTAAATTAGACTAATCATGTGAAAAGTTCTTCATGATGTACCTTTTTACATTTAACAGGTTAACATCAATGCTAAAGATCCATTAAACCCCATTAAACACTTTAATCATATCAAAATAGGGTTTCTTAATCTTTAATTCATTAAAGATGATAATTTACACTACTTTTTGAATAGAAAGCGGAATTAACTTCAAAATATATTTTTATTGGATTCCTCTCATTTTTCTAAGCAATTTGATATATAGTTTCGCTATATTCTGAGTTACCAATCAAGAGATACAATTTGGACAAAATATTACTTACTTGGCCAATCAGGAGTCGCCATGTGTCTTGCCCATGCAACGTTGCTCATGAGAACATTTCGAAAAGACGCAAATACCCCCACTTAAGTTGGGCGCGTTTTTAGCCCGTAGAGGGCAGAACGGTCCAATGGGACCCTGACCTTTCTTCAACCTCACGCAGCCGGTGTTGCGTCACCCTAGCCGTCCAACAACTGTCAAGCGCGGCCCATCTCTCTCTCTGGACCACGAAGGTCACCGGAACTCCCTGTCACGTCTCTGTCATGTCCCCTTGTGCGTGGGGCGCCCCTGTTCCATGGCCAAGTCACTTGTTCCTTCTTCTTCCTCGGATCTGCAACACAATGCCGCCCTAGCCTTTGTGCGACCCTAGCTTCACGTTCAGGACCCCACGCTTGCCGGAGACTGCTGCCCCGACTCCAATGTGCTCCACCACACTCGGCAGTGCCCAGCACCGCGGCTGAGACGACGCCGCTCAAGAGCACCTGACCTGCAAATCTGCAGCCGGCCTACAGACCTTTGTAGGTGTTGCGCAAGGACAGGGCGCGCAGATGAGGGTCGGGATCCTTTCTGACGGTGGGGAAGCATTGCTCTACCATCACGAATTCCCTCATGGCTTCTAGTTGCTCCACGGGTTACACAGCTTCCCATGCTTAGGGTTTTGAATGTGAAGAAGCAAGAAGAATGTGAGGAAAAGAGTGGGAGACGTGAGATCTCTCTGGATTTGCCCCCAAGTCTCACCCCTTATATAGGGGAAGCCAATGAAGCCCTAGGATGGCTTTCCTTAAGGAAACGAAGTCCTTCTTCTAATAGTAATCGTTTTCCTTCAAAGAGAAGTAATTCTTCTCTCTCTCTCCTTTGGTATATCCTATTTCTTGAATAATTAGGAATTCGAATTTCTTCTTATTTATTCTCTCTTTCCTTGCTTTTTAATCCATTGACACGAAATTCTATTTCTTTTTATCAAAATTACTTTCTTTTTAACAATACCTCATAATTCATTAATAATGCAACGCATTATCCTCTTATTTGCCTTTTTTAGTATTTTCTCTTTCTTTCCTCTTTATTGGGACTCCTTGAATCCCAATAAACTCTATGATTTCGAAATTACTTTTTAAGGATACTTATTATCCTTCTAGATGCATCTATAGGAATTATTTCACATTATCTTGATTATTTATTATTAAAATATCTCTTTTTGAGGATTTCTTTTTATTTGTCTTTTATTTTCCTCATTGGTATTCCTTTTATCATTAGTAATCATTTGGATACGAAATTCCACAAAGGATAACTCAATTATATCTATTTTCACTTGTTTTCCACATTTTAACATTATTTCCAATTTCTTTCTTAATAAAGAAATACTTAATTAATCTTTTCTTTTCTTATTGCTTTATTTATGCAACTTTGTACTCCTTGGAGCCCAAGGAACCCAAGAGGCACGAAATCCTCTTTGGATTTGCCTTCTAGCGGTTTCCACATATTTCAATTATTCATTCACTAATTGAATTTTCTTTGTTATTTCCTTGTTATTGGGCCCAATAGCCAATAAAGCCCACAAATCAAACAACAAGGCTATTTTAAACGAAATCCAATTATTCTCAACCAAAAATATGATTATTTGTTCAAATATCTTTAATATGAGAAATTATATTTCTCACCACTTGAACCCAAAAATTGGGGTTGTAACAATACCTCTTGATAAGGGAGACTGGGAAAGGTATGGCCATACTCATGTAATCCAATATGTGATATGTGAACAAACATGCAGCTTAGACAATATGCTGTAGTTTAAGGAACATGGATTAAACATCAATAGGATGGAGATTCCATGCCTCAAGTTCAATTTGGATATCAGAGACAAAGGAACTATTTTATCATGTTAACATTGATCATGTATTGTAGGTTGAAGTTGCTCTTCAACTTTGTAAACTATTTGTTTGGAAATGATGTGTTTCTAGATACCTCTCATTGCTTGTGATGTCATAAGTTTCTTATGGACATTCATTGCCAACATAATTTGGGACATATATTGTCACACACATAAGATTGACATGTAATAGGAGTTTATTCATTAATGATGTTTAACTTGATTACTAAAAGTGATTAGGTATTCAATAAAATAATAGAGTTTCAAAATTCAATAACTAGACTTTAACCAACTGGCTCAAGTGTTGAACCAATCAGTTGGAGTGCCAGGTCAATTGGAACAAGATTGGCTGAATATTAGCTAAGATGGACATATCAAACAACCATTTCACATATAATATGACTATTTCATGATGTGAACCAATCGTTTCATGATGTGAACTGACTGGTTCATCATCTAGTTTGTTCGGTTCAATGAGAAATTCAATTGGATCAAGGATTTGATGTTGAAATCATGTTTTACATTAATTGAATATAGAGTGCCAATTGATTCTAATGAGGAAAGATATTGAGCTGACCAATTGAAGGTTGATCCAAATTGTTCACCCTGTCAACTGACCAGTTGAACAATGAACCAATTTCACCATATGTAACTTCTAGAAATATAGTGAATTCAGATTGTTTGACTCCATACTGACTTGAATCCCTAAACCTAGCCTCTTATAAAAATATAGGGGTACTAAGGGATTCTCTGACACAACGATAAGTCCTACCAATTGTTGTCCTCTCTGGTTGTGGTAACCAAAAAAGAGTATGTGAAAGTTACACCCGTAAAAGGGATGGATAGAAAGGGAGAGACAATTATGGCAGAGTGAATTTGTACTAGTACACTGACATTCATAGGGACAACCCCTTCAGTGGTGTTGCACCAGGAGGACATTGTTGATGATTGTTCGAGTGTTGCTGCCTAAAGAAGCATGTTGCTTCTTAGAGAAGAAGCATGATACTACATCACGAGTTGTCACTACACTTCTTCTAGGACCAAGTATAACTCTTGTTACTCTCTTTCCTAGATACATTGTTGTTGATGCAATCTTGTTGATTAAGGAATTGGGCTGTAAATTTTTGTTTCTGCTATCTTATTTGTCGCCCTGATTTCCCAACAGTGGTATCAGAATCATGTCAATTTACGATGTATCGGGGATTTAAATTGATTTGTTCGAATTTAGTTTTATCATTTAATTGCATATGATGGAAATATTTATAAACATATATGACTAAATACCACATACAATCAAACAAATATATATATATATATATATATATATATATTATATGCAATCCATACACGTCGCTCTAAAAGTTTTTTGATGGTGGATGTTAGCATGGTAATGGCCAATAATCCTTGATCTGTGTGTGCATAACTGCGGTTGTTTATTCCTATTTATATCTCGCTTTGCATATCGAGCCTCTCTGCTACTTTCCAAGTGTAAATTAATGATCTTCTTCTTATTTTCCCTCGAATGTAACTCGAGGTTTTTCCTACAATGTAATATGAAATATTATATTTTTAATTTATGTTTCTGTGTGAGAAGACATTTTGCACCAGACGAGCCAACTAGTTCAACATATGAACAAATCGACTGAAGGATGTAGGAGGCCAGATGATAGGAGGACGAATTGATAGACTGGTGGCCCAATCGATTAGCTGGAGGATTCCATACATCGATTGAATCGAAGTCCAGATGACCATTTCAAGAGCCCAACCGAGCAACCAGGAGGTGAGCTGATCGGTTCAAGAGTTAAACTGATCAACCTGGATTGGATCAAGTACATGTCTTCACTAATAATAGGTCGATGCATATGATCTAGACCTTAGGTGGTAGTAATTCCTTGTGGATCCAAGGAATTATAATACTATGTCAATCATTATCGCTTGTGTTTATAAATTTGTTATTTTTTTGTTGTTATGGCATGTATATGTTACATACTATAAGTATGTAGTGATTGAATATGTATATGTATTTATATAAAATCCCTCAATCAAATATTAAGTTTGAGATGCTTTCCATAAGAAATAAACATGAAAATCGTGATCGTTTATGTGTGGGCATGCCAAGCGTGATGCACTATCAAACTCGTGGAATTGTGATGGTAGTCATGTGGCCCTGCCAAGTGGGGTACATTACTATCATGTTGGCATTTGGGTTAGACTTAACTAGATGATTTTAATGATACTAAGCACCTTGAAGCATGAAAATGGCTATGGAAAGGAGTTGCAACCTATCCAATAATAGCATAAGATGCAATTGGCAAGTATTGCCTACCTTAATAATTGGTTATAGACATTGGCGTTGGCCGGGTAATAATTCAATTGTTTTGGGTCTTGGATCACTAGAAGGTTGAATGCTACAATCTTCTGAATTGATAGTGAGGGCTATCAATTTGAATAAAATAGTGGGAGTGATAATTAATTATAGGCCTAATTAATATCGTCAAACTTTTCAAATCAAATTAATAATAAAATGTTTTGACAAAAGTTGCAAAATTTCTATTATAGAATCTAATCAAAAACTCTATTACAATTTTATTGCGATCTATTCTTAAGTAGGACAAATTAAATGGGATTTAGTTCCACATATGGTTTATGACTTTGAGAATCGTCCTCTCCAATGTGTAAAGCTCTATGTCCTTGAAAGACTAAATACAGAGGAACCCACTCCAAATGTGCCTTAGGCTAAAATGGATGCTTACTTGAAGCATGTTAATGATGTCGCAGATCTCAAGGACATTATGTTGAGCTATTTGAACTAAAAGTTGCATGAGCAACATGAAAACATGGACATTCTTGAGATGGTGACACATCTTAAGAATCATGTACAACAAGTAAGTTATAATGTCTGAAAGATCTAGGGGAGGTGAATAGAGCTTTTTGGTATTTTTAATGTTAATTAAAAATAATTAAACACTTGAACATGAAGTAGGTGGAAACAAGAAAGACACAAGGATGTAGAGTGGTTCCTACCTTTGAAATCTAAGGTAGTCAGTGCACTACCTGATTGTTTCCAATCGGGGATTTTGAAAGCAACTTATTTTATTACCTCACAAGGATGTTATACAAAATAAAATTGCTTTCCTACACCCTTGAAGTAGCCTCAATCTTCTTAGAAGCAGCCTTCTAAAGTAACTCCAAGCTCACCCTTGAAGTAGGCTTCACCTGAAGTAGCTTCAATCCTTGAGGCAGCCTTCTAAAGTAACTCGAAGTCACCAGGAGCAGCCTTCTCCACCTGAAGTAGCTCCACGAACCTCCTTTCAATAGTCACCAACCTAGGAGTAGTCAAGGAGAAAAAAATACAATAAAAGGAACAAGATTGGAAGAAAGAAACAATGTTACCAATGAGTATAGTACTTTGATCATGTATCAAGCGTATTGATCTCCTATCCACTATGGATGAACGTGATAGTGTGGTGGCTAGGAAATACTAAGCTATAGGACTCTAATATAGAGCACAAGGAAACTGAATCGCAAGTGAAACTTTGCTTGTTTGCTCACAAAGAAAGATTCTCTACTTACAATGTGTATTCTAAAGTGATTTGGGTGTCCTAAGGTAGGTCCTATTTATAGGAATGTCTTACAAGAGCCTAGGGATGTTCTATACACTTTCTAGGTTTTCTTAGTGAACAACTAGCCGTTAGGTGTCCATAAATTACATTACAATGGCTAGTTGTTTAGTGCTGAAAAGTACGTCCACAACCTGTCTCGATCTAGAAGTTTGTCGACCGATATGTTCTCGGTTGACAAAGTCTTCGACTGAGTGTTGGTTTGGATTAGTGGTATCCAACGGCTATTGCGACTTTCCAACTACCAACTACTCTCAGTCTAATGACTATGGAACCTACTCGAAGGTTTATCTCGGTCGAAAATGTTATCGATCGAGGACTGTTCTAGGGTTACATGAGTACGTCAACTATCCACTTCCTTATTTGTTTATCCCTGAAACACTCAACTAACAAGTTAGTTCCACAAGAATGAAATGTTTGTCATCATCAAAATAAAGGGTTTAATAATGTCCAATTTAGCTAACAATCTCCCCCTTTTTGAAGATGACAAACATTTCTAAAACATAAACCAAGGGAATTTAAATACCATGAGTTTCATACCTGAGTTTTGCCTTATGTAGACATTCTCTTGTTTATTTGTGGAGTCTGTGCTAGTTATTCCAAAAGAGATGTGGAACATACTATCCAACTCTTTAAGGAATATAACAACATTTTATGTGAAACCAAGAGATTATGAAACTCATTTAATTTGTTTTTGATTTATATCACTTCTCACACTTTGTCATTTCAAAAAGATAACCAAGCATTATAATTAAGACTATTATTAGTACTCCCCCTGAATATGATGCTCCCCCTCAATATGATACTAAAATTGAAAAGAAAAGGTATAAAAGATGTCCAATGCAAGCCACAAAGTAACCACTTTTTATTATTATGATAATGATGACAACAAGATCAAGTGCATACAAGAAAGATAGTCTACTTCAAAGTGATTACAAACATCTCACTACATGATACACCTCACTAAAAAGATCTCAGAATGACATCAACCTCGGGTTCCTTTTTAAGCAAAGGACCAAAACCACAGTACTTCACCATTGACTGCCAGTCTAGTGCACATGTCTTGGTGAGGACGTAAGCTTCCAAGAAGGTGGGTATGCGATCAAAATGGAAGTCGGCAGCAATATCTTGAAGTTGCATGGATGAGAATTGGGTTTGGGAGAGGTCAAGTGATAGTGGAGGTGGAACTTGAGTGTAGTTTTGAGATGGATATAAGGATAGAGAGGACCAGGATAGCGTGAATAAGGATAGTTGTCTGGGTCATTTGGAGTGAGAGTTAGCATTCTTTGGTTTATGTAGGTCGTGGCATGATGAGTATAGTCCATTTGTCTTCTTAAGTGATAGGTAGCCCCAGTTAGGTTGGTATTGTTATTTGATAGGTTATCAATGGGTTGGCTAGGAGTAGTAGGAGGTGGAAGATTATCTTCAGTGGATGGCTCCCCTTCAGTTCTAGCCCTTTTATGTCCAAAGTCAATTTCCATTTTCTCAACTATATTTCTGGTAATCTCTTGAGGTTTTCTATCACTTTTAAATCTATAATTCTGGTAATCTTTTGAGGTTTTCTATCACTTTTAAATCCTAAGTCCTGAAGGATTTTCTTAAGGCAATGTTGGGTAATTTGGAAAACAAAGTCTACATAAGGAGGATTTCCAGTAAATTCAACCATGTTTTTGAGAATAAGGTGGATGAAGTCTATGGGTATGCTTTTGAGAATGGCATAAATGAGATACATTCTAAAGGTTGGTACTTTGGATTTATTGGCTCTAGGATAAATATTGGTTGTAAGAATAAGGTTCACTATCCTAGCTTCAGGTTTTAGATTGATTGCATAGTAGGTACCTCGTTCTTCATGGCAGGATGTGTTGGGTAGAAAGATAGTTCTCTTAATCTTACTCAAGTTGATGGTGGTGTCATCTTGTGATAGTTTTGAAAGGGGATTTCCAGTGGTTAAGTCAATGAACACCCTATACTCTTCTACATATTTGTTTAACATATTGAGAACATCCTCCTCAGAACAATGAAAACCAAACCCATTAACCACAGAGGAGAAAGAGTGAGAGTGGTCAGGATTTGTGCTTGTTTGGCATAGAACTCATTTACCTTTTGTGTAGAGTAGGAGCGGAAGGAGGGAGTAAGAAATTCAGAGAGATGTTTTTTTTATGAAAAAGACCGTTCAACTATTTCATCCAAAGGAACTTACAAAGAACAAGCTAAGGCGGCGGTAATAAAGCATGGTATTATTAGTACCATTACAATAATTATTATCTTTTAATCTAATGATAGCCTTTTGTTCTATCAGTCTCTCAGAAATATGAGAGATAGGGTTTGTTTTAGGGTGATGATTAACCAAGCTCCTTTGAACTTGGATGGCTTCACCTCCCGATTGAGTCTGCAGTGACATGAAAGGAAAAAAAAACTGAAAAAACAATTTGTATAGTCTAATATAGACCTTAAACTGCATTAGTTGTAATTTGATCCTCATGATTAAATCTGTAACGATATCTCAGGTTGTTCAGGTCTGCTTTTGTGTGGTTGAACCTGGATCCACTTCAGACGTCGTTGCTAGACTCTGAAAATCCTCAATCTCTTCTCACAAGGCTACATTTTCCAGTCTCGGGCTTTGCCTGCCACACCTCTTCATCCTTGTACCACTGCCTTCAATTCGCCTACCTAATGATTGCTTTGGTGTGACATTCGTATTGGCTACCTTGCTCTCATTTATTGCAGAATCTTGGACTAAATGCTTGTGAATGTGCGATATATATTTCTCTGCATTAGCATGGAAAGATACTACTTCTATTACTTCATCCACATCCGGGTAGACTACTGTGTGATTGCTGGATTTATCCACTAGCATGGCATTCTCTCCCTGTGCAGAAACTCCCTTTTTCCTCCATACTTTGGTGATGCATCTAGTGCTTTGGCTACTTCTAGATGTGGGTTCTATGTTTCTCTCCTTCAGATATGATTTTGTGTAGTCATCATCGCCCAACGTTGCAAATCGGTATGCAGCTTCAGAGTTGGTGGTTACTCCCTTGTCCGACTGGGTCATCCTCAGTTTCCTTCCTCCCTTTCTTTTCTATGTTTTCCAATGTTGAGTTCCCTGAGTATGCTCTGCCGAACCTCTGTTATCTTGTTGTTCCTTCTTCTTCTTCAGTATTATGCACCTACTTTGTTGTATCCTCATATTTTTAGTCCTTTGATATATGGCCTTCCTCACCACATTTTGCACACGCCCAAGGAAATCCCTCATAATCAATATCATACTCCACCCCATTGATAAGAAAGGACTGGATGAATGGCCTCATGGTGTCAATTTCTAGAGCAAGTCTCGCGAACTTGCTGCGAGATCGGTTTGATGTGTATATATCAACCTTGATCAACTTGCCCAACGCCATGCCAATGGAGTCGACGATAGTGGAAACGTACAGATGGAGAGGCAAGTTTAGGATTCGTACCCAAGTAACAATCTATGCGGGAGCTTCTGCCTTCGGTTTGAAAGTAGGGAACCAGTCCCATACCAACAGATTCCGCCCGAAGATCTTCCATGGGCCGCCGGTGAGCACTTCTTCATAATCTTGTTTACAGGATAGTTGCACCACAAAGTGCCCCAGATCGAGCTCATACATGTTAAATCTTCCCACAATTTGCCAGAGAGCTTTCAGTTTATCTTTCAAGGTCATATACCCTGTTTTGGCCCCCAACAGCCACACGACCACCATATATCTCCACGGCTTAGCAAGTGTGTCCTCTACTTCTGGAAGAATTGACAGAGATGGAACTCCCTCCTCCCTCGTCAGGGCCACTAATTCCTCCGGCAGCCAGTCCTCAAACAGTTTGTCCACGAATCAGCTATGATTGCAAGAATCAGTGTGTCCCAAGACAGCCGCACTAAAAGAGGCATGGAGTGATGTGTCGCCTCCCGCCCGCGAATCTGTGTCCTCGATCGCGTTCCCCTTCTCCGTGATCAACTGGATCTTCCTTGATGAATCCTCAGTAGCGCTCTGGTCGGATTGGTCACCTTGTACCGAGCCTCCCGTCCCCCTCATTCCCACGACATCGAACTCAAAGCCTAGTTCCGGTATTGAGATGTTTGACGTCTACCTCTCCTCCGTCTCCACAGTTGCACGAAATCCCTGGATCCTACCGGTGAAACCTCCTTCAGGGTCCATTTCCCTGGCGTCGCCTGCGGCACAGCTGCCATATCCCCCTTGTCCCCCTCTCCCTCTAGGTTTCCCCATCATAAAGTTGTTATGGTTTAAATTCGGAGAGATGTTGCTCCTCAAAGAGCTCATCTAGATCAATGATAGTGATGAAGCCGTTGATGTCCACCATCCGTCGAGGAAGAGGAGTCTTTGAGGACAACTTTAGATAGAAATCTCTGATAGCAACATCGTTGAAGGGAATGCCGTTGATGATCATCAAAACCAGAGTGAACGTCCTTCCTTTCCTTGCCGCAACTTCCTTTTTTCCACATGAAGAAGAGGAAGCCATCTTGAAAGTATGAGATGGACGAGGAACATCACAATATTATGGAAGAGAATGGCTGAAAATTCACACAAGAAAGTACTAGAGGGGAGATAGAGAAGAGAGATTGTGAATTGGTGAGAAGAATGTTCATTTTGGGCTCTATTTATAACAAAACAGAAGCCTTCTTGGTCGACAAGTTTTTTGACCAAGAGTCCCAAAGGTCTTTTTTTGGACACGCTCCTCTTGCAACTGTTAGTCAGTTGAGTTTTTCTAAAAACATAGCCATTGTATGTTTTTTTATAAACAAAAGTTGTAGCTTATATCAGTCGAATAGGGGGTCCACCAAGAGGTTCTCAGTCGAAGGTTTTGTCGACTGAGACCAATATTTAGTCAGAATATGCAAAACATGCCTAGAGGATGTCGGTCGAGGAAGATACCAACTGAGTCATTCTCAATCAAAGTTTTTGCAGACTGATTGAACTGCTGTGAAAAGGTTGTTGTGAAGGATGTTTGAGCTTGTTTTTAGTGATAGTCATGAAAATCAAATACGAGACTATAGTAATTTATAATTTTAAAGAGTTTGTAGCACATATGTCAAATAAGACATCATCTAAGGGAGTAATAAGTAACTTCTTTCTAATATACTAAAATTGATCAAGTGGAAATAGTTTCTGTAAAATTGTCAGCCAATTGTTCTTCAGTGTCAACATGAAGAGATATGTGATTTTTTGAAATATGATCTCTTAAGAAATGGTGTCAGATTTCAATATGTTTAGCACGACTGTCTAAAATAGGATTGTGTGCCAAATTTATAGCACTTGTATTATCATAAAAAATTGGCATAGATAAAAATGTAAAGCCATTGTTTATTAAATTGAAATAAATAAACACTTGAACAAGAAGTAGGAGGAAACAAGAAAGAGACAAGGATTTAAAGTGGTTCCTACATTTGAAATCTATGTTAGTAAGTACACTACCTGATTGTTTCCAACCGGGATTTTGAAAGAAACTTATTTTATTAACTCACGAAGATGTTATACAAAATACAATTGCTTTCCTACACCCTTGAATTAGCCTTCACCTGAAGTAGCCTCAATCTTCCTAGAAGCATCCTTCTAAAGAAACTCCAAGCTCACCCTTGAAGTAGCCTTCAACTAAAGTAGCTTCAATCCTTGAGGCAACCTTCTAAAGTGACTCAAAGTCACCAGGAGCAGCCTTCACCACCTGAAGTAGCTCCACGAACCTCCTTTCAATAGCCTCCAACCTAGGAGTAGTCAAGGAGAACAAAATACAATAAAAGGAACAAGATTAGAAGAAAGAAACAATGTTACAATGAGTACAACGCTTTTATTATATATCAAGCGTATCGATCTCCTATCCACTATGGATGAACGTGATAGTGTGGTGGCTAGGAGATACCAAGCTATAGTACACTAATGTAGAGATCAAGGAAACTGAATCACAAGTGAAACTTTGCTTGTTTGCTCACAAAGAATGATTCTCAAGTTGCAATGTGTATTCTCAAGTGATTTGGGTGTCCTAAGGCATGTCCTATTTATAGTAATGGCTTACAAAAGCATAGGGACGTTCCAGATACTTTCTAGAGTATTCTTAGTGCTCAACTACCCATTAGGTGTCCATAAATTACATTGCAAGAACTAGTTGTTTAGTGCTGAAAAGTACAGTCCAGAACCTATCTCGGTCGAGAAGTTTGTCGACCGATATGTTCTCGGTCGACAAAGTCTTCGACTGAGTGTTGGTTTGGAGCAAAGGTATCCAACGACTATTGTGACTTTCCAACTACCAACTACTCTTAGTCTAACGGCTATGGAACCTACACAAAGGTTTATCTAGGTCGAGAATGTTGTCGAACGAGGATTGTTCTAGGGTCACATGAGTAGGTCAACAATCAGTGTTCGTGAGTTAGACTAAAGTGATTATCATTCGAGGAGTTTGTCGATTGAGAGTGTCTTGGTCGAGAAGTTTGTTGACTGAGAATGTTAATGTTTCAATATGTTGAGTCATTTACTAAGTGTGTGTATCAATGTGCAATTGTGATTCTATCATATGGGAGGATCTATCTAAGTGTTGTGAGTGGATAGGTAAGATCTAATGCGTGATTTACATGATATTTATGTACTTGTACATTTTATACTTGTACAAGTTTTTACATTGAGTACAACCATATAAATAAAAGTAATCTAAGCAAGTTGATCTTCCAATTTGTATTGATTTTCAACTATCCACTTCCTTATTTGGTTGTTCTGAAACACTCAAATAGCAATTAGATCAACAAGAATGAAATGTTTGTCATCACTAAAACAAAGGGTTTATATTTTTCAATTTAGCCAACAATCTCCCCCTTTTTGAAGATGATAAACATTTCTAAAATATAAATCAAGGGAATTTAAATAGCATGAGTTTCATACCTGAGTTTTACTTTATGTAGACATTCTCTTATGTATTTATGGAGTGTGTGCTACTTATTCCCAAAGAGTGGGGAAAAAATATCCAACTCTTTAAGGAATATATCAACATTTTATGTGAATCCAAGAGATTATGAAACTCGTTTAATTTTTTTTTATATATTACTACTCCCCCTTTGTCATTTCAAAAAGATAACCAAGCATGATAATTAAGACTATTATTAGTACTACCCCTGAATATGATGATCCCCCTCAATATGACACTCAAATTGAAAAGCAAAGGTATTAAAGATGTCCAATGCAAGCCACAAAGTAATCACAGTTTATTATAATGATAATGATGACAATAAGCTCAAGTGCATAGAAGAAGGATTGTCCACTACAAAGTGATTAAAAGCATCTCATTACATGATAAAACCTCACTGAAAACATCTTAGAATTACATCAACCTCGGGATCCCTTCCAAGGAAAGGAGCAACACCAGAGTACTTCACCATTGAATGTCCGTCTAGTGCACCTATCTTGGTGAGGGTGTAAGTTTCCAAGAAGGTGGGTACGCGATCAAAATGGAAGTGGGCAGCAATATCTTGAAGTTGCATGGGTGAGAATTGGGTGTGGGAGAGGTCAAGTGATGGTAGAGGTAGAATTTAAGTGTAGTTGTGAGATGGATTATAAGGGTAGAGAGGACTAGAATAGCATGAATAAGGATAGTTGTCTGGGTCATTTGGAGTGAGGGCTTGCATTGTTTGGTTTATGTAGGTCATGGCATGAGGGGTATAGTCCATTTGTCTTACTAAGTGATAGGTAGCCCCAATTAGGTAGGTAATGTTATTGGAAAGGTTATCAATGGGTTGGATAGGAGTAATAGGAGGTTGTGGAATATCTTGAGTGGATGGCTCCCCTTCAGTCCTAGCACTTTTACGTCCGAAGTCAATTCCCTTTTTCTCAACTGTATATCTGGTAATCTTTTGAGGTTTTCTATCACTTTTAAATCCTAAGTCCTCAAGGCTTTTCTTAAGGCAATTTTGGGAAATTTGGCAAACAAAGTCAGTATAAGGAGGATTGCTGGTAAATTCAACCATGTTTTTGAGAATAAGGGAGATGAAGTTTATGGGTATGCTTTTGAGAATGGCATAAATGAGATACATTCTAAAGGTTGGTACTTCAGATTTATTGGCTCTAGGATAAATATTGGTTGAAGCAATATGGTTCACTATCCTAGGTTCAGGTTTTAGATTGATTGCATAATAGGTGCTCCGTTCTTCATGGCAGGATGTGTTGGGTAGAAAGATGGTTCTCTTAATGTCACTCAAGCAGATGGTGGTGTCATCTTGTGATAGTTTAGAAAGGGGATTTCCAGTGGTTAAGTCAATGAACCCCCTATACTCCTCTACATCAATTTTTAACATACTGAGAACATCCTGCTCAAAAAAATGAAAATCAAACCCACTAACCATAGAGGAGAAAGAGTGAGAGTGGTCAAGATTTGTGGCTGGATTGGAATAGAACTCATTTACCTCTTGTGTAGAGTAGGAGCAGAAGGAGGAAGTAAGATATTCAGAGAGATGTTGTAAAACAAAGAGATCATCTAGATCAACGATAGTGATGAAGTCGTTGGCGTCCACCAGTCGTCAAAGAAGAGGAGTCTTTGAGGACAACTTTAGATAGCGATCTTTGAAAGCAACATCATTGAAGGGAATGTCGTTGATGATCGTAAGAGCCGGAGAGACCATCCTTCCTTTCCACATAAAGAAGAGGAAGCCATCTTGAAAATATGAGATGGAAGAGGATGAAGGCAAGATTATGGAAGAGAATGACTGAAAATTCAAACAAGAAAGCACTAGAGGGGAGCTAGAGAAGAGAGATTGTGAATTGGTGAGTAGAATGTCTATTTTGGGCTCTATTTATAGAAAAACAGAAGCCTTCTCGGTCGACAAATTTGGAAATTGAGAGTCCCAATGGTTGTTTTTTGGACACGCTCCTCTCGCAACGGTCGGTCGATCGAGTTTGTCGAAAAAATAACTGTTGCTGGTTTTTTTTAATCAAAAGTTGCATATTATATTAGTCGAAGAGGGGGTCCACCAAGAGGTTCTCGGTCGAAGGTTTTGTCGACCGAGACCAGTATTTAGTCAGAATATGTGAAATACACCTAGAGGATGTCAGTCAAGGATGATACCAACTAAGTCATTCTTGGTCGACAAACTTGTCGACCGAGACTTTCTCGGTCAAAGTTTTTGTAGACCGGCAGAACTACTGTGAAAAGGTTGTTGTGAAGGTTGTTTGAAATATCAAATATGAAATTGTATTAATTTATAATTTTTAAGAGTCTGGAGCACATATTTCAAAGAAGACATCATCTAGGCAAGTAATAAGTAACTTCTATCTAATATATTGAAATTGATCAAGTGGGAGTAGTTTTCTAAAAATGTCAGCCAATTTTTCTTCAGTGTCAACATGATGAAGAGATATGTAATTTTTTGAAATATGATCCCTTAAGAAATGGTGTTGGATTTCAATATGTTTAGCACGACTATGTAAAATAGGATTGTGTGCCAAATTTATAGCACTTGTATTATCACAGAAAATTGGCACAAATGAAAATTTAAAGCCATTGTTGGCTAAATTAAAAATAATTAAACACTTGAATAAGAAGTAGGAGGAAACAAGGAAGACACAAGGATGCAGAGTGGTTCCTACCTTAGAAATCTAAGGTAGTCAGTCCACTATCCGATTGTTTCCAATCGGGATTTTGAAAGAAACTTATTTTATTACCTCACAAGGATGTTATAGAAAATAAAATTGCTTTCCAACACCCTTGAAGTAGCCTTCACCTGAAGTGGCCTTCACTTGAAGTAGCCTCAATATTCCTAGAAGCAGAAATCTAAAGTAACTCCAAGCACACTCTTGAAGTAGCCTTCACCTGAAGTAGCTACAACACTTGAGGCAGCCTTCTAAAGTAACTCCAAGTCATCGGGAGCAACTTTCACCACCTGAAGAAGCTCCACGAATGTCCTTTCAACAATCTCCAACCTATGAGCAGTCAAGGAGAACAAAATACAATAAAAGGAACAAGACTGGAAGAAAGAAACAATGTTATGAATGAGTACATCACTTTGATCCTATATAAAGTGTATTGATCTCCTATCCACTATGGATGAACGTGATAGTGTGGTGGCTAGGAGATACTAAGCTATAGGACACTAATGTAGAGCTTAAGGAAACTGAATCGCAAGTGAAACATTGCATGTTTGCTCACAAAGAATGATTCTCAAGTTGCAATGTGTATTCTCAAGTGATTTAGGTGTCCTAAGGCATGTCCTATTTATAGGAATGGCTTACAAGAGCCTAGGGACATTCTAGACACTTTCTAGGGTGTTTTTAGTGTTGAACTAGCCATTAGGTGTCCATAAATTACATTGCAGCGACTAGTTATTAGTGCTGAAAAGTACAGTCGAACCTGTCTCAGTCGAGAAGTTTGTTGACTGATATGTTCTCAGTTGACAAAGTCTTCGATCGAGTGTTGGTTTGGAGTAAAGGTATCCAACGACTATTGTGACTTTCCAACTACCAACTACTCTCAGTCAAACGGATATGGAACCTACTCGAAGGTTTATCTCGGTCGAGAATGTTGTCGACCGAGGACTATTCTAGGGTTACATGAGTGGTCAACAATCAGTGTATGTTGTTGACCGAGGACTATTCTATGGTTACATGAGTAGGTCAACAATCAGTGTATGTTGTCGACCGAGGACTATTCTAGGGTTACATGAGTAGGTAAACAATCAATAATTGTGAGTTGGACTGAAGTGATTATCGGTCGAGGAGTTTGTTGACCGAGAGTGTCTCGGTCGAGAAGTTTGTCGACCGCGAATGTCCCTATTTCAATATGTTGAGTCGTCTACTAAGTGTGTGTATCAATGTGCAATTGTGATTCTATCTTAGGTGAGGATCTATTTAAGTGTTATGATTGGATAGGGAAGATCTAACACTTGATTGACATGATATCTATGTACTTGTACAATATATACTTGTACACATTTTTACATTGAGTACAATCATGAAAATAAAAGTAATCTAACCAAGTTGATCTTCCAATTTGTATTTATCTTCAAATATCCACTTCCTTATTTGTTTATCCCTAAAACACTCAAATAACAAGTTAGATCCACAAGAATTAAATGTTTTTCATCATCAAAGCAAAGGGTTTAATAATGTCCAATTTAGCCAACAATCTCCACGTTTTTGAAGATGACAAACATTTCTTAAATACAAATCAAGGGAATTCAAATAGCATGAGTTTCATACCTGAGTTTTACCTTATGTAGACATTCTCTTGTTTATTTATGGAGTGTGTGTAGTTATTCCCAAAGAGATGTGGAACATAGTATCCAACTCTTTAAGGAATATAGCAACATTTTATGTGAAGCCAAGAGATTATGAAACTCTTTTAATTTATATTAATTCTCCCCCTTTGTCATTTCAAAAAGATAAACAAGCATTATAACTAAGACTATCATTAGTACTCCCCCTGAATATGATGCTCCCCCTCAATATGACACTCAAATTGAAAACCAAAGGTATAAAAGATGTCCAATGCAAGCCGCAAAGTAATCACTTTTTATTATTATGATAATGATGACAACAAGCTCAAGTGCATAGAAGAAAGATAGTCCAATACAAAGTGATTACACGCATCTCACTACATGATAACACCTCACTGAAAAGATCTCAGAATGACATCAACCTGGTGTGTTCTACTAGAACTACATGTTTCGTGTTGTAGAAGGAACTTTATATTCCACAACAATTTGTGATTCTTCTAGTTCCTATTGTGCCTCCTTACGTTCTATGTTTTTCTTGTTGATATCAAACTTTTCGAGTTCTACTTTACTCCCACTAATTCCATCAGAAGTCAGTTACCCTAGTAACAAAGGTGTTGAGGGAAGTGATACATCAAGATATGATAGATATCACATCCAACACCTCAAATACTGGTTTACCTTGATGTGTTATAATTCCAATATAATTGGATGAATGACACATGAGATGTGTCATGTCAATTGTTACATTGAGATGTAATGCACACTGTTGAATGTAGGCTAACATGCCTTATAGGAAGGTAAATCCAAATCTATAAACTATGACGTAATCATACTCTGTTAATGATGAGAGAGAAATTCATATTGTGTGTTGATACTTTGTTTAATGATGAATGATAAGAATAAATAAGTATGATTGAATACTTATGTTATCCATATTGATTCCTAGCTGTGTGAGGCAATGAAATAAGACTTGATCATTAATAATATGATCTTGAGAACCTATATGGTTATTTATGGGAAACCCTAATACACGGTAATGCTATGTGAAAACCCTAACGTAGGGTAATGATATGTGAAAACCCTAATATAGGATAACGCTATGTGAAAACCCTAATGCAGGGTAATGCTATGTGAACCCTAATACAGGGTGATTCTATGGGAAGTCCTAACATAGAGTAATCCTATGTGAAGCTCAAATACAGACTAATGGGTTATGAATATAATAAGATAACTCTTGTATTGCATGGTACATATATGTAATTGTATCATGATTACTAATCATGTAGGTATGTTGAGATGATGAGCATAGACAAGTATGTTCTATGATGTTCTGTATATTGAAAATGTTCTATAGGCCTTATAAGCCTTCATATACTTTGTTTCTTAGTGAGAGGTAACCTACAATTAATGAGTCATGTGTGTCACATGATGTGCTAATTATCTTAAATTGTTTATGAGCTTCATAAGACATAATATGCCTTATTGCCTATTAAGGGGTAATAAGAGGTGATATAAGCTTTGTGAACTATGTGCAATGCTTTGTATAGCAAGAATTATAATGTCCTTGGTCAGATGACATCAAGGTATGAAGTTACCTAATAAGAGGTAACAAGTGTTCTATGATGAGATAAGGGTTCAAATACCCAAATTCTATAATCATGATGATGAACTTGTTAAGAAGTGGAATTGTACTTGATGAGTTCAGGGATCAAGATCCCAATACTTTGTGAAAAGAGTATGGTTACATACCATGACTCCACTATGACAATGCCATGCATTAGATATATGATCTATGCCTTAAGAGAGTTAATGTTGTGGTAATGATTCTATAATGAATAAATGGTATACATGTTCTTCATATTCCTTAATGGATAAGTGACATGTTTCTCTATCAAGTTATAGCTACAACGCTTTTGATAGGAATAATGTTCTAATCTGTTAGACATTGTAACTGCAGTCAAACAAATATGATTCCTATGTTCATATTTATCTTCTTTAGCTGAATAATAATGTTTCTGGCGGAGAGTCATATCTCTCGCTGGGGAAATTTACAATTGTCTCACCCCTGTGGGAACCACATTTTTAGGTGGACGCAGACGAGGAGGCCAGAATCCTTCAGTAGGTGAAGAAAAGCAACAGCAGCAGCAGGGACAACAGTGAAGTCTCAGGTGGAGACAGTGGTTGTTATGCCTTGTATAGATGTATATAGAGTCTTATGTGTCGTCTTTGTACTCTCAGGTCCTCGGAGTAGTAGTTAGTGCTTTCGAGATTTTGGCTCAGTGCCTCGAGATTTTCATATTGCCTGTGCTTAGTTTAATAGGGCAGTTGATGCTTGTAATTCATAGAAAGAGATGATAAAGGACATGTACCTTTAAACCAGAATGTAAATGTGTTACTTTGGTTCTATGTGAGAAAGTTTTCCTTTGATGGATCTCTTGATAAAAAGGTTTTAATTTTTAGTGATTTTTGGTAATCTGCTGCTTAGTGAACGCTTCCGCATTAATTAATTATGTTTTTGTTAGTTGTACCCCCGAAGGATTCCGTCAAAGCTTTCCTTTCACCCTCGCTTTCCTTCATCCATCCACTTAGCTTGTATTAGGGTATTCCCCATCCTAATACTTTATGCACCAGTTCATCACATTTATCATGTAATGTATTGGTCATTAGTCACTCACTCAGATTATACAGCCATTGCCAATAATATAGACGCATCCTTCTATATCAGGGTTTCACCTGGTATTATGTGAAATTAAGATTTCACAACACATCACCCAGTGTTAAGGCTTTACATAGAATTAGTTGCACTACCCTATATTAGGGTTTCATGCACCTTTACCCCATTTTAGGGATTAAGGTTTACCATTCACATCCAAGTAAGGTTTCTCTTACCTCATACCCAAATTAGGATTAGGATGTACAATTCCCATCAAATTAGGGCTTCTTACATTGTTACACTAAGTTAGGGTTACATCATCACCCTAAATTATGGTTTCACTGAGCTTTTCCCTAAATTAGGGTTTCACATAGCCTTGCCTTTGATTAGGGTCAAGGTACATCAACCTTTTCAATAAGGATTTCATGATCTCATTATTATGGATCAAATCCTAATTACATATTTATTCATAATGAGAGAATTAGGGCTTATTATGTGAGAAATAATTTCTCTCATTCTTTCTCTCTATCATCCTCTTTAGGATGTTAACTACTCCAAAATTGATCTAGGTCAGCCCTTCAATTATGTACACACAGTTAGGGTTAACCTTCATAATCACCATTGATCTACATCATTAATACCAAGTGGCTAATTGATCTTTGATCATATTAGTTGTCCAAATGGTTTAACCAATTTGAACCTCAAAAGGTCTTAGTCACTTAGACCTCAAGCGGACTTGACCAATTAGGTTCAAATGGTTTGAAAACTGTTTAGCAAAGTTGGTTCTTGAAACCGATTAGATAACACATCTTGAAATGGAATGGACTTGAGTCTCCAAATAGTTTGAGACCGTTTGGTCTCAAATGGTATTGAG
The DNA here is from genome assembly GCA_963693085.1 of Alisma plantago-aquatica. Taxonomy (NCBI): domain Eukaryota; kingdom Viridiplantae; phylum Streptophyta; class Magnoliopsida; order Alismatales; family Alismataceae; genus Alisma; species Alisma plantago-aquatica. The sequence goes on along the minus strand of OY856410.1, from coordinate 1,317,225,828 downwards.
ACCGTTTGGACTCAAACATTCTTATGATGGTTTGGTCCAAACCCTCTCAAAACCAAATGGACCAAAAAGGGTCTTCAACACTTAATCGATTCAAGGTTCCAATCCATGGACCAACTATCAATTGGGCCATCAATTTATTCTTCAATTGAACCACTGACTCACCATTCAATTGGACCTTCAATTAGGGTTTTGAACCCAATTGATCTAGAGTTAAAAATCAAGAAACCATCACTTAGGGTTTTGAAACTAAGGAACCATCAAAGGTTGACATTGTGGAACCAATTCAATTGAAATCAATAAACCATCATCATTATATGATATGACCTAACCTCAAACGTTCTTGAATTACCCCCAAACGGTCTTGAGGTCGTTTGGATGATCTCCAAATGGTCTTGAGACCGTTTTCCCATTTCATCATCAAAATCCATGACATCCAATTAGGTTTGGATCATTGGATTGATTATCAAATCAGCAATTGATTGCATTTCAATTTGGTATCTTTGGATCTTCAAATACCCAACCATACTCAACCCTAGACCTCCATATGGTCTTCGTTGACCTCCAAATGGTCTTGAGACCGTTTGGGAGACTCCCAAATGGTTTTGAAACCATTTGGGTCAATCATCCCAAAACCTCAACTCAATCAATTGCAAAATCAACACTTAGTCGATTAGGGTTTCTATGTGAAAGATTGTCAATATGTTGAACTAATCAATTGGAGACATTGAGTCAATATCCAACACATACTATGGTTCAGACCTCAAATGGTCAACCCATGCAAACGGTCAACTCCTCTAAATGGTTTGGAGTTCCAAACTCCAAACAATTTTGGAAACCGCTTGGTCTCCAAACGTTTTAGTGAAACCGTTTGGACCAAACCATTGAAACTGTTTGCCCTAGATATTTGGGGAGGTGTGTGCTTATGATGATTTCATAATCATCAAGCTCCAAACCCACGAAGTTTTCTATGATTTCCATGGTGGTTGCATCGATCAACCAAGATAAATTTTGGAAATGAAGAAAGCATCAACAATTGATAGGGAATTGAATGCAATAACAATTTCAAGGGTTCAAGTTAGAAAATCCGCCTCCAATTGATTTCCAAAGCTTCAAGCTCACATCAAAAATGGTGGATGCAACTCCTTTCACTATTCCAAGGGTCGTCCTCAAGCTTTGAGTGAAAATGAATAGTTAGAATTGAAGAGGGGATCGAGATATGAAGAATTCATACATTGATTTTCAATTTTCACCATGGATTCAAGGTGAAAGGAGGTCAAGAAGCTTACCAACAGGTTGGAGGTCGTCCTCCTGCTCCTCCAAGCTCCTTTGGTCGTTTTCCAAGAAAGGTAAAGAAGTAGAAACGGAAAAGCCTTTGTTTTGGCTTGTAAAGGGTCTTTTTATAAGAAATTCAAGGAGAGAGAAAATGCCTTATAAAATTCATTTAATCCCAAAAATAGTGCCGCCTCTTCCCCCTCAACTCCTTGGATCTGAGGCTACCTTGTTTGCCTCTTATTCCTCTCAATTAGCAACGATTTAAAGAAAAGCAAATCAAGCACCTTAAATCATTTTATAATAATATCCATATGTGAGTGGATATTTCTTTTCCTTATAATAATGTAAGTGAGTTATCCACTTCTCTTTGATATTTTCGTGGCCTAGCAAGGCACAAATGTGTTCACACTTGAACAAATTCAACCATCTCGTTTTTGGTTGAAGGCCTTTCAATTATTTTATTTATTTTTTGCACTAAATGGAAGTAAAGTTCCAATTATGCTTAAATCTTGATAATTTTAATATCAAGATTCTCTCTCCTCCAACTTAATTCAAATGAAGTACCCCTCTCATTTTATTGCCTCAACATGATGCCAAGAAATATTAGGGACCTTATTGAAGTGGTAATTTGCACATTGCACCCTAGGTTTTAGGTAAATTGCATATTACACCAAAACTAGGTTTTAATGCATAAACATTGCTTTATCATCTCTTTCTTGGCACTCAGGCTACCACAAGCCATACGTCTACATCATATTCATTATCATGATGCTTCAACACATGAGTAACATATTATCATGCATAATTTGCAATTTAACCCCTCAACTTGGGTTATTTGCGCTTTTGTCCAAATTAAGCAAAACAATGTTTCAACATTATTCAAAAAGGACTAAACTTAAATATAAGTTCCTTTTGAAACCTAATCACTTTTCACAGGATAAGATTAAGCATTTACTCATCCTCATTAGGCAAATCATCTAGGGTTAACACATAGCCCAGGTCAGGGATGTTACACAACGCTTGTCCATGATGTTGTTCATGCTCTATACTGTCCCGACTGTAGATCAAGATGTCATCTATAAAAACTACAACAAACTGATCTAGAAACGGATAGAACACCCTATTCATCAGATCCATGAAAGCAGCAGGCGCATTGGTTAGCCCAAACGGCATAACCACAAACTCAAAGTGACCATACCTCATCCTAAAAGATGACTTTGATATGTACTCATCCTTAATCCTCAATTGATGATATCCAGACCATAGATCTATCTTTGAGAACACTGTAGCACCAAGCAACTGATCAAATAGATCATCTATTCTTGGCAATGGGTACTTATTCTTAATTGTGACTTTATTCAACTGTCGGTAATCTATGCACAACCGCATCGACCCATCCTTCTTCTTTACAAACAGGACTGGAGAACCCCAAGGTGATGTGCTCGGTCTGACGAAACCTTTATCCAACAACTCTTGTAACTGCTTCTTCATCTCTGCCATCTCAGCTGGAGCCATCAGGTATGGTGTCTGAGAAACTAGTTGTGCCCCTGGCACCAGATTGATCTCAAAGTCAATCTCTCGATGTGGGGGAACACCGGGGAACTCATTTGGAAACATGTCCACAAACTCTCAGGCCACAGGAACCTCCAAAAGGCTGGGACCCTTCACCTTGGTATCCACAATGTGAGCTAAGAATGCATTACAGCCTTGTCGCAGCATCTTCACTGCCACCATAGCTGACACCAAACATGTCAGAAGAATCTTCCTATCTCCTTGGAAGATCCACTCCTCTCCACCATTACCAAACACTGCCTGTCTGGAACCACAATCCAACAAAACCTCATACTTACCTAAGGTATCCATCCCAAGGATCACATCGAATCCATGCATATCAAGTGGTATAAGATCCACTTGTATACTGTATCCCGAAAAAGATAGAACACAAGAGGGACATTCCTCTCGAAGCATCGAGGAACCATTAAGAGGGGTTTCTAACAACAGGCTATCTTTCTTACAGTTATCAGCTAAAAGACAATCTTCAAGCATAATTCGTGTGATAAAAGAGCGTGTAGCACCCGGGTCAACCAGAATAGATATAAAGCAAGAAGAAGACAAATCAGAATGAAATAACTCCATCTCATCTACCACAGCTCGTGGGTTAACTATCACCTCCGGCTGACTCATAGCGTAGAATTGAGCCATTGTTTACTGTCCATGTACTCTACTTCCTTGGGCAGACGATCCTGCTTGTCACACTTGACTGCGTCCTCACCCTCTGTTACCACTAGGTTGCTATCGATTTGACCCTTGCTGATTCTGCCTCAGTTGCTGCATCACTTCAACATCTTTCCTTGGGTAGTTTGACCTCAAATGCCCAATCTGACCACAAAGATGACATGACTGGTCTCGTTGTTGTGGCCTAGACGGCCCTGTCACTACCACTGAAGTTGTACTATGTGCCTTCGATGGTGAAGAACAATATCCTCTTCACTTACTCAGGGACCACTGTGACGGAGCACTGGAACCTCTTAACCCAGATGGTGCTGAAAACCTTGGCTTCTTGAAGCCATCAAACCTATGTCTCTAGAACTGAGCATGCCTTTTCTTGGTCATGGACTCTCTCTTCTCCTTGATAGATCATTCTATCCTTCATACAGACTCCACAAACGTGGCAAACCGCTCCCGATTCTCCAAAGAAGCAACATGTGTTGTCAACTCAGCACTCAAACCCTTCTCAAACCGTCTGATCCGCTCATCATCTATCGCTTCCTTGTGAGGATAAAACCTCAGTAGGTCCATGAACTTGACTTCATACTCGATGATGCTCATTGTTCCTTGGCGCAGACGCTCAAACTTATTGATCTTCTCATCTAGATACGTCTTCAGGAAGTATCTGCTGACAAACTCTCGCCGGAAAACCTCCCAACCGATAACCTCACGGGGTCTCTTCTCCTCCTCGATGGCCCACCAGTGGCCAGCACTAACTTTCAGAAGGTATACAGCATGCTTGACTTTGTCTACTTCAGGTATGTCGAGGATCCAGAAGGCCTTCTCGAGACCTATCAGCCACAGATTTGCATCTGTTGGATCAGCCGTTCCAACATAATCTGAAGCTCCAACTCGGAAAAGCCACTCGAAGGTCTTCCCAATGCCTGATGATTCACCATGGGGAGCCTATGCTCTTCGCGGAGGTACTGGCAATCTTTCCACCATGTGATTCATCGTATCCATCAACTACCCCATAAGGTGCTGATAGGTAGGGTTTTCAAGAATGGTTGGGTCAAGTTGGGGGACCTCAGGCACCCGATCATCATGTGCGTGCACTCTAGCTCCATCAACTGATGCAGCCTCACTGCTTTCGGCAACATGTTCTTCATAGTTTCTAGACATCTTTAAGCTTTTTCTTCCGCTGAAGGAAGAAGATTATTGTAAGAAAATCTGGGGAACTCACAAGAACAGACACAGATATAGTCCTAGATCCCTGTAGACTCAGCGAACCTAGAGCTCTGATACCAAACTAACTATGACACCCCGCCATCACACAGATAGTAAGGTGACATGCGAAAATGTGTGGAACCACATTTTTCTGAAAACACGGGTTAATTAAAAGCAATTGTGGAAAGTAGATAAACAAAGAAACTATTACATCTAGATCCTATAAGGAAACATGTTATATAAATATTACAAGCCTGATATATGTCCACGACTTAGGGAAACCAGCTATCCTACCTGTGCGTGAGTTCACCATCTATTTATACATAACGGGCCACATCAGGCAAGTGACATGGTATACAAAGCTACATCAGGTAAGCATCGTAAAACATCGTCAAAACACATTCGAGGACCTGAGAGTACAGGGATGACTCTAGGACTCTACTAGAAAACTACCAAAAACAACACCAAGTCCATCTCTTGCCTTCTACTGATCTTCTTCTTGCTGCTCGACCGCAACCTCGCGCCCACCACCACGTCTAGTACGACCACCTAAAAAGGTTGTAAACCAACGGGGTGAGACACACAGTCCCAACAAGAAACATAACTCCCCGCCGAAACTATAAAACCTCAGAAGGTTTAAAGCAGATAAAGCAGATAACTCATAAGGACATATAATAAGAACAACATACTGAGTAATACTATTATTACCATCAATCTTACCTAGATATCCAGGGGGCATATAACCTAATTTTCTTTATGGAACATGATTGATAAGATAAGATTTAAGAGATCTTACCACATAACATAAGGAACGTATAAGTAAATGCAAGGTATAACAAGACCAACTATACAAGCAAGGCCTCAACCAATGTTCCGTGTTTTTCCTTTAGCAATAAACACTATTCGGCTAGATTACGTATTATTATGCCCTGAGGAAGTGAGTCATACTGCTCAAATCCAACCTTCGGTTGTGAAACCCAAGCTGGTGCCATAAAAGGTCTATGGAAGAGTCGGACTCCACGACCTCACCACCTCGTGGTCAGTGCATGAGTACAAAATAAGCAGGACCGTAGTCTCATGCTTAAGTGGCCTCAGCCACAGGGTCAGGCTACCTTCTTCCTAGCTCACCTCGGTATAGGTATCAGTGCTAGTAAAACTGAGCCATGGGCATGATCACCGTGCTCTGAGCCATGAACACAATCATGCTCTCCTTATCACACATCCTGAGCCATGGGAATGTTCACCATGCTCTAACATGTTGAGCAACGGGCCTGAAACTGTGCTCTGGAGTCTACAACCGAAGTTGCACTCAAATCCTCCTCATTTTTAGCTAGGAGAAACCACACATATTCAAAAATATGTGCTTCCAGGTTAACCCACAGGAGAACATGTTTCACCATCATCAGCTACTGACAATGATGGATCTATGGCCAGGGAAAACTACATGATATATTCCACTGTGATTAATGAGTATATTTTAAGTGGATTGTTGAGGCAACCAAGTTGTAAAACACACAACAAGTGAGTTATATTATTACTATCATCATCGCCTTCTAGGGATCTCAATCCCTTATCACAGAAAGTCATTGCCTCTCAAGGCATCATCACCATCTTACATCATCACCGGGGATAATAATCCCTTATATCATCATCAAGAGGATAACACCTCACTAGGCACTCAGCCTTCATTAGGTTCTTAGACCTATCTTCTTATACCGGTGATGCATGTTATTTTGTCAACAATAGTTATCATCATGATACAGTGTTATTCAAACACATATGCCTCATAGCTCTTACCTGGCTATGAATTCATTTTATACACTTGCATGGTTAGTATACGCAGTAAGAGAGATAACTTAAAATCACCAGACATAGAACTTTATTGATTATCATGTCATTAGGGTTTGCAATTACACGTCATGATCAAGACTATGTGTGGCATACTGTATCAATTACAGTAATGCTATCAAATCATGGGCATCCATTTGAGCTTATAAACTAGCATCTTATCTTCTTAATAGGCATCATCTTCATGCATTAAACATAGCATTGGTTTACAAACCATCATCCATAACCCATAATCATCAAAGGTGTGAAAACATGATAAAGAACCACTAGCTAAGGTTTCTGGGTTGCTCATGACCCTCACCAAAGGTGCCTGCTACCCTCACTAGAAGTGTGACGGGTGCCTGTCGGCCAAGCACAACGGAAAACCACATAATGTCCGATCCAAGGGAAAAGCATATCGGGAAACCACTTCATGGTGTGTCGTGCAACTAGAGAGCAAAGTTGCTATCGTGTAACTGGGTTCATGGGGCATGTCGTGCACCCAAGGTGACAGGCATCCACTGAATCGGGCAGTGGAACTTGACTGTAGTTGTGAGATGTATTATTACGGTAGAGAGGACCATGATAGCTTGAATAAGGATAGTTTTCTGGGTCATTTGGAGTGAGAGATCGGAATCTTTGGTTTATGTAGTTATGGCATGATGAGTATAGTCCATTCCGATCAAAATCGAACGATCGAAAGTGACGTGCACAAAAAAATAAAAGAAAGGGAAGGTGTGACAAGGAAATAAATCCTGAAACCATAGGGAAATCGGGTGCATTGAAAGCAATTCTAATCAAATTAAATGAAGAACTTTCCTATTTCAATTGGAGGGTCAAACAAACTCCCAATGAGTCCAAATTTGGATCATTGACTAATTAAATGGTCTAGAATACTCTCGAATACAAGATGGAAGGTGAAAGGGGAAAACTATGAAATACCTTCAGTCAGGATGAATTGAAGCCGGGGAAAGCTCTGTGAGGATTTGTTGAATCACCAAATTGCATCAATGGAGTTTGTGGTGCTTTGTGCTCTCACCTGGGGCCGCCGTTAGGCTAGAGGGAGAACTAGAGGTCGGAGATAGGGTTGCATGGCAAACATGACCAAAATGAGGCTGGGATATGATTCAGTAAAGCTTGGGGATAGTTTTCAGGGTCCTATATAGGTTTTGAGACAAATGCGAGATTGCTTTGCTTGCAGAGGAAGAAACATGGTAAAGGAGAGAGGGTCCTAGTCGACACAGGGCTCTAGGGAATGAAACCCTGCTTTGTAAGGGATGAGAAGGTTCGGGAAGGAGTGAGGATGGTGAGGGGGTGATTTGTTTGTGCTGTGATTTCAAAAAGAGGGAGATCGGAGGGGAAGTAGAGAATGGGGCTCTATCACTTCTAATCCAAATCAAATTCGGGTGAGGGAGAGACACTTTTCGCTGTCCATAGAGTATGTATGATCCAGGATAAAAGGAGGGCCATCTAATCTGGACGAGAATGGGGGGTGACAGATAAATGCACGTCACAACACGATAAAATAGAACTTTAATTGAATAAATCAGATATCAATTGTTTTAGGGTAAAAACTTTATAAAAACTTCCCAAAAATGGTTTAAGGTTCAAACAAAGTCAAATTGATCTCAAATTTGAACCACAAGTTAATTAGGAAGTCTAGAATCTATATATCCAATTATATTTAGGTCTACTTTTATTCATCAAACTCATATAGGTTACTATCTTAATCAAATGAATTATTCTTATTCATTTGATCATCAAGAGAGGAAAAATAAGGGGCATAAATAATTTATATCTATTTATTTAATAGTGCATTCGATATATAGATAAATTACAGTATTATTTAGGTTTTGGTATTAATTGTTGGAAATTTGCACTAAAGACCGTAAACTTTCTTTACTTACATAATTTAGGATATTACTATTCTACCCACCTTAAATCAATTTTGTCCCCAAAATTTCCACATACTACCCACCTTAGAGTTTTACTTATTCCTAGTTTGCAATACACAACATGTATTTGTATCTAAATGAGGTTAAACTATATCATACCTTCTTCCTCATCACCAACCATTGCAAAGATTCTTGCTTGTATCCTTTTTGGTTGGTTTGGGTTGGGATCTTGTCTTGCATCACTCCTTGCTTTGAACTTGGGGTATTCAAACTTCTTGTGACTCAGATATACAAAATGGTATCAAACTTGGTGCCAAATCTACATACTCCACCATGCAAACTATTGCAGGAAAGGCAAGCCTTCTTGTCATATGGACCATGTACATGTTTTCTCTTCTTATCATTATGGCCTTTGTACTCATTCTTATTCTTGAGGTTCCTCCATTCTTCCAGTGTTGTCCTGGGTGGTCTTCTTACTCAAGGGTAGACTCAAGTGCCTCTTGCATTGTGCTTATCCCATGTCTAGCAAGAGCATAGCCTAAATCAGGCTTCAATCCACACATGAATTTCTTTGCCAGACACGTCTCATCTAAGCCATACCCGTACTTTTGTAGCATACCGAACTTCATTGCACACTGGATGATAGTTGAGTTGTACTGCTTGAGATGCTTGAACTCTAACTCCTTCTTCTCAATCATGGCTTTTGAGATGTAATGGTCTTGGAAGGCAGCGGTGAACTCCTCCCAAGACAATGGCTCAGCATTAGGTCCTCGAGCATTGGTGAAGTTCTCCTACCAAATGCAGGCTGCACTCTTCAACATGTGTGTCTCAAAGAAAACTTTGGAATGTTCAGGACATCCCAAATTGCAAAAATAGTGCTCAACATTGAGTTACCACTCTTCAGCCTGACTAACTGTATCAGTCTTAGCTTTGCCAGAGAAGGTCTCCAGCTTGATCTTTAATAAGTATACTAAGGTCAACTCTTAGTTCCTTGGTTGATGTGGTCCTCCTTGTTGACCAGTCAGGGCATCGGTAAGAGCCTTTATGAGTACTTCTAGAGGTGCATTAGGGTTACCACCAGGGTTAGCCCCTCCAGAAACACTATGATCCCTTCCTCCATTGGAAGATCTTCCCTCCCCATCTATGTGCTCCTTGCCCTTATCAGATTTCCTTTTGCGAGCCATCTACAAAAGGGAACATACAATTAAGTGGTATCAGAACTCTAGGTTTGTTGAGTCTATAGAGACATAGGACTAAGGTGTTGAGTCTATGTTAGTGTTCTCCAGTATACCCTATAGTGACTTTTTCTTATGCAAAGTAAAGGGTAAAGTTTATAAATGACTAGGGAACAAGAGGAACACATTGCTAAGGGAAATGTTGTTCCAGCAGGAGAGGGTGAAAGGGATCAGGCAAGAGAAGAACAAGTGTCTCAGAATTCGCATTTTGACTTGATCAGGATAGAGAATACTAAGTTTATGTTCTTGAAGGGAAGGTAAGGACAACAGTGATGCATATAGAAGACTGGATACTAGCATTATAACCTAGGATACCAGTCCTTAATGTGGAAATTTTGGACTTTGAAAGGGTTCCTGAATGACATGGTCCTGTTGGAATAGTGGAAATGTGGGAAAGATTAACATATGGAGAGAAAGTAGACTCTACCATAAGCTTAGACAGATAGTACATTTGTGATGGTAGTGTCCAAGGAGGGGCAATAAGCTGAGATTTAAGGTAAGGTCTCCATAATTTTAGAGACATTTGCCTAGTTGTTCTGAAAAACCAAAGTTTTTGGTGCCACCGGTGTAATAAATTCCTAATGCACCAGGACAGTAGCCACTAAGTAAAGGCAAAAGCAACAACAAGCAACTGCGAGGTTCTATGCAATGAATCAATATGATGCAATAGTCAACCTTCAGGGTGTGACAAGTCAGATAAAATAGATTCATTCTGTTATTTTATTTCATGATTCTATGTGTTAAAAAAAATAAGAAAGTAGTTGTTTTTTTAACTTCCTTTAACCAGTCCTATAAGGACACAAGGAAGAAGAGAACTTACATATTACTCAGTGCTCCTTCAAATGCTTTATAACCTCTCTTATCTATGTAATAAAAGATGAGATATAGAAGCGATATCTGAAGAAAATTCAGAAATGAAAAATCTTGTGTGTATAATGATATGAAAAGTGAGGAACATGATAGTAAATAAAGTGCATACTACCTAATATAAATACTTGTATACCCTGGCCAGGTATATGATTATTATAGATAAGGCAAGTATGAAACTATTAGATTGTTGTCTTTTTTATTACTCTGATCAAGTAGTCAATCTCAAACAATCTAGAGAATATAATGCAATTAAATGGGAAGATCTAAGTGAACATTCCCAATTAAAGAGAAAAGCTAAGTGAAAATTCTCAATTAAATAGGAAGAGCTAAGTGAATATTCCTAATTAAATGGGAAGATCTAAGTGAACATCCCCAATTAAAGAGAAAAGCTAAATGAACATTCTCAATTAAATAGGAAGTGCTAAGTGAACATTCCTAATTAAATGGGAAGAGCTAAGTGAACATTCCCAATTAAAGAGAAAAGCTAAGTGAACATTCTCAATTAAATAGGAAGAGCTAAGTGAGCATTCCTAATTAAATGGGAAGAGCTAAGCGACCATTCCCAATTAAAGAGAAAAGCTATGTGAACATTCTCAATTAAATAGGAAGAGCTAAGTGAACATTCCTAATTAACTGGGATGAGCTAAGTGAACATTCCCAATTAAAGAGAAAAGATAAGTGAACATTCTCAATTAAATAGGAAGAGCTAAGTGCACACTCCTAATTAAATGGGAAGAGCTAAGTGAACATTCCCAAATAAAGAGAAAAGCTAAGTGAACATTCTCAATTAAATAGGAAGAGCTAAGTGAACATTCCTAATTAAATCGGAAGAGCTAAGTGAACATTCCCAATTAAAGAGAAACACTAAGTGAACATTCTCAAATAAATAGGAAGAGCTAAGTGAACATTCCTAATTAAGTGGGAAGAGCTAAGTGAACATTCCCAACTAAAGATAAAAGCTAAGTGAACATTGTCAATTAAATAGGAAGAACTAAGTGGACATTCCTAATTAAATGGAAAGAGCTAAGTGTACATTCCCAATTAAAGAGAAAAGCTAAGTGAACAAATAGGAAGAGCTAAGTGAACATTCCTAATTAAATGGGAAGAGCTAAGTGAACATTCCCAATTAAAAAGAAAAGCTAATTGAACATTCTCAATCAAATAGGAAGAGCTAAGTGAACATTCCTAATTAAATGGGAAGAGCTAAGTGAACATTCCCAATTAAGGAGAAAAGCTAAGTGAACATTCCCAATTAAAGAGAAAAGCTAAGTGAGCATTCTCAATTAAAGAGAATATCTAAGTGAATATTTCTAATTAAATGGGAAGAGCTAAGTGAATATTCTAAATTAAAGGGAAAAGCTAAGTGAACATTCCCAATTAAAAGGAAAAGCTAATTGAGCATTCCCAATTAAATAGAGTTTTGCTAAGTGAACACCCAAACAAATAAAGGATTGTGGAGTGGATTATCTTTGTTAGATTTATATGTTTCTCTTGGGATAGACACTCTTGGGTAATGACAATAGTATGTACTTTTATGCTTATTCCATTCAATTAATATGGACATCATATGTTAGGGGTTTATGCTCTGCAAAAACAAAAACATTGATGAGGTTGAAATTAAAGAAAGGGACTTTGTGTGGATTACAGATCCATGATATCTCCATGATATTTATCTATTTTGTGGAGACTTGAGGGTATGATAAATGAATAAATCTGTCCCTCCTTTTCTTGGGATTTTGGTCAGGTATGTTACAAACTATAAACCCCTAATAAGGATTTCAGGGACGAAATCCTTGTTCGGGGTTTATAATTTGTAACATCCCTGACCTGGGTTATGTGTTAACCCTAGATGATTTGCCTAAGGAGGAAGAGTAAATGCTTAATCTTATCCTGTGAAAAGTGATTAGGACTCAAAAGGAACTTATATTTCAATTTAGTCCTTTTTGAATAATGTTGAAACATTGTTTTGCTTAATTTGGACTAAAGTGCAAATACCCAAGTTGAGGGGTTAAATTGCAAATTGTGCATGATAATATGTTCCTCATGTGTTGAAGCATCATGAGAATGAATATTATGTAGAGGTATGGCTTGTGGTAGCCTGAGTACTAAGAAAGAGCGGATAAAGCAATGTTTATGCATTAAAACCTAGTTTTGGTGTAATATGCAATTTACCCAAAACCTAGAGTTCAATGTGCAAATTACCACTTCAATAAGGTCCCTAATATTTCTTGTCATCATTTTGAGGCAATAACATGAGAGGGGCGCCTCATTTGAATTAAGTTGGAGGAGAGAGAATCTTGATATTAAAATAATCAAGATTTAAGCATAATTGGAACTTTACTTTCATTTAATGCAACAAATAAATAAAATAATTGAAAGGCCTTCAACCAAAAAAGATATGGTTGAATTTTTGCAAGTGTGAACACCTTTGTGCCTTGCTAGGCTACGAAAATATCCAAGAGAAGTGGATAACTCACTCACATTATTATAAGGAAAAGAAATATCCACTCACATATGGATATTATTATAAAATGATTTAAGGTGCTTGATTTGCTTTTCTTTAAATCATGGATAATTGAGAGGAATAAGAGGAAAACAAGATATCCTTGGATCCAAGGAGTTCAGGGGGAAGAGGCGGTCCATTTTTGGGATTAAATGAATTTTTATAAGGCATTTTCTCTCTCCTTGAATTTCTTATAAAAAGACCCTTTACAAGCCAAAACAAAGGCTTTTCCGTTTCCACTTTTTTCCATTGCTTGGAAAACGACCAAATGAGATTTGGAGGAGAAGGAGGACGACCTCCAACCTGTTGGTAAGCCTCCTGACCTCCTTTCACCTTAAATCCATGGTGAAAATAAAAAATCAATGTATGAATTATTCATATCTCGATCCCCTCTTCAATTCTAACTATTCCTTTTCACTCAAAGCTTGAGGACGACCCTTGGAATAGTGAAAGGAGTTGCATACACCATTGTTGACGTGAGCTTGAAGCTTTGGAGCTCAATTGGAGGCGGGTTTTATAACTTGAACCCTTGAAATAGTTATTGCATTCAATTCCCTATCAATTGTTGATGATTTCTTCATTTCCAAAATTTATCTTGGTTGATTGATGAAACCACCATGGAAATCACAACAAACTTCGTGGGTTTGAATCTTGATGATGATTACATCATCAAAATCACACACCTCCCCAAATATCTAGGGCAAACGGTTTCAATGGTTTGGCCCAAACGTTTTCACCAAACTGTTTGGAGACCAAACAGTTTCCAAAATCGTTTGGAGTTTAGAACTCCAAACCATTTAGAGGAGTTGACCGTTTGGATGGGTTGGCCATTTGAGGTCTGAACCCTAGTATGTGTTGGATGATTATTCAATGGCTCCAATTTATTAGTTCAACATATGGACAATCTTTCAAAACCATTTGGGAATCTTGCAAACGGTCTCAAGACCATTTGGAGGTCAACCAAGACCGTTTGGAGGTCAACGGTTGAGTATGGTTGGGTATTTGAAGATCCAAAGATACCAAATTGAAATCCAATCAATTGTTGATTTGATAATCAATCCAATGATCCAAACCCTAATTGGATGTCATGGATTTTGATGATGAAATGGGAAACGGTCTCAAGACCATTTGGAGATCATCCAAACGACCTTAAGACCGTTTGGGGGTCATTCGAGACCGTCTGAGGTCAGGTCATATCATATAATTATGATGGTTTATTGATTTCAATTGTATTAGTTCCACAATGTCAACCATTGATGGTTCCTCAGTTTCAAAACCCTAAGTGATTGTTTCTTGATTTTCAACTCTAGATCAATTGGGTTCAAAACCCTAATTGAAGGTCCAAATGAATGGTGACTCAGTGGTTCAATTGAACAATAAATTGATGGCCCAATTGATAGTTGGTCCATGGATTGGAACCTTGAATTGACTAAGTGTTGAAGACCCTTTTTGGTCCATTCGGTTTTGAGAGGGTTTGGACCAAACGGTCTTAAGACCGTTTGAGTCCAAACGGACTCAAGACTGTTTGGGACTGATGCGATGATTATAAGTCGCATTTATAGACTTATTTTATATGAGTTTTATGCATTTATTAGTCATTTCTGTGGTTAATGTTGCATAATTTATTTATTTTGGTCGATGATACTTCTCTATGTCAAATTCCCCTTATTCCAGTATTTTGAGCATAAATTATCATAAGAATATATATTGTTTTGGCTTATGTGGTTTTGTGTTGAAATTTCAGGAAAAACAAGTATCTGCTTCTGTCGATACCATCGACAGTGGTCGATACCATCGACCGGACCACAGGTCGCCAGCCGCAAGGACCAGAAGAAAGTCGATACTAGCGACAGGGATGTCGATAGTATCGAGATATGATCAGGTTGCTGTCGAGAAGTGCGTCGATACTATCGATGTCTACGTCGATACTATCGACGGGAGGAGCTACAGTGACACATAAAGAAAAAACTGTCACTACAGGTTTGTCGATACCATTGACCCGCGTCGATGGTATCGAGATAGCATCAGGTGCATCGACGAAGAAAAAGAAGAACTGCTGATATCGCACACGGTCGATACCATCGACCTGCGTCGATGGTATCGACACCGTCAGATACAAGTTCATTTTAGATTGATCTAAATCTGACAGTTGTGATTAATTGGCGACCCAACTCGGTAATTAAACCTAAGGACGGCGCCCAAGAGGGGATGATCACGTCATTAGCCATTGCACACATCCTGAGAAGGTGTGGAGAGGAGAACAGAGCCCAGAAGCACGCCCCAGCCGATTCGGACGCCGAAGAAGACGATTTCCACCACTGAAAGGCGGGAGAACGTGTATTCTACACCGAGGAGCGATTGGATCTTCTTTGTTCAGGCGTTTTACCACTCAATCACGTTTTTCTCCATGTTTCCCTTTTTCTCTACCACATTCTACTTTGAGATGAACATGCGGGGCTAATCCCTTTTGTCTTTAGGACCGGGAGTAGCCCGGGAATTCATTGTATGACAATTTTATCATAGTAATTCATCTTTTATCTCTTAAATCCGTGGTATAATTTCATTGTCTAAAATATATTGTTATGCTTGATCACCATAATAATAATCTGATGCCCTTAATTACTTTGAAAGAAGGATTAATGGTTGAAAAGAGACGAAACTTACATTAATTGACAAATCTCTTGAATAAGGTGGTGTAAGGTTAATGGTGGATACCGAGAGATCGAATTTAATACATCTAGTTTGGGGTATAGGTTACTACGACGGTGGAACCGACCTAGACACAGGTAGTGAATTGTACCACGATAGTGGGCAATTCTGATTTCAGGCCACTACCCGGATAGAGAGATAAATCTAAGTAACTATATAAAATTTAATACAATAAAAACCCGCGGTGAAACTACAATCCTAAAGATCTCATTTTGAATTGATTAAACCAACATTTAATCAATTGCTTTGTTTTGTTTTATTTTCTTTTCTTTTAATTTTACAACAACTACCAACTTTTTAATCATTCTAGTTGATTGTGCGTAGTTAGTAGTAGTCACCGACAATTCACGTGTCCCTGAGTTCGACTCGGGCTTCACAAGGGCCTATATTACTTCGATGCGTTCACTTGCGTTTATACGCACGGTAAATTGCGTCAAGTTTTTGGCACCGTTGTCGGGGATACGGCAGTTGTCGGCACTACGAGTTCTACAAGCTTCCACTCTAGGCCACATTTTTATTTTTTTTATCATTTCAAAAATTCATAGTCCATGTTGCAAATTTTCTAATCGTCGAGCACTGTACTGAACCTAAATTTTTATTTTGCAGGTACTGTGCATGGTGCAGACGTGTAGTACCGACTACATGCGGTACGCACTAGAGGTTCCATTGTTGGGACCGGAGGATGAAGAGGAGTACAATCAAGACCATCTAGAAGAAATAAACTCTGAATCTGAACAAGAAGAGATGGTGGAGGAACAGACAATATGGGCCAAGATAAAGGCTTCTTCTTCATCTGCGTCGAAGGCTCCGATTAAGAAGCAGGCGATCAACATACCGACATACAAGATTGATCCTGCGTTAATCAACTTGGTGAAGTCTAATGCATTCCATGGGCTCAAGAATGAAGACCCAATCACGCACATAAGTCAATTTGTGGAAAATTGCGACATGATAAAAATACACAGATTTCCACAAGAGACTTTGTACTTAAAGTTGTTCCCGAGTTCTTTAGCGGTAAATGAACGTGAATGGTTACACAATTTAGACGATGAGTATGTGGAGTCATGGGGCCACATGGTGGAGGTTTTCTTTGAAAGGTTCTTCCCGCCCGAGAAGACCAACGACATGATTAGAAAGATCCACAACCTTACTCAGAAAGCATGAGAGACCTATTTTGAGACCTGGGAAAGGTTTCAGATCATGCTCAGGTGATGCCTGCATCACGGGCTTGATAAGGAAACAAAGGTCAAGATCTTCTATTTTTCTCTCTCCGAGCATGATAGAAGTAACCTGGATTCCGCAAGCTCAGGATTTTTCTTGAACAATTCAGACACAAGATGCTGGGAGATTTTGAAAATAATGGCAAGGAAGCAGTCTTGGGGCGATAGGGATGCACCAGAACAAGTCAAAGTGATTGGTGAGTCTAGGGCCATCAAGGAGCTGAATGACGAACTAGATCTTTTAGCCAAGAATTTGCTGGCCAAGGAAGATGCATCATCTGATGAGGAAGCCCAGGTCAATTTTATGCAACAACAGGGGTATAGAAATAATGATTATACGTGGAGAAAAGACATGAAGTTTTCATGGAAGGATCCAAACAATTTCCTACAGGATCCAGATTCGAAGCCGCAACCAAGGGAAGAGGATAAAAGCACCGAGTTACTTAGTCAAAGGGTGCAGCAAAATCAGGAGATGATGAGCATGTTCAGTAAGCAGCTACAGTCCCAGGGTGACATTCTGACCAAGTTTGGACAAACACTGCAAAGACATGGAGCACAAATGAGGGCTCTAGAGATGACCGTGACTTCAATTTCAAACGAAGTGGCTGCCATTAAGCATGCCAATCAGCAGAGACAAACTGGTAATGCAGACGTGGTTAAAGCACAGCATCAAGTTAAATATATATATGTGATTGCGGTAGAGGCAGAGCCTCCGGTGGTAGAGGTTCAGGAGAAAGGAAAAATGATTTTTGATATTGAGGCTACACTGGAAATACCATATCCGCGCAGTCATTTTGGACTACCAGGTGGGTACGTTCCAATCAGAAAAACTCACGAAGAGCCTATTACGGTTGCACCGGCACCGAGGCAAGTAGAGCAGGTGAAGGCCATAGGTCTGTTGAAGTTGCAGCTACGGAGAAGGATGAGCAGTCGTTGCAAGTTGAACGGGTTCAGTAGGATCTACCCAAGTCTATGCCAGAGGGTGTAATTGAAGCAAACTTAGGGGAGCTTACCCCGAATATCCCATTTGTGCCACCTCATAAGTGGTTAAAGCAGGCAGCTGTGTCTAGTCCGGACAGCCCGAGGCCGAAGAAAGAGCATTGACACTACAGGAAGTTTTTGGAGATGTTTAGGAAACTACATATCAACATTTTGTTGGTGGAAATGATAGAGATGATTCCCGCCTATGGGAGGTTTATCAAAGAAATCATCAACAAGAAAAGGTGGATAGAAGATACAGACATTTGTCGGGTAAATGAGGTGGTGAGCTCAATGATCCACGGGAGTTTACCACAAAAGAGGAAAGACCCAAGAAGATTTTATATTCCATGTTTAATAGGTGATGAAAATTTTCTAAAAGCACAGTGTGATTTGGGCACTAGCATTAATCTTATGCCAGTGTCCACATTTCAAAAGCTTGGGTTGAAGGTATTGAAGAAATCAGCAGCAACAATTGAGTTGGCAGATGGGTCCATTGTAAGGCCATATAGAGTGTGCGAGGATGTGCTTGTCAAGGTAGACAGGTTCATCTTCCCAGTGGATTTTGTCATCATGGATATGCCACAACTTCAAAGTTGTGAAATGATATTGGGTAGGCCGTTTCAAGCAACGGTTGATGTTGTCACAGCAATTGGGAGAGGTACATTGACCTTGGGGATTGGCCAAGATTGTGTTGAATTCAAACTACCACACTATCCCTTGGGCACACTCTCCAGAAGTCCGAGTTGATGACGAGCTTCATGTCATCTAGCCTAAGACGTTAAATAAGGGTGCTTGTTGGGAGGCAACCCAACCAGCAGTACTTTAGTTTAGTTTTTCTACATTCATAGTTTGAATTGTTTTGACTTTGTTTTTAGAGTAAAAAAAGATATTGTGATCATTTGCTACATGTGCAGGACTGAGGCAGAGTCGATACCATCGACCCTTGTGTCGATGGTATTGACCGTGGTACAGGTTGGCGACTGCATAAATCGCACTGCGTCGATACTATCGACGGCCTCATCGATGGTATCGACATACCAACAGGAAGATCCCAAGCAGAGGTCGATAGTATCGACATGGGGGTCGATACTCGCGAGATCTCTGGAGATTTTCAGAAGAAATCATCTCAGTAAAGTCGATACCATCGACGGGCCTGTCGATGGTATCGACACATTCACATACAGAAGGCGGCAGCCGGGCCTCACGAGGATTTGCCCTAATCGTGAGTCGATACTATCGACTTGCGTCGATAGTATCGACGTGCCACGTCAACAATCCGTGCAGAGAGATCAACGGCGATCGCAGCAATAAGAAAGTCAATCCGGGGGATGGGTTGATACCATCGACTCGCGTCGATAGTATCGACACGTTAGTGATCTGGGCCACGCAGATCCAGCCATCGACGACCGTCGATACTAGTGGTGGTACGGATTGTGCTACCCGTGTCGATACCATCGACCCACATTGATGGTATCGACGGGCATACAGCAGCGCCTGCCACAGCTATATATGAGGAGGATTCTCATCATATGACGTCACAACTCCAGAGCAAGCCTCCTCCACCTATGCCGAGCGTATTCTAGAGCGAGTCGAGCCCAACGACGAGCAACTACGAGCACGTTCTTCATCGAGCGGAGATTTCCTTCTCCGATCTTCACCGAGCTCTCTCTCTCTACTCCTCTTTCTGTCACAAACATGGTGCATGTTGCTGGTGCATCGTCTTCGTGCACCAACCCGATGGACATCCCGGAGTTTGTGCCACCACCAACTGCGTCAATTTCACGCCCGTGGCTCATTCATCCATCCGAGGAGGTCAAGAAGTTTTACGAGGAGATACTAAAGAGGAAAATCGATCTGACCCATTATGTTGAACGGGAAACAATCCGCAACCTGGGGTTCGACGCCAACCTCGCCTACGTCTTGAAGGGACAGGTGAGACACATGCGCAGGAGGCCTGACGAGATGGAGTATCACGTTGATGGCCAACCGTTCTTCGGTGAGTGGCCCACCTACAAGGAGCTGGTGGCTGAGTTTATGGCCTCATTGGACGTCTGTGTCGTACCAAACGACATCATTGCCACGGACTACGAGTGGATCAAGGGACGGGTGTCTTTCCGGCTGTACAACAATGACTACGTCCTTACAGTTCGCCAGTTCAATGAGATTTACAACTGGAACCATTCGTGAAGTGACTACCGGCGACCAGACAACCGCACCGACTACGATGTGATCTTCGCCGAGTTTGTGATGGTGCTGCCGGGAAAGTCCATGAGCTACCACAATGCCACGGTAGCCGACTTCGAGCATCCATTCGTCCGGATTCTCCACCGGATGCTATTTTCTACATTGTTTGCTAGGGGTGATCTATCCCTTAGCAAATTTCAGGAGTCGGATCTATTCTTCTTGCACAAACTCCTGAAGCGACAAGAATGCAATTGGGGAGCTTTCTTTCTGTAGTAGGTGTTAGCGGTAAAGCAGAGCACATGGCGAGCTCCAATTCACTTTGGAGGACTCATCACTCCGCTGGAACAATACCTTGGGTTGAATTTCTCAACTTTGACCCCACTCTCCAGCCAAAGAAAGGTTCATGTGAAGCATCTTCACCGATCAAATTTGCTCCTACTTTGAGATGTTTTACCCTATGCTCATTGCCATGTAAACCATGCATACCAAGAGTGCCCGCTTCCTAATCCTGTCTTCAATATCGAAGGGGCGCAACATTTCCGATGGCCCATCATAGCCATTGTTAACTCTGATGAAGACGACAGCAATGACAAAGACAAAAATAATGACGATGAGGCTGAAGAGGAAGAGGAGGCCTACACCCCTCTTTGGGCACGAGTGGCACCTCGGAAGCGTCCTCGCATGCATCCAGGTGCGTATTCATCTTCACTGCCTCCGCAGCCACCACCGCCCTCACAGCCAAGTGAGGATGTCTATTCGATGCAGGGCATGTATGCTATGCTGAATGAGATACAGCAGATGCAGCAGCATCACACGGTGATGTATACCGGTATTCAGGAGACTACGAACCGGTTACTTGACAATGAAAGGGCGATTTTTGAGAATGAGCGTCTTCTCCTCGACAACCAACGACAGATTCATGACCGGTTGCATAGGATGGAGATGCAACAACAGCCTTTTTATGATCATTACTGGAGCCAGAACTACTTTGGAGGGTATCCACAACCTCCGCCCAGGGCCCAGTTTGATCCGAGCTTCCAGGGGGAGTACCCGTCTTGGGACCCCACTGCTCCACAGTACCCGCCTCCGCCTGAAGAGTAAATCGATATCTCTGTTCCAACTTTTAAGATTGTTTTTTGACTATGAGGCCATAGTCGAATTGAAGCTTAAGGGGGGATTTGGAACATCTCTATTTTTTATTTTCTCTATTTTTAGTTTATTGTTTTGTTCTTGTCATTTATTTCTTGCAATCTTAGTTGTTTGTAGGATCCACATTCTATCTAGTGTAATCGTGGATGTCTTAAGTCTTATGTCATTTCAATTGCATGTACATGGGAATTAAGGGGAAAATAAAAATAAAATCAGTGTTCGCAAGCTTGTATTGTTAGACCTTGAGCATATAACTGAAGAAAATGATTGGTTTTGTCAACTTTAAAATAGAAAATCACAACTGTACATTCCTAATGATTCATGAAAAATAGACGGAATTGGTTGTTTGAGCCTAAACTGACCAAATGATAATGAGACTCTAATTTGAAGTAAGAGAGAGAAACCTTTTAACTACCACATAGGTCAGTAAGGAGGGACACATAATACTTTTCAAAGGTTCAGTCAATTAGTCTTGTGATCTGTCCACCTCATTGTTTTTCACAATCCATCATAAGAATTGGAAGTAAAGTACGGTTTTAACTTCTTTGAATGCATTTCATGTAGATAGGACTTGCATTGCAACCACTTGCATATGTTTTGCATGGAAAAAAAATAAAAAAATAGAATAGCTATACATGCACATTATCCTTAGGTGTGTGTCACTTAGTTGCATTCATAATTTTATGCATAGAGTACATCATGTACCTCATTTCTTCTTTAATGGTGATTAAATTGTTCCATACCTGTTAAATAAATCAAATCTTTGAGTTATGCAGAAAAAGGAAGCCCAACAAATTATTCATTGTCATTTATGGATATAAGGGCCTAAAAAAAATCTGAAGAAAGAAAAAAAAGAGAAATTATTAAGAAGCAAGTAGAATAAGAAGGAGAAAGGAACATAATTTCACCTGCATTTTAAGATGGGTAAGAACATGATGTAGCTCAATTAAATAGTCCATCTCATTTTGAGAAGGGATGTTAGTGCATGCATCATTCCACCCAATCGTAAGCATTAGGGCATTTTTCATGTATAATTGCATCATTTAGGGCATTTTTGTTTTATGCATGTTGAAATCGTATAATGCTTCCATTTCTTCCATTAGCCACCCATTCCATCCACCTGTTACTGGAATTGGTAGGCCACCGTGATTTTCTCCTCACTTGTGAATATTAGGAGAGTTGCTTCCATGTAGATGGTAGTTAGGGCGAGCAACGTAATATGGGAGATCACAAGATGCACCGAGTCTGGACCGGCGAATTTTATTATGTTAACTGCCTTATGTGATAGTGTTCATCAGTTTTTAGGTAGATATCTTTTACGGATGATTACTGTCGCCTTTAGGGTAATTATCATTTTGTGGTTAGCGAGGGCCGGAATGTGAATGTCCGGTGGGAGTCATATGGGATGTTTGTTGTGATGATTTGTTCTTTAGTTGACTCTGGCAATTCAATTCTAAGGTTAGTTGCTTGAGGGTGAGAAATGTTCAAGCTTAGGGGAGTTTGATGCGATGATTTTGAGTCGCATTTATACACTTGTTTTATGCATTTATTAGTCATTTCTGTGGTTAATGTTGCATAATTCATTTATTTTGGTCTATGATACTTCTCTATGTCAAATTCCCCTTATTCCAGTATTTTGAGCATAAATTATCATAAGAATTTATTTTGTTTCGGCTTATGTGGTTTCGTGTTGAAATTTTAGGAAAAACAAGTATGTGCTTCTGTCGATACCATCAACAGTGGTCGATACCATCGACCGGACCACAGGTTGCCAGTCGCAAGGACCAGAAGAAAGTTGATACTAGTGACAGGGATGTCGATAGTATCAAGATATGATCAGGTTGCTGCCGAGAAGTGCGTCGATACTATCGATGCCGACGTCGATACTATCCACAGGAGGAGCTACAACGACACATAAAGACAAAACCGTCGCTACAGGTTTGTCGATACCATCAACCCGCGTCGATGGTATCGAGATAGCATCAGGCACATCGACGAAGAAAAAGAAGAACTACTGATATCGCGCACAGTCGATACCATCGACCTGCGTCGATGGTATCGACACCGTCAGATACAAGTTCATTTTAGATTGATCTAAATCCGACGGTTGTGATTAATTGGCGACCCAACTCAGTAATTAAACCTAAGGACTGCGCCCAAGAGGGGAGGATCACGTCATTAGTCGCTGCACACATCCCGAGAAGGTGTGGAGAGGAGAACGGAGCCCAAAAGCACGCCCCAGCCGATCCGGACGCCGAAGAAGATGATTTCCACCACTGAAAGGTGGGAGAACGTGTATTCTACACCGAGGAGCGATTGGATCTTCTCTGTTCAGGGGTTTCACCACTCAATCACGTTTTTCTCCATGTTTCCCTTTTTCTCTACCATGTTTTGCTTTGAGATGAACATGCAGGGCTAATCCCTTTTGTATTTATGACCGGGAGTAGCCCGGGAATTCATTGTATGAAAATTTTATCATAGTAATTCATCTTTTATCTCTTAAATCCGTGGTATAATTTTTTTGTCTCATATTTATAGTTATGCTTGATCACCATAATAATAATCTAATTCCCTTAATTACTTTGAAATAAGGATTAATGGTTGAAAAGAGACGAAACTTACATTAATTGACAAATCCCTTGAACATGGTGGTGTAAGGTTAATGGTGGATACCGAGAGATCGAATTTAATGCACCTAGTTTAGGGTATAGGTTACTACAACGGTGGAACCGACCTAGACATAGGTAGTGAATTGTACCATGACAGTGGGCATTTCTGATTTCAGGCCACTACCCGGATAGAGAGATAAATATGAGTAACTATATAGAATTTAATACAATGAAAACCCACGGTGAAACCGCAATCCTAAAGATCTCATTTTGAATTGATTAAACCAACATTTAATCGATTCCTTTGTTTTGTTTTATTTTCTTTTATTTTAATTTTACATCAACTACCAACTTTTTAATCGGTCTAGCTGATTGCACATAGTTAGTAGTAGTCACCAACAATTCATGTGTCCCTGAGTTCGACTCGGGCCTCACAAGGGCCTATATTACTTCGACGCGTTCACTTGTGTTTATATGCATGGTAAATTTGCGTCAGGGACCAAACAGTCTCAAACTATTTGGACACTCAAGTCCATTCGGTTTAGAGATGTGTTATCTAATCAGTTTCAAGAAACAACTTTGCTAAACGGTTTTCAAACCATTTGTACCTAATTGGTCAAGACTGTTTCAGGTCTAAGTGAGTAAGACCTTTTGAGGTTCAAATTGTTTAAACCATTTGGACACCTAATATGATCAAAGGTCAATTAGCCACTTGGTTATTAATGATGTAGATCAATGGTGATTATGAAGGTTAACCCTAACTGTGTGTACATGATTGAAGGGCTGACCTAGATCAATCTTGGAGTAGTTAACATCCTAAAGAGGATGAGAGAGAGAGAAATAATGAGAGAAATGATTGCTTACATAATAAGCCCTAATTCTCTCATTATGAATAAATATGTAATCAGGATTTGATCCATAATAATGAGATCATGAAATCCTTATTGAAAAGGTTGATGTACCTTGACCCTAATCAAGGGCAAGGCTATGTGAAACCCTAATTTAGGGCAAAGCTTAGTGAAACCATAATTTACGGTGATGATGTAACCCTAACTTAGTGTAACAATGTAAGAAGCCCTAATTTGATGGGAATTGTACATCCTAACCCTAATTTGGGTATGAGGTAAGAGAAACCTTACTTGGATGTGAATGGTAAACCTTAATCCCTAAAATGGGGTAAAGGTGCATGAAACCCTAATATAGGGTAGTGCTACTAGTGTTATGTGAAGCCTTAACACTGGGTGATGTGTAGTGAAATCTTAATTTCACATAATACTAGGTGAAACCCTGATATAGAAGGATGAGTCTATATTATTGGCAATGGTTGTATAATCTAAGTGAGTGACTAATGACCAATACATTACATGACAAATGTGATGAACTGGTGCATAAGTATTAGGATGAGGAATACCGTAATACAAGCTAAGTGGATGAACTTAATTAAGATAAAGGTGTTGAGGGAAGTGATACATCAAGATATGATAGATATCACATCCAACACCTCAAATACTGGATGTGTTATAAGTCCATTATAATTGGATGAATAACACATGAGATGTGTCATGTCAATTGTTACATTGAGATGTAATGCACCCTATTGAATGTAGGCTAACATGCCTTATGGAAAGGTTGATCCAAATCTATAAACTATGATGTAATCATACTCTATTAATGATGAGAGAGAAATTCATACTGTGTGTTGATACTTCATTTAATGATGAATGATAAGAATAAATAAGTATGGTTGAATACTTATGTTATACATATTGATTCCTAGTTGTGTGAAGCAATGAAATAAGACTTGATCATTAATAATATGATCTTGAGAACCTATATGGTTATTTATGTGAAACCCTAACATAGGGTAATGTTATGTGAAAACCCTAATGCAAGGTAATGCTATGTGAAAACCCTAATATATGGTAATGCAATGTGAAAACCCTAATGTAGCGTAATGCTATGTGAAACCCTAATACAGGGTAATGCTATGGGAAGTCCTAACGTAGAGTAATCCTATGTGAAGCTCAAATACAAACTAATGGGTTATGAATATAATAAGATAACCCTTGTATTGCATGGTACAGATATGTAATTGTATCATGATTACTAATCATGTAGGTATGTTGAGATGATGACCATACCCAGGTATGTGCTATGATGTTCTGTATATTGAAAATGGTCTATAGGCCTTATAGTGAGAGGTAACCTACAATTAATGAGTCATGCATATCACATGATGTGCTAATTATCTTAAATTGTTTATGAGCTTCATAAGCCATAATATGCCTTATTGCCTATTAAGGGGTAATAAGAGGTGATATAAGATTTGTGAACTATGGGAAATGATTTGTGTAGCAAGAATTATAATGTCCTTGGTCAGATGACCTGAAGGTATGAAGTTACCTAATAAGTGGTAACAAGTGTTCTATGATAAGATAAGGGTTCAAATACCCAAATTCTATAATCATAATGATGAACTTGTTAAGAAGTGGAATTGTACTTGATGAGTTGAGGGATCAAGATCCCAATACTTTGTGAAAAGACTATGGCTATAGGCCATGACTCCACTATGACAATGCCAGGCATTAGATATATAATCTAAGCCTGAAGAGAGTTAATGCTTTGGTAATGATTCTATAGTCAATAAATGTTATACATGTTCTTCATATTCCTTAATGGATAAGTGACATGTTGCTCTATCAAGTTATAGTTGCAATGCTTTTGATAGGAATAATGTTCTAATCTATTAGACATTGAATTAACTATTGTCAAACAAATATGATTCCTCTATTCATATTTATCTTCTTTAGCACCAATAATAATGTTTCTGGCAGAGATTTATATCTCTCGATGGGGCAATTTACAATTGTCTCACCCCCATGGGAACCACATTTTTAGGTGGACACGGATGAGGAGGAAGGAATCCTTCAGTAGGTGAAGGATAGCAACATCAGCAGAAGGGACAATAGTGAAGTCTTAGGTGGATACACTGGTTGTTATGCCTTTTATAGATGTATATAGAGTCCTATGTGTTGTCTCTGTACTCTCAGGTCCTCGAAGTAGTAGTTAGTTCTTTCGAGATTTTTGTTCAGTGCCTCGAGATTTTCATATTTCCTGTGCTTAGTTTAACATGGCAGTTGATGCTTGTAATTCATAGAAAGAGATGATATAGGACATGTACCTTTAAACCAGAATGTAAATGTGTTACTTTGGTTCTATGTGAGAAAGTTTTCCTTTGATGGATCTGTTGATAAAAAGGTTTTAATTTTTAGTGATTTTTGGTAATCTGCTGCTTAGTGAATGCTTCTGCATTAGTTAATTATGTTTTTGTGAGTTGTATGCCACAATTAAGTGGTATCAGAGCTCTAGGTTTGTTGAGTCTACAGAGACATAGGACTAAGGTGTTGAGTCTGTGTCAGTGTTCTCCAGTATACCCTATTGTGACTTTTGCTTATGCAAAGTAAAGGGTAAAGTTTATAAATGACTAGGGAACACGAGGAACACATTGCTAAAGGCAATGTTGTTGCACAAGGAGAGGGTGCAAGGGATCAGGCAAGAGAAGAACAAGTGTCTGAGAATTCCCATCTTAACTTGTTAGGATAGAGAATCCTATGTTTATGCTCTTGAAGGGAAGGTTAGGACAACAGTGATTCATATAGAAGACTGGATACTAGCATTATAACCTAGGATACCAGTCCTTAATGTGGAAACTTTGGACTTTGAAAGGGTTCCTGAATGACATGGTCATGTTCGAACAGTGGAAATGTGGGAAAGATTAACATATGGAGAGAAAGTAGACTCTACCATAAGCTTAGACAGATAGTACATCTGTGATGGTAGTGTCCAAGGAGGGGCAATAAGCTGAGATTTAAGGTAAGGTCTCTATAATTATAGAGACATTTGCTTAGTTGTTCTAAAAAACCAAAGTTTTTGGTGTCACCGGTATAATAAATGCCTAATTCACCAAGACAGAAGCCATTACGTAAAGGCAAAAGCAACAACAAGCAACTGTGAGGTTCTATGCAGTGAATCAATCTGAGGTAATTGTCAACCCTCGGGGTGTGACAAGTCAGATAAAATATATTCATTCTTATATTTTATTTCATGATTCTATGTGTTAAAAAAATAAGAAAGTAATTGTTTTTAACTTACTTTAACCAGTCCTATAAGGACACAAGGAAGAAGAGAACTTACATTTTACTAAGTGCTCCTTAAAATGCTTTATAATCTCTCTTATCTGTGTAATAAAAGATGAGATATAGAAGCAATGTCTGAAGAAAATTCAGAAATGAAAAATCTTGTGTGTATAATGATATGAAAAGTGAGGAGCATGATAGTAAATAAAGTGCATACTACCTAATCTCAATACTTGTATACCCTGGCCAGGTATATGATTATTATAGATAAGGCAAGTATGAAACTATTAGATTGTTGTCTTTTTTATTACTCTGATCAAGTAGTCATTCTGAAACAATCTAGAGAGTATAGTGCAATTAAATGGGAAGAGCTGAGTGAACATTTCCAATTAAAGAGAAAAGCTAAGTAAACATTCTCAATTAAATAGGAAGAGCTAAGTAAAAATTCCTAATTAAATGGGAAGAGCCAAGTGAACATTCCCAATTAAAGAGAAAAGCTAGGTGAACATTTTCAATTAAATAGGAAGAGCTAAGTGAACATTCCTAATTAAATAGGAAGAGCTAAGTGAACATTCCCAGTTAAAGAGAAAAGCTAAGTGAGCATTCCCAATTAAATAGGAATAGCTAAGTGAACATTCCTAATTAAATGGGAAGAGCTAAGTGAACATTCCCAATTTAAGAGAAAATCTAAGTGAACATTCTCTATTAAATAGGAATAGCTAAGTGAACATTCCTAATTAAATGGGAAGAGCTAAGTGAACATTCCCAATTAAAGAGAAAAGCTAAGTGAACATTCTCAATTAAATAGGAAGAGCTAAGTGAACATTCCTAATTAAATGGGAAGAGCTAAGTGAACATTCCCAATTAAAGAGAAAAGCTAAGTGAACATTCTCAATTAAATAGGAAGAGCTAAGTGGACATTCCTAATTAAATGGGAAGAGCTAAGTGAACATTCCCAATTAAAGAGAAATGTGAAGTGAACATTCTCAATCAAATAGGAAGAGCTAAGTGAACATTCCTAATTAAATGGGAAGATCTAAGTGAACATTCCCAATTAAAGAGAAAAGCTAAGTGAACATTCTCAATCAAATAGGAAGAGCTAGGTGAACATTCCTAATTAAATGGGAAGAGCTAAGTGAACATTCCCAATTAAAGAGAAAACCTAAGTGAACATTCCCAATTAAAGAGAAAAGTGAAGTGAACATTCTCAGTTAAAGAGAAATGCTAAGTGAACATTTCTAATTAAATGGGAAGAGCTAAGTGAACATTCTCAATTAAAGAGAAAAGCTAAGTGAGCATTCCCAATTAAAAGGAAAAGCTAAGTGAGCATTCCCAATTAAATAGAGTTTTGCTAAGTGAACTTTCCCAAACAAATAAAGGATTTTTGAGTGGATTATCTCTATTAGATATATATGTTTCTCTTGGGATATAAACTCTTGGGTAATGACAGGAGTATGTACTTTTATGCTTCTTCCTTTCAAATAATATGGACATCATATGTTAGGGGCTTATGCTCTGCATAAACATAAACATTGATAAGGTTGAAATTATGGAGAGGAACTTTGTGTAAATTACAGATCCATGATATCTCCATGATATTAAGCTATTATGTGGATACTTGAGGGTATGATAAATGAATAAATATGTCCCTCCTTTTCTTGGGATTTTGAGGGACGAAATCCTTGTTAGGGGTTTATAATTTGTAGCATCCCTGACTTGGGTTATGTGTTAACCCTAGATGATTTGCCTAATGAGGATGAGTAAATGCTTAATCTTATCCTGTGAAAAGTGATTAGGACTCGAAAGGAACTTATATTTCACTTTAGTCCTTTTTGAATAATGTTGAAACATTGTTTTGCTTAATTTGGACTAAAGTACAAATTACCCAAGTTGAGGGGTTAAATTGCAAATTGTGCATTATAATATGTTCCTCATGTGTTAAAGCATCATGAGAATGAAGATGATGTAGAGGTATGTCTTGTGGTAGCCTGAGTACCATGAAAGAGCTGATAAAGCAATGTTTATGCATTAAAAACCTAGGTTTGGTGTAATATACAATTTACCCAAAACCTAGGGTTCAATGTGCAAATTACCACTTCAATAAGGTCCCTAATATTTCTTGGAATCATGTTGAGTCAAGAAAATGAGAGGGGCGCATCATTTGAATTATGTTGGAGGAGAGAGAATCTTGATATTAAAATAATCAAGATTTAAGCATAATTGGAACATTACTTCCATTTAATGCAAAAAATAAATAAAATAATTGAAAGGCGTTCAACAAAAAACGAGATGGTTGAATTTTTTCACGCGTGAACACCTTTTTTCCTTGCTAGGCCATGAAAATATCCAAGAGAAGTGGATAACTCACTCACATTATTATAAGGAAAAGAAATATCCACTCACATATGGATATTATTATAAAATGATTTATGGTGCTTGATTTGATTTTCTTTAAACCATGGATAATTGAGAGGAATAAGAGGCAAACAAGATATACTCGGATCCAAGGAGTTGAAGGGAAAGAGGCGCCACTATTTTTTGGATTAAATGAATTTTTATAAGGCATTTTCTCTCTCCTTGAATTTCTAATAAAAAGACCCTTTACAAGCCAAAACAAAGGCTTTTCCGTTTCCACTTTTTTCCCTTGCTTGGAAAACGACCAAAGGAGCTTTGGAAGAGCAGGAGGACGACCTACAACCTGTTGTTAAGCTTCTTGACCTCCATTCACCTTGAATCCATGGTGAAAATCGAAAATCAATGTATGAATTCTTCATATCTCGATCCCCTCTTCAATTCTAACTATTCCTTTTCACTCATAGCTTGAGGACCACCCTTGGAATAGTGGAAGGAGTTGCATCCACAATTGTTGACGTGAGCTTGAAGCTTTGGATCTCCATGGGAGGTGGGGTTTATAACTTGAACCCTTGAAATTGGTATTGCATTCAATTTCCTATCAATTCTTGATGCTTTCTTCATTTCCAAAATTTATCTTGGTTGATTGATGCAACCATAATGGAAATCACAGCAAACTTCGTGGGTTTGGAGATTGATGATGATGACATCATCATAAGCACACACACCTCCCCAAATATCTAGGGCAATCAGTTTCAATGGTTTGGTCCAAACAGTTTTACCAAACCGTTTGGAGACCAAACGGTTTCCAAAACGGTTTGGGTTTCCAAAACGGTTTGGAGTTTGGAACTCCAAACTGTTTAGAGGAGTTTACCGTTAAGATGGGTTGACCATTTGAGGTCTGAACCCTAGTATGTGATGGATGATGATTCAATGGCTCCAATTGATTAGTTGAACATATGGACAATCTTTCAAATAGAAACCCTAATCGACTAAGTGTTGATTTTGCAATTGATTGAGTTGAGGTTTTGGGATGATTGACCCAAACGGTTTCAAAACCATTTGGAGGTCTAGGGTTGAGTACGTTTGGGTATTTGAAGATCCAAAGATACCAAATTAAAATGCAATCAATTGCTGATTTGATAATCAATCCAATGATCCAAACCCTAATTGGATGTCATGGATTTTGATGATGAAATGGGAAAATGGTCTCAAGACCACTTGGAGATCATCCAAACAACCTCAAGACTATTTGGGGGTCATTCAAGACTGTTTGAGGTTAGGTCCTATCATATAATGATGATGGTTTATTTATTTCAATTGAATTGGTTCCACAATTTCAACCATTGATGGTTCCTCAGTTTCAAAACCCTAAGAGATGGTTTCTTGATTTTCAACTCTAGAGAAATTGGGTTCAAAACCCTAATTGAAGCTCCAATTGAATGGTGACTCGATGGTTCAATTGTAGAAAAAATTGATGGCCCAATTGATAGTTGGTCCATGGATTGGAACCTTGAATCGATTAAGTGTTGAAGACCCTTTTTTGGTCCATTCGGTTTTGAGAGGGTTTGGACCAAACGGTCTTCAGACCGTTTGAGTCCAAATGGTCTCAAGACCATTTGGGACCAAGCGGTCTCAAACCGTTTGGAGACTCAAGTCCATTCAATTTCAAGATGTGTTATCTAATCGATTTTAAGAACCAACTTTGCTAAACGGTTTTCAAACCATTTGAACCTAATTGGTCCACACTGTTTGAGGTCTAAGTGACTAAGACCTTTTGAGTTCTAAGTGACTATGACCTTTTGAGGTTCAAATTGGTTAAACCATTTGGACACCTAATATGATCAAAGGTCAATTAGCCACTTGGTTATTAATGATGTAGATCAATGGTGATTATGAAGGTTAACGCTAACTGTGTGTACATAACTGAAACGCTGACCTAGATCAATCTTGGAGTAGTTAACATCCTAAAGAGGATGAGAGAGAGAGAAAGAATGAGAGAAATGATTGCTTACATAATAAGCCCTAATTCTCTCATTATGAATAAATATGCAATTGGGATTTTATCCATAATAATGAGATCATGAAATCCTTATTGAAAAGGTTGATGTACCTTGACCCTAATCAAGGGCAAGGCTATGTGAAACCTTAATTTAGGGCAAAGCTCAGTAAAACCATAATTTAGGGTGATGATGTAACCCTAACTTAGTGTAACAATGTAAGAATCCCTAATTTGATGGGATTTGTACATCCTAGCCCTAATTTGGGTATGAGGTAAGAGAAAGCTTACTTTGATGTGAATGGTAAACCTTTATCCCTAAAATGGGGTAAAGGTGCATGAAACCCTAATATAGGGTAGCGCTACTAATGCTATGTGAAGCCTTAACACTGGGTGATGTGTTGTGAAATCTTAATTTCACATAATACTAGGTGAAACCCTAATGTAGAAGGATGAGTTTATATTATTGGCAATGGATGTATAATCTAAGTGAGTGACTAATGACCAATACATTACATGATAAATGTGATGAACTGGTGCATAAGTATTAGGATGGTGAATACCCTAATACAAGCTAAGTGGATGAACTTAAGTAAGATAAAGGTGTTGAGGGAAGTGATACATCAAGATATGATAGATATCACATCCAACACCTCAAATACTGGTTTACCTTAATGTGTTATAAGTCCAATATAATTGGATGAATGACACATGAGATGTGTCATGTCAATTTTTACATTGAGATGTAATGCACCCTGTTGAATGTAGGCTAACATGCCTTATGGAAATGTTAATCATATCTATAAATTATGATGTAATCATACTCTATTAATGATGAGAGAGAATTTCATACTATGTGTTGATACTTCATTTAATGATGAATGATAAGAATAAATAAGTATGATTGAATACTTATGTTATCCATATTGATGCCTAGTTGTGTGAAGCAATGAAATAAGACTTGATCATTAATAATATGATCTTGAGAACCTATATAGTTATTTATGTGAAACCATAATACATGGTAATGCTATGTGAAAACCCTAATGTAGGGTAATGCTATGTGAAAACTCTAATATAGGGTAATGCTATGTGAAAACCCTAATGCAGGGTAATGCTATGTGAAACCCTAATATAGGGTGATGCTATGGGAAGTCCTAATGCAGAGTAATCCTATGCGAAGCTCAAATACAGACTAATGGGTTATGAATATAATAAGATAGCCCTTGTATTGCATGGTACAGATATGTAATTGTATCATGATTACTAATCATGTAGTTATGTTAAGATGATGAGAATAGCCAGGTATGGGCTATGATGTTCTGTATATTGAAAATGTTCTATAGGCCTTATAAGCGTTCATATACGTTATTGCTTAGTGAGAGGTAACCTACAATTAATGAGTCATGTGTGTCACATGATGTGCTAATTTTCTTAAAATGTTTATGAGCTTCAAAAGCCATAATATGCCTTATTTCCTATTAAGGGGTAATAAGAGGTGATATAAGCTTTGTGAACTATGTGCAATGCTTTTTGTAGCAATAATTATAATTTCCTTGGTCTGATGACGTGAAGGTATGATGTTACCTAATAAGTGGTAACAAGTGTTCTATGATGAGATAAGGGTTCAAATACCCAGATTCTATAATCATGATGATGAACTTGTTAAGAAGTCGAATTGTACTTGATGAGTTGAGGGATCAAGATCCCAATACTTTGTGAAAAGAGTATGGCTACAGGCCATGACTCCACAATGACAATGCCAGGCATTAGATATATGATCTAAGCCTGAAGAGAGTTAATGTTGTGGTAATGATTCTATAGTGAATAAATCTTATACATGTTCTTCATATTCCTTAATTGATAGGTGACATGTTGCTCTATCAAGTTATAGATGCAATGCTTTTGATAGGAATAATGTTCTAATATGTTAGACATTGAATTAACTGCTATCAAACAAATGTGATTCCTCTATTCATATTTATCTTCTTTAGCTGCAATAATAATGTTTCTGGCGGAGAGTTATATCTCTCGCTGGGGCAATTTACAATTGTCTCACCCCCGTGGGAACCACATTTTTAGTTGGATGCGGACGAGTTGGCAGGAATCCTTTAGTAGGTGAAGGACAACAACAACAACAGCAGGGACAACAATGAAGTCTTAGGAGGAGACACTGGTTTTTATGCCTTTTATAGATGTATATAGAGTCCTATGTGTCGTCTCTATACTCTCAGGTCCTGAGAGTAGTAGTTAGTTCTTTCGCGATTTTGTCTCAGTGCCTCGAGATTTTCATACTGCCTGTGTTTAGTTTAACAGGGCAGCTGATGCTTGTAATTCACAGAAAGAGATGATACATGACATGTACCTTTAAACCAGAATGTAAATGTGTTACTTTAGTTCTATATGAGAAAGTTTTCCTTTGATGGATCTCTTTATAAAAAGGTTTTAATTCTTAGTGATTTTTGGTAATTCGCTGCTTAGTGAATGCTTCCGCATTAGTTAATTATGTTTTTGTGAGTTGTATGCCACACGTTGACTCTTCTTCACCCACATCAGTTGTATGACAAGTTTTGTGGGCTCCTATCTCCAAACCACGATACAATCACGATTTAAACTTAAGCGGAAACAATCGATTAACAGCGGAAGACAAAAATCACGGGAAATTAAAACTTTTCGAGATAAGAGTTTGAAACCACAAACCTTTTCCATAGAAAAAGGATTTAAACTGTATACATCTCTGTCAAATTACTTCTTGAGTAATTATATACAACATGATACAAAATCTCAAGAATTCATAACCAAAAGACTCCAAGACCTGAGAGTACAGAGGACACATAGGACTGACTCTAACTACAACACATGGCAGGCTGAATCTCCACCTGAGATTTACTGCTGCTCCTGGTGCTGCTGTTGCTGGGATTGGTCACCTGTATTCTGGTTCCTCCGTCTTCGACGACCACCTAAAAAGTTGAAGTCTACGGGGTGAGACAATTTTACATAATTGTCCCAGCGAGAGTTATAACTCTCGCCAGAAGCTTTATTATAACATTAAGGAATATCTTAGACAAGATAACATAAACCATACAACAACGAGTTTAATAACAAATGAAGCAACTTCTACTTAAGCAATCATGTCTTTAAAGCATATAAAGGACATGTATAAAAAATGTCTGAATAGATCATTAATGTAAACAATGTAACACCAAACATTGTTCCTCGTAGTTAAACCTAAGCAGATATACTACGCGGTTGATTATGTTTTACAAACATTATTATGCCATGTGGAGATGAGGCATACCACTCATACTCCAACTGATCGCTAAGAAGTCACATCAGTATCATACATAGGTCATTAAAAGAGCCGGATTCTTATGACCTCATCATCCTCAGTCAGTTAGAGGATTGCTTGCAGGACATCTTGTGTCTCTACTGTTATAGCTTACCAGGGTAATCTGGTCCTTCGCTATTTTAGAGTTATAGTGGCGTTCTGTACTCTCTTCCTCATCGGAAGATTTCTTGTTTATCTCTCACCGATACGGTGTTTGTGTTTTCTTTGGGAGATTTGTGGTACATCTCACCATTTGGGTTTTGTAGTGAAGGTTTGACGGACTTTCATAAATCTACATCAATTCCTACACTAGGATGTAAGGATTTAAGTAGATCTCATACGGTCAATGCTTGGTCAACCATCTTATACGGTCTTGAGACCGTTTGCCCAAAAAGGGAAAATTAAGTAGATTGAAAATCAGAACTAAATTCAATTAAATTTGCTAATTGATTTGCCTATATCTCACGATTCCCTTGGAGTTAACCTCTCAAATTTTTTGGGTGATTATAATACATAATTATGAACAGAATTCCCATACGGTCCACGTTTGGTCAACGCAGCCATACGGTCTTGAGACCGTATGCCTTCATACGACCTTGAAACCGTTTGACCATCAAATGGTTTTGCAAACCGTATGGGCACTTGGTTGAGGTCGTATGGCAAAGTGGAAAACCATGGATAAGCATAGAAAATAACGCCCTCATCTTCTTCCTCAAGAACAGCAACAGTTCCTCACGGATTTGCTTGCAAGGAAGCAAGGGAAGATAGGGAAGAAGAAGAACTAGCAACTAAAAGCATATAAAAGATGTATATAACAAAGCATAGGTTTAGAGTTATAAAACACGCCTAAAGCTTTCTCCTTGAGCTCCAAGCTTTCGAGCTCCAAGCCTTTAATGGCGTCCTAGAAGCTCCACAGGTCGGCCAAGGTGAATCCTCCAAGGATAGTTGAGGAGAGATGGCTAGAAAGATAGAGCTAAGTGAGCTAGCCATGAATTTGACCTTGAATTCGAGTTTCATCCATGAATTTAAGCAAAAGAGATGATCCAAACCTACCTTGAACTCCCCTGGTCGTTCTCCTGTGCTCCTGAGCTCTCCTTAGTCGGTTTGAGCAAGGGGAAAAGAAATGAAAGGGAAAGGATCGTTCCCTTGCTAAGTGAGAAAAGTGGTATATATACTTAGGTGAAATTTTCAACATAAGGACATATGTTTTCCTAATTTCTCATCTAAGTCCTTCCTTTCTTCCTTTCACGTCCCCACATCTTATTACTAAGGACAAACTCCTTCTAATGGTCAAGAATTGAAGGCAAAGAGGTTCAACCCATTACTAAAGCATACACATAAAAGGGCTAGTATACATACACCTTGATTATTCAATCACAAAGGTGTTCTTTATTATATGATTTATTCAAATGAAGTAACCTCTTCATCATTTCTTCTCTAAGTGATGACAAGAGTCTTAAAAGATATTTTAGATGATGTATTTTACAAATTGCTCCCCTCAAATTGGGTAATTTGCACTTTACTCCAATTTAGGGTTTTCAAGCATAGGGATTGCTTCCACATCTGCACCTTGGTGCTCAAGCTTGGGAAATCCCTCAAACTTCATCATAAACATCCTCATGATGTCTCAACATCAGAGGAACATCTTCACCTGTGAATATTGCAAGTTAACCCCTTTAATTGGGTAATTTGCACATAGGTCCCTGCATTACAAAACAATGCTACAACTTTGTTTATAAAGGAGAAAAATGAAAGTAAATGTTCCTGAGGAACTTAATTACATGCCAAGGAGTCATCACAGATGTTTAATTACATATTTAGGCAAAACTTCCAGGGTTAGGTTATAACCCAGGTCAGGGATGTTACAAGTTTAGTAAGTGCGAGTTCTGGTTCAAGGAAGTGACTTTCTTGGGTCACATGATATGTGTTGAAGGAGTCAGAGTGGACCCTAAGAAAGTGGAGTCAGTTGCAGATTGGGAGCAACCAAAGACATCAAAAGAAGTCTGTAGTTTTTTGGGTCTAGCAGGATACTATCGGTCGAGGTTTATAAGGGACTTCAGTGTGATCATGTTGCCATTGACAAAGTTTACTAGGAAGGATGTACCTTTTGTTTGGGATGATCGTTGTCAACAAGCTTTCCAAAGATTGAAGGAGAAGTTGACTAGTGCTCCAGTGCTAGTGCTGCTAGAGCCTGGGAAAGGCTATGTTGTTTTCTGCGATGCTTCCAAGAAGGGCCTAGGATGTGTGCTGATGCAGGAGGATCATGTAGTTTCTTTTGCTTCACGACAGCTTAAGAAGCACGAGGAGAATTACTTAGCCCATGATTTAGAGTTAGCAGTGGTGGTGCATGCGTTAAAGATCTGGAGACACTATCTTTATGGGGAAGTGTGTCAGATCTTTACAGATCATAAAAACTTGAAGTACATCTTTTCGCAGAGTGAGCTGAACATGCAACAGCATCGTTCGATGGAGCTAATCAATTATTATGATTGCACCATTGAGTATCATCCTGGTAAGGTAAATGTGGTAGTTGATGCACTTAGCAGGAAGTCTTCTTCTCTTCCCACAAAGAAGGCACAAATGAGCTCCATGGTATGCCATAGGCGGGATATGCTTGTCTCTTTGCGACAGATGAATGTGTAGTTTGAAGTTTCTTTGTTGGCAGGTTTGTTGGGACAGATACAAGTCAAGCCTATGCTGAGACAACAGATCAAAGACATACAACAGACAGATGATACAGTGTAGTTGATCAGGTCAGAGTTCGGCAGTGAAAAGCGTGATGGGTTACATGAGTCCGAAGATGCACTAGCTTGTTATCATAATAGGATGGTGGTCCCCAATGTTGATGATCTGAGAAAGCTAGTGCTTGAGGAATCACACACATCGATGTATGCTATGCATCCAGGAGTCACCAAGATGTATCATAATCTAAAGGATCTATATAGGTGGCCTAGCTTGAAGAAGGATGTAGCCAAGTTTATGGCTAGGTGTGTGGTATGCCAGCAAGTTAAGGCTAAGCATCAGAAGCCGGCAGGTACATTGCAACCCATGTTGATACCGTAGTGGAAATGGGATCATATAACTATGGATTTTGTAGTTGGTCTGCCAAGGACAGCTAGGAGTTATGATTCCATTTGGGTGATAGTGGACAGATTGACAAAGTCTGTGCACTTCATACCGGTAAAGACAACATATACAGTAGAGAAGCTTGCTCAGGTGTACGTAGACAAGATAGTGTGTTTACAAGGTGTACCAACAATGATAGTTTTTGACAGAGGTCCTCAATTCACGAGTCGTTTCTGGGAACAGTTGCATAAAGCGTTGGGAACGCAGTTGAGGTTCAGTATTGCTTTCCACCCGCAGACAGATGGGCAATCTGAAAGGAATATTCAAACTTTGGAGGATCTTCTCTGAGCTTGTGTTTTGCAGTTCTAGGCAGTTGGGACGTGCATCTTAGTTTGATAGAGTTCTCCTATAATAACAGTTACCAGTGGAGCATCGACATTGATTCTTATGAGGCTCTATATGGAAGGAAGTGCAAATCTCCCCTATGTTGGTATAAGTCTGGCGAATATCAACTTTTAGGTATAGAGTTAGTGCAGTAGACAATAGAAAAGATCAGGCTGATACATCAATAGTTAAAAGTGACACAGGACAGACAAAAGTCTTATGCAGATAATAGTTGATGACCTTTAGAGTTCCAGGTGGGATACAAAGTGTATCTCAAGGTCTCACCGTGGAAAGGTGTGCTAAGGTTTGGCCGGAAAGGAAAGTTGGCACCCAAATATATGGGGCCATATCTGGTGATAGCACGTGTTGGTAAGGTAGCTTACAAGTTAGAGTTGCCGCCAGAGTTGCATAGGTTACATCCAGTGTTCCATGTCACCATGCTAAAGAAAAGTCATCTAGACACGGGAATAGTGATACAGCCAGTTGAGGTTGAGCTTGATAAAGATATGACCTATGAAGAAGGTCCAGTGATGATCCTTGACAGGAGAGTAAAGAGGTTGAAGAGGAAGGACTTGGTTCTTGTGAAGGTTCTTTGGCATCATCGTGGCATTGAGGAAGCCACATGGTAGCTTGAGGAAGAGATAAGGAGGAAGTATCCCTAGCTTTTCTCTTCACATTTTGGGGGCGAAATCCCTTTGTAGAGGTTTATGGCATGTAAGGACCCTGACCTCCGTTTTGGGCTTATCCTGTTTGCTTTGCCTAAACCTTGTGTTTAGTTGCTTGCTAATCACCTCTAGTGGTGATTAAGGTTGTTTGTGCTTTGTTGAGAGTTGGAGGTGCCACTTGCAATAACCGAAGTCTTGGGTTGATGTGCAAGTTTGTCACCTTGAGAGGCATTTTCCTCTCTCCTTGCTTCCTATAGAGTTGAGAGGAAGGGTTGGGCTCGTTGCTTGAGTTGTGTTGGGCTTGGTTGAGCCTTGTTGGGCCTTGTTTGGGCCTTGTCTTGCCTTGATGGACCTTGTATCGGGAAAGTGTGTGTTTGGGAGCCTTGTGTCGTTCATGGTTGTGTCAGCCATGGGGCTATATCGGGCAAGGGAGTGAGTGTGTCAGCCATGGACCATCTTTGACTCTTAGCTTCATTTGTGTCACCACTCTAGTGGACACTTGGTGCATGATGCTTGCATGTGGAAATTGCCTTGGACATGTGTATGAGGTGGAATGAGAAGGTGGCATTACCCATGGGCAAGTGTCCCTAGGTGGGCGACACATTCCCTTGTTTTCTCCTCCACCCTCTTCTATATATGTATCTCCTTTCTCTTGCTAAGGATCCCTTTAGTTCCTTAGTTTCCCCTCTTCCTTGGTGAACGACACCTCTCCTTTGCAATCTTGGTGGTCGATACCCTTGGAGGAGCTAAGCTTGGTGGGTGATCCTTCTCTTTGGAGTCTTCTTCTTCTTCCTCTTGTGGTGTACGAAAGTGTTGCTTGGTGCTAGGAGCTTGGAGCTTGCTTAAGGTGGGTTACATAACTCTTAACCTTATCTATACTACTCCCCTTTCTTGTTGCATAATATGTTTCATCTTGATCCGCCATACTCCTTGCTTGATATGTTTCT
The DNA here is from genome assembly GCA_963693085.1 of Alisma plantago-aquatica. Classification (NCBI taxonomy): domain Eukaryota; kingdom Viridiplantae; phylum Streptophyta; class Magnoliopsida; order Alismatales; family Alismataceae; genus Alisma; species Alisma plantago-aquatica. The sequence continues at coordinate 1,317,185,062 of OY856410.1, read as the reverse complement.
TGATCTAGTTTGCATCTTTGATCTTGTTGGATATATGATCTTGTTGCTATAATGGATGTGTTGGATGTGCTTTGATCTTGGTGGCCGAACCCTATGTGTAGAGTTTCTTGGGCAATACCCCTTTTCTCTCCTTTGGTCTTGAGAAGTGAGTTCGGCTCTAGTGATATAGGAAACACCCCTCTCACTTGGTTGTTGAGAGGTGAGTCTATACTCTAGTTTCTTGAGAAACACTCTTCTCTCACCATGGATTTGAGAGGTGAGACTTGGTTGAGCCTTAGGACGATATGGAAATGATCCATCATGTTGCCCGATTGGTGATGTAGGTTGTGCAAAACCCCTCTCTCTTGGTTGTTGAGAGGTGAGCCAATTTTCTTGATCTCTTAGGGTTTTGATGATGGTAATCTTGAGGTTGATGATGACCTTGTCGGGATGAGCTTGGTGCCAGACACGATACACCTTGTAGTAGTGCTGCCCGACACCCCCCCTTGCCTTGGGTTTAGTCTTGGCCGATATGGTAATTTTGAGTGTTGTTGGCTTAATGCTCGATATTTCCCTCTTGACCTTGATGGTGAGCTTGGGTGATATGCCTTGGTCTAGATGATCCTTTGACCTAATAGATGTTGCCCCTTGGCCGACAGAGTGCCTAAGTGGATATCCCTGGTTGGAGTCTTGGGCGATACAAGTTGAGTTGGTTTCTTGCCAGACATGGGTTGAGTGATTGACCCTATGGTGACTGATATGGTATGCTTGACTTAGTTGAATGATAGGGTAGTTTCCGTCCGGCATAACCCTAACCCTAAACTAAGTGGTTCGATAGGGCTTTTCCCGATTCATTGGATGCCTGTCACCTTGGGTGCACGATATGCCCCATGAACCTAGCTACACGATAGCACCTTTGCTCTCTAGTTGCACGACACACCATGAAGTGGTTGTCTGATATGCTTTTCCCTTGGATCGACCGTTACGTGGTTGTCCGTTGTGCTTGATCAACAGGCTTGGGTGAGGGTAGTTACCATACCTGATATTGCCTATGGTGAGGGTTGTCCTACCCATCACACTTCTAGTGATGGTAGCAGGCACCTTTGGTGAGGGTCATGACCAACCCTAGAAACCTTAGCTAGCGGTTCTTTATCATGTTTTCACACCTTTGATGATTATGGGTTATGGATGATGGTTTGTAAACCAATGCTATGTTTAATGCATGAAGATGATGCCTATTAAGAAGATAAGATGCTAGTTTATAAGCTCAAATGGATTCCCATGATTTGATAGCAGTAATGTAATTGATACAATATGCCACACATTGTCTTGATCATGACATGTGTAACTGCAAACTCTAATGACATGATAATCAGTAAAGCTCTATGTCTGGTGATTTTAAGTTATCTCTCTTTCTATGTATACTAACCATGCAAGTGTATAAGACTAATTCATAGCCAGGTAAGTGCTATGAGGCATATGTGTTTGAATAACACTATATCATGATGATAACTCTTATTGATGAAATAACATGCATCACCAGTATAAGAAGATAGGTTTACGAACCTAATGAAGGTTGAGTGCCTAGTGAGGGTTATCCTCTTGATGATGAGATAAGGGATTGTTATCCTCGATGATGATGTAAGATGGTGATGATGCCTTGAGAGGCAGTGGCTTTTTGTGATAAGGGATTGAGATCCCAAGACAAGGTGAGGATGGCAGTAATAATATAACTCACTGCTTGTGTGTTTTACAACTTGGTTTCCTCAACAATCCACTTAAAATGTACTAATTAATTACAGTGGAATATATCATGTAGTTTGCCCTGGCCATAGATCCATCATCGTCAGTAGCTGGTGACAATAAAACAGGTTCTCCTTTGGGTTATCCTGGAAGCGCATATTTTTAAATATGTATGGTTTCTCTTAGCCAAAAATGAGGAGGATTTGAGTACAACTTCAGTTCTAGACTCCAGAGCACGGTTTCAGGCCCGTGGCTCAATATGTTATAGCATGGTGAATAGCCCCATGGCTCAGGATGTGTGATAAGAATAGCATGATTGTGTTCATGGATCAGAGCACAGTGATCTTGCCCATGGCTCAGTTTCACTAGCAATGATACATGTATTGAGGTGGGCTAGGAAAAGAGTAGCCTGATCCTGTGGTTGAGGCCACTTAAGCATGAGACTGCGCTCCTGCTTGTTTTGCACTTGTACACTGACCACGAGGTGGTGAGGTCATGGAGTTCGACTCTTCCATTGACCTTTTATGGCACCGTCTTGGGTTTTGCAACCGAAGGTTGGATTTGAGCGGTACGACTCACTTCCTCAGGGCATAATAATACATAATCATGCCAAATAGTGTTTATTGCTTAAGGAAAAATACAAAACATTGGTTGAGGCATTTCTTGTGTAGTTAGTCTTGTTATACCTTGTAGTTACTTATATGTTGCTTATGTTATGTGGTAAGATCTCATAAATCTTATCTTGTCAATCATGTTCCATAAAGAAAATCAGGTTATATGCCCCCCCAGATATCTTGGTAAGATTGATGGTAATAATAGTCTTGCTCAGTATGCTGCTCTTATTATATGTCTTTATCAGTTATCTACTTTAAACCTTCTGATGTTTTGTAGTTTCGGCGGGGAGTTATGTTTCTCGTTGGGACTGTGTGTCTCACCCCGTTGGTTTACAACCTTTTTAGGTGGTCGAGATAGACGTGGTGGTGGTCGTGAGGTTGCAGCAAAGCAGTAAGAAGAAGATCAGTAGAAGGCAAGAGATGGATTTTCTATTGTTTTTGGTGGTTTTGTTGTAGAGTCCTAGAGTCATCCCTGTACTCTCAGGTCCTCGGAGGTATTTTGACGATGTTTTACGATGCTTACTTGATGTAGCTTTGTATACCATGTTGCTGGCGTGATGTGGCCCGTTATGTATAAACAGATGATGAACTCACGTACTGGAAGGATAACTGGTTTCCTTAAGTTGTGGACATATATCAAGCTTGTAATATTTATATAACATGTTTCCTTGCAGGATCTGGATGTAATAGTTTCTTTGTTTATCTACTTTCCACAATCAGTTTTAATTAACCCGTGTTTTCATAAAAATGTGGTTCCACACGTTTTTGTGTGTCACCTTACTGTCTGTGTGATGGTAGGGTGTCACAATAATCTGATAATGTTTCCTAGAATGAAATCTTCTTTAACTAATGTCCTTCATTTTCATATGAACTCATTATTCACAGTGGCACATTGGAGGAAATAAGCCTGAGATTATTAAACTTATATGGCGTAAAGAAATAGAGCAAGATACGAGGTTCATGCATATTGTAGCTCTTCAAGCAGCTCGTGAACGTTGATTTGGTACCCTACTTGAGAATTTATTTATATCAGTGTAATTTTTCTCATCCTCCTCCTATCCAGTTTATCACATAGTCCATCCATTCTTTTAATTGCTTATATAATATATCTTACATTTTCCACTAGCTTCTTCTCCTTGGTCTTATCTTTCGTGTTCATCGTTTACAATTATTTGATCAACTTATCCAGGAAACACTTCATCCTTCTTATCTAGATGAACTAGCACCATCTCAAATTGCTCAATTCGTGAAGAGCATTCCTCATAGTTGTTGACTTGCTTTATCTCAAGCATTGAAGACATCTCTTTACAAAGTGATTGATTAGCTGGGATCCATATCTACTTAGGTGAGACTACTGCTTCTTCCACATTGTACTTTTTAAGAATTTCATCCTCAGAATAGACGGGATAGCAGGTCCGAAAATAGAAAGTCTCTACAACAACATCTTATTTTTAGCTCACTTTCTACATAGGGAGAAGTCGATAGTATTACTAAACTAGTAGAAAAGGTATTGAACGCTTGTGAACTTGAGGCTATAGACCATGACGATGGCTACTCTAAGGAGGAAGATAAAAAAGTAAACCCCAATATCGGGCAGTTCCTTCGCAATGTTGGAGACGGTCATTTTACAACAGTCGTAAAAGTGTTGTCTTCATCAGGTGTGGCATCATACAATGAAGATATCATAAAGATTTTGGAGGAAAAACACACGTACAAGCCACCTCCTTCCTTTCCAGATTCTCCTTTTTCTGAAGCTCCTCTAGTAATAGAGGTTGACGCTATTCTTGGGTGTATCAAGTCTTTTACTAAAGAGACTTCCTATGGTAGAGACGGTTCGAGGACCCAACACATCTTTGATTCTATGTTTGGAGAGGGTCTATCATGGCCACTAACCTCCTTCATGCCATCATTCTCGTGGTTAACTTATGGTTGGGAGGGGGATGTCCCTTGTGTTTGGCAGTATCTATAGCTTATGCGCCACTTACACTGCTACTTAAGCCAGACAATGGCATACACCCCATCATAGTTGGTACTATTTGGAGGCGCCTAGTGTCCAAAGATGCTATGGCAGGAGTGAGTAAAGATATGGCCAAGTTTCTTAATGACTTCTAGTTTGGAGTGGGTGTATCTAGTGGGGCAGAAGCTATTTTACGCAGTGTCAAGAGAGTGTTGATTGTGCGGCATAGCAATGGTTCTCTATCCATGCTCAAAGTGGATTTTTGTAATGCCTTCAATCTGGTTGACATATTCGCCTTACTGTGTGAGGTGAGGGTGAGATGTCCATCTATTTCTCTGTGGGTGGAGTTCATGTATGGCCAGGTAGCAAAGTTATACCTTAGGGATGGACATATCTAGTCAGCTAATGGGGTGCAACAAGGTGATCCTTTGGGCCCATGTACTACATCCACTTATCCATCATATTAGGGATAACTGCAAGCTTCTTCTTCATGCTTGGTATCTTGATGATGGAATGTCATTGGGGACACAGAGGAGGTGGCCAAGGTTTTGGATATCATTCAGCGGTGTGGACCAAATTTGGGTCCAATTTTAAATATACATAAAATTGAGGTTTTTTGGCCTACCTGTGATGGTAGGAAGCTTCACAAAGAGTTACTCCCGATAGATATTAGAAGACCTTTGTTGGGGTTAAAGTTGCTTGGAGGATTTGTTAGTAGAGATAGAAATTTTATTGAGAGTTTGGCTATGGAGAGGGCTTCTAAGACTGTGAAGTTGATTCATCTTCTACCTCAGTTGGGTGATCCCTATAGTGAGCTTCTTTTACTCGGATCATGTATGGATATTGCAAAACTTTTATTTGTCTTGAGGACTTGTCAAGCTATGCACATGAAGGAGGCATTATTATTGTTTGACACAAGCTTGCTCGGGTCTATTGAAGACATTATTGTTTGTGGAGGTCCCTTCATTGGAGACCTTCAATGAAGGGTGGCTTCATTTCCCATTTGACTTGATAGTTTGGGACTATATTCAGCGGTTGAGGCTTCCTCTTACGCTTTTGTGGCATCTAGGGCCCAATCTTGGGTGCTGAAAGACTACATCTTGCATGATAGTGAGATTCACGACATGGATTCGGACTTTGATTATGCTTTAGATCGTCTTCGTGTCACGATTCCCTCCTTCGACCTCAGTTGTTTTTCTAGAAAAGACATCATCCCCCCAAAGGCCCAAAATACTTTGGCGAATGCTCTTTTTAGTAAAATAATTTGAGGACATGGAGGTTAATTTTGACATGAACATTAGATAGAAGGTAGTTTTTGGGTGTCTTGAAGCTGATCATGCTCAAAATTTTCTCTTTACTATTCCTATTTATGGACTTGGTTTGCACATGTCATCAGTGGATTATCGTAGTATCTTCAGATATCGTCTCATGATTCCTTTATTTCCAGCCGACGAGATATGTTCAGTGTGTTGTAAGACGTTCTTAGACACTTTTAGGGAGCATGCAATCCATTGTAGGGAGCTTCCAGGTTTTTTAAGTACAGGCACGATCTTGTTAGAGACGTTCTATTTGATGTACTCAGACGTGCATGTGTTGATGCTAAGAAAGATGCACTTGTGAACTTTTTAACTGATCCACAAGAGAAAAGATCCACACTTAGACCTACCGATATTTTGATTTTTGGATGGGTCGGAGGAAAACATGTGTGTTGATTTGACAGGAGTTTCTCTGCCTTTATAACGGAACATGTTGCCGTTAAAACTACTTCCGCCAAAGTGGTCAAGCATGAGAAAGCGTGTATTGAGAATCAACACGCCTTCACCCCCTTTAGATTTGATACTTTTGGATTCCTAGCACTAGAAGTTGTGGAGCTTCTGAAGAGGGTTCAAAAGTTATGAATAGTAATGTTATGACTCCTAAGTGTATGGATGTAGTATTTCAAAGGATTGATTTTGTCATCCAAAAAGGACTAACGGCGCAACATGTTGCCCACTTGTCTTCAATTTCAATGTAAAAAAATTCTAATTTATCTCCATTGATTTTTACTATTCGTGACCAAAAGTAAATATGAATGGTTATAATATATCTATGCACATTGCAACGAAAGCTGGCATTAGACTGTCATCTTTGGTGATTGTTGTTGTATACATCTTTGCTGAGTTCGTGGTGCTCGGAAAGATTAGAGAAACAGAACCAACACACATGAGATGTTGTATGCTCTGCTGCATGGCATCAAGTTTGAGTTTCCATTGACCACAAGAGGCAGTTAGGTGGGGAAGACCTAGTGGCATACAACTGATTAATTTATCAATTCTAGTTTCGCTTCAGTCCGTAAATGATGAAAAATTATGTATGATGAAGAGTTGAGCTTAGCTTAGTGAACAAAAAACCATAAACAAGATTCGTACATTCTACAACTACTGGTCATACTGATCGTGACATCAACCTGGAAGACTACTTGAAAAGGTATTTGGATCGGTGTTGTTCTTTCTACAGTTTGAACAAATGTACTTGTGCGGCATACCTTACCTTTCCACTAACTCTATTTCCTTATCTCGTCTTACTTGTTGATCCTATATAGTTCTTTGCACAACCATCCAAGAAACTCTCGGTCCACTCTTCTCCGGTATGAACCAACCCCATCTCATCTTGCTAAAAAAATGTATACAAGATTAGAATTAGATATATCGTGCAGTTAAAATCCAGCATCGACGGTGACCAGTACGTGAACAATGACAAGTTGGTGGTGATGAAATGGAAATAACGAACAGAAGCATAACAGATTGATGCTGGAATGTCGGGTGATTAAATACTAACAGAAAGCGAAACGGAACGCGAATGAATAGAAAGGAAATATATATATAGAGGGGGGGGGGGGGGGGGGGGGGGGTGCGGCGGAGGGGGGCTAGATACATTTGTGTAATTCAGCACTCAAGTTTTCCACCGTTGAATTAATTCTAATCACTACATCAAATGCAAATTAAAAAACAACTCGACTCCACTACAGGTTCTGTAGCAATCTCCCACCACTCCGTAACCCCTATCGACTACCCACTCCGGTAGCCTCTCTCCTCAAAGTCCTACTCCTCTCTCATCTTTGTTCTCTCTGTGGTCAAAACTGGTAGTATATGAGGCCTCACGTACTTATTGTATAGAACAACCGATGTGAATACCGAAAATCCAACTCAAAAAAAATTTATAAAGAAAAAAAATTATTTTTTCAACATTAAAATGAATTTTTTTAATACTGTAAAAAATTCGGAGTAGTCTCCTATCATTTTAGGCCTCTCTGGCAGTCACTTTTAATAAGACTTGTCATAAAAAAGGCAGGAATTCGGTTAACTGGTGCTTGTTTTAGGTATAAACGGATGAAGGTTTCGAGCTGTTTTATTTCTAAAATACTCGGAACTTGTATGACGGCGACCGGGTGTGCGTAGGCAGAACTGCTAGTGATCCCAGACCACCTTACTCGAGCAGTATGACCGTGATGCTGAGCAGTTAGAACAAGAACGCAGTGTTGAACGAGACAAGCTATCCTGGGGAGGCGTGAACAGAAAAATAGGTACATGGGAGCGGTAGGCAGGGGCAGTAGCGGAACTAGAAAATTACATTGAGGGGGCTGAAATTATGTATGTATGCATTTTAGCACATAGGGGGCTGAGAAAAAAAAAATAACATTGGGAATGAAACCCAGGCCACTTGTTCTAAGAAACCAACTTTCTACCACTGCAACTAGCACCTTTCTTTGAAAACTAGTACACAGTTAGTCTAATTATGTATACATAATCTATATTTAGTATTAAAAAGATTACTGCATGTATTAATTTTTTGGGGGAAGGGAGGCTAAAGCCTCGGTAGCTTCCCCCTGGCTACGCCCCTGGGTAGGGGTGAGCAAAAATAATGTTTCAGACCGCAAAATCAGATCGGACTGCTCAATTCGGTCCGGTCTGATCTGACCCATTATGAGTTCAGTCTAGTCCGCGATTCAGAAATTTTGGTGAGTTCGGTCTTCTGTCCAATCCGGTCCGATCCAAAATCAGTCCGACCATGGACCAGACCGTAGACCGACTTATATATATTTCATGTATATTTGTGGGTATATTATGAATGTTATTGTTAGAAGTGACTAAGATTGTCAACTTTGTACAATTAATAAGTTGTAAAACATTAGAAGAGGCTAATTACGGTCCAAACAGCCTGGTCTGGTCTGGTTCCGGTCCGGTCCTACCTCGAAACGTTACGGTCCACAAATTCTTACAAAGTCGGTCCTAGATCCGGTCCGGTCTATGGTCTATAAATTCTTACAAAATCGGTCATCGGTCTGGTCCGGCCCGGTACCGGACCGATGCTCACCCGTAGTTGTAGGTGTTGCTCCTTGGAACTTAGAATGCATTGTTCCAGAGTAACGCTACCCACAGTAAGGTATACACTCGCCCACATACTTGATTCTCGAGACTGCATAAAAGGCTGGTCTCGGCTATTTTTTCTCCTGCAGACTAACTCCAACCCAACTAACTCCATGCAGAAATTAAAGAGTCACAAAGTTCTCTCTTCACTCCTCTCTCCAGTCCCAATTTTAAAAATTTATTTTCTTTCTTACAACTTCTATCTCCAGCTCTATTCCTGCCAGGTCTTCCCGCACTAGTATAGTACGTCATTACACATTTGTATATGTAAAATACTGTAAATGAGTATAGTACTTTCAACCAAATTGTACATGAAGTACAATAAATTAAATTTTCATACATTCAAAAAGCAGCATATGACAAAATTGACATGAATACAATAAATTAAATTTTCATACATTCAAAAATCAGCATATGACAAAATTGAGTATAAGAGGTACAATACTAACGGATACATTATACTAGAAGCACATACTGACAACCACATTTTACAGGATAAAATGTACAATATAACATTACAATAGAAGTCGTACAGTACGAGACATATAGTACTAACAAAATATTTTACATGTATTGCGCATATTTTATTCTTTACACAACATTATAGTACAAGATGTACAGTACATGACGTACAATACTAATACATATTTTACAAATATTTTACTAATAAAATTAGTAATGTATGTGTCGTACATCATCTTATATTGTATGTGAAATTTGAGTTAAAAATGATAATGATTATTAATAAGAAAATATAGCAATATGTAATGTTGTGTAAAATAATGTATATATGATTAAAATTTGGAAACTGTATGGGTGTGTATATATAACAATATTAAATACAACATATGAAATAAATTATAAAATAAAAAGTATCAGTAAGTGTAGGTACAGTGCATGCATATTTGAGATGGAATACAGACTAACGAAAAATCAGGAGCCAACAAAGCTTCTTAAAAAAATTGAAAGAATTAAAAACGAAAAAAAATTAAATCAAAATATTTTTCATAATACGTGGTGGATTAAAATATCACATTTGCAACTCCCTTGGGGAGTGGACAATAAATACACGCCCGTTACATGCCTTTTGCATGGGTAATAATGTAAAAAAAAAAGATATATTAAAACTCGCGCTTTTCTAGATTCCGGATATGTGAACGGGTGGGTAAATGTCATGCTTAGAATTTTCCTTGTTCCAACGGATCACTTTGTGGAGCATGTCAGGTTGTTGACCTCTCCTCCACATATCTAGTTAATTCAGCGTTCATCCACTCAACCAAACGGATTACTGCAACGCGATAGCATAGTTTGTTCGTATTTGAGTAAAAAAACCATCGTGGGCGGTGGCCATAATTCACTCATGTTATTCCTTTTTCTGTAATGTATTCATCTGGTTCCATTTGCTGTGCGGTTAATGCTCAACAATCCCTTTTTTTCTATTTTTTGAAAATCATGTGTATGTGATCCTGCTGCATGATTCATCTAGCTCTATTTGCTGCCGCTACTTTTACTCCCCTCAGAGCTTAATTTCTTTTACTTCCTTCTCCGTATTTTCTACTACGCTGCCATCATACGTTTTGATTTCAATTTCGACGAATATAACACTTCAGCTATTGCCCCTCCTGCATTACGTACAGATGAACCGTAGTTAAGTCATGCAGATATTGATGTTAAGTGAAAGGCTCAAATAATGATCCCACGGAAGGCATCTGGCTGATCCAGCAGAAGGCGTCACCAATGGGTGATGCATTAGATGGACCTGCACCCACAATCATGCATCTGGAGCCAGAGATCACGTCCTCCATTATTGAACCAGCACCCGGAAGAGGAGGAACTGTCCCCGCCACCCGTTCTCTGCGCTTGTCAGAAACCACTGGTCGTGTGAAGCCTTTGATCATGGTTTCCAACTCAGATGACCAATATTTACAACGCCTTCGACCACATCATCAATTGATCATGCTAAAGTCCATCCTTAAGCACACTGCACACGATCAAAGTTCGATGAGTAGTGGCCTTTTCCGCCCTAACATGCACCGACAGAAATGGGGGTAGGGGATGGGGTTTTGGCGCTGCTGGTAGTAGTCCGCTGTTTTGGAATGTTCGGCGGCTGCCTGAAGTGAAAGAAAGACCGACGAGGTGAGAAGATTCGGTACGGGGAAGGGAGACGAGTGATTTCTTGTGAAGTGAGAGACGGAGATATAGACGGTTAGACCAATGGCGGATCTTGACATCATTCCTTGGGAAAGTTAACTAAATATAATAAAATCCAAAAATAAAAATAACATATATATTTAAAGCTAACATATATTTACAAAACATCATTTATTTCATTACAAATTTGAAGTAATTGGTAGTCAAGTAATTTTTTCAACATTTATTTAATATCTCTATCACAGTTAACACTTGTAGTATAGAAATACTTACTAAATATTTTATTTTGAAGTTGAGTCATGATAATATTTTGTGGATATTACAACAAAGGAGTATAGAAATCAAAATATTCAACATCGGATGAATTAATTTTTAATATAAATAAATATAAAATATTACATTTTTATGTAAAGGATCAAAATAACATAAATTGACATCGATAATTGTGACAAATGAATCTCTTAAATCCATATGTTAACGTTGTAGTACTAGAAGCTATGACTATTATGGGGTTTGTTTTTCTTATAGTGTTTCAAAAAGGTGGATTTTAATATTAAATAAAAAAATTATATATAGGACATTCTAAACAATCAATCATACAATCATCTAGAAGAGCCAAAGTTGGTAGAATAGGAGGAAAATGATATGACAAAGAGAAGAAGTTATTTATGACTCATAGACAAAGTGATAGAAAAGAGAAGAACATGAAAGATAGTCTAAAGATTTACATTTGTTATATACCCCATCTTCCCCCCATCAAGTTAGAATCAAGAAAAAATAAAAGAAAAAATTTGTGGTCTTATATCATTAACCGAATGAAAAATTGTATGGGAAACATTGATAAAATGTTGAAGGAGAAAGAAACAATATAAATAAAGATTTTAAATAAAAATATAAAGTATGTTTCGAAAGAGTCCTTAAATTTTCTATAGAACATGATACGTAACTTAAGAAAAATTTGAGTTAGAAATATGAGGGAACACACACAGATACCATGTAATATGATCGATAGACAAAAAGAAATTTAGAGAAAATAGATCATCGGAAAAAATTAGTGAGGTCTATACTGAGATATAAACAAAGATACTTTTCAATCTAATATAAAATGATACATATCTACTTCACATTGAAAATAACTTTTGTCAAAGATATCCTTATTTTTTCTCTTCATACAAATTAAAAATACCAAATTTACTATATTTGTCAATCATCCTCATCTCCCCTTCTTTTTTTCATTTTAATTGTCACAAAAAATATAGTTTAGGTTTGTATCTACTAATGCAACCAAATTAAAAACACTCTATGCTAATCGTGTGATGGTAAACATATCATTTATCATTTAAGTATCAGTTTATCTTTAAAAAAGTTCATCTTAATTGATTTATTCATATTTAATTTTATACGTACATTCCATCTTACTACATTTGTACATTATATTTTTGTTTATTTTGTATTTTCCAATCTTACATGATTAAATTTTATTTTTCTTTTATAAATGTTTGAAACCATTTGAATTATAAATACTAGAAAAATAAAAGTTGACTATTTTAGTCCATTGGTTATATGGTTCAATATTTGTTATTATTTTTGTATATTAATTGACTAAGAGAATTTTAATTATATTGTAGTATTTGATTTCTATCCAATGACTACTCTTTGTAACAATTGTATATAATTTTTACAATCTTAATCTAAGGACGGGCCATGATATAGACCAATAAAATATTTTTGAAATCTCACACATGGAAATAGTATTAAAAACAAATCATTTTTTTTTGGGGCGGGGGCGTAGCCCCCCAATCCCAATAGAGATCTGCATCTAGATTAGATGAACATGACAAACATGAGAGAGGTTACAGAAAGCTAATGACTGATGTTGGTGGGTCATCGGGTTGTCAGCGGGATCTAGTCATCTCATCAATAATTAATCAGACGATGAGAAAATTGATAGTATTGGGATTTGAATACACTTAAGTGTATTCTAGCCTCACTGTGTCTCTCTCTGTCTTATATATATATATATATATATATATATATATATATATATATAGAGAGAGAGAGAGAGAGAGAGAGTCAGGCTAGAATACATTCGAGTGAACAGATCGTATAGATACACTTAAGTGTGTTTATATACCAAGAATATTTTTTTTTGCAAAATGTAGACCATTGATCTTCACTGTCATACTATAACTAGGCTACATACAAATTTTGATCCAATTTGGATGAGTGTAAGTCACTCATCCAAGGGCAACAAAATCGATGTACGAAATTTGAAATGCATAATTTTTGCGGTCTTTATAACATGACCTATAAATGTCCAAATGTGCTCAAATTTTGTATATGAGCTATTCACAACATGTTTAAGAAGATCAAGGGATTATATTTTTGGAAAAAATATTGCATCATGAAAAACTACTTGAGTGTATTCTGCTCGGAATACACTCGAGTGTATTCAAGCCTGACTCTCTCTCTCTCTCTCTCTCTCTCTCTCTCTATATATATATATATATATATATATATATATATATATATATATATATAGATATATATATACATACATATATATACATATATATACATATATCTATAAAGAGAAAGAGAGAGAAAGTCAAGTTAGAATACATTCAGAGTGTACCGGAGAAGAATACACTTAAGTCATTTTTTCTCAAGTAAAGTTTATTTGAAAATTTTAAATCATTGATCTTCTTAAATATGAAAATACTACATGTAAATTTTGAACTCAATAGGTCACTTATATGTCATGCATATAATGTCGAAAAAAATAACATGATTCAGATTAGTTTTTTGTGTCAGTTTTGTTGGTCATGAAAGAGTGACTTAGAAAATTCTAAAAGAGCTCAAATTTTGTATGTAGGATGTGGCTATTATAACAATAAATATCAATCATTTGGATTCATTAAAAAGGTTGTCTAGATATGCAAACACCACTTGAGTCTACAGTACGGCCTGTACACTCAAATTTATTATAGCCTGACTCTATATATAGAGGCTAAAAGAATTGTGCATATGAGTACATGTATCTTATATGTATTCGTCTTCATTTCTGACGGTTGCATATATGAGTTTGTCTTTAATAACCGTGTGGGTACTGTAACAATGCTACTTGTTCACAAAAAAATGATATGATCATTTGTAAATTTTACAATTTTAGTTTTTTTTTCCTTTGGTGTTCTCTTTGGTGTTATATTTGTTGAAGGACGATGACCGTGCGGAAATATTATTGCTTTCTAGATCTTTTATAATGGCAGTGTTGACCGTTCCAAATCTAAGATTCCCAATCTATCTCTTCTTTTTTCTCCTTTCATCAACCTCAATCGGTGGCAGTCTCAATACTCCATCATCAAGCTCGCCAGTAACGCTTCTACCTATCCAAACCCAAACGCTCCTGCAAGCCAAAATAAGAGAAACACCATGGGCAATATCTCAAAGTCCAATGCCAACTTTACCCAACTCAGCCCAGTCACCTTCCTCCCAAGTTCCATATGTTGTTTATCTATGGCTCCGCACAAACTACACTTGGGCACAAACCCACACCCAGTATGTCCGCTTGGCATCAACGCTCAAGACTCACCTTGTAACATACTAAATCTCAGGGTCTTTCCTGCAATTTACCCACTTTTGAGCTTGCATTTGCCTTCTAGTCCATTTGGACCTTTTTTATAAATTTCCCTTCTTTTATATTCTTCTTGGACTCCTTGTGCAATTTAAGCACAATTTAAGATTTAAACTACCTTTTTCCCTCATTTATAAAAATGGAAGGGTGTTTGCACAAATAACCCAATTAAGGGGATAACTGAGGGTTAATAATGTAATTTGGGCATTAAGGATGTAAATGTAGTAGATAATATTAATTTGTAGCTTTTGGATAAATATATTAGGAATAATGTGTATTTGAATTAATTAATGAGAACATTAACCTTAATTGTTTCTCTCTCCTCAAAATTTGATTTTAATTCATGAAAATATGTTATTTAATTGAGATATGATTATTGAAATCTTAATGTGTTTAATATCTCGAAATCTACTCACTTGTTTCATATAAAAAAGTCTTTTCATATAATTCATTCATTTTAATATATTAATAAACACTTTAATGAGAAATATATTTATTAAGGGCCATATTATGAGTAAAACAAGAATATTATTGCATAGAATTGTTCTAGACTCTAATATGAGCATGTGGTCCAAATTTGTTGTCATTTGGACTTCATTTGACCCTTCAAATTCATTTTATAAGCTTTTAATAAAGAGTAACTTTAACATTTAATCGATTTCATTTAAATGATTTTGTAACACTATGATTTGGCTTCAATGCATTTGTCACGCGTCCCCTTTCACCTTCAGCGCCATCCGATATATATATATATATATATATATATATATATATATATATATATATATATATATATATATATATATATAGAGAGAGAGAGAGAGAGAGAGAGAGAGAGAGAGAGTCAGGCTAGAATACATTCGAGTGTACAGATCGCATAGATACACTTAAGTGTGTTTACATACCAAGAATATTTTTTTGCAAAATGTAGACCGTTGATCTTCACTGTCATACTATAACTAGGCTACATACAAATTTTGATCCAATTGGGATGAGTGTAAGTCACTCATCCAAGGGCAACAAAATCAATGTACGAAATTTGAAATGCATAATTTTTGCGGTCTTTATAACATGACCTATAAATGTCCAAATGTGCTCAAATTTTGTATATGAGCTATTCACAACATGTTTAAGAACATCAAGGGATTATATTTTTGGAAAAAATATTGCATCATGAAAAACTACTTGAGTGTATTCTGCTTGGAATACACTCGAGTGTATTCAAGCCTGACTCTCTCTCTCTCTCTCTCTCTCTCTATATATATATATATATATATATATATATATATATATATATATATATATACATACATATATATACATATATATAAAGAGAAAGAGAGAGAAAGTCAAGTTAGAATACATTCAGAGTGTACCGGAGAAGAATACACTTAAGTCATTTTTTCTCAAGTAAAGTTTATTTGAAAATTTTAAATCATTGATCTTCTTAAATATGAAAATACTACATGTAAATTTTGAACTCAATAGGTCACTTATATGTCATGCATATAAAGTCGAAAAAAATAACATGATTCAGATTAGTTTTTTGTGTCAGTTTTGTTGGTCATGAAAGAGTGACTTAGAAAATTCTACAAGAGATCAAATTTTGTATGTAGGATGTGGCTATTATAACAATAAATATCAATCATTTGGATTCATCAAAAAGTTGTCTAGATATGCAAATACCACTTGAGTGTATAGTACGGCCTGTACACTCAAATTTATTATAGCCTGACTCTATATATAGAGGCTAAAAGAATTGTGCATATGAGTACATGTATCTTATATGTATTCGTCTTCATTTCTGATGGTTGCATATATGAGTTTGTCTATAATAACCGTGTGGGTACTGTAACAATGCTACTTGTTCACAAAAAAATGATATGATCATTTGTAAATTTTACAATTTTAGTTTTTTTTTCCTTTGGTGTTCTCTTTGGTGTTATATTTTTTGAAGGACGATGACCATGTGGAAATATTATTACTTTCTAGATCTTTTATAATGGCAGTGTTGACCCTTCCAAATCTAAGATTCCCAACCTCTCTCATCTTTCTTCTCCTTTCGTCAACCTCAATCGGTGGCAGTCTCAATACTCCATCATCAAGCTCGCCAGTAACGCTTCTACCTATCCAAACCCAAACGCTCCTGCAAGCCAAAATAAGAGAAACACCATGGGCAATATCTCAAAGTCCAATGCCAACTTTACCCAACTCAGCCCAATCACCTTCCTCCCAAGTTCCATATGTTGTTTGTCTATGGCTCCGCACAAACTACACTTGGGCACAAACCCACACCCAGTATGTCCGTTTGGCATCAACGCTCAAGACTCACCTTGTAACATACTAAATCTCAGGGTCTTTCCTGCAATTTACCCACTTTTGAGCTTGCATTTGCCTTCTAGTCCATTTGGACCTTTTTTATAAATTTCCCTTCTTTTATATTCTTCTTGGACTCCTTGTGCAATTTAATTACAATTCAAGATTTAAACTACCTTTTTCCCTCATTTATAAAAATGGAAGGGTGTTTGCACAAATAACCCAATTAAGGGGATAACTGAGGGTTAATAATGTAATTTGGTCATTAAGGATGTAAATGGAGTAGATAATATTAATTTGTAGCTTTTGGATAAATATATTAGCAATAATGTGTATTTGAATTAATTAATAAGAACGTTAACCTTAATTGTTTCTCTCTCCTCAAAATATGATTTTAATTCATGAAAATATGTTATTTAATTGATAAATGATTATTGAAATCTTAATGTGTTTAATATCTCGAAATCTACTCACTTGTTTCATATAAAAAAGTCTTTTCATATAATTCATTCATTTTAATATATTAATAAACACTTTAATGAGCAATATATTTATTAAGGGCCATATTATGAGTAAAACAAGGATATTATTGCATAGAATTGTTCTAGACTCTAAAATGAGCATGAGGTCCAAATTTGGTGTCATTTGGACTTCATTTGACCCTTCAAATTCATTTTATAAGCTTTTAATAAAGAGTAACTTTAACATTTAATCGATTTCATTTAAATGATTTTGTAACGCTATGATTTGGCTTCAATGCATTTGTCACGCGTCCCCTTTCACCTTCAGCGCCATCCGACGGCTCTGACTAGTTAGACCCTCGATCCAACGGTGAGGAGGTCATCTTCCTCCTCCAGCCATTTGGACAGACCCGACTGTCGAGCTCCCCGATCATTTTCTCAGCCATTACTCGATAATTTTGAATGATTTCTTCGCCCTTGAATCCGTCGTTCTCCTCCGATCAAGACGAGCTCTTGCTCGCATGTTGTAACGCACTGGATGGGAAACGCCCAACCTGGGCTGCCTCCTCCTCTCTGCCAGGGAGTTGCAGAGCAATCTCTTGTCCTCCCTGAACCTATTTAAGGTGCCGCCTAGCACCCTCGGACCGCCACCTTTCTTCCTCCTGCTCCAAATTCACCTCTAGCTATGCTCTATCTCCCCACCCTACTCGACTTGCTTTTCCGACAACCTTGTCCAGCGGCTTGTTCCTCCTACCACCTGGGCTCAATAGCCATCACGGTGAGCATCTGTGACCCTGACTCTTCACTTCTCCGTCGTCCTCTTGACCCGAAACGTCCCCAGGTGCCGGGTCCTATAGACCAGGTTCACCTCCTCGCCGACGCCTAGCATTTCTCCACCTTGGGTGCTCCTCCACCGTGGAAAGACCTGGATCAGGATCGTCTCGACTTTGTGAGTCCATTGACGGTCTCGACAGGTAGCTTCTTCTTTGTTTTACTTGGGTTCTCGTTCAATCTTCGTTCCCCTATTTCCGGCCAGCTTGGGCCTCCTTCCTTTGCACCTGTGCACACCTATGTGCGTTTTTGAGCTCCCTGTGACCGCGAGACGTCGGGGAACAACTTCCCGGTCACATCTTGGGACAACCCGCAGTGAAGCGGTCTGGAGAAATGGAGCCCAAGCTCCAGTTTGCTCCCTCGCCATGGCTGAGGAAGGAGAAATCAGGGTCAGGCAAAGACCAAGTTATCCAAGCCCCTGTGATGCGTCTATTAGCTAACTAGGGGTAGTATTGTCCTTTCCCATCTTGTTTTGATTTCTCAGCCGTGATTAATCGAGGTGTAAAGATGACACAAGTGTCCTTGTTCTTTGAATTGATTTCATTTCCCGACCTAGGGTATTCTAGTAAAATCGCCCTTGGCACAAGCCTTTTTAGCCTCCGTGGATTTTTCTTGCATTTTGATTGGCTAAGATGATTTAATTCATAATAAATCATTCCCATGTCTGGAAAATGCAAATAAATAGCCAATGGAAAGGATTTTTAATGTAGAATTTGATTTTGAAGTTTTTGAGTCATGAATCTGATTCCTTTTTCGAAGTTTTCTTTGAATGCCTTTTTAAGTGTATAAAATGTTCTAAAATGCATAATTAATTCATTTTAACTCCAAATTGGAAAATAAAATATGTTTTCTTATTCAGGAGAATATGGCCAATCTATTAGACTAGGTTTTAAACCCTAAATCGTGGTTTTGTAAAATTAGGGTTTTTCATATACTTTATGCCTTAATACATTCTAATGCATATGTAATGGTTATAACTAGGGAAATATGGAATGGTGATACAATCAGTTTGGTGAATGTGATGGTAAATAATTAAAACATGTATGTGCACCCTATTTTGTATGTGAAGCCTATTTTAATATGTGGCATCCATGATGAATGTGAAATCTATGTGGAATGTAATCGTGCAAACAATCCTAATCTCTCAGTTGGGACTTTTCCAACCCCACAATCATTATTGTGCTAGCCTTGTTATTCTCCTAAATGCATTTTTGGCTCTTTTACTTCGTTGATGAATCAATTGCATTTGTGGATCACTTATGTGAAATATTTAATCTTGTCTTGGCCAGTGTTGGCTCATCCTTTTAAAATATTTGGAAATATTGTATAATGTTGTTGCTTTGTTGGCTCATTTATTTCTTGGAGTTCTTGGACATTGTTGTTTCCTATGATGGTCTGTTTATTTATTTCTTGGGTTGTATTCCCAATACTATGTTGCAAACTTGTTATACTTTTCACTCTACTGCCAAGTGAATGTTTATGCATGATATAGTTATTGGCCAATTGACAATGTAGTGTACATGAGTACAAACCACCCATAGGGCACTGAGGTTTTATTCCCCCTGCCGGGCAATGGGATTTTAGTCCCCCTGCCATTTTATATATTAGGCATTGGGGTTTTAGTCCCCCTGCCACTTTTTAGGCAGTGGGGTTTTAGTCCCCCTACCATTGGTGAGGTTCGGTAGGTGCCTCACCCTACATTGAGATGATTTTGAGTCATAATTTATATTCATGCAAATGTGATATTTGTTTATTTTGGAATGTGGTAGTTTTCTAAAATCTTATTTACTCAATTGCCTCTCTCTCCTTGAAATTCCTTAGTGGAATCTTTTGTTATGAAATGCTTAGCTTTATGATTGCCTTTATCCTATTATTGACGCATACCTTTTATCTTTCTCTTGTTGGATGACCCCAACCATCCAGGCTAGGATCAGAGTACGCAGTGGAAGCTTGGTGAACCTAAGGCTAAGGATAGGACAAAAAGAAAAGGAACTTATAACTTGCTTAGACATAGTTGCCTTTATATATATTAAGTTGTTTTGTTTGGAGACAATGTTGTATTAGTCTAAGTCTTCCTCTACCTAGACCCTAGTTCCTTGTGTAAAGATGTACCCTTTTGGGAAAAATTTATAATGTACTCTTTATACATTTTGAATAAAGTCAAGATTTAAATTTCCGTTGCTACACAATTGATGATTTTGGTTGCCATGGTTTATAGTAGAGACTTGGTCTTTACAGCATGGTATCAGAGCATCAAGGTAGTCGGATTCTTGACTAATTCAAAAATTGTATCCCTAGAGTATATGGTTTCCCTTTAGTTAGTTTTTCACCTTAGAGTTGACCTAGCATGAAAGTTTGATTTAGTATCATAATAATAATTAATTAAAAACAAAATTTGTCAACTTTTTAGTGAATTGTCTATTGAGAAGCTACTAGAGCAATAAGTTGAAGTGATGGTGTCTAGAAAGGGTCAGAGCTTGGGGGCTGGCAATATTTTCCTCCGCCCCACTAGCTTGGTAACGAAGACTCCTGAGCTCATATGACCTGGCCTGGCCTGATCTGATACAGACAACTCAACATAGTCTATCTTTGGGCATGTTGCCTAATTGTTGAATACCTTAGGAAAGCCATAAGTGATGATTTTATCTCTTACACAAAAATCATCCTTAAATACCTTATAGTCCTATGTTTAGGGTTTAGTGTACCCTAGGTTACACCCTGAAGCTTGGTTAGTAAATCCTTTTAGTATTGAACCTTATGTACCCTTTTACCCTTAGCTTAGTTTGACTTAGTTGACCCTTTTTAAGGGGTGGAGTGAGGGTAATGGTGTTTGTACCCTATTTGGTTTTTCCAATCTAATTTCGAGTACGAAATCCCTTTTTAGGGGGATGGAATCCCAATTAAAAGCAAAATCAAATACCTTTAGAGTTAGAAACCCTAACTCCTTAAGACATTGGATTAGTGAGAGTTGAACAAACATAATATAATTGTAATTCATCTTGTTTGATTATGAACAAATTAATAAGTCATATAATTCATATGCTTGAACCATAATATAGGCTTGATGCAAATAATAATGAGTTACTTATTACTAATGGTGAATATACATAATGTTGACTATGCCACCCTAATGATAAAATGTGTATGGATAAGGCACCCTAAGGATGCTTTAACATGTAATGATCATGTTGACCTAAACCCTAATATGTAATCATCTAGCCTTGACAACATATATACATATATATACCCTTAATGCCTTTCATGATACATTAGTGACATTAGGTGTCATCATCACATAATATACCTTAATGCATATAAATGGATTATAGTCACAAAGTGATATATATAAGGTATATAACCTTGTTCTCTAATGAACACCTCATCATAACTTGATATATTAATTAATTCATTAATATTTAATGTGTTACATCCTATCCACTAAAATGAATAATTGGATTCACATAAATATTCCTAAATGCCTAATGTGATGTAAAATATGTATAATTTATAATATGAAGTGTAATGGATGAAAATGATTAATGATGTCACTAATATGAGCATGAAAGATGATATGAAAATGTGCAATATGAACATTATTTGGAATTATAATAGGATTAATAACTTGTTGGATAATATTAACCATTTCTACAAAATAATTTGTGAAAATTCTACATGATAGTTTTAAGAGGATAATGGAAAATAAATTCATGTTATTAAGTTTTTTGACCTAATACATTAATTAAAGGCTTAGTAAACCCTAATTGTGCTTAAAATTCTTAATGAAGGTAATACACATGATATAATGTTGAGATGTAATCGTTTTGAATAAAATGTGGCACAAGTGATAGTATAATAAATATGATACCTCTTCATTATGGAGATTATGTTAATAAGGAAAAAAATGTTAATTTGAGTTTGATAAAAGGCTATAGGTTCTGTGGAAACCTTAGTAACACCTGACTTATGTAGATTTTGTGTTGTACCCTAGATTAAGGGTTATAACCTAGTGTTTAAGGTTGGGAAGTTGCACACTCACCCTCTCTTTCATCTTGTAGTGATTTCGGGGACGAAATCCTCTTTAAAGGGTGGTGTGCTGTAACATACTAAATCACAGGGTATATCTTGCAATTTACCCACTTTTGAGCTTGCCTTTGCCTTCTAGTCCATTTGGACCTTTTTCATAAATTTTCCTTCTTTTATATTCTTCTTGGACTCCTTGTGCAATTTGAGCACAATTCAAGATTTAAACTACTTTTTTCCCTCATTTATATAAATGGAAGGGTGTTTGCATAAATAACCCAATTAAGGGGATAAGTGAGGGTTAATAATGTAATTTGGTCATTAAGGATGGAAATGTAGTAGATAATATTAATTTGGAGCTTTTGGATAAATATAATAGTAATAATGTGTATTTGAATTAATTAATGAGAACATTAACCTTAATTATTTCTCTCTCCTCAAAATATGATTCTATTTCATGAAAATATGTTATTTAATTGAGAAATGATTATTTAAATCTTAATGTGTTTAATATCTCGAAATCTACTCACTTGTTTCATAGAAATAAGTCTTTTCATATAATTCATTCATTTTAATATGTTAATAAACACTTTAATGAGCAATATATTTATTAAGGGCCATATTATGATTAAAACGAGGATATTATTGTATAGAATTGTTCTAGACTCTAATATGAGCATGTGGTCCAAATTTGGTGTCATTTGGACTTCATTTGACCCTTCAAATTCATTTTATAAGCTTTTAATAAAGAGTAACTTTAACATTTAATCGATTTCATTTAAATGATTATGTAACGTTATGATTTGGCTTCAATGCATCTGTCACGCGCCCCCTTTCACCTTCAGCGCCATCCGACGGATCTGACTAGTTAGACCCTCGATCCAACGGTGAGGAGGTCCTCTTCCTCCTCCAGCCATTTGGACAGACCCGACCACCGAGCTCCCCGATCGTTTTCTCAGCCATTACTCGATAATTTTGAATGATTTCTTTGCCCTTGAATCCACTGTTCCCCTCCGATCAAGACGAGCTCTTGCTCGCATGCTGTAACACACTTGATGGGAAACACCCAACCTGGGCTGCCTCCTCCTCTCCTCCAGGGAGTTGCAGAGCAATCTCTGGCCCTCCCCGAACCTATTTAAGGTGCCGCCTAGCACCCTCGGGCCGCCACCTTTCTTCCTCCTGCTCCAATTTCACCTCTAGCTACGCCCTATCTCCCCGCCTTACTCCACTTGCTTTTCCGGCAACCTTGTCCAGCGGCTTGTTCCTCCTGCCACCTGGGCTCAATAGCCATCGCGGTGAGCATCTATGACCCTGACTCTTCACTTCTCTGTTGTCCTCTTGACCCGAAACGCCCCCAGGTGTCGGGTCCTATAGACCGGGTTCACCTCCTCGCCGGCGCCTAGCATTTCTCCCCCTTGGGTGCTCCTCTGCCGCGGAAAGACCTAGATCAGGATCGTCTCGACTTTGAGAGTCCATTGACGGCCTCGACATGTAGCTTCTTCTTTGTTTTCCATGGGTTCTCATTCGATCTCCATTCCCCTATTTCCAGCCAGCTTGGGCCTCTTTCCTTTGCGCCTGTGCACGCCTTTGTGTGTTTTTGAGCTCCCTGTGACCGTGAGACGTCGGGGAGCAGCTTCCCGATCTCAGCTTGGGACAACCCACAGTGAAGCGATCTAGAGCAATGGAGCCCAAGCTCCAGGTTGCTCCCTCGCCATGGCCGAGGAAGGAGCAATCAGGGTCAGGCAAAGACCAAGTTATCCAAGCCCCTGTGATGCGTCTATTAGCTAACTTGGGGTAGTATCGTCCTTTCCCATCTTGTTTTGATTTCTCATCCATGATTAATCGAGGTGTAAAGATGACACAAGTGTCCCTGTTCTTTGAATTGATTTCATTTCCCGACATAGGGTATTCTAGTAAAATCGCCCTTGGCGCAAGCCTTTTTTGCCTACATGGATTTTTCTTGCATTCTGATTGGCTGAGATGATTTAATTCATAATAAATCATTCCCATGTCAGAAAAATGCAAATAAATAGCCAATGGAAAGGATTTTTAATGTAGAATTCGATTTTCAAGTTTTTGAGTCATGAATCTGATTCCTTTTTCGAATTTTGCTTTGAATGCCATTTTAAGTGTATAAATGTTTTAAAATGCATAATTAATTCATTTTAACTCCAAATTGGAAAATAAAATATGTTTTCCTATTCAGGAGAATATGAACAATCTATTAGACTAAGTTTTAAACCCTAAATTGTGGTTTTGTAAAATTAGGGTTTTTCATATACTTTATGCCTTAATACATTCTATTGCAGTGTAATGGTTATAACTAGGGAAATATGGAATGATGATACAATCAATTTGGTAAATGTGATGGTAAATAATTAAAATAGGTATGTGCACCCTATTTTGTATGTGAATCCTATTTTAGTATGTGACATCTGTAAAGAAGTGAAACCACTCCTCTAATAGAAAGAAAAGACCACAACCCTTAAAATAAACACCACATAAAATTTTTCACCAAAGGGATGGAGATCAATTCATTCAACATGTATGTATCATTACACAATGAGTAGCAGCGGAAAAAGAAGTTTTATCTAACAATTTACAAAGCTTGTTACAACACTTCACCACATAAGGTAATCTAAAGGAAAACTAAACATAAAGCCAAAGACTCAGCCGAGGGTCATCTAACCACCTCTTCAAGCCTCCCGAAGATCATCTACAAGGTTGTTGTGAAGTTCACTCTCCTCGATCTAATCTGAGGTTGGAAGCATACCCCGACAAAAGAAGAAGAAAAGAGAAATATATCAGCAAAAGCTGGTATGTGTATTCTAAAGAAAAGCTTGAGCAATATATGACATTA
Source organism: Alisma plantago-aquatica (assembly GCA_963693085.1). Taxonomy (NCBI): domain Eukaryota; kingdom Viridiplantae; phylum Streptophyta; class Magnoliopsida; order Alismatales; family Alismataceae; genus Alisma; species Alisma plantago-aquatica. Next base: position 1,317,160,090 of record OY856410.1, on the reverse strand, counting down.
AGGACATCAAGTATGAATGCTTCCCATGCAAAAGAGTAGGACTACCCATACGGGCATAATATATAAGATTCTTAACAAAAGAGATACTTTCCATATGTAAACAATAAAGAAATGCCATATGCACATATCATGATCAATATCCTACAAACATGTGAGATAAGCATAACACTAGAATATTACAAAAGACAAAGGCGGTCGAGAATCATACATCTTGAACCTGGTGAGACATGGGTCAAGAATCACACATCTTGCCCTGGCATGGGGAATCACACATCCACCACCCACATATATATAGCATGGACAAGGAATCACACATCCTGCCCTGGCATGGGGAATCACACATCCACCATCCAAAATATTATAATGTTGCCATAATTTAAAAACCAATGCAATTATACTACTCTAGGGTTACTGAATCACATAGCAGGAAAATGTAGAGGCAAGTAGGAAAGTTTAGTCCAACATCAAATAAGATTTTCCACAATGGTCAACATATGAAACATCAATAAACTTCCACATAATAATGATAGATACCATCAAAAATATTATCATGTCTCCATATCTCAACAAAAGATTCCAAGAAATTATCCAAGATCACAATAACTAGGATAGTTCACATGGACTATGATAACAAAAGAATAGACATGTGTGTAGGCAAAAGTCAAAAAGAATGATAAAGTAGGTGCATTGCTCAATATGGATGAATAGGGGATACAACATACCTTAGTATCAAAGCCCAACAGGTCCAAAGCACTTCTAGATCCAAAACTAGTCACCAAAGAGCCTATTAAACACATATACCGATTTTATGTCAATTTCATACATAAAGACCAAACCCTAAAAACTACCTTTTTATTATTATGTGAATTAGGTTATGAAAACTATTCCATATTTTAGGTTATATTATTACGAGTCTAAAACATATTTTATTATATTTTTCTCACTTATATATTATTAGTTATGATTTTTACAAGTTAATTATCATAAATTAGATCCAAAGAAAAACACCTATTTTTAATATTTGGATTCAGTTATCAAAACTTATACCATTAGCTAGATCTTATTTTTCTGATTCCAATGAATATTTTTACATGTTATTCTAACCAGTGATTATTTAGTTATTGATTTTACAATTCAGACCAATTAGAAAATTCGATAAATCCAAGTCAGCAACGAAATCCCACAAAGTAGGAGAGAAAGAGAGAGAGAGAGAGGTCGGTGAAAGGGCCCACTGAGAGACTGCCTAAGCACATGAAACCAATCAAAGCCTGTGTGGCTCGTTCAACAGAGAAAAAAAAAAGAAACTGAACGAAACTACAATTTTACCCTTGTAGCAAAACAAAAGCCCAAGCAAAATGTAGGGGTAGAAATGCGAAACCAGGGTTGGGGACCTTCTCCCCCATCACGACCTACCATGGCCGCACAAAGCAGCAGGTTTCCAAGCTGGGAGCAGGAAGCAGGGAAGAAACTGGAAATCCGAGACCCCGAGTCTCACCTCGTCAACGACCAAACCACACGAAGGTAAGTAGAAGAAAATCGAGGGCGAAGGAGCCAAAATGTGACGGCAAATCTCCAGATTGCAAAGCAATCAGACGACGACACAAAAAGGGTAAACGACATAGACATCAAATTGAACCAAATCCAGGCTGTGAAGGGTCCTATTGAGCTACCTGGAGTCTGTCGGATTCGCTTGCAGGTCGCCCGACGAATAGGTGCTTGGTGGAAAGCCCACGGCGGCAACTAGAAGTCGGCGGAGTAGGGAAATTCTACCCAAGGCGAGAAGTGGTCGAACAACCACCGGGAACAGGTAGGAGGCTACTCAAGCTAACTTTAGGTTTGATTTCCTGGAGGTCCGATGCCCTGGACTTGAGAAGAGGAGAGCCGCAGGGTGGAAACAGAGGAGCAACAGGGCATGAAGAAACCAAGGTTCCGGGTAGGAGAAGAGGCCACGAAACCCTAGTATATATAGGGTTGATGGATCCATAAAGAAACCAGGAATGTCAGGGAGAACAAATCGCTGCCAAATACAAAAAGGAAAGAGAGGAAATCGAGAAGGAAAATCGAGAAGAGAAGCCCCCATCGATGCGTGTGAAAACGGAAAAGGAAAAGGAAGAAGAGAATCTAGCTGCCGCTGGATCTAAATCCAAAGGTCAGGATCCCGTCCGAAATTAGTAGGCCGCGTGACAGCCCAAGATTAGGAAAAATCGGAAATCAATTGAATAAAACAAAAGGAAATTCATATAATTTATATATATTCTCTTTCCTGATTTAGGGGTTCTAGAATAATCCAAATTAAGCCAAAATTTGCACATATGTTAAATTAAACATGTAGATTCCGAATATCCAATTAGTTTTACCTTTTGGAAACCTTTAATGTGTTAAAAAAATCAAATATCATTTTCTCTTTCTTTCTTCATTTATGGCTTTAGGATTATCCAAATATTATGAAACTTGACACACAAGTCATAATTAATGTGTTGGATACGAATTTGCCTTTATTCCCAACTTTTAGTGTAATGAATTACATTTATTTATTAGTTACACCTTTTAGGCATTTTCTCTCTCCTACTATTACCTAATAACCAAACATTATCCAAAATAGTTGCAAACTTGCCCAAAGACTTATTTTTATGTTTAGATTACGAATTTGGAGTTAGTTTTCCAATTTGAGGGCATTAAACATTTTATATCACTTTATTGGTCTATTTCCTATTTTCTTTAGATAAGGATATTAATATATACAATAATCTTCCAAATTAAATGATACTTGGTCCTTAAGTTACTTTTTGATCAAGAAAACGAATTTTAGGGTCAAATTATCCTGATGGGTTTCCAATTATAAATTTTGGTACATTATCTTTCTAACTATCTTCTTTACCCATTAATTCCCATATTACCCTTAATTTTGCATTTATCTTCTCCTTTATATAAAATTCGGATTTTCTCCTATTTCTCTTATTTTAGGAAGTGCTAGAAAGTTCTAAGACGAAATACTTTTTTATTTCTATTACTTAGTGACAAATTGTACTTAAGATTATATGAGGAGGTATTTATCTAACTAAGTTCTTGAATTTCTTAATATCACCTAAATGAGTTATTATTAAGCACAAAGTATTTTGTATTCCCTTAATTACATGTATTTAGTTTATTCTTGTTTGGCTAAGACAAAAGGGTAAAACTACTAGGATAGGGTTCTAGTTCTAGTATGTTACAACATCCATGATGAATGTGAAATCTATGTGGAATGTAATCGTGCAAACAATCCTAATCTCTCAGTTGGGACTTTTCCAACCCCACAATCATTATTGTACTAGCCTTGTTATTCTCCTAAATGCATTTTTGGCTCTTTTACTTCGTTGATGAATCAATTTCATTTGTGGCTCACTTATGTGAAATATTTAATCTTGTCTTGGCCAGTGTTGGCTCATCCTTTTGAAATATTTGGAAACATTGTATAATGCCATTGCTTTGTTGGCTCCTTTATTTCTTGGAGTTCTTGGACATTGTTGTTGCCTATGATGGTCTATTTATTTATTTATTGTGTTTTATTCCCAATGCTATGTTGCAAACTTGTTATACTTTTCACTCTACTGCCAAGTGAATGTTTATGCATGATATAGTTATTGGCCAATTGACAATGTAGTGTACATGAGTACAAACCACCCACAGGGCACTGGGGTTTTAGTCCCCCTTCCGAGCACTAGGGTTTTAGTCCCCCTGCCATTTTATATATTAGGCACTAGGGTTTTAGTCCCCCTGCCACTTTTTAGGCACTGGGGTTTTAGTCCCCCTGCCATTAGTGAGGTCTGGTAGGTGCCTCACCCTACATTGAGATGATTTTGAGTCATAATTTATATTCATGCAAATGTGATATTTGTTGATGTTGGAATGTGACAGTTTTATAAAATCTTATTTACTCAATTGCCTCTCTCTCCTTGAAATTCCTTATTGGAATCTTTTGTTATGAAATGCTTAGTTTTATGATTGCCTTTATCCTATTATTGACACATACCTTTTATCTTTCTCTTGGTGGATGACCCCAACCATCCAGGCTAGGATCAGAGTGCGTAGTGGAAGCTTGGTGAACCTAAGGCTAAGGATAGGACAAAAAGAAAAGGAACTTATAGCTTGCTTAGACATAGTTTCCTTTATATATATTAAGTTGTTTTGTTTGGAGACAATGTTGTATTAGTCTAAGTCTTCCTCTACCTAGATCCTAGTTCCTTGTATAAAGATCTACCCTTTTGGGAAAAATTTATAATGTACTCTTTATACATTTTGAATAAAGTCAAGATTTAAATTTCCTCTGCTACACAATTGATGATTTTGGTTGCCATGGTTTATAGTAGAGACTTAGTCTTTACACACTTGGGCATCGCCAAGAATGGTGGCGTCTCAATCCTAGAACCCAACATGTTGTGCATGTATCAGATGTACTTTGATGTGCCCATGGACGGGGTAGTCCTCAACACCATCAACTCGTATCTCACTCCCCTGACTATAGAGGAAATCCTAAAGTAGTTAGAGAGGAAGGTGTTTTTCATGTACGCACACAACATGATGGTGATGAATGTCCTTACCACACTGGCCAATGACCCCATGATCAGAAGGCTCTTGGCCGTGCTCCTCATCAATGACATCGAATAGCCATCCAGAATCGAGTTTGGGGACTACGAGCATTGATAGAGCTACATGGAGGCAAGGAAAGGCGCATGCCCTACCTTTGCTCCCTAGCTCTAAATAGGTTTCTTTAGTTCAACAAGAAAATTCAAGACACAATCAAGCTAGATGCCCCACCTGTTGTATTATTTTCATACTCACAACGTGATGTGTCCACCCAGGTTAGGATTCTTGGCCCCACCACAGACTACAAGTATGAGGAACTCCTCACAGCTGTTGGAGCTACAATGACCCTTTCGCCAATAACACCCACCAACGAGTGGGATGCCATCACTCTCAACTACACATATGAAATGACCTTCGAGTCACCCAAGGGAATCGTGTACAACCACCATGGTGTGTATCGAAACACACTGACACTTCTCCTTCAGTGGGGGGTTGGCAAGTTCCTTATCTATATGTGGGTTCTTCCTGTGGTCTAAGCATATGACAACAACACAGGTGGTGGGGTTGAAGGGAGAAGGTCATGCTATTATGAGGATGCCAAAGGTGGAACCACAAGTGTTGTCTTCTCCTAGTTGATGAATACTCATTGTAGATGAGAAAACAAATCATGGGATGTGTTTGGCTTTTATATTTTGCCTATTGTATTGTAATTCCTTACAATCAACATTTGGCCTGATATCCCAAATGATAACACGCAAAGTCTGACATTACAATCGAATTACAAGTGTTGTCTTCTCCCAGTTGGTGAAAATTTAATTGTTTCAGCATTTGTTTCTGACTATTTGAACCAATAACTATATGACACGAAAAGTAATTACCCAACAAAAACTAAGCAATACTATAACTAACAATTTGATCAAGAAAGTAATATAAAACCATCAGAAGTAACACAATAAGTACAAAACAAAATAAAAATACTAGCTTCCATAATGAGGTGAATCTTATAGCTTAGTTCTCTAATTTGATTTTTCACGTGCATTTCCTTGGGGTGAACTCATATTTCAAAATGATAAAATTTCTTTCCGAGGTGATTCTCATAACTTAGCTTTGTATTTATGACTGTGTTATAGACGCTCCCCTTTCAAGGTGCTATGGGCACCATCTTCATCCACCACCCTATCATTAGGAGTTAAACTATCTATGATGGACTCTAGATCTAGTGGCATGAGGGTGCGAAGGAGAAGATATTTGATGAGATGATACGAGTGAGGTCATGGATGATTTTTGCTAAATTTACAATGATGGTGTGTGGGCGGATGATTCTTTGTGTCTACATAATTAGACTTGGATGGGGTGAATGAAGAAAAATGATACATTACCCAAGAGGGACAATGAAGCTGCCACTACAGCAAACATTCACATTAGTGGCCTTTTAGAAATGCCACGGAAAGAAATAAACGCCACTAAACATGTTGAAGTGAATTTTTTGACATTTAAAAAATGTCTATAGTACCAATGCCACTAGAAAGATAGTGGCATAATCTGTAAATGCCACTAAACATTTGGCTTCAGTGGCTTCCAATAAATGCCAAATAAATGCCCCTAAAATATCATTTGGCATTTATAAAGATGCCACTATCCATCAATTGGCTTTTATACAAATGCCATTATTTTGTATTATGTTGTTGTATGAAAATGTTCTTATTGAATTTAATGGCATATAAAAAAGACCACTAATGACATATTAGTTTTGTATTACTACATTTTCATGGCTTTTCATTCAGTTTTCAATTCATTATCATGATTTCTAAATGAATGTCAATTGTAGATGAACTTACTCTTCTGAAAATATGAATATATTTTATTTATAGTCAAGTGAGAATTACATGGGGAGGACATTTTACCTTTCCGGCCCCTTTATGTTGAATAACACAAATGATATAGTTTCATACAATATTTTTATATTCTATACAATAACTTCTACATCATTGGATCTGTCTCTTACCTGATATGACATTCTACTTTTCAGCATGCCGACTTTAGAGCTCCTTCGGGAAATAGCTTTACAGTCTGATGGAATCCGTGAACCACTTCCCAGAATCACTAGATAACAGGTGATGCATTGTTGTAGCCGGAGTATCTGTATTTGCCCTCAAATCTTCCACTACAATAACCCATAAGACAAATAAGAAATTAATATAACCACACAACTAAATACTCTGTGTCAAACATTTTAATTTATCCAATATGAAATACTTTGTCCCTACCTTTCTTCAAACAAAATCTATAAAAGCATTTATATTGGTGAATTGATACAATCTCGTTGTTTCTTGCAATTCAAAATCTCTAGCATTTGACTAGTCTGACCTAAAATGAGAGATTCAAAAGAATCTTGTAGTTAACAGCGTATAATTATAGCTTATAGACAAATAAGATTTCATTTCTGATTAGTTGAGATGACAAGGCGAAAATGACCAACGCATGTACATACCTAGTAGGCAAGCACATAATGTAATACGCTCATCATCATAACACAAAAGATTGTTGTCAATTTTTCATCAGAAGCTCCATCTTAATCGAGGACTTTAGAATGGCGAGATCAAGCCAACCCTCACTAGTTTCCATTGAGGTCAGCAATTGCAATGACCCCTTTACAGAAAATTCTAATATAATCAAAAGTAACTTGCTAGATTTTAGACATAAATGAATCTCACAAGTTATAACTTGTTTATTCTACTTGTTTCCATATTTCTGATGAGGTTTGTCATGAAAGAGTTCCCTGGACTACTCATAGTACTTGGTCACCATGAAGAAATCTTATGTAAATGTTGGATCATTTGTGTGATGTGATATGCTTTAATGCTCAATTTTGGTACTATTATTCTGCAAAGCATTCAGACTGGATGATATTTGGTAATTTGCAATCAATTAAGATTATGTCAGGTGTCAGAGGCTGGTCAGCTTTCTCGCATAACAACAGACACGATTCAAACACGCTGCACTCAATTCAATGATTTCCTAACTGCATCTAGACTTGCATCTAAATGTTTCCTTTGAGTACAGGGTTTACAGGTAGCGAAACCTTGCCTTTTGGGAAGGTTAGGGTTCAAGTAGAGGCTCGACCATAGCTCTTAGTTTTCTGATCCAATGGTCTTAATTATACAAGTGCTAAAATACAATAGACTACCAGCTTCTTTATATGAAGGCATACTATTTGGTGCTTCTACGACCCTTGATATCACAATAATTTAAGGCTGCAACTATGACACTGGTAGATCACCATTGTGGTTGTTTCTTGTAGTTCAAAATCTCTGGCATTTGACTGGTCTGACTTGAAATGAGAGATGTAAAAGAATCTTGTAGTTAATATCTTGTATAATTATAGCTTACAGACAAATAAGATTTCATTTCTGATTAGTTGAGATGACAAGACAAAAATGGTCAAAGCATGTACATATCTAGTAGGCAAGCACAGAATGTATTATGCTCAGCATCATAACATGAAAGATTGTTGTCAATTTCTTCATCAGAAGCTCCATCTTAATCAAGGACTTTAGAATGGCGAGATCAAGCCAATCCTCACTAGTTTTCATTGAGGTCAACAACTGCAATGACCCCTTTACAAAAAATTCTAATATAATAAAAAGTAACTTGCTAGATTTTAGACATAAATGAATCTCACAAGTTCTAACCTATTTATTCTGCTTGTTTCCATATTTATGATGACGTCTATCATGAAAGAGTTCCCTGGATTACTCACAGTACTTGGTCACCATGAAGAAATCTTCCATAAATGCTGGATCATTTGTGTGATGTGATATGCTTTAATGCTCAATTTTGGTACTATTATTCTGCAAAGCATTAAGACTGGATGATATTTGGTAATGTGCAATCAATTAAGATTATTTCAAGTATCCGAGGGCGGTCATCTTTCTCGCATAACAATAGACACCATTCAAACATGCTGCACTCAATTCACTAATTTTCTAACTGCATCTAGACCTGCATCTAAAGATTTCCTTTGAGTACAGGGTTTAGAGGTAGTCAAACCTTTTCTTTCGGGTAGGTTAGGGTTCAAGTAGAGGCTCAACCATAGTTCTTGGTTTTCTGACCCTATGGTCTTAAGTATCCAAGTGCTTCAATACAATAAACTATCAGCTTCTTTATATGAAGGCACACTATCTGGTGCTTCTAGGACCCTTGATATCACAATAATTTAAGGCTGCAACTATGACACTGGTACATCACCATTGTGGTTGTTTCTTATAGTTCAAAATCTCTAGCATTTGATTGGTCTGGCTTGAAATGAGAGACGTAAAAGAATCTTGCAGTTAATAGCTTGTATAATTATAGCTTATATACAAATAAGATTTCATTTGTGATTAGTTGAGATGACAAGACGAAAATGGTCAAAGCATGTACGTACCTAGTAGGCAAGCACAGAATGTATTACGCTCAACATCATAACACAAAATATTGATGTCAATTTCTTCATCAGAAGCTCCATCTTAATCAAGGACTTTAGAATGGCAAGATCAAGCCAACCCTCACTATTTTCCGTTGAGGTCAGCAACTACAAAGACCCCTTTATAGAAAATTCTAATATAATCAAAAGTAACTTGCTAGATTTTAGACATAAATGAATCTCACAAGTTCTAACCTATTTATTATACTTGTTTCCATATTTCTGATGAGGTCTATCGTGAAAAAGTTCCCTGGACTACTCACAGTACTTGGTCACCACGAAGAAAGCTTGCGTAAATGCTACATCATTTGTGTGATGTGATATGCTTTAATGCTCAATTTTGGTACTATTATTCTGCAAAACATTAAGACTGGATGATATTTGGTAATGTGCAGTCAATTAAGATTATGTCAGGTGTCAGAGGGTGGTCAGCTTTCTTGCATAACAACAGGCACCATTCAAACATGATACACTCAATTCACTAATTTCCTAACTGCAGCTAGACCTGCATCTAAACATTTCCTTTGATTACAGGGTTTAGAGGTAGTAAAACCTTTCCTTTTGGGTAGGTTGGGGTTCAAGTAGAGGCTCGACCATAGCAATTGGTCTTCTGATCCCATGGTCTTAAGTATCCAAGTGCTTCAATACAATAGACTGACCAACTTCTTTATATGAAGGCACACTATCCGGTGCTTCTACGACCCTTGATATAACAGTAATTTAAGGCTACAACTATGACACCGGTAGATCACCATTGTGGGTTGTTATTATGTATTTCCCAAATACCCACTTTTGTAGACTATTAACAGTTATTCACATACTTCCAAAAGTATCACAAATTATTCTATATGAAATGTTTATTCAGGTATTATTCCATGTTTGTCTACTTAAACATGTTTAGAGTCCCTCTTATGATGTTTCCTAATTACACATCCCTAATTCCCTTATCTCCCTCTCTTTCACAATTACAAGTGAGTGGGGTTTACTCTCTCCATCTTGCAAAACAATTGTTCCTTCCATATTTGATGGGATTTTCCATGTTATGCCAACACACACACGTTACATACAAATATATGTGTGCATACATATATGTATCACATATATGTGAGTGTATCACATATATGTGAGCATGTATGTTCCAACATACATGGATATTTACACATAAATGCATGCATGCACATAGCTCACAAGGGTGTAGCTAACTGGTGATCAGTAGCCATAGGCAGGACTCTCGGGATCAAATTCATATGGGGACAAATAAAAGTTGGTAATTTTGTCTGACAATGTGTACATTCAATGGAAGGAGTATTAGTTAAGCCTTGTAATCTTATCCTATTTAGTTCCTCCACATCTCTCTAGCATATACAAGCTGTTTAATTTCTCAGAATTGGGTGAGGTATGTTCCTCAAGTGTTCCAACGGATGATCCTATCAAAGAGAAGTGCATAAGAAGCCACATTATGTTGGCATATACCATTCCTCCAACTATCATCTAAATTTTGGCAGAGCATATTCATGATGACACCTTTGTGTTTTATTTGTTAACCATGTCATGTTGATGATGCAACTAACAATCAACCTACAATAAACTAGAGGTATAGAGAAGTGCATTGAAAAAGCCACAAGAATAGTATGAGTACACAACCAGATTAGAGAGCAGCTGCCCTAATATATGACATGTTTCATTGCTCAGGGTCTATTTGTTGAAAGCTTGTTCACAAACCAAGATTCACTATCATAATATGGCTAGACCATAGCTGTTCTATACAGTTTAACATTCAATTTGAGTGGTTATTCATAGTTACTTAAGGGTGTATTGGGAATAGATGTTTGTTTTTACTTTTTAATTCTTGAACTGCTACAGGGAAATTGGTAGGCAGGTAAAAAGTTGTGGTTTCGTCATGTAATCCACCATTTAAGTTTTGTCTTTACTAAAGGTTGTTTATCATTGTTTTGGTCATAAATTTTGAATGGTGAGAATTATAGGAAGTTGGCTTGCTTACGTTTGAAGAAATAATCATTATTATAGTAGCTCAAGATTTCATTGCAGAACTAAAAATTGAATCATCTATCTGACATAGACCTATCCCTCACCCAACTAGTTGATTTCATTATTTCAACTAACTTCTATGGCACTACTGCCAAATATATGAAAATTTCAGTTATTCTTGAAGTTAAAGACATAAGGTCTCTTTTAAATAATCCACAATATACCTCATTAACTTAGCATTTGATCTCAGACCAGATGAATATTTTTCTCATGATGCAGCATTGTCGTCATAGTCTACCAATTCTGAGTCACTATCATTCTTCCCACCATCATCAAAATTGAAGAATACGTGGGTGTGATTCCATCTGCTAAGCCTAAAATTATGAGCATATAGATGGAATTAAAAGGACAACTTATGGAAACAAAAGAACAGCAAGTTTCTCACGCATAAGATAGGAAGCATGTACACCATCTTTAAAAATCTTTTTACAAGGTATAATGAAAATATACCAACCAAAATAAGGGTGTTGAATATATATAAAATGTGATAATTATACTTAATGGACAAGTGAATGTGATGGCAATTATTAGAAAAATTTCTAAAATTGTTATACTTCATTAAAAATTCACCAGTGTGCGGAAAATTCAGTGATTCAGGTATGTGTTTCACAATAAGATAGTCATAATTCACTAATGCTTTTTGCACATCAAAGAAAATTTGACATAATTGGAAAAATAGGAGGGTGGGGAATGGAGAGGATCTGCAAGTAACAATGACAAGAGAAATCATCTCTTACAAATCCTATAAGACAGATGACAACTCATTCTAAATTATCTTAAAATGTGATATTAACATATATTAGTTACCTTGAAGCATTTGTTTTTGTAAGATGAGATTTCCCAAACGTGCTGTAAGATTTTGCATATACAAAAATAAGAAATAATTCATCTTCAGGTTTCCGAAGCATTTTCTATTAATAATTGAAAGTAGAGAAAATGACACAAATAGTGATTTTGGAAAACATATATTGGGAGAGAGAAAAGTAAAGAAATCCACCTTGAAGAGCACATACAACCTTTCTCCGATCTAGCTTTACGTTCATTTCTCTCTGTAGTCTGTAGATTTACCTTGGTCAATACAATAAGCACTTAAAAAAGAATTCAAACAAGAAGACCGACCTTTCTGATATAAGTGAGCAGCTTCATGTGTTCGTCGGGCATAATTGTTTTCACAACATCATGACCACATTTCTTAATCATCATTTCAAGTATCAATTTTACCTGAAATATTATTGTAGAACTTCTTAAACATGAAATATAAGAAACTAATAACTAATGATATCATGCAACCCAAATTTAAACTCTTTGGGTGTCACTGGGATGGGAGTTAAAAGTTTGTAGAAGATAGTCATACTAAAAAGTCAACACTATCACAAAGACAAGGCAACTACAAAATACAACACAAACTAGCTGACATCTATGTCAATATTGATCCCACTAAAGAGCTAGCATGATATATCATCTACAAGTTGTGTTTTCTAGACCTTTCAATTTGGTAGGCACCTGGAAAGAGATCGATAAGGACCAAGTTATTTTAATATTTGAACATATGTGTAGCATATATAGTATAAAAAAAGTATATGTATGCATACCAGTCCTTGGACATCAAGAATGGTTGTACCCTTATCAATGTGTCTTGTTGCTGCAACTGAGCACATAAAAAACTTGACAATGGTTGTACTCTTATCAATATGTCTTGTTGCTGCAACCGAGCACACAAAAAACTTGACAGAAAAGGTGTCCCATTTCCTATCAAGAGCCTGCAATTGAAGCCTAGAAACCAAAGAATGACATAAGTACAGACATATGATGGAAGACAGTCATATGATCAGTTGGGAAAAGCATATTTGATTATATGGAAACCAAAGGAAACTAGTATTACAGCCTCATGGAAATATTGACATTGATTCCTCTTTCTATAGATGATAAATCCATATGGTTATTCTTTAGTGAATTCATATTTGGAACAGTGTATGCTACATTGCATAGAGTAATAGGAGTTTCACATTTGTATCTTCTGAAAGAAAGCCTAAGATTCCTAAGCTTTGAATTTACTGACATTGGCAATATCCAATAAGAGATGTACATTGCTAGGGAATCACTGAAGCATATCAGAAAATTGACCAAGGCTACCTACATTAGACAACAGTTTCAAAGTAGATACATTTAACAACTAGAGTTTAGAACAGTAGTTGTCAAAGGTCCAAACATAGTTAATACATTCACATAGAATAGAATACATACATACCTTTTAACACCACCTCAAGGTTGACTAGAAAAGGGTAGTATGCTCAAACTTCTACCATACACTTGAAAAATGATTGCCTATTATCATATAATGATATGATGTCTCCCAATGAGAGCTTACACATCATTCACATTAAGAAACAAATGCAATATGGAGCATACTACTTATTTCCATCTACAAGAAGCAATTTTTGAATGGATTTATAAGATCTAACAATGAATAACCATGTCATCAAACACATGAATCATCCTTACTCCATAGCCCTTGGATAGGGAAACGTGAATAACCATGTCAGATTGTTATGTAGTTAGAATAACTACATAGTGGGATAGGGAGCTATTAGTGACCCAGAAATGACCTTGAGGTCCATTACTAGAACCAATCTTATATATGCAAAATGTGACATATATAATTTATGCAATCTAATCAAGCAAAAAGATGGTGGGACATGGGCGTAAACATATTTAATTAAATATGTTCGTACATTCATATTAATATTGTTTTGTAGTTGTCACTCTGTTAGATATCGCCATATAATTGTGTTCCTCTTAGTTATCTACAAGAATTGGTTTCATTGAATTACTTTATTCATGATTATATATAACGACATTCATCATGTAATCAGAGATAGACTGCATATACACTTTCCATTTAATAATCTCTCCAACCCATGCAACAATTAATTAGAGTATATGTTTGTATGTTTCTTTTAATTGTCAAACAATGACACTTTGTTTCTTATATATATATATATATATATATATATATATATATATATATATATATATATTGTGAAGGTGATGAGAAGAAGAAAACAACATTGGATTAAAAATTATATTGGGTATTTTATCTCAAGGATCCCTCTGTGATGTCTAGACAAATGTCATAATATCTATCTTAACTCGATAAATTAACTCTCTGATTACAAAATATTTACTTGTTATTTTCCTTAACAAGACCATATTATTCAATAATTAAATTTTACCTTTTTTCTTATGGGTGTTATCTTAGGTGTTTTGTGAGTCAAGAAAATATGAAGACAACTCGATATATGATGAATTTTTTATAAGACATAGTTTTGATCCATGGCAAGTCTGACAAATGAAATTATCCAATCAATGCCATCTCCCTTCTCCCTGCCCTTTCCATATGTATATTTCTCATGATGATAAGAACATGATATGTATAGGAAGTCTTACATATATGCCATGAATAGGTAAGTAAAGTGGACTGGAAGGACCTTAATGTTTTAAGGTTTGCAAAAATAAAGGTGGTATTTAATCTTTTACACTAGAAATTTTTTTTATTTATTATCAGATCACTTATATCTTCCTGATAATACATGAGAAGGCTAAGATACCAAAGGGATTAATGAGTTGGGTGCTTTGAAAACAAAAAATAGCTACAAATCAATAAATAATATAGTCAAAGAACCACCCAAGGAGCCCTGCCAAAATCATCTCGGCAAGTGGGTCTAGAACCTGTATAAGCATAGTTGAAATAGATATAGAAATAACAAAAATGTATCTCCTGATTGACAACATTTTATCTCCAAATATAATGCCAATTCAACCCAAAAGCATGTGGAACATAAAAAGATGTGTGAATGCTCAAATATGACTCATATTTATGCATGCATTTTTTACTAAGCACAATTTGCAAACATGCTATGAAAAGTGTTACTTCACATTCCCATTGTCTCATATAAATGATGGGGTGTATCATCTAATCGAACAATTGACCTAAGATCAACTGTGAAGTATGGATCAGATAGATGAAGAACTTTTTGAAAGAAAAAGCTAGTAGTTACTATATTATTTTTAGGAGTAAATGCTATACATGGAATTGGGAAACATGATGGTCGTTCATCATCTTAAGGAAATTAAGATTCAGGGCTAGAATGACTTCTGAAAATAGCACACAAGTCTTGACTGTTTCAAAGATCTTATGTGCAAGAAGTGTTTCGTAAATTCATAATTGACAAAACAAAATGGAAATAACTAAGCTCATCCTTGATCCAGTTAGAATTTACATAGTTATATTTACAAAAAGTTGAAAACCTACATGTGCATGTCACAAGAAACATTCACCCTTTATATATTGCTTGATGTACATGAATGAAGCTTTGGTCTATTGTCGTGTTGTGTCAAGACGATAAGTTGGTGGCTTGACAGGATGTCACACCTGATGTGAGTATATCTAATGTGTGTTTGTCTTTGTTGAGCATAACTTACACAACAACATCAAGTAAAAATATTTGCTTTTATCGAATGAAACGATGGCAATATCAACTAGTGGTGGAAACTATACACGAGTTGTGCTTCATTCAGCTGAGTGTTTGTTGCTCTTGCCCGACAAGAGAAAAATATGTCAAATAAAAAAACAGATATTATATATGTTGTACATGATATTGCCGAGCAATGGCTGAAATTTCAGTTACTAGAACTCTTCTTCGTACTGTTTCTATCAATGTATAATGAGAAAATCTGTTAAAACATGTCACTTTGATCATGCTGAAACAATGAAATTCCAATTAATTTAACTTTATGTTCTTAAAAAGTAAGTGAAAAGATGAATAAGAACACATATAAAATATTTTTTATGTCTACCTTTTCCCATTTACTAGATTAGTTGTTTTGAAGGACAACGACTAATGTGAGGTGTGATTTACAAGCACCTATTCTGGTCAATTGATAGAGTGTGGAAATGAATTGTTTGCAAATAGATGTTATATTATATTGTCTCCAGCCGCACAAGGTCTTAGCAAATTGCTAATAGAGAATCTATTGTGTGTGATGGTAAAGCAGGAATCCATCGCTATACATATAGTAAAGTTGTTGGCCACAAATACTGACAGGATAATCCACGAATAGCAGCAGTAGTACAATCCTAAACACTGTAAAAAGATTACAGTGCCTCAAAGAAAAGCACGTTGCTGATGCACAGACTCTTGCATCCCCCACGGCAGTTAAAAAAGTATGATGTACACGCATAATGATTTACAAGAATGAAAAACAAATCACATCAAACGACCTAAACATGCAGAATGAAAAATAAACCGAAGCGGAAAAAGTCCATCGACGCTGGGAATCCATACAATGGAGATACTAGATATACCTGTGTAACTTTTCTCCACGAGTGTAGATCAAGAGTTGGGTTGTATGACCGTTTAGTCATGAGAGGAGGCTGATGCATCAGGGTCATCTTCACCGAGATCTTTCACTTTGCCGGCGGCTTTTTCTAGAGAAAAAGTTTCAAGTTTTCCTCCGCTTCTATAAAGGCGAGAAAGGAGGGGCTGTAGTGCGGTTGTGCTTGCAGGAAGGAAGGGGATCGGTGCTCTCTGTCGCTCGCACAGTGCGGCATTGTACCGCACACAATCTAGGAGTTGCTGGGCTAACGGGTAGGGCACAGAGAAACCATCCCCGATGGGCGGGATGTCGGGTTAGTTTCTGGTTTTGTTTTTTCATTAGCGAGGTATAATGTGGCGCCAAACATACACGGAGGGAAACATAAATTAGACGATAATATAAGAGCAGAATTGGAAACTATAAATGCCGCTATGTATATGTATAAATGCCGTTGTTTTAGTTTTATTTTATGTAACGCATTAGTGGCATTCTCGTTAAAATTCCTATACAACTGAATAAATAATGGCGTTTTTTCACAAATGCCTATGCAGAAAATGCCACTAATGATCATTTTTGTTGTAGTGTGCCTTTGCATAGAAAGTAGCTATTTTGTATGTAAAGTAACTATTTTGGATAAAAACTAATTATTTTGTATACAAAGTAAATAATTTATATATAAAGTAAATATGTTGCAAGATGTAACTAATTTGTATTAAAGGTAAATGTCTTCAATTAAAAGTAACACTTGAAACAACAGGTAACATTGGGTCATCTCAAAGTAAAAATATTAATTACTGAAATTTATAAAAGCATTTCTCTTGTACATTTAGAATTAATTATGTTCATTGATGTCTCTAGCCAAGTATTTCTATTATATGTAACTATATGGTATACAAAGTAATAATATGGTAAAAAAGGTAACTATTTACTATACAAAGTAACTATTTCACACTTAAAGTAATGTTGGATAATTGAAAGTAATAAATCAATTACCAAAAGTAAAAGAATACATAATTAAGTAAAACTACTAGAAGTAACAATACATCTTCCATTTAATCACTTTTTTGTGTCATTCCATTTAATCATTAATATATATTTATATTATATTCTATAGCAATCACCTTAAGATCATACTGTCAAGATACATATAATTTGTGACGTATTTTTTAGGCTAAGTGTTACTTTTGATCATCACTTAAGACACTCTTCATCACTTAGGATCCACCATAGGGAGTTGCATAGTTTAATTTTTTTCATTGTTCAACCACATACCACTAACATAATGGGATTAATACTTTTTATTTATAATACAACCACATAAATAGTAATTAATAATAAAATTATGATGTATTTTATTTGGCTACCTTGAAAGCATTTAATCATGTGTATATAAAAATAAATCAAAATTAAGCATCTTCATTCATCACCAATGAATGTACATAATCTATCTCATCAATGTGCACCATTTTGATGAAGTATATTCCTTCATCCATGATGGATATACAAACATTGTATTAATAAAGGAAATTGGCATGATTATGTTGAGAAGAGGGTAAATGGTTTGCTGAAGACTTACTAGAAAAGGTGTTTATCATTTCAATGAATATAAAATGATTATTTATCATGCAGAGATGGGGATGATTTTAAAGATGACATTTATAAGCAGGTTGCTCTCTATCAAAGAAACATTCATTTGTTATTACTTTTGATAGATGCTTGTTACTTTTGATGTCAGTGTGTTATTTTCTATCTCAGATAGGTATTTTTCTTAGCAAATAGTTACTTTTGGTAATTCAATGTTATTTTTTGTGTCAAATATTTACTTTTTGTACTAATAGTTAATTTTTATTAATGGGTGTTACTTTAAGAGATAAACAGTCAAACTCCATCGTGAAACATTGACTTTGTTGTATACTAACTTCACCCAACATCACCCATAAGGTGATGTCACTGAAAGTATGCCAAGGTTCACAGCCAAGGAGAGGCCACAATCATCTAAGAAGTATGTAATGTAATTATTACTTTTGGTGATATAGTAACATTTTGTACAAAATAATTGATTTTATGTATGATGTAGTTACTTTTAATGAGAAATGATTACATTTTGAACAACCTAATTTTTTGAGGGAAAAAATAGCCCAAACCCAACACATCAATGCCTTATAATCATTTGAAGAGTACATCATAGAATTCATTTAGAGGCCAAGAACCGAACCCACCGCCACACCAACTCACACTTTGCTACAGTGTCTTCTGTCCCAAACATGAATACACATCATGCATCCACAATGGCTCATTGGATCGCCTCGATGATGTCTCCGTTGATGCCCTTGGTGACAGACACCACATCTGATGACCCTGTGATCGGGGCGATGACACTTGTGAGAGGGGTGTTAGGATCTCCTACAACAATAGTAGGAGAGGACAACACACTCCTATTTTGTGAAGCCATCACATATGTGATTGAGAATAACAACAAAGTCTAACAATCGAGCCAGCTTGAGCCCCCACCACTACAGAATGATGAGGTAGTTGTATGTGCTAGAGAGGTAGTCGTTCATGCTCTCCCAGACATTTGACAAGATCCAGAATGTGATGGGACAACTATGAAAGAGTTTTGATTTGGTAAATGTGGAGGAATTTATCACTAACATTCTATCAATCGACAAGGTCAAAACCTTGGCGGGCGGTAGAAGTAGTGGTGATATCGCCGCTCCTTCCATAGCGTCCTTGTCGATCGATACTGGAATGCAACTTGCAGTCACACCACTGGTTTGACAAGACTTCATCACCTTCCAGTTGTCATTGTGTTGTAAGAACATGGATGAGGTCTGATCTGAGATAAGCCATCATCAACAACAGAGGCTTGATGATTAGGAAGACAACACGAACATTGCCTCCAATGGCATCAATGATACTTCCCAAACACAACACCTGCCCGCTAGCACCATCCAACCACCCACAACCTCTGCCAAGAGGTAACCAAAGTTTGGTAAGATGAGCCTTGAGGACTTCCTGAACAAATTGGTGTCGTCCGAGATGAGCACTCTATTGGAGTCTACCAACAAATTCAGGCAAAAAGGACATGACCAGGCCACCGAAGTCCCGGTGGATATAGAAGATGAGAGTCCCAAGGGCTGGTGTTGATATTGCATGCAATTAAAGTAAGTGCAACCTCATTTTCAAGGAATAATAAGAAAAAATAAAATTCCCATGTGGGCATTAATATATATATATATATATATATATATATATATATATATATATATATATATTCAAAGATATGGCTAAAAAAACTTGTTTGAAGTGTGATACATGATTATAGACAAGCCCTACTTGTGATTTCTATTAGTACTTGTGGTGATTATTTTTATTTCTTAATGCAACTTGTGTGATGTACTTCTTGATTAAATCTATACGTATTACATCCCTCCTCACTCTCTTTGAATATAAATTGAGTTCTCTCTTACATTTGATATAATAATTTAGGATAGTATTAGAAATATAAAACATGAAGGACATGAAAAGGATGAATACTGAACAACCATCAACAAGGATGCATCATCCATGGTGGTTTATTATGATTGGTGAAGTATTCAGTTTTATCATATACTACTTATGCTTGTGATGCAGCAAGCCATAGATGACCTTACTATTCCATTATTGAAAAATTATATTAGGAGGCCATACTCATCACATTTTATCATTATCACTTGTGTTGCTTATTTATCTATACAATATATACATATGTGGAAATTGTGTATTGATATGTACTATACCAAATTCCTTATTTAAATATTAGGCTTAAAATGACTTTCAACAAGAAATACAAATCATGTCATTGATCTATTTATGGGGGCTCAGCAAAGAGAGGTGCATTTTCCATCTTGGTGAGATGTGTGGCAAATATGTGGGTCTACCAAAGTAGGGTACATAGTTTATCAATATTTGTGATTGGGTGAAGCTTCACTAAGTATACTTAATATGATTAAGATCCTAAAGCCACATGGATGAGTGTTCCTATGGTTGTTTCCCATACATCTAAGAGTTGCATATGATGCAATTGACAAAATCTTCCTACCTAAATAATTAAGTCAGGGAAACTTGACTCATGTTACAATGAAACAAGGATCTCAACCCACAAAAAAGTTACTTTTGGTATTTTCCCAAATTTGTAGTGAGGAATATTAATTCTATTAAAATAGTTGGAGTAAATTTTTATTGAAAGGCCTAATTAAATGTAAAGACTTTTGAAATAAAAATAATAATTCTTTCCCAATGTTCTTTTTAGATCACCATGAAAATAATAACAACCTTTCATTGTGATCGGTCCTTGAGAAGGGAAAGCTCAATGGGATGAATTTGTGGATTGGTACAAAACCTTGTTAATTTTTCCAAAGCATGAGCTTAGCCTTGACGTATTGGATCATGATTGTTACAAAGATCCCACTCCTAATGTGCCAAAGGCTGAATGGTATGCATACAAGATGTATTTTTATAACTCTAATGATGTAGTGTTCCTTATGCTAGCCTCCATGGTGTCTGGCCTAAAGAGGAAGAATGAGAGCATACATGCCTTCGAAATTATTGAGCATATCAAAGGATTGTTTGAAGGACAATATATACAAGAGATACATGAAATACCAAAGACATCAATTTAGAGAAAATTGGCAGAGGGAGATCTAGTTGGTCCTCATGTGCTCAAGGTTGTTGGATATGTGGAAAACCCGAAGGGAGTGGGTTTCCCATGCGCCAAGAGTTGGCCACGCATTGCATCAGGAAATCATCTCCTTATCTCCATTTGTCATGAATTTCTATATGAATGAAATGTTTAAGTTGTTTCCTGAACTACTTACCATGTTGCAGACTATTGCACTAAACATAAAGAAGGTCAAGATGGATATGTGTCAATTATCAACGCCGTGAGAAAAAATTAGGGGAATAGAAAAGGTCAAGAAAGGTACTAATCATGAGTCCCAATATTTTTCTCTGAAGGAAAAGGGAGGTTTGTTTAGGAATGGAAATTTTCATGACTATCACAAGCCTAGGATTAGGAAGAGAAACTTCGTGATTCACCCACAACAACATAAGAAGTCAAATTGGATAGATCTACATCTTAGATATATATGTTATCGAGATTAACTTATCTACTTCATTATCATCAATATTGGATATTGAATGTTGATCTCACATAATTTGTAATGTGCAAGATCTAAAAGTAAGTTGACCACATAAGAAGGGTGTTGTGAGACTATAAATCACCAATGGTGCAAAGGTTTTTTTTGCAGGAACTTATAATTCATATATACCCTCAGGGTCTGTATTAGAATCAAATAGTTCAATTGTGTGACTTTCATAAGTAGAAATATGATTTTTATTACATTTAGATAAGAGTGGCATATCATTCCTAATAAAGAAGTGAGTTTATTCTATATTATTGGATGATATCTTCTATGGAAATTCTTTGATGTCTTGTGTTCTTCTACTATATCTTCATACACATGTTTATAATGTAAATAATGAATGGCTTAAAATGCATTACTCAAACATGGCATACTCATGTACTGTCACTTGGGCCATTTAAGTGATAAGAACATTTCTAAACTACATGAGGATGTATACTTAGTCTCATTTGATTAGTTATACGTTGAGACATGCAAACCACGTTTTTTTCTGGGAATGATGGAATATGAACCTTTTACTAGAAACAATGAGAGGGAACCTGTTACACCCCGATCTCACAATTTCCTCAAATCATGAGATTAGGGCGTAAGATGGGATTTGTATGCAACATAAAGAACACCCTTAACTTTATCTTTTCTTAAAATCTCTTGTTTCTTCGCATTGAACCACATATCATCTTAACAAAGGAATCTGAACATTTCTTCTACTAATCAGACTTTAATAGTAAAGATATGTGTATAAGCATTCACGATGTCTTTCACACATTATGCACATGAAACTTGTTAACTAGCATACATATCAAAGAGGAACAATATTACACATTGTAATTACAACTCTCTCTCTAAACTCTTACTGAGGACCTAGAGTGACAAGGACCGACTGACTCAACTAATCTCGTACTTGACTCCTGTGGAAGGTCTACACTGATGCTCTGACCATCTTCAAGTCCACGCGGTTAACCCTAAAAATGTTTGAGTAGAGGGGTGAGCCTACTCGCTCAGTGAATGAGTACTTCATGGAAACAGACTAATGCACTAATGTGATTACAGATATAATTTAAGTAAATGATATGCAATTTAACAACAATAAATACTACACTGAGCAGTTTTAAAACAATATAATTGAAATAACAAAGAATGTAAATATTGCATCCAAAGAATAACTACTAGAAGACTATGCTCTAGTCTTCCTTAACTCTTTTAATTATAAAGAACTTTGTGAACCTATATGATCGTATTTTATATTATGCCCTAAATATATGCAGTGTACTCTGCATATAAAGATCCACAACAAGTTCATGCTACGGTCCCACCGTACAAGACTTAGCGACACACCCGGGAAGTGCTAAGTCTGACTACTCGTCCTGGTCTGCACAGGACCCAGGCTCCACGGCCTCAACGCACAACCACGTGTGCTGCACAACCACGTGTGCTCCAGACTTCTCCTTTAACCTGAGTACACCGGCGGAGAGTCTCACAGGGTTACCTTCGTGACACAAGCACGAATGGTGTTAGATAACCAAGTTTTCTTTTGTTTTCGCAGTGCCATCGTGACACAAGCACGATTGTTGTTGGACACTACCTCTCTTTCCTCGTTTGTCCGTGACACAAGCACGGATGATGTTGTAACACGAGTTTCACCCCAAAGTTGCAGACCTGTCTAAGGGGTTCTACGGTGTTAGGGCATCTAGATCTAATAATTAGATAGCAGATAAACAATTAGATAGAAATATCACATAGCAACATCAAAACTCATGTATTCAACATATATCATATCTCAGTAACATCCCTTTCTAGGGCATGTCATATCTCATCACCTGCAATTTACGAGATATGTATTGAAATATAAGAAGCCCTGCAGTATGTAGATATCATCTCAGAGAGAACAAGCATATAAAGTTAACTGCACTAGAAACATACAATTTAACAATTAAGCATCACCACATCTCATATCGAGACCTTTCATATTACCATAGCATGATTCATTGAACACCCCATCCTTAGGGTTTCATTTGCCTTATTCATTCATCACATGCCAACACCCTACTCTTAGGGTTGCATTTGCCTCATTCACCTTTTCATTTACCTCATTCACTTGTCACATGGCTCTCATAAGGATTTCATAGGATATAAGCATTCACTAAATAAAGATTGTTTCCAACAAATCATATGCAATCAATATAGACATGAAACCATGGAAATTTAACTAAATTTAGGGTTTCCATACCATTCACTGAGATATCATGTATCAAGAATAAAATTCAATTAAGATAACCCATGTGGTACATCCTAACCACTTATAGGATTACTAGTCCTTTTCAATAAGGTTGAAACTCTAGCGATATCTCAATTAGGTCAAACCCTAATTACATCATTTGATATAAATCTAAAAGCATCCTCACTAGGAAGTGTTGTATACGTATCTGATATGAATCTACCATCAAAGAGTCGTTCAAATAGAAAAGGAATCCGTATCATATCAATTTTACAATAACTTAAATCAAACGGACATTTCAGGATTTAGAATTCACATGCTAAGCATTTAGGGATTTGGATGTTATAATCAAATTCGTGCATTAGAATGTTTGAAGGAAGAACCCACTCATCCTAAGGTGTGAAAACACCTCACAACTGCAGCTCAACTCAGGGAATCTCGAATTCCTATCAAATCCCTAGCAAATCTCCCAATTCTTCTTCCATTCAACTCGGGAACCTTGGAAATGAGGGATTATGAAGAAAGGGTGAGAAAAGAGGGAATTTCGACATCATCTTGGATCAAATAAGAGCAAGGACGGAATCTTGACATGAGATAGAATATTCACCATAAAAGTCTATGCAAAGGATCCAAACTTACTTGATTTCACCACTCTTGGGACCGCAGAACCCTAATTCAGCAATTCCTCCTCTTTCTCCACTCAAGCCCTAACTCTCCCTCTCTCTCTAGATTTTCGTTTCTCTGGAGTGAATGACGAATAATGAGAGCTGTGTGTGTGTGTGGTTGCTCATATAAGTCAATTGAGCTACTTGGGTCAATTGCATATTGACCCAACACTTAACTTTAATTATATTGGCTGAATATTCAGTTATACAAAAGTTACTGTAATTCGTTTATTTCAGAGATCAAACATTCTCCAACAATTATGGAAATTTAGCACGTTGTTAATAATTGATCTATAAAGCTTCAGTTAAAATTTGAGATCATTTGGAGTTACCAATAAATAATTAAAAATAGAACAGTGCACTGCTATATTGCAGTCTGCAATATATTCGGCCGAGTTTGTCCTGCACAAAACTCGACCGACACCCTTACTGTAGAGATCAAAAAGTCATCCAAAAATTATGCCAATTTAACAGAGTGTCTAAAACTGTGTTTTTCAAGCACAGTTAAAATTTTAGATCAATTGGATATACCAATAAAAAGATAAAATTCAATTACCACACTGCTGTAAAATTCTGGAAATGTGATCGGTCGAGTTTGAAACTCGGCCGATAAACAGGTCAGAGCATTCGTCAAAAATTCTGATATTTACCAATATTGTTCACATTTTATATATACAAATCATATCCAAATTTGAAGTAAATCAGAGTTACACATAAAATACTAAAAATAATTTAGTGAGACATTCTACTTATCAAATTCTGTATTCATGTATCATCAAAACCCTATTTGGGCCGATTAGGGTTTATGCTTCTCAAACCCTAATTCTCAAGACAAAAGAACATTTAGACTTCTTATCATAGTTAAAACATCCTAATTGTGTTATTGTCATTAATTAGATTTCAAGAATGATTATTCCAATTAATCTTTGCAATTGTCTAGGTAAACCCTAGTTTACCAATTAAGCTCAGATGGGGTCGTAACAACTCTCCCCCCTTTAGAATGTTTCGTCCTCGAAACATGAACCTACAAGAAAGATACATTCAAGGTTATTCTAAGCTTCTAAATCCTTCCATGTCATCATATTCTTGTATTTCATACCTGAATGTAGTTTTCAACATTAGATCTTTTAATTCTTTACTAAATCACAACATATTTCAAATAGTTCTCAATGATATCAAGCAAATTCTTTATGCCACAGTCAAACATAGAATACAAAGATAAACCACCACGCTTTCGCTGTGCAACTCTGATACTCTGATACAATTATCTCAACTTATGCGGCTCAGAAAGTTCTATTGTTCTATATCACCTTTAAGTGACAAAAGCAAGTTCACCATACTGTTTTAAACTTTAATCAAGTGCTATTCAAATAGCAAAACAGTCTTGAATTAAAAGGCTAGATTCAACAATCAATTGCACAATACTACTCTTGGCATCCTCATTGGGTCATGGATGCATGAGGTGAAGCATTACCACCTCATTCTATACTATCCCGTTTCAATCCTGGGACCTGTGGGTTATGGGCCCACACACAATTCAAAGTGTAACCATCGCATTATATCATTTTAGGGTTTCAACAACAGTAATAAGGTAATCCACGATTGTATCAGTCATTCAAGCATTAATCATATTCAATTACCATCACTCAGTTATATTAGAGCTAGGTATAACAAGCTACACCTCATTAGGGTTACTTGTCCAGACAATCTGATTATCATCCCTTTCTATTAATATGAGTGAATAGGTATAACTACCTTATTCAGGATATCCCTTCATGTGTTCTGACATCATCCACACCGTATCACCATATTACAAATACACAATGATAAGATACATATCAGGTATGAATTACTACAACTATCATACGCCTTTAATTTAACATATAGCTTGCACAAATACACTGAAATCATATGTAGAACCAACTTTCATACCTTAATATGCCTTCAACAAATCATACATGTAAAAACAAATTCTCATATTACACAAAGCTAGTGTTTTCCCATATCTCTTTGCTCATTCATTACTTCTTTACTTTTTTCTACCTATCCTTTTCATATGATTATATACAATAAACATCATTAGCATTGAATCATTTAAGATAGGAATGGATTATTCATCATTCTTGCTATCACACAAGAATTTATTTCTTATCGCACTTCATCATACTGTATGTCACTATTACATTCACTAGATGACCCCACCAAGGTAGTTATGCACCATATATGATTCATTTTCTCTTATCATTTCATTCCCATCTTGCTCTCATTAAGGAATATATGAAAGAGAAGATGACTTTAAGACTTGGAATTCTTGTATTCAAACATTCCCTTAATACATTCTCGTATGTAGATTTACTTAGTTATCAACAGAGATATTTGATTAATTAGCACCTGCCTGAATCTGACAACCTCTTTATATTATAATTTCTCCATCATATTTCAAACCCTTTCTTATGTTCCATAGTCCTCTCACCATATACTACTCTTTAACCAGTCATCTTTAATTCTAAATTTTTCTCTTATGACCATGTTGCTTATTCATATGTATGGTCATGTATACCATGTTGCACATATTTCCTCCTTTATTTTTATACTATTGTGAAGTTAACGTTCTAAATTAATAGTCCTTATATTAGTTTTTCCTCATGTTGAATACATTACATATTCTTCATTTTTAAATCAAGTGGATCATGCATGGGTCAAACATAGTTTCTCTTTCAATCAAGTTTTTCTCTCCTGAATACAGTCTACCTTTGTATGACTTATTCATTTGTTAAACTATACCTATGTTCTTTGCTTAGAAACTAGTTTGTTGTCCTAGTCTTATGAATTACATGTTCATACGATCCTCTTCACTTTTACTCTTTTGAAGACTTTTACTTCTATGGACCTATTGAATGCTCAACCCTATTCTCTACTTAGCCTTTGCTTTAGGGTTCATAAAAGCATTATACTCTATTCTATGATTCATTCTTCATGATTGATTCTTGCTATCTTGAACCATACATACATACATTTCACATATCTTTTCTATATTTCATATGTATAACTCACATAACATTAATCAATAAACTGATTATGAGCTTCATATCATGTTCTATTATTCCCAATTAAGGGTTTCACATTTGAGACCCCAAAGTTAAACCTCAGATATCAGTTTCAACTAATTCTTAGTTGTTCTGATCATGCCCATATGTTTCAACATCTTACTGTATGTACATTCTTACTCTTAGGTGGGTCTAATTATTCCAATTCTATTCTTATTATGCTATTGATAGGATTCATTAGATCCTAATAACGCATCCTGCCAACCGGACCAGGCTAAACCTGAAGTCCTAAAGCCAAGAACTACAAAGAATTACATTCTTCCTGAACTGCCACTCACAGCTCAGAAACTCGGCCGATTGGTCAGAAACTCGGTCGATTGCTTCACAACTCGGCCGATCCGCTTGAAACTCGGCCAATTAACTTGTCGTTTGATTTCCTGAAAAAGGAACTCGGCCGAATCACATACAACTCGGCCGATCAGTTTGCTGTTCGATTGCCTATTAAGGAAACTCGGCCGAATCACATACAACTCGGACGAATCGCGTACAGACTAAAAACCTAAACAGACATGCTGATGTCAATTTCACTTGAATCAGTGGGCAAAACTATAGAAACAAAAGCCCATTCAAAGGTCAATTCTAGTCTACTTGTTACAAAGAATGAAATCAATAAATGCTACAATTGCATAGTGTACAATAGATATTAAAGACCCATATTTCAAAGTTTTGAATATTTAAATTCAAACATATAAGAGCATTTTTGTACATTTCCAACAAAAACAACATTATGAAATGTAAGTTCTATCTCCTTTTTACATTTATGCTCTTAATTCTTGTTTCTTTTCTCGTTTTCTAACCCTAACATTTCTAGGGTTCCTCTCTAGCCCATTCTTCCACTGTATACCTGGCCAGGGTATACGTGAGAGAATAGACAGAGTAGCTTGTACTGGCTGATCCAAGTACTCAGATATCGGGCTAGGATATCCAAATACTCAAATCCCCAAAGCTAACATCAAACATCTCCTATCTGCCACACTTAGGACTCTAACTTACTAACTTAATGGTCCTTGACAACTCACCCTAAGCTCTGATACCAAGCTGTTACACCCCGATCTCACAATGTCCTCAAATCATGAGATTAAGGCGTAAGATGGGATTTGTATGCAACATAAAGAACACCCTTAACTTTATCTTTTCTTAAAATCTCTTGTTTCTTCGCATTGAACCACATATCATCTTAACAAAGGAATCTGAACATTTCTTCTACTAATCAGACTTTAATAGTAAAGATACGTGTATAAGCATTCACGATGTCTTTCACACATTATGTACATGAAACTTGTTAACTAGCATACATATCAAAGAGGAACAATATTACACATTGTAATTACAACTCTCTCTCTAAACTCTTACTGAGGACCTAGAGTGACAAGGACCGACTGACTCAACTAATCTCGTACTTGACTCCTGTGGCAGGTCTACACTGATGCTCTGACCATCTTCAAGTCCACGCGGTTAACCCTAAAAATGTTTGAGTAGAGGGGTGAGCCTACTCGCTCAGTGAATGAGTACTTCATGGAAACAGACTAATGCACTAATGTGATTGCAAATATAATTTAAGTAAATGATATGCAATTTAACAACAATAAATACTACACTGAGCAGTTCTAAAACAATATAATTGAAATAACAAAGAATGTAAATATTGCATCCAAAGAATAACTACTAGAAGACTATTCTCTAGTCTTCCTTAACTCTTTTAATTATAAAGAACTCTGTGAACCTATATGATCGTATTTTATATTATGCCCTAAATATATGCAGTGTACTCTGCATATAAAGATCCGCAACAAGTTCATGCTACGGTCCCACCGTACAAGACTTAGCGACACACCCAGGAAGTGGTAAGTCTGACTACTCGTCCTGGTCTGCACAGGACCCAGGCTCCACGGCCTCAACGCACAACCACGTGTGCTGCACAACCACGTGTGCTCCAGACTTCTCCTTTAACCTGAGTACACCGGCAGAGAGTCTCACAGGGTTACCTTCGTGACACAAGCATGAATGGTGTTAGATAACCAAGTTTTCTTTTGTTTTCGCAGTGCCATCGTGACACAAGCACGATTGTTGTTGGACACTGCCTCTCTTTCCTCATTTGTCCGTGACACAAGCACGGATGATGTTGCAACACGAGTTTCACCCCAAAGTTGCAGACCTGTCTAAGGGGTTCTACGGTGTTAGGGCATCTAGATCTAATAATTAGATAGAAGATAAACAATTAGACAGAAATATCACATAGCAACATCAAAACTCATGTATTCAACATATATCATATCTCGATAACATCCCTTTCTAGGGCATGTCATATCTCATCACCTGCAATTTACGAGATATGTATTGAAATATAAAA
This sequence comes from Alisma plantago-aquatica, assembly GCA_963693085.1. Lineage (NCBI taxonomy): Eukaryota > Viridiplantae > Streptophyta > Magnoliopsida > Alismatales > Alismataceae > Alisma > Alisma plantago-aquatica. Next base: position 1,317,130,114 of record OY856410.1, on the reverse strand, counting down.
AGCCCTGCAGTATGTAGATATCATCTTAGAGAGAATAAGCATATAAAGTTAACTGCAATAGAAACATACAATTTAACAATTAAGCATCACCACATCTCATATCGAGACCTTTCATATTACCATAGCATGATTCATTGAACACCCCATCCTTAGGGTTTCATTTGCCTTATTCATTCATCACATGCCAATACCCTACTCTTAGGGTTGCATTTGCCTCATTCACCTTTTCATTTACCTCATTCACTTGTCACATGGCTCTCATAAGGATTTCATAGGATATAAGCATTCACTAAATAAAGATTGTTTCCAACAAATCATATGCAATCAATATAGACATGAAACCATGGAAATTTAACTAAATTTAGGGTTTCCATACCATTCACTGAGATATCATGTATCAAGAATAAAATTCAATTAAGATAACCCATGTGGTACATCCTAACCACTTATAGGATTACTAGTCCTTTTCAATAAGGTTGAAACTCTAGCGATATCTCAATTAGGTCAAACCCTAATTACATCATTTGATATAAATCTAAAAGCATCCTCACTAGGAAGTGTTGTATACGTATCTGATATGAATCTACCATCAAAGAGTCGTTCAAACAGAGAAGGAATCCGTATCATATCAATTTTACAATAACTTAAATCAAACGGACATTTCAGGATTTAGAATTCACATGCTAAGCATTTAGGGATTTGGATGTTATAATCAAATTCGTGCATTAGAATGTTTGAAGGAAGAACCCACTCACCCTAAGGTGTGAAAACACCTCACAACTGCAGCTCAACTCGGGGAATCTCGAATTCCTATCAAATCCCTAGCAAATCTCCCAATTCTTCTTCCATTCAACTCGGGAACCTTGGAAATGAGGGATTATGAAGAAAGGGTGAGAAAAGAGGGAATTTTGACATCATCTTGGATCAAATAAGAGCAAGGACGGAATCTTGACATGAGATAGAAGATTCACCATAAAAGTCTATGCAAAGGATCCAAACTTACTTGATTTCACCACTCTTGGGACCGCAGAACCCTAATTCAGCAATTCCTCCTCTTTCTCCACTCAAGCCCTAACTCTCCCTCTCTCTCTAGATTTTCGTTTCTATGGAGTGAATGACTAAGAATGAGAGCTGTGTGTGTGGTTGCTCATATAAGTCAATTGAGCTGCTTGGGTCAATTGCATATTGACCCAACACTTAACTATAATTATATTGGCTGAATATTCAGTTATACAAAAGTTACTATAATTCGTTTATTTCAGATATCAAACATTCTCCAACAATTATGGGAATTTAGCATGTTGTTAATAATTGATCTATAAAGCTTCCTTTAAAATTTGAGATCATTTGGAGTTACCAATAAATAATTAAAAATAGAACAGTGCACTGCTATATTGCAGTCTGCAATATATTCGGCCGAGTTTGTCCTGCACAAAACTCGACCGACACCCTTACTGTAGAGATCAAAAAGTCATCAAAAAATTATGCCAATTTAACAGAGTGTCTAAAACTGTGTTTTTCAAGCACAGTTAAAATTTTAGATCAATTGGATATACCAATAAAAAGATAAAATTCAATTACCACACTGCTGTAAAATTCTGGAAATGTGATCGGTCGAGTTTGAAACTCGGCCGATAAACAGGTCAGAGCATTCTTCAAAAATTCTAATATTTACCAATATTGTTCAAATTTTATATATCCAAAGCATATCCAAATTTGAAGTAAATCAGAGTTACACATAAAATACTAAAAATCATTTAGTGAGACATTCTACTTATCAAATTTTGTATTCATGTCTCATCAAAACCCTATTTGGGCCGATTAGGGTTTATGCTTCTCAAACCCTAATTCTCAAGACAAAAGAACATTTAGACTTCTTATCATAGTTAAAACATCCTAATTGTGTTATTGTCATTAATTAGATTTCAAGAATGATTATTCCAATTAATCTTTGCAATTGTCTAGGTAAACCCTAGTTTACCAATTAAGCTCAGATGGGGTCGTAACAGAACCTAAATCTTTATAACTCACACATGTGGATGTTTGTGGTTCTTTTAGTTGAATGAGTTATGTAGGGTATGAATACATAATTACATTTACTAATGAGTTACTATATATGGATATGTATATCTTATGAAAGAGAAATAAAAATCCTTTAAAATGTTTAAGGTATTCAAAAATCAAGTAGAGAACAAGCATGGAATGAAAATTAAGGTGCTTCAATCTAATTGGGGTGGTGAATATATGTGTGAAGAGTTTGAGTACCTTCTCAAGGAGTGTGGTATTGTATCACAATTGACTTTACCAGGGATACCACAAGATAAATGTGATTTAGAGAGAAGGAATCACATATTGTTCTACATGGTGTGGTCCATGATGAGCCAAATCATACATTCTAATTCCCTTTGGGTAGATGCTCTAGAAACCACAATGTTTACACTTAATTACATTCTTTCTAAATCATTTCCAAAGAACCATATTAGATATGAACTAGGAAGCATCTCGTTATGTATTTTATGAAGGTTTGGGGTGGTGAAGCTTACATGAAGTGTTCATTTACTAAAATATTAGGAACCCAATCTAACAATTGTTAATTTTTCGGGGTATCCTTGGGAAACTAGAGGATGCGATATCTATATTCTATCTCAGAAGTTTTTGTTGTTAGAACCAATATCTTTTTGGACTAGAAATTCGTCTCTATAAATACTAGTGGGAGGAAAATATAATTATAAAAGGTTTGAGAGACACAAAATGTCAATGAACATGAATATGAATGTCAGTAGGAACCACAAGTTGTGGCATAGCCTCCCACTCAACAAACACATGAAGCTCATAGATTTAGTAGGACTCTTAATGAGCTAGAGAGAATTGGCTTTCTTGTGATTCAAGATGGCAATATGTTTTTCATGGATCAAGATGAGCCTACCACATTCAAATAAGCTATGGAAGGACCCGAATCTGGAAAATGGATTGATCCCATGAATCTAAAATGGAGGTCATGTATATAAACAAGGTATGCACTATGGTGGAACCACCTGGAGGAGTTAAACACGTTGGATGTAAGTGGGTCTTCAAAAAGAAGACTGGCATGGATGCAATGTCTAGAACTACAAAGGGAGACTATTGGAAAAAGGTTACAAACAAGTTCATCGTGTAGACTAATGAACTTTCTTACAAGTCACCATGGTCAAGTCGATTAGGATCTTGCTAGCCATTACAACATATCATGGCCATGAGATATGGTAGATGGATGTCAAAACCACATTCATTAACATGAATATTCTTGAGGATATGTAAATGACACAACTGGAGGGTTTTCAATCTCCAAAGGATGTTAGAAATGTCTATAAGCTATAAATGTCAATATATAGATTGAAGCAAGCATCTAGAAGCTAGAGTCTGCAACTTGATGAATCAATCAAAGAGTTTCACTTCATCAGGAATGAAGAAATACCTTGTGTTTATAAAAGGATTACTGGGAAAATTGTGGTATTCCTTATATTATATGTGGATCATTTAATACTCATGGGAAATGTTATCCTGACTCTACAAAGGGTGTACATGTAGTTGGGAAAGAGTTCCATAATGAAGTCCTAGTAGAAGCAACCCATACTCAAGGTATCACAACCTATAGAGATAGATACACAAGGAATTATGGCTTAAGTCAAAGTACATACCTATAAAAGGTTCTAATACTCTTAAGAATTAAAGAGTTTGAGAAAAGGAACTTACACATGTCTTATGGAATGAGTATTTCTGAGGCCAATTGCTACAAATTTTTGGAAGAAAGGAACCATGTGAATTAGATTTCATATGCCTTTGTAATTGGATCTATTTTGTGTTCAACATTATGTAAATGCTTAGGTGTGTCATATTCATTGAGCGTGATAATATATCAAGAAGATCTAGGTGAAGGTCACTATACTACATTATAAAACACTCTTAAGTACTCAAGAAGAGCTAAGGATGCATTACAATTATATACATGTGATGGACAATTGGTTGAGAGAGGCTACACTAATGCAACATTTTAAGTTGAGAAAGATGGTTATAATTGCAATATGGTTATGTAATTTTTTAGTGGTGATTTTGAGAAATGTCGGAGTTCCAAGAAAATGACAATGTTTGGCTCTACAACAAATGATGAGTATATTATTGCATCATATGATGATAATAAAATTAGAGGGGTCAAGAATTTCATTGTTTAAATTTGATATATCAAATTTTGACTACAATGGGACTAACATTCAAGACAAACTACCCATATAATATTAGCATTTCAAGTGTATTATATGTTGCTTCCATTGCATATAAGAAATCATTGAGATAGGGATGTGAAGATTAGTACGGTATTGATAACATGCAATATTATTGATACCTTGACAAAGGTATTTTTGCAAAAGAATCATGATGGCCATGTTGGATTACATGGTATTATATATGTGCATGATTGTCTTTAGAGAAAGTGGGATACGATTGGTGTATTTGCCGAATAAGCCAATCAGTGTATGATGTATGTAGTATATTATCTTTTTTCGTTTAACTAAGAAAGTCTATTCAAATTTATCAATGTGCATATGGTTTTCATAAAATTTCTACACAAAATTTTTACCCATAGAATGATTGGTTCAAAGGAATGTGACTTCATGTACATGACTTGAACATGACTTCCTAATGGATGCTACAAAGATATTCATAAACATCTATAGTCAAGTATTATTATGGGATGACTAAAATAATGCACGTGAGACTAGTTTGTGTGGGGACTGATGACCATGTCTATGTAGGGTTTTGGAGGAGGCAGAGAAGCAGCGGAAACAAAAAAAAATTTCTCCCCAAACCCAGAACAAAAGGAATCGCGTCAACGTCTATATAATAGGAAGGATGGTTTGTGAATCATACCTTGTCCCGAGGCTTGCTCGGCGACAGTACCACGCGCCATGCGTGATCTTCACCTCCAGTCTTGGACGGTGTCTGTGCAGCTCCTGGTCGCACCGGGACTGAAGACTCCTCCTCCTACCGGACTATTGGATGACAGTTGTCCTCCTGAGCGGCAATGTCCTCCCGCCTCTGAAGTAGTCCACACGGACCACCTGGAACTCCACTCTCCTTGTCCCACAAGGAAGTGGAAGGAGTCGCACCCTCCTGTTGACGTACTAGTCGCCAACACACTCTTCTGTTGTCAATTGCAACTGCAGTTGTCCTTCCCTTGTTGCACCTCCCTTTGCGGGAAGTACTTGCTCGGGCTCTCTCTCGGTTACCAAAACCAGAGAGAACGACAAATTTGCAGAGAAATCAACTTGCACTGAGTCGTACTCTGAGAAGCCCCCAATACCCCTATATATATAGGCGGGTCATGGGACAGGGTTCTCTGTGCCCTGAAATATGGGACTAAAAACAGGAGTAGAAGGGTTCGGAATTTTCCACAAAAAGCAACCATCTCGCAACCTGAACCGGTTGATTGGGGACCTGAACCGATCGGCTCACCACTGAACTGATCGTTTGGGACCCTTGAACCGATCGGTTCACTCATGAACCGGTCGGTTGGGGTTCCAGGTTGGTTCCCGATTGACTTTCCTTCTTTTCTTTCCAATCGGTATCGAATACCAATCCTATTTCCAATCAAATTGGATAATTGAAACGAAAGGAAAATTCTCACCAATCCTACTTTCCCAAGTTGCTCGATTGCACCAGTTGAACTGATCGGTTCAACACTTGAACCAGTCATTTCACTCTGTGCATGAGCCGATCGGTTCAACAATTGAACCGACCGGTTCAGCAACCTCAGCCGACCGGTTCATCACATGAGCCGATCGGTTGGGAGTGCAGGTTGTGCAAAATCAGTCAAATGTGATTTCAATCAATCTGATACTCCAATCAATGCATCCAACACCTTGAACATTATGATATTGAGCTATCGATTAATTGAGTGTTTAATTGAACTACTAAACTTCTTTAGTAATCAATCTAAACATTGCTTGTGGACAAAACTCCTCTTCCAGGTTAAATCCTATGTGTGTGACCCTGTAGGTCCATTTCACGTTGGCAATGAAAGTCCATAACATTTATGACTTCACAAGCAAAGAGCGGTGCCTAGTTATACATCAGTGCTACCCAAGTGAAAGTAGAAAGTTGGAGAACAACTTTTATCCTAAAATCCGTGAATGGTGTTACAGTGAATGTATAATTCCTTTGTCACTGATATCTAGAATGCACTCGAGGCATGGAACAGTCATCCTGTCAATGTTCATTCATTTCCTTGATCTCAGAGTAGACCGAGTGAGATGTATATGACATCAATATCACATATTGATTCACACGTGCATGCGCATGCCTTTATCAATCCTACTCATCAAGTGGCCAAGGATATCAAACTCCCTCAGGAGGGACAAATCCCATATCTATCACTCACCCCTCAAAAGCTCCATGTGTCAAAGCCACCCAATCATCACCTTTATAACAACCCATATTTCAGGATTGCGTTTGATGATGTCAAAGTATACCCAACGACATGTGTTGAGTGTAGTGATTTCAAGTCTAAGAATCACACTCACCACCAACACTGTGAGAGCTGACTGTGACTACCAAGTCATGGTTCCATGTGTCACTCTCACGGTGGGTCTGTCCGGTACCTTGTTCTCTAACAAGTACTTATGTGCTTGGTTTGATATCACTATATCATGACTAATGAGATTCTGTCATCAACCAACACACAATCTAGTCTTTAGTGTTATTGATGTCTATGGTTATTTCCACAATAACAACTGACTAGGGACTAAACAAGAAAGAATACGCTTAGCATCCGTATGATCTCATTGTTTAGGTCCTCAACCCAAAAGCATACGTCATTGAGTAAAACAATCTTCAGACATCTATCATGTTACACCATCATCTCAGAAATAGTTTAAACATATAGATTGGAAATTGCCTGTATTATTATTCAAATCATTTACAAAGTATCCCATTACAATCATCATATGACTTGCTCTATGGGCAGACATACCAACAGACTCCCACTTGCACTTAGAGCCAGTCACCAAGGAAACGCAGTCCTTGTGACCTAGCATGACCATCATGCTTCTGCTGAGAAAGGGCCTTAGTCAGTGGATCAGCTATGTTATCTTCAGTTGGTACTTTGTAAATCTTCACATCTCCTCACTGTACGATCTCTCGTATGAGATGGAAGCGCCGCAGTATGTTCTTGGACCACTGATGTGATCTGGGCTCCTTAGCTTGTGCAATAGCTCCATTATTGTCACAATAAAGCTCAATTGCATCATAGCTACTGGGAACTACACCAAGTTCATAAATGAACTTCCTGATCCACACAGTCTCCTTTGCTGCATGTGAAGCAGCAATATACTCAGCCTCTGTAGTAGAATCGACAACTGTTTCTTGCTTGGAACTCTTCCAGCTCACAGCTCCATTATTAAGGCAAAACACAAATCCTGACTGCGATCTGTAATCATCTTTATCGGTTTGGAAGCTTGCATCAGTGTAACCCTTTACAACCAGCTCTTCCTCGCCGCCGTAAACAAGAAATTGATCCTTAGTCCTTCGCAAGTACTTGAGGATGTTCTTCACAGCTGTCCAGTGAGCATCCCCGGGATCTGACTGGTACCTGCTTGTCATGCTAAGAGCATACGAGACATCTGGGCGTGTGCACAACATAGAATACATGATGGATCCGATGGCTGATGCATATGGGATCCCATTCATACGCTCCCTCTCTTCACAAGATTGGGGACATTGAGCTCTAGAGACGGTGACTCCATGTAACATGGGGATTTTGCCTCTCTTTGAGTTCTCCATGTTGAACCGCTTCAGCACCTTGTCAATGTACGTGCTCTGACTTAGTCCGAGAAGCCTTCTAGATCTATCTCTATAGATCTTAATTCCTAGAATGTAGGATGCTTCTCCTAAGTCCTTCATTGAGAAAGTTTTCCCAAGCCAAGTCTTTACCTTCTCTAAGGCTTAGACATCATTCCCCATCAAAAGTATGTCATCCACATACAATATGAGGAATGTGATCGTGCTCCCACTAACCTTCTTGTACACACAAGGTTCATCTTCATTTTGAATAAAACCAAACACTTTGACTTCTTCATCAAATCGAAGATTCCAACTCCGAGATGCTTGCTTCAATCCATAGATTGACCTTTGCAGTTTACAGACTTTATTGGCATTCTTTGGATCTACAAAACCTTCAGGCTATGTCATGTACACATCCTCATGTATATTCCCATTAAGGAATGCGGTTTTAACATCCATCTGTCAAATCTCATAGTCATAATAAGCTGCAATAGCAAGCATGATCCTGATGGACTTAATCATGTCAACTGGAGAAAAGGTTTCGTCATAGTCAACACCTTGAACTTGTCGAAATCCCTTTGCAACCAACCTGCCTTTATAAGTTTGCACATTGCCATCCATGTCGGTCTTTTTCTTGAAGACCCACTTGCACCCTATGGGTTTTACCCCTTCGGGTGGTTCCACCAAAGTCCATACTTTATTGGAGTACATGGATTCCATCTCAAATCTCATGGCTTCAAGCCATTTCTCAGAATTTGGTCCTTCCATAGCCTCTACGTAGGTAGTTGGATCATCATCTATGATCAACTCTCCACCTTCCTGATTTACAATGTATCCAAACCTCTCAGGTTCAAGGCGAGTCCTACTAGATCTACGAGGTCCTTGTGTTACCTGAGGAGACTGAGATTCCACAACACCTTGTTAATCTACATTTTCCTTTGGTACATCTACCGGTTCTATGTTTTCTTGTTGGGCTTGAACCTCTTCAAGCTCTATATTCCTCCCATTGCTTCCTTTGGAAATAAATTCCTTCTCTAGGAACACAGCTGTCCTGGTAACAAACACTTTGTTGTCAGTAGGGTGGTATAAATAGTATCCCCTCATTTCCTTGGGGTATCCAACAAAATAACATTTATCGGATTTGGGTCCGAGCTTATCAGGAAATGTTTTCTTGACGTAAGCCTCACAACCCCAAATCTTCAGAAAAGACAAGTCGGGACACTTCCCTGTCCATATCTCATATGGTGTCTTTTGAACCGATTTAGATGGCACACGGTTAAGTGTGAACGCGGCGGTTTCAAGAGCATAACCCCAGAAAGAAATTGGAAGATCAGCAAAACTCATCATTGATCGCACCATATCTAACAATGTGCGATTCCTTCTTTCAGACACACCATTATGCTGTGGTGTTCCAGGAGGAGTCCATTGTGATACAATACCACGGGCTCGTAGAAGGTCCTCAAACTCCTGGCTCAAGTATTCTCCACCTCGATCGGAATGAAGTGCCTTAATACTTTTACCAAGCTGGTTCTGTACTTCATTCATGAAATCCTTGAACCTTTCAAGGGCTTCTGACTTATGTTTCATCAGGTACACATAGCCATACCTACTGAAGTCATCAGTAAAGGTAATGAAGTACTGATACCCACCTCTGGCATTAGTTCTAAAAGGCCCACATACATCAGTATGTATGAGTCCTAATAGATCACTAGCTCTCTCACCTTTACTTGAAAAGGGAGTCTTGGTCATCTTGCCCAACAAACAAGATTCACACGTCTCTATTGATTCATAATCAAAAGAGTCTAGATAACCATCTTTATGGAGTCTAGAAATGCGCTTCTCATTTATGTGCCCTAGACGACAATGCCAGAGATATGTTTTGTTTGAGTCGTTGAGTTTTTGCCTTTTGGTGTTTACGTTGTATACACTTGTCTCTAAGTCTATCAAGTATAGACCATAATACATAGGGGCACTTCCATAAAAGATCCCATCTTTAAAAATGGAACACTTTCCATTCTTAATAAGAAATTCAAATCCATCTTTGTCCAAACAAAAGACGGAAATGATATTCCTATTTATGGCAGGTATGTAATAGCAGTTCTTCAACTCTATTATTATCCCACTAGGTAGAGTTAACTCATAGGTTCCTACGGCACTGGCGGCAAATCTTGCCCCATTAGCAACTCGTAGTTCAACCTCGCCTTTCCCTAAAGGCCTACTTCTATTAAGATCCTTCACATTTGAACAAATGCGAGATCCGCATCCGGTATCAAGTACCCATGACAAAGAAGTAGTGAAGTTAATCTCTATCACGTATACACCAGAAGTAGAGATCTCTATCTCCGACTTCTTCTGCCATTGTTTCTTCCATCCTCTCCATGTAGAAGAAATTGGTTTGGCGAGAGAACACTTCTCTCCCTTACCTACTTTCTTCTTCAGCAACGCATTAAGTGTACATAGAGTGGATTCTAAGGCTCCTGGTATATCTGGATTGTGCAGAACACTTCTCACAGTCCTCAACCAGTTACGAAATGTATTCTCAATTAATTTGCCCATTTTAAAAGATGATTCTTTTCCCATTCTACAAGAGAAAAATTGCATTTGTCAAAACCTTTTTGATTTGATTTGAATAAAATTTGACGATAGTTAATTAGGCCTTTAATTAATTACCGTTCCCACTATTTTGACTCAAACTGATAGCCCTCACCATCAATTTGGAAGATTGCAGCGTACAATCTTCTAGTGGGTCAAGATCCTGAAATCCTCTGAGCCATGGACCAGCTTGGGCTCTCACCCACAACTCAGATCTTCCAGGTAGGCAACTCTTGCCAATTGCATCATATGCAACTCTTGAAAGATGTCATCTGCAACTCCTTGCAATGATCATCTCCATGCCTCAAGGTGTTAGATCCTATCTAGGTCACCTTGTTAAGTCCGACCCAAATCCAACACGATGAACATGCACCCTGCTTGGGCAGACCCACATATTCATCCTTCACACTTCCACGAGATAGACGGTGCACCACGCTTGGGCGTGCCCACACTTGGTCGATCAAGCTTTTCACGTGTGTCGCATTTGGAAGGCATCGAAAACTTAATATTTAATGAGGGATTTGGTTTTTATATACATATACATATCCAATCACCACAATATATAGTATGTATCATATACATGCTATATCCCACAGAAAACATGCAAAATGATAAAAAGCAATGATTATGGCCATCCTATTTGTGATTCCTCGAGCCAAGAGGAATCACGGTCATCTAGGTCTACATCACATGCAACCTGTACAAGATGATATATGTGCCTGCCTTTCTGGGTTTGATTAGCTCATCTCCATGATTGATCGGTTCGCCATCAAGTAGGTTGTTCGGGTGCCACCAGCCGACCGACTGGCGCCTCCAGGTGATTGGTTCACCAGTCATCGTGCATCTCTTCAAGTTTCCACCCGCTCATCTCATTCCTCGAACCGGCCATCTGGATCACCAATCGATCGGTTCACTCCTTGAACCGATCGTCTTCAGGTTGTCTGCCGTTCTTTGACATAACAGGAAATAAAATCTATCCTATTTACAATTGAATTGTGAAACCCCGAGTTACATTCGGGGGGAGCAAAGGTAGGAAAAGAATTCTCGAATTATTTCGAATTACATCAGGAATAGGAGAAGGGAATCGGTGCGCAGACCGAGATGCAAGAAACCACACAAACAACCACACAGAGATATAGGGGTTTATAGGCCATAATCATGCTACACATCCACCACAAAACTCATTTAAGGGCGGCGTGTATCGAGTGCATTAATATTACATATCATATATGTATATTAGGGATTTGTGGATTGGACATGTATAAAGCCGATATTATTCGCATCGCATGCAATAAATAAAGGCAACAAACCAAAATCGATCATATCGATAATCTTAAAATATAGAGAGGTTGACGTGGCTCTGATACCACTGTAGGGTTTTTGGAGGAGGCAGAGAAGCAGCGGAAACAAAAAAAAAATTTTCTCCCCAAACCCAGAACAAAAGGAATCGTGTCAACGTCTATATAATAGGAAGGATGGTTTGTGAATCATACCTTGTCCCGAGGCTTGCTCGGCGACAGTACCACACACCTTGCGCGATCTTCACCTCCAGTCTTGGACGGTGTCTGTGCAGCTCCTGGTCACACCGGGACTGAAGACTCCTCCTCCTACCGGACTGTTGGATGACAGTTGTCCTCCTGAGTGGCAGTGTCCTCCCGCCTCTGAGGTAGTCCACACGGACCACCTGGAACTCCACTCTCCTTGTCCCACAAGGAAGTGGAAGGAGTCGCACCCTCTTGTTGACGTACTAGTCACCAACACACTCTCCTGCTGTCAATTGCAACTGCAGTTGTCCTTCCCTTGCTGCACCTCCCTTTGCGGAAAGCACTTGCTCTGGCTCTCTCTCGGTTACCAAAACCAGAGAGAACGACAACTTTGCAGAGAATTCAACTTGCACTTAGTCGTACTCTGAGAAGCCCCCAATACCCCTATATATATAGGCGGGTCATGGGACAGGGTTCTCTGTGCCCGGCAATATGGGACTAAAAGCAGGAGTAGAAGGGTTCGAAATTTTCCACAAAAAGCAACCATCTCGCAACCTGAACCGATCAGTTAACAAGTGAACCGGTCGGTTGGGGACCTGAACTGATCGTTTGGGACCCTTGAACCGATCGGTTCACTCATGAACCGGTCGGTTGGGGTTCCAGGTTGGTTCCCAATTGACTTTCCTTCTTTTGTTTCCAATCGGTATCAAATATCAATCCTATCTCCAATCAAATTGGATAATTGAAATGAAAGCAAAATTCTCACCAATCCTACTTTCCCAAGTTGCTCGATTGCACCAGTTGAACCGATCGGTTCAACACTTGAACCGGTCATTTCACTCTGTGCATGAGCCAATCGGTTCAACAATTGAACCAACCGGTTCAGCAACCTCAGCCGACCGGTTCATCACATGAGCCGATCAGTTGGGAGTGCAGGTTGTGCAGAATCAGTCAAATGCGATTTCAATCAATCTGATACTCCAATCAATGCGTCCAACACCTTGAACATTATGATATTGAGCTATCGATTAATTGAGTGTTTAATTGAACTACTAAACTCCTTTAGTAATCAATCTAAACATTTCTTGTGGACAAAACTCCTCTTCCAGGTTAAATCCTATGTGTGTGACCCTGTAGGTCCATTACACGTTGGCAATGAAAGTCCATAACATCTATGACTTCACAAGCAAAGAGCGGCGCCTAGTCACACATCAGTGCTACCCAAGTGAAAGTAGAAAGTTGGAGAACAACTTTCATCCTACAATCCATGAATGGTGTTACAGTGAATGTATAATTCCTTTGTCACTGATATCCAGAATGAACTCGAGGCATGGAACAGTCATCCTGTCAATGTTCATTCATTTCCTTGATCTCAGAGTAGACCGAGTGAGATGTGTATGACATCAATATCACATATTGATTCACACGTGCATGCACATGCCTTTCTCAATCCTACTCATCAAGTGGATAAGGATATAAAACTCCCTCAGGAGGGACAAATCCCATATCTATCACTCACCCCGCAATAGCCCCTTGTGTCAAAGTCACCCAATCATCACCTTTATAACAACCCATGTTTCAGGACTACGTTTTATGATGTCAAAGTGTACCCAACGACATGTGTTGAGTGTAGTGATTTCAGGTCTAAGAATCACACTCACCACCAACACTGTGAGAGCTGACTGTGACTACCAAGTCATGGTTCCATGTGTCACTCTCACGGTGGGTCTGTCTGGTACCTTGTTCTCTAACAAGTACCTATGTGCTTGGTTTGATATCAATATATCATGACTAATGAGATTCTGTCATCAACCAACACACAATCTAGTCTTTAGTGTTATTGATGTCTATGGTTATTTCCACAGTAACAACTGACTAGGGACTAAACAAGAAAGAATACTCTTAGCATCCGTATGATCTCATCGTTTAGGTCCTCAACCCAAAAGCATACGTCATTGAGTAAAACAATCTTTAGACATCTATCATGTTACACCATCATCTCAGAAATAGTTTAAACATATAGATTGGAAATTGACATTATTATTATTCAAATCATTTACAAAGTATCCCATTACAATCATCATATGACTTGCACTATGGGCATACATACCAACAGTCTCATGGGTCATATATATTGGATACCAAGTCAAATGCATGAGTACTTTTAGGGAACATGTGTAAAAGATCGACCCAGATTGAGATTGATTCATGAACCGTTGTTAGATATTCATAATCATATCTCAAATTATATAGTGGCGTTGTGGTCCTTTGACCTCAAACACCACAATAATGGCATGACGATCATCATATTTTGAAATGTAGGGAAATACGGCGGTAGATAAGGAAGTGGAAACAAAAATTTTGTTGCCATATTCCCCATTAAACAATAGACCGCATCAACAACTATAGGATGTACATGATGGTTTCAAGGATATACTTGGTCTTGATGCAAGTTCAGTGATAACCTCGTCATTGTTTTGTGCACATTTCTTCAGGTCTCACTCGAACACCATCTGTAGCAACTCCTAGTTGATCACCACGGATAGTAGCCTAACGTTGTCCTCCTAGAGGGAAAAGCTCCTCTCCTCTAGAGTAGTTAACACGTACCACCTAAAACTCATGTCATTCTAGTAGAATAGACAGGAAGGAGTTGTCCCTATGCGTTGGTGTACTAGCACCAACTTGCTCTCCCACAATTGTTCTCTCTTGTTATCCCTCCCTTTATCAGATAGAACTTGCTCACATTCTCTTAGTTACCACAACCAGAGAAGACAAAAATTGTCAAAGGAAATTTAGTTCTGTCTCTAGGAAGCCCCCTATAACCCTCTATTTATAGGAGGGTTAGGGTCAGAGCTCCCAATCTATTTGGTAATGGAAGGGACTGGAATCTCATGAAAATTTGCAACCTGTGAGCGGTGAAATGGGTGATCTTTTCAACCCTTGAACCGGTCATTTCATCATGTTTACCATTCATATTTGTATTGCCAATTATAATCTAGTTAATGCACAACATGACATCAACACTAATCATTGATGCAATCTAATTGATCCATGAATTAGGGATATCATACCATGAGACGGTCGTATTATGATATTGAGTCGATTGGTTCACTAAGGGAACCGATCCGTTCATGCCCTGGTTCATCCAAAATTCAGCCAATACAATTTCTAATCCACTTGACACTCCAACGAGTTGGTTTAACCCTTGAACTGGTCGGTTTCAGACTCCAGTCAGTCAATTTGTTATTTAGTTGAATACCTAAACACTTTAGTATTAAATTTAATTATCATTCATGATTAAACTACTCCAATTGTATCCTTTGTGTGTGACCCTATAGGTTCCTATTTACATTGGCAGTGAATATCTGTAACCAATTTATGACATCACAAGCAAAGAGTGGTATCTAGAAACACATCATTTCTACCCAAGTAAATGGAAAGCTGCAGAACTAATTTAACCTACAATTTTTGTTTGTGTTATAGTGTTTATATAGTTCCTTTATCACTAATATTCAGATTGAACTCAAGGCATGGAATAGTAATCAACATTCAATCTTGGTTTCTTGAACCAGAGTAGACTCTCTAGGATATGTGTAAGTTCAATATCACATATTGACTCACATGTGCATGGTGATGCATTTATGAGTCTCATTAATCAAGTGGCCAGGATTGTAACACATCGATCACAAAACCATGTTTTACTTAAGCAAAAGCATTCTCTAAGCAGCGGATTACCGAAAATCACTGAAAATTAAAACCTTTTTACCAAGAGATCCATCAAACGAAAACTTTCTCACATAGAACAAAAGTAACACACTTACATTCTGGTTAAAAGATACATGACATGCATCATCTCTTTTTGAGAATTACAAGCATCAACTGCTCTTGTTAAACTAAACACAAGTTGTGTAAATTCTCGAGGCACTAAGCCAAAATCTTGAAAAACTTACTACTACTCCAAGGACATGAGAGTACAGAGACGACACATAGGACTCTATATACATCTATACATGGAATAGCAACTAGTGTCTCCACCTGAGACTTCACTGTTTTCCATGCTGCTACTGTCCTTCTTCTACTAAAGGATTTCTGCCTTCTCGTCCGTGTCCACCTAAAAATGTGGTTCCCACAGGGTGATACAATTGTAAATTTCCCCAACGAGAGATATAACTCTCCGCCAGAAACATTATTATCACAACTAACGATGATAATTATGAACAGAGGGATCGTATTTGTTTGAAAATGGTTAATTCAATGTCTGACAGATTAGAACATTATTCTTATTACAAGAATTGCAGCAATAACTTGATAGAGCAATATTTTACTTATCCATTAAGGAATATGAAGAACATGTATAACATTTATTCACTATAGAATCATTTCCACAGCACTAACTCTCTTCAGGCTTAGATCATATATCTAATGCCTGGCATTGTCATTGTTGATTTATGGCCTGTAGCCATACTATTTTTACAAATTATTGGGGTCTTAATCCCTCAACTCATCAAGTACATTTCCACTTCTTAACAAGTTCATCATCATGATTATAGAATCTGGGTATTTGAACCCATATCTCATCATAGAATACTTATTTCCACTTATTAGGTAAGTTAATACCTTCAAATCATCTGACCAAGGACATTATGATTCTTGCTACACAAATTATTGCACATAGTACACAAAGCTCATATCACCTCTTATTTCCTCCTCAAAGAAATAAGGCATATTATGGCTTATAAAGCTCATAAACAGGCTCAATAATTAAAACATCATATGGCACACAGGGTTCATTAATTTTTTAGATTACATCTCACTGAGCAACAAAGCATATGAAGGCTTATAAAGCCTATAAAACATTCTCCATAAACAGAGTAGCATAGCCCATACCTGGCTATACTCTTCATCTCATCAATCCTGCATCATTAGTAATCATAATTACAATTATAATGCTTTTATATCAGCATCATACAACACCAAGTAATATCACTATTCCCTCTTTAGGGTTCATGGTATCTCTTTCATATCAGCACACACAACACTAATTAATATCACTATTCCCTCTTTAGGGTTCACGGTATCTCTTTTATATCAACACCCTCTGTTAGGGTTTTCCATAAATAATCACTTAGGTTCTTAACATCACAATATTAATGATCAGCCCTATTTCATTGCTTCTCACAACTAGAAGCTAATATTGATATCATAAGTATGCAACATACTTATTTATTCTCATCATTCATCATTGAATGTATTATCAACACAAAGTATGAGTTTCTCTCTCATCTTTATCAGAATATGATTGTATCATAGTCTATTGATTTGGATTAACCTTTTCATAAGGCATGTTAGCCTACTTTCAACAAGGTACATTACATCTCAATGTAAAAGACATGAAACATTTCATATGTCACTTATCCAATTATATTGGATTTAAAGCACATCAAGGTATTTTAGTATTGGGGTGTTGGATGGGATATCTATCATGTCTTGATATATCACTTCCCTCCTCACCTTTATATTACTTGAATTCATCCACTTAGTTTGTATTAGGTTATTTCCCATCCTAATACTTTATGCATCAAATCATGACATTTATCATGTTATGAATTGGTCAAAAGTCACTTATTTAGAATATACAACCATTGCCAATGATATGGACTCATCTCAAGTTAAGACATTGTTAATATAGGGTTGACCATTATCAACCACTCTAGGTATTTCACCTATCAAGGTATTAGCCATACCATTACTTGGTGTTACACTCATTACTCCTAAGAGTGTCTTTCTCTCTCCTTTTCAAGGTGTATAGGGTAGAATCATGTGCATATATTCACCATTTCGGGTTGGAGATGTATAGGCACTCACCATATCGGGATAGAAGTACATGAAAACCATCCATATCGGGCTAGAGGTGTATGAACACTCACCATATCGGGTTAGGATTTTCACTTGTCTCCATGTCAGGCGTGAGGTATCTTCTTGACCTCATATCGGGCACAAGGTATATGTATGTGTCGCCCATGACACTTATGAGGTATCAACCCATCACCATGTCGGGATACCATGTTGCCTAGGGTTGTGTATCGTGCAACCCTATCATGCAAGGTCATGTAGGCCTCATGATACTAAGTACCAATGATGTATTGTATAATCATATTGTGCAATAGTACTTGTTACTCTTCACTTATACTGAGTTATCCAAATTAGGGTTTCATATCAACTTACAAGTATACATTTAACCTTATATAGACTTACAAGTCTATACTTGACTCCCTATCATGCAAGAGGTGTATACGACACCCCCATATCGTGAAAGAAGGTATACAATCATATCCATATCATTTTAATGGAGTAGGTGCATCACCATATTGGGTTAGAGGTGCTTGTTTATATGCTTGCACCTGATATCACTTTTATAAAGTGATACCACCATCTTCAAGCTCTAGACCTTAGTTATAACCATTATAGTTCATGTAAACAGGTCTAAGAAACTAATAGAACTCATAATCTCATCAACTATTTCAGTAAATTTTAGAATTAAAATTATTTCACTAAGTATAGAAATTTAGGTGATGAATAATTTCATGACTGAGTTCAAGTTATATAACCCACCTTAAGAACCACTTCAAAGCTCCAAGCTCCAAAGCTCCTCGTTCCTAAGGTTGAAGATGACTTATGAAAAGTTCAAGGCTCGTTCACAACTCCTTCATATTCAAGGAATCACCATGGATAAACAATTGGTGAAGAAGAAAAGAAAAGGAGATCAAAACCCTAAAATCATGCTTCAATTCAAGGTTGAAGATGATCTTATCCTTACCTTAGGGTTAAGTATGAGCTCCTTCTTTCTCCTTTACACCTTTGCACGATACACTAGTTTCCTTGCACGATATGGCAACCCTCTTGAATGATATGTCACTCACTTGCATGATATGCCATTCAACTCTTCACCCTATTGACCGATATCACCTTATATGGCCAATTTCACCTACTTGACCGATATGCTCTTGCCATGGGCGATATCCCAAAGCCTATGCACAATACCACATCATCCCTTCACGATATGGGAGATCTATGCACGATACCTTAGGGTAGGAGGGTGGTAAGGGTCGCAAAATTGCACCAAGGGGTGAAACTAGGGGTATATATACTTGTAGTTCATGAAGGAAAGCAAAAAGGAGGTGTCAACATTTTGAGCTAGTAGGTTCCACGTGTCATGCATGGGTGACAAGTGTACATGCATGCATAAACATTTATCTTGTCTTGCAACACGGTTGAGGATCATCTTGAGATGTAAATTCGTCCATTACGTATCCATTTGGATAAGATATAACAACAAAATTACCACTTTATTCACGACTCATCACAACTTTGCTAAGGAAGTTGTAACCCGACACACCTCACCTCCTTGAGGTGCTTGCACAATATGGACTTTTCCAAGAGTTCACAAAATGATATGGGACACCTCCTTGGGCTCCTTGCCGATATGCACTCATATATAAGCTTTTCATCTTGATACAACTCAAGTTAAGCTTTCATATTCAACCCCATTCTTAGTGATTTCATCACCAAGATTACCATTACTCATAATTGATTCAAACATGGTGTATCATTCATTATATATCCTCTAAATGATACTATGAGGGAGTAGGAACACTCTCGAAATGGTAATTTGCATATTAACCCCACAATTTGGGTGAATTACAACTTGTACCAAAATTGGTGCATAATGTACCAGCATTGTTTCAAACAAGTTCAACTTGGAATTTAGGCTTTCTACAAGCTACCACTTAGCATCATTCTATATCTTATGATTCTAAAACACATAAGGCACGTTCAACATGTGACATATTTCAATATAACCCCTCAACCTGGGTAAATTGGACTTTGGTCCAAAACAAAGGAACATTGCTCAAACAACATTCAATCGGGACCAAACTTGAAACATAAGTGTGTCACATGATAACAAAACACCTTAGAGGATTATATTAAAGTTCTAAAAAACTTTATTAACCAAAAAAAATAGGATTACCTCATAATCCAGGTCAGGTTCGTTACAAGTTATAAACCCCTAACAAGGATTTCGTCCCCAAAATCCCAGGAAAAAGGAGAGACGGATTCATTCATTTATCACACCCTCAAGTCTCCACATAATATCTTAATATTATGGAGATATTATGGATATGTAATCCACACAAAGTTCCTTTCATTAATACAACCTTAATAATGGTTATGTTTATGCATAGCATAAACCCCTAACATATGATGTCCATATTATTGAAAGGAAGAAGCATAAAAGAACACACTTCTATCATCACCCAAGAATATTTATCAAAATAAAAACATATATATCTAACACAGATAATTCACTTAGAAATCCTTTATTTGTTTTGAAAATATTCACTGAGAAAGTTCACTGAGTATGTTCACTAAGTGATTTGTTTTGAAAATATCCACTGAGCAAGTTCACTGAGTATGTTCACTAAGTGATTTGTTTTGAAAATATCCACTGAGCAAGTTCACTGAGTATGTTCACTAAGTGATTTGTTTTGAAAATATCCACTGAGCAAGTTCACTGAGTATGTGCACTAAGTGATTAGTTTTGAAAATATCCACCGAGCAAGTTCACTGAGTATGTTCACTAAGTGATTTCTTTTGAAAATAACCATTGAGCAAGTTCACTGAGTATGTTCACTAAGTGATTTGTTTTGAAAATATCCATTGAGCAAGTTCACTGAGTATGTTCACTAAGTGATTTGTTTTGAAAATATCCACTGAGAAAGTTCACTGAGTATGTTCACTAAGTGATTTGTTTTGAAAATATCCACCGAGCAAGTTCACTGAGTATGTTCACTAAGTGATTTGTTTTGAAAATATCCACTAAGAAAGTTCACTGAGTATGTTCAATAAGTGATTTTTTTTGAAAATATCCACTGAGCAAGTTCACTGAGTATGTTCACTAAGTGATTTGTTTTGAAAATATACACTAAAAAAGTTCGCTGAGTATGTTCACTAAGTGATTTGTTTTGAAAATATCTACTGAGCAAGTTCACTGAGTATGTTCACTAAGTGATTTGTTTTGAAAATATCCACTGAGCAAGTTCACTGAGTATGTTCACTAAGTGATTTGTTTTGAAAATATCCACTGAGCAAGTTCACTGAGTATGTTCACTAAGTGATTTGTTTTGATATATCCATTGAGCAAGTTCACTGAGTATGTTCACTAAGTGATTTGTTTTGAAAATATCCATTGAGCAAGTTCATTGAGTATGTTCACCAAGTGATTTGTTTTGAAAATATCCACTGAGCAAGTTCACTGAGTATGTTCACTAAGTGATTTGTTTTGAAAATATCCACTGAGCAAGTTCACTGAGTATGTTCACTAAGTGATTTGTTTTGAAAATATTCACATAGTTCTTCCTATTTAATTTCATTATACTCTCTAAATTGTTTCATAATGACTACTTGATTAGAGTAATAAAAAAGGTAACAATCTAAGAGTTTCATACATGCCTTATCTACAATAATCATATACCTGGCCAGGGTATACAAGTATTGAGATTAGGTAGTATGCACTTTATTTGCTATCATATTCCTCACTTTTCACATCATTATACGCACATGATTTTTCATTCTTGAATTTTCTTCAGGCATCACTTCTATATCTCATCTTTTAACACATAGATAAGGGAGATTATAAAGGATTTTAAGGAACACTGAGTAAGATGTAAGTTCTCATCTCCCTTGTGTCCTTATAGGACTAGTCAAAGGAAGCTCAAAAACAATTACTTTCTTATTTTTTACACATAGAATCATGATATGGAATATCAAAATGAAACTATTTTATCGGACCTATTTGGGACGTCTGTCCACATCCTCTATTGTTACAAGAAAATTGCCTCCTTTGTGAGCCTTGTTGACTCTTCCCCTGAGGTTGAGTGATCCTCAAATTCCCATCTGGACAATCCTTTGCCAGATGACCCGGTTGCTACATTGGTATCAGATTTTTGGTGCTAAATATGATCTAGAAGGTTCTTTACCCTTTCTGCATAGCCAATGCTTTGGTTCACTAGGCTCTGGTTGCACTGGTGATACCAAAGCCTTTCCCTTTTTGGAACTACTAGGCCTCTGTCCCTATATTTGGATAGGCCTTTTTTCAATAATCACATTGCTTCTTTCTCTGGGAAATACATTCTGATATGTCTAGATTTCCTACACTTGTGACAAACCCTGATTTCAGGTTGTAATCTATTTCCTTCATCACTATGTATTGATTCAACGTGCTGAGGTTGAGCACAAACTTGATTTAGGTCCAGAACTTCATCATTTCCTTTTGCTTCAACCTACTGATGTTGATTACATATCATGTTAATGTCCAATACATCATCATTGGGGGATGGTAATCTAGGTTGCGCTGCCAGTGCTCGATCCACTAAATACATCATAGTTGACCTAAGTTCTCCAACAGGGATACCTAAGGAAGGATTTCTTATCATGGTTGGATTAGCTAGAGGATTCTCAGGCAATTGTCCCTCTCTTGCCTGCTCCCCTGCACCTCTTCTTAGTATAGCATTGTTGCTTTCTGCAGAAAACTCCTCATGTGACCCAATCATCTTCAAGTTCTTCTTCTCCTATATGAGTAGAAGACACCATCAGTTACATTGGATGACACTAGAATAGAATCTATTACCTTAGTCTTATGTCTCCGTAGACTCAGCAAACCTAGAGCTCTGATACCACTTAATTGTAACACACCTATCACAAAACCATGATTTACTTAAGCGGAAGCGTTCTCTAAGCTACAAATTACCAAAAATCACTGAAAATTAAAACCTTTTTACCAAGAGATCCATCAAACGAAAACTTTCTCACATAGAAAAAAAGTAACACACTTACATTCTGGTTAAAAGATACATGACCTGCATCATCTCTTTCTGAGAATTACAAGCATCAACTGCTCTTGTTAAACTAAACACAAGTTCTGTAAATTCTTGAGGCACTAAGCCAAAATCTCGAAAGCACTAACTACTACTCTGAGGACTTGAGAGTACAAAGACGACACATAGGAATCTATATACCTCTATATGTTGAATAACATCTAGTGTCTCTACCTGAGACTTCACTGTTGTCCCTGCTGCTACTGTCCTTCTTCTACTGAAGGATTTCTGCCCCCTCGTCCGCCTCCACCTAAAAATGTGGTTCCCACAGGGGTGAGACAGTTGTAAATTGCCCCAGCGAGAGATATAACTCTCTGCCAGAAACATTATTATCGCAGCTAAAGAAGATAATTATGAACAGAGGGATCATATTTGTTTGACAACGATTAATTCAATGTCTAACATATTAGAACATTATTCTTATTACAAGAATTGCATCTATAACTTGATAGAGCAATATGTCACTTATCCATTAAGGAATATGAAGAACATGTATAACATTTATTCACTATAGAATCATTTCCACAACATTAACTCTCTTTAGGCTTAGATTATATATCTAATGCTTGGCATTGTCATTGTGCATTCTTGGCCTGTAGCCATACTCTTTTTATAAAGTATTGGGGTCTTAATCCCTCAACTCATAAAGTACATTTCCACTTCTTAACAAGTTCATCATCATGATTATAGAATCTGGGTATTTGAACCCATATCTCATCATAGGATACTTAATGCCACATATTAGGTAACTTAATACCTTCAAATCATCTGACCAAGGACATTATGATTCTTGCTACACAAAGTATTGCACATAGTACACAAAGCTCATATCGCCTCTTATTACCTCCTCAAAGCAATAAGGCATATTATGGCTTATAAAGCTCATAAATAGGCTCAATAATTAAAACATCATATGGCACACAGGGTTCATTAATTTTTTAGATTACTTCTCACTTAGCAACAAAGCATATGAAGGCTTATAAAGCCATAAAACATTCTCAATAAATAGAGTATCATAGCCCATACCTGACTATACTCTTCATCTCATCAATCCTACATGATTAGTAATCATAATTACAATTTTAATGCTTTTATATCAACATCATACAACACTAAGTAATATCACTATTCCCTCTTTAGGGTTCATGGTATCTCTTTCATTCAGCACCATACAACACTAAGTAATATCACTATTCCCTCTTTAGGGTTCATGGTATGTCTTTTATATCAACACCATCCATTAGGGTTTTCCATAAATAATCACTTAGGTTCTTAAGATCATAATATTAATGATCAGCCCTATTTCATTGCATCTCACAACTAGAAGCTAATATTGATATCATAAGTATGCAACATACTTATTTATTCTCATCATTCATCATTGAATGTATTATCAACACAAAGTATGAGTTTCTCTCTCATCTTTATCAGAATATGATTGTATCATAGTCTGTTGATTTGGATCAACCTTTTCATAAGGCATGTTAGCCTACATTCATCAAGGTACATTACATCTCAATGTAAAAGACATGACACATTTCATTTGTCACTTATCCAATTATATTGGATTTAAAGCGCATCAAGGTATTTTAGTATTGGGGTGTTGGATGGGATATCTATCATGTCTTGATGTATCACTTCCCTCCTCACATTTATCTTAAATGAATTCATCCACTTAGTTTATATTAGGGTATTTACCATCCTAATACTCTATGCATCAAATCATGACATTTATCATGTAATGTATTGGTCATAAGTCACTTATTTAGAATATACAACCATTACCAATGATATGGACTCATCTCAAGTTAAGACATTGTTAATTTAGGGTTGACCATTATCAACCACTCTAGGTATTTCACCTATCAAGGTATTAGTCATACCATTACTTGGTGTTACACTCATTACTCCTAAGAGTGTCTTTCTCTCTCCTTTTCATGGTGTATAGGGTTGAATCATGTGCATATATTCATCATGTCGGGTTGGAGATATATAGGCACGCACCATATCAGGCTAGATGTACTTGAAAACCATCCATATCAGGCTAGAGGTGTATTAACACTCACCATATCGGGTTAGGATTTGCACTTGTCTCCATGTCAGGCATGAGGTATCTTCTTGACCTCATATCGGGCACAAGGTATATGTATGTGTTTCCCATGACACTTATGAGGTATCAACCCATCACCATGTTGGGCTACCATGTTGTCTAGGGTTGTGTATCGTGAAACCCTATCGTGCCAGGTCATGTAGGCCTCATGATACTAAGTACCAATGATGTATTGTATGATCATATCGTGCAAAAACACTTGTTACTCTTCACTTATATCGGGTTACCCAAATTAGGGTTTCATATCGACTAACAAGTATACATTTAACCTTATATCGTGCATGGAGTCTATACTTGACTCCCTATCATGAAAGAGGTGTATACTATACCCCCATATCGTGAAATAAGGTATACAATCATATCCATATCATTTTAATGGCGTAGGTGCATCACCATTTCGGGTTAGAGGTGCTTGTTTATATGCTTGCACCCGATATCACTTTTATAAAGTGATACCACCATCTTCAAGATCTAGACCTTAGTTATAACTATTATAGTTCATGTCAACAGGTCTAAGAAACTAATATAACTCATAATATCATCAACTACTTCAGGAAATTTCGGAATTAAAAGTATTTCACTAAGTATAGCAATTTAGGTGATGAATAATAACATGACTGAGTTCAAGTTATATAACCCGCCTTAAGAACCATTTCAAAGCTACAAGCTCCAAAGCTCCTCGTTCCTAAGGTTTAAGATGACTTATGAAAAGTCCAAGGCTCGTTCACAACTCCTTCATATTCAAGGAATCACCATGGATAAGAAATTGGTGAAGAAGAAAAGAAAAGGAGATCAAAACCCTAAAACCATGCTTCAATTCAAGGTTGAAGATGATCGTATCCTTACCTTAGGGTTAAGTATGAGCTCCTTTTTGCTCCTTAACACCTTTGCACGATACGCTAGTGTCCTTGTATGATATGGCAACCCTCTTGAATGATATGGCACTCAATTTCATGATATGCCACTCAACTCTTCACCCTATTGGCCGATATCACCTTATATGGCCAATTTCACCTACTTGGCCGATATGCTATTGCCATGGGCGACATCCCAAATCCCATGCACGATACCACAGCATCCCTTCACGATATGGGAGCTCTATGCACGATACCTTAGGGTAGGAGGGTGGTAAGGGTCGCAAAATTGCACCAAGGGGTCAAACTAGGGGTATATATACTTGTTATTCATGAAGGAAAGCAAAAATGAGGTGTCAACATTTTGTGCTAGTAGGTGCCACGTGTCATGCATGGGTGACACATGTACATGCATGCATAAACATTTATCTTGTCTTGCAACACGGTTGAGGATCATCTTGAGATGCAATTTTTTCCATTACGTATCCATTTGGATAAGATATAACAACAAATTACCACTTTATTCACAACTCATCACAACTTTTCTAAGGAAGTTGTAACCCGAACCTCACCTCCTTGAGGTGCTTGCACAATATGGACTTTTCTAAGAGTTAACAAAACGATATGGGACACCTCCTTGGGCTCCTTGACCGATAGGCACTCATATATAAGCTTTTCATCTTGATACAACTCAAGTTAAGCTTTCAAATTCAACCCTTTTCTTAGTCATTTCATCACCAAAATTACCAATACTCATAATTGATTCAAACATGGTGTATCATTCATTCTATATCCTATAAATGATACTATGAGGGAGTAAGAACACTCTAGAGGTGGTACTTTTCATATTAACCCCACATTTTTGGTAAATCACAACTTGTACCAAAATTGGTGCACAATGCACCAACATTGTTTCAAACAAGTTCAGCTTGGAATTTTGGCTTTCTACAAGCTACCACTTAGCATCATTCTCTATCTTATGATGCTGAAACACATCAGGCACGTTCAACATGTGACATATTTCAATATAACCCTTCAATTTGGGTAAATTGCACTTTGGTCCAAAACAAAGGAACATTGCTCAAACAACATTCAATAGGGACCAAACTTGAAACATAAGTGTGTCACATGATAACAAAACACCTTAGAGGATTATATTAAAGTTCTAAGAAACTTTATTAACCAAAATAAATAGGATTACCTCATAACCCAGGTCAGGGTTGTTACAAGGATATTATACTCCTCTAGGAGGGACAAATCCTATTTGCATCACTTGTTGTCATTCCCAAGCGTCACAGTGTATCCAATCATCACCTTTGTGGAAACCCAAATTCAAGGTCATGGTGGATGATGTCAAAGTGTAGTGATACATGTGATGAGTGTAGTGACTTCAGGTCTAAGAACCACAATTATCACAAACACTATGAGATATAACTCTGACTACCATGTGATGGTTTCCCCAAGTCACTCTCATGGTGGGTTTGTACATGCATTGTTCTCTAACAAGTATCTATGTGTTTGGTTTGATATCACATATATATCATGACTGATGATATTATGTCATCAACCAACATAGATTATAGTCTTATGTATTATTGTTGTCTATCAAGCTTCAGGAATAACATCCGACTAGGACCATAGAAAGAATGTATGTATTGTTGGCATCTATATGGTCTCATTATTCAGGTCATCAACCCAAAGACATATGTCATTGAGTAATATCATTCTTTAGACACATATTATGTTACATCATTATCTCATAACTAAATAAAATGAAATAAATTGGAAGATTGCCTTTATTATTATCAAATCATTTACATGTTATGCCATTACAATCATCACATGATAGGTTCTCTGGTCATACATACCAACAAACTCGCACTTACACTTAGAGCCAATCACCCATGAATCACATCCTAAGTGATCTAACATGACCATCATGCTTCTTTTGTGAAAGTACTTTTGTCAAGGGGTCAACTAAATTGTTCTCGATTGATACTCTGCAAATCTTCATATCTCCTCATTACATGATCTATTGTATGAGATGGAACTACCTTTGTATATGCTTGGAGCGCTGATGAGATATGGGTACCTTATCTTGTACAATGTTCCATTATTACAATATAGTCAATTGCATCGTTGATGCTTGGGACAACATCAAGTTTTAAGACAAACTTCTTGATCAATGCACTCTTCTTTACTACATTCGATGTAGTAATATACTTGGCCTTTGTTGTAGAATTGGAAAATGTCTCTTTCTTGGACTCTTCCAGCTTACATCTATGTTGTTGAGGCAAAAACAAATCATGATTATGATCAATAATTATCCTTCTCAGTTTGGAATCTAGCATCAGTGTAACCCTTTACCACCAACTCTTCCTTTCCGACGTAGACCGGGAATTGATCCTTAGTTCTCAAGTGCTTAAGGATATTCTTCACGTCTCTCCGGTGAGCTTCACCTGGGTCTGAGTGATATCTACTCGTCATGTTCAAGGCATATGAGACATTGAGATGAGTACATAGTGTTGTGTACATGATAGATCCAACTATTTATGCATATGGAGTCTTACTCATGCGTTCTCTTTCTTCACAAGAACTAGGGCATTGGGCTCTAGAGATACATCTCCATGATACAAGGGCAATATTCCTCTCTTTGAGTCCTCCATGTTAAGCCTTTTCCACACTTTATCAATGAATGTGCTCTGACTTAGTCCAAGAAGCCTTCTAGATATGTCTCTATATATCTTGATTCATAAGATGTAGGATGATTTGCCTAAGTCTTTCATTGAGAATGTATTTCCAAGCCATGTCTTTACTTTATGGGAAGTTGGGATGTCATTCCCTATCATAGTATGTCATCATCATACAATATGAGGAATACAATCATGCTCCCACTAACCTTCTTATACACACAAGGTTCATCTTCATTTTGACTAAAGCCAAACTCTTTGACTATTTTGTCAAATCGAATATTCTAGATCCAAGATACTTGATTCAATCCATAGATTGACCTTTGTAACTAATAGACTTAGTTGCATTCTTTGGATTTATAAAACCCTTAGGTTCTATCATGTACACATCCTCAAGAAGATTCCCATTAAGGAATGTAGTTTTAACATCCATCTACCAAATCTCATTGTCATGATAAGATGCAAAGGCAAGCATGATCATGATGTACTTAACTATGGAAAATGAAGAAAAGGTTTCATCATAGTCAACACCTTGAACTTATCTGAAACCCTTTGCAACAAATCTTCCCTTATAGGTTTTTACTTTACAATCCATGTCAGACTTCTTATTGAAAATCCATTTGCATCCTATGGGTTTTGCCCCTTCTGATGGATCCACCAAGGTCCATAACTTGTTGATGTACATGGATTCCATCTTAGATCTCATGGCCTCAAGCCATTTCTCAAACTATGGTCCCTTAGTAGCTTCTAGATAGGTTGTTGGCTCCTCATATATGACTAGATCACAACCTTCCTGGGTGATAAGATAACCAAATCTTTCAGGCCCAAGGTGTGTCCTATTAGATCTACGAGGTTCCTGTGTTACTTTGAGAATTTGAGATTCAGCAAAAAACTTGTGATTCTCCTTATTCTTCTTTTACATCTACTGGTTCAATGTTTTCTTGTTTTGGGATGCTTCCCATACCATATCCCATATGGTGTCTTTTCAACCAATTTTGATGGTACTTGGTTTAGTGCAAATGTGTAGGTTTCCAGAGAAAACCCCAGAAGGTAGTCAGAAATTAATCTAAACTCATAATTGATTCCACCATATCCATCAATGTGATTCCTTCTTTCTAATACACCAATATGAATGATCATGTATTCTAGGTGGAGTCCATTTGTGATACAATACCATGGTCTCATAGAAGGACCACAAACTCTTGTCTTAAGTATTCTCCACCCCGATCAGAACGAAATGCCTTCATAATTTTCCCGATATGGTTATGTAATTCATTCATAAACACCTTGGACTTTTAAAGTGTTTATTACTTATGTTTCATCAGGTAAACATAACTATACCTATGGAAGTCATTAGTGAATGTAATAAAGTATTGATGCCAACCACTAGCAGTTGTTCTAAAAGGGTCGCAGACATCATTATGTATCAGTCCTAATAGAGAACTAGCCCTCTCATTGTTACCAGTAAAAGGGGTCTTAGTCATCTTGCCCGACAAACAAGATTCTAATGTCTCTATAGATTCAAAATCAAAAGAGTCCAAACAACCATATGTAGGGAAATAAGGCCACATAGCAAGTAGCGAAAACAAAAAAATATCTATCGTATTCCCCTTAATCAGCATATTGTGTTAATAACTATAATACAAGAAGGATGGTTTTAAGGATATACCTGGTTCTAGAGTAAGTCCAACAAAAATACCCATTATCGTATATGTGCAACTCTGAATCCTAGTTGTAGTGGGACTCCTCTGACTACTCCTATTGGTCTGCACCACAAACTATAGCCACGAATGTCATCGTCTTTAGTAGCTATGGTAGTCCACATGAACCACCTAGAACTCATGTCAGACAACAACCTCCCACCTCTATGGCAGTCCACATGGACTGCCTAGAACTCCCTTCATCCTATTAGAATGATTAGAAAGGAGTTGTCCCTCCCCTTCTATGTACTAGTCACTGACTTGCACTCCCACAATGAAAACTCTTAGTTGTTCTCTTCTGTGGTTATCCCTCCCTTGTTGGGTAGGACTTGTCTAGGCTATCATGTTTATCAAAAGCAGAGAGGACAATAGTTGTTAGAGGAAGTGATTTTTAGTTGTATGTGTTGTGTTATGGGAAGCACCCAGTGCCCCTCTATTTATGGGTGGGGTTTGGGTCCAGGTTCCCAATCTATGTGGGAGAGAAAGGGACTGGAAGATCTCGAATTTTTGCAACTTGCACTAGATGAAATGGTCATCTTGTATTGCGAGACAGTCATCTTTCACTATGAGATGGTCATTTTGTAGTTTCCCAGTTATACATGAATTTGGAAACTCAATTCCCATCAATGTTTGACATTGATTTCCTTGTACAATAAGTATTTCTCAAGAAATATGAATAGGGGAACATCTAGTACCTTCCCCAACCGAACTGAACCATGTCGCCCATGCGAGATGGTTGTCTTGGTCACCTAGATAGTCATCTGGTGACCGAGTCAAGTTAACTTGGTTGGGTCGGCTTGTTCCTTATCAAAATTCAACTTACAATAGGTCTGACACCCTGACGCTAGTCTCAACTCTTGATACGGTCATCTGTCACTTCTATATGACTATCTTAACACTTGAGATGGGTGTTTGGTAGTGTTGTCAACCTGTTTGTTGCTTGAATCAAATGCCTAAACACTTTAGCATTAATTTGAATGTCATTCAAGATCTGAACTCCTCTTCTATGCTGAGACCTATGTGTGTGACCCCATAGGTCCCATGTCACATTTGTAGTGAATGTCCATAGAAACTTATGACATCACAAGAAGAGAGTGGTACCTAGTCGCACATCAGTGCAACCCAAGTGAATGGAAAGTTAGAGAACAACTTCAACCTACAATTTGTGTATGGAGTTATAGTGTTTGTATAGTTCCTTTGTCACTAATGTACTGATTGAACTAGAGGCATGGTAAGGAATCACCCTCATTATTATTCCATCTTGTTTCTTTAACCAAGAGTAGTCTGTTTGAGATATATGTATGCTCAATATCACATATTGACTCACATGCACATGACCATGCCTTTCTCAGTCTCTCTTATCAAGGGCCTAGGACATCATACTTCAGTAGGAGGGACAAATCCTAAATCTATCACTCACAGTCAATCCCCATGTGTCAAAGCCACCCAATCATCACAGTTATAACAACCCATGTTTGAGGACCGTGTTTGATGCTATCAAAGTGTACCCAATGACATGTATTAAGTGTAGTGATTTTAGTTCTGAGAACCACGACCACGACCACCACCATCACTGTGAGACCTGACTATGACTTCCATGAAGATGGAATCCATGTATGAGTCTCGTGGTGGGTTTTTCGGATACACTATTCTCTAACATATATTTGTGAGCTTGGTTTGATATTGTCATATCCTGACTAATGAGATTTAGTCATCAACAAACTCACAGTCTGATATTATGTCTTATTGTTGTCTATCAACCTTCCAGAATAACAGTTGATCAGGGACATAATGATAATATTTGTATATACTCTTAACATTTGTATGATCTTATTCACAATGTTCGTAACTTGAATACGTATGTAATTGAGTAATATAGTTCTCTAGACATTTATAATGTTACATCATTATCTTATAATAGAATTAAACAAAATAAATTGGAAACTTGACTTTTATTAATAATCATATCATTTTGACATGATATGCCATTACAATCATCACATGATTGGCTCTCAAGATATACATAACCAACAGACTACCACTTACACTTAGAGCCAATAACCCACAAATCTAATTCTGAGTGACCTTATATGACCGTTGTGTTTTTGTTGTGAAAGTGCCTTTATTAAGGGATCATCAATGTTTCTCTCAGTTGGTACTTTGCAAGTCTTTACATCTCCTTGTTGTATGATTTATCGTATGAGATGATATTGCCTTTATATATGTTTTGAGTGCTCTTGTGCAATAGCTCCATTGTTGTCACAATATAGCTCGATTGCATCACTGATGCTTGGAACGACCCCAAGTTCTATGATGAACTTCATGATCCATACAACCTCTTTTTCTACACTTGGTGCATCAATATACTCTACGTCTGTTGTAGAAGAAAAAAATGTTTCTTGCTTGGAACTCTTCCAGCTCAAAACTTCATTGTTGAAGCAGAACACAAATCCATATTGCTACTTGAAATCATCTTGATCAATCTGGAAGCTTTCATCAGTGTAACCTTTTACCATCAAATCATCCTCTCTATTGTATACCAATAGCTGATCCTTAGTCCTTCTCAAGTACATGAGAATGTTCTTCACAATATATCCGGTGAGCATAACCTGGATCTGACTGATATCTTCTCATCATTTGCAAGGCATATGAGACGCCTGGATGGGTACACAACATTGCATATATGATCGATCCAATTGCTGAGGAATTTGGAATCACACTCACGTGTTCCCTTTCTTAACAAGAACTAGGACATTGAGCTCTAGAGATGGGGACACCATGATGTGCAGGTAGGTTTCCTCTCTTTGAGCTCTTCATGCTAAACTGCTTCAACACTTTGTCAATGTATGTGCTCTGACATAGTCCAAGAAGCCTACTGAATCTATCTCTATATATCTTTATCACCAATGTATGATTATTCTCCCAAGTATTTCATAGACAATGTATTTCTAAGCCATGCCTTTACCTTTTGTAAAGTAGGGATGACATTCCCCATCAATAGTCTGTCGTGTACATATAATATGAGGAATATCACTATGCTCCCTGTAACATCCCTGACCTGGCTTATGAACTAACCCTATGTGTTTTGCTTAAATATGTGATTAGATGTTTGTGGATATCTTAGTAAATGTAATTAAAGCTTTTGAGGAACTTATATTTCCATTTCAGTCCTTTTTGAACAATGTTGCAATATTGTTTTGTTAATATTAGACTAAAGTGCAAATTACCCAATTAGAGGGGTTAACCTACAAATTGCACATGTTAAGATGTTCCTCTGAAGATGAGACATCATAAGAATGAATATGATGTAGTGATATGGATTCCACAAGCTTGAGCACCAAGATAAAGCTTGTAGAGCAATCCTTGTGCTTTAAAACCTAGTTTTGGTGTAAAATGCAATTTACCCAAAATCTAGGGTGCAACATGTAAAATTTAACTACTAGAGTATTTCTCATGTTTCTTGGCATCAGGTAGATAAAATAAAATGAGGGGGGCGCCTCATTTGAATGATCAAGTAAGAAAGATAACCTTAATACTTAAATAACCAAGTTTTAGCAAATGGCCCTTTTATATATGCAACTTAGTAAGGTGTTTGGTTTCTTTACCTTTTAACCTTGGGAAAGGGAGGAGTTTTGTATAAGGAAAGAAGGAGGAAACGTGTCCAAGAAGTGGAAAAGGACTTGGGGTATATGTTTGAGAAATAAAAGAGATAAACTTCTTTTCCTTGAAAATATCCAAAAATATATATAGCAACTTTAACAACAAAGCAAGGGAACACTTCCCTTAGTTTCTTTTCTCGTCTTCTTGCTTTGGCCAACTAAGGAGAATCTCAGGAGTAGAGGAAGGACGACCAAGTTGGTTTGGTAAGTTTGGACCACCATCTATCCCGAATTCATGGTGAAAACTCTAATACAAGGTTGGTCTAGTAGTTTTCCTTACACAACTCTTCTTTCTAGCCTTCTTCTCCATCCAAATCTTGAAGAACGGACCTTGGACAACCTTTGGAGCTTCATCCACCATTAAAGATACGAATCTTGGAGCTCTAGATCAGATCTAAAGACGGGTTTTATAATTCGAACCCTTAAGCTTTGCTAATGCATCCTCTTCTCCTAGTATATATGCTTAATCTTCTTCTTTAGACACCTTTGTGTGTTCTTGTTCTTATTTCCATGAAGAACCACCCCTATTCTTGAGGTAGAAGATGATGACGTTAATATATACATTTATCCTAAATCTTGCTTTATCAAACGGTCTCCCAACGTTTGCACAAACGGTTTCCCAAACCGTTTGGGAGCAAACGGTTTCAAACTGTTTGAATGCAAACGGTTTCACAAGACCACATAGAAGAAAATGGTCTAAGACCATTTGGATGCGTTGACCAGATGTTGACCATTTGTAGGTATGTTTTAAATAATGTGTACTAATCACCTACCAAAAATCATCATCTAATTCCAAGTAAATCACCAATTGAAGGCACATCAATCACCTAAACCCTAATTGGGTTATTTGTTGATCTCAATAATTGAATCAAGTTGAAGTTTGGGTTGAGTGGCTCAAACGGATTCAACCCCAAATGGTCTCAAGACAGTTTGGTGATAACCCAAGACCGTTTTGAGGTCTAGGGTTAATTGGGGTTGACCAATTGAGGGTCCAATGATAACAAGTTGATAAATGATTAAGTGTTGATTTGGTGACTAAACCTAGGGTTCAACCCTTGAGTGAATGACTTGATTTTTGATAAAATAATTGCCAAACGGTCTCAAGACCGTTTGGAGGATGTCCAAATGATCCCAAGACTGTTTGGGGGTCAACCAAGACCGTTTGGAGGTCTAGGGTTGACTATGGTCAAGTGGTTGAAAATCTAAGTATAACAAGTTGAAGTACAATTGAATAATGACCTAATGATCAAATCAAGGAGTCAAACCTTAATTGGCTGAGTTAGTTTTTTATGTTGACTTAAGCAAACGATCTCAATACCGTTTGTAAGTCATCCAAATGATCCCAAGACTGTTTGGGGTCAGGTCATGACCAAATTGAATGATGGTTCAATGGTTGCAACTTAATTAGACTCATGTTGAAACATGTTGAAGGGTGATCGATTCCAAACCCTAATTAAATTGATCCAAGCCCTAATTGGTGATCAATTGAGGGTCAATTGAGTGTCAAATTGGTTGAGGGTTGACCTAATTGACTCAATTGATAAGTGGCTAACAAGTGCATGGTTGATTGAGGGATTCAATGTTGGAAACCCTAACTCAATTGAAGTGGTTGAGACACTTTTTGGTCCATGCGGTTTTGAGGTGGTTTGGACCAGTCTCAAGACTGTTTGCATCCAAACGGTCTCAAGACCGTTTGGGACCAAATGATCCCAAAACATTTAATCTCATGTGGTTTCAAGATCAATTCTGCCCATGCGGTTTCAAAGTCAAAGTTAGCCAAACGGTCTTCATGACCAAACGGTCTTCACCTCACCTTCAAACGGTCTTGAGTGTGCACTTTACCAAATGGTTTCAAAATTCAAACTAGACCAAATGGTCAACAACACCAAATGGTTTCAAGGTTTATCCAAGACCATTTGGGGGATTGGTGTGCAAGACCGTTTGAGGTCTAAAAAGGTAAAGAACGTTTGATGCCTTTGTGGTCAAGATGGTTTAGTAGTTGATTAACCTAAACCTTGTAGATACCTAAAGTGATTAAGGGACCAAGTAATCAGTGGATTAATGCATTTTATGATCAATGGTGAACATTACAAAAGTACCCTTAATGGGATAGAGTAACCAATACCCTTTGATCAATTGAATCTTAATGATCACATTAGTAGTGATATAAACCATGATGACAAGGTTGATTTGACTTAACCCAATCAAGGATGATGTAAACATCATCTAATAGAAAGAGGAGAGAGGAAACTCCTTATATGAATGAGAATGAAGTAATAAACTCCAATATGTATGTATATACCTAATTAGGTTATGATCCTTCATAGTGAGATCATGGAAACCCTAATTATAATGGTTAATGAATATTAACCTAAATTGAAGGTATTAATGGATGTAATCCTCATACATGATGATAATATGATCTTAAATCATTATAAAATGCAAAGTAAACCCTAATCTAGGGTAATGTGATGAAATGTGAATAGTAAACCATAATCTAGGTTAATGTGATGAAATATGAATAGTAAACCCTAATCTAGGGTAATGTGATGGTATGAACAGTAAACCCTAACTTTGGGTTATGCTTTTAAGCATGAAACTCTATGATTGAATTATGAAATAAGGAATCATTATGCCTTTGTAAGTTAAAGGGGTTTAATAACCCTAAGTGAATTGAATAAGAAACCCTAACCCTAGAACCCAGCCATGGTGATGTAACACGGTCGTGGTAATTTGTCAGTAGCACGACCGTGCAAGGTAACAGGGACGTGGTGGTTTCCCTTTGCACGATCGTGTAAGATAGCACAGTCGTGGTGTTCTATACTTGAATTGGAAATGAATTGTATTATGCTGATATAGATATAATGTGCATGTTATCAATTGTGTTAGTCATGCAGGTCTTTATCAAGAAGTGATCATAGCCAGGTAAGGGTTATGATGCCATATTCATTGAAAGCACTTTATAATCTTTAAAAGTAATGATATGGTATGTTGCCTAGTAAGAGGTAACATATGAGATTGATAGGTTGTATGAGCCATGAGAAATATCTGCATTGTTACAATAAAGGTCATGCTGTTAAATGACTTGATGATAGTAGGTTACTTGGTAACAAGTGTTTTGATTATCTGAGGGATCGAAAACCCATATTCCGGAATCATAATGATGATATGGTTAGGGATTGATATCCCAATGTCAACAATATGTGATATGAACTTGATAGAAATGTTATTCTTTCTTTATAGAAATTGTCTTATCAGTTTTTGTTTGAAAACATGCCTGATGCTAAAAGAAGCCATAATGTACTTAAATAATCAAGTATAATGATATCATGTAGAGCCCTGACCATAGATCCATCATTGTTAGAAGTTTAATGATGGTGAAACATGTTTTCCTAAGGGAACTCATGGAGAGCATACTTTTGAGTATGTGGGGGTTATGGACGCGAATATCCTTACGTCCTAATGAGGGAATTTGTGAGATGTACATTTAATATCTCAATCCTTCATTATATGTTTATGTCGGGATGATGTATTACTAATCTCCCAATGATGTTGTTAATTCCGCATCGATGAGAGATAAACAAGAAATCCCTCGATGGCGAAGAGAGTATAGAACGCCAATGTAACCCTAATAGAGAAGTTGCCAGAATACCCTGGAAAGCTATTATGGCAGAGATACAAGATGTCCTGCATGTTGTTCCTCATACTGACTGAGGAGGATGAGGTCATAGGAATCCGACTCTTCTAATGACCTATGCATGGTATCGATTGTGATTTAGTAATGGTCGGTTGGAGTATGAGAGGTGTAACTCATCTCCTCAGGGCGTAAATATGTTTGTAAAATGTAATCATCCGTGTAGAATATTTGCTTAGGTTGATCTACGAGAAACAATGATTGATGATACATTGTTTATAGTGCTCTAGTTGAATAACTAGTATACATGTTCTTCATATTCCTTATTGTTATATGTATTGTCATTCAATTAAGTTATAATTGAAATGATTACTTAAAAGAATGTTGCTTCACTTAGTTTACACAATGTTAAACCTGCTATTAAATGTTTATAGTTCCATTGCTTAATGTTATTCCATTAACTGCAATAACAATGCTTCTGGTGGAGAGTTATAACTCTCGTTGGGACAATTATTCAATTGTCTCACCCCTATGAGATTCAACTTTTTAGGTAGACGTCGAGGACGAAGGAACCCATCAGTGGGTGAGAAACAACAACAGAAGTAGCAGAAACATCAGGGACAAGAGTGATCCTGAGGTGGAGACACTGTCTGTCAAGTCTTATAGATAGAATGTCCTATGTGTTGTCTCTGTACTCTTAGGTCCTACGAGTCAGTAGATGTTTATCTGAGATTTTGGCGTAATGCCTCAAGATTTTTGTATCCTGCCTGGTACAATTAACAGGGCAGTTGATGTTTGTAAACCTCAAGATATGATTTTACAGAGATGTAATGATGGATCAATTTGTAAATAACTCACCATGTTCCTTTATGAGAGATTTTTTACCGTTTGCAGATCTCTTTACAAAAAGTTTTAATTTGTAGTGATTTTCAATAATTCCGCTGCTAGTTAATCGCTTCCGCATTCGTTGATCTTGTTTTCCGAGAAGTATCGTCACAATTTAGTGGTATCAGAGCTCTAGGTTCGCTGAGTCTACAGAGACATAGGACTTAGGTTGTTGAGTCTGTTCTAGTGTCTTCTAGTATGTCTGATAGTGTCTTCTGGTCATTTAGGAGGAGAAGATAAGATTAAGGATGTATGGACCACACGAGGAATATGTTGCAGAGAGTAGTGTTACTGCACCCCGAGAAGGTGCAAGAGACCCAAAAATAGAAGAACTTGTACCTGAACCACCCCAGTTCAATTCAACTGACATGGGGAACCCATCCGTCCAAGCCATGTTTGGGCAGTTTATGACTGCCATGACACATATGACTGATAGGACGCCTATACCTGCACCTAGGGCACCTACTCATCCTGAAGGGCATGGAATCGGCAAGACTTTTGAACGAATTTGCTGAGTTGGAGCCACAGAGTATGCTGGAACAGCTGACCTAGCAGATGATGACTTGTGGTTAACTGAACTAGAGAAGGCTTTCAAAATCCTGAACATCCCTGAAGCTGAGAATGTTAGACATGTTGTGTATCTTCTCAAAGGGAGTGCTGGTCATTGGTGGACCATGGAAGAACAGAAGAGACCAGGTGTGGAGGTTGCATTGGAGGTTTTCTGACGGGAATTTATCAAGAGATATTTCCCCAAGATGTTTCTAGATGAGAAAATCTCTCAGTTTGAGAGGTTAAGATAGGGATCTGTGAACATTAGTGAGTACGAGGCTAAGTTCATGGAGCTTTTGCGGTTCTGTCCGCACATGGCGACCACAGATGAAGAAAGGATTAGGCATTTTGAGAAAGGATTAAACACTGAGTTGACTACTCCCGTGTCTAATATAGAGAACAGAGTAAGGTTTGCTACCTTCGTGGAGTCTGTCAGGAGGGTAGAGAGGTCTATAGCAGAGAAGTGACAGGCCCAAAACAATAGGATGTATCCCCAGTTCCAAGGATCTTCATCAAAAGGTTCCAAGAAACTTAGGTTTTTTGTGCCTACACCACCACCTAGATCCAATACCCAGACACAGTTGACGTCAAATAGGGGTAGAGGACGAAGCTTACCTTTGGAAGGAGCTCATATCTTAGCATCTATGTCGGTAACAGGACCACCCAGACCACAACAACTGAACAGAAGTTGTTATATATGTGGAAAGATGGGACATCTGATGAAGGACTGTAGAACCAGAGAAGTGAGTGTGACTCAACCTCAAAGGTAGAGTCAGCAAGGATCCCAAAGGCGATAGTTTCCAGGTAACGCTAGAGGATGTGGACAAGCATACCAAGCTGGATCATTGGCATCTAGTCATCAAGCACCGAATCAACCACAGGCGACGTCAATATTCTATGTGATGAATCCACCTGATGTAGTGATCAACCCTCGGGTTGTGGCACGTCAGATGGAATTGTTATATTCTGATATGTCTACATCTTGCATTGTATCTGTTTTAATTGATCCGGGTGCTATACACTCCTTCATCACTCGAAGAGTGATTCTTGACTGCAATCCGACTATAAGTCATAGAACAGATAGTTTGTTGCTAGAAACTCCCTTGATGGGATCTGCTGTGTTGCAGAAGGTATGTTCTCCATGCATTCTCTTCTTTTCTGAGCATCGCATTCAAGTGGATCTTATACCACTTGAGATGCATGGATTTGATATAATCCTTGGGATGGATACCTTAGAAGGTATAAGGTTGTCTTGGATTGTGAGTCCAAGCAAGCTGTGTTTGCTGATGATAGTGACACATGGATCTTTCAAGGAGAAAGAAAGATTCTACCCACATGTCTAGTGTCATCTATCGTTGCTAAGAAGTTGATGAGGCAAGGATGTTATGCATTCTTAGCCCATGTGGTAGATACTACCATGCATAGTCCTAACCCTGTCGAAGTTCCTGTAGTTAGGGAATTTGAAGACGTATTTCCTGAAGAACTTCCAGGTGTGCCGCCGCCTCGAGAAATTGATTTTGAGATCAATCTAATCCCAGACACACAACCTATAGCACAAACACCATATAGGATGGCGCCTGCTGAGATGGAAGAACTTAAGAAACAGCTGCAAGAGTTTCTTGAGAAGGGTTTCATCCGACCAAGTACTACACCCTGGGGTGCTCCGATCCTCTTTGTTAAAAAGAAAGATGGATCAATGTGGTTGTGCATTGATTACAGGCAATTAAATAAAGTAACAATAAAGAATAAGTATCCTCTACCGAGTATTGATGATCTCTTTGACCAGTTGCATGGTGCAACTGTCTTCTCAAAGATAGATTTGAGATCAGGATATCATGAGTTGCGTATTAAGGATAGTGACATACCAAAGTCTGCCTTTATGACAAGGTATGGTCACTATGAGTTCACAGTTATGTCGTTTGGACTAACTAATGCACCAACTGCATTCATGGAACTCATGAATAGAATCTTCCGACCTTTTCTTGATTAATGTGTTGTTGTCTTTATAGATGACATTCTGATCTACAGTAGAGATGCTCAGCAGCATGAGCAGCATCTTCGTCAGACTCTAACTTTGTTAAGAGAACACAAGTTATATGCTAAGTTTAGCAAGTGTGAGTTCTGGATACCAAAAGTATCTTTCCTTGGACACGTGATATCTGCCTCGGGTATTCACGTTGACCCTAAAAAGGTAGAATTTGTTCTACTTTGGGAGCAACCAAAGACACCGACAAAGATCCAAAGTTTCTTAGGGTTGACAGGCTATTACCAAAGGTTCATTAAGAACTTCAGTTCTATAGCTTTACCCTTGACTAAGTTGACTAGGAAGGATGTTCCTTTTACCTGGAGTGATAAGTGTCAACAATCTTTTCAGTTGTTGAAGGAGAGGTTGACAAGTGCACCTGTGCTTTTGTTACCTGAACAAGGGAAAGGATATATAGTTTTCTGTGATGCCTCTAAGAATGGACTAGGATGTGTGTTGATGGAGGATAAACGAGTGATTTCTTTTGCTTCCTGACAGCTTAAGAAACACGAGGAGAATTATCTGACACATGATCTAGAAGTAGCTGTTGTGGTTCATGCCTTGAAAATCTTGAGACAATATCTTTATGGAGAGACATTCCAGATTTTCACTGATCATAAGAATCTTAATTATATCTTTTCTCATCATGAGCTTAACATGAGGCAACGCCGCTGGATGGAGTTAATCAAGGACTATGATTGTACAATTGATTACCATCCAGGGAAGGACAATGTGGTTGTTGAGGCTTTGAGTAGGAAATCAGCAACACCAGCCCTAGATAAAGCACAAATGAATTCCTTAGTGTGTTCAAGGAGAGATATGCTTATCTCCTTAAGGCAAGACAATGTACAGTTAAAAGTATCATTGTTAGTCGGGTTGTTAGCTGAGATGCATATAAAACCTACTTTGAGATAGTAGATCAAGGAAGCACAGAAAGTTGATGTTGCAGTTCAATAGATTAGATCGGAGTATGGTAGTGAGAAACGAGATGGTTTCCATGACTCAGATGATTAAGTAGCCTGTTATCATGGTAGGATGATAGTGCCTGATGTGGATAACTTGAGAAAGTTGTTCTTGGAAGAAGCTCATTCTTCAATTTATGCTATGCATCCAGGAAGCACCAAGATGTATTGAAACTTGAAAGATATGTATTGGTGGCCTGGTTTGAAGAAAGACGTTGTTGAGTTTGTTATGTGGTGTCCTGTGTGTCACATGTTAAAGCTGAACACCAGAAGCCTGCAGGAACAATGCAACCTTTACCCATACCACAATGGAAGTGGGATCATGTAACCATGGACTTTGTTGTTGGCCTACCCAGGACAACCAAAGGGCATGATTCCATTTGGGTAGTACTTGATAGGTTGACAAAGACATCACATTTCTTGCCTGTCAAAACAACCTATTAAGCTGAGAAGCTGGCACAGTTATATGTTGATGAGATAGTGCGACTGCATGGACTTCCTGTTACCATTGTTTCTGACATAGGTCCCCCAGTTTACGAGTCATTTTTGGGAGCGACTTCATAAAGCTTTAGGCACACAGTTAAGGTTTAGTACATACTTTCATCCTCATACTGATGGACAGTCAGAAAGGACTATACAGACCTTGGAGGAGTTGCTGAGAGCATGTTTTCTTCAGTTTATGGGGAGTTGGGATCTGCACCTAAGCTTGATAGAGTTTTCCTATAACAACAACTATCAACATAGCATTGACATGGCACCTTATGAAGCTTTGTATGACAGACGTTGTAGATCACCCCTATGTTGGTATGAAACTGGTGAATATCAACTTTTAGGTCCTGATCTTGTGTAGCAGACCACCGAGAAGATTAAAGTAATACAACAACAGATAAAGACTGCACAGGATAGGTAGAAATCTTACGTTGATAAACATCATAGACCTTTAGAATTCTAGGTTGGAGATAGAGTGTATCTCAAAGTCTCACCGTGGAAAGGAGTTCTTAGATTTGGAAGGAAAGGAAAGTTAGATCCTAGGTTTATGGGGCCTTATCCAATCATTGAACGGATTGGAAGAGTAGCCTATAAGCTAGAGTTACCACCAGAGTTACAGAGGTTACACCCTGTGTTCCACATTTCCATGCTTAGGAAATGTCACCCTGATACAGAATCAGTTCTGCAACCTATGGAAGTAGAATTGAATGATGATGTATCTTATGAAGAAGGACCTGTATCGATCCTTGATAAAAGAAATAAAAAGCTGAAAAAGAAAGACATAAGTCTTGTGAAAGTCCTCTGGAATCATCATGGTGTTGAACAAGCCACATGGGAACTAGAGGAAGAGATGAGAAGGAAATACCCTGCTCTTTTCTCTTAATATGTTTTGTTGATTTCGGGGACAAAATCCTTGTAAGGGGTGGATAATTTGTAACATCCCTGACCTGGGTTATGAACTAACCCTAGGTGTTTTTCTTAAATATGTGATTATATACTTGTGGTTATCT
This sequence comes from Alisma plantago-aquatica, assembly GCA_963693085.1. NCBI lineage: Eukaryota > Viridiplantae > Streptophyta > Magnoliopsida > Alismatales > Alismataceae > Alisma > Alisma plantago-aquatica. The sequence goes on along the minus strand of OY856410.1, from coordinate 1,317,086,727 downwards.
TAGGAAATGTAATTAAAGCTTTTGAGGAACGTATATTTCCATTTCAGTCCTTTTTGAACAATGTTGCAATATTGTTTTGTTAATTTTGGACTAAAGTGAAAATTACCCAATTAGAGGGGTTAACCTACAAATTGCACATGTTAAAATTTTCCTCTGAATATGATACATCATAAGAATGAATATGATGTAGTGATATGGATTTCACAAGCTTGAGCACCAAGATATAGCTTGTAGAGCAATCCTTGTGCTTTAAAACCTAGTTTTGGTGTAAAATGCAATTTACCCAAAATCTAGGGTGCAACATGTAAAATATACCTTCTAGCGTATCTATCATGTTTGTTGGCATCAAGTGGAGAAAAGAAAATGAGGGGGTGCCTCATTTGAATGATCAAGTAAGAAAGATAACCTTAATATTTAAATAACCAAGTTTTTAAGCAAATGACCCTTTTATATATGCAACTTAGTAAGGTGTTTGTCTTCTTTACCTTTTAACCTTGGGAAAGGGAGGAGTTTTGTATAAGGAAAGAATGAGGAAATGTGTACAAGAAGTGGAGAAGGACTTGGGGGATATGTTTGAGAAATAAAAGAGATAAACTTCTTTTCCTTGAAAATATCCAAAAATATATATATAACAACATTAATAACAAAGCAAGGGAACGTTTCCCTTAGTTTCTTTTCTCATATTCTTGCTTTGGCCGACTAAGGAGAATCTCAGGAGCATAGGAAGGACGACCAAGTTGGTTTGGTAAGTTTGGACCACCATCTATCCCGAATTCATGGTGAAAACTCTAATACAAGGTTGGTTTAGTAGTTTTCCTTACACAACTCTTCTTTCTAGCCTTCTTCTCCATCCAAATCTTGAAGAACGGACCTTGGATAACCTTTGGAGCTTCATTCACCATTAAAGCTACGAATCTTGTATCTATAGATCAGATCTAAAGGTGGGTTTTATAATTCTAACCCTTAAGCTTTGTTAATGCATCCTCTTCTCCTAGTATATATGCTTATTCTTCTTCTTTAGACACCTTTGTGTGTTCTTGTTCTTATTTCCATGAAGAACCACCCCTGTTATTGAGGTAGAAGATGATGACATTAATATCTATGTTTATCCTAAATCTTGCTTTAGCAAACAGTCTCCCAACTTCTGCACAAACGGTTTCCCAAACCGTTTGGAGCAAACGGTTTCAAACCGTTTGAATGCAAACGGTTTCACAAGACCGCATAGAAGGAAACGGTCTAAGACCGCTTCGATGTGTTGAACAGGCATTGACCATTTGGAGGTATGTTGTAAATAATGTGGAATAATCACCTACCAAAAATCATTATCTAATTCCAAGTAAATCACCAATTGAAGGTACATCAATCACCTAAACCCTAATTGGGTTATTTGCTGATTTCAATAATTGAATCAAGTTGAAGTTTGGGTTGAGTGGCCCAAACGGTTTCAAAATCATTTGGGGATCACCCAAACGGTCTCAAGACCGTTTGGAGATAAGCCAAGACCGTTTGGAGGTCTAGGGTTAAGTGGGGTTGACCAATTGAGGGTCCAATGATAACAAGTTGATAAATTATTAAGTGTTGATTTGGTGACTAAACCTAGGGTTCAATCCTTGAGTGAATGACTTGATTTTTGATAAAATTATGGGAAAACGGTCTCAAGACCATTTGGAGGATGTCCAAATGATCCCAAGACCGTTTGGGGGTCACCCAAGACTATTTGGAGGTCTAGGGTTGACTATGGTCAAGTGGTTGAAAATCTAAGGATAACAAGTTAAAGTACAATTGAATAATGAACTAATGATCAAATCAAGGAGTCAAACCTTAATTGGTTGAGTTAAATTTAAATGTTGACTTTAGAAAATGGTCTCAATACCATTTGGAGGTCATCCAAATGATCCCAAGACCGTTTGGGGTCAGGTCATGACCAAATTGAATGATGATTCAATGGTTGCAACTCAATTAGACTCATGTTGAAACATGTTGAAGGGTGATCGATTCCAAACCCTAATTCAATTGATCCAAGCCCTAATTGGTGATCAATTGAGGGTCAATTGAGTGTCAAATCAGTTGAGGGTTGACCTAATTGACTCAATTGATAAGTGTCTAACAAGTGCATGGTTGATTGAGGGATTCAATGTTGGAAACCTTAACTCAATTGAAGTGGTTGAGACACTTTTTGGTCCATGCGGTTTTGAGGTGGTTTGGACCAAACGGTCTCAAGACTGTTTGAGTCCAAATAGTCTCAAGACTATTTGAGTCCAACCGGTCTCAAGACCATTTGGGACCAAACGGTCTCAAGACCTTTTGGGACCAAATGATCCCAAACCGTTTGATCTCATGCGGTTTCAAGATCAATTTTGCCCATGCGGTTTCAAAGTCAAAGTTGGCAAAATGGTCTTCACCTCACCTTGGGCAAATGGTCTTGAGTGTGCACATTACCAAACGGTTTCAAAAGTCAAACTACACCAAACGGTCAACAACACCAAACGATTTCAAGGTTTATCCAAGACCGTTTGGGGGTTTGGTGTGCAAGGCCGTTTGAGGTCTAAAAAGGTCAAGAACGTTTGATGCCTTAGTGGTCAAGATCATTTAGTTGTTGATTAACCTAAACCTTATTGATACCTAAAGTGATTAAGGGACCAATTAATCAGTGGATTAATGCATGTTATGATCAATGGTGAACATTACAAAAGTACCCTTGATGGGATAGAGTAACCAATACCCTTTGATCAAGTGAATCCTAATGATCACAATAGTAGTGGTATAAACCATGATGACAAGGTTGATTTGACTTAAACCAATAAAGGATGATGTAAACATCATCAAATAGAAAGAGGAGAGAGGAAACTCCTTATATGAATGAGAATCAAGTAATAAACTCCAATATGTATGTATATACCTAATTAGGGTATGATCATTCATAGTGAGATCATGGAAACCCTAATTATAATGGTTAATGAATCTTAACCTAAATTGAAGGTATTAATGGATGTAATCCTCATACATGATGATGAAATGATCTTAAATCATTATAAAATGCAAAGTAAACCCTAATCTAGGGTAATGTGATGACATGTGAATAGTAAACCCTAATCTAGGTTAATGTGATGAAATGTGAATAGTAAACCCTAATCTAGGGTAATGTGATGGTATGAACGGTAAACCTAACTTTGGGTTATGCTTTTAAGCATGAAACTCTATGATTGAATTATGAAATAAGGAATCATTATGCCTTTGTAAGTTAAAGGGGTTTATAACCCTAAGTGAATTGAATAAGAAACCCTAACCCTAGAAACCAGTTGTGGTGATGTAACACAGTTGTGGTAATTTGTCAGTAGCACAACCGTGCAAGGTAACACGGCCGTGGTGGTTTCCCTTCGCACGACCGTGTAAGATAGCATGGTCATGGTGTTCTATACTTGAATTGGAAATGAATTGTATTATGTTGATATAGATATAATGTGCATGTTATCAATTGTGTTAGTCATGCATGTCTTTATCAAGAAGTGATCATTGCCAGGTAATGGTTATGATGCCATATTCATTGAAAGCACTTTATAATCTTTAAAAGTAATGATATGCTATGTTGCCTAGTAAGAGGTAACATATGAGATTGATAGGTTGTATGAGCCATGAGAAATATCTGCATTGTTACAATCAAGGTCATGCTGTTAAATGACTTGATGATAGTAGGTTACTTGGTAACAAGTATTTTGATGATCTGAGGATTTGAACATCCATATTCCTAAATCATAATGATCAGATGGTTAGGGATTGATATCCCAATGTCAACAATATGTGATATGAACTTGATACAAATAGTATTCTTTCTTTATTGCAATTGTCTTATCGGTTTATCTTTGAAAACATGCCTGATGCTAAAAGAATGCCATAATGTACTTAAATAATCAAGTATAATGATATCATGTAGAGCCCTGACCATAGATCCATCATTGTCAGAAGTTTAATGATGGTGAAACAGGTTTTCCTAAGGGAACTCCTGGAGAGCATACTTTTGAGTATGTGGGGGTTATGGATGCAAATATCCTTACATCCTAATGAGGGAATTGATGTGAGATGTACATTTAATCTCTCAATCCTTCATTATATGTTTATGTCGGGATGATGTATTACTAATCTCCCGATGATGTTGTTAATGCCGCATCGATGAGAGATAAACAAGAAATCACTCGATGGCGAAGAAAGTACAGAACGCCACTGTAACTCTAATAGAAAAGTTGCCAGAATACCCTGGAAAGCTATTATGGAAGAGACACAATGCATGTTGTTCCTCATACTGACTGAGGAGAATGAGGTCATAGGAATCCGGCTCTTCTAATGACCTATGTATGGTACCAATTGCGATTTACTAATGGCCGGTTAGAGTATGAGAGGTGTAACTCATCTCCTCAGGGCATAAATATGTTTGTAAAATGTAGTCAGTCGTGTAGCATATTTTCTTAGGTTGATCTACGAGAAACAATGATTGATGATACATTGTTTATAGTGCTCTAGTTGAATAACTAGTATACATGTTCTTCATATTCCTTATTGTTATATGTCTTGTCATTCAATTAAGTTATAATTGAAATGATTGCTTAAAAGAATGTTGCTTCACTTTGTTTACACAATGCTAAACTTGTTGTTGAATGTTTATAGTTCCACTGCTTAATGTTGTTCCATTAACTGCAATAACAATTCTTCTGGCGGAAATTTATAACTCTCACTGGGACAATTATTCAATTGTCTCACCCCTGTGGGATTCGACTTTTTAGGTAGATGTTGAGGACGAAGGAACCCATCAGTGGGTGAGCAACAACAACAGCAACAACAACAACATCAGGGACAGCAGTGATCCTTAGTGGAGACATTGTCTGTCAAGTCTTGTAGATAGAATGTCCTATGTGTCATCTCTGTACTCTAAGGTCCTAGGAGTCAGTAGATGTTTATCTAAGATTTTGGCGTAATGCCTCGAGATTTTTGTATCTTGCCTTGTACAATTAACAGGGCAGCTGATGTTTGTAAACCTCGAGATATGATTTTATAGAGATGTAATGATGGATCAGTTTGTAAATAACTCACCATGTTCCTTTATGAAAGAGTTTTTACCGTTTGCAGATCTCTTTATAAAAAGTTTTAATTTTTAGTGATTTTTAGTAATTCCGCTGCTAGTTAATCGCTTCCGTATTTGTTGATCTTGTTTTTCGAGAAGTATCGTCACACTCCCACTGACCTTCTTGTACACACAATGTTCATCTTCATTTTGAATAAAACCAAATCCTATGACTATCTCATCAAAATAAAGATTCCAACGCCGATATACTTGCTTCAATCCATAGATTGACCTTTGTAGCTTACAAACTTCATTTGCAAACTTTAGATCTATAAACCCTTTAGGTTGTGTCATATAGACACCCTCAACAAGATTCTCATTAAGGAATGTGGTTTTAACATCAATTTTCCAAATATCATAGTCATGATAAGCTGCAATAGCAAGCATGATCCTAATGGACTTAACCATGGCCACCGGAGAAAAGGTTTCGTCATAGTTAACACCTTTAACTTGTCTAAAACCCTTTGCAACCAATCTTCCCTTATAGGTTTGAACTTTTCCATCCATGTCAGTCTTCTTCTTGAAGACCCACTTACACCCTATGGGTTTTACCCCTTCAGATGGATCCACCAAAGTCCATACTTTGTTGGTATACATGGATTCCATCTCAGAGCTCATGGGCTCAAGCTATTTCTCAGACTCTAGTCCCTCAGTAGCATCTTTGTAGGTAATTGTCTCATCATCTATGTCCAATTCACTGCCTTCTTGAGTTACAAGATATCCAAATCTTTCAGGTTCAAGGCATGTCCTATTAGATCTATGAGGTTACTGTGTTACTTGAGGAATTTGAGATTCCACAACACCTTGTGAATCTTTTGGCTCCTCTTCCACATCTTACGATTCAATATTTTCTTGTTGGTCTTGAACCACTTTGAGTTCCACTTGTCTCCCACTGATTCCTTTGGAAATAAATTCCTTTTCTAGGAATACAATATCTTTGGCAACAAACACTTTATAGTCAGATGGATTATACAAGTAGTATCCCATAGTTTTCTTGGGATATCCAACAAAATAACATTTATCAGATCTTGGGCTAAGATTTTTAGGAAACATTTTCTTGATATAAGCTTTGTAACCCCAAATCCTCATAAAAGACATTTTGGGATGCTTCCTAGTCTCACATGGTGTCTTTTGAACCGACTTAGATGGTACTCGGTTTAGTGAAAACACGGCAGTTTGTAGAACATGCCCCCAGAAGTTTCTTGGAAGATTAGGTAAACTCATCATTGATGATACCATATCTAGTTATGTGTGATTCCTTCTTTATGGTACACCATTACGCTGAGGTTCTCTAGGTGAAGTCCACTAGGATACAATCCCATGGGCTCTAAGAAGATCCTCAAACTCTTGGTTAAGTATTCTCCACCTCAATCAGAATGAAGTGCATCAATACTTCTACCAAGTTAGTTTTGTACTTCATTCATAAACTCCTTGAACTTTTCAAGAGCTTCAGACTTATTTTTGTCAAATAAGCATATCCATACCTACTGAAGTCATTAGTAAAGAATATGAAGTATTGATACCCACCCCTAGTGGTTGTTCTAAAAGGTCCACACACATCAGCATGTATGAGTCCTAATAGATAACTAGTCTTCTCATTGTTGCCACTAAAAGGGGTCTGAGCCATCTTGCCCAACAAACAAGATTCACATGTCTCTAATGATTTGAAATCAAAAGAGTCCAGATAACCATCCTTATGGAGTCTAGATATGCAATTCTCATTTATGTACCCTAGACGACAATTCCAAAGGTGAGTTTTGTTTGAGCTGTTGAGTTTTAGTCTTTTGGTATTAACGTTATATACATCTGTCTTAAGATCTAACAAATAAACACCATAAGACATAGGGACACGGCCATAAAAGATCCCATCTTTTGAAATAGAACATTGACCATTTTAATATGGAATTCAAATGCATCCTTGTTTAAACAAGATATAGAAGTTATGTTTCTATTTATAGTAGGTATACAATAGCAGTTATTTAACTCTATTACAAGCCCCATGGGCAGAGATATACTATAGGTTCCAACTGTGTTGGCCACAACTCTTGCGCAATTAGCAACTCGCAGTTCCTCCTTGCCTTTTTCCAAAGGCCTACTTCCTCTCAGATCTCACATATGAGAAAATATGTGAGATCCACATCTGATATCTAATACCCAAGATGATGAAGTAGATAGATTTATCTCAATAACGTATGTACATGAAGTGGAGATCATCATCCCCATATTTTTCTTCCTAAAGGCCTTCAAGTACAAAGGATGAGTTCCTCTTGTACTTTTCTTTCTCCTTATCTTGACTGATGAAGAATTGTACTTAGGCTTGACCACATAATTCTTGTCAGTCTTGCTTTGATCCTTGGACTCAGCCCCACTGATTACCATCATGGCTTGTCGTTCTTCACTTTATCTTCAGCATGAATCAACATGGCAAGCAATTGTGACACCTGTCCATCTAGATTACTCACATGGTAACATGCAATAAAATGACTATATGATTCATACATAGTCCTTAGAATCATATCAATAACCAACTCTTTGCTAAAAGTGAATCCTAGTTCTTCAAGATGATACACATGTCCAATCATATTGAGCACATGTTCTTCTACTGAGGTTCCCTTTGTCAGCTTTGACTCAAGTATCACCTTTAAGATAGTGTTCCTTTCTTGCATGTCAAGACCGAGTTCTACCTTCTCAATATGTGTCACCATCTTAAGAACACACATTTCATTACATTGTTGATGCAGCTCATAGTTCAGGAAGCTTAGCATAAGGTACTTTATCTCTAAGGCATCATTGGCATGCTTCCAGTAAGCATCCACTTGTTCCCTAGGTGCATCAGGAGGAGGTATTTCAGGCACTAGTTTGTCAAGGATGTTGAGATTTCACTCTTCATTGAGAATCATATGCATAAACATGTTGTAGATGAAGAACTGTGCTTGCTAATCTGGTTTGATTGGCTCAACCCTTGAACTGATCGGCTTGCCTCTTGGTCGGTTATTAGGTCATCTCACTAGTCGTCTAGTCCTTCTATCCACCATCGGCTGGAACCTCCACCGGAACGGTCAGGTCCACCAGGAAATTTCTCTGGCTTGTCCATCATGTCCTATAAGGTCCTTTAGTTGGTCGAATCATTTTCAAGACTCCTTCATCTTCGTCATAACAGGAAATCAAACTATACTACTTTTATAAGATTATTGGGAAACATCAAGTTACATTAGAGTGGAGAAAGGGTAGGAAATAATTAACTTTACATGGGGAAGATAAAATAGAGGCTCAGTATGCAGACTAAGATAAGAAGATCAACCAACCATACAACCATGAACAGAAAATAGGGGTTGTTGGCCATAACCATGCTACACATCCACCATCAAAACTACTTTTAAGGTGATGTACTTAAATTGCATATATATATATATATATATAGAGAGAGAGAGAGAGAGAGAGAGTCAGGCTAGAATACACTCCAGTGTACGGATCGCACAAATACACTAAAGTGTGTTTCCATATCAAGATTATTTTTTGCAAAATGTAAACCATTGATCTTCACCGTCATAATATAACTAGGCTACATACAAATTTTGAGCCCATTTATATGAGTGTAAGTCACTCATCCAAGGGCAACAAAATCGACGCGCGAAACTAATTTAAAATGTATAAATTTTGCGATCTTCATAACATGAGCTATACATATCCAAATGTGCTCAAATTTTGCGTATGAGTTGTTCACAAGATGTTTAAGAAGATCAATGCATTAGATTTTAAAAAAAAATATTGCATCATGAAAAACTACTTGAGTGTATTCTAGCCTGACTCTCTCTCTCTCTCTCTCTCTATATATATATATATATATATATATATATATATATATATATATTAGTTTGATATTATTATGGTGTTTGGATTTGACAAGATATTATTTGCATCGCATGCAATAATAGAATGACAAAACTAAAATTTGATCATATCAATTATCCTGTAATATGGTAAATTGACGTTGGCTCTTATACCACTATAGGGAAATAAGGCTATAGAGCAGATAGGGAAAACAAAAAATTTATCTACCTTATTCCCCTTAATCAACATATCGCATCAATAATTATAATGTAGGAAGGATGGTTTTGAGGATATACCTGGTCATGAAGCAAGTCCGGTGACAATCCTCATCGTCATAGATGCACAACTCTAAATCCTAGTTGAATTGGGACTCATATGACTCCTCCTCCTCTTGGTCTACACCATGGACTGCAGCCATGAACGTCAGCATCTTCAGCACCTCCTCTTATCACAGACTGCTAGTTGACGTTGTCCTCCAAGAGGAAGACAATGACATTATGCCTCTATGGTAGTCCACACAGACTGCCTAGAACTCCCGTCATTTTGCTAGAAAAATCAGGAAGGAGTTGTCCCTCTCTGTCAGTGTACTAGTCACTGACTTGTTCTCCCATAAAAACAACTCTCAATTGTTCTCTCCTATTGTTATCCCTCCCTTGTCGGGCAGGACTTGCCTGGGCTCTCGTGGTTACCACAATCAGAGTGGACTATAGTTGTCATAGGAACTGATTCTCATTTGTCTGTGTTGCGTTCTGGGAAGCCCCTAATACCCCTCTATTTATATGTGGGGTTTTGGTCTAGGTTCTCAGTCTATGCGGGAGTGGAAGGGACCAGAAGATTTTGAATTTTTGCAACAATTCTCAAAATTTCACAACCTAGGATAGCTAAAACGGTCATCTCGCAAGTGAGACTAATGTCTCGTATTACGAGACAGTCATCTTGTACAGTGAGACAGTCATTTTGCAGTTTCCTAGTTGTACACGAATTTGGAAAATCAATTTTCATCAATGTTAGACATTGACCCCGCTCCGTTTCTGTCTTCCCCCACGAAGGCGATTTGGGATCTTAGGGCTTTAGCATCTCGCCTCCTGGGGCTGAGATCCGGCATCCTGGTCTATCAAGCTATAGTTTAGGTTAGTCGGGGGTGATACTGCCAGGTTCTGTTATGGAGGAAGAAATAAAAAGACAGTGTGAGGAGCTAAGGCTTGAAGATGAAGACATCGCCATTTTCTCAGAGGAGGACGAAGAAGAACAAAAGGTGACAATGGAGTTGGCACTGGCTGCAAAAATAAAAGATGATCGACCTATTAACTTTAATATTTTCAAGAGGATGATGAAACTCATTTGGGGGCTGAGAAGGAAAATAGTGTTCAAACAAATAGAACATGTAGTCATCATGATCTAGTTTGGGGAATAAGAAGATAAGTAAAGAGTTATGGAGGGATCGCCATGGAGCTTCAAAAACAACCTGGTTCTATTGAAAGAAATAGAAGGATTAACACAACCGTCTGAACTGGTCTTCAACAAATCACCCATATGGCTGAGATTGTACAACCTGCCAATGGGATACAGATCATCCAAAGAGGTGGCTACCATTGTAGGGAAGGTGGGAAAATTTTTGGAAGTAGATGAAGGGGAAACAACATGGGATAGGGTATGGAGAGCAAATGTGGTTATTAACATAGATAACCCACTCAAAACAAAACAAAGAATGAAGGATGCTTAAGGGAAGATGTTGGAGACAGACATTAGGTACGAAAGGCTACCTAAGATCTTCTATAAATACAGGAGGATCGGCCATGTGTTGTATGATTACAGGGAAAAGGAAATGGAGGAAGAAGGAAAATGGGGAGCGAGGTTGTGAGCATGAACGAGAACATATAGTAGAGCAAGCAGAGAGGGAGAGGAGTACGTGAAGTGTAGAAAGAATCTCGACTAGGAGGAAAAAAAGGAGGAGAACAAAAGAACAACAGTACAACAAAGCAGGATGTCTATGATAGCAAAGGAGAGCCAACCAGGGGAAGGAGAAGGAAGTGAAAGGGAAATTAAAAGCTCAGAAATCACTATAAGACAGACGCTAAGTAGCAAATGCAGGGAAACAACTTTTACTACAAATAATGGGAAAGACAAAGCTAAGCAGAGTGGGACCACAGGAGGAATAAAGATCCCAAAAAGCAAACCAGAAAAAAGCACTCACGAGGAGAAGCACGATGTCCAGGGAAGTATTCCTACCTTCTCTTTATTCGACTCCATATTGTCATCCCTTCAAGACAGTAGTAAAGGCATTGAAAGCTCACCAGCCAAGGTCACCATACCACAAAAGATAAAAAACAAAGCAAGTGCGTACAAGGTGCTCGACATGGGGCCACATAGAGAAAACTGTAGGGTTTTAGGGGAGACAGAGAAGGCAGCGGAAACAAAAATTTTCTCCCAAACCCATACCGAGGAAACGCGTCAACGTCTATATAATAGGAAAGGATGGTTTGTGGAATCATACCTTGTCCCGAGGCTTGCTCGGAGACAATACCTCGCGCAATGCGCGGTCTTCAACTCCGGACTTCGACGGCGTCTGTGCAGCTCCTGGTCGCACCGGGACTGACAACTCCTACTCGAACCGGACTGTCGGATGACAGTTGTCCTCCTAAGCGGCAGTGTCCTCCCGCCTCTGTAGTAGTCCACACGGACCACCTGGAACTCCACACTCCTTGTCCCACAAGGAAGTGGAAGGAGTCACACCCTCCTGTTGACGTACTAGTCACCAACACGCTCTCCTGCCTCCTGTTGCAACTGCAGTTGTCCTTCCCTTGCTGCACCTCCCTTTTATGGGAAGCACTTGCTCGGGCTCTCTCACGGTTACCAAAACCAAAGAGAACGACAACTTGCAGAGCAACTGGTTGCACTGAGCTGTACTGTAAGAAGCCCCCAAATACTCCTATATATAGGAGAGTCATGGGACAGGGTTCTCCATCCTGGGCAATGCGGGACTAAAAGCAGGAGTAGAAGGGTTCGGGATTTTCCACAAAAAGCAACCATCTCGCAACCTGAACCGATCGGTTCACAAGTGAACCGGTGGGTTGGGGACCTGAACCGATCGGTTCACCACTGAACCGATCGTTTGGGACCCTTGAACCGATCGGTTCACTCATGAACCGGTCGGTTGGGGTTCCAGGTTGGTTCCCGATTGATTTTCCTTGTTTCTTTCCCAATTGGTATCGAATACCAATATTATTCCCAATCGAATTGGGCAATTTGAAACGAAAGGAAAATTCTCACTAATCCTACTTTCCCAAGTTGCTCGATTGCACCAGTTGAACTGATTCGTTCAACACTTGAACCGGTCGTTTCACTCTATGCATGAGCCGATCGGTTCAAAAATTGAGTCGACCGGTTCAGCAACCTCAGCCGACCGGTTCATCACATGAACCGACCGGTTGGGAGTGCAAGTTGTGCAAAATCAGTCAAATGCGATTTCAATCAATCCGATACTCCAAGCAATGCGTCCAACACCTTGAACCATACGATATTGAGCCATCGACTGATTGAGTGTTTAATTGAACTACTAAACTCCTTTAGTAATCAATCTAAACATTGCTTGTGGACAAAACTCCTCTTCCAGGTTAAATCCTATGTGTGTGACCCTGCAGGTCCATTTCACGTTGGCAGTGAAAGTCCATAACACTTATGACTTCACAAGCAAAGAACGGTGCCTAGTCACACATCAGTGCTACCCAAGTGAAAGTAGAAAGTTGGAGAACAACTTTCATCCTACAATCCGTGAATGGTGTTACAGCGAATGTATAATTCCTTTGTCACTGATATCCCAAATGAATTCGAGGCATGGAACAGTCATCCTGTCAACATTCATTCACTTTCTTGATCTCAGAGTAGACTAGAAGAGATATGTATGACATCAGTATCACATACTGATTCACACATGCATGCACGCCTTTCTCAATCCTACTCATCAAGTGGCCATGGATATCATACTCCCTTAGGAGGGACAAATCCCATATCTATCACTCACCCCTCAAAAGCCCCATGTGTCAAAGCCACCCAATCATCACCTTTATAACAACCCATGTTTCAGGACTGCGTTTGATGATGTCAAAGTGTGCCCAACGACATGTGTTGAGTGTAGTGATTTCAGGTCTAAGAATCACACTCACCACCATCATTGTGAGTACTGACTGTGACTACCATCTCATGGTTCCATGTGTCACACTCACGGTGGGTCTGTCCGGTACACTTGTTCTCTAACAAGTACCTATGTGTTTGGTTTGATATCTCTATATCATGACTAATGAGATTCTGTCATCAACCAACACCACAATCTAGTCTTGTGTGTCATTGTTGTCTATCTACCTTCCACAATGACATCCGACTAGGGACATAACAAGAATGTACAAACTCTTAGCATCCGTATGATCTCATCGTTCAGGTCCTTAACCTGAAAGCATACGTCATTGAGTACTGTCATTCTCTAGACATTCAATATGTTCTATCACTATCTCATATGACTGAACCAGAATGAATTGGAAGCTTGCCTTTGATGTTTATCAAATCAATCTTAATGTATCCCACCAATCATCCCATGATTGGCTCTCAGGGCATACATACCAACAGACTCCCACTTGCACTGCGAGCCAATCACCCTTGAATCATATTCATAGTGATCTTCAAACATGTCCCACATGTTACTGCGCTCTAGTGCCAACATAGTGAGAAATGGCAACACCTTGCCAAAGTCTGTTCAAATTGCATGTCTCTCATCTCTTCGTTGTACGTCACGCGTATGAGATGGAGTTGCCATAATATGCGATCTAGTATTCCATTGCTAACTTTTAGCCACATTGCATGATCAAGGATTCCAGACTTGTCATCAATGAGTGGAATATAAGTTCATCTCATGAACTTTCAGATCCATATAGTATCCATTGTTGTTCTCTAACACATAGATGCTCGACATTTCCCTTCTAAATGGTTTTATTGGAACACTTCCAATAATCAACAAACTTTCACATTTATACATCTTATGTATATTTTGCGATTAATTTTCTGTCTTTTCGGAAGTTTGCATCAATGTAACTCTTTACATCGAACTCTTCCTTATCTCCATAGAACTAGTACTTCACAAGCACTTATCAAGTTATCATGGTATTCCAGTAACCCTTACTGGAAGTAGACAGACATCCACTCGTCATGTCCCACATACGAGTTATCAGGATGAGCACATCATATTGCCATGTCCTACATACAAGATGATGAATGCCTTTTATTCTTGCCATGTCACACATGCAAGACAATGGGATGATTACATACATGATAGATCCATATCTATTCTTAGTGTTCCCATTCTTCATAAGAATTGGACACTTGGCCTTGGGGTACTAATATCCATGTAATCATGGACAAGTTTTCTCCCACTGAATCTGTGCATACTGAACACTTCAGTACAGATTGCCAATGTATGCTTTCTCTTTCCAGGTCAAGAGATTTTTCCCGAGAACTATCTCTATAGATCTCTATTCCTATCACATAGGAAACATCTCTATTTTCCTTAAAGACAATTTCCACTTTTGGATTTCCAATCTAGAACATTTCCATTTCACATCAATATGTGTAATGTGAATACGCTCCCACTAAATCACAGATCCCTACTTTATCTTTGACATATCAGTCAAACCATTTGACTATATCATCAAAGTAAAGATCCAATTTTGATTGCTTGTACTCAATCAATCACATTGATTAGTCCATTGTAACTTATAGACTTCATTTGCATTAGTAGATTCATAAACCTTATAGGATGTGTCACGTACACATCCTTGTTTTATTCCTCATAGGAATGTGGTTTTAGTATCCATATGCCAAATGTCCTAGTCATTAAGTTGCAATCAACAAGCATCATCCTTCTCAAAATGTTATCCATGTGTCTTAACACTTAAGACTTATTTGCACTTATGGATATGATCCAATGAGTGCTACCATCAAGGTCATACCTTATGGCTCACATGGAAGTCATTTAGGATGTAATGGTTATAAACCATAACTCAAGATTCGGTTCCTCATATTCATCTTGATAGTTGACTCATCACATGAACAACTGATCACATAGATAATTGAGGTGTATCTATTAAAGATATAAGAACTCACAACCCTTGAGATTCTTAATTTCTTTTATTAGTGTGGGGTATTCATTTATTAAGAAGAATTCAGTTATTTGATAATCATTCTCTAACTCCTTAGAGTATGATTCCTTCTTGATTCAAACATCACCATGCCTTAATCATGAGTTCACTATGATACACTATCATAACCGCTCATAAGGATCTCAAACATTTAGTCCTAGTATTTTATTCATTGATCTTATCAAGAATTAATACTTTACCAAATTTGTACTTCATTTATGATAATCTTGAACACTTCAAGATATTCATATTGGTATTTCTCTAAATACCATTTGAAGTATTAGCATTTATTCCAATAGGTATGTAAATACATCACATGTATTATACCTAATAGGATAATCACTCTCCCATTACATTAGTGAAGATTGATTATTCATGTCCAAGATATTCATGTCCCTTACTGGTTCTCTAACCAAAAGAGTCTAGTTTTATCCATCACATGGAAACTATAAATGAATTTCTCATGATTAATGCTAATTAAATTGTTTAAGTTATCTATAACTTTTAGGTATCGGCTTATCTTATGCATATCAAATATCACAAGATAAATAAGGCATTGCCACAAAGATCACATCTTTAAGATTGAAAACACAACTTTATTGATTGCCATCATTGTCATAGAATATGCAAAAATAAAGTGTTTCTATCTATTGGCAAGTATGAAATAGCAGTTCATAACTGTATTATATGCCTTATTGGCTGAAAATAAACTAAAGTACTCCTATCTATGAAGGCAACACTTGCCTCAAATAAGAATGTTTTACACTTTACATCTTGATATCATATATCTCAAAAAGTGTTACAAGTTTACTTTCATGACACCTTCAAGTAGAGGCTTTAGTCACCTCCTTCTTGTTTTGTTCTTCCAGGTAGAGAGGACAATTCCTTTTCCAATGTCCTGGCTTTTGACAATGGTGGCAATTTCCTTTCTTGGTCACGCATCCCTTGGCCTTGAGAGCTGAAGATGGCTTGGACTCCTGGCTAGCTTCAGAACCTTTCTGAGCTTTGCCCTTGCCCTTGCGCTTGGACTTGCCTTTCTTGCTCGTGATCACCATCACGGAATTAGGCTTGTCCTTCTTCATTTGTAACTCGGCTGTCCTCAACATGCCCAACAACTCTGACAGTGGCCTATCAAAGTTGTTCATGTTGTAGTTCATCACAAACTGACTGTAAGATTCTGGCAATGATTGCAGTATCACATCAGTAGCCAACTCTTGGCTCAGTGGAAATCCCAGTCTCTGCAGGTTCTCCACATACCCAATCATCTTGAGTGTGTGAGGACCAACTGGATCTCCTTCTGTCATGACGCACTTGAACAGCGCCCTAGAAACATTGTACCTCTCTTGCCGTGCCTGATCTTCATACATGTTCCTGAGATGCTGAATCATCTCTATGACACCCATGTTCTCATGTTGCCTCTGCAACTCATGGTTCATTGAACATAGAATCAAGCACTTTACATCAATGGCATCATCAGAATGCTTCTTGTAAGCATCCCTTTCTGTCTTTGGTGCATTAGGAGTGGGTTCCTCTGGAATTGGAGTATCCAGGACATAGAGCTTACGCTCTTGAGTGAGAACAATTCTCAATGTCTGATACCAGTCGTGGAAGTTCGTCCCATTTAGCTTGTCCTTGTCAAGAACCGATCGCAAAGAAAAGTTGTTGTTGTTTGTTGCCATTTGAACTACAAAAAGGAAAATATGCAATTTTAGTCCAAAACTCATTTTTGACTTATTTGATTGATTTGAAATTTTGACAATATAATTAGGCCTTTAATTAGTTATCGCTCCCACTATTTTACTTCAAATTGATAGCCCTCACCATCAATTCGGAAGATTGCAGCGTACAACCTTCTAGTGGGCAAGATCGTGAAATCCTCCAAGTCATGGACCAGCTTGGGCTGTCACCCACAACATAGATCTCTCAGGTAGGCAACTTTTGCCAATTGCATCATATGCAACTCTTGATAATATGTCATATACAACTCCTTGCAATGATCATCTCCATGCCTCAAGGCGCTAGATCCTATCTAGGTCACCTTGTTAAGTCCGACCCAAAGCAAACACGATGAAATATGCACCCTCCTTGGGCAGACCCACACATTCATCCTTCACGCTTCCACAAGATAGACGGTGCACCACGCTTGGGCGTGCCCACACTTGGTCTATCAAGCTTTTCACGTGTGTCTCATTTGGAGGGCATCTAAAACTTAATATTTAATGAGGGATTTGGTTTTATATACATATACATATCCAATCACCACAATACATAGTATGTATCATATACATGCTATATCCCACTGAAAACATGCACAAACGATAAAAAGTGATGATTATGGCCATCCTAATGTGATTCCTCGAGCCAAGAGGAATCACGGTCATCTAGGTCTACATCACATGCAACCTGTACAAGATGAACTTTGTGCCTTGCCATCCGAGTTGATCAACTCATCACATTTTTTTTTAATTAGGTCAGGAGGTCATTCTATTCATCCCACCCTCCTCGTGTGAGCATAAAAGGATTCAAATACAGCTCCTGCTTATAAAATGCAGGTCAAACCCCCACGTGACCCCTCAACAACACAAGGACCACAGCAAAAAACCCTCATACAAAACGACCAAACAAGACAGACTCCAAAAACAACACCTCATCCAAGCATTATGGATGCTTAAACTTCAAAACCACGTAAGGTGTGTGGTTTCTCTCGAGGAAAACCATACCACGAACTCTAGCCGGCAAGCTGCTAGGATCGGAAATCACTATCAGATCCTGACTGAGAGCGCCCCATCTACCAATCTCTCTGGGAATGGAATTGATGGCCCTGTGAAGAAGCGATCCAACAATGCCTTCGTCCTCCATATGGCTCTTCAACTCCCTGACAATACGAGATATCCTCCATGGAATACATGACGTGCCCCATAGCATGTGATATGTATTGACATCATCTAATTCCACCACAGCGATCCGCAAGGATTGAGACTCTGCCAACTTCAATCCTACTGCACATGCTTGAAGGGACACAGAAAGATGATCAGTTGCAGTCAACCATGCTCTAGCAGTCTGACAGATTGCAGCCCGGTGATTCCTGATGATACTAGCCATCCACCACCTGTAATGTCCAGAAGAATCTTTGCTTCTACCAATCGTGACATTCATCTTCAAAGAATTGAGGTCAGGAGTCATCCATCTCATAAGGTGAACCTCTCTAAGAGCATAGTTTGGATCATCAATGCCATAATGATTAAGGCGTCTATGATCCTCCGGCTGAGCAAGTACGCGGAACCACCTCTTCTTCAACATAAAGTTGAGCTGTGCAATCATGCAGTTCATATCCTGGGCAATAGGAAACTTACACCCGTCGTATCTGGCGCGGCATCTCCATCTCCAGATATAGAAAGGGGTAAGCGTAGCAAGGCAAGCTGCAATCCACTCCATGACAATGGACGATCTCCCTCGAGCGCAGAGAGACAAGAGCTCGGAAAGATCAACTCATCACATGAATGATCTATACTCTCCAGCCGGTCGTCTGGGTGCCACCAGCCGATCGGTTCGCCTGGTCGTTGTGCATCTCGTCATGTCCGCCACCCGGTCATCTCACTCCTCGAACCGGTCATCAACCGATCGGTTCACTCCTTGAACCGACCGTCTGGAAGGTCAACCGATCGGTTCACTCCTTGAACCGACCGTCTGAGCACTCGTCTTGATGTCCGCCGGTCTTTGACATAACAGGAAATAAAGTTCTATCCTATTTATTACATTGCTTTAAAAAGGGAAACCCCGAGTTATATTCGGGGGAGCAAAGGTAGGAAAGAATCTCAAATTATTTCGAGTTACATCAGGAATAAGAGAGGGAAGATCGGTGCACATACCGAGATGCAAGCAACCACAAACAACCAAACACATATAGGGGTTTATAGGCCATAATCATGCTACACACATCCACCACAAAACTCATTTAAGGGCGACGTGTATCGAGTGAATTAATAATACATATCATATATGTAATTAGGGATTTGTGGATTTAGGATTGGACATGCATAAAGCTGATATTATTCGCATCGCATGCAATAAATAAAGGCGACAAACCAAAATCGATCATATCGATATTCCTAAAATATAGAGCAGTTGACGTGGCTCTGATACCACTGTAGGGTTTTAGGGGAGACAGAGAAGGCAGCGAAAACAAAAATTTTCTCCCAAACCCATACTGAGGAAACGCGTCAACATCTATATGATAGGAAAGGATGGTTTGTGGAATCATACCTTGTCCCGAGGCTTGCTCGGCGACAATACCTCGCGCAATGCGCGGTCTTCAACTCCGGACTTCGATGGCGTCTGTGCAGCTCCTGGTCGCACCGGGACTGACAACTCCTACTCGAACCGGACTGTCAGATGACAGTTGTCCTCCTAAGCAGCAGTGTCCTCCCGCCTCTGTAGTAGTCCACACGGACCACCTGGAACTCCACACTCCTTGTCCCACAAGGAAGTGGAAGGAGTCACACCCTCCTGTTGACGTACTAGTCACCAACACGCTCTCCTGCCTCCTGTTGCAACTGCAGTTGTCCTTCCCTTGCTGCACCTCCCTTTTACAGGAAGCACTTGCTCGGGCTCTCTCACGGTTACCAAAACCAGAGAGAACGACAACTTGCAGAGCAACTGGTTGCAATGAGTTGTACTGTAAGAAGCCCCCAAATACTCTTATATATATAGGAGAGTCATGGGACAGGGTTCTCCATCCCGGGCAATGCGGGACTAAAAGCAGGAGTAGAAGGGTTCGGGATTTTCCACAAAAAGCAACCATCTCGCAACCTGAACCGATCGGTTCACAAGTGAACCGGTCAGTTGGGGACCTGAACCAATCGATTCACCACTGAACCGATCGTTTGGGACCCTTGAATCGATCGGTTCACTCATGAACCGGTCGGTTGGGGTTCCTCTGTTGGTTCCCGATTGACTTTCCTTGTTTCTTTCCTAATTGGTATCGAAAACCAATATTATTCCCAATCGAATTGGGCAATTTGAAACGAAAGGAAAATTCTCACTAATCCTACTTTCCCAAGTTGCTCGATTGCACCAGTTGAACCGATTGGTTCAACACTTGAACCGGTCGTTTCACTCTGTGCATGAGCCGATCGGTTCAACAATTGAGCCGACCGGTTCAGCAACCTCAGCCGACTGGTTCATCACATGAACCGACCGGTTGGGAGTGTAGGTTGTGCAGAATCAGTCAAATGCGATTTCAATCAATCCGATACTCCAATCAATGTGTCCAACACCTTGAACCATACGATATTGAGCCATCAACTGATTGAGTGTTTAATTGAACTACTAAACTCCTTTAGTAATCAATCTAAACATTGCTTGTGGAAAAAACTCCTCTTCCAGGTTAAATCCTATGTGTGTGACCCTGCAGGTCCATTTCACGTTGGCAGTGAAAGTCCATAACACTTATAACTTCACAAGCAAAGAGTGGTGCCTAGTCACACATCAGTGCTACCCAAGTGAAAGTAGAAAGTTGGAGAACAACTTTCATCCTACAATCCGTGAATGGTGTTACAGCGAATGTATAATTCCTTTGTCACTGATATCCCGAATGAATTCGAGGCATGGAACAGTCATCCTGTCAACGTTCATTCACTTTCTTGATCTCAGAGTAGACTGGAAGAGATATGTATGACATCAGTATCACATACTGATTCACACATGCGTGCACGCCTTTCTCAATCCTACTCATCAAGTGGCCATGGATATCATACTCCCTTAGAAGGGACAAATCCCATATCTATCACCCACCCCTCAAAAGCCCCATGTGTCAAAGCCACCCAATCATCACCTTTATAACAACCCATGTTTCAGGACTGCGTTTGATGATGTCAAAGTGTGCCCAACAACATGTGTTGAGTGTAGTGATTTTAGGTCTAAGAATCACACTCACCACCATCACTGTGAGTACTGACTGTGACTACCATCTCATGGTTCCATGTGTCAAACTCACGGTGGGTCTGTCCAGTACACTTGTTCTCTAACAAGTACCTATGTGTTTGGTTTGATATCTCTATATCATGACTAATGAGATTCTGTCATCAACCAACACCACAATCTAGTCTTGTGTGTCATTGTTGTCTATCTACCTTCCACAATGACATCCGACTAGGGACATAACAAGAATGTACAAACTCTTAGCATCTGTATGATCTCATCGTTCAGGTCCTTAACCTGAAAGCATACATCATTGAGTAATGTCATTCTCTAGACATTCAATCTGTTCTATCACTATCTCATATGACTGAACCAGAATGAATTGGAAGCTTGCCTTTGATGTTTATCAAATCAATCTTAATGTATCCCTCCAATCATCCCATGATTGGCTCTCAGGGCATACATACCAACAAAAACAATCACGAAAAAGAGAAGCAGAACAAACCAAATAGGAGGATAAGAAAATACAAAATGCAAAGGTCAATAGTTGTGACAAGGAGCCAAATAGAAAACAAAGAGATAAATATAGGGGCAAAAAATGGAAACAAATAGAAGTAGGAGGAATAGCGCCTACAGTGAAACAAGGCAGAGAACAAAAAATACATAAGGGAGAAGTGAGCAAAATGGTTTGGGCTAAATACCCCAAACAAGTAACGGGACCTAATGGTAATCAGGCCCGTGAAGGGCAATGAAACTCATCAACTGGAATTGCCAGGGTGTGGGAAACTGTGGCACATTCTGCACCCTCCAACGCTTGTGTTGGAGGGAACACCCAGATGTAGTGTACTTGATGGAAACAAAGTTAAAGGACAAAGATTTGAATGAAATAAGAAAAAATGTGGTTTTGATAACAGTGTGTATGTAAGCAACAGGGGTAGAGCTAGAGGCTCGGGCTTGTTGTGGAATGATGTGGATGTTAATGTTCTCTCCTACTCAAACCACCACATCAATGCTATCATAAAAGGCAAAGGGAATAATATGGATTGGCAATGTGTGGGCATATATGGTTGGTCGAAAAAAAAAACAAAATCAAGACGTGGGAGCTCATCACAAATATTAAGAACAACAATAACCTTCCAATTATTTTCATGGGGGATTTCAATAAGATAAAGAGCAATGATGAAAAAAGTAGAGGCATTATTAGAGAGGAAAAATACATGGAAAATTTTACAGAGATGATCGACACTTGTGAGCTTATGGACATTGGCTTTAAAGGAAATCCCTTTACCTGGGTGAGAGGGAAAAAAACATGAGACAACAATCATGGAAAGACTTGATAGAGTGTTGGCTTGCAGAAACTGGAGCAATGTATACCTGAAGGCCAAGGTCATTCACCTCCTTAGAAGGAACTCTGATCACGCCCCTATTCATTTTTAAAATGTAAGGATGGTGATAATCGAACGACCAAGAGCAGAGATTTCAAAGTAGAACAATTCTGGCTAAAAGGCCCATAGTGCATAGAGATTATTAAAGAAAATTGGGCAGCAAAAACTAAAGTATATCAACAAATAAACCACTGCTCAAAGGCTCTTTTAGATTGGGCATATACAAAGTTTGGGGCAACTGACGAAAAGTTAAAAAAGGTTGAAAGAAAGCTACTACATGACCAAGCTCTCCCTATGACTGTCGATAATATAAAAAACTACAAGGATCTTTGTGAAGAAATAAATGAACTTGAGAAGCTAAAGGAGACCTATTGGTTCACAAGGGCAAAAGTAAAAGAAATGAAAGATGGATATTAGAACACAAGTTATTTCCACAACAAGGCATCTCAAAGGAAGAGACGAAATACAATCAAATGTCTTATGAATGATGAAGGGGTGTGGAAGCACAATGAAGAAGATATTGGAAACATTGTCATAGATTATTACAACTCTCTATTTAGGTCCAATGGAAGTGAGGAAACTGACACTACCCTGGAAGGAATACAAAGTATGATCAGCCCGAACATAAATGAGCATCTAGAAAAGGAACCAAACGAAGAAGAAATAAAGAATGTCATCTTTGGTATGCACCCTAACAAAGCCCCAGGGCCCGACGGCTTTCATGCCAACTTCTTTCAGAATTTATGGTCTATCATTGGCAAGGAAATTGCATCCTACATCAAAGGGTGGTGGAAAAATGAAAAAAAACATGAAAGAGATAAATGAAACCAACATTGTGTTGATTCCGAAATGCAAAGAGCCAGCTACCATGAACGATTTTTGACCTATCAACTTGTGCAACACCATCTACAAGATCATCTCCAAAGTTCTTGCTAACAGAGTGAAGCCCTTACTTAATGATATTATATCCCCCAATCAAAGCGCATTCATTCCATGAAGACTTATCACTGACAACACGCTCATTGCTTTTGAAACCTTCCATTCTATGAAGAGAAAGACAAAAGGCAAAAAAGGGTAGATGGAAATTAAACTTGATATGAGTAAAGCACTTGATAGAGTGGAGTGGAGTTTTATTGTGAGAATCATGTAAAAGATGGGTTTTGGATCTCTTTAGTGTAAAAAAAATATATGAATGTATGAGCTCTGTAACTTTATCCTTTATTATAAATGGCAGTAAAAGGTGCCACATAACACCTAAAAGAGGGATCCTCTAAGGCGACCCCATTTCACCTTACCTCTTTCTCTTTTGTGCAAATGTGTTCTCTACTCTAATCAATAGAGAAGCGGAGAAAGGCCAAATCACAGGGGCTCAGGCTTGTAGAAATGGCTCGCGTACTACCCACCTCTTCTTCATGGACAATAGCATCCTATTTGCTAAAGTAAATCTCCAAGAAGCCTAAAGAATAGCCTCCATAATGAGCTACTACGAGAGGGCTTCTGGACAGAAAATAAACTACAACAAAATGGAGATTTCTTTTAGAAAAAATACCTCTGAAGACATGAAGAAGAGTATCCTTGATTGGCTCCAGGTAAATCAGGTTGAAGCTCACAAAAAGTATCTAGGCCTCCCCACCATTATTGGCAGATCAAAAAAGAAGGTGTTCAGTGAGCTAAAGAATAGAATATGGAAGAAGATAACATGTTGGAAGGAAAAAATGTTAAGCCAATAAGGCAATGAAACACTTATAAAGTCCATCATCCAAGCCATACCTACTTATATGATGAGTGTTTTCACATCCTGGACAACATTTTCGATGATATCAACAGGATGCTAGCTAATTTTGGTGGGGCACCCAAAACGGCAAAAGAAAAATGCACTGGAAGTCCTAGAGTAAGCTTTTCCTCCCAAAAAAGGAAGGGGGGTTGGGATTCCACGATTTAAAGGTTTTCAATCATGCTTTTTTGGCTAAACAAGAATGACACCTTCACCATTAATCAAAATCCACTATCGCAGTAGTTTTCAAGGCCAGATATTACAATAGTAATTATTTACTTACTGCAAATCGAGGTCACGATCCGAGCTACTACTGGAGAAGTATTTTGGGTGCTAAATCTCTTCTTATTGAGGGACTGAGGTGGAACATAACCATGGATTCCAAAATCCACATCTGGATTGATAGATGGATCCCCAGAAAGCATAGTGATGTGTCACAAAGTTCATAGGACGGCAGAGATGGACCTATCTGGGTGAAGGAGCTCTTGAACAGCTCGGATGAGTGGGACATTACTAGACTGAAGAATCTTTTCTCAAAAGACATGATAAATGAAATCCAAAAGATTCCCACAAGCATGTGAGGAAAACCTTCGCTCTACTGGTATCCTACCCAAGATGGCACGCTCACTGTTAAATCAGCCTATTGGTTGGGCGTCCTTGGCCATCAGAATACCATTGACAAGGGAAGGTTTATCAACCATGACATGTGGAATAAAGTGTGGAAGAGCTCAATGCATCCCAAGATGAATCACTTTTTGTGGAGATGTATGACACAGGCCCTCCCTTCAAAATGTAACCTTAAAACTAGACACATCAGTGATAATAGCATTTGTGATGTGTGTTCAAGCTCAGATGAATCAACAATTCAGATCATGACCCAATGCACTCATGCTGAGATGATTTGGAATGAACCCAAGAACAAAGGGTTAATCAGTGGTGCACCAACCAGTGAATTTGGTGATCTGCTCAATTGGATTCTAAACAAAAGGGGATAATAGTACTCTTGTGGATTTCACAGCCACATTCTTGGTGGATTGGATATGCAGAAACGAGAGTATCTTCAGCAGCAAGAACATACAACCGTGCTTGACAGCACACAACATTCTCCACTGGGCTCATAGCTTTGTGGACTTAAGACTCTAGGACAGGACTATTAAAAGAACCATGGTGGATAGAAAAGAGTGCAGATGGAGAGTACCACCTATGGGATATACAAAAATCAACGTATATGCAACCTTCATAGTTGATCAAAGGGTGTGTCTAGTTGTTGTTTTCAGGAATCATAACAGTGAGGTGGTTGTTATGGCCACAAGAACATGTGAATGTAGATGGAGCCCATATATAGATGAAGCCTAGGGGATCAAGTTTGGCATAAAAATTGCAAAAGGCCTGAATCTAAACCTAATTGAAGTGGAGGTCGATGCTAAGAATGTGTGGCATAATATCATGAAACAAATGGGGGGTTTAAGCCCAATTGAATAGTTGTTCAGTGACATAAAAATGCAGGCCAGCATGTTCAGTTCAATTTTTTTCTCTCACACCCTTAGAGAAGGGAAATCTATAGCACACTAGTTAGCAAAAATGGGCCTGGGAGAGGAAAGGGAATTAGTTATCACATGTAATCTCCCAGTATTTGCTGAAGAGCACATTGTATCATCTGGTGATTAATACAATGGCTTTGTTTTCATCTCAAAAAATGTTAGACATTAATTTCCTTGTGCAACATGTAACATCCCTGACCTCGGTTATGCTTAAACCTAGATGTTTTGCTTAATAAAGTTGATTATATGCTTTCTCTTATCTCTTGAAAAGTAATTAAGGATCAAGAGGAACCTATATTTCAATTTTAGTCCTTTTTGAATAATGTTGAAATAATGTTTTACTTGTTTTGGGCTAAAGTTCAAATTACCCAAGTTGAGGGGTTAAATTGCAAATGTTACATGGTGAAATGTTCCTCTAGTATTGAAGCATCATAGTAATGATAATGATGCAGAGGTATGGCTTGTAGGGGCCTGAATAACAAGTAAGAGCCTATTGAGTAATGTTTGTGCATTAAAACTGTGGCGAACGATTCACAAAAACAAGATTAACTAATGCAGAAGTGTATTATTAACAGTGGAATTACTGAAAATCACTAAAAATTAAAACCATTTTCAAAGAGATCTATTCTCAGGAAAACTCTTTAAACAAGAACCACAATATTATATTTACATACTGATTCACAAAGTACATTCTTTGTACTATCTCATCTTAAGGAATATATATACATCATTTCTTTTCTAAAAAGCACAAGCAGCAAAATCCTCGAGGCATCATGCCAAAATCTCATATCAATTATAAAAACACTATCACTGACTCCTAGGACCTGAGAGTACATAGACGACATGTAGGACTCTATTTACACATATACAAGACTTGACAGCCAATATCTCCGCCTGAGGATTCACTGTTGTCCCTGTTGCTGTTGTTGCTATTGTTCTTCCCTTTTTATGAGGTTTCTGTTTCTACCTCGTCTGCATCCACCTAAAACTATTAGATTCGACGGGGATGAGACAATTATAAAATTGCCCCAGCAAGAGATATAACTCTCCGCTGAAAACATTATTATTGCAGTTTATTAGAAATAAACTGAATAGTGGAATCATATATTCAACAGTAGATAAATCAATATCTATGTAGGTTAAAGCATCATTTCTATTCAAGCATTTAAGCTATAACTTGATAAAGCAGCATGTGTCTTATTAAATAAGGACTTAAAAAGTATATATAACATTTATGTATCTAGAACATGATAAGCAGAATAACATCAACCAGTGATTCTCGTATTTCGATCTTATGCAAATACACTACATGGCTTATTACATTTTACAAACATTCTTAAGCCCTGAGAAGATGAGATATACCTCTCATACTCCAACCGACCATGATTACGTAAAGCATCAGTACCATACAAGGTCAATGGGAGAGACGGATTCCATGACCTCATCTGTCTCAGTCAGTACGAGACTACTTTTAGTAGAGCCATCATGTGTCAAACTGCAATTAGCTTGCAAAGGTATATTGGCATATTCACTATAGAGTTATAGCTCGTAGCATATACTCTCTTCAGGGTTATGGCTCATAGCCAATGCCTGGTATATATATATTGAGGAGCCATGGCTCGTAGCCATACTCGTATTGGGGTATGGTCCGAAACCAATCCGGTACATAGGACATAGCTCGTAGCCATTCCTATGGGGAATAAGGATATATTTTCCCAATTTCCCCCACATATTCAAAAATATGTGTTCTGAGTAAAACTGGTTTCACCATCCAGCTTATTATGATGTTGATGGATTTGTGGCCAGGGCAACTACATTGTATGGTATCATTTGATTAGTTAAGTACATTATCATATTCTTTTAGCATCAGTCATGTTTTCAAACATAACTTATTAGGACAATTGCTACAAAGAAACATGTACTATTTTTATCAATTACTTCTCAGTCTTTTAAGACATTGGGATCTCAGTCCCTTATTTCAATACTGGGAATTATCATCCCTTCACAATCTCAATACCATAATCATATGGTTCTGGGTATTCAAACCCTTAACTCATCACTGAGCATTGTTACCACTTTTTCAGGTAATTATCACCTTCAGGTCATTTGACCAGGGTAGATATGACACTTGCTACACAAGCATCACTCATGGCACTTAAGGCCCATTAATTCTCTTATTACCTCTTACTTGGCAACAAGGCATATTATGGCACATAAGGCCCAATAACAATTTTAATAAATAAAACATCATAGCTCATACCTGGCTATGTTCACCATCTCATGATACCTACATGGTTAATACAGATGATAACAAATATATATCAATCATATTTCAATTCCATGCTATTCACATGTAACAACATTATTCCCTTTCCAAGGTTAGGATTTCTCATTTCATTTCAATCAGGTTTACTCATTTCCTTTACACAATTAGGACCAATAATCCATCATTTCATTGTCCAAGATTAGGGTTTCATGCCATATAGTATAACCTAAAATTAGGGTTTCATACACCTTCACCCAATTTTGGAATTAGGGTTTACTATTCACATCACGTCAGGAAATATCATATTCCAACATCCAAATTAGGGTTAGGTTTTACTATTCACACCAAATCAGGGTTTATTATACAACACCCTGAACTAGGGTTACTCATGTCATTATCCTAAATTCATATCACATTATCCCCCTAGATTAGGGTTTCACTCAGAATTGCCCTAAATTATGGTTTGAGTTCATTAATCATCTCAATTAGGGTTTTATGATCTCTTTATCAAGGATCATGCCCTAATTGTATAGCACATCATTTTGAATGATTTGAACTTAATTGTTACATGATTATTATTCATGTATGAATCTTTCTCTGTCATCCTACTCAGGATGTCCACTACTCAATTCTTGATTAGATTGAGCCTACTCTTTATTCAAAAACATGCATTTATGGTTAGCATGATGTATTGAATTATTACATCATTCGGCATTAATGATTAATCCCACTAAGGGTATAAATTATATGTACATCAGATCTCCAAATGGTTTAATGAATTGAACCTTCAATTATAAGAGGAATCCAAAAGAATTGACCAATTAAACTTTCAATTATGTTAGGTGTTTAATTGGATTAACCACTTAAATCTTCAAATGCATTAGGTATCCAAAAAGATTAACCATATTGGACCTTCAATTACATGAGATATCCAATTGGATTAACCATGTTGATCCTCAAAAGATTTAATTACTTAGACCCTAAACGGTCTTAGTTCTAATAATTCAATTGGTTGAAAACCATTTGGGCAAATTGCCCTTGTAACTGATTGGACAAGAAAGGTATTGAAACTGATTGAACTTTGGGTCTCCAAACGGTTTGAGATAGTTTGGACCCAAAAGGTCTTGAGACCGTTTGGTCCAAACCCTCTCAAAACAGAATGGACCAAAAAGTTCTTTCAACACTTAAACAATTCATGGTTTCAATAGATGAACCGATTAACAATTGAATACTTAATTTCTTCATCAATTGAACTATTGAATCATCCTTCAATTGGACCAACAATTAGGGTTTTGAACCCAATTTATCTAGGATTTCTACTAAAGAAACCTTCAATTAGGGCTTTGAAATCGAGGAACCATCAATGATCAACATTGTGGAACTGATTCAATTGAAATTAATGAATCATCATCAAATTTTTTATATGACCTGACCCCAAACGGTCTTGAGTTCATTTGGATGACCTCAAAATGGTCTTGAGACCATTTGCTCCATCCTATCCTTGAAATTTGTGAAATTCCATTAGGGTTTTGATCATTGGATTGATCATCAAATCAGCTATTAATTGCATTTCAATTTGGTATCTATGGACCTTCAATTACTCAACCATACTCAACCCTAGACCTCCAAACGATCTTGGTTGACCTCCAAACGGTCTTGAGACCGTTTGGGTTAATCAACCCAAAAATCTAAATCCACCAAATGGAAATTCAGCACTTAACTCGATTAGGGTTTGGTAATTGATGAACCTTCAATTAATGAACCCTTTGGAATTAATCAATTAAATTTAATGGGTCATCAACCACCATAATTGGCATCAAATCTCCAAATGGTCAACTATGGTCAACTCTTCCAAATGGTTTGAAATTGTTTAGTTCCTAACGGTTTTGATGAAACCGTTTAATTCCAAACGATTTTGTGGAAACTGAATGGACAACTTGTTGAAACCGATTGGAATAGAAATTCCTTGGGAAAAGTGTCCAAGATGATGTCGTCATCATCTAACTTCGTCCTTGTAACTTATAGTACTTCTGATTTCATGAATTTACCAATTACAACAAACAATTAATCAAGAAGATGAAAGAATCAACGAAATTGCAAGATTAATAGTTGAATAACAATGTAGAGGGGTTCAAGTTATAAAACCCACCTCCAATTGAGCTTCAAAGCTTCAAGCTCACGTCAAAAATGGTGGATGCAACTCCTTTCACTATTCCAAGGCTCGTCCTGAATCTTTGAGTGAAGAGGAATGGTTAGAATTGAAGATGGGATCGAGATAAGAAGAAATCATGCATTGATTTTCGATTTCCACCATGGAATTAAGGTGAAAGGAAGTAAAGAAGCTTACCAATAGGTTAGGGGTCGTCCTCCTGGTCCTTCAAAGCTTCATTGGTCGTTTTGCAAGAAAAGGGTGGAAGTGGATTCGAAATTACCCTTTCATTCTATTGATAAATGAGCAAATATGTGAATTTTATTTAAAATTCATTTAAGAGAGAGAAAGTAGGAATTATCTCCTCAATTTCCTTGCCACTTGCCCCCTTCCCTTACTTAGATACGAGGATACCCTCCTTGCCTCTTATTCCTCACAATTATCCATAATTTAAAGAAAAGCAAATTAAGCACCTTAACCATTATAATATTAATATCCTAAAGTTAGTGGATATTACTTTTCTTTATTTTATGTGAGTGAGTTATCCACTTGCTTTGAGATATTTCGTGGCCTAGAAAAGGAAAAAGGGTGTTCATACTTGGGCAAATTCAGCCATATCGTTTTTGGTTGAAGGCCCTTCAATTATTTTATTTATTTTTTTACATTAAATTGAAATAAAGTTCCAATTATGCTTAAATCTTGATTATTTGAATATCAAGATTATCTCTCCTCCAAAGTAATTCAAATGAGGCGCCCCTCCCATTTTATTTTCTCTACATGATGCCAAGAAACATGAGGGACCCTCTAGAAGTGGTATTTTGCATATTGAACCCTAGGTTTTGGGTAAAATTGCACATTACACCAAAACTAGGTTTTAATGCACAAAGATTGCTCAACAAGCTCTATCTTGGTGCTCAAGCTTGTGGAAACCATACCACTATATCATTCTCATTCTTATGATGCTTCAACATCTGAGGAACATTTTATCATGTACGATTTGCAAGTTAACCCCTCAAATTGGGTAATTTGCACTTAAGTCCAAAACAAACAAAACATTGTTTTAACATCATTCAAAAAAGACTGAAATTAAAATATAAGTTTCTCTTGAGCCTTAATTACTTTTCAAAATATAATATCAAGCATATAATTACCTTTCTTAAACAAAACACCTAGGGTTAAAGCATAACCCAGGTCTGGGATGTTACAAATTATCCACCTCTTACAAGGATTTCGTCTCCAAAATCATCAACAAAAACATTAAGAGAAAAGAGTAGGGTATTTCCTCCTCATCTCTTCCTCTAGTTCCCATGTAGCTTCTTCAATGCCACGGTGGTTCTAGAGGACTTTCACAAGACATCTGTCTTTCTTTTTCAGCTTTTTAATTCTTTTGTCAAGGATCATCACAGGTCCTTCAACATATGATATATCATCATTTAATTCTGCCTCCACAGGTAGTAGAACTAACTCTCTGTCAAGATGACACTTTCTAAGCATGGAGATATGGAACACTGGATGCAACTTGTGCAACTCAGGTGGTAACTCCAGCTTATAAGCTACCTTTCCAATTCCTTCAATGATTGGATAAGGCCCCATAAATCTAGGAGCTAACTTTCCCTTTCTTCCAAATCTAAGAACTCCTTTCCAAGGTGAGACCTTGAGATATACTTTGTCTCCAACTTGGAATTCTAAAGGTCTTTGCCATTTGTCAGCGTATGATTTTTGTCTATCATGTGCAGTCTTTAATTGTTGTTGTATTACTTTAATCTTCTCAGTTGTCTGTTGCACAAGCTTAGGACCCAAAAGTTGATTTTCTCCTGTTTCATACCAACATAAAGGAGATCTACAACGTATACCATATAAAGCTTCATATGGTGCCATGTCAATACTATGTTGATAGCCATTATTGTAAGAAAATTCTATCAAGCTCAGGTGTAGATCCCAACTTCCTATAAACTAAAGGACACATGCCCTAAGCAAGTCCTCCAAAGTTTGTATGGTCCTTTCTGTTTGTCCATCTGTCTTGGGTGAAAGGCAGTACTAAACCTCAACTGCATACCCAAAGCTTTATGCAGTCGTTGCCAAAAATGACTCGGGAACTGGGGACCTCTATCAGAAACGATAGTAGTTGGAATCCCGTGCAACCGCACTATCTCATCAACATACAACTGTGCCAGCTTCTCAGTGGTGTAGGTTGTTTTGACAGGTAAGAAATGTGTTGTCTTTGTCAACCTATCAACTATCACCCAAATGGAATCATGACCTTTTGTTGTTCAAGGTAAACCAACCACAAAGTCCATGGTCACATGATCACATTTCCACTGTGGTATGGCAAAGACTGCATTGTTCCTGCGGGCTTATGATGTTCAGCTTCAACTTGCTGACACACCGGACACCGCATAACAACTCTTCTACATCTTTCTTCAATCCAGGCCACCAATACATATCTTTTAGGTTATGATACATCCTGGTGGTCCCTAGATGCATAGCATACATTGAAGAATGAGCTTCTTCCAGAACTAACTTTCTCAAGTCATAGGCATCGGGTACTACCATCCTACCATGATAACAAACTACCTGATCCTCTGACTCATGAAAGCCATCCCGTTTCTCACTACCATACTCTGATCTAATCTGTTGAACTACAACATCAGTTTGCTATGCTTCTTTAATCTGTTGTCTCAGAGTTGGTTTTATGTGCATCTCAGCTAACAACCCTGCTAACAACGATACTTTTAGTTGTACATTGGTTTGTCTCAAGGAGATAAACATATCCCTCTTAGAGCACACTAAGGAATTCAACTGTGCTTTATCTAGGGCTGGTGTTGCTGATTTCCTACTTAGTGCATCAGCAACTACATTAGCCTTCCCTGGATGATAATCAATTGTACAATCATAGTCTTTGATTAATTCCATCCAGCGGTGATGTCTCATGTTCAGCTCATGCTGTGAAAATATATACTTTAGGTTCTTATGGTCTGTGAAAATCGGGAATGTTTCTCCATAGAGATAATGTCTCTAGATCTTCAAGGCATGGACTACAGCAGCTAGTTCTGGATCGTGTGTCAGATAATTCTCTTCGTGTTTCTTAAGCTTTCGAGAAGAAAAAGAAATCACCAGTCTATCATGCATCAACACACATCCTAGACCGTTCTTAGATGCATCACAGAAAACTACATACCCCTTTCCCTGCTCAGGTAACACCAACACAGGTGCACTTGTTAATCTTTCCTTCAACAACTAGAAAGATTGTTGACACTTGTCATTCCAGACAAAAGGAATATCTTTCCTGGTCAAGTTGGTCAGGGGTAAATCTATAGAACTAAAGTTCTTGACAAACCTCCTATAAATAGCCTGCCAGTCCTAGAAAACTACAAATCTCTATCGGTGTCCTCACCTGTTCCCATTGCAGGATAGATTCTACCTTCTTAGGATCAACACGAATACCTGAGGCAGATATTACGTGTCCTAGAAAAGAAACTTTTGGTAACCAGAACTCACATTTTCTAAACTTAGCATATAACTTATGCTCTCTTAGCAAAGTTAAAGCCTGACGGAGGTGTTGCTCATGTTGTTGAGCATCTCTACTGTAGATTAAGATGTCATCTATAAAGACGACTACACACTGATCAAGAAAAGGTCAAAAGATTCTATTCATGAGTTCCATGACTGCAGCAGGTGCATTAGTGTAAACACCTGGGCCCACTGCCCTAGGCTCTAGTAGAGTTTCTGGAATGACGAATGGCCCCACAGACCACCACTTGCCTTAACTGTGTGATTTATCCTCATGCACGTGCAAGCCGGGGTCAACTTCCCGACTTGTCACCCATCATAGTACTACTCCAATTTGAGCATGCTTAACTATGGAGTTCTTTAGAGATTGGCTCCCAGAAAAGGAGGTGCACCTTGGTGATATGGGTAGTCCAACCATTCCTTTTAAGATCATCATATTTGATGCCTCAAATCCTAGGATGTTACAATCTCCCCCACTTAGACTCTTGGCGTCCTCGTCAAGGCTCAACTATAATGCCTCATAATCTCTTCCCCATTTCAGTGCAGACCCACAATGGCCCATGGACACCCAACTCATGATCACGGAATATGAGCGCAAGGGTGTCTACGTCAACCATGGACAACCCTTTCCTACATGCCTAGACCGCACAGCTCAAGACTGGCATGCCATGTCCATGTGGGGCCCACCTACTAGAGGGGAATTGGCTATGATACCATTTATAAACACTCGGGCCCACTGCCCTAGGCTCTAGTAGATTTTCTGGAATGACGACTGGCCCCACAGACCACCACTAGCCTTAACTGCATGCTTTATCCTCATGAACATGCAAGCCAGGGTCAACTTCCCGACTGGTCACCCATCCTAGTACTACTCCAAGTTGAGCATGCTTAACTATGGAGTTCTTTAGAGATGGGCTCCTAGAAAAGGAGGTGCACCTTGGTGATATGGGTAGTCCAACCATTCCTTTTAAGATCATTATATCTGAGGCCTCAAATCCTGGGATGTTACAATTAGTTAGTCCAAATGACATAACTATGAACTCATAGTGACCATACCTTGTCCTAAAGGTAGACTTAGGTATGTTACCCTCCTTAATTCGCAACTGATGGTATCTGACCTCAGATCTATCTTATAAAAGACAGTTGCACCACACAACTGATCAAACAAGTATAGTTACTTTATTTAACTGTCTATAATCAATGCATAACAACATCGATCCATCCTTCTTTTTAACAAAAAGAACCAGAGCACCCCATGGTGAAGTACTTGTGCGGTCAAATAAAACCTTTCTCAAGAAGCTCCTAAAGTTGTTTCTTGAGTTCTTCCATTTCAGCAGGTGCCATCCTATACGGTGTTTGTGCTATAGGTTGCGTGCCCACAATCAGATTAATCTCAAAATCAATCTCTCGGGGCGGAGGTACACCTGAAAGTTCCTTAGGAAACACATCCTCAAATTCCCTGACTATCGGAACTTCAGAAGGATGAGGGATCTCCATGGTGGTATCTACCACATGTGCCAAGAATGTGAAACATCCTTGCCTCATCAGCTTCTCAGCTATCATAGCTGACACAAGACAGGTTGGAAGAATCTTTCTATCTCCCTGAAAGACCCATGTGTCACTATCATCTG
This sequence comes from Alisma plantago-aquatica, assembly GCA_963693085.1. Classification (NCBI taxonomy): domain Eukaryota; kingdom Viridiplantae; phylum Streptophyta; class Magnoliopsida; order Alismatales; family Alismataceae; genus Alisma; species Alisma plantago-aquatica. The sequence continues at coordinate 1,317,051,423 of OY856410.1, read as the reverse complement.
TGAACACAACTTGCTTGGACTCACAATCCAAGACAACCTTGTACTTTTCTAGGGTGTCCATTCCAAGAATTATATCAAATTCATCCATCTCAAGTGGTATAAGATCCACTTGAATGTGATGTTCAGAAAAGATGAGTGTAGGGAGAACACACCTTCCGCAACACTGTAGATCCCAATAAAGGGGTTTCTAGCATCAAACTATTTTCTCTATGACTGACAATCATGTTGCAGTCATGTATGACTTCTCGAGTGATAAAGGAATGCGTAGCACCTGGATCAATAAAAACATATATGAAGCAGGATGAAGACATATCAGAATAAAATAGTTCCATTTGACCTGTCACAACTCGTGGATTAACCACTGCCTCGGGCTGATTCATTACATAGAATCTCGTTGTTGCCTGGTGTTGGCCCTGTGCTCTATTATTGGATGCACAAGTTCCTTCCTGGTATGCTTGTCCATGTCCTCGGGTACCACTAGAAAATGGCTTTCTCTGAGAACCTTGGTGACTCTATCTTGGGGGTTGATTCACTACTACATTCCCCGTTGGGCAATCCTTTGCCAGATGTCGTACTAGTCCACATCGATGACAAGTTCTATTCTCTTGATGTGGTCTAGAGGGTCCAGTTACTGATGTTGATTCTATGATAGGGGCTCTAATCGGAAGAAAACTATGCCCTCTTCCCCTACTTGACATCCACTGTGTCTGGGTATTAAACTTATGTAGTGATGCTGGTGCGGAAAATCTTGGTTTCTTGAAACCCTCGGACCTTTGTCCTTGAAACTATGTGTACTCTTTCTTACTCTTAGTCTGACGCTTCTCAATCACAGACCTCTCTATCTGTCTTATGGACTCCACGATGGTGGCAAACCTCTCTCGGTTCTCTAAAGCAGACACTGGAGTGGTCAATTCAGTGTTCAATCCCTTCTCGAAATGTCGTATCCTCTCCTTATCAATAGATTCCATAAGCAGACAAAACTGTAAAAGTTCCATGAACTTAGCCTCATACTTGCTAATGTTCATTTGTCCCTGCCTAATCCGCTCAAACTGAGTAATTTTCTTGTCCAGAAAAGTCATAGGAAAGTATCTACTGAAAAATTCTCGTCGAAACTCTTCCCATCCGATCTCAACACCTGGCCTCTTGCCCTCCTCTATGGTCCACTAGTGACCAGCACTCCCTTTAAGGAGGTATACAACATGCCTCACCTTCTCATCCTCAGGGATATCAAGGATCCTAAAGGCTTTCTCCAACTCAGTCAGCCATAAGTCTGCATCAGCTGGATCAGCTGTACCAGCATAATCTATGGCTCGCACCTGGCGAAGTCATTCAAATGTCTCGTCAGCTCCCAGTCCTTCATGGTGTGTAGGTTCCCTAGGTGTAGTTAATGGAATCCTATTTGTCATATGAGTCATGGATGCCATAAACTATTCAAACATGGCTTGGAAGACTGGGTTCCCCATATCAGCTTGATTGAACAGGGGTTGTTCCAGTACGGGCTCCTCCCTATCTTGGTCTCTTGCACCTCCTCCTGGTGCAGCAACGCTGCTCTCAATAGCATGTTCATTGTGTGATCCAGACATCTTTAGTTCTTCTTCTCCTCCTATATGAGTAGAAGATACTATCAAATAACTGGAAGACACTAGAACATACTCAACAACCTTAATCCTATGTCTCTGTAGACTCAGCAAACCAAGAGCTCTGATACCACTAAACTATGGCGAACGATTCACAAAAACAAGATTAACTAATGCGGAAGCGTATTATTAACAGTTGAATTATTGAAAATCACTAAAAATTAAAACCTTTTTCAAAGAGATCCATTCTCAGGAAAACTCTTTAAACAAGAACCACGGTATTATATTTACATACTGATTCACAAAGTGCATTCTCTGTACTATCTATTCTCAAGGAATATATATATATATATATATATATATATATACATCATTGCTTTGCTAAAAAGCACAAGAAGAAAAATCCTCGAGGCATCATGCCAAAATCTCAGATCAATTATAAGAACACTATCACTGACTCCTAGGACCTGAGAGTATAGAGACGACACATAGGACTCTACTTACACATATATAAGACTTTACAGCTAGTATCTCCACCTGAGGATTCATTGTTGTCCCTGTTGTTTCTACTGTTGTTCTTCCCTTTTTATGAGGTTTCTGTTTCTACCTTGTCTAAATCCACTTATAAATGTTGGATTCCACGGGGGTGAGATAATTATAAAATTGCCCTAGCGAGAGATATAACTCTCTGCCAAAAACATTATTATTGCAGTTTAGTAGAAATAAACTGAACAGTGGAATCATATATTCAATAGCAGATAAATCAATATCTATGTAGGTTAAAGCAACATTTATATTCAAGCATTTAAGCTATAACTTGATAAAGTAGCATGTATCTTATTAAATAAGGACTTAAAGAGTATATATAACATTTATGTATCTAAAACATGATAAGAAGAATAACATCAACCAGTGATTCTCGTATTTCAATCTTATGCACATACGCTACACGGATGATTACATTTTACAAACATTCTTAAGCCCTGAGAAGATGAGATATACCGCTCATACTCCAACCAGCCATGATTACGTAAAGCATCGATACCACACAAGGTCAATGGGAGAGACAGATTCCATGACCGCATCTGTCTCGGTCAGTACGAGACTACTTTTAGCAGAGACATCATGTGTCAAACTACAATTAGCTTTCTAGGGTTTATTGGCATCTTCGCTATAGAGTTATAGCTTGTAACATATACTCTCTTCAAGGTTATGGCCCGTAGCCAATGCCTGGTATATATATATATATTGAGGAGTCATGGCCCGTAGCCATACTCATATTGAGGTTTGGTTCGAAACCAATCCCATACATAGGACATTGCCCGCAACCATTCCTATGGTGCATAAGGATACATTTGCCCAATTTCCCCTACATATTCCAAAATATGCGTTCCGAGTAAAACTTGTTTCACCATCCAGATAATTCTGACACTGATGGATCTGTGGTCAGGGCAACTACATTGTATGGTATCATTTGATTAGTTATGTACATTATCATATTCTTTTAGCATCAGTCAAGTTTTCAAACATAACTTATTAGGACAATTGCTACAAAGAAACATGTACTATTTTCATCAATTACTTCTCAGTCTTTTTAAGACATTGGGATTTCAGTCCCTTATTTCAATACTGGGAATTATCATCCCTTCACAATCTCAATACCATAATCATATGGTTCTGGGTATTCAAACCCTTAACTCATCACGGAGCATTGTTACCACTTTTTCAGGTAATTATCACCTTCAGGTCATTTGACCAGGGTAGATATGACACTTGCTACACACGCATCACTCATGGCACTTAAGGCCCATTAATTCTCTTATTACCGCTTACTAGGCAACAAGACATATTATGGCACATAAGGCCCAATAACAATTTTAATAAATAAAACATCATAGCTCATACCTGGCTATGTTCACCATCTCATGATACATGTATGGTTAGTATAAATGATAACAGATATATATCAATCATATTTCAATTCCATGCTATTCACAGGTAACACCACTATTCCCTTTCCAGGGTTAGGATTTCTCATTTTATTTCAATCAGGTTTACTCATTTCCTTTACACAATTAGGACCAATAATTCATCATTTCATTGTCCAAGATTAGGGTTTCATGCCATATAGTATAACCCAAAATTAGGGTTTCATACACCTTCACCCTATTTTGGAATTAGGGTTTATTATTCACATCTCGTCAGGAAATATCATATTCCAACATCCAAATTAGGGTTAGGTTTTACTATTCATACCAAATCATTGTTTATTATACAAATACCCAGAATTAGGGTTACTCATGTCATTATCCTAAATTCATATCACATTATCCCCCTAGATTAGGGTTTCACTCATAATTGCCCTAAATTAGGGTACAAGTTCATTAATCGTCTCAATTAAGGTTTTATGATCTCTTTATCAAGGATCGTGCCCTAATTGTGTATCACATCATTTTGAATGATTTGAACTTAATTGCTACATGATTATCATTCATGTATGAATCTTTCCCTCTCATCCTACTCAGGATGTCCACTACTCAATTCGTTTTTTTTGGGAAACTACTCAGTTCTTGATTTGATTGAGCCTACTCTTTATTCAAAAACATGCATTTATGGTTAGCATGATGTATTGAATTATTACATCATTATGCATTAATGATTAATCCCACTAAGGGTATCAATTATAAGTACATCAGGTCTCCAAATCGTTTAATCAATTGAACCTTCAATTATAAGAGGGATCCAAAAGAATTGACCAATTAAACTTTCAATTACGTTAGGTGTTTAGTTGGATTAACCAATTAAATATTCAAATGCATTAGGTATTCAAAAAGATTAACCATATTGGACCTTCAATTACATGAGATATCCAATTGGATTAACCATGTTGATATTCAAAAGATTTAATTACTTAGACCCTAAACGGTCTTAGTTCTCATAATTCAATTGGTTGAGAACCATTTGGGCAAATTGCCCTTAAAACCGATTGGACAAGAAAGGTGTGGAAACCGATTGAACTTTGGGTCTCCAAACGGTTTGAGACTATTTGGTCCAAACCCTCTCAAAACCGAATGGACCAAAAAGTTCTTTCAACACTTAAAACAATTCATGGTTTCAATCGATGAACCGATTAACAATTGAATCCTTAATTTCTTTATCAATTGAACTATTGAATAATCCTTCAATTGGACCATCAATTAGGGTTTTGAACCCAATTGATCTAGGATTTCTACTAAAGAAGCCTTCAATTAGGGCTTTGAAATCGAGGAACCATCAATGATCAACATTGTGGAACTGATTCAATTGATATTAGTGAATAATCATCAAACTTTTGATATTACCTGACCCCAAACGGTCTTGAGGTCATTTGGATGACCTACAAACGGTCTTAGAGACCATTTTCCCCATCCTATCCTTGAAATTTGTGAAATTCCATTAGGGTTTTGATCATTGGATTGATCATCAAATCATCTATTAATTGGATTTCAATTTGGTATCTATGACCTTCAATTACTCAACCATACTCAACCCTAGACCTCCAAATGGTCTTGGTTGACCTCCAAATGGTCTTCAGACCGTTTGGGTTAATCAACCCAAAAATCTAAATCAACCAATTGAAAATTCAGCACTTAACTCGATTTGGGTTTGGTAATTGATGAACCTTCAACTAATGAACCCTTTGGAATTAATCAATTAAATTTAATGGGTAATCAACCACCATAATTAGCACCAAATCTCCAAATGGTCAACTGTGGTCAACTCTTCCAAATGATTTGAAACCATTTAGTTCCTAACGGTTTTGATGAAACCGTTTAATTCCAAACGGTTTTGTTGAAACCGAATGGACAACTTCTTGAAATTGATTGGAATAGAAATTCCTTGGGAAAAGTGTCCAAGATGATGTCATCATTTTCTAACTTCTTCCCTGTAACTTATAGGAATTCTGATTTTATGAATTTACCATTACAACAAACATTTAATCAAGAAGATGAAAGAATCAACGAAATTGCAAGATTAATAGTTGAATAACAATGTAGAGGGGTTCAAGTTATAAAACCCACCTAAAATTGAGCTTCAAAGATTCAAGCTCACGTCAAAAATGGTGGATTCAACTCCTTTCACTATTCTAAGGCTCGTCCTCAAGCTTTGAGTGAAAAGGAATGGTTAGAATTGAAGATGGGATCGAGATAAGAAGAAATCATGCATTGATTTTCGATTTCCACCATGGAATTAAGGCGAAAGGAAGTCAAGAAGCTTACCAACAGGTTAGGGGTAGTCCTCCTGGTCCTTCAAAGCTTCATTGGTCGTTTTGCAAGAAAAGGGTGGAAGTGGATTCGAAATTACCCTTTCATTCTATGGATAAATGAGCAAATATGTGAATTTTATTAAAAATTCATTTAATAGAGAGAAAGTAGGAATTATCTCCTCAATTTCCTTGCCACTTGCTACCTTTCCTTACTTAGATACGAGGGTACCCTCCTTGAATCTTATTCCTCACAATTATCCACAATTTAAAGAAAAGCAAATTAACCACTTAACCCTTATAATATTAATATCCTAAAGTTAGTGGATATTAATTTTCTTTATTGTATGTGAGTGAGTTATCCACTTGCTTTGATATATTTCGTGGCCTAGCAAAGGCACAAGGGTGTTAACACTTCGGAAAATTCAGACATCTCGTTTTTGGTTGAAGGTCCTTCAATTATATTTTTTTTTTTTTGGAGAAGTCAGGAGGCAATCTTATTCATCCCGCCCTCCTCGTGCGAGCTAAATCAAAGTTTAACTTACATCCACTAATTAAACTGTGAATAGGAAACATGGTAGTACTACTACCATTACAAAATTCTTTAGCTACTAAGGTACTAACCTCCATTGGAGGTAAGGGGTAATTTTGGAATCCACCAGTGTTCTTAAGGTGGTGTTTGGCAAGGCTGTCCGCCACTTCATTAGTAACCCTACTAGAATAACAAAGTTGCCACCTCTTTTTCTTACGCGATTGGATCTTGTTGATTATTTTACCATATCCAGGATTCATGGTTACTGGTTCAGCTATCATATTCATGGCCGCTAGGGAGTCCGACTCAATGGTGATCTCTGCCAATCTGTTGTGGTCGGCTACTTCCATAGCCATCCGAATCGCTATCAGCTCCGCAAGCACAACATCATCAGTCATCACCTTCTCAGCCACCCCGCCAATCCATTTACCTTCAGAATCGCGCACGACGATGGCACAGGCAGCATGTTTGCCTTTAACAGCAGCATCTGTGTTAATTTTGATAATACCAAGGTCCGGCTTAGACCAGTTCGTTCCTTGCTTAGACTCATTGTTCGCTCTTTTGCTATCGAAAGCTTCTTTCTGTGCTGCCGCCTCCTTCCTCACCGCATTGGCCTGCTGTCTCAGATTGATTTGGGTTCCTTCAAAGATTTGTCTGTTCCTATTCATCCAAATCGTGCGGCAAGCAACCATGAAGATGTACATAAGATCTTGTTCAGCTTTGAGATATTTATGGCACCATGTTTTAGTGTCCTGCTCAGCAAAAAAAGTAGGTGCCATTGCCGTTATAGCCAGTTCTTCCCATACTTTCTTGGCTTGTTTACATTAAATTGAAATCAAGTTCCAATTATGCATTAATCTTGATTATTTTAATATCAAGATTCTCTCCCCTCCAATGTAATTCAAATGAGGCGCCCCTCCCATTTTATTTTCTCTACATGATGAAAATAAACATGAGTGACCCTCTAGAAGTGGAATTTTGCATATTGAACCCTAGGTTTTAGGTAAATTGCACATTACACCAAAACTAGGTTTTAATGCACAACGATTGCTCAACAAGCTCTATCTTGGTGCTCAAGCTTGTGGAAACCATACCACTACATCATTCTCATTATTTTGATGCTTCAACATCTGAGGAATATTTTATCATGTACAATTTTCAAGTTAATCCCTCAACTTGGGTAATTTGCACTTTAGTCCAAAACAAACAAAACATTGTTTCAACATCATTCAAAAAGGATTGAAATTGAAATATATGTTCCTCTTTAGCCTTAATTACTTTTCAAAAGATAATATCAAGCATATAATTACCTTTCTTAAACAAAACACCTAGGTTTAAAGCATAACCCATGTCACGGATGTTACAAAAACCTAGTTTTGGTGTAATGTGCAATTTACCCAAAATCTAGGGTTCAATATGCAAAATACCACTTCAAGAGGGTCCCTCATGATTCTTAGCATCATTTAGAGAAAAGAATTTGAGGAGGGGCGCCTCATTTGAATCATTTTGGAAGAAAGAGAATCTTGATATTAAAATAATCAAGATTTAAGCATAATTGGAACTTTACTTCAAATTAATGCAAAAATAAATATGTTAATTGAAGTCCCCTTCAACCAAAATGGTAATGGTTGAAGTTAGATAAGGTTGGAATATCATGTGCCTTTCAAAGGCACGAAAATATCTAAGTGAGTGGAGAATCCACTCACATTACTTAAATCAAAAGTAATATCCACTAAAAATGGGATATTAGTATTATATGATTTAAGGTGCTTAATTTTCTTTTCCTTAATTCATGGATAATGAAGAGGAATTCGAAGGAGGGTAAGATGGATTTACATGCAAGGAATTGATGGGGGAGAGGTGCACCAATTTTGGAATTAAAAGGATTTTATAAAATATTTTCTCTATCATTGAATTTCTTATAAAAACACCTTTTACAACTCAATTGAGAGGCTTTTTCGAAACCACTGGACGATTCCCCTGAGATGCGAGTCTTAGGAGGCATCCTAAAATTTATTGGGATATATTAGATTTATTACTCAACAATTATATTTGTTATTATCATTATGTCATTTCATTAATCTCTTATATCATTTATTAACGTTCTTGATGTTACAATTTATGGAGGATACCTTAAAAGTCCTTATTGGTCGGTCCTTAAGACTTTCTAAATAGAGAGACTCTTTCCTAATTTTATATCATAAAGATGAAGGGAAGAACAATTTTCAAAAATTTGAGATAAGAGGGAAAATATTCCTATAGAAAAGATGAGAGGGAATTTTTATAGATGATAAGGATCCTAATTTAAGGTATGCCCAAGAAGTAAGGGACATTTAGGATATCGGCCAGGTAGACTCACACTGCCTTATAGGTAGCCTCGTGATTTCCAAGAAAAGTGGCTCGGAGACTTTAGCCAGACCTTAGGTAGATGCTATCCTAGTCACCTCAACCCTTCACATCCCTAACTCAAGGACTACCCTAGACTCATAATAGGGTGAATGAAAGTCATGTGACTATGATGTGTGAACAATGGCTCTATTACCAACTGTGACAACCCCAATTTCTACATACTTTCCTTAGTGACATATACAGGTATGCGTGCACTCATATCTATAAATGTCAAAAGGGAAAATAATAGAAATCAAGATAGCCAACTAAAATCAGAGATAAGCCAAGATCATGTTCACATCATAGAAAATAGCCACACAACACTTCATTCAATAATGAAAGATAAAGTCATACATATCAATACTTGAGAAAGGAGAAGAATAAGTCTATGAAAAGGAAATGTAATTATTACATAGGATCTATAGTATCCTATTACATCTTCTAGAAGCATAAAGACTAGCTAACTGAAATGAACATGACGAGAAGTGGAAATTTATCTCATATCCCCCATGATCTTTATTTAGTGACTTCAGGTACTTTAGAGTGCTTCATCTATTATCAATTGTTCCTTGTACCTAGAAAATATGAGAAACAAAAACATCAACAAAGTTGGTATGTGGAATTAAAAGATATACTATGCTGGTATATAAAATACTCAAATTGGAGAAAGAGAAAGAAAACATTATTTAAAGGCAGAAAATCAGGTAATCCCAAGTTATTAGCCTCATTTATAGTGAACATGCATTACTATGGTGGACTTAGCACATAATTACATAAACAGTGGGACCTTCCCCGTGTACCTTGTACTCTAGGGATCTCCCCATATACCATGTACTCTAGGGAGGTGCTAGTCAACATTAAAGCTTTCCCTCTCTAATAGGGAGTTTAATGAGCACCACTAGTAACTACATTTCACTTATATTCGATTATGTTCTTAATGTTCAAGGTGGTAAATCATCAATTAATCATATATTCACATCCATCAATGTATATCAATTTCATGCAAACAATTACATATACTTAACATCCAGCAAAAACTAGTCATATAATTATATCCACGTACCTCTAATTCTCAGATCTGGATTCCACAACTCCTAGGTTATAAGAAAGATAGTAGATCACCCTGAAATATAAACAAAACCTCAAGTTACCATGGATTCTCATTATTCCACATTAGGGTTTCTTATTAGGGTTTAGGTCATTTGGAAAATCATTTTTAGGATACCTGTGATTTGAGAGATCAGGTTTGGTTCTAAGGTCAGGGTTAATCAAAGTCATTCAAGGCAATTAATTGTATGACATAAAATTGTATAAGGTATACATTATGAAGAGTGGAATCTCGAAATTAGGGTTTTTCATCATTGTTGGATCAACTATCCTTCTTGTATATGATTTCAGATAACATGGTGTTTAGAACCCTAAATAGGGTTTAATCTATTCCCAAGGCAGAATGGAAATCAATAATGACCATTGTTCATAATATATAAATATTAAGGGGTCATTAGGTTGTAGGACATATTTTCAGAGAAGGAATCAGATCTAGGTCCTGGAACCATTTTGTTTAAATAGATTAGATTTTTCTGATGAAAATGGTATATTTATTCGATATTTTCTTATAATCCTACCATTTTCTAGGGTTTTTATAAGTTCTGACCAATCAGGAAATTTTAAAGAAATTAAACAAAATAAAAAAAAGGCTTGCAAGCTCTGCCTCGTGGATCATGCGAGGGATCCGACCAACCAGACCCTCTCACTGACCTGTGAGCAAGTGCTCATTCAGGACGGTCAGGCTAACAGGTGAAAGGTCAGAAGTGCCCCTGAGGGTCACCTATGCATAGTGACCGGGAAAGGGTAAAAGGGGAAGGTCACCCCTATGATTGTTGCTCGCGCCATGGCTACAACAAGGCAACAGGGGAGAGATCGATCAATGTGGGATGTGGTTCCAGGGGTGAGCTAGGCTACGCTGTCTATCAGGCTGAGTTCGCAGACTCACGACGGTTGTGGGGAGGTCGAGCTCATCGGAAAAGGGGGTATGGGCGTCGTTTTCCGATCAAACAGGCTAACAAAGGGTCGAAGAGGAAAATCGAGAATTACCCGCCCTTGGGTTGGATTGAGGGAGTCAAAAGCTCTGCGGCAGTCTACTAATGCTTTTGCAATCTTCCCGCGGGTCTGAGATGGCTCCAACCTCGCTGGCGGTGGAGCTTTGGAGCTCGGCTGCGGCGGCTAGTCAACCTAGGCTCCTGGACCTTCGCAGGTTCAACCGAAGGTGTAGATCGACTCGCCAAGGTCCTTAGATGGTGCGGTTGCATTCGATCAAGCGGAGAGAACCACTGGAGGGAGGGTGAGGTTGAAGTCAGGTGAGTTGGAGGTGCTTGAGATCGGGGAAAAGTAGGCAAGTCCCGATGGAATTGATTGTGCGGAAAGATAAAAGGGAGGTCAAGGAAGCTTTTGGGGGTCTTTTATAGACCTGGGGTGGAGTAGAGGGCTAAGCCCTAAACCATGCGTCGCCTCCAGTGAGAGGCGTGAGAGCTCGGGGGGTTTCTCCCTGATCCGAGGGAGATGGGTGACGTGGTGAGGATGGTTGAGTTTTGTTTGAGGAGAGGAGTTAGTCCTCCAAAGATCTTGCGAGGAGGAGGTAGGGTTCGGGTGTGAGGGCCATTGGAGGAGTCGCAGGTTCAACTGCTGGCGGGGACCGATTCTTTCAGAGGTTGGAGACCACTTGGAAGTCATCGGATCTTGCGGGTTCTACGATCGGCCGATCCGATGGTGGGTATTACCCCTCCTTTTAAATGAGTCGCGCCCAAGCCAGCAGCAAGGACGCGTGACACATTAAGATCGAAATAGAAAAGGAAACTTAGGTCATAGGTGTTAATAGATAATTAAAAAGACCTAAAATTCAATTGTGAATAACTCATGATTGGTACGTCCAATTTTAATGAGATTTTAGGCATAGCTTTATAATGCTATGACATAGCTATGGTGCAAGATTGGAGTCAAATTTTTTTTATTGACTAGGTCAATTGACTAAATGTCATAATACTTGTATTATTGACTTTATGTACCATTATGGATGATCTTAAGTGAAGTTGATAATCCATTTAATCAAATTAGTGAGAGAGATGATTAAGGGCATAATTGGAACAATTGAAATTTTAAGAGAGAGGAACTAAATAATATATATGTAAAAACTCACTCTGTCACACTCTCGATCGACAAATTGTCGACCGAGAAGAACTGTGACTACACTTTTCAGAGTTAATTAACTAGTCATTGCTAAAGCAACTAGTGGATACCTAACGGCTAGTTAAGCACTTAGAACCCCCTAGAAAGTGTCTAGAACGTCCTTAAATATTCATAGGCCATTCCTATAAATAGGACAAGCCTTAGGACACCCTAACATACACTTGTGCAACACTTGAGCATAATACTTGCAATTGGCTATTCATTCTTGTGAGCAATTGAGCAACTCCAACATTGGCTATTCATTTCCACTGCTCCAAATTCGTGTTCTATAGGCTAGCATCTCCTACTCACTGCACCAACACTTCCATATACATTGGTTATGAGATCAAAACGCTTGATATAGGAAATCAAGCCTTGTGCTACAATGGTATTATAATTTTTGTTTTTCCTTCTTGTTCATTTATATCTTTTGTACTCTCCTTTCTACTCCTAGGGTTGGAGGTTGCGGATTGGAGAGGGTTTGACTTCTCATCTGGAGAAGGTGGACTTTGGACTACTTCAAGAAGGTTGTCTCAATGGGAAGCTACTTCAAGAGGAAGGCTACTTCAAGGGGGAGCTTGAGGTTACTTCAAGGAAGGCTTCTTCGAGGTTGGTGAGACTACTTCTAGGTGAAAGATTTCTGAAGGGTTTGGTGAAAGTATTTGTAATTTTATGTAACATCCTTGCAAGGTAATAAAATTTAAGTACTTTCAAAATCCCGGTTGGGTAAGCAACCGGGTAGTGGATTGACTGCCTTAGTATTTCCTAAGGTTTGAACCACTCTAAATCCTTGTCCCCTTGTCCAATATTTTTGTTGTTGCTTGCTTTGGTTGAATTTTTATTAAAATATCATAAAACCCTATTCACCCCCCCTCTAGTGGTTTTTCAATTGGTGTAAGAGCAAGCTTCAAGGAGCTCTAATCGAGTCTTGAAGAATGAAGGGTGGTGGTGTCTACAACTGCAAGAAAAGGAAAAGCATGGACCAATCTTCAACAAGCTGCAATTGGTGCTTAGGAACAAGGCGCACAACACCTAGTTGTCCATGGAGGTCAAAGAAGGAAGATGTGCGTAAAGAATGCCTTATTGCTAAAATAAGTGAAGAAGAAGAAGATGTAAGCCTTTTTTATTTAGCTAAAGAAGATCTAATTGCTAGTCTTGAAGAGACACATTATAAGTATATTGAGTGCAATAAGAAATTAAAGAAATCTAATAAAGCAAATGATGAGTTACATGCTAAACTTCTTGCTCTCACATCTGAAAATGAAGATCTCAACTAGGCTATTGAAGATCATGATCTTAAGATGAAATCAGTAGAAGCAAATTGCAATCTTCTTTCCCTAGAAAAGATAAACTTGCAAACTAAAGTAAATGATCTTCAAAAACAACCTATTTGATGTACACATCTAGATTATGATATTATTGTGAAAGAAAGAGATTCTTTATTATCTAATATAGATCAAGAAAAGTTATATATCAAGAAGAGAATGGATGAGATTGTTAAGTTGCAATAAGAACTTAGTAGTTTGAGTAACAATGATATCCTTGATAAAATCTTAAATGATTCTTATCATCAAATTGGAAGGAGAGGACTAGGTTATAAGCCTAAAGGAAAATCTTATAAAAAACCTAGTTGGAGAAAGACACAAGTACTAGAGAGTCAATCTATATATGTACCTAGAGGCAAATATACATATGTACCCAAGAACAACCTAGAAAAAAACTCATACAAAGAGGCATGAGATTGATTCTATATGTTGCCATTATTGTTTACTTCTTGGACATAATTCCTTCTTGTGTCCTTACAAGGAAAAGGATGTTGAGTTAGTATGGGTTCCAAAACCCCCAAACTAAATGAATATAATTTAGTTGAGATATGACCAAAGACTCTAAGTTGTATATCTCCATGTCTATCTCAACTTAAAATAATAAGATAACAAATTGATTCAAATCTCTAACTTGAAAATACACATTTTATATAAATCTACAGAGACACATATTTAGAAATTTTGTCTTAATTTGGGTTCCCAAAACCTAAAGATTTGAATATGATTAGTTGAGATTTGATCTAAATGTTAATTTGATATTTATTTGTTTTATCTCAACTAAGACTGATTTTTAAATTGCATAATTGAATTGGAAGTGATCTATGTTTTAATTATAAACAAATTTCTGAAAAAAATATACAGAAACATTCTCAGTCGAGAAACTGTTCAACCGAGAACACTGTCGGTCGAGACTTAGTCGACCGAGAAGGTTACTGTTTTGAAGTTTGCAACAAATATGATAAAACATGTACAAACAGTAGCACTCTCGGTCGAGAAAAACGTCGACCGAGATAAATTCGGTCGATAAAAAGTTTGACTGAACCAAGTTGTGTTGAACCTGTTTTAATTAATCTAGTTTGCTATCAGTTTGTTATTGATGTTTGATTTAATATGCAAATCAAGAGTGAATCTTAGAGACCATCTTAAAATCAAAACATATTGATCTTTTGTATCATGAATTGTTGAAAGAAGGTATAACCTTATGAATATGAAATTCTTTTTTTTTTATGAATATGAAATTCTTAAACATATTGCAAATGTGATATATGAAAACTATTATTGAACATACTTCCTTCATTGATTGACAAAGATTGTTAAGCATGTTCATTTACATGGTTTGTCTTAAATTTGAAAGTCCATGAACAATAAATGAGATTATTTTGGTTTGTGCTCTACATGGATTGACTTAAAACTGACAATTGTGAACCGTGGAATTACTGTTTTATCATAATCCACATGGTTTTTCCTAAGTATTCCTTGGTCTATCTATATAGGAACCTTGCATATTGAATTCTAATTTAAAATAATCATAACCGTTGTATTTATATGTTTTTATCTTGATCATTGCATTGTGGATAAGCTTCTACTGTTCTATCATAATTATTGTGCCATGATCATTGTGTTTCATTGGTTTGTCTAAAATAATCTTTGATCCACATATACAAACCATGAATGGATATTATTCTTGATCATTGTGATTCATCTCATATGAAGGTGCCATTTTGCATAAATAGTAAAATTCCATGGCACAAATGCATTTTAATTTAAAAATCTATAGAAATTATACTTCACATATAAGTGTTCAAATTGGAAATCTGCAGAAATTGCCTCTTGGTTGAAATCAAGTTTGACCAAGGGGCGCTATGGTCGAAGTCAAGGTCGACCTAAAATAAGCTTGACAAAATGCTTATTTGTACATCATTTTACTGCATTTAATCTTAGTATCTTGATTCAAAATGTGTTTATCATATTGAAAACATAATTTTAGTGCATAACTCTCATAAAAGGTCAACTTATTATGATCTAATATTGATTGTGACCTTAGAATCCTTAAATTATCATGACTATAAGATTAAGGGGGATCTCACACAAACTATCTTGATTATAAGATTAAGAAGCTTACAAAACTTTGTAAACATCATTTGAAGCTTGTTATGACCTTAGTATCCTTAAAAGTAGTTTTGGTTATGAAAACAAAGAAATCTACAATATTCATGAATATGACATATATCTTGT
Source organism: Alisma plantago-aquatica (assembly GCA_963693085.1). Taxonomy (NCBI): domain Eukaryota; kingdom Viridiplantae; phylum Streptophyta; class Magnoliopsida; order Alismatales; family Alismataceae; genus Alisma; species Alisma plantago-aquatica. The sequence continues at coordinate 1,317,035,901 of OY856410.1, read as the reverse complement.
TCTTAATGGAATTCTCTAAACAATTTAGGGCTTAACATACTATGTATTTGGTTAGAGATACATACATGTATTCTACTATAAGATTAAAGGATTCTCATGTCATTTTCAGGGCTTAACATCCCTTGTAAAATAGATGAGAAATCAAAATACATATGGCATGGATCTAAAAGGATCTCATATCATTTCAAGGCTTAACATCCTTTACAAATGATTGAGAAACAAATTGTGGCTAAATTCGACAACAAAAAGGTTTACATTTATATTAATCCCTGCTTTTAAAAACTAAATATCATAGTTAGGGGGAGCATGGCATAAAATTAAGGGGGAGAAATAAAAGTCATACTAAATGTTTATCTTGGATATCTTTTTGAAATGACAAAGGGGGGGAATAATATAAAATCAAAAGCATAAAGTAAAATGAGTTTTATAAATCTCGGGCCAGCACACACTTGCAAACAAGAGAATGGCTACAAAAGGTAAACTTCAGGTATGAAACTCATATGTTTTATATTTCCTCATTTTATATTTAGGAAATGTTTGTCATCTTCAAAAGGGGGAGATTGTTGGCTAAATTGGAAATTATTATTTTCTGGTTGTTTTGATGATGACAAACATTTCATTCTAGTGGATCTAACATGCTACTTGAGTGTTGCAGGAATAAGTTGGATGACAAAACTTTGGAAGATCTATATGCTTCAAAATGCCTTAATTTCATGATTGTAATCAAATGTAAACACTTGTACAAGATATATAATGTACAAGTACTTAGACATCATGTAAATCAAGCGTTCCCTAGCCATTCACAACACTTAGATAGGGCATCCCCTAAAAAAGTGTCACAACTGCACACTCATATACACACTTAGTTCCTAGTTCAAAACATTGAAACAGGATCATTCTCGGTCAACAAACTCCTCGACCGAGACACTCTCGGTCGACAAATTCCTCGACCGAGATTGACCCAAGTAACCATTAGACCCAGAAAATAGGTAGTTGGGGGTTGGATTAGAACGTTACATACACTTTCTCCATACAGTCCCTCAGTCGACAAATTGTCGACCGAGAAGGACTCTCAATCGACAAATTGTCAACCGAGAAGAACTCTGACTGCACTTTTCAGAGTTAATTAACTAGTTGTTGCTAAAGCAACTAGTGGATACCTAACAGCTAGTTACGCACTTAGAACCCCCAAGAAAGTGTCTAGAATGTACTTAAGCATGCATAGGTCATTCCTATAAATAGGACAAGCCTTAGGACACCCTAACATACACTTGTGCAACACTTGATCATAATACTTGCAATTGGCTATTCATTCTTGTGAGCAATTGAGAAACTCCAACATTGGCTATTCATTTTCATTGCTCCAAATTCGTGTCCTATAGGCTAGCATCTCCTACTCACTGCACCAACACTTCCATATACATTGGTTAGGAGATCAAAACGCTTGATATAGGAAATCAAGCCTTGTGCTACAACGGTATTGTAATTTCTTTTTTTCCTTCTTGTTCCTTTATATCTTTTGTACTCTCCTTGCTACTCCTAGGGTTGGAGGTTGCGGATTGGAGAGGGTTTGACTTCTCAGGTGGATTAGGGTCTTCTCGGTGGAGAAGGTGGACTTTGGACTACTTCAAGAAGGTTGTCTCAACGGGAAGCTACTTCAAGAGGAAGGCTACTTCAAGGGGGAGCTTGAGGTTACTTCAAGGAAGGCTTCTTCGAGGTTGGTGAGACTTCTTCTAGGTGAAGGCTGTCCGAAGGGTTTGGTGAAAGTATTTGTAATTTTATGTAACATCCTTGCAAAGTAATAAAACTTAAGTACTTTCAAAATCCCGGTTGGGTAAGCAACCGGGTAGTGGATTGACTGCCTTAGTATTTCCTAAGGTTGGAACCACTCTAAATCCTTGTCCCCTTGTCCAATATTTTTGTTGTTACTTGCTTTGGTTGAATTATTATTAAAATATCATAAAACCCTATTCACCCCCCCCCTCTAGTGGTTTTTCACCTAGTTCTTGAAGATGTTGCTTGGAGACAGATTTGAAGTAGTTTGGACTTCACTTTGCTTAGATCCTTATGGTGTATCATGCATGTAAACGCTTATGGGATATTATGATGTACTTCATAATCTTTTGTGAAAATTGTATATAGTCATGTTTTTAATTCTGCTACTACATTTTGGTTGTTTTGAATACCATTTATTAAAATTTGAAGATTTTACACCTATTCCATCTTACCTTTGAGTGTGTTCGGAATGGATGTTTTATTCTTCAAATCAAATTTAGTAGGGAGTGGATCCCCTCTTGGGTCCCACTCCTTATAGCATGGTATCAAATCCCATGGTAGTCAGAATTTGACTATTGCAACTTTGTCTCCCTAATTAGATCCCTTGCCACATATAGTTCCTCTATAAGTGACATGTTTGCCCTAGAATTGATCTATGCTACACTTGAGATGATGAAAGATTGATTTAGGATCATAAGAGTTTCACATTACAAACATGTTTAGGTAATCATAATGTGATGAGCCTGTTAGGTAGCTATTAGGGCATAAGTTGAAAGCAAAGGTGTCTAAAAAGGGTCAGGGTTCGGGGGGTTGGAAATATTTTCCTCTGCGCCACTAGATTGATTTACGAGGACTCCTGGATCCACATGATACCTTCCTAGCCTGAGCTGATATTGATTGTCTAAAATAGCATGCCTATAGACAGTAGTAGCCTTAGGCACCTAAGTTGGATACTCCTGAGAACCTAATATGTTGACCTTGTCTATCAGGTATAATGACTTGGTTGAGGATGGTTACCCAATATAGATCCCTTATGTCCCCTAGAACCACATGTTTGGATAGTCTATCCCTAAGAATCTAGACTTTGAAGTTTTGTGTTTAGTAAGAAATTAGACTGCACAGTGGAAGCGTGATGGTTTTGTACATGGTTTAGTTAGACTCACCATTTTATCTCTATATTAGTTTGGCTTGGTAGGTCAAACCTTTTAAGGGGTGGAGAGTAGTTGGTTTGATGATGTTTAGGTAGTTAGATTTTGAGGACAAAATCCTTTTTAAGGGGATGGAGTCCTATAATATACCAAAATCTAGCTACACTGGATCTAAAAACCATAACTCCATCATTAGGAGGATAGTTTTCTTAAATCCTTATTTTTTACCAAACAATTCATAGTTATAACCTAACATGCTTGTTTATATACTGATGAACATATAATGGTCATCTAATGAATAGTTCACATGTTTGAACCCTAATGAATATCTAATGCACATAATATGAGTAACTCACATATAATAATAATAGTGAGTACACATGAGGCTAAACATTTCTTGGACCAATAAACCCTAATGAAATGATGAGCAAGATATTGTAACCTAATCTTGTATTTAATGCATACTAAGACTGTATAGATGAAGAATAATGATCATATTGACTTAAACCCTTAAGTTACAATCATCTAACCTTAACCTATACGTCCTTAATGACATTCTTGATACATTAGTGACGTTAGGTGTCATAATCGGATAACATACTTTAATACACATAAATGATATATAGTCACCTAATCATAAATTAATAAGGCCATCGATATGAAAATCACCTTGTTCTCTATTACACACCTAATTAATCACCTAAATATTACTTAGTATGTGAATCAAATCATTAATATGTAATATGTCCCGCCTTGATCACTAAAAATACATATCAAGACTTCAATATGGATAACAAGTAATTGGATTCACATAAATGTTCATAATCAATAATAAGAACCAAATAAATATGAGAAAATGATTACTAATGACATTAATGTAAAAGAAAGGGTAATGTGACAACGTTTAATATAGATATAAGTAATTAATGTGACATTATTTGGATTAATTGTAACAAATTGGATAAAGTGTCTTATTTCACACAAATTAATATGATATAATTGAATAAGGTGATAATGGAGTCTAAAACCAAATTATTAAAGATAATGATCAGATATAATAATGCATATTGAGATAGTTTAGTAAAATCTAAATGAGCTTAAACTCCTAATGAGGTAAATAAGAAATATACATATGGTTTCAAGCATAATAATAAAATATAACTCTTTTAGTAGCACAATAAATATAACATGAAACAACTAAAAGAATAATAACGATTATATAATATCATAATGAATATAATATTAATAGACCTAAAATGTTAACTGTGGTATATCTAATAAAAAGAAATCTTAATAGTAGAACCCTTAGTGACCCATTAAAGCCTGACCTATGTTGAGTTGCTTGAGAAGATTCTGAACTCCCAATTAAGTAGTTGAAAAATAAGGAGTTCGAGTAAGGCAAATTTTTTATGGAATCTTCATGGAAACAACATGGGAGTTTAGTGTTGGGATGTTGTACTCACACTACTCTTTTAATTTGAGATTGTGGGTATGAAATCCTTTTTAAGGGGTGAAGTGTTGTAGCATACTAAATCTTAAATGTAATCTCCACATAATCTTTTTCCCAAGTTTCCCTTTCATATTTATCCTTCATGTCCTTGATGTTTAATTAGTGGAATTTATAGTGGTTTGGTGAACATTTATTCACTATTTGTACCAATAAAAGGGTTTATACACAAATACCTCAGTGAAAGTCTAATTAAGAACCTTATTTAGGTTTTGTAAACCTTAATCTAACTTTTTTATGTGTTTTGAAATCATAAAATGAGCCTAATTTGCAAATTTGGTTCAATTTGAATGTTGTTTGTGCAAGTTATGTTATTTTATGAACATTCTGGACTTCTAGAATTTTCCCAATTGGGAGGTTTTCTTTGCAAATTATCACATGCATTATGATAATTAGGTATTACCTTATCTTTATCAAGATTGTTAACCTTGGTTTGAAGGTGCTTCTCTCCAACGATATTTTAGGGATTACCCTCTTTATAAATGAGCTTATCTATAAAAGCTATCAACCAATGGGGTTATTTCTTTGATTGGTGGATGGTGGGGATGGCCTAGAAGTATCAATGGGCTTTTAGGACCAACATTTGATATACTAGAAGTCTTTATGAGCTTTCCTCTTGCATGGCCATGAATCCCTAGTCTAGAGACACATGGAAAGTCCCATAGACACCTCATGCTTTCCCCCTTCTTTATAAAGCCATGGCTACCCCTTCCCACCTCCCAATTCAAAAACTCTTGCTATTCTTATCTTTCCCCAAGCTTAGATCATTTTTCCTACTCTGTTCGGTCATGAAGGTGTTTTCCCAAGGTAAAAGAGAGTGCTTACCTTGGTGAAGAAGGTTCTTAGGGTTCCAAATTTAATCTATTTAGGGTTTCTAACGCTCTTTCTTGGTGATTTCGACCAAAAATAGTAAGTTTCCTCCTTTAATTCCCTATTTTCATTATGTTAGTCTTCCTCCCGCCTTCTTATAGCTCATAATCATGGAATTACATGGTAAAACCCCACCTAGATCCTTAAACACCTCATCTCCATGTTCTTTTGCTAGGATTTTTCACCTCTAAAGTGGAGAAGGTACTTCTTACTCAAGATAGGAGCTTTGTTGGAGAAACCAGCCTATCTAGCTAGGGAATCTTTCTCCTTGAACTTGTACACCTTCCCTAGAGGCGAGTTTTGTCAACCCCCTTATCATATATTGCTTCTACATGCTTAAAACTCATGCTTCTATGTTTAAAAACGATGATCTCCATCTCTGTTTACCATGTTCTTCTACAGTTTTAGTTTCTTGTTGTTGTACCTTCTCTAGCATATCTAGTTTGTTTACCTATGTAACTCAAACCCTGATTTTGGGTCAAATGGTTTTTTCTCCCTCTCTCTCACTCTTCCTCTCTCGCGAAGATTTCTGACTTGTCATTTCCTGATTGGTTCAAATTGAAAATCATATCTTTTATTTATCCAAATTTGACAAATAAATGTGTTTTGGAATTAAAAAATTGATATTTATCTAATATAAATATTTGCAATGTATTATTTTGTGGTTTGAAGAAGGGTTATTTTTTAAAATGAATTGAATGCAGAAAATCCATAAAAATTACATCTTAATCATCATAAGTCCAAAGTTAACATGAAAATATATTTTCTTGATCATAAGAACCTAATAAGTTCATTAGTGAGGTTTTAGAGTCTAATACAAGTTTTTTCTAAAAAGGTCTAAAATTAGGGTTTCGGTACATTAATGTGCATTATGTACTCTAATATATGTTAATACATTGAAAATGGGCAAAGTGGGAGTTGGACTCAATTAATCTGGTGAAAGTTAGTAATTGATATCAGTAAGAGAGGTGTGTGCATTCTTACACCCTAAGTTGGGATATTTGCAAATCAAACCCTATATTTCCCTGATGAGGCTTTAATGATCCCTATTCCCTCTATTCATGATTCTTTTGTTAAATTGCCTTAAAATTGGTAATGATATTCTTTTTCTTGGGTTTTGTACCCCACTGCCATGTTCTAATTGATATGATGCTTTTATTTGCCATGATTTCTTTTCTAGCATGTTGATTTTATTGACTATTTAGCTATAGTAGTGGTACTTATGTACAACCACCCATAGATAGGGCATGTATTAATTTGCCATAGGGAATGTCTTACTCTTCCCCATAAAAATATTTGTAGGTGTATTAATTCTCCCCTCTCCTATAGGTCGAGTTCGGGTAGGTGCCTCAACCCTACTTAGTTGATATAATCAATATTAATCATGCATGCAATTTCTTTACTATTTTAATGTTATAGAAAGCATCTATTTTGATTATGCCTCATACTCTTGTTCTCATCATTTTATGATGAAATACTAGCCTTTATTTTCATGTTATTTCCTTATCTTTGGTTTTGTTTCATTATTTGACACATACCTCATTTTTCTCTCTCTTTCTGGGGTATTTCCCAACCATCCAGGTTTAGATTGAGATGCTGAACATGATCAAGGAGAACATAGCTTCCAACATGGACCTAGCTCTTGGAGATGTTGCTTGGAGACAGATTTGATGTAGTTTGGACATCCCTCTGCTTAGATCCTTATGTAGTATCATACATGTAAACCCTTATGGGATACTATGATGTAATTCTGTAATCTTTTGTGAACATTGAATATAATCATGTTTTTAATTCCACTTCTACACTTTGGTTGTTTCGAACAACATTTATTGAAATTTGAAGATTTTATTCCTATTCCAGTATACCTTTAAGTGTGTTCGGAATGGAGGTTTTTATCTTCAAATCAAATTTAGTACGGAGTGGATCCCCTCTCGTGTCCCACTCCTTACACTCTGTCTAATACACTGTTCTCTATCATGTATGTATGTTCTTGGTTTGATATCGCCATATCAAGACTAGTGAGATTTAGTCATAAACCAACTCACACTCTGATCTTATGTGTTATTGTTGTCTATCAACCTTCCACAATAACAAGTAATCAGGAAAATAGTGAGAATATCTATATATACTCTTAACATCTTTATGATCTCATCCTCAAGGTTAGTAACTTGAATACATATGTCACTGAGTAATATAATTCTCTAGACATTTATAATGTTACATCATTATGTCATAGCTGAATTAAACAGAATAAATTGGAATCTAGATTTTTATTAATAATAAAATAGTTTTACATGATATGCCATTACAATCATCACTTGATTGGCTCTCAGGGCATACACAACCAACACCATCATTATGGAGTCTACATGTGTGATTCTCATTTATATGCCCTAGACGACAATGCCAAACATAAATTTTATTTGAGTTGTTGGGTTTCAATCTTTTGGTATTTACATTATATATTCCTGTCTTAAAATTTAGCAAATAAAGACCATAAAACATTGGGAATCTGCCATAAAAGATCCCATGTTTAGAAATCAAACATCGATCGTTCTTAATATGAAATTCATATGAATTCTTGTCCATACAAGATATAGACTTGATGTTTCTATTTATGGAAGGTACATAATAGAAGTTCATTAACTCTATTACAAGTCATGTGGGTAGAAATAAACTATAGGTTCCACCTGTAGTGGTAGCAACTCTTGCTCCATTTGCAACTTGTAGTTTGGCCTCACCCTTTCTTAAATGCCTACTTCTTTTTAGATCATGCATATTTGAGCATATATGACATCCATATCTGGTATCTAGTACCCAAGATGAAGAAGTATATAAGTTTATCCCAATAATGTATTGATGAATGCACATTCATCATGATTTTTAGATGCCTTCTTGGGCCCTTTTTGATTCAATACATCCAATTTCAGTTACTAAATATTAAAATGTGCTAAATTTCCTAATTGGTTCAATTATCAAGGTTCTTAACTGAGTTTATATTGATTTTATGCAGATCATTATCAGGTTCAACCATCAGATGTTACCTACCTCCATTCAACCCTATTCCACTATAATCACCACCATTTGATCTTCATCTCAATCAACCATCATCCATATCAAACCTTATGAATGGGGCCCACCTTTCTTTGACCACAGTCTAACCAAACGGTTTCACCTATCACAATTTGACCTATCGGTCTCAGCCTCTCATCCAAATGGTTTCCCTTCCATATGGTCTCATGACCTAATGGACAATTCCACCTCAAAATCGTTTGGATCTAACTTACCTTCAAGAACGTTTGAGCAATCTCTCAAGACCGAATGGAGGACCTCTCACTCCCGCTTCCCTCCTTCCTTCCGCAATTTTCAACCTCTGCAAACCCTAATCCACAGCACCCCCACACCATCCACGGTGCCTTCCTCCCTCGTGCCGCCTGCAGCAGAACTGCCTACAAACCCTAGACCAGCACCTGCATTGATCTACCTTCCTCTCATTTCACCTCCTCAACCGCGACGCGGCCCTAAGCACCAGTGACTATGGAACCTCCACCATTCACAATAGCCACTGTTGGTATGTATGCCCACAGAGCAAGTCATATGATGATTGTAATGGGATACTTTGTAATTGATTTGAATAATAATAAAGGCGATTTCCAATCTATATGTTTAAACTGTTTCTGAGATGATGGTGTAACATGATAGATGTCTAAAGATTGTTTTACTCAATGACGTATGCTTTTGGGTTGAGGACCTAAACGATGAGATCATACGGATGTTAAGAGTATACATTCTTGTTTAGTCCCTAGTCGGTTGTTATTGTGGAAATAACCATAGACATCAATAACACTAAAGACTAGATTGTGTGTTGGTTGATGACAGAATCTCATTAGTCATGATATGGTGATATCAAACCAAGCACATAGGTACTTGTTAGAGAACAAGGTACCAGACAGACCCACCGTGAGAGTGACACATGGAACCATGACTTGGTAGTCACAGTCAGCTCTCACAGTGATGGTGGTGAGTGTGATTCTTAGACCTGAAATCACTACACTCAACACATGTCGTTGGGTACACTTTGACATCATCAAACGCAATCCTGAAACATGGGTTGTTATAAAGGTGATGATTGGGTGGCTTTGACACATGGGGCTTTTGAGGGGTGAGTGATAGATATGGGATTTGTCCCTCCTGAAGGGAGTTTGATATCCTTGGCCACTTGATAAGTAGGATTGAGAAAGGCATGTGCATGCACGTGTGAATCAATATGTGATATTGATGTCATACACATCTCACTCGGTCTACTCTGAGATCAAGGAAATGAATGAACATTGACAGGATGACTGTTCCATGCCTCGAGTTCATTCTGGATATCAGTGACAAAGGAATTATACATTCACTGTAACACCATTCACGGATTGTAGGATGAAAGTTGTTCTCCAACTTTCTACTTTCACTTGGGTAGCAATGATGTGTGACTAGGCACCGCTCTTTGCTTGTGAAGTCATAAGTGTTATGGACTTTCACTGCCAACGTGAAATGGACCTGCAGGGTCACACACATAGGATCTAACCTGGAAGAGGAGTTTTTGTCCACAAGCAATGTTTTGATTGATTACTAAAGGAGTTTAGTAGTTCAATTAAACACTCAATTAATCGATAGCTCAACATCATAATGTTCAAGGTGTTGGACGCGTTGATTGGAGTATCGGATTGATTGAAATCACATTTGACTGATTCTGCACAATCTGCATTCCCAACTGATCGGTTCATGTGATGAACCGGTCGGCTGAGGTTGCTGAACCGGTCGGTTCAATTGTTGAACCGATCGGCTCATGCACAGTGTGAAACGACCGGTTCAAGTGTTGAACTGATCGGTTCAACTGGTGCAATCGAGCAACTTGGGAAAGTAGGATTGATGAGAATTTTCCTTTTGTTTCAATTGCCCAATTGGATTGGGAATAATATTGGTATTCGATACCAATTGGGAAAGAAACAAGGAAAGTCAATCGGAAACCAACCTGGAACCCCAACCGACCAGTTCATGAGTGAACCGATCGGTTCAAGGGTCCCAAACGATCGGTTCAGTGGTGAACCGATCGGTTCAGGTCCCCAACCGACCGGTTCACTTGTGAACCGATCGGTTCAGGTTGCGAGATGGTTGCTTTTTTTGGAAAATCCCGAACCCTTCTACTCCTGCTTTTAGTCCCGTATTGCCGGGCACAGAGAACCCTGTCCCATGACCCGCCTATATATATAGGGGTATTGGGGGCTTCTCATAGTATAACTCAGTGCAAGTTGATTGCTCTGCAAAGTTGTCATTCTCTCTAGTTTTGGTAACCGAGAGAGAGCCCGAGCAAGTGCTTCCCGCAAAGGGAGGTGCAGCAAGGGAAGGACAACTGCAGTTGCAATTGACAGCAGGAGAGTGTGTTGGCGACTAGTACGTCAACAGGAGGATGTGACTCCTTCCACTTCCTTGTGGGACAAGGAGAGTGGAGTTCCAGGTGGTCTGTGTGGACTACTTCAGAGGCGGGAGGTCACTGCCGCTCAGGAGAACAACTGTCATCCGAAAGTCCGGTAGGAGGAGGAGTCTTCAGTCTCGGTGCGACCAGGAGCTGCACAGACACCGTCTAAGACCGGAGGTGAAGACCGCGCAAGGCGCGTGGCATTGTCGCTGACCAAGCCTCGGGACAAGGTATGATTCACAAACCATCTTTCCCATTATATAGATGTTGACGCAATTCCTTTTGTTTTGGGTTTGGGGAGAAAATTTTTTTTGTTTCCGCTGCTTCTCTGCCTCCTCCATAACCCAACAGTGGTATCAGAGCCACGTCAACCTCTCTATATTTTAGGATTATCGATGTGATCGATTTTGGTTTGTCGCCTTTATTTATTGCATGCGATGCGAATAATATCGGCTTTATACATGTCCAATCCACAAATCCCTAATATACATATATGATACGTAATATTAATGCACTCGATACGTGTCGCCCTTAAACGAGTTTTGTGGTGGATGTGTAGCATGATTATGGCCTATAAACCCCTATATCTGTGTGTGGTTGTTTGTGTGGTTGCTTGCATCTCGGTCTGCGCACCGATTCCCTTTCTCATATTCCTGATGTAACTCAAAATAATTCGAGAATTATTTTCCTACCTTTGCTCCCCCCGAATGTAACTCGGGGTTTCACAATTCAATTGTAAATAGGATAGATTTTATTTCTTGTTATGTCAAAGAACGGCGGACAACCTGAAGACGATTGGTTCAAGGAGTGAACCGATCAGTTGGTGATCCAGATGGCCAGTTCGAGGAATGAGATGAGCAGGTGGCGACTTGAGGAGATGCACGATGACCGGTGAACCGATCGGCTGGAGGCGCCAGTCAATCGGCTGGTGGCACCCGAGCAACCAACCTAATGGCGAGCCGATCAGTCATGGAGATGAGCTGATCAAACCCAGAAAGGCAGGCACAGATTTCATCTTGTACAGGTTGCATGTGATGTAGACCTAGATGACCGTGATTCCTCTTGGCTCGAGGAATCAGAAATAGGATGGCCATAATCATTGCTTTTTATTGTTTATGCATGTTTTCTATGGGATATAGCATGTATATGATACGTACTATATATTGTGGTGATTGGATATGTATATATATATAAAAACCAAATCCCTCATTAAATATTAAGTTTTAGATGCCTTCCAAATGCCACACATGTGAAAAGCTTGATCGACCAAGTGTGGGCACGCCCAAGCGTGGTGCACCGTCTATCTCGTGGAAGCGTGAAGGATGAATGTGTGGGTCTGCCCAAGCAGGGTGCATGTTCATCGTGTTGGCTTTGGGTCGGACTTAACAAGGTGACCTAGATAGGATCTAGCGCCTTGAGGCATGGAGATGTTCATTGCAAGGAGTTGCAGATGACATCTTTCAAGAGTTGCATATGATGCAATTGGCAAGAGTTGCCTACCTGGAAGATCTGAGTTGTGGGTGACAGCCCAAGCTGGTCCATGGCTCAGAGGATTTTAGGATCTTGACCCACTAGAAGATTGTACGCTGCAATCTTCCGAATTGATGGTGAGGGCTATCAATTTGAGTCAAAATAGTGGGAGCGGTAATTAATTAAAGGCCTAATTAACTATCGTCAAATTTTATTCAAATCAAATCAAAAAGGTTTTGACAAATGCAAATTTTCTCTTATAGAATGGCAAAAGAATCATCTTTTAAAATGGGCAGATTAATTGAGAATAAATTCCATAACTGGTTGAGGACTGTGGGAAGTGTTCTGCACAATCCAGATATACCAGGAGCCTTAGAATCCACTCTATGTACGCTTAATGCGTTGGTGAAGAAGAAAATAGGTAAGGGAGTGAAGTGTTCTCTCGCCAAACGAATTTCTTCTACATGGAGAGGATGGAAGGAACAATGGAAGAAGAAGTCGGAGATAGAGATCTCTACTTCTGGTGTATACGTGATAGAGATTAACTTTACTACTTCTTCGTCATGGGTACTTGATACCGGATGCGGATCTCACATTTGTTCAAATGTGAAGGATCTTAAGAGAAGTAGGCCTTTGGGGAAAGGTGAGGTTGAACTACGTGTTGCTAATGGGGCAAGAGTTGCCGCCAGTGTCGTAGGAACCTATGAGTTAACTCTACCTAGTGGGCTAATAATAGAGTTGAATAACTGTTATTATGTACCTACCATAAATAGGAATATCATTTCCATCTCTTGTTTGGACAAAGATGGATTTGAATTTCTTATTAAGAATGGAAAGTGTTCCATTTCTAAAGATGGGATCTTTTATGGCAGTGCCCCTATGTCTTATGGTCTATACTTGATAGACTTGGAGACAAGTGGATACAACGTAAACACCAAAAAGCAAAAACTCAACGACTCAAACGAAACATATCTCTGGCATTTTTGTCTAGGGCACATAAATGAGAAGCGCATTTCTAGACTCCATAAAGATGTTTATCTAGACTCTTTTGATTATGAATCAATAGAGACATGTGAATCTTGTTTGTTGGGCAAGATGACCAAGACTCCCTTTTCAGGTAAAGGTGAGAGAGCTAGTGATCTATTATGACTCACACATACTGATGTATGTGGGCCTTTTAGAACTAATGCCAGAGGTGGGTATCAGTACTTCATTACCTTTACTAATGACTTCAGTAGGTATGGCTATGTGTACCTGATGAAACATAAGTCAGAAACCCTTGAAAGGTTCAAGGATTTCATGAATGAAGTACAGAACCAGCTTGGTAAAAGTATTAAGGCACTTCGTTCCGATCGAGGTGGAGAATACTTGAGCCAGGAGTTTGAGGACCTTCTGCGAGCCCGTGGTATTGTATCACAATGGACTCCGCCTGGAACACCACATCATAATGGTGTGTTTGAAAGAAGGAATCACACATTGTTAGATATGGTGCGATCAATGATGAGTTTTTCTGATCTTCCAATTTCTTTCTGGGGTTATGCTCTTGAAACCGCTGCGTTTACACTTAACCATGTTCCATCTAAATCGGTTCAAAAGACACCATATGAGATATGGACTGGGAAGCGTCCCGATTTGTCTTTTCTGAAGATTTGGGGTTGTGAGGCTTACGTTAGGAAAATGTTTCCTGATAAGCTTGGACCCAAATCCGATAAATGTTATTTTTTTGGATACCCCAAGGAAACGAGGGGATACTATTTATACCACCCTACTGACAACAAAGTGTTTGTTGCCAGGACAGCTGTGTTCCTAGAGAAGGAATTTATTTCCAAAGGAAGCAGTGGGAGGAAAATAGAGCTTGAAGAGGTTCAAGCCCAACAAGAAAACAATGAACTGGTAGATGTACCAGAGGAAAATGGAGATTCACAAGGTGTTGTGGAATCTCAGTCTCCTCAGGTAACACAAGGACCTCGTAGATCTAGTAGGACCCGCCTTGAGCCTGAAAGGTTTGGATACCTTGTGACTCAGGAAGGTGGAGAGTTGATCATAGATGATGATCCAACTACCTACATAGAGGCTATGGAGGGACCAGATTCTGAGAAATGGCTTGAAGCCATGAGATCCGAGATGGAATCCATGTACTCCAACAAAGTATGGACTTTGGTGGAATCACCCGAAGGGGTATAACCCATAGGGTGCAAGTGGGTCTTCAAGAAAAAGACCGACATGGATGGCAATGTGCAAACTTATAAAGGAAGATTGGTTGCAAAGGGATTTCGACAAGTTCAAGGTGTTGACTATGACGAAACCTTTTCTCCAGTTGCCATGATTAAGTCCATCAGGATCATGCTTTCTATTGCAGCTTATTATGACTATGAGATTTGGCAGATGGATGTTAAAACTGCATTCCTTAACGGGAATATACATGAGGATGTGTACATGACACAGCCTGAAGGTTTTGTGGATCCAAAGAATGCTAATAAAGTCTGTAAACTGCAAAGGTCAATCTATGGATTGAAGCAAGCATCTCGGAGTTGGAATCTTCAATTTGATGAAGAAGTCAAAGTGTTTGGCTTTATTCAAAATGAAGATGAGCCTTATGTGTACAAGAAGGTTAGTGGGAGCTCGACCACATTCCTCATATTGTATGTGGATGACATACTTTTGATGGGGAATGATGTCTTAGCCTTAGAGAAGGTAAAGACTTGGCTTGGGAAAACTTTCTCAATGAAGGACTTAGGAGAAGCATCCTACATTCTAGGAATTAAGATCTATAGAGATAGATCTAGAAGGCTTCTCGGACTAAGTCAGAGCACGTACATTGACAAGGTGCTGAAGCGGTTCAGCATGAAGAACTCAAAGAGAGGCAACATCCCCATGTTACATGGAGTCACCGTCTCTAGAGCTCAATGTCCCCAATCTTGGGAAGAGAGGGAGCGGATGAATGGGATCCCATATGCATCAGCCATCGGATCCATCATGTACGCTATGTTGTGCACACGCCTAGATGTCCCGTATGCTCTCAGCATGACGAGCAGGTACCAGTCAGATCCCGGGGATGCTCACTGGACAGCCGTGAAGAACATTCTCAAGTACTTGCGAAGGACTAAGGATCAGTTTCTTGTGTACGGCGGTGAGGAAGAGTTGGTTGTAAAGGGTTACACCGATGCAAGCTTCCAAACTGATAAAGATGATTACAGATCACAGTCAGGATTTGTGTTTTGCCTTAATAATGGATCTGTGAGCTGGAAGAGTTCCAAGCAAGAAACAGTTGCCGATTCTACTACAGAGGCCGAGTATATTGCTTCTTCTCATGCAGCAAAGGAGGTTGTGTGGATCAGGAAGTTCATTTCTGAACTTGGTGTAGTTCCCAGTAGCTGTGATGCAATTGAGCTTTATTGTGACAATAATGGAGCTATTGCACAAGCTAAGGAGCCCAGATCACATCAGCGGTCCAAGCACATTCTGCGGTGCTTCCATCTCATACGAGAGATCGTACAGCGAGGAGATGTGAAGATTTGCAAAGTACCAACTGAAGACAACATAGCTGATCCACTGACTAAGGCCCTTTCTCAGCAGAAGCATGATGGTCATGCTAGGTCACAAGGACTGCGTTTCCTTGGTGACTGGCTCTAAGTGAAAGTGGGATTCTGTTGGTATGTATGCCCATAGAGCAAGTCATATGATGATTGTAATGGGATACTTTGTAATTGATTTGAATAATAATAAAGGCAATTTCCAATCTATATGTTTAAACTGTTTCTGAGATGATGGTGTAACATGATAGATGTCTAAAGATTGTTTTACTCAATGACGTATGCTTTTGGGTTGAGGACCTAAATGATGAGATCATACGGATGTTAAGAGTATACATTCTTGTTTAGTCCCTAGTCGGTTGTTATTGTGGAAATAACCATAGACATCAATAACACTAAAGACTAGATTGTGTGTTGGTTGATGACAGAATCTCATTAGTCATGATATGGTGATATCAAACCAAGCACATAGGTACTTGTTAGAGAACAAGGTACCGGACAGACCCACCGTGAGAGTGACACATGGAACCATGACTTGGTAGTCACAGTCAGCTCTCACAGTGATGGTGGTGAGTGTGATTCTTAGACCTGAAATCACTATACTCAACACATGTCATTGGGTACACTTTGACATCATCAAACGCAATCATGAAACATGGGTTGTTATAAAGGTGATGATTGGGTGGCTTTGACACATGGGGCTTTTGAGGGGTGAGTGATAGATATGGGATTTGTCCCTCCTGAAGGGAGTTTGATATCCTTGGCCACTTGATAAGTAGGATTGAGAAAGGCATGCGCATGCACGTGTGAATCAATATGTGATATTGATGTCATACACATCTCACTCAGTCTACTCTGAGATCAAGGAAATGAATGAACATTGACAAGATGACTGTTCCATGCCTCAAGTTCATTCTGGAAATCAGTGACAAAGGAATTATACATTCACTATAACACCATTCACGGATTGTAGGATGAAAGTTGTTCTCCAACTTTCTACTTTCACTTGGGTAGCAATGATGTGTGACTAGGCACCTCTCTTTGCTTGTGAAGTCATAAGTGTTATGGACTTTCACTGCCAACGTGAAATGGACCTGCAGGGTCACACACATAGGATCTAACATGGAAGAGGAGTTTTTGTCCACAAGCAATGTTTAGATTGATTACTAACGGAGTTTAGTAGTTCAATTAAATACTCGATTAATCGATAGCTCAACATCATAATGTTTAAGGTGTTGGACGCGTTGATTGCAGTATCGGATTGATTGAAATCGCATTTGACTGATTCTGCACAATCTGCATTCCCAACCGATCGGTTCATGTGATGAACCGGTCGGCTGAGGTTGCTGAACCGGTCGGTTCAATTGTTGAACCGATCGGCTCATGCACAGAGTGAAACGACCGGTTCAAGTGTTGAACCGATTGGTTCAACTGGTGCAATCGAGCAACTTGGGAAAGTAGGATTGGTGAGAATTTTCCTTTCATTTCAATTGCCCAATTCGATTGGGAATAATATTGGTATTCGATACCAATTGGGAAAGAAACAAGGAAAGTCAATCGGGAACCAACCTGGAGCCCCAACCGACCGGTTCATGAGTGAACTGATCAGTTCAAGGGTCCCAAACGATCGGTTCAGTGGTGAACCGATCGGTTCAGGTCCCCAACTGACCGGTTCACCTGTGAACAGATCGGTTCAGGTTGCGAGATGGTTGCTTTTTGTGGAAAATCTCGAACCCTTCTACTCCTGCTTTTAGTCCCGTATTGCCGGGCACAGAGAACCCTGTCCCATGACCCGCCTATATATATAGGGGTATTGGGGGCTTCTCAGAGTACAACTCAGTGCAAGTTGATTGCTCTGCAAAGTTGTCGTTCTCTCTAGTTTTGGTAACCGAGAGAGAGCCCGAGCAAGTGCTTCCCGCAAAGGGAGGTGCATCAAGGGAAGGACAACTGCAGTTGCAATTGACAGTAGGAGAGTGTGTTGGAGACTAGTACGTCAACAGGAGGGTGCGACTCCTTCCACTTCCTTGTGGGACAAGGAGAGTGGAGTTCCAGGTGGTCCGTGTGGACTACTTTAGAGGCGGGAGGTCACTGCCGCTCAGGAGGACAACTGTCATCCGACAGTCCGGTAGGAGGAGGAGTCTTCAGTCCCGGTGCGACCAGGAGCTGCATAGACACCGTCCAAGACCGGAGGTGAAGACCGCGCAAGGCGCGTGGCATTGTCGCCGAGCAAGCCTCAGGACAAGGTATGATTCACAAACCATCTTTCCCATTATATAGATGTTGATGCGGTTCCTTTTGTTCTGGGTTTGGGGAGAAAAACAATTTTTGTTTCCGCTGCTTCTCTGCCTCCTCCATAACCCAACAGTGGTATCAGAGCCACCACCATCGCCCACACTGCCCACACCACTGCCTCCAACCAAACATTCTCAAACCGTTTGGACGCAAGGGACTCCAAGACCATTTGCAGCAGCTGGTCCTCAAGACTGTTTGATCTTTGAGCATGCCCAGACTGTGAAGAATGATCACCCGGAAGTGACAGTCATTTGGATGCTGACACAAAGACCGATTGGAGATTTTCATCATGGGACCATTTGGAGTTGGGTTCCTTGATACTGATAGGATCAAAGGCAATGATCTATTTGCAGACTATTTGAGAACACCGACACAAGACCGTTTGATCACTGGGAGCTGCGAGACTGTATGAAGGCATAAAGCACACATGACCGTTTTCCTGGAGGATGACTACCAAGACCGTTTGGTCTTTGATCAGCGTCAGAATATCAAGACCGGTCAAAGAGGCCCTCACTCAAGACCGTTTGGTCGAGTGTCCAAGACCGTATGGAGACTGACGCACCAAGACTGTTTGGTCACATTACATGAAACCATTTAGAAATATGCACGATTGTATGGAGGTTGGATGCAAGACCATTTGCACTAGGATTGTGAGACCATTTGGAAAAGGGCACTGTAGGACCTGATGGAAAAGGGATTACAAAACTATTTGATAAAGGCTTTGGACCATACTGTATGGAGGACTCACACCAAAAATGTGAGAACCAAACCAGAGCCTATAAATAGGACCAGCAGGGTCCTCATTTGGGCATCAGATCTGGGACGCCCCCAGGATGCCTAAAACGATGGTCTGATCCTGCCACTGTCACTTCACCTTTCGTTCCTACTGCAACTCAAGGAGACCAAGAAGAGAAGGAAGGAGGAGTGAGAAAGACTGCCTGGTATGTCTTGGCGTCTGTCATTATTCATCCAGATCTGCTCTGACACGACGTAGGAGACCGCATTATCTTTACCGAGCTGCGACCACCTTCTACATCATGCTCATGCTAGAATCCTATGTCTTTCTTGTTCTTCTTGTTTCTCGCATCATGAGTGAGTAGTTCCTTTTTGCTGGGGTGTGGGGACTAGCCCTGCTGCCCATGCATTCATGTCTTTTCATTTAACATTCCAAGGAAATGTATATAAATTTTCATTTCATTGCTAATTGATATGCTTGTAGTTGAGTACCTGCTTGCTTTCATCTTGTTCTTCTCTTCGTAGTATAGAATGTCGATTAATGAGGTAGACTCTTTGATGAGAAATCTGATAAGGTTCCTTGAGGTTATAAGTGTGTGATCTATGAGGGGACGAGCCATCTAACCTACGATAACGCTTCTATGGTCTAAACATCCCTCAGGGAGGACCACAACCTTAGTTGTATGTTGTATCTTCTTATTAATCGTTGATGTTTGCTTGTAGGCTTATCGCCTACATACTTGTCAATTAGCACGGTTGACTCTCGGACTAGAAATAGAATGGGGTTCCTTGAGGTCGTAAGTGTATGATCCGTGAGGGGATGCTTCATCTAACCCACAGTGACGCTTCTATGGTTTAAACATCCCTCAGGGAGGACCACAGCCTTAGTTGAATGTTGTATCTTTGGAACCGTAAGTGCATGATCCAGATGGTGATGAGAAATTGGATGCCTAAGGGGATGCTTATGCGGGCCTAAACATCCCTCTGGGAGGGTTTGTAGTAGTTCCATTTGGATAGTTAGATGCTTGCATGGATGTTATGTATTTGGATGTGTTTGCATGTGCAGTGGTGGTGAAACCCGATACCATCCCAGTGATCCCATATCATTTAATCTAAAACAAACTTTCATTCTTCTCATTTACTTTCCTGCAATTAGTTTAATTAACCTCAACTAAATCAATCATTCTGAATATTAGTCTCACTTGATCTAGATTTGACTAATAAAGATTCTTAAAAAGTTATCCTTTGGTATTCGATCCTTAACTATATTGTGATAAGACCCATCTGCTTGCGGGTGGTATAATTGCACGAGGTTTTGGTAAAAGCTCAGGGATTTCAACCCCGAGTGAATTTGTTAGTGCGATATTTGCCACGTCAAATTCTGGTGTCGTTGCCAGGGATAACAGAATTAGTTAGTCAAATATAGTTCTTTTAACTCTAATCTAGGATTTTACTTTTTCTTTTTGAAACCATTGATCATCTACTTGAATTTCACTCTACTCCATCAATCTTACTTCAGATCTTTTCGTCTCAGGTACCATCAAAGACCAGTGCATGCACTGTTTGAATAGTCTCAGACTCACCACCAATTTTGATCCAGAGATTGACATAACCTTCCATCGTCAAAATAGAGAGAACCAAGCAAGAATGGTTCAAGAGGAGGAAATAGCCCAAAGGGTAGCTCAAGCCATCAATGTATAGAGAGAAAGGCTCATGCATGAAGCCAGAGCCACAGTTCAAGAAGAAATCCTAGAAGCACAAGTAGCAGCGTAAGTAGCAGAGCTACAAAAGGATCTTAGGGAGTTCTCAATCCCTAAAGCTGTCAATGTTCATCACCCAGTTCAACCGTCTGCCATCCATGCTCCAAATTTCGAGATACGAGTACATTGGATCACCCTGCTTCAAAACAACCCATTCTATGGTAAACAAGGAGAAGATAGCCAAGAACATCTTTTGAGGTTCATCGATCTATGTGCCATAAAAAAACAAAATGGAGTAACAGAAGATGCCATTTGACTCCATATCTTTAAATATTCCCTTGCTGATAGAGCTATAAGTTGGTACAACTCCCTACAATGTGAACCCATCACTACTTAGGAACAACTTCAAAATGTTATTCTGGAAGAATTTTACCCTCCTTCTCTCACCTTTGAAATTAGGGGTCGAATAAAAATGTTCACTCAAGCCCCTGGAGAAACCCTTGTTGAAGCATGGGAAAGATATAAAGATCTTCTACGCAAGTTTCCACATCATGGAATCCCTAAGAATCAGCTTATTGAAATCTTATATAGGGGAGTGGAGGATGATATCAAAAGGTTTTTAGATTCCTCATCTAGAGGAAATTTCATGCGTGAGAGTTATAACAGTGCATGAAGGGTTGTCACCCTTGGAGCTGAACATCAAGCTAATTGGGGCAGGTCAGTAGGAAAAGGAGTATTGAAGGTAGCTATGGCTGAAGTTATTCCCGAATACAAGTCTATCGTTGAGACCCTCAAACTCTTAGTTTCAAAGCACGACCATATTGAATCATCCCTTGCGGCTTTTGAAAGAAGACATTCACTCCCACAACCACAAGAACAGAGCAAATCGACTTCATTGTTCTGTGAAGCATGTAAAGGTACTGATCATTCTACTTTAGCATGCAATGTTCTCTACGATGTTGTTCTAAGCAACGCATGTGGACAAGGAGATAACGGTCAAATGGAAAATCTTAATGTTGTCAACACCATCCCTAGTCAATGATATTATAATCTGAGTCAGAACAAGAACCACCCTGGTTTTCAATATGGAAATCCTTCAGGAGTGGAAAACTTGTGATAATTTGGTTCAAATAATCAACAACGAGGCCCACCAGGATTCCAGTGTAACCAACAACAAAATTTTGGGAATCAAGGAAACTTTAGGGGTAACTTTCAGAATAGGAACTAAAATAATTATCAGAACAATTCTCAGTTCCAGAATCCCAACCAAGCCCCCTACAAAAAACAATAAGGGCAACAAGCCAGCCCCGTCTCTCTTGATGACAAGTTGTTGGCAATTGAGAAGATGTTCCAGTCACAGCAGACAATGATAGCTAACCAGCAAGCCCATCAGAAGGCCATTGAATCTCAACTAGCTCAACTTGCAGCTAGCATGAAGCCACCTGCTGGAACCTTTGTTGGCCAACCAAAAAAAAACCTTAAGCATCCCGAACAATTGAAGGCTGTCACCACTAGGTCTGGAAAAGACAATTCTAATCCTCCTGTCAAGACACTTCTGGTTATTACAGACGAGGATGAATTGATGATTGTTCAAGACTCTAAAACACATGAGTCTCAACCAAAAGAACCAGTGATTACTGATAAGCCAGCCGAGCCAAGTTCTAAGAAACCTATTGATGAAGAAACTAAAAAACCAGAACCTGATATCCTTATATACAAGCCTCGTATACTTTTCCATGCTCGTTTAAGGCAAACCAAGCTTGATACTCCGTTCAATAAGTTTAAAGAAGCTATGAAGAAACTTCATGTTGATATACCCTTTTTGGATGCACTGGTTGAGATACCAGCTTGGACAAAGTACTTAAAGTCACTTCTCACCAGGAAATATATAACTGAAGAATATGAGACAGTCAAGTTAGCTAGAACCACTTCAGATATCATCTAGAGTAAGATGCTAAAGTAGCAGAAAGATCCAAGATCTTTTCAGATTTCTTTCCATATCGGTGATTCTTCATGCAAGAAAGGGTTGGTAGATCTTGGTTCTAGCATCTCCATCATGCCACTCAGCCTTTGCAAAAGGCTAGGGTTTGCTGAACTTCTCCCAACTGGCATGACTATACAACTTGCATACAATTCAATCAAACGTTTGTTAGGAATTATTGAGGATGTACCTGTTAAGATGGGAAAAGATTCCTATGTTCCGTGTGACTTTGTCATCATGGACATAAAAGAAGATGCCAGATACCCTCTCATTTTTGTATGTTTGTTTCTCGCTACTGCAAGAGTCCTAATTGATGTTGAAGCAAGAACCTTACTTCTTAGACTCGGTAAAGAAACTCTTGAATTCAAAGTATTTGAAAGTATGTGAAGACCAAGCATGCAAGAAGAAGTATATCTTGTTGATTGCATAGAACAGATGTCACTTCTCACTCAAGAGAATCATGAATCAGATGATCCATTAGAAGTTGCTCTAACAGACCCATCAGTTGAAGAACCTATTGATGAACAAGTGAAAGGTTGCATCGAATCTCCTGACTCTGTGGAAGAAGATGTTGAAGCTACTTTTGAAGAACTTAGAGTTGTGAATGTTACTAACGAACCATGTGAAAAGCCACAAGCTCTTGAATTGAAGCCCCTACCTGAAGGATTGAAATACGCATTTCTATATGACCTCAAAGTTTGTCTAGTTATCATTAATTCAGATCTAACGACAGAACAAGAAGACAAACTCTTGACGGAATTAAAAGAAAGAAGAAAAGTCATTGGCTACAAGATGAGTGACCTCACAGGGGTCAGTCAAACGCTTTGCATGCATAGAATCCCCATGATGGAAGATTACAAGCCGACCGTAGAACACCAAAGAAAACTTAATCCTAATATGAAAGAAGTCGTCCGCCTTGAAGTTGTTAAATTACTCACTTCTAGAATCATCTACCTGATCTTTGACTCTCCATGGGTCAGTCCGGTGCATGTTGTTCCAAAGTAAGGTGGAACTATTGTGATACGAAATGAAAATGATGAACTCATCCCCACTTGAACAGTCACAGGGTGGAGGATGTGTATTGATTACTAGAAGTTAAACAAGGCGACTTGAAAGGACCACTTCTCAATGCCTTTTCTCGATCAAGTCTTAGAAAGATTGGCTCACCAAGAATATTTATGCCATCTCGATGGTTACCCTGGATTCTATTAGATACCTATACATCCAGATGACTGGGAGAAAACAACTTTTACCTACCCTCTTGGAACATATGCTTTCAGAAGGATGTCGTTCGATCTCTATAATGCGCCTGCAACTTTCCAATGTTGCATGGCAACCATATTCGCTGGCCTCACTGAAACCATTATGGAAGTTTTTAGGGATGATTTTTCAGTGTATGGAAATTCTTCCGACTTGTTCTTAAAACACCTCTCCCTTTTCCTCAAACGGTGTGAAGAAGCACATCTTCTCTTAAATTGGGAGAAGTGTCACTTTATGGTAAAAGAAGGCATTGTTCTTGGTCATAGAGTTAGCAACAGAGGAATTGAAATAGATAGAGTGAAAATCGAAGTGATTTCCAAGCTCACCATTATGACAAATGTAAGGGAAGTCCGCACATTCTTGGGTCATGCAGGCTTTTACAGACGGTTCATAAAGGATTTCTCCAAGATAACCAAGCTAATGACGAATTTGTTGCTAAAGGATGCAGAGTTCCATTTTGATGAAGAATGTGTCAATGTTTTAATAACCTAAAACAAGCCCTGACAACAACACCCATCATTAGAGCTCCCGATTGGGATCACCCATTTGAAATTATGTGTGATGCCAGTGATTATTCTGTGGGTGTTGTCCTAGGCTAATGTATAGAAAAGAAACATTATGTGATCTACTATGCATCAAAAACCCTTGACGAGGCTCCGAGGAATTATGCAACTACCGAGAAAGAACTCCTGCAAGTCATGTATGCTTTTAACAAGTTCAGATCCTATCTCATTGGATCAAAAGTCATTGTCTACACAGAACATGTCGCTATTTGTTATCTCCTAACAAATAAAGATGCAAAACCCAGATTGATCAAATGGATTCTCCTCTTGTAAGAATTTGATCTGGAGATAAGAGAAAAGAAAGGTACAGAGAATGTGGCAGAAGACCACCTCAGTCGCATCCACACTCAGAATACCGAGAAGATTCCAATTAATGACTCCCTTCCATATGACCAACTAATGAAGGTCTCAGATGCTACATCGTGGTACTCGGATTATATGAACTTCCTTACTGTCGGGGTTATCCATCATGAATGCACCGGAAATGCACTAAAGAAATTTATGCATGATGTGAAACAGTACTACTGGGATGAGACGTACCTTTTCAAACTATGTGTTGATGGTCTCTATAGATGGTGTATTTCTGAGGAAGAAGCTCAACTTATCTTGGAGAAATGTCACTTAGGATCAGTTGGAGGACATATGAGCTCTAAAAAGATTGCCTTGAAGGTTTTGCAATGTGGATTCTTTTGGCCAACCATATCCAAAGATTCCCATGACTTTGTCTTATCATGTGACAAATGTCAAAGATTAGGCAACATAATGAAGAGAGATGAGATGTCGCTGAACCTGTGGCAAGAAGTAGAGATATTTGATGTTTGGGGGTGGACTGCATGGGTCCATTCCCATCTTCTCATGGATTTTCATACATCCTAGTAGTGGTGTACTATGTCTCAAAATGGGTTGAAGCCATACCAACCGTCACTAGTGATTCCAAACCTGTCATCAAGATGTTCAAAGATATCATTTTCCCCTGATTCATAGTTCCACACATTGTGATTTCTGATGGAGGTTCTCATTTCCTAGAAAGAAGCTTTGAAGCATTGCTGAGGAAATATGGTGTAACTCACAAAGTAGCCTCACCCTACCATCCACAAACTAGTGGACACGTAGAGTTTTCTAACCATCAACTCAAGGCTATTTTGGAAAAGACTGTAGGCCACAATCAGAAAGATTGGTCAGTAAAAATCAATGACGCCTTGTGGGCCTACCAAACTACTTTTAAAACTCCCCTTGGGATTACACCTTTTCAACTAATATATGGAAAGTCATGCCACCTGCTGCTAGAATTGGAACACAAGGCATGATGGGCAATAAAACAACTGAATTTTGATATGAAAGAAGCATGCCAAGCCAGGATTCTGCAACTCCAGGAGCTGGAAGAACTCTAAATGACAGCTTATGAGAATGCTAGAATCTATAAAGAACGCACAAAGTTGTGGCACGATGGTCATCTCAGGAGGAAGGACATTCAAGTGGGAGACCAAGTTCTCCTGTTCAACTCAATACTAAGGTTATTCCCAGGCAAACTCTATTCCCACTGCTCAAGACCTTACATCGTCAAGAGCATCTTCCCACATGGTGCTTTTTCTTTATGGAGTGAAACGTCAGGCAAATTCGTAGCAAATGGTCAATGATTGAAGAGATATTTCACCTCTGTTGATACAGGCTCTGAAACGATGTTGAATCTCACCAATCCAACATATCCACCATTGAAGTTGAAGGAATCAAGTCGAGCCATCGACATAAAATAAAGGCGCTCGTCGGGAGGCAACCCGATAAATAAATTTGTATTAAGTTTTAATTTCGAATCAGGATTTTTCCTTAATTTTGTTTTTACCTATAGATAATTTTACACCAAATAAAATTGCATCGTGAGAAGCTATTTTGAGTTCTGAATGGTCGTTATGTTTGAGATTTTCAGATGGAGGAAGCACGCTGATTGGAACGCAACCACATCTGGTGGTCCAAACGGCATGAAATTTCCCCTTCATCTCAGATTTAGAGTTTGCCCGGGACGAGCAAATTTCTAAGTTTGAGGTGGAGGGTGGGTGGTACGTATCTTACTCTCCACTTTCACCCATCAAAATCAGACTTAAGATTTCATTGTCGCATTTTGACCTAAATTTTCAAAGTTTTCAAATAAAATTTTCAAAAATTTAAAGTTTTCAAAAGAAATTTGAACAGATAACGGATGAAGTTTTGACACTTTTTCAATCTCTATGCATTTCAAATAATTATACCCTCCTTATTCGGAGTAGATCCTCAAAAGGACCACTTTCTGAAAACTAGCCTTTTGATTGAAATCATCTTGTGAAGCTTATGGATCCTAACATCATGATCTTTATGCAAAAATGGCAAGTGTCTGTCGAATAGATAGGGATCAAACTCATTGTGCTTCCTAACTGAATAGTGGAACAACAACATGAAATCCCCACCGGATCCCCATCAAGTCATTATTTGAGCAGAGTATGATAAAGAGAACGACCCTGTGCACCAAATTGTAAATCAAGTTGCATTCTTATCTGAACTCTCTTCTACACTTCTTCTACCATCTTCGTACCCCTCCATTCATCAAAAAGAAACAAAAATAGGCAAAATAGTGCCAAACCCTAAGTTTGGGGTGGCATGCCACTTCCCTCTATATCCGCTTCTTCCATACCCCTCGCAATTAAATAGGGGCATACCACCAAGAAAAGATGCCAAAGTGCACACAAAAAGAAATGCAATATCGAGTTGGATAGAGGAGAGATTCACACACAAACAATACAATAAATGAAATTGCAAATAATATAATAAAAATCTTGAGTCGAATAGAGGAGAGATTTATTTCTTCCTTACATACCTCCCTTCACTCCCTTTTCTACCTAAAGGCACAAAGAAATGCCTCCACCACCCTGAAATACACTAGTGTTAGATCAGATGCACACATGTTGTTCTGCGGGTATCTCTGGACTCTTACAAACCTCTTTGACATGCTTGTTGTTGGAAAAAGTGAGGAGGAAGTGAAGTTGGAAAGCCAACTCAGGAACGGAGATATGGTAAGATGTGTTCAGTGATCTCAGGAAGTTGAGATGCGTAGTCATACAAAGCAAAAAGGAAACAATCATGATGTGAAGAGGAGGCAATCACATGACCAGAAAGTATTCATTTGGCGATTGTTTTAGATTTTGTGTTACTCGAGGACGAGCAACGTTTAAGTTCAAGGTGTTTTGATGAATGCACATTCATCATGATTTTCAGTCACCTTCTTGGGCCCTTTTTGATTCAATACATCCAATTTCAGTTACTAAATATCAAAATGTGCTAAATTTCCTAATTGGTTCAATTATCAAGGTTCTTAACTGAGTTTATGTTGATTTTATGTAGATCATCATCGGATGTTACCTACCTCCATTCAACCCTAATCCACTATAATCAACACTAGTCAATCTTCATCTCAATGAACCATCATCCATATCAAACCTTATGAGTGGGGCCCACCTTTCTTTGACCACGGTCTAACCAAACAATTTTACCTATCCGGATTCGACCTATCGATCTCAGCCTCTCATCCAAACAATTTCCCTTCCATATGGTCTTAAGACCAAATGGACAGTTCCATCTCAAAACCGTTTGGATCTAACATACCTTCAAGACCATTTGAGAAATATCTCAAGACCGAATGGAGGACCTCTCACTCCCGCTTCCCTCCTTTCTTCTGTCATCTTCAACCTCTGCAAACCCTAATCCATAGCACCCCCACACCAGCCACGTTGCCTTCCTCCCTTGCATCGCCTATAGCAGCACCGCTTGCAAACCCTAGACCACCACCTACATCGATCTACCTTCCTCTCATCTCACCTCCTCAACCACAATACATCCCTAAGCACCAGTGACTGTGGCACCTACGCCATCCATAGTAGCCGCCAGCATCGCCCACACTACCCACTTCGCCGCCTCCAACCGAATGGTCTCAAACTGTTTGGACGCAAGGGATTCCAAGACCATTTGTAGCAGTCAGTCCTTAGGACCGTTTGATTTTTTAGCATGCCCAGACTGTGAACAACAATCACACAGAAGCGACGGCCGTTTGGATGCTGACGTGAAGACAGATTGGAGGTTGTCATCGTGGGATCATTTGGAGCTTGGTTCCTTGAGACTAATAGGATCAAAGGAAACGATCTATTCACAGATCATTTGAGATCACCGATGCAAGACCTTTTGTTCGTTGGGAGCTGTGAGACCGTATGAAGGCATCAAGCATGCAAGACCATTTTCCCGGAGGCTGACTACCAAGACTGTTTGGTCTTTTGATCAGCATCAGAATCTCAAGACTGATCAGAGAGGCCCTCACCCAATACCGTTTAGTCGAGTGTCCAAGACCATATGGACACTGACGCACCAAGACCGTTTGATCACATTGCATGAAACCATTTGGAGATATGCATGACCGTATGGAGGTTGGATGGAAGACCATTTGCACAAGGATTGTGATACCATTTAGAAAAGGGCACCGCAGGACCAAATGGAAAAGGGATTACAAGACCATTTGATAAAGGCATTTGGACCAGAATGTATGGAGGACTCACACCAAAAATGTGAGAACCAAACTCGAGCCTATAAATAGGACCAGTAGGGTCCTCATTTGGGCATCGGATCTGGGATGCCTTCAGGCTACCTAAAACGCTGGTCAGATCCTGCCACTATCACCTCACCTGTCATTCCTGCTACAACTCAAGGAGACTGAGAAAAGAAGGAAGGAGTGAGAAAGACTGCCTGGTCTGTCTTGGAGTCCCTCATTCTTCGTCCAGATCTTCTCCGACATGACGTAGGAGACCACATCATCTTCACCGAGCTGCGACCACCTTCTACATCATGCTCATGGTAGAATCATCTCTCTTTCTTGTTGTTCTTATTTCTCACATCATGAGAGAGTAGTTCCTTTTCACTGGGGTGTGGGGACTAGCCTCGCTGCCCATGCGTTCATGTCTTTTCATTTAACATTCCAAGGCAATGTATATAACTTTTCATTTCATTACTAATTGATATGCTTGTAGTTTATTACCTGCTTGCTTTCATCTTGTTCTTCTCTTCCTAGTATAGAATGTCGATTAATGAGGTAGACTCTTTGACAAGAAATCTGATAAGGTTCCTTGAGGTTGTAAGTGTTTGATCTGTGAGGGGATGAGCCATCTAACCTATGGTGACACTTCTGTGGTCTAAACATCCCTCAGGGAGGACCATAGCCTTAGTTGGATTTTGTATCTTCTTTTTAATTGTTGATGTTTGCTTGCAGGATTATCGCCGACATACTTGTCAATTAGTGTGGTTGACTCCCAGACTAGAAATAGAATGGGGTTCCTTGAGGTTGTAAATGTATGATCTGTGAGGGGACGAGCCATCTAGCCCACTGTGATGCTTCTGTGGTCTAAACATCCCTCAGGGAGGACCACAACCTTAGTTGGATGTTGTATCTTCGGAACTGTAAGTGCATGATCCATATGGCAATGAGAAATCAAATGCCCAAGGGGATTCTTATGTGGGCCTAAACATCCCTCCGGGAGGGTTTGTAGTAGTTCCATTTAGATAGTTAGATGCTTTCCTGGATGTTATGTGTTTGGATGTGTTTGCATGTGTAGTGGTGGTGAAACCCGATACCATCCCAACGATTCCATATCATTTAATTTAAAACAAACTTTCATTATGCTCATTTACTTTCCTACAATTAGTTTAATTAACCTCAACCAAATCAATCGTTCTAAATATTAGTCTCAGTTGAGCTAAATTCGACTAACAAAGATTCTTAAAAACGTTGTTATTTGGGATTTAATCCTTAACTATACTACGATAAGACCTGTCTGCTTGCGGGCGGTATTATTGCACGAGGGTTTGGTAAAAGCTCAAGGATTTCAACCCTGAATGAATTTGTTAGTGCGATATTTGGCACGTCATGTATATACATGAAGTGGATATCTCTATCCCTATCTTATTCTTTGGAATGCCTTCAAGTACGAAGGATGAATTCCTATTGTACTTTTCTTTCTCTTCATCGTGAGTGTTGAAGATTTGGATTTATACTTAGCCTCAGAATCATGGCCTTGCTTTCATCCTTGGACTCTGCTCTACTGATCATCATCATGGATTTGTCCTTCTTCATTCTTGCTTTGGCATTAATCAACATGACAAGGAAATATGACAACGGTCTAGCCATGTTATTCAAGTGGTAACTCTCCATAAAATGGATATATGATTTAGGCAATGACTACAAAACCATATTTGTGGCCAACTCTTGGCTCAATGAGAATCCCAGTTCTTCTGGATTATTCACATGCTCAATCATATTGAGCACATGGGTCTCTAGTTAGTCTACCTCGTTCATCTTACACTCAAATATCATCTTTAAGACATTGTACCTTTCTTACTTTGAGATATAATGGTTCAGGTTCCTAAAATGTGTTACCGTCTCAAGGATTCCCATGTCATCACATTGTTCATGCAACTAATAGTTCATTTAGCTTAGAATAAAGTGCTTTATGTCCAAGACATCATTGGATGCTTCCAGTAAGCATCCACCTTATCCCTAGGTGCATCAAGAGTAGGTGTTTCTGGCACTAGTTTATCTAGGACATAGAATTGATTCTCAATAAGCATCCACCTTATCCCTAGGTGCATCAAGAGTAGGTGTTTCTGGCACTAGTTTATCTAGGACATAGAGCTTCTGATCATCATCAAGAACCCTTCTCAATGTCTAAAACCAGTTGTGGAAATTGGTCCCATCAATTTTGTCCTTCCTAAGTCTGATCGCAACAACGGTTTAATTGTCATTTGATTCTACAAGGCAAAATTGCATTTTGTCAAAACACTTTTGTTTTGATTTGATTTTAGAAATATTTGATGATATATGTTTAGGCCTTTAATTAATTGTTGCTCCCACTATTTATTTAAATTGATAGCCCTCCTATGTTAATTTGGAATATTGCAGCGTACAACCTTATAGTGAGCTAAGATCCAAAATAATTCTATTATTACCTGGCTAACGCCATGTAATAATTGAATTATTCTCATAAGTTCACCCAGTTAATCCTAAGCTAAAATCCAACACGATAATAATGCACCCCGCTTGGAAGGTCCATATTACTACCATCACACTTCCACAATATGGACAATGCACCATGCTTGGTGTGCCCACACATAGTCGATCAAGCTTTTCATGTATGTTGCAAATGGAAAGAATCTTGGACTTAATATGTTATTTGAGGGAGTTTGTATATATAAATACATATACATATCCAATCACCACATACTATAGTACATATCTTATACATGTTATATCCCACAATGTAAACATGAAATGCAACAAAAGTGACTATTATGGAAATTCTGATGTAATTCTTTAGAGCCATAAGGAATTACCAACACCTAGGGTCTACATCACATGCCAAAAACCTATTGTTGATGAAGATTTGTGCTTTCCAATTTGGGTTTGATCAGTTAACCCTTAAGCCAATCATCTTTCCTCTTGGTTGGTTGGTTGGTTGGTTGGTTGGTTGGTTGTCTGTCCAGTCGTTTGGACTCTGGTCCACCATCTTCTCGATCCTCAATTGGGCCTTCAGTCGATCGGTCTTCCAAGGTCGACTCATTTTCTTCATTGTAACAAGTAATTAAACTATCCTAATATTACATGATAATATTGAAACCTCAAGTTACTCTTAAGGGGAGCAAAGGTAGGAGATAATAATACTTTTACAATTTGGGAGATAGGGTAGAGGCTCAATATGTAAACCTAGATGAAATAGGAATAAACAAACAAAAAATCACCATGCACAGATAATTATGGTTATTGGCCATAACCACGCTACACATCCACCATCAAAACATCTTTTAGGGTGCCGCATGTAAATGGCATATATATACATATACATACATACATACACATACACACACACACTATATATATATATATATATATATATATATATGTGTGTGTGTGTGTGTGTGTGTGTGTTAGTTTGGGATTGTATGTGGTATTTAATTGGATATGCCCATTAATTAGTTTAGGTGGCACTTCTCCCCCACCTCTTCTACATCTGGCGGCCCCGCGTTTCTTTGTGCAGAGCTGGTGGCGGGTGGAGTGACGGAGGCCTGGTGTCGGTCATCAGACTCTGGTGGACACGCACCTCCCCTGCTTTTCCTTTTCTTTTTTTTTCTATGTGGTCGTGTGTGTCGGGTTGCCCTCTTTTGGCCGACGGCCGGTGTTGGCGGCCTTGAACGCCTAGTAGGGAGGAGTAAAGCAGAGTTCAATCTTTGGTGGATGCTCCTATCCTCGGCCACCTTCGTCCACCTCAAGTTGTAGCTTGTGGGTGGAGGGGTGTGCCGGCGTGGTGTGGAGTAGTGGTGGGGTTCCCTGCCTTCCCTACCCCCACCGTCTCATACGTCTTGGTCCTCCTTCCCTTGCAGTTGTGTCTGTTGGGGTTTTTTGCCTCCTGCCTGCCCAGATTCTTGGGTGTTGCCTACCTATTTGTTGTTTTGTTTGTGTGAGTTGCCTGGTGCTTTGTTTTCTTGAGTGTTTTGTCTGTCTGCTAGGTTGTATCTTCATCCGAGTGGTGCCCCTTTTCTCATCATCGCTTTGTCTATGTGTTTTTTTGGGGTTTGGTTTGGTCCCCTTCTGGCCTTGTTCTTTTTTTGCTGTTTTGTTGAGGGTTGCAGTGGGGGTCAAGCTGCTTGACTGTAGTGTGTTTTCTGTTGGCTTCCTGTTGTGTCTTTGGTTCGGTCGAGCTCTCTTCCTTTTTAGGTGGTCTTCTGGCATCTTCATGATGTTGATCTCTGCTGACAACTTTGCAAACTCCCAACCCGGTATACTCAAAGGCTCTTACAGATTGAAGGCTTCCATCCCAGATAGCTGCTTTAGACAACCACTACAAGAGGTGGTCGGTGCTGAAATTTACCTATCACATCCTAATATGAGCCTTGTGCTATGTTGGTCCTCCAAGGGGGTAGTTATTAGTCTCTTCGTTGTGAGATCTCTTTCTTGTAGATGTCGTATGGCTTTCTTTTAATGACATTGAGCTTACCTTAAAAAAAAATTAGGTATTCACTTTGCATGCAATAAATAAATGAAAAACCAAAACATAGTAAGTGAATGTGGCTCTAGCATCACTAGGGAAATATGGTGACAAAGCGGGCAATGAAAACAAAAAAATTCTACCATATTCCCCATTAAACAATAGACGTCAAAAACTATATAATGGAAAGGATGGTGTTGAGGATATACCTGGTCCTGGAGCAAGTGCAACCACAATCTCCTCATCATCTTGTGCACCTTTCTTCAAGTCACACACAAACACTGTCTGTAGCATCTCCCGGTTGATCACCATAGACAACAACATGATGTTGTTCTCCTAGTGATAAAAGATCCTCACCTCTAGAGTAGTATGCACTGACCACCTAGAACTCCTATCATTCTAGTAGAACAGATAGGATGGAGTTGTCCCTCTGTGTCGATGTACTATCACAAACTTGCTATCCAATAATTTTTCTCTCTTTCTATCGCCCCTTTATCGTGTAGGGCTTGCTCAAATTCTCTCAATTACCACAACCATAGAAGACAACAATTGTCAAAGGTAGTTGAGTTGTGTCTCTAAGAAGCACACACTACCCCTCTATTATAGGAGGGTTAAAATAAGGATTCCCAATGTGTGTCAGATTGGAAGGGATCATAATCTCACAATTGTAAGTGGCAAAACAATTAGTTTGTAGGCGAACCAATCGGTTGGCATGAGAGTCGATCGGTTCAACCCTTGAACTAGTTGTTTTGTCATGTTTCCCATTTGTATATGTATTGTCAATTATAATCCAATGAATGCACAACATGACATCATCAATAATACTTGATGCAAATGAGTTTGTCCATGAACTGGGCTTCTCGTACCATGACATGGGCATGTCAAAACCTTGAGCCAATCAGTTCACTAAGAGAACCGGTCGATTCGTGCCTTGGTTCATCCAAAATTCAGCCAATACATGACATCCCAACTGGTCGGCTCAACCCTTGCTTAAATTGAATACACGAACACTTTAATAATCAATTTAATTAAAATTTAGGATTACATTCCTATTCCAAGTGTTTCCTTTGTGTGTGACCATATAGGTTCCTATTTACGTTGGAAGTAAATGTCCACAACCAATTTATGACATCACAAGTTAAGAGCGATATCTAGCAACACATCATTGATACCCAAGTAAATAGAAGTTGGAGAACAACTTCCACCTACAATTTGTGTTTGGTGTTACAATGTTTATATAGTTCCTTTATCACTGACATCTAGATTGAATTTGAGGCATGTAATAGTTATCATCTTCAACAGTCAATCTTTATTCCTTAAACCAGAGCATACTATTTGAGATATGTGTAAGATCAATATCACATATTAACTCAAATGTATGGGCATGCATTTCTCAGTCTCCTAATCAAGTGTCCTAGATATCATACTACTGTAGGAGGGAAAAATCCCATATGTATCACTCAAAGTTATCCCCAAGTGTCACATTGCATATGATCATCACATTTATGGAAACCCTAGTTCAAGGTCACAGTGGATGATGTCAAATTGCACTGAATGACAAATCCTTGATTTGGTCGGGATGCACTGCTTTGGGCCCAGGAAGTTGAAGGGAATGAGCTCACCTTCTTCTCTTACACACTTGATGTTTTCGTAATGACTGTAGTGACTTCAAATCTAAGAACCACAATCACCACCAATACTATGAGATATAACTTTGACTGCCATGTGATGGTTTCCATGTGTCACTCTCATGGTGGGTCTTTCAGATAACTATTCTCTAACATGTATCTATATGTTTGGTTTGATATCACATATATCATGATCGATGATATTCTATCATCAACCAACACACATTTTAGTCTTATGTTTTATTTTTGTCTATCAACCTTCCACAATTACATCCGACTAGGGACATAGCAAGAATGTATATTTTCTTGACATCTGTATGATCTCATTGTTCAGGTCATCAACCTAAATACATATGTCATGAAGTAGTATCATTCTTTAGACATATATTATGTTACATCATTATCTCATAACTAAATAAAACATAATAAATAGAAGATTTCCTTTATTATTATCAAATCATTTACAAATTATGTCATTACAATCATCATATTATTGAATCTATTTGTATACATACCAACATGACACTACCCAATGTGATCTTTAAGAAGGATCCCATAAATGTATTATGAGTGATGTAAAAGGAATTTGTCCCTACCATATAACAAGACCTTTATCCAAGGCATCTTGGTAAGTGAGACTAGAGAAATGCATGTCTTATGCTCATGTGTGTCAATATATAATACTTAGTTCATATCAATCTTTGTAGTCTATTTCAAGATTCAGGAAATTTGACTAAGCATAACGAGTATGATGTGTCCATTACTTTAGTTCAATCTACCATTCTATTACAAATGGATTATACAACAGGGTAACAATTGTCTTTGATGGTTTAGTCTTGTCCAAATAATTTGATGTCTTGAGTAGCATTGATGCATATCTGGACATAACTCATTTGTAATGGATCTAAAATTGATAAGTGAATACAATTCAAACGTAGTATGGTACCTACATGGTTTCACACACATATATAGCTTTAAGAAAGGTTAACCTAGACTCAAATGTAATTTTTACAAATACAACTACCCGAAATCAAGTTTCAAGCACCTAGAATTAAATTTGTATGCACCTAGAATTAAATTTATATCTAGACCATGGAAATTACATTCCATTAGTCTAGGACCCACCCTCAGAGAAAGATGAGAGTTTGCACTACACAAGGTCTCGCTAAATGGTGTGTCATGTGAGACCTAAGGCATGGAATATTCCCTCATATTATGATGAAGTCAACTAGCCTGGTTAGATTAGGGATTGCAAATCCTACCCTCTTCAGAAATGTATATGTATGATATGCTAGGAGGCTCTATAGACAAAATATCTCATTTTCTCAATATTTCCTCCAAGGTTTGAGATACTATAATAGAAACTAAGAGTGATAGAGAAGGAGGAAATTAGGGACTCCAGACATTATGTCTATGATCTCACATAAATTCCCTTGAGACAAATTTGCAAAAAAAATCATCTAGACAAGTTGCTTCATCGATGGCATGAATTTCAAGGAGAAAGTTTTCCATGTAGAATACAACATTTTGCTAGCCCCATTCTTCACAAAAAGAGATGTTCCACCATAGGATTTGGAAATCATTTCCACACATTCGTAAATAGAGACCATCTGTAGAACAACACATTATGTAGAAAGAATTGAGTCATGAAATTGTGTGTTCCTCTAGAAGAAATTGCATGATCATATTTGAGGTCACCATAGAAAACTATGTAACCTTGGGATATGAGACTATCATTGGCACAATGAGATGACTGGATTCATGCATTCCACCACTATAAAGTTGTTATTTTGCATGCATCTAGAGGTTATTTTTAGGGTGTTGGAGACACTGGAAATGAGTTCATATTATCAAATTTGCTGATTCCAACATTCTACCAGAGATCATTTATTATTCTTCTTGCATCTAGAGGTAACTTTTGGAGTGAAGACGTTGGAAACGAGTTCATATTTTCATATTTGGTGAGATTAGAAAGCAATGCATACTGGATGGTTTAGGCCTACATCAATCATTGTATGTCGAAGCATGAGAAACTCTCCCACGATAAGGTATTAACTTCCAAATGCTAATATGTCTCTTTTACATTACACAAATCCTCCTTGTATTATTCTAAGGAATAAATTTTTACCTTTGCAATTTTCCTCTAATGAGAACCCAACAAGTATATCCTTAAGAACGTTTTCACTTGTTGTCATTTTCTTGATTGAGTCAAGCAATGTGATATGGGTCTTCACTTGGCTAAATACCTTAAGAATATTGACGTGATGCTTTTTCCTCCTCTTGGACCAGGTCAAATAATTGGGAAATGGAGTGTGATTTCTATTTGCTTGATTGAAACACTAGGTTGACCATGGATTATGATAGAAGGGACTCAAGGAATCACGACTGGAATAGAGGAAACATAAGGTATTGATGAATGCATATTCATCTTGGTTTGAATGGAGTAGGTGATGCAACATCCAAAATAAATAAATTAATGGAAGGCATCATGAAAAACTCTTCTTCATTATATTATTGATGAATTTATATTCATCATAGTATAACGATATATTATCCAAGTTCAACATTCAAATATCCCAATTTTCGTTAGAAATAACTTTGATTTGATATAATTGGTTTTTCATGCTAATGGCCATAACTTGATACTTCCGTGACTATCCTTGTAAGTTTTGAGTATTATCACTCTACAAAAAGAATGCGTAAGGGTTTCATGTTAATTTGTTTTGATCTACTTGTGTTTTCATGCATATTTTAAAATGGATTTTGAGCACTTGTAGAAGGTGGATAAATCAACAACTTTTCTATCTAAGGCCACGATAGACCTTCAAAAACCACCTATCATCGAATTGAGCTGGTCGAGCATTCAGATCAATCAAGACCAATCAATCTCTCTTGGATGACCTTCCATGTATTGACCTCCCAAGTGGATAGATAAAGCTTGGGCATATCATCAACCTTGAAGGTCGATGAACCCAATAGTTAGATAGACAAAGTTGAGCAACACATCCAATCGGCCTTCAAGCTAGAGAACTCTTCTAGTTTCTTAGACACTAAGAAATAGATATCAACTATCCACATGGTGCAAATCCGAGTACTAAGACATGAGTATGGAGGCATATAAATACTCATCATACAACCCCATAAAATCTAGCTCAAACTTCATACTACTAAAAGGGAGAAAGTGCTACAACAAAAAGTCATTTCAGAGTGATAGATCTAATCATATCTATAGTGATTGACCTCTCATTTAGGAATCATTGAGGCGGAAAAGAGTAGTGGGTCTCCACATTTCCTACAAGCATATCTCGTTGACAATAGTGTATTTGGAATGAGGGTGCGTGAGGAATACCTCATTGCAGATCAAAACCATGGATGTCCCCTTCGCTTAGTTTTTTGCATTTCTCCTCTTGTGCACTGATAGTCCTTGTCGACATCCTCCAAACATAGTCGCTCAGTGTCTGCGTCTCTACGTAGTCCATGAGGATGGACTAGAGTTCCTCTTCACACTGTTGGATTCAGCAGAAAGGAGCAACCTTCTTTAAGTGATGTGCTAGCATCATGGTTTCTCTCCTTATCTCTCTCTCTCTCTCTCTTTATTTATCTCTCTCTTGGGGACGATGATGACTAGAGTTCACATAAAGTAGGAGAGGAAATGAAGTAGAGCTTCCAAAAAACACAAGGAAACAAATTTGTGGCTTGCGTTTAAAACAAGCCGTTAGTGGACTATCAAATAGGAAATTAGAATATTTTGGAATCATGTCATTTATTAATTAACCATTTAATCATATTAATGATCACTAATTTTCTATCACCCACTATAAACTCTAGCAGATCACTCTCAATTAACCAGTTGACTTATCATATAAGTCAACAATTTAATTCCAATACATTGTTTAAACCTTTTAACAATTAACTTAGATTGTATTTTAATATTATTCTACTTGATTACCTAAAAGCTTTAGTAACCAACTTGACTTGGAACATTTCCAATTATGTCCATAATTATACTTCTATTGCAATAAATCTATACGTGTGACCCTATACGCTCCAAATTACATTGGCAGAGATGTTCATAAACAAATCATGATTTCACAAGGAGTGATTGGTATCTAGTAAGACTTCATTGCTATCCAAGTAATTGGATAAGTTGGAGAACAACTTTACCTGGTATTGTGACTAGTGTTATAGTGATTGGTTAATTTTGTTTCTAATATCTAGATTGAATAAAAGGCATGGAAACATCATCATATTAATGTCAATCTTTGTTCCTTGATCTATATTAGTCTATTGAGATACATGTTAGTATGTATTTCTAGAGATCCAATCACATGATGATTGTAATGTGGGATTAGATACCTTATTTGATAAACGATAAAGGTAATTATGTGTATTATGTTTGTCTCAATCATGAGATGATGACACCAACATATTAGATGTCTAAATAATGATGTTACTCGATGAAATATGTCTTTAGGTTTAGGACCTAAACAATGAGATCATATGTATGATAAGAGTACCTACATTCTAGTTATGTTCCTAGTCAGATATTATGATGGAAGCAAAATAGACAAAAATAATCCATAAGACTAGAGTGTGTGTTGATCGATGACAGAATCTCATCAGTCATGATATGTGATATCAAACCAAACACATATGCACATATTAGAGAACAGTGTATCAGACAGACCCACCTTGAGAGTGATACATGGAGACCACATAATGTTAGTCAAAATAAGCTCTCACAGTGATAGTGGTGATTGTGGATCTTATACTTGAAGTTACTACACTCGTCACATGTTGTTCAATGCATTTTGACATCATCCAACATGATTTTGAATAAGGGTTGCGATAAAGGTAATGATCAGGTACATTGTGACACATGAGGATTGAGTTTGAGTAATGTAGATGGGATTTGTCTCTCCTATAGGAGATCGATATCCATGCCACTTGAGAAGTGAGACACAGAAACATATGGACATACTCGTCTGACTCAATATGTGATATGTGAGCTCACATGCATCACATACATCCTACTCTAGTTCAAGTAACATGGATTGAAAGGTGAGAGGATGACGATTCCATGCCTCAAGTTCAATTTGGGTATTAGAGACAATGGAACTACACTACCATGGTAACATTGATCACGGATTGTAGGTTGAAGTTGTTCTCCAACTTTCTAATTATTTAGGTTGCAATGATGTGTTGCTAGATACTGCTCATGGCTTGTGATGTCATAAGTCAATTATGGACTTTCACTGCCAATATAATTTGGGACCTATAGGGCCACATGAGAAAGACATACATGGAATATGAGTTTACTCATGAATATGGTTTAAATTTAGTATTAAAGTGATTAGATATTCAATTTAAAAAACATTGGTTGTATATTGACTGAATTAGAATTTGAACCGCTAGGTTCATAAATGAACCACCCAGTTCAGATCATGAACCATCCCCACTTCAAAAATGAAGTGACCATTTCAAAGTGTGAAATGACTATTTTAATGATCATTATGACTGGATTAAGGATTGATGTTAATGCCATGTTGTGCATTATTTGAATATTAAATGTCAATATAATTGTGAATAGGAAGAATAGTGAAATGATTGATTCAAGTGTTGAATTGACCATCTCATGTATCAATTGACCGGTTCACTAATGAAATAAATGGTTCAGGGTTTGTCAGTTAGGGAAAATTCATGAAATTCTACCTTTTCAACTCCCGCTCAGACTAGAACTCCTGATCCCGACCCTCCTATAAATAGACAAGTATTTGAGGCTTTCTAGATATACAACAATTCGCTCTAACATGAGTTGTCCTATCTAGTTGTGATAATTAGAGATCTCGAGCAAGTCCTACTCGTAAAAGGGAGGGATGGCAAGGGAGAGTCAGCATGGGAGAGTGAATCAACCCTAACAGGTTGATGTTTAAAGGGACAACTCCTTCTCATTGGCTTTAGTAGCACAACATGGAGTTCTTGGTGGTCCGCATGGAATATGTAGAGGTGAGGAGGCCTTTGCCACCCACTATTGGGATATTGTCAACCATCGTTTGTGGTGTTGCAAGGAAAAGTCATTGGACTTGCTCCACGAATAGGGTCGTTGCTGACAATTGCTCGAGTGTTGCTCAAAGAAGAAGCATGTTGCTGTAAGGATAAGTTGCTAGACTTTCTCCAAGAATAGCTATATGCCTTACACCTTTTCATCCTAGATACATCATTGTTGACACGATATCACTGGTTAGGAAATCATGCATTAAATTTTTTGTTTCTATTGGCTTATCTGTTACCCAGATTTTCCAGCTGTGGTACCTGAGCCCCATCAATTTACGATGTATCCAAATTTAAGTCCATATGATTGGATTTATTTTATTCCATGCGATGTGAATATTAAAACTATTAGCATGCATATCTGATTAAATACCCCATACAGTCCCTATATAATATTTGTAATTTATACACATAGCCCCAAAAATGTGTTTTGATGGTGGATGTTAGCATGGTTATATCCACTAAACCCCTATATCTTTATCCTTGGTTGGATGGTTGTTATTGTTGTTTTATCTCAGTTTGCATACCAAGCCTCTCTCTCATTTTACGTATGTAAAATAATTAATTATTTTCTTCCTATGCTCCCATCGAGTGTAACTTAAGGTTTCCCTACTACAATATTATATGTTAGATAGGATAGGGATAATTTTTATATCATGTTGTGACAAAGAATGCATCCAACACTAGATGAACCAATCAACGGAGGACCGAAGAGGCTAAAAGACAAGAGGAGCTAATTGATTAGATGGTGGCCCAACCGATTGACTGGAGGAGTCCATATGTCGCTTGAACCGGAGACCACCCGACTGATCTGAGAGACCAACTGGGAGGCCAACTGATTGGTTCAAGAGTTTATCTGATCAAACTGGACTGGTTCTACCATGATCTTCATCAACAATAAGTTCTACATATGACGTGGACCTTAGGTGGTAGTAATTCCTTATGCTTCCAAGGAATTATAATAGTATGGTCACGACCATCGCTTGTGTTAAATATTGCATTTACTTTTGTGGATATAGTATGTATATGATACATGTTAGTATGTGATTATTGGATATGTATATGTATTTATATAAATCCCATAATAAATATTTAGTATAAGATGCTTCACATAAGAGACATCATAAAAAGCTTGATCGACCAAGCGTAGGTTATGCTAAGTGTAGTGCATTGTCCATCTCCTGGAAGTGTGATGGTAGATATGTGATCTGCCAAAGTAGGGTGGATATTCTATCATTTTGTCTTTTGGGTTAGGCTTAACTAGGTGATTATTACGAGATTTAGTTCATAGAACCTTGGAGATGGATCGTGACAAATTTTCATGGACACCATCTATCCACGAGTTGCATGAGATACAATTGACAAACGTTGTCTACCTAAATAGTCAAGTTGTGGGTGATTAACCAAAGTTGACTCATGATTTGATGAAATATGGACTTTGGCTCACTAGAAAGCTATACGCTACAATCTTCTGAATTGGAAGTGAGGGCTATCAATTTGAACAAAATAGTGGAGTGATAATTATTTAAAAGCCTAACTAATATCATCAATATTATCAAATCAAATAAAAAATGTTTTGAAAAAATTGCAATATTTCTTTTGTAGTATCTAATGGTATACACAAACATGTTTTATTTGTGATCGGTCATTGAGAAGGACAAACTGGACATGAACAACTTCAATGGCTGGTTCTGATATGAGAATCATTCTCACTCAAGTGTGCAAGCTCTATGTCCCAACAAAACCAGATCTAGATGAACCCGCTCCTTGCACACCTAAGGCTGATAAAGATCCTTACAAGAATCACTTTGAAGATATCGTGAATGTCAAGTTCCTAATGCTATGCTCAATGAACTATGAGTTGCAGATATAGCATGATAAATTGGATTTTATTGAGATTGTAACACATCTTAAGAACATGTGCCAAGATCGGACACGACAAGGGAGATATGATGTCTCAAAGGCATTGTTCAAGTAAAACATCGGAGAAGGAGAACCAATAGGTCCCCATACACTCACGTTGATTGGGTATATGAAAAACCTTTCTAGATTGGGATTTCCTTTAGATCACGAGTTGGCCACAAAAGTGATTCAGCAGTCACTACCAAACTCACACAACCAATTTGTCATAAAACACAATATGAATGATTTTGACAAGCCATTGTTAAAATTATTTAGCATATTGAGGATAGTTGAAGTGTGGTAACCTGGATTTTCTCTCATTCAATGATGTACTTCTTGATTTACTAAATGGCCTATTGTACTAAAAAACGTCCCTCACCTCCACTTTGATTAATTTGAGTCTTTTAATACCAACTTGAAGATTCGACCTTGATTAAGTATCACTTTGCAATTATGTATGACTCTAATTTGAGTTTAAACTATGCGTCATGCTTATTATCTATCATCCACTCACAATCAAAATTGAATTCTTTTAATAAACTTTCTTGATTTTATATGTATATCATATGGTGGAGAATTCAATTATCTTTTCAAGGACGAAAAAATTGCTCCAATATGATCATCCTAATCCAAGTTATGCACCCTCGAAGTTTGGGTCTTTTACATGTGTTTTAATTGGTTTTTATTGATTTGTGACCCTATTTGGGCCATTTTGGCGTGCACGGCCCATCCCCCCCTCCCTCTCCCCTTTTCTTTTTCTTGCCAATCTGGGTCACTTACTTCCACCAATGGCGATTCTCGTTTCTGTTGGTGTCGAATCTCATTCCTTGGTTTCCCATGTCGTGGATCACAGCCCTGATCTAACGGTTGTGATATTGTCTTGTTCCTCTGTACACCTCACTAGCAAAAGTGGCACTGCCACCACCTAATCCCAGCTTTGCTTCACCAATCCGCCTAATGCTTATCCCATTCTACCAAATTGACGCCCCCGTTCTCTTTCTCTTGCTTACCCCTCTCATTCCCCTTTTTTCTCCCTCTTCCGCAGACCCTAGCCCCCTCCTTTGAGTTTCGGACCTCCAGTCTCAGAGAAACCTCAGGGAGCTCTTCTTCCGTCTCCAGCCGTCCTCGCGGTTTTCCAAGCACAGAGGTGAGTCTACGCGCCTAGGAACCTCCAGTCTCAGAGAAACCACAGCCGCCTCGATCGCTCGAAGACCCCCCCACCCCTCTTCTCGGTCCCCTTTTTCCCCTCAGCTGCAGCGTCGCCGCCGCCTGGGAGATGGACCGGGATGTGCCTGCGAGGGAGAGAAGGCCACGCCCCATTGGATCGGCCCCTCGGTCAAATGACTGACTGGATCAGCGGCCCAGATCCAAGGCCGCCCCAGGGCGAGCTTATGAACCGGTACACCAGCGCGAGCGGGAGTCAGCGTCCACGAACGATCAGGGGCAGTGGATCGGGTGGTGGCCAGCGTTTGCAAGCTTAAAACAACCGCGTCATGGCAGTGGACGGCGACCGTCGACATTCAGCCGCGGCCAGGCATCCCCGAGTGGCTGGGCCAGGTGAATGGCGCGCCCCTTGGGCCATGTGGCGGCATCCCAGGCCCACGAGCCTACATCAACGACCCAAACCCCCTTTTGTAGGTAAAATCTTTGAAAAATCACATCTTTGTGATGCTTTAACCAAATAGAGACATATAATATACCATTTTGACGGGAAAAATTAGAAATTTCCAATTAAAATGGTTTCAAAACCTGATTTGTCTTTCATTTCTTCTAATATCCGAAATACCATGACTTGTA
The DNA here is from genome assembly GCA_963693085.1 of Alisma plantago-aquatica. Taxonomy (NCBI): domain Eukaryota; kingdom Viridiplantae; phylum Streptophyta; class Magnoliopsida; order Alismatales; family Alismataceae; genus Alisma; species Alisma plantago-aquatica. The sequence continues at coordinate 1,316,991,180 of OY856410.1, read as the reverse complement.
TGAACTTTTTGAGTACTAAGTGGCGTATCTTGCTCCAAAATGTTATTATCGCTTCTTATATCATTATTAAACCTTAGATTAGTAATTTTAATCAACCTCATGATCTGAATCACGAAATGTACCATCTTGATGCACCTATGTTTACCTTTGACCTAAAATGTGAACTCTTATATGGTAACACATGATGTAACTTGACCAAAATGGAAACTTTATCCTTTCTTGCTATTACATAATCACATAACTTTGAAATCAATTGTATTTATGTTTTTGTGTGACACCTTTTATCTAGATCTTGTGTCTTTTTCCCATGAGTATCTCTTGTAACCTAAGAACTCATGTTTGCACCTTCATATGCCCTAATTAGTGATGATTAATACTTATGGGTTTGGATCCTTAAAACCTTATGCAAAGTTGATCCTGAATGTTGAAATCTTTATGTTCACCTTAAAATCACTCCTCAAGATGACTTGTGAAATGAAATTCCATGAAGCACACTCATCCACTCATGACATACATATGACAACTAATGTGATGAAAATGCATATGTTGAACGTTAGACTCTAATCTTGCAACAATTATTCTCTACTAGTATCAATACTATCTATGATGTCTTAATGACTTGGAATAAGTAGAATCATCATGTTAGCTCTGCATTCTAACTTATTCTACCTAATACTTCTATGACTTGGAAATGTGACTCTATTGCATGAAATGAATCTAATATGGCTAATTATGATCTTGCATGAATAGACCACAATGATAACATTAATCTTATGCTTACTTTAGTCCTAAATCAGACTTTACATTTATATATCACTATACATAATGTGGATGGTTCACCTAGACATAGGACTAAATGTTGATCCTTGAACTATGTTGATTAATGATATGCATGTTTAAAAGTTTGAAACTCTATTGAACTATTTGAAACCAAAAACTTGGGGAACATCCACATGAATCATATGATGATTTGATTATCAAAACCTAGTGATCTAAGACACCATGCTATATATTTTCTTTGCGAAGTTCCCTTGGTCTGGATCGTCTCTAAGAATCTTATTCATGAATCATAGCTCACACCATACCCGTAAGGTACATTTTTGTAAAGAGTGGACCTCTGACAGGGGATTCACTCAAATGATAAAATACAAGAGACATGTAATAATAATAAGCAGCGGAAATAAAACTATTACAAAGGTATGTAATGATTCATTTACAAGTGTTCCTCACCATAAAAGATGGTATAACAAAGTAAGAGGTATACATATCATAACATGTAGGACCAACTGTAGAGGGAAATCCATCCATTACAAGTTATCCTTAAGTCCATTTCATGCAGGTTCTCTTCTTGAGTCCATGTCTTCTAATGTACCTAAATTTGGATGGAAAGACCATCACCTAGAACATAGGAAACAATATAAAAGTCAGCAAAGAGTTGAGTATGTACATAAAAAACACTTTGGGCATTATATTGGGTTATAGGAGCAAAAGAGATGTTCCCACAAGAAGGGGGCTATTTGCAATTAGGTAAGATCAAAATAATTATAATAAGAGAAATGAGGCATAATAAATTTAGAGTAAGAGCAGGAGAATAAAAGTATCTTGCCATATCAAGTAGCCCCAATTTCAATTCAAAATAATAAATATTTGCATGCATAACACTGTAGACTAAATATGCCTAAAACAAGGCCATAACACCATAGGATTATGGCCTCAAAGCAATAAGGGTGGAAATACACCCCCCGAGTAGAATATGCATGCCCTATATAAGTATCATTGTACATAAGTACCACTAGTCTAGATATTCTAGTCAAACATGTAACATGCATAAAAATAGAGTGACAAGACTATCATTTTAGTCAACTTCTCATAAAAAGGCAATAAAGCATGAGGGGTCCAAGGGCCCATCATAAACAAGAGATCTCAACTACCACTTGCATAATGAATAATAAACAAGAAATATTAATGTCCAAGAGAATAAGTATTTCAAGAGATGCCTCATTAAGAGAATGTAGGTTTATTCAAATAATGCCCAAAATAAAACAGAGGATGTACATACATTATCTTCAAGACTAGTGATTAACTCAATAGATATACTTAGTCTCCCGAAGTTGAGTGTTCATCCTAAGAGCACATGGTGTATGTTAGTCAACCAAAAAAGCATGTGTATTCATTCCTAACATTGCTATTTATGTGGTTCTTATCCTAGTTCCAAACATCTAATGTCATATTAGGGTTTATATTTTTTTTTGGATACTCAAGAGTATGGTATGAATGATAATTATCGATAGTACAATGATATGGAGTTTAGAATATCCCTTTATTGTACACTAGTTATCATATAATCTCATTGTTTATATATTACGATTCAAAAGGTGTAGATTTACCTAATTACATGTCTTCTAACATAGTGTTGTTACACACCAATACAAGTATATGCATGCATATATCATAGGGTTGTATGGTTACTAAAGGATTGAACTACATACTCAATTTAGTTATATCCTATTAAACAATGTTAGAAACAAACTCCACATGTTAATCCCTTTTTACAAATAATGTGATTACCTCACCCACCGTTTTATTATTTCAGGCCTACAAGTATTTGGTTGTTAAGATTTTTAGTATATAGACCATGTTGCTTATGTGTATGTACATAATAGACATTCAGGAACATAAGTAATTGCTAATGTATTGTTTGATTCATAAGTGTTCTCAATGTAAACTAATAAGTTCAGGAAAAGTAGAACAATTCACAAACTTACATGTTGCTATTCAGATTGGCTTTGATGGTCAAGTTTCTAGTCCCTCAATCCTTTGCCAATGCTCATCTCACTTTGATCTTTGCATGTAATGAAATATAGCCAGAGGTACCCCATCGATGCCCTAGGTCAAGGAGGTTGGGAGCCCCTCTCAATAGGCTAGTGGCAAAGCTATGCATTGCACAGATCGTTATTGCATTCAAAAATTGGATTGGAGATGAGGTCAGAACTGTAGTTGGAGTGTTCCTCCTCTTCTACCTCTTTGAGTTGTAGCAGGTTATGGTCTACATATGTATGAATGAAGGGAGTTGTTTAGGAGGTGATGAGGTGGCTAGGTGGTTGGTTCAAACTTGGTTCCCTGAAGAAGATGAAGGTGCAAACTCGTCTTGCATATCTGCTGAGAGGAACAAGAAATGATTGCATAGAGAAGAAGGTAGTCTGCTGGTTGGTGGCCCTCTTTCTAGCATTGACAGTCTCAAAGGTGAAGAAGAAGGTGATGTTCCTACTATTGGGGTGCCAAAAGGCTCGCTGTCTGCCTCTACAGAAACCTATGGCAGTCCCTTGCACTACTGTGGCTGTGTGCGTAGGGAGAGAGATATCAACGGATAGGGTTCATGGGCAAGGAAAAGGAAAGAATATAAGGAGGAATAGGGACAACAGAAGAAGATGAAGAGAAGGGAGCGCAGGTGTAGCGGTGCTCTCATGATGAAGGTCTACCACCATAAGGAGGAGGGAGAGGGGGATGATTTATAGGCTATCAATAACTGTGGTCTGGAGTTGTCGGGCTGAAAGTGATGTTGCATTGCAACTAAACTCCTCCTAAGAGCAGTATAGCTTCATTCCCTGGCGTCCCTCCTATGCATTAGCTGTGAAGAGGGTGAGCCACCTCTGGCGTGCACCTCCTGCACGATCGTGCAATGGGGGTAGAGGGATGCGACATAGGAATCAAGGAGGAAGGGCATCGTGAGGGAAAGATAAAGAAAGAAGAAGAGGATAGGTGATAGCACAAAGGATCTGTGCCTGGCATGTCAGCGGTGGAAGAAGCAATGCGGAGGCATGGACTGTCTAACTGCCAAGGTTACAGATGCAAGGAGAGGAAGGTGTCGACTGTTAGGGTTTGAGGCAAGGAGGAGGAGATCGCAGATTGATGACACGAGGATCAAAGAAGAGGGAGGAAGAGGTAATAGTTAATTACAAGGTGAATGGGGTACAAGACGCAAGACTCAGTCAGCGTGAGGTAGAAGAACAACATGCGGTCACGTGATATCTGCATTAGGTAGTTGAGGAGCATGGAAATGGATGTAAATATCAAGTGCATCAAAATGCACTAAGGTGATAGATTTCAATCAAGTAAACGAATATACAAATTAAGCCTGATTAATATGAAAATTGGTATGCATGCTAATTAAGATGCAAGGAATCTAAAATTTCCATCAATTTCACCTTTTGAAGGATCTTATTAGTAGATTTCACTATTTTTATATTATATGTATATTGGATGTATTTACTCATCTTAATTAATCAATTGTGACACTATAGTTACTATCTATTTGGTTTCATTCATCTTATAACCCTAGAATATTTTAGGGTGTCAAATTTTAATCAAGCATGGTACTTAGTATAGTTTTCCATAAAGTCTTGTCGTTGAATGTATTATGATTTTTTTAAATATCAAATAATAAGGGTATTCATATATTCGTAATACTAATTGAGTATAATTATTAGTAATGAATTTTGAATTAGGTAAATTAGGTACTAGCCATTAACATAACTCGATAGGGGCCTATAAGAAGGTTTTTGGTATATATGCCTATATTCGAGTATGTTACAACACTCCATCCCTTAAAGAGGATTTCATCCCCAAAATCCATTCATCACTAGTCAAGTGTTCTAAATCATACTTCTTAAACTATAGTGAGGTTTCCAATATACTTACTCTAGTGTGCAACTGTATATGACTCGATGCCATACTCATGGCGAAAACCCCATAGTGACCTACATTACTACATGAATCAAGTCTCCATTAACATCCTCATATAATATCAAATAATATTTTGAGCTATGTTACACCAAGACTTTGTATTATCTTATGTATTTGACCAAGTCCTTTCATACTATCATGCATGTTAAGGCTAAGGTGTGAGATGAGGATTTTGTTAGAGAACATGTCTTACCACAGTCAAGCATTTTAATGTTTTGTAAGAAACTTAGTGAACTAGTTTTCCACGATCTTTAGTACACACATTAAAGTACTAATCACATTATGGTCTTCTCAAATCCTTCTCACTTATTAGTTAATATCATGCATGAAGGTATGCATGTTCATTATTATTATTGTTTTAACACCTTAGTGGGTTCAACCTAGTTTCTAGGGTAGGGTTATCCATAATGTTAATTATAAGCAATCAAGGAGTATAGGGGCATTAAGTTTAATTTTGTAGGAAGCAATCATCCCTTTTTTTTTACATAGTATCTTATCTCACTAAGGTATACCTATTTTGATGTTTGAAGATAACTTCTAAATCTTATTCAAATTATCAAACAATATAGTGCTCAACTCGGCAAGGTTTACCCACTTACCATGGTTAGGTGGTAGCAAAGTTTGTTACCTGAGTATTAGTGTTTCAAAATCTATATAGTTTAGTTAGTCCTTAAATTAAGTCACAACAGTAATGATTAAGGTGTAGAAGACTTCTCCCCTTAAAAGAATGAATCTATAAATTAACTAACCACCTAGAGGGGCAACAAGTGTGGTATGACTAGGTTTAATATGTCTAAAACTTCTTCCTGGTACTCACTACTAATATTAGGCCTAGGGTCTCATGTTTGACCATGCCAATCAAGTATTTACCCACTAAAGGATTTCTCTACTATTTAACTTTCTTCTGGTGTTGACTTGGTTCCAAAAATATCTGATAAAATCTAAAACCTTTTTTTTAAATATAATTTAATAATGAAAATAAGTTTAGGGAAAAACATTGCCATGGGAATCCAAAATTGGCACCAAAATCAATCTAAGAATCAAGTCAGACACCCTCCGTAATCCCACACATATACCATTACTCTATCATCACTCCATTCTAGAAAAAAGGGTCTAATTCTTCAAATACCTAAAAGGGCATACAACTTCATCTCTAATACATGAGCATGGGGGTACTTAGAAGGCTTGGTCAACTTATGTCAAATCCTAATAAGGCACAATATCCACCATTCCCCATTTCATTCTTAATCACAATTCACAATTCCTCATCTCAAGGCCTATGGAAGTCATGAGATTACCCAATGTTATAGGAAGAGATTTACGATTTTCCCATCACAAGCTGGTTTTCATCTATAGTGCATTCACAAGGCAAGGTAACCTATATAGTCAACCTACTCATCGCAATCACTATATAAACCAAGCACACTATATGAGATTAGAGAGGTGAAAACCTTAGGATATCTACTAAAACTTATAGCTTTCTTTGACAAATTCTTATGTATGAGGCATGCAAGCTCAGTAAGAATGGCATCCAACCCTTAGATTGATTCAAACAGAGCTATGTGGACAAACTCCATTTTGAAGACAAGGAATGCCTACCATAATATAGATAATTAAGTCAACCACCCAACATCAATGAAATCATCACCATTCTTCAACTTATGTCTGAGTGCTATGCTAATCCCTCACACATGCTCATTCCTCACAGTGGGTGCATTTGAGGCATGCTAACCAAAAAACAAGGAAAGGGCCCAGACATGATTTAGGGTTAGGCCTATATACAAGTGTTCAAGTCAACCTACATTTCATTATGAACCTCCTTTCCAAAGGTGGGGAGATTAAGTCAAATGACCAATAGAGTCGACCCATATATAAGGAAATTTTATTATCCATAAAGGGTGTACGGTTAGCTAGGATTCCCAAAATCTAAGTCTCAAACACATAGTGGTTTGGGGAGTGGATTTTACCCAAGTAGATTGGGATAGAAACCCTATTTGGTATTTCACTATTCAAGATTAGGTACATCAATTACATATAAAGGGTCACCTAAATATCTAATTGAGGGTCAACCAAGGATAACTTGAAATAGTCAAGCTACCGATTGCTTTCAGGCTCTGATACCATTGTGTAAAGAGTGGACCTCCGATAGGGGATCCACTCAAATGATAAAATACAAGATCCATGTAATAACAACCAGTGGCAACAAAACTATTACAAAGGTACATAATGATTCATTTACAAATGTTCATCACCATAAAAGATGGTATAACAAAGTAAATGGTACACATATCATAACATGTAGGACCAAGTGCAGAGGGCAATCCATCCATTTCAAGTTATCCTTATGTCCATTTCATGTAGGTTCTCTTCTTGTGTCCATGTCTTCTAATGTACCTAAATCTGTGTGGAAGGAACATCACCAGAACATAGGACAATACAGAAGTCAGCAAAGAGCTGAGTATGTACAGAGGAAACACTTTGGGCATTATATTGGGTTATAGGAGCAAATGAGATGTTCCCGCAAGAAGGGGGCTATTTGCAATTAGGTAAGTTCAAAAGAATTATAACAAGAGAAATGAGGCATACTAAATTTAGAGTACAAGTAGGAGAATAAAAGTATCTTGCCATATCAAGTAACCCCAATTTCAATTCAAAAAAACAAACATTTACATGCATAACAATGTAGACTAAATATACCTAAAATAGGGCCATAAGACCATAGGATTATGGCCTAAAAGCAATAAGGGAAAAACACTCACCCCGAGCAGAATACACACACCCTATATAAGTATGGTTGTATATAAGCACCACTATTCTAGATATTCTAGTCAAACATGTAGCATGCAAAAAAATTCAGTGGCAAGCCTATCATTTTAGTCAACTTCTCATAAAAGGCAATAAAGCATGAGGGGTCGAAGGGCCCATCATAAACAAGGGATCTCAACAACCACATGTATAATGAATAAGAAACCAGAAATATTAATGTCTAAGAGAATAATTATTTCAAGAGACGCCTCATTAAGAGAATATATGTTTATTCAAATAATGCCCAAAATAAAATAGATGATGTACATACCTGATCTTCAAGACTAGTGATTAACTCAATAGATGTACTCAGTCCCCCAAAGTCGAGTGTTCATCCTAAGAGAACATGGTGTATATTAGTCAACCAAAAAGAGCACGCATATTCATTCCTAACATTGCAATTAATATGGTTCTTATCCTAGTTCCAAACATCTAATGTCATATTAGGGTTTATATTTTTTTTGGATACTCAAGAGTATGGTATGAATGATAATTATCGATAGTACAATGATTAGGATTTTAGAATATCACTTGATTGTACACTAGTTATCATATAATCCCATTGTTGAAATATTGCGATTCAAAAGGTGTAGATTTACCTAATTACATGCCTTCTAACGTAGTGTTGTTACACATCAATACAAGTATATGCATGCGTATATCATAGGGTTGTATGGTTACTAAAGGATTGACCTACATTACCAAATTAGTTATAGCATATTAAACAATGTTAGAAACAAACTCCACATGTTAATCCCTTTATGAAAAAAATGTGATTATCTCACCCACCATTTTATTATTTCATGCATATAAGTATTTGGTTGTTAAGATTTTCAATATATAGACCATGTTGCTTGTGTGTACGTACATAATAGACATTCAAGAATATAAGTAATTGCTAATGTATTGTTTGATTCATAAGTGTTCTCAATATAAACTAATAAGTTCAGGAAAAGCAAAATAATTCACTAACTTACATGTCGTTATTCAGATTGTCTTTGATGGTCAAGTTTCTGGTCCCTCAATCCTTTGCCAATGCTCATCTCACTTTGATCTTTACATAAAATGAGCTATAGCCAGAGGTGACCCCATCGATGCTCTAGGTCAAGGAGGTTGGGAGCCCTCTCAACAGGCTAGTGGCAAAGGTTGTGCATTGCATAGATCGTTATTGCCTTCAATAATTGGATTGGAGATGAGGCTAGAACTGTAGTTGGAGTGTTCCTCCTCTTCTACCTCTTAGAGTTGTAGCAGGTTGTGGTCTACACATGTACGAATGAAGGGAGATTTTTAGGAGGCGACGAGGTGTCTAGGTGGTTGGTTCAGACTTGGTTTCCTAAAGAAGATTAAGGTGCAAAATCATCTTGCATGTCTGCTGAGAGGAACAAGAAATGATTGCATAGAGAAGAAGGTAGTTTGTTGGTTGGTGGCTCTCTTTAAGGCGTTGATAGTATCTGAGGTGAAGAAGAAGGTCATGTTCCTATTATTGGGGGTGCCAAACGGCTCACTATCAGCCACTGTAGAAACTTATAGCACTCCCTTGCACTGCCGTGGCTGTGGGCATGGGGAGAGAGATATCAGTGGCTAGGGTTTAAGGGTAAGGAGAAGAAATAATATAAGGAGGAAGAGGGACAACCAAAGAAGATGAAGAGAAGGGAGCGTAGGTTAAGTGGTGCTTGCATGATGAAGGTCTACCACCACAAGGAGGAGGGAGAGGGGGATGACTTGTAGGCTATGAATAAGTGTAGTCTGCAGTTGTCGGGCTGAAAGTGATGTTGCGTTGCAACTAAACTCCTCCCAAGAGCAGTATAGCCACATTCCCTGGTGTCCCTCTTGTACACTGGCTGTGAAGAGGGCAAGCCATTGTTGGTGTGCCTCCTGCATGATCATGCAGCGAGGGTACATGGATGCGATAGAGGAATCAAGGAAGAAGGGCATCACGAGGACATGATAAAGAAAGAAGAAGAAGAGGATAGGTGATAGCACAGATGATCTGTTCCTGGCATGCCAACAGTGGAAGAAGCTAAGAGGAGGCATGGACTATCTAACTACTGAGGTTACAGACGCAAGGAGAGGAAGGTGTCTACTGTTAGGGTTTCAGGCAAGTAGGAGGAGGTCATAGATTGATGACACGAGGAGCAAAGAAGAGGGAGGAAGAGGTAATAGTCGATTACAAGGTGAACGGGGTACATGGCACAAGACCCAATTAGTGTGAGGAAGAACAACACCTGGTCATGTGAAATCTATGTTAGGTTGTTGAGGAGCATGGCAATGGATGTAAATATCAAGTGCATCAAAATGCACTAAGGTGATAGCTTTCAATCAAGTAAACAAATATATGAATTAAGCCTAATTAATACGAAGATTGGTATGCATGCTAATTCAGATGCAAGGAATCCAAATCTTCCATCAATTTTACTTTTTGAAGGCTCTTATTAGTAGATTTCACTATTTGTATATTATAGATGTATTTATTCATCTTAATTAATCAATTGTGACACCATAGTTACTATCTATTTGGTTTCATTCATCTTATAACCCTAGAATATTTTAGGGTGTCAAATTATAATCAAGCATGGTACTTAGTATAGTTGTCCATAAAGTCTTGTCGTTGAATGTATTATGATTTTTTTAAAATATCAAATATAAGGGTATTTATATATCTGTAATAATAATTGAGTTCAATTATTAGTAATGAATTTTGAATTAGGTAAATTAGGTACTAGCCATTAACATAACTTGATATGGGCCTAGAAGAAGGTTTTTGGTATATATGCCTAGATTCGAGTATGTTACAATTTTCCTCTTAGCCCTAATATGATATTGGTTTGCTTGTATGTATGCTCATATGAATGCTTGGCTACTTACTTACTTGGTTGAGCTATTGTTCCTATGCTTACTACTACTATGTTTGAGTATTCTATATTGACAAACCATGAATATAATATATAGAAATCCATGGTGCAACTGATTGTTGACATAATGGATAAAGGAACGTAAAACATTCTTTGTATAGAGCGATGTCGTTAAGTGTTCTCTCTTTATTTCTTCTTATTGATTATGATCATGTTTCTAGCCAAGCAAGTTTTTTATTACTCCTAAACTGTTTGAATGCGTTTTCATAACGTACTTAATGCTTTAGCATTAATATGTTTTATTTATGGAATTTGTAGTTCTCAAATGAAGATCCACTACACTCAAGACTCTAAGATTTGAAATGAACTACAAATGAGTATAATTGAATCTAGAAATGGGTACATGTTTTCCTATCCCCTTTTAGTATCTTGTTATATCTTGTGTTACTGCTTTTACATATATATTTCATGTGTGAAATATTCTATCCATTCTAGAGACAAATGCCCAGGTCCACTCACCTTTGGCTGTGTATCCATTCGGAGTGTAGACTTAGGGTAAAAATTAGCCTTGTGACATGAAACATAGATGAAGAAGGACAAACCCAAATTTGTGATGATGATAAAAAAAGGGAATTCCAAGGGAAAAGGAAAATATAGGAAGAGTTCTAAAGTTATCTAGAAGCCGAAGACTTCAACACTGAAAGCTAAGGGAGGAGAGAATAAGGATGAAAAGTTCCACCTCTGTCACCAGCTTGGACACTGGAAAAGGATTTGTCCTATTTATATAGAAGAAGTTAGGAAGAAGAAGGAGATAGAGTCTCCACTTTAGGACCTGAGAAAAAGTAATCTAGAACTATACAAAGCAAGGGCTGCTGCCACTACTTTTGGAATTTATCATTCATGAGAAATTAATAAAATCAGTGAATTGCTATTATGTATCTTCCATCAATGAAAACATCATGTATCTTATATGGAAAAAAATATTATGAATAAATTGATGCTTCATTTAAAAAATTAGATCTTATATGGCAATGCCCTATATCTCTTAATCTATAGTTGATAGTTATAGAGACATATATGCATAACACATGTAATGAATGACTTGATGATCAAACAATGAATACATATAACATTGTCCTCTAGAGAACATAAATGAGAAATGCATTTCTAGAATCCACAATGATGGTCGTCTAGACTCTTTTGGCTACTGAACCAATAGAGACAGGCGACTCTTAATTGTTGCACAATATGAAAAAATCTCTTTTCACTAACAATAGTGGGAAAATGAGTATTCTATTAGGGTTCATACACACTAATATATATAGACCTTTTATAGTAGATACTAGCGGTAGTTACTAGTACATCATTATATTTATTGATGAGCTCAATAGATATGGTAACTTGTATATAATGAAATACAAGTTTGAATCTCTTGAAGTGTTCAAGGAGATCATGAATGAAGTATGTAACTAACTTGGTAAAAGTATGAAGACACTTCGATATGATCGACGTTGAAATATTTTAAACCAAGAGTTTATGGACCTTTTGGAGAGTCTATGACAGTGTATCATAGTGAACTCCACTAATAACATATTTATGTGTCAGATAAAAGGAATCACTTCTTGTTAAGTCATGGTGTGATTATCAATAAATCTAGCTAATATTCCAATTTCCTTTAGGCACATGCATTACACTAAAACATTGTAACATCTAAATTGGTTCAAAAGACGCCATATGAGATACAGAATGAAAATTGTCCCGATATGTCTTTTATAAGGATTAGAATTAAAAGCTTGTATAAAATAGTTTCTTGAAAAGCTTTGTCCATATATTACTAAATGTTATCTGTTAAATGCTACTTTTATATTCCAATCCAACAACAAAAGTGTTTTGTTGTCACGATGGTTGTATTTCTATAGGGAATTTAATTCCAAAGAAATAAGTGGGAGAAAAGTAGAAGTGGAAAAGTTTGAGACAAACAAGAAAACATTAAACCTAAAGAGGTACAATAGGAATAAGAAAAATCATAGATAGTTGTGTAGTCTCAAGTTCCTTATGTAGCACGATACCTCATAGATCTAGTTGGACACCCTTGATCTTGAAAGACTATGATATCTTATAACTCAAGAAGGCATCATGTTGGTCATAGACGATGAGTTAACAACCTACCTGGAAGCTATTAAGGAACCAGAATATGAGAAATGGCTTGAGGCCATGGGATCAAAGATGGACTCCATGTAAGCCAACATGGTATGACATTGGTGGAACCACCTAAAGGGGTAAAACAAATTCGGGTGCAATTGGGTCTTCAAGGGGAAGACCAACATGGATGCTAGTGAAAAATGGTTGCAAATGTTTTCAAACAAGTTCAAGGTGTTGAACATGATGAAATATTTTAACTAGTTGCAATGGTTAAATCCATTGGGATCATGCGCGCCATTGCAGGTTAATATGACTATTGGATTTGAAAAAATGGATGCTAAAACCACATTCCTTAACATGACTATTGTAGAGGATGTTTAAGTGACATAGCCTAAAGGTTTTATAAATCCATATAATGCAAATAAAGTCTATAATCTATAAAGGTTAATCTATAGATTGAAGCAAGCATCTCAAAGTTGGAGTCTTCAATTTGATAAGATAGTCCAAGAGTTTGACTTTAGTCAAAATGAAGATGAACTATGCGATTACAAAAGTAGAGTGGTAGCATATTTATCTTCAACATAATGATGGGGAATAACTTACTTATACTACAAATATTAAAATCTGGCAAGGAAAGCACCTTCTCTATGAAGGGTTTAGGAAAAGAATCCTTTGTGATGGGAATTGATATCTATAGAGATAGTTCTAGGAAGCTTCTTTACCTAAGTAAGAGCACAAACATTGGCAAGATGCTGAAGGGGTTCATCATGCATAACTCAATGAGAGAAAATGTGTCCATATCCCATGGGATTAGTCTCTCAATATCCTAGCGTTCCAATTCTTGTGAAGAATGGGAAAGAATGGGTGAGATGCCATATACATTCGTAAATGGATCTAGCATGTATGCAATGTAATGTAGTCATCATGTTCTCTTGTTTGCATTAGACACGCCGAGTGGATATTTTTCAGATCGCACTAAAAGTCATTAAACTGCCATAAAGAACAACCTTAAGTACTTGAGAAGCACTAAAAGGATTAGTTCCCTGATTTTGATAATAAGGAAGAGTTGGGTGTAAAGGGTTCCACCGATGTAAGCTTTCAAAATGACAAATAAAATTCGTGATCACAATCTAGATTTTTGTTTGACCTTAAAATAAGAACTATAAGCTAGAAAGGTTCCAAGAAAGAGATTGTTGTATTCTTCTACAATAGAAGTCAAGTACCTTATTGTTTTGAGAACAATAGAGGGTATTGTATGGATCAAGAAGTTCATGTTGATGAACTTTTTGGAGGTTCCAACCATTTTTGGGATAGTAGAATATTATGACAAAGATTGAACTAGTAGATAGGTAAGGAATCTCAGATAGCATACTATGAAAATTTCATCTCATGCGAGAAGTCAGTAAGGAGATGTGAAGACTTGTAAAATACCAACTAGAAGAAAATGTTGCTCACCCTCTACATAAGCACTTTTGTAGTAGAAACATGATGGACATTTTAAGATCATTCGAAATCAGATTTGTGGGTGATTGGCTCTAAGTGAAAGTGGGAGTCTGTTGATATGTATGCCCAAAGAGACAATCATACGATGATTGTAGTGGGGAATTAGATACCTAATTTGATAAATGATTCAGGTAGTTTGGTCTATTATGTTTGTCTCAATCATGATATGATGACACAAACATAATATATGTCTACAAAATGACGTTACTCAATGACATATGTCTTCAGGTTTAGGACCTGAACAATGAGATCATATATATGATAAGCGTACATACATTCTTGTGATATCCCTAGACGAATATTACTATGGAAGAAAAATAGACAACAATAATACATAAGACTAGAGTGTGTGTTGGTTGATGACAAAATCTTATAAGTCATTATATGTGATATCAAATCAAACACATAGGTACATGTTAGAGAAGTGTGTATCAGACAGACTCACCTTGAAAGTGATACATGGAGACCATGGAATGGTAGTCGAGATCATGTCTCATACTGATAATGGTGATCATGGTTCTTAGACCTGAAGTCACTACACTCATCACATGTCTTTCAGTGTATTTTTACATCATCCAATGTCACCCTAAATAAGGGTTTCCTTAAAGGTCATGCTCGGGTACATTGTGACACATGGGGATTTAGTGTGAGTGATGTAGATGGGATTTGTCTCTGTTATAGGAGATTGATATCCATGAAACTTGATAAGAGAGACTGGGAAATGTATGGTCATACCCGTGTGACTCTATATGTGATAAATGAGCTTACATGCATCACATACAATCTACTATAGTTCCAGTAACATGGACTAAACATTGAGAGGATGACGATTCCATTCCTAAGTTCAATCCAGATATCAAAAAAAGGAACTATACAATCATGGTAACACTAATCACAAATTGTAGGTTGAAGTTGTTCGCCAAATTTCCAATTACATGGGAAGAAATGATGTGTTTCTAGATATCGCTCATTGCTTGTGATGTCATAAGTTGGTTATGAAAATGTAGTGCCAACGTAATTTGGGACCTATAGGCTCACACACAAATGATGCACTTAGAATAGGAGTTTACTCATGAATATGGTTTAACTTGAGTGCTAAAGTGTTCAGGTATTCAATTTAAACACCATTGGTTGTATATTGGTTGAAACGGAATCTGAACTACCATGTTTAGAAATAAACTACATTGTTTAGATCATGAACCACCCAGTTCAGATATGAACCAACAGTTTCAAAGTGTGAAATGATTGTTTCATATGTGAAGTGGTCGTTTCAACGATCACTATGACTGGATCAAGGCTTGATGTTGATGTTATGTTGTGCATTAATTGAATATTAAATGCCAATACAAATGCAAATATGAAACATAGTGAAATGATCGATTCAAGTGTTGAACCGACTATGTCATGTGTGAACCAATCAGTTCATGGTTCTTAGTTTCTTGGAAATTTATGACATTTCATCTCTTCGACTCCTGCTCAAACAAGAACTCCTGACCCTGAACTTCCTATAAACAGAGAGAAGTCAAGGCTTTCTAGAGACACAAAAATTCTCTCTGACAAGAGTTGTCCTCTATAGTTGTGGTAACTAGAGAGATCAAGCAAGTCCTACCAGAAAAAGGGAGGGATAGAAAGAGAGAAAGAGACAACAGAGGAGAGTGAATCAACCCTAAGGTTGACATTTGAAGGGACAACTCCTTTTCATTCTCTTTTGTAGTGCAATGTGAAGTTCCAAGTGGTCTGTGTGAACTATGTAGTGGGGAGGAGGCCTTTGCCACCTACTAGGAAGACTCCATCAACCACCATCCATGGTGTTTTTCCAGGAAGCCGTTACGATGACTGCTCGAGTGCTACTTGAATATGAAGCACGTTACTGCAAGGATAAGTAGTTGGACTTGCTCCAAGACCAGGTATATGGCTTGAACCTTTCCTTCCTAGATACATTATTGTTAATGCGGTCTCACTAGTTAGGGAATCCTACATTAAATTTTTATTTCTACTGCCTTATCTGTCATCCAAATTTTCCAACAATACACATGAGCTCAATATCATATATTGACTGATATGAGCATGGACAATCATTTCATAGTATCAATCATCAAGTGACGCAGACATCACTCCAATGGGAGGGACAAATTCCATCACGTCAATCACATTAATCCACATGTGTCATTATGCACCTAAGCACTACTGGTATAGAAATCCTTTTCAAGGTCACATTGCGTAGTATTAAAGTACATTGAACAACATGCAATCATTGTAGTGACTTCATGTCTAAGGACCACAATCACCACTATGACATTGAGATGTGATTTCGACCATCATTATTAGATATATCACACCAAAAGTGAGTCTATCAAGAACACTTGTTCAAGTACCTATGTGTTTGATTTGATAGGTCATGACTAATAAGACACAGTCATCAATCAAAACACATACTAGTCTTGATGTACTATCATTGTCCTAATGATGTAGCCCTATTTTAGGGCTCCATTATGTGCCATTTTGTACTTTAATCACATCTAAACAAGTTAGATTGCAAGTTAATTCCCCCAATATGCGTTTTACTATCAAATGTGCTTATGGACATTCTTTGCACTATTTTTCAGGTACTTGGACCATGCTTTGCATGGATGAAAGAGAAAGAAGGAGTTATAGGGTTCCTCCACTCATGGAGGTATTTAAAGAAGGCCCCAAAGCTTCCTCAACCTACCCCCAATGGCCAAGAGTCATCATCAAGTAAAGAAATCCATGGATGATGAAAGATGAAGTTCAATTGCCTACTGCAGACCCCAAAATGGCCACGGGCATACCCCCACAGTCGTGTCTTTTATGGTGAAGAATCGACAAAATCAATAGGGATCTACCCCAACTTACCACGGCCGTGGCACATTGAAGATACCATAGCCGTGGCCACCAACACAGTCCTGACCAGTAGAGTAGAAGACGGTCGTGCCCCCCCACAACGACTGTGGGAATTTTGTGCAAAGACCCCAAAATCAATAGGGAGTTGCACTTGAATGCCCACGACCATGGCCATCTTCCACGGATGTGGCCATCCTCCATGGCCTTGGCCTTTGAAGATCAACTCACCTGTGCTGCTGCCCCACGATCAAGGTCCCCTCCTCCAAAATGGTCGTGTTACTCACCTCGGCCGTGGTGCTACTCATCCAACACGATTGTGGTACTCCGCCATGGCCGTGGCCACCTCCTACTTAGCATCTTCACCACCCTTTCCACACCATGCCATGTCCACTCCACACGACCCTCCCATACCATCCCCACCACGGACGTGGCCCATCAACACCGCTGTGGTGACCAACCAACCCTACCTATTTTTTACACTATTTTTCCTATTCTACCCCACTCACCCTAGTGCTTCCCCACCACCTATATATACATAGGTGGTAGCAGCGGCACAACGGTTAGCTCCTCCAAGCCACCATTACTCCTCTCCACCTACACCGTGAGCATTTAGTGCATTCCCCTTGCATTTATGCTCTCCACCCACCATTTCCATCTCCATTTCACCTTGGAAACCTAGTTTTCTAGATTTTCCTCCATAATCCCCCATATCTTCATGCCCGTCTGCACCTTTGGAGGAGAGAGAACGTCCCCAAGCAGCTAGGAGGTGAAGAAAGAGGTTTCTTCCATGAGCTTTGTGGAGTTTCTTCCCCTTCTTCCCCATTCTTTTGCCATTTCATTGATTATGTGTAGCTAAGCCCCTCTTGGTGGGCTGTTTGGGGGAAAAGTGTGACTTCGATACCATGTTGGGGGAATTTTGACTTGTAATGAACTTATTTTTAACTATGATGATTGTTCCATGCTTTTGTCTCTTATCCCATTGCCATGCTTGTGATTTATGCTTTTTGCTATGAATTGCTTATTTGATAGTGCTTGATGATACCATGTTTCTAGGAGAATTGGGATGCATGTGGCAATCATAGGTATGACTCCTAGGTCCCAATAGGGGATCCCTAGCTAGACCACTTTGTTCCTACATGCCTACCCCCTCTCCTACTACTTGGTATGAGACTTAAGTTACTAGTATAAGTGGGATTGACGTGATTGCCTAGGGTTTTCTAAAGGCTAGAATGGCTAGTGGAATGAGGTCAAATACCCTCATCTATACTCCCATCTCTACCCTTGGCCTTCAATTTCTCAATACCACTTATCTTAGAAACCTAGATTTGGCTAATCCTATTAGAATTACACCTAACCCTAGTCTTCCACTAGTAGTATAGGGTACATTCTAATAGCATTTGCCTTGTTGTTTGGTTTGGTAATCTAGATGAAAGATGAGAACCATTCTTGTCCAATAGCCTCCCCCAACTAATATTAAAGTTACATCCCCAAACGACCCATCTACCTTAATCATCTTGTTTAAAACTCAACTTGTTCTGTTTGTTTGCTTATGCAAGTATAGTCTAGTTGTTCTTGCTTAACCTAGTCAATTACTCAGTTTTGATAGTTAGGGTTAATTTAGACCTTTTCTTGCTTTAGTGGTTAACTTAGTTTCTAAATTGCTTCTCGCTCTTCTAGTGTAGTGTAAGTTACCTTTGCTATTGCTTAGTTAGTTGGTTAACCGATATTGTTAAACTTGCTTGTTTAAGATAACTTAGGTTCAATGCTGCCCTTTCTTGCTCGTTCTCTTAGATTAATCACAAAACAAACCCCTTTTAAACCCTTCAACCCTGATCTCTACAATAGGAATGTAGCCCACGCTAACATATCTCTAGTTCACTCTCTATCCCTGAGGATCGACCCCTACTCTTGCCAATCACCTATACTACAATAGTACCCTGTGCGTTTGCAGGTGACCAATTTGGTACTGTGATCGATTTGGTTAGGGCTAATATAAATTTTGAAAGATACACACATGTGTTCGAGTCCCGTGGATTGCATCTAGTCATCCCTTGTTCGCTAGTGTGTACACCTCTGGCTCGACGCACGAAGCTTTCTGGCTCCATTGTCGGGGATCGAGGTGCTCGATCTAGCTAGTTAGTGTAGCTTATCCTTTCCTTTTTCCCTCATAATTGCTATTCTTTATTCTTTGTTCACTTTTGCATGTTGCCATTCTAACTTGGTTTCTTGTTTCTTGTTTGTGTATTGTACTAGTGACAGTTGTGCATGTGCCACACGTGTTCTACTTGTAATGACTTGTTGTTGTACGACCCTGAGATAGGTAGAAGGAGACGCCAAAGTCACCGCAACCAACACTGAGAAGTCAAGATGGCAGACAACAACCCTCATGCGAATGCACCACCACCTCCACTGTAGCCCAACCGCCCACTCCACGAGTATTTCACCCCGGGTAACTACAATTCACCCATTTCCACCCTAGTTGACCAAATGCCAAGTCAATAGTTCTCCATTCCACCCACACTCCTTGGACTCCTCCCCACTTACTATGGGATGGAGAATGAGAATCCCTACCATCACATCAATGCATTGCTTGAGATGTGCTCCACTTTCCGTACCCCCGCCGCCACCGACGACTCCATCCGGAGAACCCTCTTTCCGTTCTCCTTAAAAGAAAAAGCTAAATAGTGGTATGTTTCGAAGCCAGAGCTAGTAACCTGGAATGAAGTCAAGAATGAATTCCTCAAAAAGTTCTTCCCGATTTCTAAGCCAACCTATATGAGAAGATGCATCACTTTCTTTGCCCAGAAAGAGAATGAACCCTTCCACAAGGTGTGTGAGAGGTTCCAAAAACTTCTCCGTGACTGCCCCCGCCATGAAGTGCCATTGTGGCAACTAGTTCATGCCTTCTACACCGGGCTTGAAGAACAGAGCCAAAACAACATTGACTCCTCATGTGGAGGCATTTTCATGGCAAAGCCACCTGAGGAATCATGGCCTTTGTTTGAGCATCTTGCTGAAAACTCCTGCCATTGGGTTTCTACTAAAGGGGAGCATTGCGGCTAAAACTACATCCCTCTACCTTCTTCTGTAGCTCCAGCCCGCAACATTGCCAATCATGATATGATGAAGATGATGGCGGATATGATGAAGAACTAAGCTAGTGGATCTCCTAGGCAATCCACCATGGCGGTTGATTTTTTTGATGAAGAAGTGCATGCCTTGCACTCTTTTGGTGACTGAAACAATTAAGGCCCCATGTCCAATACTTATACTTCCAAGTGGAGGAACCATCCAAACTTCTCTTGGAAGCAACAAACTGAGGATGGGTAAGGACAAGGGCAGCCAAGGCCAAGGTATAACTCCAAATTTGAAGATGAAGTGCTCAGGAGGTTGAGAAATTTGGATGAGGTAAAAAGATAAGTGTCCTCCCAAGGGCAAAATATTAGCCGCCTTGAACAAATACTTGATGAAATCTCAATCTCACTTGCTCTCCGTGAAGAAGGAAGAATCCCGTCTCAATCAATGGAAAATCTGAACAATGATGGTGGTTATGTGAATGCTACTCAAGGTGCATACATCCCACTATGAGGCCAAGCACCCCCACTCCTCCAATACCAAGGACCACCACATCCATATGCTCCTCCACCTCACCAAACCCTATTTAACTATCAATATCCCCCACCGTCTTCACATACCTATCAACCCCCACCTCCACAACAACCATCTTACATACTCCAAAATCATAACCCACCTCATCAAAGACTGCCACTACCTTTGTCTTTACAAGCCCCTCCTTCTTCCCATGAACAAGTGAATATGGTGTCTGTAATATGGGGGAGAGAAGCTGCTCAAAAGCTTGAAGAAAGAGAAAAGAAAGTGATTGAAATTGATGATAAAGGCTTGATGCTAAAGGGATCTAGCAAAGATCGCAAAAGCTCCAAAGAGTTTGCTGCTCAAGTACGGAAAGAGAATGTCAAGTGCTCCCAAGTTTTTACTGCCCCCGACATGAATGTAGAAGCACCCTCACCTATATCACCCTATCTTGGAAGTAATGAAAGTGCAAGAGATTTGGCTCTTCCTTATGTTGGTGACAAGGTCATGTTTGCTACCCCACATGCCATTGACATAGCAGCACTTGAGGGAATACCATGTTGGGAACCAAAACTTCCTCATGAGACGAGAATCATCATCATCCCTCCTCAATGCCCACTGAGTGTTGTGGAAACGTTTGATGCAATCAGGGAGGAATCCCATGAAATGTTAGAAGGTCCATCTCTCCAACAAAAGGGAAACGATGTCATGAATCTCCTGGGATCCTTGAAGAAAGGAACAACAGACATCAAAGCTTTCTTTTCGTTGGTGAAAGTTGTTTGCATGGGAAAGAGAAAATTGGTGCTACTATCGCCCAAAGAAATCATTGCTACAAAATCAGTGAATTTCATCTTTGACCTTGGCTTTCCAGACAAAAGGGACGATATGGGGGTACCTCTCGTTACCTGCTACATCGATACACAATCTGTTGAGCACGCTTTCCTTGATTTAGGTGCAGGGACAAGTACCATGCCATGGAGCATGTATCTACGACTTGGCCTTAATAAAATGGAACTAATGGATTGTGTCCTTATCTTGGGTGATGGAACTAAGAGGAAGCCCTTGGGAATATTGCAAAACACAATAGTAGCAATGGATCAAAGGATAAACATTGCATATGTGTCTGATTTTCTGATTGTGGATTCTGGACCTATTGATGGAAAAGAGTACCTCATATTGGGGAGACCCTTCTTATCCACTGTGGGTGCGGAAATCAATGTGCGTACGTGCACTCTAACGGTCACTTGTAAAAGGATAAAGTTTGATTTCTTTATATTCACTAAAGAGGAGAGGTACACGTTGGGCAATGAAGACCTCGATGATAGTCTATGCTATTGTGATCCCTTAGAGTTGTGGAAATAAAGTCCATACTTTTGTTCGATATACACTCCTTGGGATGAAGCCCATGTCATCATAACTCTAGAAAGGATCACTATGGAAGAGAAGGAAGACACCGTGGGTGTCAACACTTAGTGAAGAGAGCAACAAGCCCGTATGAAGGCTATAATTTTAACACTAGTGGGAGGCAAACCACGTGGTTTGAGATTCTTGAACCTTGTTTTATCATACTTTCTTTTGGTTTTCAAGAAACACACACACACACACACTATACTTGATATTTTTTCTGTTTGTGAATCATGTTAGCACAAGCACAAGGAATAAAAGATGATGCTAAAGGGTTTAGCCAAGGAGGAGGTCAAAGTGGAAGAGAAGATTGCAAATCAATAGAGGAGCTACTGGAAGAATTATAGAACGATCGTGCCACACAACACGGCCATGTGGCTGGCAAGCCAGAACGGTCGTGTTGCTCAACACAGCCATGGTGGTCCTGTCCTACTCACCTAGTATTACATTAACCACTCCAGCCCTTGGCGACTGTCTTCAGCAAGCCCATACCCCTTACCCTACTATTATAAACTTCGATCTCATGCTGAGTACAACATGATTTAAAAGTTTGGGGTGGTAGGGAGGTAAGCCCTTCTTTCACCGTATTTTTATCTATGTGCCTTGTGCTAATTTTTTTCAAGATGATCAAACAGTTTGACTAACATTCATACTTATCTATCCTGACATTGTGTGCCTGCTTGCATATCACGTAGTTAATTTCATGCAATTTTCGCCTAATTTTCAAAAATTTTGTTCCTTTTTGCCATGCATTGCATTTCATGTAGATTTTTGGTAGTTTTTTCATCTTTTAGCTAGGTTTTTCCTATTTTACAGCTTTAAGTTCAATAATGTGGGTTTAAGATGTGATTGAAGGAAAATTGGCACCATTTTAGCCAATTTTGCCCAAGATTGAATGTTCTTGCCCAAAAAGCATATTTTAACTTGATCTCCACCATTTGAAATGAAATTTTTAATCCTTTGACAAATGCATGTTGTTTCTTAGAGTTTATTGCTATGTGGTCTTGTTTGTTGACTTTTTACATGTGCACAACTTCTCTCAAGATTGTGAAAGTTTTGGTTGTTTTGTGAATTGAGCAAGCTACAAACACTTAAAACCTATGGAATCACTTAATAGAAATGTGAATATCATGTTGTTCTATCATGTGGTGTGATATCATTTGATGACGTGTTGGACTAACTTTCATGTAGGGAAACTTTTGTTGAAGATTTCACTAATAACCCCTCTTTGATCAGACTATTCTTCCACCATCTTCATACCTCTCCGCCTCATAAAAAGATGCCCTAGTTCACATAATCAGCCATGGCCACCTCCAAAAGTTTGGGGTGGCCATATCTTTATCTCCTCACTTCACTCTATCCACCATATGCCCTATCTACACTAAGGGCAAAGAAAAGAAAAGAAAAATAAAGCAATAAGAAAATAAAAGGATGCTCCTTTTTAAGAGCATTCAAATAAAGAAAAGATGAGGGCTCTATGTAATAGCACTCCAAAAACCTTTCTGCAACCCTTTCTTCTACTTTCATACCCATTGAGCCAGAAAACATCAAATCTAGATCACTTTACCCTTTTCCACAGCCACGTGGGTCATTTAGTGTGGTTCAAGGCATAATATTGAATGCATGAAAGTGAAATCATACTCCTAGTCATCTTTGATTAACACCAACATGAAACAATTTACCCAAAATGATATGAAGGACATATGGAAAACTTCTGTATTCTATGCTTTATATTTGCAGTTTGTATGCTCAATTCTCATTTCACGTTTGGTATGTGAAAGAGGAGAGGAGATAGGTGGAGAACATGCACTTAGTCACTTCCAAGACCATATACTCAATAATTTTGTAGTTGCTATTCATTTATCATTCTTGTTGGTTGAAGGAAAACTGAAAAGAGAGATTGAGTGGGTGCATACTTGAGGACAATTATGCTTTAAGTTTGGGGTGATGATGTAGCCCTATTTTAGGGCTCCATCTTGTGCCATTTTGTATTTTAATCACATCTAAACAGGTTAGATTGCAAGTTAATTCCCCCAATATGTGTTTTACTATCAAATGCAATTATGGACGTTCTTTGCACTATTTTTTAGGTACTTGGACCATGCTTTGGATGGATGAGAGAGAAGGAAGGAGTTCTAGGGTTCCTCCACTCATGGAGGGATCCATAGAAGGCCCAAAAGCGCCCTCAACCTACCCCCAATGAACAAGAGTCATCATCAAGCAAAGAAATCAATGGATGATGAAAGATGAAGTTGAATTTCCTACTGCAGATCCTAAAAAGGCCGTGGGCATACCCCACGTTCATGTCTTTTATGGTGAATAATCAAAGAATCAATAGGGATCTACCCCAACTTACCAAGACCGTGGCCTTCAGTACGACCGTGGCCCATTGGAGATACCATGGCTGTGGCCACCAACACAATTATGGCCAGTAGAGTAGAAAACGACAGTGCCCCCCCACAATGGCCGTGGAAATTTCACGCAAAGACCACATAATCAAGGAGTTTCACTTGAACGCCCATGACCGTGGCCATCCACAACATCCATGGCCTTTGAAGATCAACTTGTCTATACTGCTGCCCCACGATTAAAGTCTCCTAAAAAATGGCCGTGTTACTCACCATGGCCATGGTGCTACTCACCCAACACGACCGTGGCACTCCACCATGGCCGTGTCCACCTCCTACTTAGCATCTTCACCACCCTTTCCACACCATGCCCGTGTCCACTCCACATGACCATCCCATGCCACCCCTGCCACGGTCGTGGCCCATCAACACGACTGTGGTGACCAACCAAACCTACCTATTTTTTTACACTATTTTTCCTATTCTACGCCCACTTACCCTAGTGCTTCCCCACCACCTATATATAGATAGGTGGTGGATGGGGCACAAAGGTTAGCTCCTCCTAGCCACCGTTCTCCTCTCCACATACTCCTTGAGCATTTAGTGTATTCACCTTGCATTTATGCTCTCCACCCACCATTTCCATCTCCATTTCACTTTGGAAACCTAGTTTTCTAGGTTTTCCTCCATAATCCCCCATATCTTCATGCCCATCTGCACCTTTGGAGGAGAGAGGATGTCCCCAAGCAGCTAAAAGGTGAAGAAGGAGGCTTTTTCCACGAGCTCCATGGAGTTTCTTGCCCTTCTTCCCCATTCTTTTGCCATTTCATTGATTATGTGTAGCTAAGCCCCTCTTGGTGGGTTGTTTGGCGTAAAATGTGACTTTGATACCATGTTGGGGGAATTTTGGGTTGTAATGAACTTATTTGTATCTATGATGATTGATCCATGCCTTTTTCTCTTATCCCATTGCCATGCTTGCGAATTATGCTTTTTTCTATGAATTGCTTATTTGATACCGCTTGATGATACCATGTTTCTAGGAGAAATGGGATGCATGTGGTAATCTTAGGTATGACTCCTAGGTCCCAATAGGGGATCTCTATCTAGTACCTTTTGTTCCTACATGCCTACCACCTCTCCTACTACTTGGTATGAGACCTAAGTTACTAGTATAAGTGGGATTGATGTGATTGGCTAGGGTTTTCTAAAGGCTAGAATGGCTAGTGGCATGAGGTCAAATACCCTCATCTCTACTCCCATATCTACCCTTGGTCCTCAATTGCTCAATACCACTTATCCTAGAAACCTAGATTTGGCTAATCCTATTAGAAGTACATCCAACCCTAGTCTTCTACTAGTAGTATATGGTACATTCTAATAGCATTTGCCTTTTTGTTTCGTTTGGTAATCTGGAGGAAAGATGAGAACCATGCTTGTCCAATAACCTCCCCCAACTAATATTAAATTTACATCCCCAAACGGCCCACTTACCTTAATCAACTTGTTCAAAACTCAACTTGTTCTGTTTGTTTGCTTATGCTAGTATAGTCTAGTTGTTCTTGCCTAACCTAATCAATTGCTTAGTTTTAATAGTTAGGGTTAATTTTGATCCTTTCTTGCTTTAGTGGTTAACTTAGTTTCTAAATTGCTTCTCGCTCTTCTAGTGTAGTGTAACTTACCTTTGATCTTGCTTAGTTAGTTGGTTAACCTAGATTGTTAACTTGCTTGTTTAAGATAACTTAGGTTCAATTCTTCCCTTTCTTGCTCGTTCACTTAGATTAATCACAAAACAAACCCCTTTTGAACCCTTCAAACCCGATCTCCGTAAAAGGAACGTAGCACACACTAACATAGCTCTAGTGCCCCCTCTATCCCTAATGATAGACCCCTACTCTTGCCAATCACCTATACTACAACAGTACCCCATGTTCTTACGGGTGACCTATTTGATACTGTGATCGACTTTGTTAGGGCTAATATAAATTTTGAAAGATCCACATGTGTGTTTGAGTCCCATAGAGTGCATGTAGTCAGCCCTTGTTGGCTAGTGTGTACACCTCTGGCTCGACGCACCACCTAATACCCAAAATAATATATGACTAGGGACTAAGACAAGAATGAATGTTCTTAACATACACATGATCTCATGTTCATGTCCTTAACCTGAATTCACATATCATTGAGTCATATATTCTTAGGGAATTATTATATTTCTTAATTATCCCATTTTTAAACAAGCATTAATAATCAGAATTTCCTTCATTAATGATCAAATCAATTACAAGATGTGCCATTACAATCATCATATGATTGGCTCTCAAGACATATCACCAACAATCTCCCACTTGTACTAGAGCCAATCACTCTTGAATTTCATCCAAGTAATCTAACATAAGGATCATGCTTCTGTTGTGAAAGTGCTTTTATCAGAGGATCAACAACGATGCTTTAAGTTGGTACTATCCAAATCGTTACATCTCCTCGATGTATTATCTCTACTATGATATTTGTTAGGCCGTAGTATATTCTTGGAATGCTAATGTGATCTGGGTTTCTTAGCTCGTATAATAGCTCCAATTTTGTCATAGTATAGCTCTACTATATCATCAATGGATGAAACTACTCCTAGCTCACCAATGAGCTTATTAATCCATAAAGATTCCTTTATTGTGTTGGAGGCAGTAGTGTACTTGGCCTCTATTGTAATATCAACCGATGTCTCTTGCTTGGAACTTCTCCAGCTTGCAAATACGCCATTGAGGCAAAACACAAAACTTGATTGCAATCCATAATTGTTCTTATCAATTTCGAATCTTGTATCAGTGTAACCTTTTACCACTAGCTCTTCCTCACTACTGTAAATAAGGAATTGATCCTTAATTCTTCCCAAGTACTTAAGGATATTCTTTATGACATTCTGATAACCTTCACAAGGATCTGACTGGTACTTACTCATCATGCTCAAAGTATACTTTGACTTAGACCAATAATACTTTTAGATCTATCTATATAGTTCCTAATTCCTATAATATAGAATGCTTCTCCTATATCTTTCATAGAGAAGGTGTTTCCCAACCACATATTTACCAATTGTAGAGTAGGGATGTCATTTCCCATTAAAAGTATGTCATCTACATACAATATGAGGAATATAATTATGCTCCCGCTAACCTTCTTGTAGACACATGGTTCATCTTGTGTTTGACTAAAGACGAACTCTTTGACTACCTCATCAAATTGATGATAACAACTCCAAGTTGCTGGCTTCATTCTGTAGATTGAACATTGTACCTTACATAACTTTCTGGCTTCATTTGGAGTAGTAAAACCTTCAATTTATGTGATGTACATGTTGGTATGTATGCCCTGAGAGCCAATCATGTGATGATTGGTGGGATACATTAAGATTGATTTGATAAACATCAAAGGCAAGCTTCCAATTCTTTCTGGTTCAGTCATATGAGACAGTGATAGAACAGATTGAATGTCTAGAGAATGACAGTACTCAATGACGTATGCTTTCAGGTTGAGGACCTGAACGATGAGATCATACGGATGCTAAGAGTTTGTGCATTCTTGTTATGTCCCTAGTCAGATGTCATTATGGAAGGTAGATAGACAACAATGACACACAAGACTAGATTGTGGTGTTGGTTGATGACATAATCTCATTAGTCATGATATAGAGATATCAAACCAAGCACATAGGTACTTGTTAGAGAACAAGTGTACCGGACAGACCCACCGTGAGTTTGACACATGGAACCATGAGATGGTAGTCACAGTCAATACTCACAGTGATGGTGGTGAGTGTGATTCTTAGACCTGAAATCACTACACTCAACACATGTCATTGGGCACACTTTGACATTATCAAACGCAGTCCTGAAACATGGGTTGTTATAAAGGTGATGATTGGGTGGCTTTGACACATGGGGCTTCTGAGGGGTGAATGATAGATATGGGATTTGTCCCTCCTGAGGGAGTTTGATATCCATGTCCACTTGATGAGTAGGATTGAGAAAGGCGTGCACGCATGTGTGAATCGGTATGTGATACTGATGTCATACATATCTCTTCCAGTCTACTCTGAGATCAAGGAAGTGAATGAACGTTGACAGGATGACTGTTCCATGCCTCGAGTTCATTCGGGATATCAATGACAAAGGAATTATACATTCGCTGTAACACCATTCACGGATTGTAGGATGAAAGTTGTTCTCCAACTTTCTACTTTCACTTGGGTAGCACTGATGTGTGACTAGGCACCGCTCTTTGCTTGTGAAGTCATAAGTGTTATGAACTTTAACTGCCAACGTGAAATGGACCTGCAGGGTCACACACATAGGATTTCACCTGGAAGAGGAGTTTTGTCCACAAGCAATGTTTAGATTGATTATTAAAGGAGTTTAGTAGTTCAATTAAACACTCAATCAGTCGATGGCTCAATATCGTATGGTTCAAGGTGTTGGACGCATTGATTGGAGTATCGGATTGATTGAAATCGCATTTGACTGATTCTGCACAACCTGCACTCCCAACCGATCGGTTCATGTGATGAACCGGTCGGCTGAGGTTGCTGAACCGATCGGTTCAATTGTTGAACCGATTGGCTCATGCACAGAATGAAATGACCGGTTCAAGTGTTGAACCGATTGGTTCAACTGGTGCAATCGAGCAACTTGGGAAAGTAGGATTGGTGAGAATTTTTCCTTCGTTTCAAGTTGCCCAATTCGATTGGGAATAACATTGGTATTCGATACCAATTGGGAAAGAAACAAGGAAATTCAATCGGGAACCGACCAGGACCACGAACCAACCGGTTCAGAAGTGAACCGACCGGTTCAGAAGTGAACCGACCGGTTCAAGGGTCCCAAACGATCGGTTCAGTGGTGAACCGATCGGTTCAGGTCCCCAACCGACCGGTTCACTTGTGAACCGATCGGTTCAGGTTGCGAGGTGGTTGCTTTTTGTGGAAAATCCCGAACCCTTCTACTCCGTCTTTTAGTCCGCATTGCCCAGGATGGAGAACCTGTCCCATGACCCTCCTATATATAGGGGGTATTGGGGGCTTCTCATAGTACAGCTCAGTGCAACCAGTTGCTCTGCAAGTTGTCGTTCTCTCTGGTTTTGGTAACCGTGAGAGAGCCCGAGCAAGTGCTTCCCGCAAAAGGGAGGTGCAGCAAGGGAAGGACAACTACAGTTGCAACAGGAGGCAGGAGAGCGTTTTGGCGACTAGTACGTCAACAGGAGGGTGCGAATCCTTCCACTTCCTTGTGGGAAAAGGAGTGTGGAGTTCCAGGTGGTCTGTGTGGACTACTACAGAGGCGGGAGGACACTGCCTGTGACGACCCCAATTTCTACATACTTTCCTTAGTGACATATACAGATATGCGTGCACTCATATCTATAAATGTCAAAAGGGAAAATAATAGAAATCAAGATAGCCAACTAAAATCAGAGTTAAGCCAAGATCAAGTTCACATCATAGCAAATAGCCGCACAACATTTCATTCAACAAAGTAAGATAAAGTCATACATATTGATACTGGAGAAAGAAGAAGAATAAGTTTATGATTATTACATTGGATCTCAATCATCCTCAAAATAATCTAGGAAAAGAAATAAACTAACATCTAGCAAGAAAGAGATAAGAGGACTAGGTCTATCTAATAAATCCTCCAAGCTTATTATTTGTGCCTTTAGGTACTTTGAATATGCATTGTACTTTGATCATCAATTGTTCCTTGCACCTAGAAAATATGAGAAACAAAAACATCAACAAAGTTGGTACGTGGAATTAAAGCTATACTATGCTGGTATATAAAATACTCAAAATTGGAGAAAAGAAAGAAAACATTATTTAGAAGCCGAAAATCAGGAAATCCCAAGTTATTATCCTTATTTAAAATGAATATGCATTACTATGGTGGACTTAGCACAAACATAAATATTGGGCCCTATCCCTGCGTACCTTGTACCATTAGGGATCTCCCTGCGTACCTTGTACCATTAGGGAGGTACTAGTCAACATTAATACTTTCCCTCTCTAATAGGGAGATTAATGAGCACCACTAGTAACTACATTTCACTTATATTCAATTATGTTCTTTCATGTTCAAGGTGATAAATCAACAATTAATCATATATCCACATCCATCAATGTATATCAATTTCATGCAAACAATTACTTATACTTAACATCCAGCAAAAACTAGTCATATAATTATATCCACGTACCTCTAAATCTCAGATCTGGATTCCACAAGTCCTAAGTTAGGAGAAGATAATAGATCACCCTGAAATGTAAACAAAACCCTAAGTTACTATGGATCCTCATTATTCCACATTAGGGTTCCTATTAGGGTTTAGGTTATGTGAGATGTCACTTTAGGATACATAGGATTCCGAGTTGGGGTCTGAGATTAGGATCGTCCAGGTTATTAAAAGGACATTTCAGTTATTAGGGTTTTCATAAATTGTACATAATATTCATGGTGAGGTGAGAAGAACTAGAAATTTGGGTTCTTCTCAAATATTAAATCAAGTATCTTCCTTTGGTAGGATTTCGAGTAACATGATGACCAAGATCGTAATTAGGGTTTAAAATGTTCCCAAGGCAGAAAATAAAATCAGTTATAACCATTATTTCACAAAATAATGTATTAAAAGGTCATTAGTGATGGTTGGCCATATTTTCCAAAAAGGTTTTAGATCCAGGTCATGATTACAGTTTATTTAGATAGCTTGGATTTTTCTGATGAAAATGGTGTATTTATTCGATATTTTTTGATAATCCTACCATTTTCTAGAATTTTCTAAAATCTGACCAATCAGGTTAATTCTAAAGAAATAAAACGAAAAATAAAAAAGAATTTGTGAGTTCTGCCTCGCGGATCATGCGAGGGATCCGATCAGCCGGACCCTCTCACTGACCCGCGAGCCAGTGCTCGTCCATGGAGGTCAGGCTGGGGTAAAAAAGACGGGACTGCCCCTTTGGGGTTTTCTTAACATGACGATAGGTCAGGGCAGGTCAGTAATCCTGCCCTTTCGATTGCTTTCTTGCGCGCGATGGCACCAGCTTGATCAGGCAACAAAGAAGAAGAAAGGTGGAGTAGCCCAGGCTGGCTAGAAAGGGTCTGGGAGTGTGAGAACGGTGGGTCGCGTTCGCGGGGTCATCCTGAGTTCAACGAACCTAAGGAGCTCGCCAGGGGATAACTACAACTACAATGGCGATGACAGGAGGCTCGGTGAATGAAAACTGAGTTCTAAGGTTTTACCTGCCCTCCGGCTGGATTGAGGGGTCACGAAGCTCCGCGTGAGGTTCGTGAATCTCTCGGTCCACTCCCAGCTGCTCGACGTGCCCTCGACCTCACCGGAAATGGCGGCTTTGAGCTCGGCTGCGGCAGCTAGTCGACCCGGAGTTCTGGGCTTTTGCGGCTCCAACCGGTAGTGGGAACCTCCTCGCCGAGGTCCACTGATTGTGTAGTGGCGCCGAATTGGGTGGAAGGTGTGACCGGAGTAAGGGGGGAGTCGATCTCCGGTGAATAGGAGGTGCTAGAGGTTAGGGAAGAGGGGACAAGTCTTGGGGGAATTGATGGTGCGGGAAGATGAAAGGGAGGTCAGGGAAGCTTTTGGGGGCCTTATAAGGGCACGGGGTGGTCAAAGAAGTGAAGCCCTAAAATGGTTGCCACCGCCAGTGGGAGGTGCGGGAAAGTGGGGAACCGTTCTCCCTGATTCGGGAGAGTTAGGTGACGTGGTCACCACCATTGAGCTCGCCCGGGTGAGAGGGAGACCTCCTCCAAATATCTTGCGAGGAGGAGTTGGGGTTCGGGCGCGAGGATCGTTGGAAGATCAGTTGTTCTGCATTAGGCGGAGACTGGGTCTTTCGGAGGTGGAAGACAAAGCCATGGCCTTTGGATCCAGCGCGGATTATTATCCACTTGATCGGATGGCTAGGATCGAATCCCAGCGAGGGCCGTGCCAAAGCAAGGAAAAATTGGCCGCGTGACAACATAAATCAACTTGATTTAATAAGGAACTTAGGTCTAGGCTATGTACAAGGTGATATATTAGCTCAAAATTAAATTGGTTATAACTCTATGTTGGTAATTCCAATTGCAACAAAATTCTAGGGATAGCTTAATGATGTCATTAAGTAGCTAAGCTACAAAGTTGGAGTCATAATTCTATTATTGACTACGTCAATCGACTAAAATGTCATGATACTTGTATCATGGACTTTATATATCATTATGGGTGGTCTTAGGTGAAATTGATGATCCATTTAATCGAATTATTGAGAGAGATGATTAAGGGCATAATTGGAACAATTAAAATTGTAAAGGAGAGAGACTAAATAATATATATGCAAAAACTCACTCTGTCACATTCTCCCCTCCTTGTTAAGAATTTTGTCCCCAAAATTCAAGCAGCCTGAAAGAGATATAGATACTTTTTCTCGACCTCGGTCTTTAGCTCCCAGGTGGCATCTGTTTCATCGTGGTGGCTCCAGAGGACTTTCACCATTTCGATATGACGATTACTGCAAAGCTCCTTTGACTTGAAGTCGAGAATTCTGACTGGAGACTCAGCATATGACAAATCATCCTTCAACTCGAGAGGCTCATGATTCAGGATATGACTGGAGTCTTTGACCTAGGGCTTCAGATTAGATACATGAAACACGTTATGCATGGCACTATACTGAGGTGGCAAAGCAAGACGGTAAGCACATTCGCCAACCCTTTCAAGGATCTCAAAGGGTCCAACATAACGAGGACTGAGCTTTCCTTTGTTCTTGGCCAAAGCTCGGATAGGTCGGATCTTCAGAAATACATGGTCACCTTCCTTAAACTAACGTTCCTGCCGGTGGGCATCTGCATACGACTTCTGTCTATCCTGAGCTCGCTTCATTCTTTGCCTAATTAGAGCAACCTTATCAGAATACAACTGCATCTCTTCGTATTTCATCAGGGTACGCTCTCCGACATCGTCCCAGTGTAAAGGTGATCTGCATGGTCGACCATAAAGAGCTTCATAGGGAGGCATCCCAATGCTTGCCTGATAGCTATTATTATAGGCAAACTCAGCTAAAGGTAAGTAATAGTCCCATGAGCCTTCCCAATCGAGAACACAAGCTCGCAGAAGATCCTCTAGAATCTGTACTGTACGCTCTGACTGCCCGTCTGTTTGCGGATGGTAGGCTGTACTGAAGTTCAACTTGGTACCCAATTCCTCTTGAACCTGCTTCCACAGCTTTGATGTAAACTTTGGGTCCCTGTCTGAGACAATAGATGCTGGAACTCCATGTAGGCGTACTATCTCCCGTATGTAGAGATCTACCAACTGTGACGACCCCAATTTCTACATACTTTCCTTAGTGACATATACAGATATGCGTGCACTCATATCTATAAATGTCAAAAGGGAAAATAATAGAAATCAAGATAGCCAACTAAAATCAGAGTTATGCCAAGATCAAGTTCACATCATAGCAAATAGCCACACAACATTTCATTCAACAAAGTAAGATAAAGTCATACATATTGATACTGGAGAAAGAAGAAGAATAAGTCTATGATTATTACATTGGATCTCAATCATCCTCAACATAATCTAGGAAAAGAAATAAACTAACATCTAGCAAGAAAGAGATAAGAGGACTAGGTCTATCTAATAAATCCTCCAAGCTTATTATTTGTGCCTTCAGGTACTTTGAATATGCATTGCACTTTGATCATCAATTGTTCCTTGCACCTAGAAAATACGAGAAACAAAAACATCAACAAAGTTGGTACGTGGAATTAAAGCTATACTATGCTGGTATATAAAATACTCAAAATTGGAGAAAAGAAAGAAAACATTATTTAGAAGCCGAAAATCAGGAAATCCCAAGTTATTATCCTTATTTAAAATGAATATGCATTACTATGGTGGACTTAGCACAAACATAAATATTGGGCCCTATCCCTGCGTACCTTGTACCGTTAGGGATCTCCCTGCGTACCTTGTACCATTAGGGAGGTGCTAGTCAACATTAATACTTTCCCTCTCTAATAGGGAGATTAATGAGCACCACTAGTAACTACATTTCACTTATATTCAATTATGTTCTTTCATGTTCAAGGCGATAAATCAGCAATTAATCATATATCCACATCCATCAATGTATATCAATTTCATGCAAACAATCACTTATACTTAACATCCAGCAAAAACTAGTCATATAATTATATCCACGTACCTCTAAATCTCAGATCTGGATTCCACAAGTCCTAAGTTAGGAGAAGATAATAGATCACCCTGAAATGTAAACAAAACCCTAAGTTACTATGGATCCTCATTATTCCACATTAGGGTTCCTATTAGGGTTTAGGTTATGTGAGATGTCACTTTAGGATACATAGGATTCCGAGTTGGGGTCTGAGATTAGGATCGTCCAGGTTATTAAAAGGACATTTCAGTTATTAGGGTTTTCATAAATTGTACATAATATTCATGGTGAGGGGAGAAGAACTAGAAATTTGGGTTCTTCTCAAATATTAAATCAAGTATCTTCCTTTGGTAGGATTTCGAGTAACATGATGACCAAGACCGTAATTAGGGTTTAAAATGTTCCCAAGGCAGAAAATAAAATCAGTTATAACCATTATTTCACAAAATAATGTATTAAAAGGTCATTAGTGATGGTTGGCCATATTTTCCAAAAAGGTTTTAGATCCAGGTCATGATTATAGTTTATTTAGATAGCTTGGATTTTTCTGATGAAAATGGTGTATTTATTCGATATTTTCTGATAATCCTACCATTTTCTAGAATTTTCTAAAATCTGACCAATCAGGAAAATTCTAAAGAAATAAAACGAAAAATATAAAAGAATTTGCGAGTTCTGCCTCGCGGATCATGCGAGGGATCCGATCAGCCGGACCCTCTCACTGACCCGCGAGCCAGTGCTCGTCCATGGAGGTCAGGCTGGGGTAAAAAAAGACGGGACTGCCCCTTTGGGGTTTGCTTAACATGACGACAGGTCAGGGCAGGTCAGTAATCCTGCCCTTTCGATTGCTTTCTTGCGCGCGATGGCAGCAGCTTGATCGGGCAACAAAGAAGAAGAAAGGTGGAGTAGCCCAGGCTGGCTAGAAAGGGTCTGGGAGTGTGAGAACGGCGGGTCGCGTTCGTGGGGTAATCCTGAGTTCAACGAACCTAAGGAGCTCGCCAGGGGGTAACTACAACTACAATGGCGATGACAGGAGGCTCGGTGAATGAAAACTGAGTTCTAAGGTTTTACCTGCCCTCCGGCTAGATTGAGGGGTCACGAAGCTCCGCGTGAGGTTCGTGAAGCTCTCAGTCCACTCCCAGCTGCTCGACGTGCCCTGGACCTCGCTGACGATGGCGGCTTTGAGCTCGGCTGCGGCGGCTAGTCGACCCAGAGTTCTGGGCTTTCGCGGCTCCAACCGGCAGTGGGAACCTCCTCGCCGAGGTCCACTGATGGTGTAGTGGCACCGAATTGGGTGGAAGGTGCGACCGGAGTGAGGGGGGAGTCGATGTCCGGTGAACAGGAGGTGCTAGAGGTTAGGGAAGAGGGGACAAGTCTCGGGGGAATTGATGGTGCGGGAAGATGAAAGGGAGGTCAGGGAAGCTTTTGGGGGCCTTATAAGGGCACAGGGTGGTCAAAGAAGTGAAGCCCTAAAATGGTTGCCGCCGCCAGTGGGAGGTGTGGGAAAGCGGGGAACCGTTCTCCCTGATTCGAGGGAGTTAGGTGATGTGGTCACCACTGTTGAGCTCGCCCGGGTGAGAGGGAGACCTCCTCCAAATATCTCGCGAGGAGGAGTTGGGGTTCGGGCACGAGGATCATTGGAAGATCGGTTGTTCTGCATTAGGCGGAGACCGGGTCTTTCGGAGGTGGAAGACGAAGCCATGGCCTTTGGATCCAGCGCGGATTATTATCCACTTGATCAGATGGCTAGGATCGAATCCCAGAGAGGGTCGTGCCAAAGCAAGGAAAAATTGGCCGCGTGACAACATAAATCAACTTGATTTAATAAGGAACTTAGGTCTAGGCTATGTACAAGGTGATATATTAGCTCACAATTAAATTGGTTATCTCTTTGTTGGTAATTCCAATTGCAACAAAATTCTAGGGATAGCTTAATGATGTCGTTAAGTAGCTAAGCTACAAAATTGGAGTCATAATTCTATTATTGACTACGTCAATCGACTAAAATGTCATGATACTTGTATCATGGACTTTATATATCATTATGGGTGGTCTTAGGTGAAATTGATGATCCATTTAATCGAATTATTGAGAGAGATGATTAAGGGCATAATTGGAACAATTAAAATTGTAAAGGGGAGAGACTAAATAATATATATGAAAAAACTCACTCTGTCACACTACCGTTTAGGAGGACAACTGTCATCCGACAGTCCGGTTCGAGTAGGAGTCGTCAGTCCCGGTGCGACTAGGAGCTGCACAGACACCGTCGAAGTCCGGAGTTGAAGACCGCGCATTGCACGAGGTATTGTCGCCGAGCAAGCCTAGGGACAAGGTATGATTCCACAAACCATCCTTTCCTATTATATAGATGTTGACGCGTTTCCTCGGTATGGGTTGGGGAGAAAATTTTGTTTTCGCTGCCTTCTCTGTCTCCCCTAAAACCCAACAGTGGTATTAGAGCCACGTCAACTGCTCTATATTTTAGGAATATCGATATGATCGATTTTGGTTTGTCGCCTTTATTTATTGCATGCGATGCGAATAATATTGGCTTTATGCATGTCCAATCCTAAATCCACAAATCCCTAATTACATATA
Source organism: Alisma plantago-aquatica (assembly GCA_963693085.1). Classification (NCBI taxonomy): domain Eukaryota; kingdom Viridiplantae; phylum Streptophyta; class Magnoliopsida; order Alismatales; family Alismataceae; genus Alisma; species Alisma plantago-aquatica. The sequence goes on along the minus strand of OY856410.1, from coordinate 1,316,954,110 downwards.
TGATATGTATTATTAATGCACTCGATACGCGTCGCCCTTAAACGAGTTTTGTGGTGGATGTGTGTAGCATGATTATGGCCTATAAACCCATTTCTGTGATTGGTTGTGTGTGGTTGCTTGCATCTCGGTCTGTGCACCGATCTTCCTTCTCCTATTCCTGATGTAACTCAAAATAATTCAAGATTCTTTCCTACCTTTGCTCCCCCGAATGTAACTCGGGGTTTCCCTTTTTAAAGCAATGTAATAAATAGAATAGGATTTTATTTCCTGTTATGTCAAAGACCGGAGGACATCAAGATGGCTGCTCAGACGATCGGTTCAAGGCGTGAACTGATCGGTTGACCTTCCAGACGGTCGGTTCAAGGAGTGAACCAATCAGTTGATGACCGGTTCGAGGAACGAGACGAGCGGGTGGCGGACATGACGAGATGCACAATGACCAGGCGAACCGATCGGTAGGAAGAGCCAACCGATCGGCTGGTGGCACCCAGACGACCGGCTGGAGAGTACAGATCATTCATGTGATGAATTGATCAACTCGGATGGCAAGGCACAGAGTTCATCTTGTACATGTTGCATGTGATGTAGACCTAGATGACCGTGATTCCTCTTGGCTCGAGGAATCACATTAGGATGGCCATAATCATCACTTTTTATCATTTGTGCATGTTTTCTGTGGGATATAGCATGTATATGATACGTACTATGTATTGTGGTGATTGGATATGTATATGTATATAAAACCAAATCCCTCATTAAAATATTAAGTTTTAGATGCCTTCCAAATGCGACACACGTGAAAAGCTTGATCGACCAAGTGTGGGCACGCCCTAGCGTGGTGCACCGTCTATCTCGTGGAAGCGTGAAGGATGAATGTGTGGGTCTGCCAAAGCAGGGTGCATATTCATCGTATTTGCTTTGGGTCGGACTTAACAAGGTGATCTAGATGGGATCTAGTACCTTGAGGCATAGAGATGATCATTGCAAGGAGTTGTAGAAGACATATTATCAAGAGTTGCATATGATGCAATTGGCAAGAGTTGCCTACCTGAGAGATCTAAGTTGTGGGCGATCAGCCAAAGCTGACTCATGACTTAGAGGATTTCAGGATCTTGCCCACTAGAAGGTTGTACGCTGCAATCTTCTGAATTGATGGTGAGGGCTATCAATTTGAACTAAAATAGTGGGAGCGATAATTAATTAAAGGCCTAATTATATCGTCAAACTTTCAAATCAATCAAATAAGTCAAAAATGAGTTTTGGACTAAAATTGCATATTTTCCTTTTGTAGTTCAAATGGCAACAAACAACAACTTTTCTTTGCGATCGGTCCTTGACAAGGACAAGCTAAATGGGACAAACTTCCACGACTGGTATCGGACATTGAGAATTGTTCTCACTCAAGAGCGTAAGCTCTATGTCTTGGATACTCCAATTCCAGAGGAACCCGCTCCTAATGCACCAAAGATAGAAAGGGATGCTTACAAGAAGCATTCTGATGATGCCATTGATGCAAAGTGCTTGATGCTATGTTCAATGAACCATGAGTTCCAGAGGCAACATGAGAACATGGGTGTCATAGAGATGATTCTGCATCTCAGGAACATGTATGAAGATCAGGCACGGCAAGAGAGGTACAATGTTTCTAGGGCGTTGTTCAAGTGCGTCATGACAGAAGGAGATCCAGTTGGTCCTCACACACTCAAGATGATTGGGTATGTGGAGAACCTGCAAAGATTGGGATTTCCACTGAGCCAAGAGTTGGCTACTGACGTGATACTGCAATCGTTGCCAGAATCTTACAGTCAGTTTGTGATGAACTACAACATGAACAACTTTGATAGGCCACTGTCAGAGTTGTTGGGCATGTTGAGGACAGCCGAGTTACAGATGAAGAAGGACAAGCCTAAAGCTGTGATGGTGATCACGAGCAAGAAAGGCAAGTCCAAGCGCAGGGGCAAGGGCAAAGCTAAGAAAGGTTCTGAAGCTAGCCAGGAGTCCAAGCCATCTTCAGCTCTCAAGGCCAAGGGAGGCGTGACCAAGAAAGGAAATTTCCACCATTGTCAAAAGCCAGGACATTGGAAAAGGAATTGTCCTCTCTACCTGGAAGAACAAAAGAAGAAGGAGGCGACTGAAGCCTCTACTTGAAGGTGTCATGTAAATAAACTTGTAACACTTTTTGAGGTATATGATACCAAGATGTAAAGTGTAAAGCATTCTTACTTGGGGCAAGTGTTGCCTTCATAGATAGGAATACTTTAGTTTATTTTCAGCCAATAAGGCATGTAATACAGTTATGAACTGCTATTTCATACTTGCCAATAGATAGAAACACTTTATTTTTGCATATTGTATGACAATGATGGCAATCAATAAAGTTGTGTTTTCAATCTTAAAGATGTGATCTTTGTGGCAATGCCTTATTTATCTTGTGATATTTGATATGCATAAGATAAGACGATACCTAAAAGTTATAGATAACTCAAACAATTTAATTAGCATTAATCATGAGAAATTCATTTCTAGTTTCCATGTGATGGATAAAACTAGACTCTTTTGGTTAAAGAACCAGTAAGGGACATGAATATCGTGGACATGATTAATCAATCTTCACTAATGTAGTGGGAGAATGATTATCCTATTAGGTATAATACATGTGATGTATTTACATACTTATTGGAATAAATGCTAATACTTCAAATGGTGTTTAGAGAAATACCAATATGAATGTCTTGAAGTGTTCAAGATTATCATAAATGAAGTACAAATTTGGTAAAGTATGAATTCTTGATGAGATCAATGAATAAAATACTTGGACCAAATGTTTGAGATCCTTATGAGTGATTATGATAGTGTATCATAGTGAACTCATGATTAAGGCATGGTGATGTCTGAATCAAGAAGGAATCATACTCTAAGGAGTTAGAGAATGATTATCAAATAACTGAATTCTTCTTAATAAAAGAATACCCCACACTAATAAAAGAAATTAAGAATCACAAGGGTTGTGAGTTCTTATATCCTTAACAGATACATCTCAGTTATCTATGTGATGAGTTGTCCATGTGATGAATCAACTATCAAGATGAATATGAGGAACCGAATCTTGAGTTATGGTTTATGACCATTACATCCTAAATGACATCCATGTGAACCATAAGGTATGACCATGATGGTAGCATTCATTGGATCATATCCATAAGTGCAAATGAGTCTTAATTGTTAAGACACATGGATAACATTTTGAGAAGGATGATGCTTGTTGATTGGAACTTAATGACTAAGACATTTGGCATATGGATACTAAAACCGCATTCCTATGAGGAATAAAACCAGGATGTGTACGTGACACAGCCTATAAGGTTTATGAATCCACTAATGCAAATGAAGTCTATAAGTTACAATGGACTAATCAATGTGATTGATTGAGTACAAGCAACTCAAAATTGGATCTTTACTTTGATGATATAGTCAAAGGGTTTGACTGATATGTCAAAGATAAAGAAGGGATCTGTGATTTAGTGGGAGCGTATTCACATTCCACATATTGATGTGAAATGGAAATGTTCTAAAATGGAAATCCAAAAGTGGAAATTATCTTTAAGGAAGATAGAGATGTTTCCTATGTGATAGGAATAGAGATCTATAGAGATATTTCTCAGAAAATCTCTTGACCTAGAAAGAGAAAGCATACATTGGGAATCTGTACTGAAGTGTTCAGTATGCACAGATTCCGTGGGAGAAAACTTGTCCATGTTACATGGAGTTAGTATCCCAAGGCCAAGTATCCAATTCTTATGAAGAATGGGAACACTAAGAATAGATATGGATCTATCATCTATGTAATCATACCATTGTCTTGCATGTATGACATGGCAAGAATAAAATGCATTCATCATCTTGTATGTAGGACATGACAATATGATGTGCTCATCCTGATAACTCGTATGTGGGACATGACAAGTGGATGTCTGTCTGCTTCCAGTAAGGGTTACTGGAATACCATAAGAACTTGATAAGTGCTTGTGAAGTACTAGTTCTATGGAGATAAGGAAGAGTTCGATGTAAAGAGTTACATTGATGCGAACTTCTGAAAGGACAGAAAATTAATCGCAATATATATACATAAGATGTATAAAAGTGAAAGTTTGTTGATAATTGGAAATTTTCCAATAAAGCCATTTGAAAAAGGGAAATGTCGAGTATCTATGTGTTAGTAAACAACAGTGGATACTATATGGATCTGAAAGTTCATGGGATGAACTTATATTCCGCTCATTGATGACAAGTCTGGAATCCTTGATCATGCAATGTGGCTAAAGGTTAGCAAAAGGAATACTAGATCGCATATTACGGCAACTCCATCTCATACGTGTGACGTACATCGAAGAGATGTGAGACATGCAATTTGTACAGACTTTGGCAAGGTGTTGCCATTACTCACTATGTTTGCACTAAGAGCACAGTAACATGTGGGACATGTTTGAAGATCACTATGAATATGATTCAAGGGTGATTGGCTCGCAGTGCAAGTGGGAGTCTGTTGGTATGTATGCCCTGAGAGCCAATCATGTGATGATTGGTGGGATACATTAAGATTGATTTGATAAACATCAAAGGCAAGCTTCCAATTCTTTCTGGTTCAGTCATATGAGATAGTGATAGAATAGATTGAATGTCTAGAGAATGACAGTACTCAATGACGTATGCTTTCAGGTTGAGGACCTGAACGATGAGATCATACGGATGCTAAGAGTTTGTACATTCTTGTTATGTCCCTAGTCGGATGTCATTGTGGAAGGTAGATAGACAACAATGACACACAAGACTAGATTGTGGTGTTGGTTGATGACAGAATCTCATTAGTCATGATATAGAGATATCAAACCAAGCACATAGGTACTTTTTAGAGAACAAGTGTACCGGACAGACCCACCGTGAGTTTGACACATGGAACCATGAGATGGTAGTCACAGTCAGTACTCACAGTGTTGGTGGTGAGTGTGATTCTTAGACCTGAAATCACTGCACTCAACACATGTCGTTGGGCACACTTTGACATCATCAAACGCAGTCCTGAAACATGGGTTGTTATAAAGGTGATGATTGGGTGGCTTTGACACATGGGGCTTTTGAGGGGTGAGTGATAGATTTGGGATTTGTCCCTCCTGAGGGAGTTTGATATCCGTGGCCACTTGATGAGTAGGATTGAGAAAGGCATGCACGCATGTGTAAATCAGTATGTGATACTGATGTCATACATATCTCTTCCAGTCTACTCTGAGATCAAGGAAGTGAATGAACGTTGACAGGATGACTGTTCCATGCCTCAAGTTCATTCGGGATATCAGTGACAAAGGAATTATACATTCGCTGTAACACCATTCACGGATTGTAGGATGAAAGTTGTTCTCCAACTTTCTACTTTCACTTGGGTAGCACTGATGTGTGACTAGGCACCACTCTTTGCTTGTGAAGTCATAAGTGTTATGAACTTTCACTGCCAACGTGAAATGGACCTGCAGGGTCACACACATAGGATTTAACCTGGAAGAGGAGTTTTGTCCACAAGCAATGTTTAGATTGAATATTAAAGGAGTTTAGTAGTTCAATTAAACACTCAATCAGTCGATGGCTCAATATCGTATGGTTCAAGGTGATGGACGCATTGATTGGAGTATCGGATTGATTGAAATCACATTTGACTGATTCTGCACAACCTGCAATCCCAACCGATCAGTTCATGTGATGAACCGGTCGGCTGAGGTTGCTGAACCGGTCGGTTCAATTGTTGAACCGATTGGCTCATGCACAGAATGAAACGACCGGTTCAAGTGTTGAACCGATCGGTTCAACTGGTGCAATCGAGCAACTTGGGAAAGTAGGATTGGTGAGAATTTTTCCTTTGTTTCAAATTGCCCAATTCGATTGGGAATAATATTGGTATTCGGTACCAATTGGGAAAGAAACAAGGAAAGTCAATCGGGAACCGACCAGGACCACGAACCGACCGGTTCAGAAGTGAACCGACCGGTTCAAGGGTCCCAAACGATCGATTCAATGGTGAACCGATCGGTTCAGGTCCCCAACCGACCGGTTCAGGTTGCGAGGTGGTTGCTTTTTGTGGAAAATCCCGAACCCTTCTACTCCTGCTTTTAGTCCCGCATTTCTCGGGATGGAGAACCCTGTCCCATGACCCTCCTATATATATAGGGGGTATTGGGGGCTTCTCATAGTACAGCTCAGTGCAACCAGTTGCTCTGCAAGTTGTCGTTCTCTTTGGTTTTGGTAACCGTGAGAGAGCCCGAGCAAGTGTTTCCCGCAAAAGGGAGGTGCAGCAAGGGAAGGACAACTGCAGTTGCAACAGGAGGCAGGAGAGCGTGTTGGCTACTAGTACGTCAACAGGAGGGTGCGACTCCATCCACTTCCTTGTGGGACTTCCATTACTATTCTTGTCAATCTTCTTTTTGAAGTTTCACTTGCACACTATGGGTTTTACCCCTTCAGGTGGATCCACCAAGGTCCATACCTTGTTGGCATACATGGAGTCTATCTTAGATCTCATGGCTCCAAGCCAATTTGTAGCATTTAGTCCTTGAACAACTTCTAAGATGGTTTTTGTCTCATTGTCATATATGACCAACTCATCACCTTATTGAATCATGAGATATCCATATCTCTCTGGCTCAAGGTGTGTCCTACTACACCTTCAAGGTTCTTACATTACAAGAGAAACTTGAGATTCTACAACTATTTGTGATTCCTCTTGTTCCTTGTGTATTTCCATAGGTTCAATGTTTTTTGTTGGTCTTGAACTTCTTGAATTTTTATTTTAATTCAACTGGTTTATTTAGAAATAAATTCTTGTTCAAGGATTGCAAAAGTTATGGAAACAAAAGACTTTGTTATCAGATGGAATGTAAAAGTACAATCACTTGGTTTTCTAAGGATTTCCGACAAAATAACATTTAGCATATTTAGGAGCAAGATTTTTCAGAACCATTTTCCCACATAAGCTTCACATCCCCAAATCTTCATAAAAGACACATTGGGACGTTTCCCACTCCATATCTCATATGGTGTTTTTGAACTAATTTAGAAGGTACACAGTTAAATGTAATTGCTTCAGTTTCTAAAGTATATCTCTGAAAGGAAGTCAGAAGATTAGAAAAACTCATCATTAATCGTACAATGTCCAACCGGGTGAAATTCCTTCTTTCTAATATGCCATTATGTTGTGGCATTCTAGGTGTAGTATATTGTGATATAATACAACTATCTCGTAGAAGGTTCTCAAACTCTTGGCTTAAGTATTCTCCATCTTGATCGGATCAAAGTGTTCTAATACTTTTACCATGTTGATTTTGTACTTCATTCATACATTCCTTGAATTTTTTAGTGGATTCAAACTTGTGCTTTATTGGATACACATAGCCATCTCTACTGAGATCATCAATAAATATGATGAAGTATTGGTTACCATCTCTACCAGTTGTTCTAAAAGGACCACATGTATCAGTATGTACAAAACCCAATAGACCACTTTCTATTTCACTATTTCCAGTAAAAGAAGCTTTTGTCATCTTATCCAATATACAAGACTCGCATGTATCTATTGATTCAAAATCAAAAGAGCCTAGATAACCATCTTTATATAGTCTAGAAATGTGTTTATCTTTTATGTGCTCTATAAGAAAAAGCCATAGGTATTTTTAGTTTGAGTTATTTTAGCCTTTGGTATCTAAATTATATACACATGTCTCTATATCTAATAAGTAAAGACAATAATACCTAGGATCACTGCCACAAAAGATCTCAACTTTAGGAATATAACATTGACCATTCTTAATCTGAAATCCAAATCCATTCTTGAATAAACAAGAAATAGAAATAATGTTGCTATTTATAGCCACTATGAAACATCTATTCTCTAACTATATTACAAGCTCACTTGGCATAGATAAATAGTAGGTGCCTACGGTAGTGACAAAAAATCATGCTCCATTTACAACACATAGATTCACCTCTCCCTTTTTCAAGGGTCTACTTTGCAGATCCTACATAGGTGAATATATATGAGATTCACATCTGGTATCTAATACCCATGATAATTAAGTAGATAAATTTTATCAATAACAAAAATACCTTACGTAGAAATATATATCACCTTCTTCCTCATCTTGAGTTCCTTTAAGTGAAAAGGACATATTCCCTTTCCACTCACCCTTCCCTTTACCTTAAGTGGAGAAGACATGGGTTTCTTTCTAGGCATAGAAACTTTTCTTGACTCAGCCTTTTCCCTTGGTCTTTCTTTTGTTAGTCACCATCAAATATTTGGTTTTGTTATTCTTCGTATCTACTTTGGCCATTATCAACATGCTAAGCAATTCATACATCAGTTTATCTGAGACGTTCATGTTATAGTTGATAAACTAGCTATATGATTCACACAATGATTGCATAATCATATCTATGGCCAACACTTAACCCAAAGAAAATCCCAATCTCTCCCTAGGTCTCCCACATGCCAAATCATCTTAAGCACATGGGGCCCCCTACTATATCTGCTTCTATCATTTTACACTCCAAGAGAACCTTGGAGACATCATGCCTCTTTTTCTTCGCATGATCCTGGTGCATGTTTTTAAGAGGTGTTACTATATTGACAATGTCCATGTTATCATGTTGTTTATGCAACTCATTGTTCATTGATCATAGCACAAGGATTTTGATGTCTATGGCATCATTACCATGCTTCTCATAAGCATCCTGTTCATCCCAAGATGAGACTGGTGTGTCCAAGACATAGAACTTACACTCATGAGTGAGAATAATTCTCAAAGTTCCAAACCAATCATGGAAGTTATTCCTATTAATTTTTTTCCTTCAAAAGGACTGATCACAATGTAAAGTTGTTGTTGTTTTTGTTTGGCATTAGATTTTAAAAAATATTTGCACGAGTTAATATATTGATTTGATTTGATTTGAAAATATTTTACAATAAAAATTAGGCATTTAATTAATTAATATTTCTACTATTTTCATCAAATTAATAACCGTCAGTTTAATTCACAAAGATTTCAACATCCTGTCTTCTAGTGGGTAAAAATCCATATTTCATCAAATCATGAGCTAGCTTTGGTTAATCACCCAGAACTTGATTATTTAGGTAGGACACCTTTGCCAATTTCATATGATTCAACTCTTGATAGATGGTACACATAACACATTTTCCATCCCTATGTTTCTAGGAACTTAATCCTATTAAGGACACCTCGTTATGCCTGACCTAAAATCCAACATAATAGAATATGCAACCTGATTTGGCAGACCCACATATATATTCTCACACTTCCACAACATAGACAATGCAATATTCTTTTGCATGACCACACATACTCGATCAAGCTTTTCATGTGTGCTACTTTTGGAAAGCGTATGAAACTAAATGTTTTATTTGAGGGTTTATATATATATATATATATATATATATATATATATATATATATATATATATACATACATATACATACACACCACATACTTATAATATGTATCATATACACGTTATATCGACACACATGTAATCAACAAGCATTGGCAATGGCAATACTAATGTAATCATTTGGAGCCACACAAGATTATTGTCACATATGCTCTTTTGCATCTAATGCAACATCAACCTGTGAACTTCCACAAGAACCTGCATTTGGTTAGCTTCATGGTGAACATCTCCATGGATTCTGATTGGAGTTGGATTGTAACAACCTCATTTACTACATTCCCCAATTAAGGAAATACCCTCAAGTTGAGAGCCATTACCTATATTCTCAAGTATTTAAACTTGGCAAATAATAAATAACAACAAATAATCTCATGTATTGCAAATATTGTTTACAAATTGTACAATGATATTTCTCATGAAACTAATACCTATTGAGAAGAAGTATATAACTACGTAATCCTCCTTTAACTAATCTTTATTGCCTTTAGGTAATTTCCATCTGGTTTATCACGTCTTGACATCTTCATATTTAGTATGTACTTAAAACATTGAAAAAAAATGTGGATTAGTATAACAAGTTATACTGTGTACGTGGGGTGCATACAAAAGAGTGCAAGTACGAATAACAACATATAAGCAATCAAATACTTGCAAATTAGAAAAGTCATTTTCTTCACATAACCTCCCTTCATGTGATACTCTTAGTAGCATTATAGTTTGCATGAAATAAATAAACATCCAACATATATCGTTCATTCTATCTTTGAGAACACTTGGAAAACATTAGAGTTTGATGTAATCATAAGATTAACCATGTACCTTAAGGGTGAACCATGCAGATTATCAGGCTTAATATACTTCAAGCATATTATCAAATCAATAAAGATGAATCCATGCAATAATATTATATATGCAAGTATGCCAATCATAAAGTGTCACCATTACATTAAATAGATTAAACCCTACTTGGGTCTTATTATAGGGTTTATATTTTCTTGGCCTCAAGTTATTATTAGGGTTATGCTTTGAAACCATTATTCCCATGATCATTGAGCTAATGTCTTAAGAACCCTAATTCATATCAAGTATAGCCATGGTTATCAATTCTACCATATCCTTTTATTAAGATCATTTATATTCAATTAAATTCATCAAAAATATGGCAAGTCATGTTTTTTAACCCCTAATACTCATATGCATGATTATCCATTTAGAAACCCTAAATATCATCATCATAACCATCATCACATTAAGTTACCATTATGTTCAACAATGTTAAATTACATCTCAAAGAAACACATTTAGCATGATTAACAAATTATTTATAAAAATCAGGGTTCATATGTATTAATCACCATGTAAGCCCATTTTGCACTTGCACTAATTCTATAATTAGAAGCAAAACTAGACCCTAAAACTATTTTTTTGGGGCCCCTCTTGTTTTTCTAATTATTTATATATATAAGTTTACTATTTTTGGGCACTCCTAGAATTTTCTACAAATTTTGCAAAGATACGCATTGTAACTCAAACATATGGCGACGTGGTGAGAATTCATTGGTCCACACTGTAGGGAGTCGTTGCCACGTGGTTAATTTGATACCTGGTCCAACTCTAGGTCCCTCCCTGGACTAGCCGGTTTGGGCCAACCGGCCCCTGCCTCTCCTCTTTCCATCCTTATCCCATGGGAAGGGTTTCCTTGTGGCTGAGTCACACAACGCATGGAGGTGTTTCCCCCTGGTCCGCCGCTCTTGTTCTATACATCACTCCTACTGCCTATGGCCCCAATAAACAGTGGGTTGCACTCCCAGATTGACGACAGGTTTGTACATCTCCAAACCCTTCTATTCAGTCATCATTTCCCTTAGGGATCCCAAGATGAGACTGACACTGAGCGTCAAGGAAGGTTCCTGAGCAGTGGAGGTTAGTAGGAGTGAGAGGATGGCTATTGGCCCTACATACTAACTCAGAGGTTGAAGTTTTCTAGATCGCAGGTGGTGGTGAAGACTCTGAAAGGGGAGAGGGAAGGTACACCTTCTCTTGCTCTTTCAAGACGCTCTGACCTGACCTTCCAGGGTGACAACTACTGAGACTGCCGTAGTAACATGATCCTCGCTTGAACACAAAAGTAGGGTTCAAGTCAAACGGTAATACAATGTTTTCTCCTAGGTCAGAGTGACGAAACTTCTCATTATATCTATACAACCTACAACTAGAGGGAGGAAGACAATGCAGATAGAAAGGGAGAGGCGCTACCAAAAAGATGAAGCCCTACACCCCTATATATACTGGCTTCACGAGGTGCTTTCTTTATACATGCATGTACTTATGCCTCATCCTTTTCTGTTTCCTTCCTTCTCTTTCCTTAGTGATTAATACGCAAGGTTCTTTTGATATCATATTTGAAAAAATGCCATAAGTACCTTTCCTCAAGTGTTAAAAGGATATCTCTCCGGTGCTGGTTTCCAAACCACAACCTTTATTACTTTCCAACTCTATTGAACTTCATATACACATTTTCATTGTTAAATAAGTATTCCTTTAATTAAATTACCATCCTTACTTGATTAACATACAAAAGCAATAAAAGAAAACATATAAATCAATGGTATTTATTGGGTAATTCTATCATAAATTCTAGACCATTCTTTTGTCTCTCTCTTGGTATGTTCCCTCAAAATAATTATCATTATTCCAAGGATACCTTTCCCAATTCATATTAGTTGAGATTTAATGGGATATCTTCCCCATATAGAAATCGCTCCTTTTAAATCATTATTAAAAACATTACCATTATTTCATGGTATATCCTTTTCCTCCCAAAATCTAAAATAATCTTCTTTCCTTTACCATTTTCGAGTATACCAACAATTATAAACAAAATAATACTAATGGTTGCCTCAAACATTGTGTTTCTAATTAATTTCTAGATAATTACTCTTTAATTATCTAACACACCGTATACTTTATTTTCTTCTGGAAACCTGTATATTATCCTATATTTCAGTTGTCTAATATACTAAAAAGTCACCATCCTTTATTTATGCATGAAAAATCTCTTTTCTAGAGTATTTCACATGATCCCATATTTAAAATACCAATCCATTTTTCATTTCAAGTATATCCTATAATTGCTTCATTACATAGATTAGTCATCTTAATGATGAGTGCATCCGATCTCTATTTGGCATCTAACAATTGATAAAAAAAATATATCAATACTAGATAATTAAGTACTCTATGAAAACACATGTAAGCACATGTTAAGAGTAATATAAAATATCTTGGGTAGAAACATTATTCGAAGCAAAATATAGGTGAAAAATCTTTAAGAATCATTATTTTATACGAAGCATATTTTGGGTTGTGTTTTCCATTATATCAACATTTTAACATTGACCGAATTCCAAAGGAAGGATCCATGATGGGCATTTGAGGCTAAAGCTTAAATGTCACCCTATTCTACATTATGGGACCTCAAGACCAAAGATAATGAGCTAACCATATTTTTAATATTCCTTGTGTCCTTACCCCAAGTACTAATGAAGATGCACAGTGGTTATATAATGTATTTTATATGATGGTCAAGATTTGTCAACATAGTATGATCAATAATGAAAGTAATACACAAAGAAACAATACCTCAAATAAGTAAATTAGTATCTAAACATTCATAAGGTGAACAATGTTGACGAGGGCAATCCATGGCCAACTAAGGAAGTATTTTGATTGGTAGATGGGGATTGGATTGGATCTTTGGCTTGGCACATTTAGATATCAAAACCATTGTTTCTAATTGTGATTCTTAGCAATCTTGTAACAATCATATCTCCCAAACTGTCACTCTAAATTTGCATGAAATTTTCACATTTGGTTCAATTTTTTTTCTACTTCTAACATTCGAGTTTGGATCCAATTTATTAAGGTTGTGAGCATTCAATTTTGGAGATTCATTACAAAGTTCTAACACACAACTTTAAGTAAATTAAATACAATGTGACATTTAAACAGTTTGATTCATCAATTGAGCATAATTTGACTCTAAGTCATCCAATTGAGGGTGAGGGAGGTTAATGAGTACAATAGAGCATCTTATGAGTCTAGATGTGAACTAATTGATGAGAAAAAAATTGTTACACCCTTCCCATCTTAAAATAAGTTCTTCCCCAAAATTCACACAATCATTCTATTGATATTGAGACCTCATATTACATTTCACAATCATCATAGAGTTCCAATAAGGTATTATCATCATTTCAAACATCAGACTTATCCCAAATTTGGAAATCGAGTATCAAAGTCAAGCATAACCATATTGATCATCAGGTTGAAAAGATGTTAGCATGAATCACAAATCGAGGGAGATCACGCTTTGGATCATAATTTGGAGAGACCACTTTTTAGACCAACCAAATAGAGATCTTTCATTCAAAATTAACACATGAATTTCATTTCCAACATTTAGGGTTCTAGGTTCTTCAATGGCCTCAATGGGGTTATACATACATGACCAACATTTCATGGTGCACAATTCCAAACCAACATAATGTTTACGTATATCTTGATTTCATATCAAAATCAATGGAAGGTCCCACCCTAGTCCACACAAGAGCCTATCCCTAAGTCATAAGTCGTGAGTTTGACATAAATCATGTTTCCATGATTGGATTTATTGAAGTTAGTAATAATTTATCAAGAGTGATATCAAGATCCAAATTGGGTGATCATAAAAGTCGATTAGGTATCAAGATCAATATTAAGGGGTCCATATCTCGTAAATCCATATCTATAGTTAAGATTTGGACATCAAAAGGCATATGTCCAAAAAATTATAAGCTAGGGTAAAAATTCCTACCTAGACCATGAGTATGATCATTCATGTGCAAGGAACACTAGATAAATATCTTAGGATATAAATTTCCATTTCATGGATGATCTAGACCTAGGTCCTTTTGGAAACCTTAACCACAATCTGTAGTCAACATTACTAGGGACAAATTTATCATCAATTTGAGGTTTTGGCTCAAGTTTCATAGTCTTTATAAGGTTCGACCAAATAGAAACATAGGTGAACATGATAAAATCATAATAAAGTATTACTATTCAAAGATCTAAATAATCAAGAGATAAACATTTAGAGGAAGTCAGAATAGGGATGTGACCTATGTTAGGGGAAATAATAAATCAACTACCACCCTAACCTAGCAAATTTTTCCTCTTTAGTCATGATACACTGATAAGAAAATAGGGAGAGCAAGGATTATTGATTTGTAGTACACCATGAGAGTAAGAATGAATTATCCATGTTTTAAGATTTTTAGCACTCAGAGTCATAATATTGGCATAAATTAATGAAAGGGGTTTATCTAGAAATAGGGGAGTAAAAAAGAGCGCTCTACAAGAGTTAGAGTATCATTGGATATAGTTAAGACTTTACATGATTCACAATATTCAAAGTTGGGCCTTACAAAGAGTCATAATAATAAATAGGGAATTTGCATCTTGTAAAAGTCTCCCCATCATAATGCAGGGGTATAAAGACATAATCATATTGGATTATGGGACATGGCACATATCAATAGGGGCAAATTTTCTTAGTCAAATTTGAGATTTGATCAAGATAGGGTCAACATCGGTTTAATCATTTAGGGGCCTCATTATCCATGAGGAATAAAGCATTAGGTCCAACTTATTTTCACCACATTAAGGAATTTTTTTGTTGATTTAGCTCAAGCAAAGAAAGCACATATGTTGGATCTCGTAAGATTGAGTTTCCATGATTTAAGGTATTGCACATGAGTACATTAATTTAAAGAGTGCTTCCATTAAGCAAAATATGGTTTTCAATTTCATATCAGATCATGGCATTACATCTTAATCAACTTCTATGAATTTAGTTGAATTGTAGTTTTCCCATGCGTAAGACACCCATAATTGAGAAATCGTGTGACTAATTGTCATGAGTGAAGAATCACATGAGGTGATGAGAAAACTTATCTAATCACAAAAGGCGAGAGAATGAAGACATCCGTCTGTAGAATGGCACATAATTTCACACAAGCAATATATATGATAACATATATATCATAATGAAGGCAAATGATTCCTTACATCATAATGAACGAAAAGATATAGAAAACGAATCTTATAGGAACTAGATAGGAAAGGCATAAGTAAAGAGACAACACTAGATACACTATGGGGACAAAGTATTGTACATATTTTTATTTGAAGAATATCTCATTGGTGTTTCATTTCATAGACTAGTTTTCTATTAATGTTGAGTGCAATGTATCTCCAATTTGATATCTACAATTCAGTAAAAACATCAATGCTAGATCACTGAGTATGCTATGAAAAGGAATGCAAGAATTGTTTAAGATTAATATAATATTGTTTTTCTAGAGCATTATACTAAGAAAGAGTAAGGCGAGGAAGCTATAAATGACATTACTTTATATTAAGCATATTGCTTTTTGCATTTTCCATTGTATCAACATTAGGCCTTTGACCAACTTCTTAAGGAAGGGTCCATGTGGGGGCATTTGAGGCTAAAAGCCAACACGCCACCCCGTTATAAAGTGAGGGACCTCAAGAACAAAGTCAATGTGATAACCCTATTTAAAGATGCCTTGTTCCCTTACACCTAGCATTCATGAAGGTGGACAAGGTTCTATAATGGATTTCTTTATTATGTTCATGGTAAGTCAACATAGTATGATAAATCATTAAAGTATTATTTTTAGGGACAATAGCTCAAACAACTGATCAAGAAGCCAACCGTTTATTAGTTCATATATATCAAACCAATATCATACTAGGGTTAAGAGATTAAGTGTACGTTCTCAATAGTGAGTAGGTCACACTACAAGAAAAGAAGGCATTAACGACCAAAATAACGACAACATTAATTTTTTGTCATAATTGTTTTCCTAATTGCAACCATAAAATTTTGTTATCACTATTAACACACTTAATAACGACCAAATATTTTATCTATCTTAAATGCCATGTCTATTCCGTCGTTAATTTTTTTTATATACTTCTAAAAAACTATTCATCCTTTCCATGTCTATTCCGTCATTAAAGTTTTTTTATATACTTATGAAAAACTATTCATCCCAACTTTGGGATGAAATCTATTCTCTCGTGCCCGCCCGCCCCAGCATCGCGCGTAGAGTCTGGTAGCTAACCGATGACCACGTACCATGTTCCCGATGCAGTTGCCCACAAACAACATCCAGCTCCATCTTCGGCTCCCACTCCAAGCCGTTAACTCTAGCCCTTGCAAGCACACCCTAGCGCAAGGAGAGCCCTGCGCCCACATTGCTCACTCTGCCGCCAGAGGAGAGCCCTGCACCCACATTACTCACTCCGCCGCTAGCTCCCTGCCACTCCTCTCTCTCCCTCTTTCTTTTGACGGGATATCACAGGTAGGCACCAACAGACGACGACATCTAGATTGCAAGGAGACAAGCACGATCCAAGATGGTGGGCTGACGGCTGGTCTATTGAAAAAAGAAGAGGTGATCAGTAAGGTGAGTAAGAGGTTGCTACTGTCATCGACTGAAGGTTTCTCCTCCCTAATAATTCTCAAAAACTTCTTAAAAGTCTCTTTATTAGTTAGCTATTCTATAGTTGGCATGTATTTGGTGGTCTTCACAGATCCAAGAGTCGAATGTATTTGGTGGTCTAGTGCTTATTTGACTAACAACAGTAGAAGAAATCTCAAATTTGATTTGATGCAGATCTTTCTCCAGAAAGAATACATCCTGGCAGTTAATACTTTTGAATGCGTCATTTGCACTGTCTAATATTGATTGGTAATCAACAGACAAATGGAAGCAGTAATTATTATAATCTGGCATAACATAGGGCATTGTATCAAAATGTAGTGATCGCAGTCTTCCTTTTCTGCTTTATGTAGTACCAACCGGTGAATAGAGGGTGATCCAAGGCAGAGGGAAGGGTTTTGGACCCAAGGCAGGAGGAAGGGAGGGCTTGACTAGGAGGCTACCACTACAAGACTACGACCAGAAAGATTGATGTTTACTTCTTACACAACTATAAGGTATGCTATTTCACATTTCTCTTACTTATTTTATCTATTCATGTGAATACACTGACTCAACTTTAATTGTTGTTATGGGTGGGTCTTATGTGATGTGTATTTTTGTGGGTTTGTCAGTTTTAGAATGTCGAATATCATAACATAAGTTTCTGAGCTTTGAATGTTGACAATCATCAGTTTAGAAATTCTGTAGATTTTGTGATGCATGTGTGCGAGGGAGAAAAAAAAAGAAATTTGTGAGACAGTTTAGCAGTTGTATAATGTTCAAAATTGTTTGACAACTGTAATGCAGTAGCTTCTTCTTATGTAAGTTATCCACGCTCATTGGTGCTCTTTGTTATTCATGTTATTATTTCTATCGCCATATTGGATTAAAAAGTAGTTTTCCTCAACCACTTCATAATCCCTAATAAGCCCATTAGCAGTCGATAAACTTCTTTTGTTATTGCATATTGTTTGTTACTGTGAATTATAGTTGAGATTCAAGAAATAATATATCAGTGAATTAAAACCTTCTCTAATTTAATTTGAAAAACAGTGAAATATTAGGGAAAGGAGGTTATGGGAACATATCATTTAACAACGGTATCATTATGTAATATAATTTTACAGAGATCAGCTACTCGTAACCTAAGTCTTGTCGAACCTCTTAAATTCTAGAACAGGTTCAGTAGAACTGATTGACCTATTCTTTTATGGTACTTGTTCATACTAGTATTGTTGTTTAAAGCAAGTTAGGCATGTATGAGGTGAGAGGAAGTGAGAGTTAGGGAGGTAGTCATTTGAGTGTCCATGGTGTCTCCTAGTCTAAGGCAAAGTTTGAAGGGGTTTGTATTATGAAGTCCTTGATTCATGTCATGAGTCGTCATGCAAAGGAGTCCAGGACATGTATGCTTCTTTCTGTCATCTTTAGAGCTATTCTCTCTAATGTGCATACATAACTAGGCTGGCGTGTGGCTGCAGTCCATGATCGAGAAGGTCAAGGTACATACCAAACCATGTAAATACGCATCATCAGTCTCTCTTTTTGTCACACTCATAGGAAAATATTTAGTAGGGTGTCATCCTTCCATTTTTGTAGCCATAATATACTTTCATCCTCTTATAGTTTATAATTCCATACCCATCTACTATTACGTCCAATGCCCTCTCCACTTTAGCATGTTTCTTCCTTCTAATATGCTAGGTCACACCTCAAAATCAGGTCTACCGTCCCTTTCCAACAGTAGGGTTTCTATGCCATATGTTTTCTGTTTCGTCCCTATTAGTCAATCCACAGTGATGGCATTTTAATTTCGCTCCACCAAAATTCTGGTCCAGTCTAATCCCTTTAGGTAACATGTATAATATAGCCTAGCTATATTATACTGTAGTTGAATGGTTGAAAATATAAAACAACTTGTGCATATATAGTAAGCACCGATATCAGTTAGGCATCTAAGGGGCTATGCATTGATCTTAGACTCATGAACAAGTTATTTTCCTATAGACTAGAGAAACAACTAAGCTCAAGAAAAAGGATCTTAACTAAATCATAACCAGAAATAGAAATTCAGAATATAAGGAAATATGTACACCAATAATTGATAGGCTCAGGAATACAAAAATAATAGTAGCTCCTACTTTACTCCATTCTCTGTAACACTCAGAATCACATAGAAAAGGACCCAACTATAGTTGATACTTGATAATCTCAATGAGCCAATATGTTTCTAGATACATATTAAAGCTCTTAACTCCATTCCTCATCAGCAGTAGAACATCAAAAGAGAAGATAGAAACCACTAGTCATGACCTACTTCATCCAATAGAGAGAATTGAAAAAGTATTAGCTAAAAGTATTGTGCCTAAGCTCAATTCTGAGAATAAAAGTGGACCTAGGACAATAAGAAGCTTATTCACAAGTTAGGATATTATACATATTCATTGCCCATTTCATTATACTTACTCCATGTCAATTTTATTCTATATATTGTACTCATTTACTGCCTCAGAAGAGTTAAAAACTGGAGACCTCGTCATTCAAGGAAATGTTCACTAGTCTTTTGGAAAAGATAGACAACAACTCTCACTACAGCGGTTGGTTTAAGATCTAGCTTGCTCCCGACAGGGGCCACAATTATCTTCACCAAAGATATCTTACTACATCAAGATATTCCCTTTTCGACCTGTGTAGTTGATCCATGCTAAACAGATTGCTTCTCTACTTAGAACCACCATATGAGACTAATATTAAAACTAGGTGTTTGTGTTTTAACTAAATAGAATACTCCCCTTCCATGTATTTCTCCCAATAAACTACCTAGAGTGCCTCAACCATGGCACTTCCCAAGCTCCATGTCACGATGGTCTAGTTACCCATCCAAGACCTTGTTAAACCCATGCTCAAGCTAGCCAAGATCTTCCCACCAGGGGGTTTGTTTTCACTGACTACACCCGCTACTACCCCATTCAACCATGGGGAACCGACCTACTATGACATGCAGTCAGTCAAATCTATTAGCCATATCGGTTGTCCATGACAATGAGGGGTTCAAGGAGTTGAGGGGTTTGACATCACACTTAGATATAGGTTCTGCATCCATTTCAAATGCTTTCTTGGTAAGGTTTCACACTGCATAAATAGTTTTACTTTTTCTGTCAGACATAAGATACATATTCATATACCCCTCATCGTAGAAAACATACAACTATTACTATGTTTATACCTGTATAAATCCCGATGCCATATCATGATCATGCACTTCTAGTTAAATCCATATTTTAGTGAGACCCAACTATAAGAGTTGACTCCAAACTTCAGTGATACCATTCTCCAATCTCCATATTCATATTAAGATGGCTTCATATATCATGGAGTATTGAAAATATAATTGAGTCCATGTTTCTTCATGATCAGTCACTCTATTTGGGTTCTGTGCAGAATAGTCATTTAGAGTTGTTATTCCTATCCTGTAAAGTAGATAATAGAATATAACAAACAAGAATGTGGTATTTTATTCCGTCATCTTAAGAAAATGAATAACAAATTGATAGAACAAGATTTTTGAATTGTTACAAGTAGTAGTAAGATACATTAGTTTCTCTATGGTAGCTACAAAGAGGAGATTCTAATTGGGTGTCATTATATGAAGGATACTTCTCGATCTGATGAAAAATAAAAGTTCAATTATTATATCTTAAATTTACATGTATATAGTTGCACAACCCATGAGTCAGTAGTTAGTGACATCAAGAGCAATGAATAAGGTAGAGTTACAAGTTCCTTTTCATGAAAGACTAAAGGTATTACCTTGAACTGTCAGTGAGGTAGGTGGAGGGGGGCCACTGAAAAGGTGAAGTCCAACATTGCCATTTTCCCTTGAAATGAGAATTTGTATAGGGGTAGATGAGAGACTTCTAGGTCTTTCCTGCTAGTTGGAATTCATATTCAGAACTAGACTAGGCGGAATCGACTAGACCCCGACATATGGGATGCTTAGGTTATTCACACCATGGAGCAAATGGTCAACAAAAGCTTAATTAACACGGAGGAATCCACATTGTTATTTTTATTGTGTCTGCTTAATTCCGAATTCTGCTTAATTCTGAATTGTGTAGGAGGAAGGTTTTGGGGGCACTGGCTAATGCAAACTAGAATGACCTACCTAAGAAAGTCATGGGTGATTTCAATCACTTGAGGAAATATCCTGTGAAGAAGGTAAAGAAACCCATCCTAAAATATATCCTAAAGAGATTAAATAAAGCAATGGATGTTGCTAATTTCTCTGAACTCAACATGATATAAGGTCAGGTCACCTGGTAAAAATAGGTCCCAAACCAGATGCATCGCTAGCAACCTACATTGGGGCCTTTCCAATGAAGCTTGGATTTTATTATTTCATAAAGAAAATAAGCATGGGAAGTCACTCAAACATTGACCACACATGTATGTTGATCCAATTAACACAAACCACGTACTGGAACAGACCGTTCAGGTTCCTCAAGTGCTGGTTTGAATGACCTGGATGTAAGGCCACGGTGAAAGAGGTTTGAGTTTGAGATTTGAAGACAACCCTTTTCTTAATATAGTTAGGAAGTTGAAGAGGTCAACGACCACGGCTTATAACATACCATTCAAATTCAAACTTGATAATGATGACATAAGCTAAAAGCAATGTTTTATAAAGTGGGAAGCGGGAGGCGTGCAGACAACACCTTGTGGCCGCTTGAGCTCCAGGCGGGCGCTTTTTGAAAAAGCGGGCCCGGAAAATTTTAGGTAATTTTGTAGAAATATTACATATTAGTATGTAATAAACACATTTTCAAAAAAAATTATACTTACTTAAACACCCTACACATAAAAATAAAACACCTATATAGTTGATACCACAACTAAAAAACAATGAATAAGCAAATACAGTTCAATTACACAAGTTTAAGACATAAGAAATAGACTTTTTAGTCTCCTCTTACTCTTACTGTAGTAAATTTATAGAATTACAACATTATATATTAATATGCAGCAAACAATATAATATATGTAATGTGCTAATTTATATTATGTAGTAAATAATAGAATATATAGAGAATATAAATATTCAGTAAACAATAGAATACACCATGTCTATATAATGTACTAATGTATTATTATTTATAAGGCAGCAAACAATACAAAATATATAATGTATTAGTTTACATTATGCAGTAAACTATAGAATATATAAAATTTATTAATATAAATAGTAGAATATAATGTGTATTAATGTATTATTATATATAAGGTAGAAAGTTATAGAAATATATTATGCAACCGATAACTGGATACATAGTGTATATATTAATATATTATAGTATAGAATGTATTATACAGTAATGTTACATATTCATACTAACTTATTATACTACTATAGAATTATATTTTTGTATTATGTTACAGCAGATAGGCTAAATATAGCGCCCAAAAAATAGGCGGCCATAAGCGGGCGCCCTAAGCAGGGTTTCAGGCGGACGCATAGGCGGGCCAAGCGGATCTTACACGGGCGCTTAATGGCCTGCCGCCTGCTAACCTGCTCAAAGCCTTAACCAGGCGGCTGAGCAAGTGATCCGCTCAGGCGGGCGCCCAGGCGGGCACCTCAAACACTTTTTAAAACACTGGCTAAAAGAATAAAAAGTAGGATGCATTCGTAGGTTAGCTGTGTCTTCATATAGTGAAATGATCTATAGGGCAAGCCATTGTTTTTTCCAATTTAATGGACCACATCTTGCTTTCATAAAATAGCATATTCTAACAAATTGTCTTTGAACATTTCTACAAACACCCATTGAACTAAAAGAACAAGGAGAAATATACAGAACCCTTTTATGTGTATCCACATATAGGTGAAACAAACTAATCATACAACTTAGTGTGTACTGACTTGCTTAGCTGATACCTTTTGCCAATTCAACTAACTTATGTGAGTTGTATTCAGATCAGCTTAGTAGACTCAACACCAACTGAAACTTGAGAATTGTATCACATAAGCACAACAATAGGCTTTTTTATGTGTTTAAAAGAGTTCTAGATCTAAACCTTTTTCCCTTATGTTGGATCTCTTTTTTATCTTTGTTGGCTCATATGGAAACCACACCCCCTCTTTGTAGGATTGCTATCCAGGTCATTTGCAATTTTAAGGTCTGCTTTTCTGACAATATCCAGTCCAAGGGTCATACAACTTAAGGAAAATAATAGTTACAAAGGTGATGTTGACGTATTATATAACATGGGCAGCAAAAGAGAGAAAGGGAGGAAGGATTGTATCGGTGGTGTCTTCTTGCTCTTCATCCTCTAAGAGCTATCATGGTGTGTCAAGTCGGGCCACCGCTCTCTGTCTAGGCAGAGAGTGCATAGAAGGGGGTAGGGAAGACGCCGGAGGGGGGGACTAAGAAGGGATTGCATTGGTGGTGTCTTCTTGCACTTTGTCCTCTAACTTTGTTTATGTTCAACCCTTTCCCCTGATAAATCCTCCGTCACACCTCACAAAAAACATGATGCGGGTGGATATAAAACAAGTCACACTCCTCTATGCAATAGTGAATGATATGACTTTTTACTTCATGCATCATGGTCTGCAACAACGAAATTGGAAAACTATTTTTACTTCCTGCATCATGGTCACATGATATAACTGTGTATACCCTATCTTAACTTTCTTATTACTTTTCAAGGTGTTGCATAACCCAAGTGCGAAACATTGAATGTATAGGCGCCCAAAGGCCTCGGGCATAGAGTTGCATGCTACACATCTTGATCTTTTTTTATAAAGGTAACCAATAAGAGAAAGAAATCTTATATTTATCACCAACAAGAAATAATTGTATTATATGGCTTGTAAACAATAACATTAATTCTTCTTTGTAGAAAATGGCACCAGATAAGGAATGGATCAGACTTGTTGATGATAGGCTTGATGATCCATCATATCAAATCGGTGTTGAAGAGTTTCTTACCTATGCATGTCAAAAAATTGGTGCAGATAAAACCAGATGTCCGTGTGTTCGTTGTGTTAATACTTCTTCTATGCCACGTGATTTGGTGAAAACACACTTGATGGTTTATGGTATTTTGAGAAGTTATACTCTTTGGTATCATCATGGTGAGATGGGAAATGAAAGTGAGTCTGATTCAGATACTTTAGTCAATAATGATGAAGGGGATAATGATGTAGATGATGATGAGATGCTAGATCTTCTTGAAGAAATGCACCCTAGTTCACAAAATTTTGATAGGAATGATGGTGGAATGGGAAATTCCAACCACGATGATCATGAAGAGGAACATAATACCGAGGCTAAAAGGTTTTTTAGGTTGCTGGACGACCTCAATCAACCTCTCTATAAGGGATCAAAGGGGTCAAAATTATCTGCCTTGGTAAAATTGCTTCATCTCAAGAGCCTTGGAAAATGGAGTAATCATTCTTTCACATTGCTACTTGAATTATTGAAAAATGAACTATTCCCAGGTGATTAAACCTTACCTACCTCTTATTATGAAGCAAAGAAGACAATTAAAGATCTTGTTTGCTCATATGACAAGATAGATGCATGTGTGAATGATTGTATGTTGTTCAGGAAGGAAGACCGTGGCCTTGATAAATGCAAAATTTGCAATACTTCAAGATGGAAGTATGACAAGCACAATGGGGAAGAGAAATTAAGAGCAAATGGCAAGAAAGTACCAACAAAGATCTTGCGTTACTTCCCACTAAAGCCCCACCTTCAAAAGTGGTTTATGTCCTCAAAAACATCTTCACTAATGAGGTGGCATCACGATAAAGAAGATGATGGGAATTTACATCATCCGGCTGATTCCTTGGCATGGAAAAAGTTGAATGAGCTTCATGGTACTTTTTCTGCAGAGCCCAGGAATGTCAGACTAGGCCTTGCCAGTGATGGTTTTCAACCATTCAACAATTGTAGGTCATCATATAGCACTTGGCCCGTTATTCCTATTCCGTACAACTTGCCTCCTTGGATGTGCATGAAGCAAACAAATCTCATTTTGTCCATGCTGATTCCATGTCCTGATGGTCCAGGTAATTGTATTGATGTTTATTTGCAACCATTAATAGATGAATTATTGGAGCTTTAGAATAATGTTATACAAACATTTGATGTAATTACACATCAAAATTTTAATCTTCATGCTGCTGTGTTGTGGACCATCAATGATTTTCCTACATATGTGATTTTATCTGGATGGAGTACCAAGGGAAAACTTGCTTGCCCGTGTTTCCATAAGGGTACTCATTCGATTAGGCTGACTAATGGTAGAAAGGAATGCTTTATGGGTCATAGGAGTTATTTGCCTTTGGATCATCGGTGGAGAAAGAATAAATCTGCATTTGATGGCACGATCGAGAAGGACACACCCTCTACACCACTAAGTGGTGATGGTGTCCTCATTCAAGTGCAAAGTTTGGAAGGGAATGTTCTTAGCAAATGTTCAAAAAAGGTATCTCACAAGAGCAGAGGGGATAATTGGAACAAGAAAAGCATTTTCTTTAAGCTTCCATACTGGAAAGATCTATTGATGCGACATAATTTAGATGTGATGCACATTGAGAAAAACATATGTGATAGTATTCTTGGAACTCTTATGAATGTGAAGAATAAGACAAAGGACAACTATAACTCTCATCTAGATTTGCAAGCAATGAATATTCGGCAAGAGTTGCACCCAATGATAATTGGAGGGAAAAACAGTGTTGCCTGATGCATCATTCACATCATTTGTAGACGGAAAACGTAGGTTTTTAAGATTTTTGAAGGATCTAAAGGTACCATATGGTTTTTCTTCAAACATTTCCCAGTGTGTGAATCTTAAAGAAAACAAACTTTCAGGATTGAAGAGTCATGATCATCATATTTTGTTACACCACATACTCCCTCTTGCATTGCGTGGCCTTGTTCCTAAGGATGTTTACGAACCACTTCTTGAGTTGTTGCGTTTCTTCAAGGTTTTGGGAAACAAATGTTTAGATATGGGGGATCTGAAGCAAATTGAAGCTCAAATTGCAATTACACATTGTAAGTTGGAGCAAATTTTCCCACCATCATTTTTTGATGTGATGCTACATTTGCCTATTCATTTATCACATGAGGCTATGTTGTGTGGTCCCGTTCATGATCATTGGATGTATCCGATAGAGAGATATTTGTACACATTGAAGTCCTATATTCACAACAGATGTTGTACAGAGGGTTCCATAGCAGAAGGCTTTATAGCAGAAGAATGCATGAATCTTTGTTCCAGATATTTGCATACTGTAGAGACAAGGTTCAATCATCTTGATAGAAACTATGATGATTATGTCAATGAATGTGCAACATTATCTGTATTTTCATACAAGGGAAGAGGATTAGGATGTGGAACAACAAGGTAACTTGATGCAGTTGAGTGGGAGAAAGCTCACATATACAACTTGAACAATTGTGAGTAAGTTAAGCCGTTCATTGAGTACATGATTCTTGAATTGTGTAGCTGAGCCATTTGCTGATAGATTTTATATTTTGTTTACTAACTTCATCACATGCATTTTCAATTTATTCTAGAGAATATTATCAAGCTCAAGGAGTTGATCCAGATCAAATATCTATTAAGGATTTAAATGAGGATTTCATAGAATGGTTTAAGATGAAAGTAAGTTGGTCTGATTTGTTCAATATGGTTTTGTATACACACTAATTTGATTTAGTTTTTCTACTAACTATCTTTTTTTAGATAGGAGATCAACATGTGAATGATAAAAGCAAGAAGACAGATGAGTTGCCTTCATTATCACGTGGTCTACTCAAATGCGTGAAATGTTTTTATGGCTATATAGTGAATGGTTATTGGTTCTACACTAAGTCTCATGATGAAAGATCAAGGTCACAATGCAGTGGGGTAACCGTGGTTGGTGATGATGGTAGTGGAATTAGCAGAGATTACTACGCACAACTGACTGAGATTATAGAATTATAATATTTGGGCAGTAAGAGAGTGGTATTATTTCTATGTGATTGGTTTGATGTTGCTAAAGGAGTACAGACTGATGCGTATGGATTCACGAGTGTTGATTGCAAGCGTATTTGGAAAACTGTTGAGCCCTTTATATTAGCAACTCAAGCATCTCAAGTTTTTTATGCGAATGATCAGATTAATAAGGGGTGGCATATTGTGACAAAGATCGATCCAGCAGACAAGTTGGAGCTAGTTGATGATACAAATGATGCACATGATGATCCAATGCTTATTTCATAATGTTAACTAGATTACTATTCCTCTTTAAGTAATTCTAAACGTGTAACAATTATAATAGTCAAACTTATTTTTTTCGTATCTCATTACAATGTTTTTTTGGTGGTAACCAGCTTGCTCCTCTTTATTGAAACTATGTAAACATATGTACAAAATAGAAAAGAAAATAACAAAAAAAGAGAGTTGTACAGAATGAAACAACTATCTATACATGCTCTGTGAATCATAGAGAGCAGTATCCCACACTTCCTGGGGCTCCCTTCTATTATTAGGGAAGACCCTCCTATTTATTTCCTGCCATATGTTGTACATAACAAAACCGATCATTGTTTTGGCTTTGCCACTATGTTGGGTCATAAGCTTCTTGTTCTTGTGATGGTGTCAACTTAATTATTCCTTTTTACATTCTATGCAATTATAATTTCATTTATACTGATTTATGCAAGCAATTATATTAACAACTAGCTTGACGGTTATGTAGGAAGTTGGCTGCTAGCACATCAAGAAATGGGAAAGATCCAATGGCTAAGTCCAATGCTAAGAAGTTCATCTCACCACAATAATTGAGTGTAATTGGGAAAGTACGTAATCATGGATTACAAATTAAGAGTCGCTTGTTGAATCATATAGGAGGTAGCAAAAGCCGTGGTTACATGGAGTCATGTGATAATCATTTATCCTTTTTGAAAAACTTGACTTCCAAACAAAGCAATATTCAGGATCAATCTAGAATGGCTCCCATGTCAAAAAGAATTACTCCTCCACCAACTGAAAATGTTTCTCCACCACAAGACTGTGATGCTCCTCCAAATGAAAATGTTCCTTCCCCACAAGCTAAAGCTGATCCTACACCTCTTGAAGAAGTTCCTATTGAACCAGAACAGAACGTGGAGACCGAACTAATGTCCACTAATGCCGTCAATGATATTTCAATGTGTATGTTCGCTGTCCTTTATTCATAATAAGCAGATTCAAGGGCTTGAGTCAGACATTCCTTCACTTGTTTTATTTATTTTTTATTACTGAATATAGCCAGTGCCACTGAAAAGACAGTCATACGTCGAGGACATAACAAATGTAAAAAAGTGGCTAGACTAAGAGGAGGTGCCAAGATTGATGTCACATTCTATCAAGGTCGCCCTGTTGGAAAAAATCAGAAGGTGTGGAGTAGACATTTGGGCAGGATTGTTCGTGATCGGAATATTTGTCCAATTAAAGTGCATTCTTGGAATGAAGTTACAGACAGACAAAAAGATCACATGTGGGCTGCAGTTATGGTAATATCTTCTACACTTTATTGTTATAATCATTTGACAAACATCCATGATGCATTGATGTTCTTGTGTAATTAAACATGTATTAGGATAAATTCTCAAATGACCACATGGAGGAACACAAAGCTCACACTTTAAAACACTTGAAAGAATTATGGATAAAGTGGAGGGCATCAATGCATCAAACTGTCAAGGGGTTGGACATGCAACAACAACTATCAAAGAAACCTATGGCAATTGAAGTTGATAGTGATTGGGAATGGCTTGTGAAAGAGATTTTTCACAGTGAAAAGTTTATGGTGACCTTTTTATTATAAAACTTTACATCAATTCAAATTATTTTTTCTTATATTTCTTTTTTTTTCTTCTATCTATATGCACATTATACTAAATGCAGGCATCGAGTAAGAGAAACTCCATAAATATAGAAGGACTGAACAATAAGTTACTTCATCTTACTGGTAGCATGCCTCTTAGAGAAATATCATGACAGAAGGTTGTTTAATTTTCTCTTTATGCTATACTTTGTCTCTAGGTATGCATATAACTTTTTTGTTGTACTATAGGGAGGAAAAGATGGGAACCCACCTGACTTGGGAACAATGTACTTTGAAAGCCACAAGAAGGGTGATACCTTAGCTACTATGGAGTCATCTCAAGTTCATGTAAGTAAGAAAAAATATCTATTTTTGGTCCATTAGTTACTAACATAAATTGTTGATTCAGGAAAAAATCATAACCATCCAACAAGCAGAGCCATCCCTACAACCTGTTGAGGTCGCCGAAAAAGTGTATGGAGAATCAAAGACAAAGAAATACATATCCTGTTATGGTGGAAGTGTAAAGCCAAGAGATGTTAGAGGACCATACAAAACAAAGAATGCCTTACTTGATGAACTCAAAGCAAAAGACCAAGCATTGAAAGACAAGGAGGAAGCTTTGAAAGTTCAAGAGAAAGCTCTTAAAATAGTTGAAGATGGAAAGCGTGCCACACAAAAACGTTTGGAAAATGTGGAAAATGTACTAGATAGGATAATCATCAATCAAAAATTTCAGGAACTTTTGGATTTTAGTGAGGATGATGATGGTTGTGCCTTTTCTATGACTATTTCAGATGATGATACCTCAAATTATTTATGAGGTCAGTTCACCAATTGATGATGTTTCTTGTTGCCATTGTATTATTTATAGTATATATATTTGCATATCATAGTTTTCTATTACACATATCTATTGGTAAAATGAAACTAACTGCTTTATTGTTTTATCTTGTAGGAATTGGAGTCTCCAATTCTATTAACCATTTGGATCCCATCATATGGTTAAGCTGGAACATTAGGCTATGAAGGAAGAACTTGTTAATATTTATATTTCGTTGTTGTTTATATTTATTGTTCTAGACATTCTCCACCTTTTCTTATGAACAAAATGTACTAGTGTTGCTCTGAGTACAAGTTTCTCTGAGTACAACTAATAGTAGGATAAAAAATATATTCGTGTTGCTCAGCTGTGATGTAGCTAATTTACTAGACTGGTTTGGTGAAGTTTTATTGAGAAAATCAATTATATCTTTTATAAGTATAACACTGGTTTAGTTTCTGTATATGTTGGTTTGTAGGCCCCACACTTGGTCCCGTGGGAGGTGGCCAATGATCACTACTTCAGAAATGGCTTATAAAGTCGGTTTTCAAGGTGTCAGTTGTATACAAAAACTGACACATAAACCCTACTGTGTCGGTTTTTAACAGAAACTGACATCCAACCCATGAAGGTCGACCAGACACGGGTACCGCTTTTATTAAGTGTTGGTTAATTAATAAAAAAGTGACACCTAAACTCAACCGCCAAACCCAAAATTCCAGTGAAAAAATTGGCTCCAATATTTTACATATTGCGTCGGTTCGTAACTAAATAACCGACGACTAAAGGGTATTCGTGAGATAGGAATAGTTGTCGGTTGTCGTTTAATCAAAAACCGACGACTATAATATAGCATAGGTGTCACTTTTTGCAAACGAAGTGACATTGTTGGTTTAGTTGTCGGTTTTTTTAAATAACCGACACTTATTGTCAACTTAATAGCTCACCCTGCCCGAACGATTCATCCCATTTCCCTATTTCGTTCCTGATTTCCCTAGCTCCGGTGATTTCCTGCTCCCTGCCGCCGCCGCCGCCGCTCCCTGCCGTTCGTGCTCCACCGTCGTGCTCCATCGCCGCCACTCCTTCCTCCGTGCTCGCCGCTCGTCGCCGTCGAGCGAGAAGAAGTCGGTTCCCACCCGCCTGCCGGCCTCCCTCTCCGCCGTCGCCGGTAGCAGCTAGGTCTGCTAGCCTCGCTGCCCTCTCCGCCAGGTATGCCCGCCCGCCCTGCCTTCTGCTAGCCCCCCCCCCCCCCCCCCGCCCTCTCCTCTGCTCCGGCGGCTGCTTGGGCGGTGCCAAGGCACGCCCAAGCAGCTGCTGGGCGTTTTTTTTAAAGTTATTTACTTATTTGTGTTTAGGGTTTAGGAAATGATTTTGTGCTTCTACTGACTTGAATCCTCTATTGTCTATACAATACATGTAATTTTGATCAAGTGATGATATGTAAATGTGGAAATAAGTTAGTAAGGTATCAATGATAAGTCTGCTGTAATGTGATGCAAAATAGTTATTGTATCATGTATATCTTAATACTTTTTTGTTTTATAGTTGTATAGGGTGTTCTATGTATGACAAGTCTATTATTTTATAGTTGTGCATACATGCGAGTTATCAGGAACACCTAAATGAATGTCTAACACCTAAATGAATATCTAGTTGTGTATTTTCCTAGTATCATGAAAGATTCTCAATCGTGTGTATCACATGGGATTCTTATCTCAACACAATGGACTGCAATATATGCATCTAATGCCTTAAATGGAAGACTCGAATGTTATAAAATCCCATCAAAGTAGGTAGAAACAACTTATATATATTCAGATCTTAATAATTCCATGAAGTGCACATTATCTTACTCTGGAAAAGTATGTGTATAATGTAGGATTAGTTCCATATAATGGTTCTATTTTAGTAAGCACCTAGAAACCCGTCCAAGATTTACTCATTAGGAGCATTTCCTCATTTGTTCTCTAAGTACATTTGTAGACTTCTTTTCAAGCTATCATGTCTACCACAATAAAGTTGGTTATGACAAGCAATAAAAGGTTAACTGATGTTATACCAGTTTTTCTGAAAATATATAACATCGTTATATGTACTTACACTTTGTTAATACTAATATTGTGCAGTCTCTGTCCACCCATAACAGTCACTATGAACTGGGCCTCTATGTCAATGTTAACGTTCCCTATTGAAGAACAATTGGACATCATCCTAGATGATCGTTCCTTAAACCAATTGGTCATACCCAAACATTGGCATTTTCTAAAAGGAAGACACTACATGCCTGGTAAAGTGACCATAACTTTTGGCAATTATTCACATGTTATCGAGGTTGAGTATGATTTGGCGGGAAATCTTGTATCAAAATCCGGTTGGCGTGATTAGATTGGAGAGATGCATGTGGTCCGTTGCAACAAGCGTTTTCTCCGTCCAGTTGGCCATAATTCCATCAAAGTTTGGATAACCAACAACAACTGCGAGACCCCCGATCATCTACTGCGGTATGAGCGCACGACGTCGGATATCATCTATGAGGAATCTGAATCTGAGGCCCCTGTCAGTTCAGATTTGTCTAAATACAGTGAGGAGCTTCATGACACAGCTTCATCATCAAAAAGAAGTTATTGATGCGGGACCATGTTGGTGTAGTATTTAGTTGTCTATCTATCTTGACTTGTCTGTATTAATAGTTTTTTTAATTATGCGCATGTTTAGGGGTACACCAACGCCTTTGTTTAGTTATTGTTATAACTGAAGTGTGTGTTCCCATGAATGGAACTGAAAGTTGCTACATGAATGGTTATAACTGAAGTGTGTGTTCCCATGAATGTTCCCATTTGCATGATTACACTACTATTTTCTCATATTGTTTAGTCTATTTTAATATGACATACTTGCTTATATCTTGCTTAATGATGAACTGTAATGCACACATGTGACATGCTTGGAATGTAAATGATGAACTTTTCCCTAAATTGCCAATCATGCTTTTAAAGACATCAATAATCACCCTAACTTGAAGAACTAGGATTTTAGGTATAAGAATGACAATACATTATTTGTTGGCCTAGAAACCCGTCCAAGATTTACTCATTAGGAGTAAATCTTGGATAGTCCCCGGTTTAGGACTATTCTTGAACACCTAATCTCGCTTAGGATGTAAGTGTATAATGTGTATTGGGTTTTCAAGAAAATTTTGGCAGCATTTCCCCGTTTGTTCTCTAAGTACATATGTACTTGGAGAATAGCGGGGAAATGCTGCCGAAATTTTCTTGAAAACCCAATACACATTATACACTTACTAGTGAGATTATGTGTTCAAGAATGGATAGGTGGTACACATTTATTATATATAATAATGACATCACATGTATTTGTTAACCCTAGACCCTAATCTTGTCCTAATATATACTTGTTTTCTCTTTGATCATAGAATGGATAGATCATGGATGTCCATTCACAATCGCTGCACCCCAGAGTTTATTTCTGGTCTTCACCAGTTCATTAAATTTGCCGAGGAACATAGGAAACAACCTGGAAATAGGTTCTACTGTCCATGTAGACATTGCGGTAACAACTTGAAAGTCAACACTGGTGACGAAATCATGACTCATGTCATGTGCAACAGGATTATACAAGGCTATACAGAATGGCACTGGCATGGAGAGATTTCAAACCCGAAACTAGTGGATGTCGATAGTAGTGCTTGTGTTGAAGAAGAAATTTCCTACGATGACGTAGATGTGAATGAACCAGTTCCAGTAGACATCGTTGATGCGATGCTGGATAGTTGTGGGGTAGAGCACACCGATCCACCTCCCATTTTTAGAAACATTGTGCATGATGCTGAGATGCCGTTATACACAGGTTGTACTAAGTTTATGAAGCTTAACGCTGTGTTGAGATTGTATAAGTTGAAAGCTAACAATAGATGGAGCGACAAAAGCTTCACGTCATTGCTGTCTTTGTTGAAAGAAATGCTTCCTGAAGGAAACGAGCTGCCAATCTCAACATACCAGGTAAAGAAATTGTTGTGCCCAATGGGAATGGATGCCAAGAAGATACACGCATGCCCTAATGATTGTGTATTATTTCAAAAGGACTATGCAGATTTGAAAGATTGTCCAAAATGTGGTGCGTCACGGTATAAATTGACGACTTCGGGGGAGTCCAAAACTGGTTCTCCTGCCAAGGTGATTTGGTATCTACCTATAATATCACAGTTTCAACGCTTGTTTGCCAATCCGATAGATGCGAAGAATTTGAGGTGGCATGCAGATGTTAAGAAAAATAATGATGGGATCCTACGACATGCGTCTGATTCCCCACAGTGGAAGAAGATTGATGTATTGTACCCTGAATTTGGTGAAGAAGTCAGGAATCTAAGACTTGGGCTTTGTACATACGGGATGAATCTGTACGGGACATTGAGCAGCCAACATAGCACTTGGCCAGTCATGCTTGTTATATACAATCTTCCTCCCTGGCTGTGTATGAAAAATAAGTACGTAATGCTGTCGTTGTTGATATCGGGCCCTAAACAACATGGAAATGACATCGATGTTTATCTTGAACCTCTGATTGATGACTTAAAGAAACTCCGGGGTGAAGGTGTGATGACCTATGATGCTTCACGAAGAGAGACATTTCGTTTGCATGCTATGTGGTTTTGCACTATTAATGTCTTTCCAACATATGGGAATTTGTCTGGATATAGTGTCAAAGGAGCTAAAGCGTGTCCTATATGTGAAGAGAACACTGATTCAACAAGACTAAAACATGGCGGTAAGAATGTATACCTCGGTCATCGAAGGTTTCTTCCAAAATTCCATCCGTATCGTAGGAATCGCAAAGCATTTAATGGATTGAATGAGGAACGCATTGCACCTAAACCTATACCAGGGGAGGTTGTTTATGAAAGAATAAAAGACTTTGTCAATGAATTTGGTAAGAGATCACAATGTACTACACTGAATGACAATTCTTCATTCAAGAAGAAGTCAATATTTTGGGATCTTCCTTATTGGAGTTCTTTGACAGTCAGACATTGTATCGATGTAATGCACGTTGAGAAAAATGTCTGTGATAGCATCATTGGTACTTTGTTAAATATACCAGGGAAGACTGAAGATGGGACAAAATCCAGACTGGACCTACGTGAAATGGGAATAAGGTCAGAATAAACAGAAATACGTGAAATGGGTAGTAAAAGAACATACTTACCTCCCGCATGTTACACGTTGTCTAGAAAAGAGAAGAAAGCTTTTTGTGAATGCTTGATAAATGTTAAGGTGCCACATGGTTACTCATCCAACATCCGTAGATTGGTATCAATGAAAGATCTGAAGTTGATATGACTTAAATCTCATGATTGTCACACTCTAATGCAACAAATATTGCCCGTGGCAATTCGATCTATATTGCCGAAGCATGTAAGGTTTGCAATCACCAGACTTTGTTTCTTTTTCAACAGTCTCTACAACAATGTTATTGACCCTGAGACTCTCGATAATTTGTAAAGAGAAGTGGTTGTTACCCTATGTCAGCTTGAGATGTATTTCCCTCCTTCGTTCTTTGATATCATGGTACATCTTGTTGTCCACTTGACTAGGGAAGTGAAAATCTTGGGCCCGGTTTTCTTGCATTGGATGTATCCCTTTGAACGATACATGAGCATTTTTAAAGGTGATGTTCGAAACTGTTATTGGCCTGAAGGGAGTATTATTGAAGGTTATGTGACGAGAGAGGTTATGGATTTCTGCAATGACTTTCTCAGTGGTAATGACACTCCTGATAATGACAAGAATATTGATGAGCTATTTGGCAAAGGAATTTTGGGATCACGTGTGAAAGTAATCAGTCGTGAGCAGTTGGAACAAGGTCATTTGTATATTTTACACAACATGGACGAAGTGAACGTTTATATCGAGGAACATACCAATTTCTTCAAAAGACAATATCCTCGAGCCAATACAATGTGGCTTGCTAGAGAGCATAACAAGACTTTTATTAAGTGGTTTGAAGATAAAGTCTTACATCAACTATCTCAAACACCAGATGATATTACTAAAACTATCAAATGCCTCGCCTTTAAACCAAAGTTGACTGTTATGTCTTATGAAGGGTATGACATTAATGGATTCACATATTACACAAAGCGCCAAGATGATAAGAGTGTCGTCCAAAACAGTGGGGTCACCCTTCAAGCATCGACTATGTTTTTTGCAAGTGCAAAGGATAAGAGTCCACGTGAAGCTAAAATGTCATATTATGGTGTCATTGAAGAGATATGGGAATTTGACTACATAGATTTTAGAATTCCGCTCTTCAAATGTAATTGGGTTGATAACACCAAAGGAGTTATAGTGGATGAATTGGGTTTTACTTTAGTGAACTTTGAAAAGATTGGCGAGAAGGCTGAACCATTCATATTGGCATCACAGGCGAAACAAGTATTTTATATCGATGATCCTACAAATGATAAATGGTCGGTTGTTCTTCATGGTAAAAGACAGTTCATTGAAGATCCTATAGATGAAGAAGAGTACTATGATAAATATGATGACTCCAATACATTCTCAGTTGGGTTGCCAACTCCAAAAAATATTGAAGCTAATGATGACTTATATGTGCGCGAAGATCACAATGAAAGATTGTTAATTGATAAAAGATCACAATTTTAGAGGCATGCATGTTTATATTTTTTTATTGAAGCTAAATGTTTACTTTTTTAATATCAATATCATTTTCTGATTTGATGTTTCATTATCTTCTAGTTAATACAAATGCTAAACATTGTGGGAGGGTGCTAAAGAACTATAGGACCAATCTCACCCGAGATTACATACGCGATGCTGAGAGTAGGTTCTTGATCTATTCCAATTCTAGACATTGATCAGTATTTCACTAACTCTACACTAATAATTTTTGTTTGTATTCTCTTTGAAAAATAAATATAGGAAGAAGGCTATGCAGGACGGACATGACATAGCTATGCAGGATATGCAGGATATGCAGGAAGAAGCCCCAATGAAGAGAAGCAAGATACGGATACAATACATAAAGTGCAGCACACACAAGTAGTTCAAATTCATATAACAACATAACAGACTCACACATATATAGTGCATAACAACAGCAACTCCAAATTTACATACAACACTAACTTAGTACATATATAGTGGACTAAGGTGACGATACCACCTGCTAAAACAGGTTACCGACTACATGTTATGACTGGGAGGTCGTGATTCAGCAACGTATGCATTAGCAGGAGGACAAACATATCACCATATGAGGACAAACATATGGTGATCTGTTTGTCCTCCTACTAATGCATACTGTTGCTGAATCACGACCTCCCAGTCGTAACATGTAGTTGTCGGTAAC
This sequence comes from Alisma plantago-aquatica, assembly GCA_963693085.1. Classification (NCBI taxonomy): domain Eukaryota; kingdom Viridiplantae; phylum Streptophyta; class Magnoliopsida; order Alismatales; family Alismataceae; genus Alisma; species Alisma plantago-aquatica. The sequence goes on along the minus strand of OY856410.1, from coordinate 1,316,916,968 downwards.
CTGTTTTACCAGGTGGGATCGTCACCTTATAAGTCCCACTATATATGTACTAAGCTAGTGTTGTATATAAATTCGACGCTGCTGTTGTTATGTACTATATATGTGTTAGTCTGTCATGTTGTATGGACATCGATTGTATTGCTCAGGTATTATATAGTCTCATTAGATAATATGAAATATATCAATCTTATTTATAGCTCATTAATTTTATATATACATCATTCTCTTTACAGGTGTTTAAAGCTGACCCCACTACATGAACGGACTTACCAGATGTACATGCTCCCTATACGATGGGAGAATTAAATGAAGTAAGAGAAGAATGGGCAACAACCATACAAATAGTGGGGATTTTGTAAATGAATTTCTAAATTATAATATGTGTGAATGTTTCTACATGTCTAGATGTTTCTACATGTGTCTGAGTGAAAATGAATGAAAGTGTTGGTTACTATATGAATGTTTCTACATGTGTGAATGTGAATGAATGGAACTACAGATTGCTAGCTACATGAATGTTTCTAAATGTGTGAAAATAAAATGGAACTGCAGGTTGTATTGCTAAATGCATGTGTGAATATTTTTATTGTTCAATTTGCAGGTTTGTGGCCTGTTGTTGGCTGATATCAATGGATGTCGTAAAACCTGCAGTTCAGTTAACTGAACTGCATGTCTCTCATCCTGCAACCAGCCACAGCAGGTCTACAGGTCTGTAAAAAAAAAACAATAGGCGTCGGTTATTTGTAAATAACCGACACACAATGATGTAATGTCGGTTTTTTAGATATAACCGACGCCTATTTCCTGTGGCACAAACATATATGGTGTCGGTTTCTTACTACAAACTGACACTGATAGTGCCCAAGCTAGCGCCAATAACAGGCATCAGTAATTATAAACAACTGACACATAACTTTACGGTGTCGGTTATTTAAATGTAACCGACACATATTCTTTTGGCGCGAAGACATATTTCGTCGGTTGTTGGATTATAACCGACACTGATAGCGCCCAAGATGGCGCCCTTTCTGTGGCGCGAAGGGTTTGGGCATCGGTTTCTTATCTAATAACCGACGCCTATAGTCCCCTGATGGCGCGTTTTCGGTCGCGCGCGAAGAGTTTGGGTGTCGGTTCTGGAACCGACGCGTAATGGGTGACCTTTTAGTGTCACCCACATAGGCGTCACTCAGAAACCAACACTAAAGGCCTTAAATAACCGACACTAAAGGTAGGTTCTATAGTAGTGGATAGTGATGTTTAGATTGTGGTTAAGCTAATGCCATAGTATGAATGTGGTTGTGTCACTTTGATTACAAATTGGTTGTATGTAACCCATGAGGGGTTGTTATCATTTAGCATTTGTCATTCTTTTCAATCATATGTAATAATGTGTTAACATTTAGTTCATACATAACTATACTCTTCAAGCTCTAGAAAGCCCACTGCCAATGAGGATGAGTCAGAATGGTGGTGAACCAACTCTGAGTTAATCGCAACAGGTGTATTGATGCTCAAATGTATTTTAGTGTTCTATGATTTTGTTGCACGTGATTTTTTTCCCTTTAATAAGTGGCAATATCTATTCCAAAAACATCATCAGAATGAAGATAAGCAGATTAATTAGATTTCAGTGGTTCTCATTTGCAGGGACTTTGGATCTTTTCAAGTCTTTTAGTAGTTTACATGCACAGATGGGTCTGAAACTAGGCTTCAATAAGTCTGGTAGGTATGTCCAACATTCTGACATTCTGCAACATCTTCAAAATTTTGAAAACAAAGATTATTGTTCCCTGGAAAACAAATATTATTGTTCCATTCTCCCCCAATTAGCATGGAGAGGGAAAACCTGAGAGTTATGAACATTTCTTTTTATTGGTTAAACACAACTTTATTGTGGCTCTTTCAAGCAACTAGGAAATCATTATAGAATTGGATTGACTCAGTAGCACCAAATTCTTACTCACATCGTACTCGGACCAACAACCATGAGTGTGAGGATGAATTCAATAGCACCAAATTCTCATTCACAACATACTCAGAACCAAAATCCATGAGTTCAGTCACACAAGAAATATTATAGTAGAATATGCACGCCACTAGTCATTTTAGTTTCAATTCCTAATAAAATTAAGGCTATGGAATGAGTGTTAATGTAGTTATTTCTTTACAGAGCAGGCATAAGGAGTTGACGTATTCTCAATAAGTCTGATAAGTATGTCCAGTTATTGGATTTGTTTAACATTCTGACATTCTTCAACATCTTCATAACTCACCTGAGAGCTATGAATATTTCTTTTTATTCAGTAGAACCTGGAGATGGACAACTACCAGATCTGGTCGTTTCCTGCCCCACCTTAGGTATTTTTTATTTACTTTTCTCACTTGATTATAGCATCCATATGGTCAATTCCTGCCCCACCTTTTTCATCCAGTTTGATCTGCAGCAGAACATGGGGCAATTCAAGGTAGCAGGTGAACAAAAATGGCCACTCAAGAATGTAGCTAGCAATAGGCTACATCATCTTCATAGACACCTTAAAGGACGACATGACTGTAGCTTCTATTATGTGAAAGTAAACAAAAATGGCCACTCAAGAATGTCGCATCTATTACGGTGAGAACAACTAAATGTTTGTTGTCTTAGAGCTTTGATTTAATTCATTCCTTTCATCTGATGTTGCTTTACTAAAAATTATTTTCCAAGCTATTGAACTCTTTTAAATATCCATGCTATATGTTAATTATTTATAATGTGTTAAAAATTCCCAAATACCAACATGTTCTAGTGCGCCATTATCTATCTTGCTTGTGTCATTACAGAGTTGATATCATCCTGCATAACCAATCAACAGTTGATATCTTGCTTGTGTCATTACATGTTATCATTGTTGGTCTTTCCTTATTTTTTGCTTCACTTTGACAAATGATCAACTAATGGGGATTGGGGAGGGCTCTATTTCTTCAGGAAACCATTTCCTATCTGGGAGCTATACTTGTATGAAAAGTTCTCATAGTTACAGAGCAATTCAGGGAATCAAAATTTAGATCGAGAATCAGAATTCAGAGGAGGTGAAATATTATCAGTGACAATGAAAATTAACTAAATCCGTAAATTGCAGTGTGACCTTTCATTCTTACTCCACCTTGCAAGATCTCTAGAGGAGGTTGCTGATTGGTGGAGGATATAAAGGTGGATATGGTATGTCAAACATATGAATCAAACTGATCAGACTTCAGTAACATTATTCAAGTTCTATAAGTAGTATTGTAGAACGGAAATTTCGAATTAGCTACCAAGAAATATTCTATCAACACTTTAGTCATATACTAGGCAGTAACATAAAAATTACTTATATATACTGAAAACTGAGATTAGGATTTTCAAAGCCTAAGGTTACCAATTAAGCAATAACTGGGTCGTAACACTTCTCTTTCCTCTTCTTTCCTGTGTCAACCACCTTCTTGATGCGATATCCAGGAATCTAGAAGCATGCTTGTGAAACAGAATCTCGGTGCAAGCCAGTTGAGATGTAATTTGCCTGTGATCTGCCAGAGAAAGGTGGCTACCCGATGGCTAATGGAAATGTTTTGGCACCTTCTCTCTAGGTTAGGTTTCGGAATACTACTTCGATACCCATGTAAAGAAACAAAAGATAGGGATAAGTATCTAAATGGAAACTTTACTCCTCATATTTATAGGGTGGGAATAACATAAATAATGGATCAATTACAATGGACTACTACCCTGACCCATTGTACATGGCTTAATATAAGATTTAATCAAATTAAGCTATGCTTTAATAGGTTCAACTCAAATCCCACCATTTAAGGTTTCTAAGTTGGTCAACTATTAGGTTTTATAGTTGATCCGTGGTCTACAAACAACTATCTACTAACCACTCCAAAGAGTTTCGCTTGAAGAATAAGTGTACTACTACTAACCCAACCAAGTTTACTGTATAATGTCTATAATCTTAATCTATGAAAACTTACTGCATCAACCAATATGATGACATGACTTTATATATAAAGTTGCAAAATCTATTTGAGCTCAATTAATATAGAAGTTATTACTCTTCAAGAACAAAATACTCGTCTCTTTATCTGGTTTCCTTTATTTTCTCATGTGAGATATATCTTATGCTACATAAGAAATCGTTTTCTTGACCTTGGCTTCTTGGCCGTATGTGTATGTTTTTTGGGTGTGTGTGTGTGGGGCAGGGTAAAAGTTTTATGTGTGCTGGGTTGCATCAATAATGATGTCCCGGCATCTCGGGCGTTTCCTTACAAGACGTCTAAGAACCACTTGGATGTATAGCTATCTGATCCAGTTTACTTTTACACTATTACATTACTAATTTTATTTTATTCCTTCACTGTGGTAGAAGTATAAGAATATAAGATTCAAGCTCATCTTTGATGAAGACATCTGTCAATCATTTAGGTGCAAATTCGGGGTAGAACTGAGCTTCCTCCTGATCACAGGGAGAAATACCTGCAGTGCCTGCAGCAAGTCCAACATCAAGGTTCCAGTAATCATTTTAACATGTCACACCTTTCTGGGACAAGTCAAAAGAAATTTCTTGCCCAACAAAGTTCTTTGTTGCAGCAGGTAGTAATTTTTTTTTGAACTTTTCTAATCATGAAAATTCCTTTCTTTCTATATGGGGCTTGTACTATACTATGTGTCACTCACTAACTTGGGTTGTTTGATTTTTTTGTAAAGAATAGACCTCATTATTCTATTGCAATGACAAGATATTTATAGAAGATACAGGGAAATGTGTAAACCCTAATACAAGGCTTGGTTATGAGGGTATGTTACAAATAAGGAAATAATAATTATATATATGAACACTCACAATCAAGATGAATCATGCATATCTTTCTACAAAGCCTAATGGATGCATCTTCCATTGAGAGGTTCAATGAAGATATCTGTTGCTTGCTCCTGTGTCCATAGCAAGGGGTGTAGAGATCTTTTTGAGTATCGAAATATGTATGACAAATGAAAATCAATCCTAGTGCCTTGTCCTCTCACAAAAGGTTGGAGTGTTGACAATGAAGGTAGAGTTTTATTTTCACAAAGCATGGGTGTAATAGTCCCAGTGGGGTATCTGATTTCAACAAGGTCGGCGGGGCTTCCAAATTTAACAATAAAAATGTGTATCTAAGAAAACTTGCAGGTGGTAGGGGCTCTGAGCCTATACACAGATCCAACAGTAGATCTAGGCACATCATTGTTTTTCTTGCTTCTATAAATCTCTCTGTCATAAGGTTTTCTATGATCAGACTGTAACATCCTGTGGTACACCTATCTATGCAATTCATAATTAGTAATAATCAACCACATGAGATGGCCATTCTTCCTATAAAACAAACCTTTTACAGGAGAACACTTCTGATATCAAATAATAGGATAAGCTGCATCCTGCTTGACTTCTTAAAACTATGCATGAATTACGTAGTGAGACATTAACAGAAGAAATATCAAGCCTTGTTTTATTCGGATAGAGAAGTTTCCCAATCAGATACTCGATTTGTGGTTGTCCTCCAATTATGCCGAAGTGTCATCCCAAAGGTTATGTGGCTGATCCATAAGAGAGCTGAAAGACTTGCATCTTAGCATACCATGTTTTTTGAAATAGAGTTACCCCAATTATGCTGTGAGCTACCTAAATTCCTGGGAAATTCTGTAGTTTGCCCTAGTCTTTAGCAACGAATGCTTCATCAAATATGTCTTTATATCAACGAAACTGAAAAAGTCACTGCTAGAAGATGTACAATGAGAATGAAATACACTAGTAATTTTTAAAGTAATGAAAAGCAGAATTACCACAGTAGGAGTTAAGAAGCCTAAATGAACAAAGAACTTGAAATAGCTTGTCAAACCAAGCTCGGAGACTTTGTTTAAGATCACCTTCAGTAATGTGCACATGTTGCCTGAACCCCTTCACCAACAATACCAAGAGATGAATTCATATATTAGTTTCCTGAAAATCCTCATAGATGAAAACAATTTTCACATTCTACTGAGAGAGAGTCCAGTCATTGTTCACAACTCAAAACACATACAATATCCAGGAAAACAACTGCAGAAACGTTTTAAAATAGTCAGCTCTGAATTCCTGAGTTTTCCTTTTGCAAGTCGGTCAACAGAAAAATTTGAAAGTTGGAGAGGGGGCACTTAGAATGAGCCAAATAGATGGTTAAATCCCTTGAACTTGTGCATGTATACTCCCCTCTTTATATTGTTTTATAGATAATTGAGCATATTGTATGCCTACATTTACCCATTGGTTGTTATGTATTGACTTAGAGTGTCATCTATTAAATGTTTCAGCTTGACTTGAAGAAGCAAGGAAGCCCAAATTTCAAGATATAACAACCAGAATAGAAAACTGGACACTCTCTCTGCTATTTAGTTTTCTTGAATGCCTTCTGTTAATCTAATTGGCATTTTATTTGGACATTCCAACTGATAGAGAAAACTAACTATGACTGATATCTATCATAATAATACTGAACTTTTGTTATTGGAGTAGTTACTAATGAAATACATTGTGTATTGTGGTCAGGTCTGCAACTGTCCCTATTTCACGCATCACAAGACCTAATGAGAATAAAGCGCCGATCTCCTCAAGTGAAGACTGATGATGATGTATCTAGGTAGAACTCTATTTTCATTTGTTTCCATTCCTTTCATTCAGTTTCATGTTCCCTTGTGTTAGTTATCATTTGGTGGGGTGTGGTTATGTCATCATCAATCGTTTCTAGGGCATCGTACAACAAGACATACACCATAGATTCATTGTTTGCATTCCTAGACATTCACTTTTCCCTCTAGTGTCCCACTCTGCAGTGATGAGATTAGCTGGGTGCTGACGGAAGATGAGTACTAGAGGTGGCGCTTGGAACATAATTACACATCATTGTCATTCAACTTTATTAATATTTCTAACAAATATCAAGTTGTGTTTTAAGTATTATGATGACAAAAATGCACTTGGAACATAACCAAAATCTTGCTTACTTTTAGGTTCTGAAGTACTAATGATAGACCAATGCTAAATGAAATTATCTTTTCACAAATTTGCATACTATGCTAAGCTATCTTTTGGTATCTTTAACCCTAGATTTTACATGTAGCAGTGCTCTTTTGGGACCAAATAAGCATAGAGTCATTCTTATTTTTAGGGTAGTTGACTCAATTTTTAGAGTTTATTGTACTTTGTTATTTGTAATCCATGTTTATGTACTATATTAAATCCGGTTTAGTTTACATTGCTTTTAACTAATAAAATAGGTTGTGTCTCAAATCATCATCCAAAAAAAATATCCCATTAAGATACTTTATGGTAGTTAACTAGTGTTAAAGCATCCATGACCTGCCATCACAGGCTTGTTCACCAACTGTGAAATTTACAAATTGCTATATTTTCCCAGAATCATCCACAGTTTATAAGAATCAACTATAAGCAGACATAATATTCAAGGGAAGTTTTATTAATAGAAATATAGGCATGCCTGATCTTTCTTCTTTATGGAAATAATTATAAGAAGACATATACTTTTGGTTTCTTTTATGTTTTTCAGCTTTAATAGAGAATCCTGCTTCTTTTCTTGATTCTTCTTGTCTTAAAATTTGTCTTATAGTTGGTGGTATTTATCAAAGATATAATGTGTTGTGAATGAAGAACGTACCTTTTCATTTCAACTACATTAAGAAGTCAGATCTCATTGATTGTTGCTCTAATTCTCTTCAAATCCAAATCCATAATTGAGACATGCTTTTTGAGATTGCGGATCTGTGATACTCAGTTGCAGGTTACTTTATTCTGTAGATGATATGAGGATCCATGGCCATGTGGACTTTTTTTAAAGTTAATGCTATGATTACGAATTTAATATTTGCAGAATATCTGAATACTCAGATTTGATCTTTTCATTATTCTCTTATGCAGAAACCAACTATAAGGAAAGAAACTTTTCTATACATCCGAGGAATAGATCTCTAAAGAAAGAAGAAATCTGTGAAGAGGCCCTAGGGACCCTCCACCAAAGCAGGCCAATAAAAGAATAGATAGAACTGCACTTTAAAGACTGAAGAAAAAGAGGGGCTAACTCGATCTCCAAAAAATAAAAATAACAGTCCAGCAAAGAATACTCTAATATGGTACAACATTATAGATAATATCAATTTCACGACATTACTTTCCCCCACTTTCCTTCTTCCTTTCTCTGTCATCTCTTACCTTGCCTCTCAATACTACTTTAAAATTATTAGTCACAAGTTGCATTTGCGGAAGGTGAGGAAGGGGAAGGGAGTAATGATGGAGAATGAAAATTAGGTGTAACTAAAATGAGAGGAATTGATAAGAGATAAGTAGGTTTATCACTAGTCGCAATCCACCTACGAGTGAAGACTTTATCATTAGAGTTAGGAACGTCTAAGTCTCACAAATTCCCAAGAACCTCTAAGATTGATGGTCGTGCTTCATTAAGCCCCCCATTATTGCAATACTTGCATTCTCAATGGAATTACATATTGTTAAAACTTATAAGTCGGAATGCTTTTCCACTATTATTTAACATTTATCTTCAAGTTCACTACTTAAAAGAAAATATTTTTAATAATCTTAAAGGAATAAGTTTTGGTGGTTAAAATAAGATGTGACATTCAAGATAAGGCAGGCCTCAAACATTGTGAGGCATAAGTCTTAGCCTAGGATACCAAGGCGTAACCCTTGAGGAACAAATAGGATAGCCTCACAATGAGGCGCAAGCCTAGAGAGCTTCATGGTAGGACTTTTAATACCATGGTGTCATCTCAGTCAAATATTAGAAGAAAAAATTGTTTAACCCTGTAGGTGATGTTGTATACAAAATTAAACTATCAATCTCACATGGTAAATGAGACTTCTAAACAAACACATTGATTGCAGTTAAGGACTTCATTTTCATATAGGGATTATAAGTTTTTTACTAGTTGCACAGACAAATCTCATCTCAGTAATCTCTTTGGTCTTAAAATAAGTTGTTAATTATATAAAAGTCTAACAATGCATATCCATTAGATATTTGACGTTTGAGTAATGAAGTAGTGGTAGCATTCTTTCAAAAACTAACATTGGCTTCATCTCCCCTCACTTTCATTTCTTAATAGAAGTGATTTTGTTTTTGCAACTAAATAAATATAGACGTGAACAACTCTTTTATATCAAAAGTGATGCCATATATTAATCACTAGTAGAGCTCAAACCATCACCCAATTCAACTGAAATGTTACAAGACTAAACGATCTGCTTGGCCTCACCCAGCCCCATATTTTCCAAATTGTGAGCGCTTGCATTCCCTTCTCTACCTATGAAAGAGAACAAACTAGGAGAAAATATTAGCAAGCTTGTCAATTTCAATAAAGAGGTGCATAATTGGGTTGTCCCCTCACTCCTAAAAATATCTGATCACATACACCCTTATTACCCATTTTAGCTACTATATGTTCAAACCCCAAACTTTCAACAACCTACAAACTATAGAGAACACTCATAGCTTCAGCAGTGAACACATACCAGACAGTAGGATTTGTATGAGCTGCCATTACTAATGTATCACCCTCCCAAATTTTGAAGATAGCTCCAAAACTCACCATTCCCTTGCCAACTTACCCAACATCAATGTTTGGTATGTACGTCACCACAACAAGGGGGATCCTTGATCTCATTGGTTGTGTGTTTCTGCCTCTTGTAGGTGTATTCAATTCTTTCTTTATCATCATATGATCATGCACTCATTTCCATAACCTATGGTCTCTGATGGAAGGAGGCAAATGGACATCACTGAAAATGTATTGGTTATGGTTCATCCAGGCAGCTAGACATGAAGTGGAGAAGGTCACAAGTTCATCCCTTGCACACTTCCTGAAAACCACCTGATCATTTCTTCCATATTTCTTTTGAGGGTGTCATTTAGAAGTGAGGGTGTCCCTAAAATTTGTACGTATTAGCATTTCATGGAATTTCTCACCTCGCTTTGCATTTTGAGATACATAAATTATGTAGATTGAGTATTCAAGTTGGTATTGATTTCCTTAGGGAGATGAACCTAGGGCACGTAACAATGTTTGCTGTACTTCTTTGAGGGAGAGACGAATCTATTGAGATCCCTTTTGAGGAGGCGAGTTTCAAGAAAGTGAGATAACACAGTGCCACTACTATGAGGTCAGGATAAGTTGGGCAATGACTACTGCTATGAATTGGTTCTTTAACCTATTTATTATTATGGACTGTTTGGTGCAACCTGCACTCAAAACTTTGTACCCAAGTGTAGAGATCAAGATGATCAATCTTAACTGGTAAAGATTGAGCTTAATTAGGTGTGTAAGGTGGGCAGTAGACTTACAACCAATAGTTTATATTTTATTTTATTTTATCTATTATATTGACTACTGGAATAGGATCCAGTCGGCCATTCTTATTACTGCTGGAATAGGATTCTCTATACCGAAACACTAATGGCCATTCAATATCCACTGACTCTAATAGAAACTCAAATGTCCTGCACTAGCCTCAAAGCACCATGAGGGCCTGTATTGATGGATGTTCGAAGAATGTCCAGTCAGTCAGAGAGACTCTCAAGGCCATCTATTAAAAGGCATTAAAAGTAATTTAAAGATTGACAGTTTATAGTGATCTCAAAGGCTCTACGAATAATTAAAAAATAAGCTCTTAAATTGTGAGTTCAGAATTTCGAATATACTAAAACATATAAAGCAGACCAAGATTTGAGCATTCCAGGTACAAATCATAGTTTCCAGTTGAATTTAGAAAATCCAAGGTCCAAACTAATAGTCGTGGGCTCTTGCGGTTATTGATTACCTTGAACTCGAGACAAATATTGGGTGCGGGAGTACCAAGAAAAAATAGATGCTCCTCTATTTGTGGGGTCGCCCCAGTTTCTTAACCAAGACCAGCCGCTCACACTTGGAAACTGTATTGGATAACAAAAAGCGTGAAGGAGGTCGGGGACAAACAGACAAGATGAATCATGCTGGAGTAGGGTGCTCGCCCCCCCTAAACCTCCCTTATTCTAGCCAACTTGAAGGAGGTGGGAGGAGGTTAGCCTCTAGATTGATAGCTTGGAATGGAGCTTGAACTAAATACTTTATGCTACTAGATATGCATCTGTCTGTTAGATGAAGGTGTTCATGACTATTGGTTCCTGACTTCTCTCCTAATTTTCTACTGTAGATGAGTTCTAGAGTTAACATCTTTATAAGGTCGTACTGGAGAGATTGTGTCTGTGAGGCAATCTCAGGCTCGGCTATGAAGAGGAGCAGCTAGCAAAGAGCACTTTATAAGGCATTATTGCTTCATGGTGAAGGCAAGTATTCAGGACCATTTTGTAGGGTATCGATCCCATAAGTATAAGGTGATTAGACCTCTCTTCCTTTGTGCATTATCTACTTTTTTCATATTTATTATCTGCTCTTTTTTGATCTATAATAGTTGACTTTTGAACCTGTTAATGTTAGTGTTATGTTCTTCCATCCATTGATCTTCGCCCAAGTAGGGGCCAGGAGGTTCCGTGTCTAATAACTGGTCACTGGTTGATTACTTAAGTAATTATGGAGAAAGTCTGAGACCTAGGCACCATTGCGTGCTACACTTTCTTTCCCCAAGTCTATAAGGTCATGATGGATTTACCTCAGAGTCCTAATGATAAAATCCCTTCATTAGCAAGCCATTTTGCAGTCCTCAATGAAATGGAATTTTTCCGGTGAAATACTTCTAATGCAGCCCACTAGAGTAGACTGGTGTTTGGTGAAAGCTCTCCAAGTGGAACCTCAACTAACATTTCTAGAGCTCGATCTTCTTATGTTTATAAATAAAATAAAAATGACACTAAGAAATGTTCTTAAGTTTTCAATCTCATTCAGAAAGAAAAGGTGACTCACAATTAGAGTAGACTGGTTAGGGGGAAGGCTCTCCAAGTGGCTGAGCAATTGGCATTTCTCGAGCTTGGCTGTTGTATTTAGACAAAATAAAAATGAAACCAAGGAGCGTTCTCACATTTTTAATTGACTTTAGAAAGGAGAGATTCATAATTAATGAGGATAGAGGGAATGGTAGCAGGAAATGAGGGTATCTATTATATCCCAATCATTTTTCCAATCAATTTGTCTAATTGCATTGTGAATCTTACTTCATTGCAGATATCTTATGCTTATTTGCACTAATATAATTTGTTACTTATTTTCTATGGTTTCATATTCTTATGGAGGTATATCACTATAACTTCAAGTGTCTTTCCTGTAGAAGCACCCCAACTTGAATTTCATGTAGATGCATGGCTAGTGGAGCAGTAGTTGAACAACTAAAATGATTGGTTTTTATTTTGTTAAGATTTTTCGGAGTCAATCATCCTACTTATCATTTTGGGTATTCAACCATGTTTCATTAAACTTAGGTATTAGTTGTTTATCATGATTTAACAAGATTTATGAATTAGTTTAATGCAACAATGAAAAACTCTGGGATTCTATAAATTTCAAAAATACAAACTTTATGTTTATTTCAGATGTTGTTCAACATAAATTGTACAACCAGGTCACATGTCTTTCCATTCCGAGTTACAACATTAGAATAAATAGGGCACACCAAGTTGGATGGCAAAATCCGACCAATCTAAAATGAAAAAAAAACACCAACAACTACTGTATAACTGAAAACTACTGGATTATTCACTTTTTCCTTCTCCACAAAACCAAACTCAATTTTTTGGTCGCTGGATTAACAGACATGGTCCAATTCTACTGAATATGGCTAACAAAACATCCCCTTATAGGAGATGTTCTTCTAAACATAGTAGCCTTTTCTTTGACATTATTAAATTACATATTTATTAGTCAATAAATCCTTATTGTCCTGAGTGTTTAACCATATTTTATATGCTTGAAGTTTAGTCTTTTGTGTTATTTAATATATTGTAATTATTTTTTTAATTGTAGGTTGCACAAGAGGATGTTCATCTAAAAGATTTTTTATTCTAAGAAATACATGGAAGTTATATCGAAGTTTTCCACACTCATCCTTCATCTTATAACTTACGAGAATCTCATAGTCAAGGAGATGGAAAACATAGTCCCATGACCTGCCTTCATCACTCTGTTCCACAAAATACGAACCTCAAAAATGTACATTCATTGCTCTACTTGTGCATAGGGTGCAACCTAGGCTTGAGAGTTTGGAATCTATGGTTGTATAAGTTGTATAGTAACAAATGAAGTTCGTTTTATATTGTATTTGGTAATTTGTTCAAGGTGGTAAAGGATCATGTCCTCTACTATGTACATCGACATTTTGTTCAATACAATAAAGGAAAGAGTTTGTGAATTTTTCATGATTCGTTCAATTTTGTACATTAGATGGATATTGTTAAGAAATAATGTTATATAATATATCATATATAAATTTTCTAAATTATATAAAAATATTATGTATCGTTATAACTATTTACAACAGAATTCTTGCGTCCCAATAAACATTGATGAGTACTTACAAATTTGTCATTATTGTTATTTACGATGGAAATATGTTGTCGTGATTACCAACTATGACAACCAGTTTAAGTTGACGTTATATCCATTAGCGATAACATCAATTATCTGTCGTTGTTGATAATAATGATGGAATGAATTTTTTTGTCGCCACAGGTAATAACGGCAAGACCAATTACGACGACACACGACGGTTGATTTTTTCCATCCTTAATAGATATAACGACCAATTTTTCCCCAATTACGACATATATTTTCCATCGTTATTGTTATATTTTCCTGTAGTGCATGATGCTCGCACAAGAATCCTAGGGAAGGACCAATATAAAGAGAACCTACAATTTAAAATATATAATATGGTATCTTATATGAGTACGATTTAGATAACATAATCAAATGCCATGTCACAATAATATATTAGGTCTAGGTGAAAAATCAACAGTTTCCTAAAACAATTGAAACTCAGGCTTGATTTTTTCTTTCATAACCTTGGGTTGGGTGAAATGATAAGCCGAATTTGACTTCTTGTGCATGTAATAGTCTCCGGTATAGATGAATCCATTCTCTATTGGAATAGGAAAAACATGAGATTGGATACTTGTCAAGATTTAATCATGCAATATCATAACTAGTCATATTAGGCCAATTTCATTCAGTGGTTGTCACGACAGTTAAAAAGAGCATATGAATGTGTTACATATCATTTCATTTCACAAGTCATCATAAACTCTTACTTAAATCTGTACATAGATTTTTGAGCATTATGGATGAAATTTTGCACAAGGATTAAAAATCAAACCATATAGGTAATTAACATCACTTTTCAGGCATATTAAGGTAGAAAATTGAGTGTTGATATCTTATGAGTTACCCTAGCAAATATAGCATATTATCTTAGTCAAACATGTCACATACATTATAAAGATTACTAATTTTAAAGTTATATGATCTCATAATGAAAAAATATGTCAAAGTTCCATTCTTGATCAAGTTACATCATCCATATACATACAAGGGGACAATTTGGGTCAAAGTGATAATTAAAATTACATCAAGATGATCCAATGAAATACTCAAGTCAAAAGTGAAGTGAAGTTAGTGATCTAGAAATTTTAGACAACATTTGATCATTAGATATTTTAAGATCATGATTGTCGCATAAATGTTCATATTGAGTCATTTTGTTGACATATGATCATAAGTGCGTAAAAGTGATTGAAGTTTATAACGGAACGCAGATGAATAGAGTCAAAATTTACTTATTGTGGTCATATCATTAAGTGAATACATCACTTCATATGTTTTGACATAAAGGATATTAATTATTGCCCGTGGACCTGTCTGACTTCATCCTCGTGCAGGCATCCCAGCAAACGTGACATCTCACAGCCGCATGGGAGCGCCACTCCGACGACCACATGAGGGGCTCGCAGACCACCACACTGCCACATAAGGATGCATCTGGCCTCTTGGCAGCATGGGGACTCCCCATGGTTTTACCAACCCATACCCAACCCAGGGGTACGTGGGTTTTGCCAACCCCATTGGGGAGGTTAGGAGGCCACGGTGCAAAGCGTAGGGGGAGCTCGGTCTCCATTCCTAATTTTGACGAAGTTGGTCGCTGGAGTTTGGCTGAAGATGGAGGAAGAAGATGAAGTGGAAGTGGGGCTCGAAGGAACAAAATGAGGGGGGAAAGTGGAGGAAATGGATGGGAAAGAAGTTTCAGAGAGAGGTTGGGTTTTTGAATTTATTGTGGGATGGATTGTACAGGGTTGGACCTTTAGGTCTGCCCCCCCTACTCCCATGCAGCCATGGCAGAAGGGTGGGAAGGATGATCCCATGGATATTGGATCTGGGCTAGGTCGTGGACATCCTATGCATTCTACGTCATCTCTTGCCAAGGTCCTTTGACTCCGTGTGTTTGCAAGCCGACATTCCAATGGTGAAATCAGAAGTTAATGGAAACATAAATAATAATGTCCACTATATGGATCACAGTCGTTTAACTGTATGAGCCTACGCGTCCTCAAACAGCTATGCAGACTTCTTCCTCTCCAAGTTGAAGAAGTGTATCCTTGCCCGCCATCAAGCATCGCAAGCAAACAAAGTCACTTGGACCAATGTGGTCACCGTCCAAGAAGAGATGTGCTTATTCTTTACAAGTCATATATGCACCCTCTTGAGTAAAGGACAACGTACGTAATGGCATGTCGAGAGGTTGTAGAAGTGATAGGTTGTTCTCCCTCAAAGATGCATATTCTCTTCCTATTTGGGGTTTAATAAGGTTGGTGAGGCAAGGGGGAGAAGCTTAACTTTAACACCTGATGTCAGTTAGAACAGAATGATATGTCGCAATGGTGTTTAGAAGGAGAGGTATCCAACTATGACTAAGGGCGATGCAGGCCTTTAGATGTTGTTATATAAGCATCCTCCGAGTTCTCCTATTTCAGTCAAACGCCCAACCAGCAGATAACAATTAACTGAGTCAGATGTATAAATTGAAAAAAACTAACAACTGGAAAAATACGATCCAGGAGGCGAGATCCATAACCTAAACCCAATTCTAATGCGAGGCATTCCGTTGTTGCTATAAAATCCAATAGATTTATAACCCGCAACGTATACAGCAAGCAACAACAAATTTAACTGGTTGAGCCATCAGTACTTAAATGTATTGAAGTTAATTAGAAGTGGGTTGGTTGAGTGGCGAACCAGCGTTCCTTCCCCTATCCCTGAATCACTGGACAGCCCCTGCTGGTAGAGTTGTGGGAAAAGGGGCATGGAAGATAGTGAAATATACTAGAACGCACTACATAATAAATGCAAGAAACGAATCCATAATGCAAACACAAACTTGTCTAATATTAATTCTACTGAATCCAACATAGGAAAACATAAAGTACACACTTGTAAAAACTACAAGCCCGGGATACAGAAATATTACTCAGGTAATCAGGTAGCTAAACATAGTTAACGGGACATGCCCTAGATGCAATGACTCTGCATGGACTGCTAAATACTAATTTATAGATAGTGATCCTCCCAATCAGTGCTTTGTGGTGCATTTACTGGATAGGATGACGCCCATTGGAGGGGGGCTTACCGTCAAGGTACAGAATGTGTGAAGGTGACGTCTGTAGTGTACAGACGCGCTGAGAACGAAGACTGGCTTGACGTCGAGGCGGACGTAGAATACCAAGGGTTGCGCGGTGCTCAGGTCCAAACGGAGTCTCGGGGCCTGCGCGGGTGGCAGCTTCTGGCTGATCACGAACACAACACTCCGGAGGACAGACTGCTTAACACGTTCCTGGAAGGGCCTTATAGCCTGATAGGCCAGTCTAGTGTTGTTGTGGAAGATGTAGAGATTCATCCCGTTGTTGAAGTCCAGATGCAGCTTGCGGTTGGGATTCGTCACGTTGATGAGGAGTGTCACACCGGCGTTGAACACGTCGTTGTTGTCCACATCGGCGGACACTGCGGTGGCTGATACGATCTGGATGCGCGGATCGTGCGGCCGGACTATAGCGAAGGATATCAGGAAGGCGACGGCGCCAATGGTGACAGCTCCCATTAGGATCGCGAAGATGATCCCTACCGCCCAGGTCAGCCGGCTTGTTCGGGGTGGAGGGCGCATGCCCGCGCCCTCTTGGCGCTGTCTAGCAGGCTGTAGGTCACTCATGGCGCGCGTCTGCTAAATTTTACAGAAAAGAAAAAAAAACATTCAATTTATTATTATCAGTTCAGAAGATTATTATAGCACAAGTAAAAAAAACCAGTTTGTTATAACATGCTGATAAAGTAAACAAACGATTGACCAAGATTCTATGCTGATAAAGTAAAATCCAACCCGTTAATTTGGTAGAAGCATTCCTCGACGGGGTGATGGTTTAGACGTGGTTATGCGGCCGGGCTTCACCGGGAACGACGGTGTATGTATCACTGCGTTGAGTGAATTGTCGGACTGATGGCGTATTTTCTGTTGCCGATACGTGGATTGTGTGTCGGGGATCTAGGTATTTACTTGTACATGTTCTAATATTACTGGGTCAGGGAAGTTTTAATCTGAATTTAAAATTTAATCAGGATCGAATATGATATATGGTACCATACTACTCTACTGTATCGAGCTATTACATCGACAATTTTACTGGACGTTGTCGGTTATTACGAAGGGAATAATTTTGCTAGCCCTTTATTGGGCTTATTCATTTTATATTTTAATTCTTTCTCACGCTAGGTTTTAGCTTTAAAGAAATTCTTCTATTGAGTGGTCATTAATAATCTATTTTACTTTTCTTTCACTAAGTTTAATTAATCATCGGCAAAGAACATTTATATTTGATACTAAGTTGTTGATCACTTGTTTGTTCTATTGTAGTGTCGATACACAAAAGCTTGAAGGAACACAATCACATACAAGCCGTGCACCGCTAAACATCTATTTAATATTCCTCACTACTAGAAGACGTACTCTATGCAGAATTAAAGTTGAGGGTATCCACTATTTCTGTCCATGGTTGAAATTGGTATGTACTCGGCTTTCTAGTGTAGAACTGATATATCTGTCTATCGATATCCTTAATAACAAAAATCAAATGCAAAAATCTTTAATGACAAAATAGTATTATATCAAACTAATCGTTGGCGATAAAAGGAAGTAGATAGTGCCGGTAAATATTTAACTCAAGTCTAAAAATGACAGAAGTAGATTGATTTTAAAGCTGAAGATATAAACTGAGGATTGATCTTCAATTTCAACGACATTGAGATCTAAGAGACCTGGGTATTGTAAGTTGGTTTGACGGATGTTTCTGTTAAAGTGTTGCTACTGACATCATCTTCTGTATGTTCCGTCATGGAAGCCCAGTCCCGTGGCATTAAATTAAGGTGGAGGCGCTAGAAGAGGACAATCAGCGGTTAACGCCCAGTTCCTGTGGCATAAGGTGGAGGCGCTAGAAGAGGACAATGAGCGGTTAAGGGCTGTGGCGGACGAAGGAAGGCGTAAGGCTGTACTGGAATGGAGGCTTAGTTTGCTGGAGGAGAGAGCGGAGTACGAGGCGGGTTTGCTGCGCCGGAAGGTGGAGGAACTGGAGGCGGAGGTGGGAGGTTCTGAGGAGAGGAGGCTTGAGAATGAGGAAGAACTAATGGAGGTGCGGGTGAGGTTGGAAGAGTTAGAGGAGAAGGTGGCGCTTGAGGCAGAGGAGAAGGTGGCGCTTGAAGGCTGAGATATGTTAGGCCTTACTTGGTGGTGCTTGAAGGCTGCGATCTAAAACGGACGAGGAGGCATGCTAGGACGGTTTAGGGACACGGTTCGTCTGAGGGCCGGGGTGATGCTGAAAAACGGCAACATCAATCAAATACCATGGCCAATGTGCTCTCTCTCTACCTACGCTAGGTCGCCACACAACCGGCATCTGAGGAAGGTTACCACTACCCAACACGAGGCAGATCGATCGTCCCTCAATCATCCATGGCGGCGGCCCAAAGAACCAGTTCTACCTACTAATGGACACGAGAAACACCACCCTATATCTTACTACCGCAAGAGATCCTCGTGCTAAATCGGGGCAATAAAGTGAGTGCATTCAAGATGGTTTACCTCAGCAGCTTAGTCGTCGTTCCCTGTAACACGATGCTGGCGAGCGCTACACCTCCGATCCGGTGTGTTCCTCACCTTTGCTGATGCTTGGAGCCCGTTTTTCAGCGTGGCCGTCAACACGAAGGACAGCTTCTTCGGTCTTCCTTCGCAACTTTTCTCTCCTTGGGGTAGAAGTTCGAATGAGAAATACAGGAGGAACTGCGGACACAGGAGAAATGAACGGATAAAATCACCTTGCCCCTCGGTATCAGGCCCTGCGCAGCCCATACCATGCCCGTATCCTTTTTCCACAAGTAGAGTGATTCTTTAGCTTGGTCATAGGTTCACGCCAGTGCTTCTACTTCCACTTCTACACCGCCGATGTCGACAGGGTTTCATACCCATCAAAAGGGTTTGCGATTCATTTCGTAAAGGCTCAATTCCCCGCTCTCCCTCCTGTGCTGGCTGCTGCGATTCATTTCGTAAAGACTCAATCCATAAACTAACAGTAAGAGTTGTCTTTATTTAGGGCTTGTCTGGTTGGATGTAACTCCAACGAATTTCAAAACAGGAAATCATTTGTAATGAATTGGAACCGGAACATTTTCATTTGGTTTGTCGTAGTTGGAGCTCTTCTCTTTCGTTTGTTGCTGTTTCGTACGGCGTAAGTTGTTGATGAAGTTGGCGGAACACTAATCTGTTTACCATAATAAAGTTACCGAGTATCTGATCTTTACACCTTGATGTGGGATGATAAGAACACAGCACAGGTGTCAAATTTAATATTTACCGCTAATTACCAGATATCTGCTGCTTCGTCGGGAGAAAACGGCGGAAGAAAGCGCCCAAATCGGGCACAGTTGCTTTGCTCACTTTTGTAGGTGGTTAGACGGTGCCGGGTAGTTGATTCCCACACTGCGAACTGCAACGTCGTCCAACCAAATAAATAATTTTAGAGAAAAACGTGTGTTGCAACTCATCCACTTCGTTTACGGCTCAACCAAACGAGCCCTTAGAGACCTAATATCAAAGCAAAGAACACATAGTATATCTAAATGAATTGGGTTACAATTTCATTCTACAGTTGCCTTTATTTAGTGATCTACAAAAAAACTGTAATAACCTTAAAAACTAAACTTTAGTTAGATCATGAAAGAAATTATGTATGGTTAAGTCATACTAGATTTTATTTTGTATGGTTAAGCCATACTAGATTTTATTTTGTATTGTTACGCCATAATAGATTTTATTTTGTATTGTTAAGCCATAATAGATTTTATTTTGTATTGTTAAGCCATAATAGATTATATTTTGTATGGTTAAGCCACTTATGCAACAAATCTAGTATGACTTAACCGTACAAAATAAAATCTTCCAAGTTGTCACAAACTCATATAAATATTTTAGTTTGATGTCTAATATAACAAACCATCATGAATTGAACTTGGAAAAACTAATCTTAGGCTGGATATTGTCATTCTGAAAAAATTATATATGCAATAAATTATGATCAATTTAATGTCAAATCATCCTTGAGATGGAAATAGATTCCAATATTACATCTCATCTCAATATACAAACATATATATATATATATATATATATATATATATATATATATATATATATATATATATATATATATATATACACGCACACACATATATATACACACACATATATATATACATACATATATATATATATATATATATATATATATATATATATATATATATATATATATATATATATATATATATATATATATATATATATATATATATATATATATATATATATATATATATATATATATATATAGAAGAAGATCTCCCCCCGCTCCCGTTTCGGAGATGACAGATTAGTTCATGAGAAAACAAAACAGAGTCACGGGAATGCATATCAACCGAGCCGTTCCACACCGTTGTAGCTATAGCATCAAAAGCTAGAACTTACCTAAATCTTTTGAACCCAATGGTCAAGTGATCCAATGAGATATTTTTACCCTAGGAAAAGGGTCCCGCCGGTGTGGGATCAGGTCAGGGGTGTATTTCCGTCACAAGCCTCGTTGCTGTTGAACACGATTTCTTTCAATCTTCTTACAATTAGATGTTCCAGAGTGTCGTTAGGAGTAAATATGTGCGTCCATTATTATGCAATTGTGGTAGGCATATCAACTATTTGAGTATATGTGTCTATGATGTTGATGTAATACACTTCCCTTCACATTATTCCATGTGTTTTCAGATGATTAAATGCATGCTTCTAGTATGCTCGTCTGTACTACGCCTTCATTGGGTTTTGCATGAAAAGTCTATCATTGTGGGGGTCATACTTCATGTGACCTTGTCAGAAATGTATAAAGTCATCTTCTAGTCGTTGATCATGGACAATTATGCCAATCCTATTTTCGATGTTCTATTCTAACACCCGACTAACAATGGTCGAGTGCAACTGCGTGAAAAGTCTATCATTTCAGCCGAGTGCACGAGGAGGTGAGATGCCGAGATGGCGCTGTGTGAGACGGCTTGGTGATTTGTCGTAGTGCCGCGAGATGCGGCATGGTCGTGTAAAATTGAACAACTACTAGCCAGTCGTGGGCATAGAGCAAGTCTTGGATCGTGCTGTTGATTTAGTCATAGATAGTGGCATGTTTTTAGGCAGTTAGTGGTATTAGATGTGGAGAGATTATCTCTGTCACAATCATGGAGTAACTAAAAAAATACTACGAGTAACTGAGAAAGGACTACGAGTAACTGACAAAACATTACGAGTAAATGTGACAATATTGCGAGTAACTGTGACAATAATGCAAGTAAATGAAAAAAACCTGCGAGTATCTGTAATAGCAGTTAGAGTAACTGTGAAAACACTGCGAGTAACTGTCACAACTCTGTGAGTAACTGAACAAACAATGCGAGTAACTGAAAAAAGCCTGTGAGTAACTGAAACAAGCCTGCGAGTAACTGAACACTGCAAGTAATGGTTGAGTAACTGAACAAACACTACGAGTAACTGTCACAAACCTGCGAGTAATTGAACAAACACTGCGAGTAACTATCACAACCTTGCGAGTAACTGTCACAACCCTAGAGTAACTGAAAAAGCACTGCGAGTAACTGAGAAAGGACTACGAGTAATTGAAAAAATCATGCGAGTAACTGTCACAACCCTGGAGTAACTGAAAGAACACTGCAAGTAACTGAGAAAGGACTACGACTAACTGAAAAGACATTACGAGTAACTGTGACAATACTGCGAGTAACTGTGACAATAATGCGAGTAACTAAAAAAACCCTACGAGTAACTGTAATAGCAGTTAGAGTAACTGCGAAAACACTGCGAGTAACTGTCACAACCCTGCGAGTGACTGAACAAACAATGCGAGTAACTGAAAAAAGCCTGCGAGTAACTGAAACAAGCCTGCAAGTAACTGAACACTACAAGTAATGGTTGAGTAACTGAACAAACACTGTGAGTAACTGTCACAAACCTGCGAGTAACTAAACAAACACTGCGAGTAACTGTCACAACCATGCGAGTAACTGAACAAACACTGTGAGTAACTGAAAAAACTATGTGAGTAACTGAGAAAGGACTACGAGTAACTGAAAAAACCCTACGAGTAACTGTCACAACCCTGGAGTAACTGAAAAAATACTACGACTAACTGAGAAAGGACTACGAGTAACTGAAAAAACATTGCGAGTAATTGTGACAATACTGCGAGTAACTGTGACAATAATGCGAGTAACTGAAAAAATCCTATGAGTAACTATAATAGCAGTTAGAGTAACTGCGAAAACACTACAAGTAACTGTCACAACCCTGCGAGTAACTGAACAAACAATGCGAGTAACTGAAAAAAGCCTGTGAGTAACTGAAACAAGCCTGCGAGTAACTGAACACTGCAAGTAATGGTTTGAGTAACTGAACAAACACTACGAGTAACTGTCACAAACCTGCGAGTAATTGAACAAACACTACGAGTAACTGTCACAACCCTACGAGTAACTAAACAAACACTGCGAGTAACTGAAAAAACCATGCGAGTAACTGAAAAAACCCTGCGAGTAACTAAAAAATCCTGCGAGTAACTGAAAAAAGCATGCGAGTAACTGTGAAACACTACGAGTAACTATGACAACAATGCGAGTAACTGAACGAGCACTACGAGCAACTCAAATAATAGTTAGAGTAACTGTGAAAACAATACGAGTAACTGAAAAGCACTACGAGTAACTGTGACAACCCTGTGAGTAACTGAACGAGCACTACGAGTAACTCTAACAGCAATAAGAGTAACTGTGATAGCCTAGAAAAGAAATACTATGATTCAAGCTGTTGTTGGATTTCCTTGCATGGCTCGTTCTAGTTGGAGTGAAGATTTATACAATTTATCTCTGTCCAAGAAGGACGAAGAATAGACCCAAAGAAGACATAAGTGAAGAAAGTAAGCAAGAATGATATAAGACAAATCTCTTTGTATCAGTTCTTTTTTTCTGCGGAATGGAAGAAGAGGACTAAGAAGATAACAAATTCATCCTCCTCTTTTCCACTAACTCTTGGATCAAGAGATTGAATCTGCTTGGGCAAACCACAAGTAGTTGGCAACTAGTTGTTGGTTGCTCCGTCATCTTATTGTTTATAGCAGGAAGTGCTAGCCATCCATCTGCACTAAGCTCACAATGAACTTCCTGGGACACAGACTCTGTTGCATTGTCACCTTTGACTGTAATTCGTAGTCACTTCATCCAAGTAAACATTCCATTTCTAATACAGAAAAATCCTTGGCAGCATCGCAAGCACCTTCTCATGAAGAACTAAGAGTAACTGTAAGTACACTAAGAATGACTGTAAGAATACTAAGAGTAACTGTGACAACAGAGAAAAGTAACCATGTGATTCAAAAAAGTAACTCTTATACTTTTTAAAAGTAACTCTAACAGAGGAAGGTAAAACATGTATCATAAAAATAATGTGTATGGAACACAGAGTAACAGGGAAATCTTGTAAGTAACTGTATGAACACGAAAGCAAGTGTTCTATTTCAAAAAAAAGTATCTATATTAGAACTCACTGACAAATAAAAGAGATGAAATCGTCAGCAATAAAGTAATTATAAGAACACCTAGAGTAACTGTAAGAGAACTATGAGTAACTGTGACAACATAAAAGTAACTATGTACATTATTCTTGAGTAACTGAGAATAATGCTTGAGTAACTGATAGTAATGCTTGAGTAACTGATAGTAATGGTTGAGTAACTGAAAAAATCATGTGAGTAACTATCACAACCCTGGAGTAACTGAAAAAACACTTCGAGTAACTGAAAAAGGATTACGAGTAACTGAAAAAACACTGCGAGTAACTGTGACAATATTGCGAGTAACTGTGACAATAATGTGAGTAACTGAAAAAATCCTACGAGTAATTGTAATAGCAGTTAGAGTAACTGCAAAAACACTACGTGTAACTAAAAAAACACTGCGAGTACCTGTCACAACCCTGCGAGTAACTAAACAAACACTGCGAGTAACTGAAAAAAGCATGCGAATAACTGAACAAGCCTGCGAGTAACTAAAAAAAGCCTGTGAGTAACTGTGAAACACTACGAGTAACTATGACAACAATCGAGTAACTGAATGAGCACTACGAGTAACTCAAATAGCAGTTAGAGTAACTATGAAAATAATACGAGTAACTATGACAACAATGCGAGTAACTGAATGAGCACTATGAGTAACTCAAATAGAAGTTAGAGTAACTGTGAAAACAATATGAGTAACTAACAAAGCACTATGAGTAACTGTGACAACCCTGCGAGTAACTACAAGGTTAAAGTAACTGCGAAAACACTACGAGTAACTGTCACAACCCTGCGAGTAACTGAACAAACAATGCGAGTAACTGAAAAAAGCATGCGAGTAACTGAACACTACAAGTAATGGTTGAGTAACTGAAAAAACACTGTGAGTAACTGTCACAAACCTGTGAGTAACTGAACAAACAATGTGAGTAACTGAAAAAACCCTGCGAGTAACTGAAACAAGCCTGTGAGTAACTGAAAAAATACTGCGAGTAACTGTGAAACACTATGAGTAACTACGACAACAATGCGAGTAACTGAATGAGCACTACGAGTAACTCAGATAGCAGTTAGAGTAACTGTGAAAACAATACGAGTAACTAACAAAGCACTACGAGTAACTGTGACAACCCTACGAGTAACTACAGGGTTAGAGTAACTGTAAAAACACTGCGAGTAACTGTCACAACCCTGCGAGTAACTGAACAAACAATGCGAGTAACTGAAAAAGGCATGCGAGTAACTGAAACAAGCATGTGAGTAACTGAACACTGCAAGTAATGGTTGAGTAACTGAAAAAACATTGCGAGTAACTGTCACAAACCTGTGAATAACTGAACAAACAATGCGAGTAACTATCATAACCCTGCGAGTAACTGAACAAATACTGCGAGTAACTGAAAAAACCATGCGAGTAACTGAATTGAAAGTAACAGAATGCTTGAGTAATTGAAAAGTAATGTTTGAGTAACTGAGAGTAATGGTTGAGTAATTGATAGTAATGGTTGAGTAATTGAAAAAACCATGTGAGTAACTGTCACAACCCTGAAGTAACTGAAAAAACACTGCGAGTAACTGAAAAAGGTCTACGAGTAACTGAGAGTAATGGTTGAGTAACTGAAACTAATGCTTCAGTTACTCGCATTGTTTTTTAGTTATGCTTTGAATGTTGTAAGAGTAACTCTGAAACCACTACGAGTAACTGATACAAACATGCGAGTAACTGAACTGAAAGTAACAGAATGCTTGAGTAATTGAAAAGTAATGCTTGAGTAACTAAGAGTAATGGTTGAGGAACTGAGAGTAATGGTTTATTAACTGAGAGTAATGGTTGAGTAATTGAAAAAACCCTGCGAGTAACAGTCACAACCCTGGAGTAACTGAAAAAACAATGCGAGTAACTGAAAAAGGTCTACGAGTAACTAAAAAAACACTGCGAGTAACTGTGACAATACTACGAGTAACTGTGACAATAATGCGAGTAACTGAAAAAGCCCTATGAGTAACTATAATAGCAGTTAGAGTAACTGTGAAAACACTACGAGTAACTGAAAAAACACTGCGAGTAACTGTCACAACCCTGCGAGTAACTGAACAAACAGTGCGAGTAACTGAAAAAAGCCTGTGAGTAACTGAAACAAGTCTGCGAGTAACTGAACAAATAATGTGAGTTACTGAAAAAGCACTACGAGTAACTGTGACAACCCTGTGAATAATTGAACGAGCACTACGAGTAACTCTAACAACAATAAGAGTAACTCTAATTGGAAATTTCCTTTTTCTCCCCTGCTTTTGAGGCTCCAATTTAGGGATTCTGGCATTCTTGATCTCCTCTTACACCTTCATCTGGTAGGGCGAATTAGTCGGATCTCCTCCTCCTCTACTCCTATTGTTGTATTATTCTGCTGTCGGTGGCAGGATAAGAGCACAGTCTTCTTCATCCCAAGCCACCGACCCACTGACACATGCTAGTTAGTTGATGCTCTAGCTTCTCGGTTCATTGATTCATTCCCCGATGCTTATCCGGGTGAAATGATGATATGGCCTTCCCCAGTAGACCACATACAGAGATACCTTGCAGTTGCTATAGCTTAGCTGGCAGTTTGGGTCTTATGGTCCGTTCCTTCTCTTTCGAACAATGGATGTGGCACAAGGGGAATGTTATTGAATGCACTAGTACGAAGATGGATGGATACATACTAAGGGTAACTGTAAGAACACTAAGAGTAACTGTAAATATACTAAGAGTAACTGTAAGAACACTAAGAGTAACTGTGACAGCAGAGAAAAGTAACCCTGTGATTAAAAAAAGTAACTCTTATACTTTGTAAAAGTAACTCTAACAGAGAAAGGTAAAACACGCATCACAAAAATAATGTGATATGGCTTTCCCCAGTAGACCGCACAAAGAGATACCCCACAGTTGCTATATCTTATCTGGAAGTTTGGGTCTTCTGGTCCATTCCTTCTCTTTCGAACAACGGATGTGGCACAAGGGGAATTTTATTGAATGCACTAGTACAAAGATGGATGGATACATACTAAGGGTAACCGTAAGAACACTAAGAATTACTATAAATACACTAAGAGTAACTGTTAGAACACTAAGAGTAACAGTGAAAACAGAGAAAAGTAACCCTGTGATTAAAAAAAGTAACTCTTATACTTTAAAAAAGTAACTCTAATAGAGGAAGATAAAACATGTATCACAAAAACAATGTGATATAGCCCTCCCTAGTAGACCGCACACAGAGATACCCCGCAGTTGCTATAGCTTAGCTGGAAGTTTGGGTCTTATGGTCCATTCCTTCTCTTTCGAACAACGGGTGTGGCATAGGGGGAATGTTATTGAATGCACTACTACGAATATGGATGGATACATACTAATGGTAACCGTAAGAGCACTAAGAGTAACTGCAAATACACTAAGAGTAACTCTAAGAACACTAAGAGTAACTGTGACAACAGAGAAAAGTAACCCTGTGATTCAAAAAAGTAACTCTTATACTTTGTAAAAGTAACTCTAACAGAGGAAGGTAAAACATGTATCACAAAAACAATGTGTATTCCAAGTTGATTTGTAAATTTCATTTTGCTTTTTATTATTCTAAGTTGATTTATAAATTTCAGTTTTCTTTTTATTATATCATGATGGTGGAAGGTTTGTATAAGATCAATTTTTTATTTAGATGGAATCGTATGCTGCCCTTATATTTAGATTTATTATATTAATTAGTTGTAACCACTACTTGGAAATGTCTATTGGTTGTTTCTTTACATATTTGTACAATATACATTTTCGTTAGTACAACCGATTTATTGGTTGTTTCTTTATTGCCCAATGCAAGATACAATTTTTTATCGAAAGGATAGTCGGATCCCCATCAACGCAACAACTTTGCCTTAAGATAGCACAAGACTATCGGGTTCTGCGTACACTCGTTTCTAAAATATACCACTGCGACGCCCCAAACACTAGTTTATCTCCAAAACGCCTTGGCGGTGGCATCGGACGCAACGGCCAGAGCCCTCTGAGCGCTCTGCGCTGTGGCCGAACCCGCACAGGCCGTGGTGCATAAAGAAGGCACCGTCGACAACCTCATCTCTTACCTCTCCTCTGATGGCTCATAGGCTGGACCCGACCATGGACCGGCTCGCGGAAAACGAGTCTGGGATGAAGCAGCTGATCAACAACCCCACCGCGATCAGTGTCCTCATCAAGATGGTGTTTGGTGTCTCCGCACCTGACCACGGAGGAAGCGAGCACGCCGTACAGACACTTCCCTCGCCTGCCTCACGTCACCGGCAGTCAGGGCAGAGGCAGTCAACGTCGGCATCCTGTCGCAGCTCCTGCTGCTATTGTAGAGCCAGTGCGGGTCCAAGTCCAATAACAAGGTGAGATCATTGCTCAAGCTGCTCAACTCCATGTGGGCCGACGATGCCAGGCGCTGCCGGGAGTGATTCACTTATGCAAGGACCGGCCCGACCAGAGTGGCAAACCAAGTTCTGTCAGATTAGGTCCCGTTACTCGTTCTTCTAGTGGACCGAAGGAAGGGACCGATGCAGGAAGTATTGGATAATAGATTGAGAGGAAGGTCGTGACAAAAGTTGAGGCCGCACTGAAACAGAACGATCCAAATTCAAGCCAACGTAAGCTCATATCTCTGGACACCGTGATACTGCAGTTGGTGGAGGTGATCGGAAATCATGTTTTGGGTTTTGGGGGTGGTAGAAGGAGAAGAACAGGATAACTGGAAGATCAGAATTTCAGATGTTGTGGTCGCAAGCAGAGTGAGGACGGCAGAGCGAAGACGAATCGGAAAGCTTTAAGTGGCTTTTTTTACGGTCGATGCCACCGCGCCTCTGTCGCCGGGTAACATAACTAATATACCCGCGCGGACATTCAACAAATTGCCATATATATATATATATACATACATATATATATACATATATATATACACACACTATAAGAAACTATAACAATAACGACGGAAAATGAAGGTCGTAATTGTGGAAAAAGTCACCGTTATAACTATTAAGGAGGGGGGAAATAAGTCGTTGCATGTTGTCGTTATTGATCTTGTCATTATTATTAATAACAACAACATATTTCGTTCCATCATTATAATCAACAACGACGGATAATATATGTTATCACTAATGGATATAACGTCAACTTAAACTTTTTGTCATAATTAACAATTACGGTGAAATAATTCTGTCATAAATATCAACAAGGACCACTTTGTCGGTACTTTCATCAAGGTTAATTAAGGCGAAAAACTTCTGTCGTAAATACTTTTGGTGATATACATTGCTCGAGCTATAGTTTTCAAAATGTATGCATCCTATCTTGCAAACATAACTCGTTAATAATAGCTATCTAAGATACACAATTGGACAAATACATAGAAAATCCACAAATCTTTTCTTTTATTATTAACAAATGTTAATTTACATAGTGGAGGACATGGGCCTTTGCCACCTTCAATAAGTTACCAAATACAACATAAAAAGTAACTTGTTTTGGTCTTACAAGTGTGCATCTCCCCCCCTTTCTTTCTTTTTTCTCTAAAACTGAAAAATGTACAAGAGTGTATAGGGTAGGAGGCCTATATTTAATATAGAAAAAATCAGCTCAATGAATATCACATCTATACAAGATCAACAGGAAAAAAGTTTTCAACATAAAGCAGATCTGAACCAAAGTTTCTGAAGAACTTTTAAAAAGAGCAATTGTTGATAGTAAGCTCATCTTGAATACAAAGAGTATCACCAACTCAGTAGGTAGCTTATAGTCACAAGAAACACCAAACCCAAGTCTAATTCGAAGCCTTAGGTTTAGATAAAAAAGAAGCCATTCTATGTGACATCTCGATACTCCAAGCACTCCAAAACTGAGTTTGAGATCCTAAAAAAAATATTATAAGAACTCATCAAAGAAGAGTTGATTAGAAATGTATGTATATATGTACAAGAACACTAGCAAGCCATAGTAGAAAACTCCAAAATATCAGCAAAAAGAATCTGTACACAAGGCTTCATAAAAGTAAATGAACATGACAACTGTTCAATGCCTAACAACCCAAGCTAGTCAACTTGAACTACAACTCCAAGCAATCAACATGAAATGTCAAGTCTCAAGGCTGAAAATAGTAGCTCGTGTGCTGTTTACAATAGGTAAACGAAGGCCTTTCCAGAAGCTAATTGTAAACGGAGGCCTTTCCAGAAGCTAAGATGGTGTGTACATTAAATCAGATAGGAAAAGAAAAGTGTAAAGATACGGAAATTAAAAAGGTCACAAGTAGTTAGCGGATATCTAATTAGATATTTTCTTCTTAATTAGATACTTTTGGTTTGGAAGCTTCAACCCCCCCCCCCCCACACACACACATATAAAACCCATATGCTCCTCCAGACCGACTATACAATATTTACTAACGGCACACTAAAGGATGAGGATAGATACATTTATGTAGTATGAGTCTAATGAATGTCCAGTTTGATTGAAATAATGAACGATTTTATATCTTATTTGTTCTTTTCCGAATGTAAGACTTATGATGAAAATATTACCTGCATTTCAAATAATAAAAACAAATGTATCAGGAATCAAGATAAGAGTCTGGTTGCAGTTTCAACGTATATATTAAAAACATTTAGTGAATATATGTAGCAAGCCACTTTTACAAACAACTCAAACATCATCAACAAAATCATATAAAATGAGCAAGAACTATAAACATTAGGCCTGCATTCACGAAAGTTCTGAGTATAACCAAAGGTATGATACAAAACTATTATGAAATATGTTGACGTCATCATAGATAAACAAGAGAATATGTTTATAGCATCCTGTACTAATGCTACCCCATTACTAGAATGGATGATTCTTATGGTTTGCGTACAAAATAGTAGACTAACAAGTTCTTGAACTGGTTCATGAATATGCTTAAAAAATTC
Organism: Alisma plantago-aquatica; assembly: GCA_963693085.1. Classification (NCBI taxonomy): domain Eukaryota; kingdom Viridiplantae; phylum Streptophyta; class Magnoliopsida; order Alismatales; family Alismataceae; genus Alisma; species Alisma plantago-aquatica. The sequence continues at coordinate 1,316,885,774 of OY856410.1, read as the reverse complement.
AGACGATTAAATAATTAAATAGAATTAGTTAAGACATAATAAGCATACAAGTATCACCATTCAAATGTAAGGAGAAACGTCGAGGTTCACAGAAAATAGAATTTCAGAGAAATGGTGAGTTGGTGACACATTTCTGGATTAAAAACAACTTTAGATGTTGACATGGCTCAATATTCATTATGAGAACCAATTAGGATGTCAAAGTAGCATCCTAATTGACAACTCAAACAGCTGAAAATATAGCAGCAAGCCACTTTTGCAAGCTGAAAATTGACACACTGCTGGATTAAAGACAACTTTAGATGTTGACATGGCTCGATATTCATTATGAGAACCAATTAGGACGTCAAAGTAGCATCCTAATTGACTGCTCAAACAGCTGAAAATATAGCAGCAAGCCCATTCGTCCCTCCCTCCCTTAGTTGCCCCTCCATCGACCCTCCATGTGCACCTAACAAGGAACAACCCCCCAATGTTCCACTGTCACCATCAGTAACCCCTTGCCACCAGCGTTAACCTTTACAGCCACAACCATAATCCAGTAGCCCAAACCATCACGCACAACAACCCCACCCAACGCCTACACTAGTATCCTCTCGGACCTCTCCAGCCCCATTCATAACTCAACAACCACACCATAACCAAGCAAATACCAATACAAAACCACTCTGACATCACCTTGTTCCACTGCCAACTACAACAACATCCTTATCCAACCCTCCACTATGACATCACCTTATAAATAAGTACCAATATTACGTGTATTCTTTGTCCACAAAGATAGTGAACCAAGAAGAGTTGAAAAAAATTCAAGACAACCATGGAGGCACAATTGAAGACATTCCTCAAATGCCTTAATTTGATACTGCAAATCAGACAATGCATACATATATATAAGCCAGAATGTCCCATACCCCAACATTAACGCCATTGTAGGTGGTCTCAACTTAGCAATGTGGGTAACTAGGTATACGTCAGAGTGTATCAAGAAGCAAGATGTAGTTGATTAAATAGGGGAGTGTAATCTTGAGGTACTTCCAAATTGGTTCCATGATCTCAAGAAGTATTTTGGACTGTGTCATCGACTAAAAGATGTTCATAAGCTGCTTGCAATGCTCTTCTGTTTAGTTCACAAGCACTCCTATGTTTAGTTCACAAACTAAAGCAAGACACTGTGAGGTGGGAGGCTCTGTGGGCTATCATGAAGTCAATAAAAAAAACTAACTTTGGGTTACCTAGAGACCAGATACCAGACTTGAAGCCATAAGGTATGTCCGCAAGGAGCTCTGGGCACATGTAAACCAGATATCAGACTTAATTTGGTCCACCATATTAGCCTAATGAAGGAAACTTCTACTTTATGGATCCAATAGAAGTATGCAACTATGAGAGTATACATGCTTCTGTCCTGCAACCAAAGGTATTGAGTCAACATTAGAACCTACATCTAGAGTGATAGAAGCCTCTCATGGCAATTATCAATTGTAAAAGTCTCAAATAGCTTATTCCATTCCCAAATTCTTGAACTGGAGTTCATCAATTCAGCAACATAGATGCCAGTTTGCTTCTGAGGTTGCCCACTCACAGAAGAAGCCCAGCCAAAACCCAATAGGGATAAAAACCTTCACAAAAAATTACCCAATTTGTCTACATTTTCAACATTAACCAATAGGGATAAAAGCCTACCTATTTTCAACTATCTCCCCAATGAAGGGTTCCTAGGGGCAAACAACATTGTATTACTTGTACATTCCATGAAGTTTATAATGAAGTAGAATTTTGGGGTTTCCTCGGTTAATTTATTATTCATTGTCTGTGATTTTGTGTTGAAGTCTCTTGGTTGTAATTCATTATCAAAGTGATCTCAACTCTTGCTTCATTGAACAATCTAACACGATCTGACATTATCAAGCGTTATGTGAGGGGTGACACTATCCCTCAAGTGGTTGATGAGCATTCTTTCACCAACATGATGTATAGAACATGTGATCCTCTCTTCCAATTTCCCACCATGAACACTGGAGAACCTTTTGGGAATATCTCCCAAATGTTCCTTCATTAGATCGATGTGTAGGAGCTAAGCTTAATCTAACTAGGGTGGCAGGTGTCGAGTTTAAAGTGTCTTCTCTAGTACTCTTGTCTATAGATTTGAGCTTAAATGCAGCTGTTCGTCATAGTTTTCTATGCTGTTATAAGGATAAGACTATGTTTGATGACATCGGGCCTTTGAATAGGATCAAAATCTCAGATCCTTTTAAATGTGCTCTTTACTGTCAATGTTCAGGTCTTCTATGCCATTCCTTGTGCCTTTCTGCCAATCTAATGTGCTTTGTCAAAATCATATAGATGTGTGGTTTGAATATGAACATTTGTAGTTAAGTAATGTTTATAACATTTTAAGGCACATTAACATATGTGGTCATGGGACTCAAAATAAGCTTAAAACAAAAATGAGTGATTCAATCCCCAAAATAATTAGGGTCATCCAGCATGATGGAACACTTAGGGTGGTAAACTTGGCTTTGGGTGGTTTTTGAGAAGTCATTGGGGGCGGTAGTGGCAAAGATGACACTATGGTCCTAAGTGTGTCGGACATGCAATTGTTCTATCCTCTGCAAACACGCGTCAATAGTTGTCTGATTTTACATCATCACGACATGTCTTTAATGTATAATTATAGAATGCACTTCCATCAATAATAAATAATGCAGTAGAATATGGATTATATAATTTGAAACAAAAATAGTCAGTATCCCAAAGATAATGTTTTGTATTTTATTTTCCACTAAATTTATTTTGATTGAGATATGCTCATCAAAATATGGGAAAGCCCAACTAGTTTCCTACTTGGTTAATATAGAACATTTATGATAGTGTCCTAGCATCTGTGGCTTGGACATATCTTAGTCATGAAAAAACAAAATAGGGAAACAAGAGATATATACATAATAGATGCTACAAAAAGTGTTGCATGAACTCATTCACATTGCAATATATGCCTCTGTAGAAGGATAGTGTGAACCAACCTCTTCAATTGGTATTGTGTCTAATTTTGATGATGGAGATGACAACCTACTACTTAGTACAGAGTATGATTCTAGGGATATAAGTTTCTAGGGGTCCATTTTTCACTATAAAGCACATAGAGAAGAATTGGAATTTTTATAGAATTAGTATGCTAAATCTGTAGCAAGCGAAATGGACTAAGGAATCACATACCTTCTTTGAACTTAAATCTTCAATGCAATCAAGTTGTATTTTTAATGGACACCTTTTGCATTCCATTAGCAGCAAACATGAGTGGACAATGGTTGGCTTTAGGAAGAACACATGCTCTCCTACCCAAAATAAAGGTTGAGAAATATAAAGTTGGCATAAGATGAGTGTGGTAATCAACACAACATCATCATCTTCTATAATTATAGTTGATGATGAATTTCATGAAAATTGAGAGGAGGTTGGATACCTTATGAAATGGGCCAAAGAATGTTAGAAGAGAATGTGATTAAGAAAATACAAATGTCATATTGTATAGATATTCTCAGTTGCTTTCAACAATTGTAGCTTTGAAATCTAGGATCTTTCTTGTTGTGGGTTAGTTGGGTAACACTTTTTTCTTCACGGTGAACTCAAGCTGAAGCCTACATGAGAATTGAGGGTCCTGTTATCAGAAAATGGCAATTTGGTTATTGTAAGTAATTGTAAATCACATTCACATGCATTGGATAAACCATATAGTGTCTTTGGTGTCATTAATCATACAAATTGAAAAAAAGAAAGAAAGAACATAGTACAACTATATGGAGGAAAATGGCTAGAATAAAGTGATGAAACGCTCCACCAAAAAAAATAGTACCTTGGACTAGAACAATAAATAAAGACGTACTTTTGGATTGACAGACCTCATTGAATAATGACCAGAGTGAGTTAAGTCTTGCACAATATTGTGTGGAACCTCATTCGCTTTACAATGAACATTAGGAGGAATCATATGAGACAGAATGAGCATCAAATAAGATGACTTTTATAGGAACCAAATAAAGGAATTGGAAAGAATAAAACAAAAGTAGAAGGAACGTGGTTCCATTTATGATAAACATGAAGAAATTGCTGAACAACATAAAAAAGGTGGTCGAGATAAACTAGATGGGCAACAAAACCCCATATGTTGGGTCTATGATAAGGCAGAAGATATAGGGTGTAGAATGGAGGGACGTTATCCTTCTACAAAAGTGGGGCATATAATCAATTTTAGCATGATAGCTACTCAGTAGACCTTTAAGTTTTATTGGTAACATACCTTGCATTGCAGAGAGCACCAGAGTTGTCTATAGTCAAAATTCAGGGTGCTAACAGGTACTTGCACCTTCAACGACAACTCAATGTATGTGTGGATATTGGAAGGGACTAGACTAGTGTTCAAGTCATAGCTCCTCACTGTCCTACTTCAGCCCACTCTCCTCCTCATGGAGGTGCAGTTTCGAGTACCAAATCCTGTGATACAGAGTCAAAACCACCAGAATTAACAATATAAAAACTTAAGAGTAACAAAATTTCCCTGAAAAATGTCGCATTGGTTTCAATGTTGCGTCCCTGAGGATGGATACATGGTGCATGTCTATCAAGGAGGATGGAGTCATAAGAAGCATTGGTTAGAATAGATGAAAGACTGAGAAATGAAAAATTAGAAGAAGCGGACAAAATCTACAACATATACCTGAGCAGGCATGTGAAGGTGATTCCAGAAAATTGAAACTGGGATTTTGAAGTCAATCCTTATGTACCATTCTTCCATATCATTGCAGTAGCAGAGAGGGCAACAAAAATTGATTCTTACTATGTTGTGAGACCTTTGTATGGGCATTTTCATGTGTAATGATAACCCTACTACCGCAGGAATAATGCAGACCATGAGAACTGAAAAAATTATCAAATAGTTTTATATATATATATATATATATATATATATATATATATATATATATAACTAAGTGGAGTATCATTAACATATCCAATGTTACAAACTTAGTGGAGTATCATTAACATATCCAATATTGTAACATAATTTCGATAATAAGTACCAAATAGTTCTATATATATAACTGAAAGTGGTCAAATGAAACTAAGCAAAAAGGATTGAAAGCGGGCATCACTTCAACTATATGGAAGAAAGAAAAATATACTATAGAACAAAATATGTTGTTCTGGTAGCATGTTTATCACTCCATGCTTCTCTACTGAGAACCACTTCCAACACATCTCAAAGAAAAAAGAAGGGTGTGCATGTTTATTAAAACATAACCCAAACCCCAAAATGAAACTAAATTTATGATCACAAAAAATAAGCCCAGATCTGTGTTTATCCAAAATTAGGCAGCTCCATGGGCATTTCTAAACTAAGTGAAGGCATTAACCACTTGTGTCCTTATCATTCAGTCTTTAGGGACTTATGAGAAGATCTTGGAAAATACTACATGTAATCCACTATAATTGCCAGCTCCAAATGGATGACTAACAACAACTCTATCATACAACACCTTGCCAGAGATAGGTCATCAGATCACTGTCCCCTATTGATGATGGACTCAACGGGGAAGAAAGAACATCCATGAGCTCCTTTCACTTTCAAAAAAGTGTGTCTTGAGCACCTTGGTCGTTGGTATGACAAGGGAGATTGGAGAAGAAAGAGTGGGGTGGATGGCGTGCATGATCACGAATCATCATGGTAGGATGGTAGTAGCTTGTAAATCATAGATTCAGATTGATTCACAGTATGAAGTAGGGATGAAGGCAATGGTGATTTTGCTGAAGTTAATGAGGGATTGAGGTCTTAGGGTGAGTTATGTGGAAACAGATGACACCAAGTTGGCACTGTGATAACAAGTGAATTCATTGTGAATTGGATTTTTTGGATGCCTGGATGGATTTTTTTGGCACATTGGATTTATGAGGGTGATATTGAAAACATTTATTGGGGAGGTGATGCATCTATGGAAGCCTATATTGTAGTCATGTTCTAATAAGGATAGAAACAATGAATGGATGGTTCCTCATCAACTGAATGGGTGATGCCTGATTAATGTACACAACGTCTTGGATACCGGGAAGGTGCAGAGTACAAGCTATATTCTCAGACTCCAAAGGCAAATGGGTAAAGGGAGGCACTACCAGGGGCCAAGGTGTAGATCCTTAGGAGGGAGAACTCCTAGCTCTGCTTGGAGGGACGACACAATCATAGTGATATCAGTTCAGTATCTACATATCAGCAAGCGACTCCAGTTTAGAAATGGAGTTCATCACATACAAGGAGGAGTGCCCTATGAAGTATAATGGATATTTTTCTCCCATATTTTCAACAAAATAACGACATGTTGAGACTTTCTGCTGATTGGTTTATGCAGGATGATATCAACTCTATAATGACACAAGCAAGATAGATAACAACGCACTAGAACATGTTGACATTTGGGAATTTTTAACACATTATAAATAATTAACATATAGCATGGATATTTAAAAGAGCTCAATCACTTGAAAAAGAATTTGTAGTAAAGCAACATCAGATGAAAGGAATGAATTAAATCAAAGCTCTAAGACAACAAACATTTAGTTGTTCTCACCATAATAGATGCTACATTCTTGAGTGGCCATTTTTGTTTACTTTCACATAATAGAAGCTACAATCATGTCATCCTTTAAGGAGTCTATGAAGATGATGTAGCCTATTGCTATCTACATTCTTGAGTGGCCATTTTTGTTCACCTGCAACCTTCAATTGCACCATTTTCTGCTGTAGATCAAACTGGATGAAAAAGGTGGGGCAGGAATCGACCATATGGATGCTAGAATCAAGTGAGAAAAGTAAATAAAAAAATACCTAAGCTGGGACAGGAAATGACCAGATCTGGTAGTTGTCCATCTCTAGGTTCTACTGAATAAAAAGAAATATTCATAGCTCTCAGGTGAGTTATGAAGATGTTGAAGAATGTCAGAATTTCGAAGATGTTGCAAAATGTCAAAATGTTAAACAAATCCAACAACTGGACATACCTACCAAACTTATTGAGAATACATCAACTCCTTATGCCTGCTTTGTAAAGAAATAACTACATTAACACTCATTCCATAGCCTTAATTTTATTAGGAATTGAAACTAAAATGACTAGTGGCGTGCATATTCTACTATAATATTTCTTACGTGACTAAACTCATGGATTTTGGTTCTGAGTATGTTGAGACTGAGAATTCTGTGCTATTGAATTCATCCTCACACTCATGGTTGTTGGTCCGAGTATGATGTGAGTAAGAATTTGGTGCTACTGAGTCAATCCAATTCTATAACTATTTCCTAGTTGCTTGAAAGAGCCACAATAAAGTTGTGTTTAACTAATAAAAAGGAATGTTCATAACTCTCAGGTTTTCCCTCTCCATACTAATTGGGGGAGAATGGAACAATAATATTTGTTTTCTAGGGAACAATAATCTTTGTTTTCAGAATTTTGAAGATGTTGCAGAATGTTAGAATGTTAAACAAATCCAACAACTGGACATACCTACCAGACTTATTGAATAGAAATTAGAAAAGTAATCATTATTGCTTGATATTTACTCAAGGAAGTGCTCACTTGATACTTACTTGAAGTACTCTGGGGTGGTACTACATCGGTTGCCTCCAGAATATCCAATCTTTGGATGAGTGATATAAAATAGGAATGTCATTGCAGCCTAGTTTCAGACCCATCTGTGCATGTAAACTACTGAAAGACTTGAAAAGATCCAAAGTCCCTGCAAATGAGAACCACTAAAATCTAATTAATCTGCTTATCTTCATTCTGATGATGTTTTTGGAATAGATATTGCTACTTATTAAAGGGGAAAAAAATCAGGTGCAACAAAATCATAGAACACTAAAATACATTTGAACATCAATATACCTATTGTGATTAACTCAGAGTTGGTTCACCACCATTCTGACGTAGCCTCATTGGTAGTGGGCTTTCTAGAGCTTGAAGAGTATAGTTATGTCTGAATTAAATGTTAACACATTATTAAATATGATTGAAAAGAATGACAAATGCTAAATGATAACAACCCCTCATGGGTAACATACAACCAATTTGTACTCAAAGTGATACAACCACATTCATACTATGGCATTAGCTTAACCACAATCTAAACATCACTATCATTGGCCACCTCCCACAGGACGAAGTGTGGGGCATACAAACCAACATATACAAAAAATAAACCAGTGTTATACTTATAAAAGATATAATTGATTTTCACAATAAAACATCACCAAACCAGTCTAGTAAATTAGCTACATCATAGTTGAGAAACACAAATATATTTTTTATCCTACTATTACTTGTACTCAGAGCAACTTGTACTCAGAGCAACACTGGTGCATTTTGTTCATAAGAAAAGGTGGAGAATGTCTAGAACAATAAATATAAACAACAACGAAATATAAATATTAACAAGTTCTTCCTTCATAGCCTAATGTTCCAGCTTAACCATATGATGGGATCCAAATGGTTAATAGAATTGGAGACTCCAATTCCTACAAGATAAAACAATAAAGCAATTAGTTTCATTTCACCAATATATATGTGTAATAGAAAACTATGATATGCAAATATATATACTATAAATAATACAATGGCAACAAGAAACATCATTAATTGGTGAACTGACCTCATAACTAATTTGAGATATCATCATCTGAAATAGTTGGAGAAAAGGCACAACCATTATCATCCTCACTAAAATCTAAAAGTTCCTGAAATTTTTGATTGCTGATTATCCTATCTAGTACATTTTCCACGTTTTCCAAACATTTTTGTGTGGCACGCTTTCCATATTCAACTATTTTAAGAGCTTTCTCTTGAACTTTCAAAGCTTCCTCCTTGTCTTTCAATGCTTGGTATTTTGCTTTGAGTTCATCAAGTAAGGCATTCTTTGTTTTGTATGGTCCTCTAACATCTCTTGGCTTTACACCTCCACCATAAGAGGATATGTATTTCATTGTCTTTGATTCTCCATACACTTTTTGGCGACCTCAACGGGGCGAAGGGATGGCTCTGCTTGTTGGATGGTTATGATTTTTTCCTGAATCAACAATTTATGTCAGTAACTAATGGACCGAAAATAGATATTTTTTTCTAACTTACATGAACTTGAGATGACTCCATAGTAGCTAAGGTATCACCCTTCTTGTGGCTTTCAAAGTACATTGTTCCCAAGTTTGGTGGGTTCTCATCTTTTCCTCCCTATAGTACAACAAAAAAGCTATATACATACCTAGAGACAAAGTATAGCATAAAGAGAAAATTAAACAACCTTCTTCCATGATATTTCTCTAAGAGGCATGCTACCAGTGCGATGAAGTAACTTATTGTTCAACCCTTCTCTATTTATGGAGTTTCTTTTACTCGATGCCTGCATTTAGTATAATGTGCATATAGATAGAAGAAAAAAAAAGAAATATAAGAACAAATAATTTTAATTGATGTAAAGTTTTATAATAAAAAGGTCACCATAAACTTTTCACTGTGAAAAATCTCTTTCACAAGCCATTCCCAATCACTATCAACTTCAATTGCCATAGGTTTCTTTGATAGTTTTTGTATCATGTCCAACCCCTTAATAGTTTGATGCATTGATGCCCTCCACTTCACCATAATTCTTTCAAGTGTTTTAAAGTGTGAGCTTTGTGTTCCTTCATGTGGTCATTTGAGAATTTATCCTAATACATGTTTAATTACACAAGAACATCAATGCATCATAGATGTTTGTTAAATGATTATAACAATAAAGTGTAGAAGATATTACCATAACTGTAGCCCACATGTGATCTTTTTGTCTGTCTGTAACTTCATTCCAAGAATGCACTTTGTGTGGAAAAATATTTCGATCACGAATAATCCTGCCCACATTGTGTACTCCCCACCTTATGATTTTTTCCAACAGGGCGACCTTGATAGAATGTGACATCTATCTTGGCACCTTCTCTTAGTCTAGCCACTTTTTTACATTTGTTACGTCCTCGACGTCTGACTGCCTTTTCAGTGGCACTGGCTATATTCAATAATAAAAAATAAATAAAACAAGTTAAGGAATGTCTGACTCAAGCCCTTGAATCTGCTTATTATGAATAAAGGAAAGTGAACATACACATTGAAATATCATTGATGACATTAGTGGACATCAGTTTGGTCTCCACGTTCTATTCTGGTTCAATAGGAACTTCTTCAAGAGGTGTAGGATCAACTTCAATTTGTGGGGAAGGAACATTTTTAGTTGGAGGAGCATCACAGTCTTGTGGTGGAGAAACATTTTTAGTTGGTGGAGGAGTAATTCTTTTTGACATGGGAGCCATTCTAGATTGATCCTGAATATTGCTTTGTTTGGAAGTCAAGTTGTTCAAAAAAGATAAATGATTATCACATGACTCCATGTAACCACGACTTTTGCTACCTCCTATATGATTCAACAAGCGACTCTTAATTTGTAATCCATGATTACGTCCTTTCCCAATTACACTCAATTGTTGTGGTGAGATGAACTTATTAGCATTGGACTTAGCCATTAGATCTTTCCCATTTCTTGATGAGCTAGCAGCCAACTTCCTACAAAACTGTCAAGCTAGTTGTTAATATAATTGCTTGCATAAATAAGTATAAATGAAATTATAATGGCATAGAATGTAAAAAGGAATAATTAAGTTGACACCATCACAAGAACAAGAAGCTTATGATCTAGCATAGTGGCAAAGCCAAAACAATGATCGGTTTTGTTATGTACAACATATGGTAGGAAATAAATAGGAGGGTCTTCCTTAATAATAGAAAGGAGGTACAGGAAGTGTGGAATACTGCTCTCTATGATTCAGAGAGCATGTATAGATAGCTGTTTCGTTCTGTACAACTCTTTTTTTTGTTATTTTCTTTTCTATTTTGTACATATTTTTACATAGTATCAATAAATAGGAGCAAGCTGGTTACCACCAGAAAAAAACATTGTAATGAGTTATGAAAAAAATAAGTTTGACTATTATAATTGTTACACATTTAGAAGTACTTAAAGAGGAATAGTAATCTAGTTAACATTATGAAATAAGCATTGGATCATCACGTGCATCATTTGTATCATCAACTAGCTCCAACTTGTCCCCTGGATCGATCTTTGTCACAATATGCCACCCATTATTAATCTGATCATTCACATAAAAAACTTGAGATGCTTGAGTTGCTAATATAAAAGGCTCAATAGTTTTCCAAATACGCTTGCAATCAACACTCGTGAATCCATACACATTAGTTTGTACTCCTTTAGAAACATCAAACCAATCACATAGAAATAATACCACTCTCTTACTGCCCAAATATTGTAATTCTATAATCTCAGTCAGTTATGCATAGTAATCTCTGCTAATTCCACTACCATCATCACAAATCACGGTTACCCCACTGCATTGTTACCATGATCTTTCATCATGAGACTTAGTGTGGAACCGATAACCATTCACTATATAGCCATAAAAACATTTCACGCATTTGAGTGGACCACGTGATAATGAAAGAAACTCATCTGTCTTCTTACTTTTATCATTCACATGTTGATCTACTATCTAAAAAAAGATAGTTAGTAGAAAAACTAAATCAAATTAATGTGTATACAAAACGATATTGAACAAATCTGACCAACTTACTTTCATCTTAAACCATTCTATGAAATCCTCATTTAAATCCTTAATAGATATTTGATTTGGATCAACTCCTTGAGCTTGATAATATTCTCTTGAATAAATTGAAAATGCATGTGATGAAGTTAGTAAACAAAATATAAAATCTATCAACAAATGGCTCAACTACACATTTCAAGAATCACGTACTCAATGAATGACTTAACTTACTCACAATTGTTCAAGATGTATATGTGAGCTTTCTCCCACTCAACTGCATCAAGGTCCCTTGTTGTTCCACATCCTAATCCTCTTACCTTGTATGAAAATACAGATAATGTTGCACATTCATTGACATAATCATCATAGTTTCTATCAAGACGATTGAACCTTGTCTCTACAATATGCAAATATCTGGAACAAAGATTCATGCATTCTTCTGCTATAAATCCTTCTTCTATGGAACCCTCTGGACAACATCTGTTGTGAATATAGGACTTAAATGTGTACAAATATCTCTCTATCGGCTACATCCAATGATCATGAACGGGCCCACACAACACAACCTCATGTGATAAATGAATAGGCAAATGTAGCATCACATCAAAAAATGATGGTGGGAAAATTTGCTCCAACTTACAAAGTGTAATTGCAATTTGAGCTTCAATTTGATTCAGATCCCCCATATCTAAGCATTTGTTTCCCAAAACCTTGAAGAAACACAACAACTCAAGAAGTGGTTAGTAAACATCCTTAGGAACAAGGCCACACAATGCAAGAGGGAGTATGTGGTGTAACAAAATATGATGATCATGACTCTTCAATCCTGAAAGTTTGTTTTCTTTAAGATTCACACACTGGGAAATGTTTGAAGAAAAACCATCTGGCACCTTTAGATCCTTCAAAAATCTTAAAAACCTACGTTTTACATCTACAGATAATGTGAATGATGCTCTCATTGGTTTGATTGGCTCAATGCAGAATGTTTTCAAATCATCTATCTCCTATGGAATTGGGTACGACTATCTCATATTATTCAGCTGTTAGAGAAAACTATGTATGCTAACATTCTTAAGTACATTCTCTTTATCATGTACTATGAGTCTGCAATGAATCTAGTTTCCATTCCAATCACAATCTTGTAGTTGCAAGAGTTTTCCTTGGGTAAGATATTGAGGATTAATCTTAGAAATTTCCCCCGTATTTTATTCTAATAAACTAGCATGTTCATTATAGTTAGTCAAGATTTCAATTTACTTTCCCTTTGGCACTCTTTTTCAATGCAGGAGTTAAGTTTGTATGTGCCTATGTTGCTCTTCCACTCAGGTATATGTTATATTACTCTTCCATTCTATGCACTTGTATGGCAGGCTTATATTTGATTGATGCACAACTAAGAGATAAGAGAATAAACGTGTTGTACTGGGTAAGAATAAATTCAATGGAAGAGGGTGAGAGAAAGGGGAGGACGTCTTTCACTGTAACAAGTAGAAAAGGAGGATAATCATAACTGGAAAAGGGGACAACATAATAGGTGAAGGTGAGGAGGAAGGGACAAGAGAGGAGAAAAGGTATTGTGGTATACAAAGGGGAGGATAAATATGAGATTAAAGAGAAAAAAAGTCTAGAAGAGAAAAAGGGGTATCATATCAGGGGAGGGGGGGAAAGAGGGAAGGGAGAACGTAAATCAGGAAGAGGATGAGGTGAAAGAGAATCTATGTAGGTTGAGATAAATTGGGAAGAAGGGGATGTGGACTAGGAGAAAATGGATAGGGAGAGCATGATCTGGAAGCAATAAGGAACTTGTGTGATGGAGGAAGTGCAAAGAAGAATGAGAAGTATCATGGTGAAGCACTAGCATAAAGAAAAATAAAATAGGAAAAACAAGACATGGACGAGGAAGAGAAGGGGGGGGGGAGAGTACATGCAAGAGGAAGAGAAAGGGGAGAATGAGGTTCTTAATAAAAGGAGGAGAATGGAGGAAGATAATGGCACCTGGAGGACAAAGACATGGTGCACAACTACCCTTCATAACCTTTTATCTTCTTTTTTGATCTTATCTATAGTATGTTTTTGGTTATTATTTATCTCAAAACTTGTGTAGGAATATCCCACATTTAGTATGTGGCCCTCAACAACCCCAGAGGGTTTTCATTCTATAAGAACACATGATAAGTTCTCTCTTGTTTTATTCTTTCTTCCAAAACCATTCCTTGGTCACAATGTTCATCTATTGAAGTCACAACATGAGATTCTAGGTACCTCTCGGCCCCTCACTTCCTCCTTCCATGATATATCTCATTTTCTCTCTATTGGTTATTGCTACTAGCAGAAGCAAAGGATTAAAAGAACATGGAAGGCAAATGAAGGGGTGAATACAGGTGCATGTGGTCTATGTATGATGTAGTAGTACTAGACTATGAGGCCATTGTAGTGGCAAAGGTGAAAGGGAAAGGGAAAGGGGAGAAGAGAGTTGGAGAGCACTAGTTTGAGATTTTTATGACAATATCACCTCAGAAAAGAATTAGTGTAACATCTTATAGGATGGATATATTTGTATCATTGACACCAGTAAGGGATACAAGTTCAGTGTCGATGTGGAATTTACTCCACTAAAACCATTGGTAACACATGGCTAGATGACTAAAAATGAACCATGTGGTTAACCAAAATATGGTTGGAAATCAAGAGTAGGGGCGTAGTTACCCCCTTGAACACTTCCACTTTGCAAAAATGCCCCCTTTGTTATGCAGCCATCTTCAATTGTGATTTAGCTTGTATTATAATTTTGTAATCAGTCTTTACCCACCACCCTCCTAGCCCTTCATTTACTTTCTTCCTTAGATCACATGAAATGGGAGCCACAAAAAGAGGGTTGTATGGGGCTATAACAACATTTTAACCCTTACATTATAAATAAATAGATCCAAAACCTTAGTGGCGGTCTAACTCAGTCTTTTTTAGCAATAGAGATGCTAACATTGTCATTGTAGATGATAGTTGTGTTGCACATTTTCTTCAGAGATTGTGGATGTCGAAAGAAACATAATAGTGATAGCACTACTACATGCATTTGAAGTGCTATAATTGGAGAAAGATCACACCCCTGAAATTAGATCCACTCACACATGCATCAAGGAAAAATTCTTGGAAGGACAATAGCAAGGAGGTTCCAGTTTTTTTCAATGACCTGACTGGAAGAGGGGAGATGGAGGAACCACTCAACATTCCACCCATGCCATCAGGAGAGAAGTGGGCAACACGCCTTGATGTAACAAAACACCTAGGAAGGAGAGGGTTGTAACTGCCCTTGCGGTTGCTGATAAGCCAGACCATATGAAGGCCAACTGGCAGCAACTAGTAGCATTTCTTACCATTAACAACTGTTGTTTAAGGACATAAGCTAGACAATGTCTTTTGCTACTAATTGTGTTGCGGAAATGTGATAGCTCTCTTTTTACAAATAAGTCCTACATCAAGGAAATTAGTAGATAAATAATGTGGAATGACACATACATATGAAATAAAACACCATGAGCATGAAAAATCACTCTATAGTGCAATAAGATGGGTTACGTTGCTTTTCATTGTGCCTGTTTATCTATATTGTCTTCATTAGATATGCTCATGTTCAAAGATATAGTTCTGGTGGTTGTCTTCTTTCCCCATGTAGAATGGTGCTTGTTCTTCATATTCATATCTTATTGGTTATCATTTTTGTTTTACTAATTTTTATAATTGTGTGAACTGTCAACAATAATCATGCATTTCTCCATATTGTTCTATTTGTAGCCTGTTGGCGTTGTTGGTGCTATTACCTATTGAAGCTTCCCACTTGCCATGATCACTTGAAAGGCTAAGATATATTTTTCCATAATGTGATATGTAGTATGAGCAATATCTATTTCACATCCTTGATTAGAATTATGGTAAATGCCTACTTGTTATATATTCTACCAGGTTGCACCTACACTTGCTCATGGATGTACATTGGTGATGTAACCATCAAAGTATACTCTTTTAACAACTTCTCTACCGCTGAGCTATCTCTTCAGGCTGGAATACCCATTGTAAGTTTCAATACTTGTCTTTTTACTACCTTGCATCTTGTCTGATTTAAATCTCTTAGATTTCTTTCTTGTATTGATTGTTATCATTGATGATTGAATCTTTTTATAGCACCTAGGCTCTCTTAACAATGCCTTCCACATGCTATTTCTAATTTATACACGAATCAGTTTTTAAAGTGACACACAAAACCAAAATGGAACCTCCAATTTCTCCCAAAATCCATAATGCTAATGGACACTGGTTAACCCTGAATCACCTATATTACGATGGACACATATAAGGACTCTCAATAGATTACTTAAAGTGCATGAGTGAAAGATAATGTAGAATATCCATTATACTATGTTTCTAAGAGGGTCCCTATCCATGGATAATCACCCTCACAACCTATATATAACTTAGGATTTCATAGTATTGGTTAGAAATATATAGAGCTTCATTCATGTTCCATGGCACTAAAATTTAATGAGGTCACTGATGAAGAGAACTTGTAAAGTGTCTAAGATCGAGGAAAGCAGAGTCTGGTGATAGTAAACTCCCTCACCCTGAACATGTTTATGTGTCAATCAATCTAAAACAACAAACAGGGAAGCAAAAAATAGCATACCCTCCCGCAACGTTTGAAGCAAACATGATTCTGACTGCCTTGGGTCCGTAGAGATCGTAGCTCCACTGGCCTTTCAATCTACAACTCTTTCTCCTCGCTCAGGTCACTCGAGGCCAAAGGATCTTACTGCACGAAGCAGAGAGAAACAAAATAAAGCTGAGAGAGATGAGTCAGGAGAGATTAGAGTGGGAGTAGAGTACAATGGGGGCCTCATACCTTTCTCTTCCTCCTGCAGATCAGTTACTGGATACTATCCTAGGTTGCTACTCAAATCTTGTTGTAGATCGGCGTTCGTTTACTCAGGCTATTGGTGTCTGTCTAGAATCGTTCTGCTGACCTCGATGCCCTGGATCACCCTACATCTACCAACAGAAGAGCTAGCTCGATTTGATCGTCATTGCTAGAAGACGGTGGAGGACGTCGTAGCACGCGCTAGTTGACCTAGCTAGCTAAAGTTTTGATGCCTTTGGGAGCCGGCCGGATCACCCTAGATAGTCCAGTAGAGCCACATGATCGATCTCTCTATTCGTGGGGGTGTTGGCTGGCGCAGCGACTAACAGGGTGAAGTGGGAGAATGTAGGAGTCGATCAGGACTCAGGAGTGGAGTTCTATTCCGCCGCAGAGATCGGGCTCAGTTCCTAGTCGCGCGGGATGTGCGTGCATTGGAGGGGGGATGAGGCGGGAGGAGAAAGCACAATTTTTTGTATTTCATTTTGCCACATAAAACATGTAAATTTGGAAAAATAGAGGGTCTTTAGAAAAAATTGGAGTAATAACATAACATATGGGTATTGTAGTGACGGAATAGACATTATAATTATGACAGCTAAAATATATGGTCATTATTAACTATACTAATAGCAACCATTAAAATGAGTGGTCATTATTACGAAAATATTTATGACAAACAACTTATTTTGTCATGACTTTGGTCGTTAACGCCTTTATTTCTTGTAGTGATATATATATATATATATATATATATATATATATATATATATATATATATATATATATATATATATATATATATATATATAGATATATGAGTCAGGCTAGAATACACTCAAGTGTATAGATCGCACGAATACACTCAAATGTATTTGTATATCAAGAATATTTTTCACAAAATGTAAACCATTGATCTTCATCGTCATACTATAACTTGTCTACATACAAATTTTGATCCCATTTGAATGAGTGTAAGTTACTCATTCGAGGACAACAAAATCGACGTGCAAAACTAATTTGAAATGCATAATTTTTGCGGTCTTTATAACATGACCTATAAATGTCCAAATGTGCTCAAATTTTATATATGAGCTATTCACAAGATGTTTACGAAGATCAATGGATTAGATTTTTGAAAAAAAATATTGCATCATGAAAAACTACTTGAGTGTATTCTGCTCCGAATACACTCAAGTGTATTCTACCATATATATATATATATATATATATATATATATATATATATATATATATATATATATATATATATATATATATAGGATTTAACCACGTACGACACAATCTAAAATATTATTTTAGTAAAATAAAAAATTACGAAATAGTTAAAAATTTACAATGTTATTCATCATATATAATATGGATGGTTTCTTTTAAAATACTTCCAAAATGTAGCATGCACGCTATAGTCAAAGTTACCTATGTCTAAAAAATTGTTCATTTTAATTCTATGTCAAAATTTGGTTCGTTATAGGTAGAGCATATAGTTAAAATTCTAAGTCATATTTGGTCAACATGATTAAGATAAAAACCATTACATATGAGATGGATATATTATTATTATGCATATGTGAAGTATAAAATGGAATTTTAATTGACATAATATACGATCATCTATATCATTCCCCCCTTAATATGGTGATAAGAGGATGTTTTAAACCTAGAACGTAAGTTTGGCCTAGCAACTTATATGACATCTACCGTAATCATCATGACTTATTTTCATATTGTAAAAATGGGCATATCAGAGTTAGATGTTGTTAATCTATTTTAAAATTGGATGTAGATATTTATCGATCATCCATGAGATTTTTAGATTGCAATTTCTTATAACCTATTTCAAATATTTGTTATAACTTTGTTTTTTATGTTATTGTATAACATGTAGAATTAACTAATATTGCAATACACATACTATAAATATCAAGTGGTTAAAGAGTAATGACAGATCATATATGTTCAGATTATCAAGAAAAGACAAAAATATTGTATTTAAATATATTTATTGGTTATATATTAAAACTTAATTTATTTTTTAAGTTCCAATAATTTAATCATATTTGGATTCAACAAAAACTCTAACTCATAGTCGATAACACTCATCTGTCATGACTTACAACCACCTAATAAGAATTGAAAATTTTATTTTTTAATTGGATAATGTCATAATGGTTCAAATTCATGTTTGAACACAAATGATTAAATTTATAGAATTTAGGTTTATATTGTGAAACCCCAAAATAAATATTTGTTGAACATGTATTTTTGAATATTTTTAAATAAAACATACAATATTGAGCATTCGACAGTTAAAAATATTACTTGTTGTGTTTGATATGAGTGGTTTATCTTACAATCTTTTGAAAATGTTGCATGCTTTCTCTTGTTACCTATTTGAGAATTTAGTTCAACATTTATATCATGATGTTATACATTTAGATCTTAATAGGTCAAAAAAATTAACATAAAAACCACAAGAGTGATGTATATGTGATAGATATATCATTAATATTAAACTTTTATATATTATTCTTATTGAAAATATAGGATTTTGTATAACATGCAGTTCAAATTCCGTATACCACTTTAAATCAGGTCCTATGTATATGAAGAAAACATGATCTTTAAATCTAGAGTGAGATTTTGAGCTACATACTTGAGAATTATCTATTATAGTTAATTCCTAGCCATATAACCAAATGTGAAGCCGATTTTACAACAAACTAAACCAACTACCCCGTGTTGGAGAAGTATATTTTAGACCAAAAAATTAGAAAATCACTTAGTCATGCAAACATTAAAAAAAGATTTGATGTCTTTTTATAAAATATTTGTTGGAGTAACTTTGGAACAATACATGCCGGTCGAGATGAATATAAAATTGGGCTAGCCTATTTCATGTCATGGCTGTCCATATAACCTCTGAGTTATATCATATATATTAGTTGCCCGACCCTTAATTTTAGACCTATATGTTTATTTGGACTAATCTGACATAAGGTGAACTAAACTTACTCTATTATTATATGTATAATAAAATCTTTATCATTTGATTTTTAATTGCTTACAATGTTTTATTATCGAGAAAATGGCCATGGGAATGGTCACTTAATTACCCACCCCAACAACAGAAATCACCGAGTCATGAGGAATCCAGTTTACTTTGGACTATTTAAGGTGCACAACATGAGCTACTATTGGGTGACTACTTCCTAATGATTCTATAAAACACATTTCATTTTGTATATATTAATTTTCTCTCACCATAATTCTGCCTCATTCGGAAAAACCCAATCCAACAGTTAATCCACTATTGCTTTATGTGAGATTTAAAAGGAAACATGTTCCCAACATTGTTATGTGTCGTGACCATGCATTTCATTGTTGCATATTCACTCCTCATGCGCAAGCACACTCCATTTTTTATTTTAGAAATCTAAGAATTTGAACAGATGTCAAAGAACTAATCTATAAATAAAAATTGAAACCATGACATATAAATGATCAAATTTAAGGACACACAATTGTATGCCGAACTTGAAATGTGTCTTCATTTGGAAATATGCATCTCTTCTTTAGGGCCTTTTTCTCCCAACCCTCAATGTGTGTATCTGACTGGAATAGAGTGTGAATTTTCTAATGGAAAAATATACACCACAATTCTAGACGTGTCACATAATCAATCGTGTCCTAGGTACAACATTTTTGTCCTGGAGTCCCTTAATGTATGTTTGGCATTAACTTATATTAGCCACAAGACATATGTTGGATGATTTGTTAATTCTTCAATACAAATTTAGATAGACCAATGGAGACAACCAGTACAATGATGTTGTGGATGTGGTAAATTAAGAGAAATGACCTTGTCTTTGTTGCATTAAATTACATAGTTTAGTCATGGGAGATCAACAACATATTTATAGATATATTCAACACCTCCAAAGTCAAGTTAAAGTTGTGCCACCAAACTGAAAGAGACAGCTACCAATACTAAGGCATGTAAAACAAAGAAAAATAGCACATAAATGAATTGGGATGCAATTTAATTCTACAATTGTCTTTATTTAGTGAGATATAAAGAAAATTGTAATAATTCAAAATTAAATAGAGATGAAAAGAAAATTTAAATCTGACATTTGAAGAGATCTAGAGGGGGGGGTGAATAGATTCTTATAAAAATTTAAAGCAATAATAGAATAAAAAATACAAGCAACCAAATGAAGATGGGATTTAGAGTAGTTCCGTCTAAGACGTCAGTCCAATACCTAGTTGTTTCCAAGTAGGATTTTATAACAAATAATTTTATTACTTATATGTTATGATAAATTACAAAAGTACTTGTTGTAACTAATCCTTCTTCTTTACTGGCCATGGAAGAACACCAAGAAAACCTCTTCTTTGATAGACGACAAAAGAGCACCGATCTCCTATTCTTTAACGGACGATGGAAGAGCACTGATATCCTCTTCGTTAATGGAGAATGAAAGAGTACCACAACAATTCTTCTTCTTTAACAGACGATGGAAGAGCACCACAACACTTTCTCTTCTTTGACGGCTACGAAAGAGCACCAAGTTGAGAAGACTCCTTCTTCTTGCAGGTTCCTGGGTCACTCCAAGAAGTAGCCCAATAATAATACAATAAAGAGAAAATAGAATGGAGAAAGAAAGAAACAAAATAAGCTCACAAGATATACAATTCTTCCCTTATGGACAAGTGATGATGATCCACTCCAAAAATAATTTATTTAAAGTAGTATTTGGTGGAGAGGATAATATAGCTGAACTAAGGGCTTATGCTTAGAATGATAGAAACTTGAAGTATTGGACCTAAGCTCTTTGAGAAAGATGACAAGTATGCTCAAATGTTGATTTAAAAGTAATGTTTAAAGTTGTGTATAAGTTCATTAATAGGTGCCCTAAGACCACTCCTATTTATAGGAAATGGTTACTAATGGTTGGGGTACCTATGAGTAGTCTCTAGAGTGTTGTAGGTAGTAAATTAACCATTTGGTAAAAACTAATTGGGTTGCAATGGATAATTTGATCATTAACCAAAAGAGATTCTAGAATATTTATCGGTCCATAAAATCTTCGACCGGATTGAGTCTCGGTCGAAGTAAACTTTGAACGGATAATGTTCTGGGGTCAAATTTGTATTAACCTCTATGTGTCAGTTCTTCTGCTCAGTCTAATGACTCTATTTGGTCGAACTTTTCTTCGATTAAATTCTTAGTTAAAAATACATTGTAAAAGAGATTTGCAATGTATGTGAGGTCCTATACATGACTCATATGAGACCTATCAACCTTAA
Source organism: Alisma plantago-aquatica (assembly GCA_963693085.1). Lineage (NCBI taxonomy): Eukaryota > Viridiplantae > Streptophyta > Magnoliopsida > Alismatales > Alismataceae > Alisma > Alisma plantago-aquatica. Next base: position 1,316,863,848 of record OY856410.1, on the reverse strand, counting down.
AGTCTTCATATACATCTAGGATAGTGTTTTGGTAGGTTTTGGAGGATCATCACTTGTCCTCACATCAAGTCGAAACAAATATATAAATACATAGTACAACTTGATTTGTAAGTATTCAAAAATATAATTGCAAGGTCATTGTAATTGGATCTTGACTTAATTCCTTGATCATATGAAACAATTAATATACATGTTAGTAATACAATTATGGAAATATTTGCATTATTGAAATATGAGTGTGTGACATATCTAAAAAGCCAACAATATCCCCCTTTTTTATGATGACAAATATTTCCATAAGATAAATTGAAAGTAGAAAATTTGGAGAACTTCATACCTTTGATTGACAATTTATCTCATGGATCATTCTCCCCCTTTTGTCAATATCAAAAAAGATCAATGCAAACCTTACTATGTCATTTTCAAGAGGAAAAACTTATACCCAATGTATCAATATAAATAGAATACCAATTGAAAGGAAAATCCAAAAAGATAGACATTAAGACAAAGTGAGGCATAGTCAAAAACCCATATGCGATCAAGGAAGGATTGAAATATTGCCTAATTACCAATGAAAGGAATGTTATGTACTTAATGATAAAAAGACCCGATAAAGCACAAATATCATAAATATATTCTAGATCAATAGTAAGGAATGTTAATTCCACCATGATATAGAGATACCACAAAAAATTAAGATGTACAAAATCAAAAACTAGTTTCTCAACCATTTTTAAAGGATGTTAAGCCCGAAAATGTTTAGAGAACGCTTGGATCTTAGAAAGAGGTCAAAAAAAGTATCTCTAGACCAAATATAAGTGATTATAAGCCCTATATTGATATACAAAGACATTAAGAGAAAGGTTAAAAAAAGATAAGCAAGTTATATCAAAATATTTTGAGCTCCCCCTTAATCTCATACCAAGAAAAATGAGCTCAAACATAAGAAAAGTATTTACTAAAAAATGACTAAATAAGATCCCAAACTTCATGATAAACATTCAAGTCAGATGTAGAAACCAAGGAATCAAGTAAAAATCTAAATCTAAAGGCCAAGTTTTAATATCCAAATAAACTCTTTTAAACACAAATGTATGATTTTTTTCGAATTATTTATCCCCTTTGTCATCTCAAAGGATAGAGAGTATAAATACAATATGACTCATTTTGATAAACATACCAAGGTATGGATTATTTCCCCTATTAATCTCTCCCTTTTTGAAGATAACAAACATTTTGATAAACAGATCTTGAAATGAAATTTTCTTACCTTGGTGAGATATTCCTTGAATGTCACAAAATGTGTGTACACTTATACCAATTTTCTTTATGGTAGTGTGTTTCTCAACTCAAAAAATCAATTTAAAAACATAAAAGCTCAAAGAATTTAAGTGTTTCTTTTGAGATTATTTCTCCCCCTTTGTCATTTCAAAATGTAAAATAATACTCCCCCTTAGTTGAATACTCCCCCTTAATATAATGCTTAAAATAATGTGCAATTTATCCATGAGTCAATACTCAAGAAAGTTCACCTCATTTGATGGAGGAAATACTTTTTATAGTGAGCATGTATTGAGTTTGACTAAGTATAGTACTAAATTATTTTTAGATAAACAAAACAAAAGAAATAATACTATTAGCGAATACAATAAAATCATTACGCAAAGAGATCAAAATATACATCTTCAAGAGGAACGATACTTAAATTATCTCTAATTATTATAAATTGTTTTAAGCCAAGGGATTTGTTGAAAATATTAGCAAATTTGTTTTCATTATCAACATGATGACGACATATGTTATTTTAGCAATATGATCCCGAAGAAAATGATGTCGAAATTAAAGTACATGATGTGATGGCGCATATTAAGACCAAAGTAATGATTTGAAAATAAGTCTCATGATCTTTTTATGTCTTTTGTAGAGAGAAGTTATAGTACTGATTTTTTTTATGACATGAGAAATCATAATATCTAAATCTTTTATACGCATGACATGATTCATTACTAGTGCATTTGATAAGATCATTTTAAGGAATATAACCAAAATATATGAGTACCAACATGAGAATGTAACAAGAATATTTGAAACCTTTTTTAAAAGATAATTTCAACTTTTCACATTCTTTAGCAAAATATTGTTTTAGTAGTTTTAATTTTCAAACATTTTCAAGTGAGATCTTATTCAGGGATACCAATTGATCATCTAGTTTTTCTTAAAGAATATGATTGGCTTGAGCACAAAAAGAGGTAAACTATTGGTATAAGGCATCTTTTCTTTTTAATTCAATGATTTAATTTTCAAAAGAGGCATTTTAAATAATAAGATTGTTGAATTTGTTTATGTCAACAATATTTAAATCAAGTATACTAGATAATGTGTTATTATTATTATTCAATATTTATCCAAGGTAATTATAACAAGATATATATAATTAATTTTTGGATAGGGTCGAGAGAGATGCCTCATCATTATCATTACCTTTCAAGTTCATCTTTATTATGTGCACATACATGTATTTTTTTTATTATCACTTACTCCCACAATGGTTCCATTTCCTTCATTTCTCTATTCAAGTATATTCAAGGCATTTAATCTGCAGTCATCTGATTCAAGTATCCACCATCAACTCCTTAAGCCTACAAAGTTGACAGGATTTTGGGACTCAAGTAGAGTCCATGATGGTTAGAGTAGATATCATGAAGGGAAATGATATTATCAAGCTAGAAAGACTTTTGCATATATGAATTTTAACACTTTTTTTGTAAATATTTAATAGTCAAGTTAAATTTCTAATAGACTTATTCTTGATTGAGAAGATTTGTTGACCATTGGACTTTATAGTCAAAATTTTTATCGACCGGAAAAATGTTCTAGAAATTTTGTTTAAAAAGATATGTAAATAGAATTTTATTTAAATAACGGAAAATTTTGCAAATGAGTTATATAAGAAAAATATATGCAAATTTGGCCTCATGTTAAGTTGATATAGGACATAAATATATTGAACAAATTAAGAACATGTCAAATCTCAATTGATTTACATTTGATTATAAATTGAGGATTTATCTAACTTGCTATTTTTCTTCTTGAAAGGAAATGTATAATATTTGATTTTTTTTATATAAAAAAATCAAAGTATGTTACATGATCTATGGAGTTTGATATACTTTCATTTAACCTGTCAAATATAAGATTCTTCTTTCCCTTGTAACGTTTATGAATGTAGTCATATCCATGATTATGTAACATGTTAAGTTTGTCTAAGGACAATATTAACTCATCATTATTTTTAGTAGAAATTTGACATTGTCTACCCATATTTTTATTGATCATAGAGGTTTTGTCATTTAAATCAAAATTGTTATGATGAGTACAAAGAGGAGGTAGTTTTTTTTAATGTGAAGAATTGATCTTGAAAAGAAGTGTATATATAGATAAGATCATCTTTTGATATAAGAGAAGAGATACCTTATCCTTAATATTTTTACCTTCATCTTCATTGTTTCTTTCTTCATGTTGAGCAAGAGATCTAACGTTGGCTTGCCTTTTCTCCAAATGTATAAAAGGCTTCCTTTATATAGAGCATCCAAACCTACAAAGTAGAAAGTTTTGGTATCCATCTAGTGGTCCTTTTGGTTAGGATAATTATTGACAATATCTCATCATTTCAAACATTTACAGCAATCTAATATTTAGAGTTCATTATATATTTGAGTCACCTAAGTTAATTTCATGTGAACTATTTTATTATTACTAACCAATTTTGTCAGAGCTATCCTCGGTTGACAATTTCTTCGACCAGAAGAATTCTTGGTCCAACAATTTTTGACCGGGAAGATTTGCCAGAATTTTTTTTTCTACAGACTACCTTTGGTCGAAATTTTCTTCTAACAGAAGAGATCTCGGTCGACATCTTTGTCAACTGAGATGATATTCTATGTATTTTTAGTAAATTCAACATTTTAATGTATATAAATTATGCTATTATTTTTGGATAACACAATTAAGCTTCCTCCTTGTCTTTCAATGCTTGGTATTTTGCTTTGAGTTCATCAAGTAAGGCATTCTTTGTTTTGTATGGTCCTCTAACATCTCTTGGCTTTACACCTCCACCATAAGAGGATATGTATTTCATTGTCTTTGATTCTCCATACACTTTTTGGCAACCTCAACGGGGCGAAGGGATGGCTCTGCTTGTTGGATGGTTATGATTTTTTCCTGAATCAACAATTTATGTCAGTAACTAATGGACCGAAAATAGATATTTTTTTATAACTTACATGAACTTGAGATGACTCCATAGTAGCTAAGGTATCACCCTTCTTGTGGCTTTCAAAGTACATTGTTCCCAAGTCTGGTGGGTTCTCATCTTTTCCTCCCTATAGTACAACAAAAAAGCTATATACATACCTAGAGACAAAGTATAGCATAAAGAGAAAACGAAACAACCTTCTGCCATGATATTTCTCTAAGAGGCATGCTACCAGTGCGATGAAGGATTGAGAGATTTAATGTTTAACTCACATAAATTCCTCCATTAGGGCGTAAGGATATTCACACTCATAACCCCCACATACTCAAAAGTATGCCCTCTGGGTTTTTGCCGTGGAGCAACCCGTTTCACCATCACCAATTTGCTGACGATGATGGATCTATGGTCAGGTCTCTACATGATATGATTTCACTTGTTTAATTAAGTACATTAGCATATTCTTTTAGCATCAGTCAAGTTCTCAAACATAACTTATTCAGACAAATGCTATAAAGGAACATATACTATTTTCATTAATCACTTCTCAGTCTTTATATGACATTGGAATCTTAGTCCCTCATTTCATTTCTTGGAAAGTTCATATCCCTCAGCATCATCATTGTCATACTTATCAACTTTGGGTATTCATACCCTCAATTCATCACTATCATTGTTACCACTTGTTAGGTAACTATTACCTCTAGGTTCTCAGACCGAGGTATACATGATACTTGTTACACAAGTATCTCGCCTGGCTCACAAGGCCTTAATTATTTTATCACCTTTTACTCGACAACAATTATTCATGGAACTCATAAGGTTCATATACCTATTGTTACTCTTGCTAAGAAACAACAACATTAGGCACATAAGGCCATTCAACATATTTATTATATGAATCTCATAGCTCAAGTCTGGCTATGTTCATCATCTCATGATGTCTACATGATTAATAGTCATGATAACAATCATGTAAGTCATTTGCCACATCATATGAAATATAAGTAACACCACCATCCTTTATTAGGATTAGGGTTATCTGTCAATTAGGTCTTTTCATTTCCTTTACCCAAAATTAGGGTTAGTGTTTCCCATCTTACATTAATTAGGGATTCATGCTCACATTATTAGTTCAACTCTAATATGTTGCTCCACTCCTTTAAGAGCATTCAAAGATATTATAAGTATTTGCTTATGATCACCATTCTCATCATATATCATTAATGATCATCAATTCAAGATATGAGTTTATTTCTTATCCTTGTTATGGTATGATTACATCATACTCATTGATTTGGCTTAACCCCATTCTCAAGGTATATTCGTCAACATTTATCAAAAGTACATTGAATTATTACAACTTTATTGTAACAATTTCATATCACACACTCCATGTGTTTCTTATCCAAGGATATTGGATAAGAGGCTCATCAAGGTATGTCTATACTAAAAATGTTGAACGTGATATCTATCATGTCTTGACATATCACTTGCTTCTCATATCCTTCTTACTTAAATAATTTAGCTATCTTTGTATTAAGGTAATTCCCCTATTAATACTTTATCCACTATCTTGTCACTTTCATCATATGGTACATTGGTCACATATTAAAATTGTCCAACCATCTTTTAGTGATATGGACTTATCCCATGATTAGGCGTTGTTGATATAGAATAAATCATTATCAACTATTTTATGTATGTCAACTCTTAGGATATATTTCACTCCATTATATAATATTGCATACTTCACTTCTTAGAGTTTCATACCCTCATCATTGTAAGATGTATAGGATTGTTATACATACATGAAATTAGATATATAATGTTCTAGGCATCATCTTGTCCTTTAGACTCTTATTCATTAGGGAATCAACACTATCATTTATATAGTTCATCAACTTTACCCTTCATGGTTATAACATCCTCATCTTACTTGATTGTAATAACCACATCCTACTTTAGTGTATTGGCCATTATACCATGACTATGATTGCACATATCATTATATGGCATCATCTTAGATTTAAGTCTCACTTCACATCATTATTTAGGGTTTCCATAATACTACTCTTAATTAGGGTTTCATATAACATTACCCTAGCTTAAGGTTTCTCATAACATTAATATTAATTAAGGATTCTCATAACATTACCCTCAATTAAGATTTCACATGGAATCACCCTCTATTAGGATTTCACATGGAATCACCCTGAATTAGGATTTCACATGGAATCACCCTCAATTAGGATTTCACATGGAATCACCCTCAATTAGGGTTTATATGGATTCACCCTCAATTAGGATTTACTATTCACATTGCATTACCTGTGATTAGGGTTTATAACCAACAACCCATAATTAGGGTTTACTATTCTCACCACATCACCCTAGATTAGGGTTTATTACCAACAACCCATAATTAGGGTTTACTATTCATCCCAAGTAGGAATGATCATCATAGTACCCTGAATTAGGGTTTCTCATGTCATTCCCATGAATTAAGATCATGTCATCATCATATATTAGAATCTCACCTATCAATACCCTCAATTAGGGTTATGATTCAGTAACCTTCATAATTAGGGTTTCATGATCTCACTATGAAGGATCATACCCTAATTAGACATCCATTCATATTGAAAGTCCACTACATGATTATCATTCATGTAGGAAGTCTTCCCTCTCATCTTCTATAAGATGATGTTTACTTCAGCCTTGATTTAAGCTAAGTCAACTTAACTTGAAGAAGAATTGACATCATGGGTTATGTCATTATCACCATGATAATTAAAGCTTAATTATTCAAAGGTTAATAATCACCTTATCTCATTAAGATTCAATTACTATAATCATCTTTGATTACATCTTGTATTGATCATTTAATCAATGTCTCCTTTAACCACTTTAAGTACCCATGCGGTTTTGGTTAGTTATCCACCAAACAGTCTTGGCCACTTAGACCCCTAACGGTCTTGACCAAATCAAACCTCAAATGGTCTTTCTCAATAAACCTCCAAACGATCTTGGTTACATATTTGAAACTGTTTGGTAAAGTTGAGGTTGAAACTGTTTGCCAAAGGTGACCCACAAGATCGTTTGCTAAAGGTGACCTTCAAGATCGTTTGCTAAAGTACCTTTTTGAGACCGCATGAACTCAACCGGTTTGGGATCGTTTGGTCCCAAACGGTCTTGAGACCATTTGGTCCAAACCTTCTCAAAACCGCATGGACCAAATATGGTCTCAACCAATCATTTTGAATTAGGGTTTCCAATGTTGATTCCTTCAATCATTGAATTCATGTAACCAATCATCAATTGGACCTATCATCATACTTCAATGGAGTTAAGTAGGTCAACCTTCAATTTATTGACCCTCAATTGGTCATCAATTAGGGTTTGAATCAATTGGATTAGGGTTTGGAATCGATGATCCTTCAACATTAATTAATGTAAGATTAGTTACTTTGAAACTGTTGAACCATCATCCAAACTGAACATGACCTGACCCCAAATGGTCTTGAGGTCGTTTGGATGACCTCCAAACGGTCTTGAGACCGTTTTCCCATGTCAACATAAAAACCCAAGTCAACCAATTAGGGTTTGGATCATTGGATTGATCATCAAATCAACATTTGATTGTACTTCAACTTAGTACCTTTGGATCTTCAAATACCTAACCATACTCAACCCTAGACCTCGAAACGGTCTTGGGTGACCACCAAATGGTCTTGAGACCGTTTGGGTGATCCCCAAACGGTTTTGAAACCGTTTGGGTCAATCAACCAAAGTTTCAAACTCAAACAAATTGGAAATCAACACTTAACCCGACTAGGGTTTTGGTGATTGATGGACCTTCAACTCATGAACCAATTGGAACTAATCAATCATAATTGATTGGTCATTAACCTAGATCATTTTCAACAGATCTCCAAATGGTCAACCCTGGTCAACACCACCAAATGGTCTGAAACAATTTGGCTTCATGCGGTTTGGTGAAACCGTTTCCCCTCAAACAATTTGAAACCGTTTGCTCCCAAATGGTTTGGGAAACCGTTTGAGCACTTGAATTGAGACCGTTTGGTCTTGATATTTGGAGAGGTGTGTGCTTATCATCTTCAAGATCTAAACTCACGAAACATACTGTGGTTTCCATGGTGATTACATCCATCAACCAAATCAATTACCGTGAATGTGGAAATGATCATTATTTGATAAGGAATTGAATGCAATAACAAAATCAAGGGTTCAAGTTATAAAACCCGCCTCCAATTGAGCTCCAAAGCTCCAAGCTGACGACAAAAATGGTGGATGAAGCTTTTGAAACCCCCCCTAGGCTCGTCCTCGAGCTTTTGGTTGAAAAGATTAGCTAGGGTTGAAGAGGAGATCGAAATAAGAAGAAATCCATAATTTATTTTTGATTTCCACCATGGAATCAAGGTGAAAAGGGTCAAGAACCTTACCAACAGGTTGGGGGTCGTCCTCCTGGTCCTCCCACGCTCCCTTGGTCATTTTCCAAGCAAGGAGAAGAAGTGGAAATGGAAAAGCCTTTCATTTGGCTTGGAAAGGTTCTTTTTATAATAAATTCAATGAGAGAGAAAATACTTAATAAAAGGTTCTTTCATTTGGCTTAAATCTTGATTATTTTAATATCAAGATTCTCTCTCCTCTAACTTAATTCAAATGAGGTGCCCCTGTCATTTTTTTTTGCTATAAATGATGTCAAGAAACATTAGGGACCTCATTGAAGTGGTAATTTGCATATTGGACTCTAGGTTTTGGGTAAATTGCACTTTACACCAAAACTAGGTTTCAATGCACAAACATTGTCCAACAAGCTCTATCTTGGTGACCAAGCTTGTGGAAACCATAAAACTACATCATATTCATTCTTATGATGTCTCAACATCAGAGGAACATATTATTATGTAACATTTGCAAGTTAACCCCTTAAATTTGGTAATTTGTACATTAGTCCAAAATAAGCAAACATTGCTTCAACATTGTTCAAACAGGACCAACATTGAAACATAAGCTCCTCTTGATCCTTAATTTCTTTTCACCAAATAAAATTAAGAATTTAATTATCTTGCTAAGCAAAATTTCTAGGGTTAAGGAATAACCCAGGTCAGGGATGTTACAGGTGTGGTGAAGTTATGGTTCAAGTTTCAAGACATTTTGAGGTTCCATTCTTTCTACATGGATATTACAAAATTCAACTCACTCACTTACATTTTAGGGTCGAAAGACTCATAATAGGGCATACAAGGTCATGATCCACCAAGTCATCAGATCGAAGCACAAGATATTATTTAGATAAAAAAACATTGGGAAATAAGAAGCATGAACAAAGTTGGGTAGATCTCCCTTAGGGTCTAGGTATCATTGCCCAACTTGGTATCATCATATCAACATACATTCCAACATCAACACGTTCACATGCCAAAACGGGTAACCATTAGACTTAAGTGGTCATATAAAATAGGGAAAAAAAGAATAATAGAGTCAACTATAATTAGAGAGGGGACAACATAATAAGGTTCACAGTAAGATAAGGGCACAAGAAAAACAACCAAGTCATGTACACCACTAGTGTACATAGAGCCACATGTAACATCATATCATGCATAGTGTGGACCTTGGGCATTCGTGCTTCTAAATGACATGGAGTTACTTATTTCAATAATAGGGTGGCATTTGATGCAGATCATAAGTCAAACACATAATTTGATACAAGGTATATCATGTGTTCATATGAAAGGGGAACAAACCTACATTAAGGTTCATATAGACCAAACATAGTCAAATGTAGAGTCATGTATGTACAAGGCATTAAATGAAGTCAAGATGGTCAAAGATCACATATTTAGCAAAACGGGTGAATAGGAACATGATTCAGAGTTTGGAAATATGCTCATGTTCTAGATCTTTTTGAGAGAATCTATTTGGTATACAATGTTGATGTATTTAGCCTTATGACAGGAGAGTTATGCATTTTAGAACATTTGCACCAAGAACATTATAGAAAGCAAGAATGATACCATGAAATTGATGGATCGATTGAAACTGATGATAGGAGATCCATGGTGTACTCTCCCTGCTGCAACGAGTGGATGGTCCTGCAGTTGTGCTCCAGAAATGGGTGCAACTCGTCACTCGGTTCAGGAGGGTTCAACCCCATATGATATGTGAGCCTTCCTCTCCTTCCTGAGACTGCGGTTCTCGACCTTGATAGGAGCTCACTGTAGCAACACTAGTAGGGGAAAAATGATGATGCCGAGACCAGAAAAAGGGTCGTTCATGTTCCCCTTAGTCTCACAAAGTATGTGGATGTGAGAGCGTGACCCATATATGGCTAGGTAAGAAAGGCCCAACAAAGCCAAGGTAGTGACCACCATGGAGGCTGGAGTAAGAAGAAGAAGAATAGGGGCCAATCTATGGCAGGAGAGAGAATAAAAGCAAGGGGAAAATGATGGGAATGAAGAATGAGGGTGGCTCGGGTACTCAAAATTGCTCAAGAAGGTCGAGGATAGGGTGGATTGGTTGCTCCTCTGCTATAGTTGTACAGAGCAAATGTAGGAGAAGGTGTCAGAACACTCAGATCTTAGATCCACGATCCAAAAATTTAAAAAGAAATGTGCTTAATGTTTTCCCAAGTATGGTGGCGGCTGGTCCACCCTAGTTTGGGCCCAGAAGGCTCAAATCTGAGTTAAAACCACTAAATCAATTAAAATTCAAGCATTTTATGAGGGGTCATAACTTGTGATTGGAAGACCCCATTGGGGTGATTCTTCAACCGTTTAAAAGATAATTGAACCCTCTATCTAATTAAATATGTCATAGACTAAGGTGAGAATACTAATAAGGTTCAATATCCATTGTAAGGTAGTGAATCATTAAATAATGAAGCTTATCTCAAAACAACAAATTTAAGGCACATGTTATGAAATTGGTCATCAATGTGATTTAATCGGAGAATTATCATACCCCAATAACTGAATTAATGTCTAAGTCAGTCACTTGAGTAACAAAAGAGAGAGAAAAAGTAGGTTGTCACATGCTTCCCTCCTTAAAAGAAAATTTTCTTCCCCAAAATTCATCCAAGATCATAGTCAAAGGTCAACATTCATATTCATCATATTTTGGCAAACCAACCTAGTTGTCAAAGCATTCATCTCTATGGGGTGTACACTTAGGTTTACATAATCCATACTGATGTATACATGGTAATTCATTTTCCAACATATAATGACGTCATCATGGCATTTGGGTTTCCATCCCTTAGTATCCCTACATCATGTTCACATTTTCATATGAGACCAAGGTGTATTATACAAATCTATATTATCCATTCTCAACAAATAAGTTCATAATCATGACCTCCAAATGGGGTCACCATTGAACATGCATATTTTGTCAATATACTAGATTTCATGCATGTTTTAATTTCCCCAAGTTATGCTACTCATCCATAATTATGTTCTTTATTCCCATTAGGTTTAAAGTTAAGCAATTTACTCATCATATAATATGATTTTAGACCCTAAGAGTATCGTCATATCAATTGTGTCATCCATAATTCGAGTATGAGATTAAACATGTTACCCCTGGTTATTCAAGTTGAGATCTCTAGGTATCATCGTATCATGTTTGTGATTTCAAAGTTACATCTTTCATGTATGATATGATTTAATATTAGTTCTAGCTTATGAGAGTGACTTATTGTACATATATCAAATTTTAATGTAAGTGAGATATCTCATATATAAAGTATCATTTGAGGAACAACATTATTATCAACATGTAGGTTTCGCATATATCTCACTTGTATCTAGAAAGGGCTCTACAAGCTCGAGCCACTCAAGCTAAGACCTATCTATGTCTAACAAGGCATGATAACCACCAACATCTACTCATACCAATCGTCTACCCAACATATCAAACAAGAACAACCACTAGATTCCTTTGCATCAAAACACTAACCCAAATATGAGGCTCTTTATGGAGATCACACATCTGGTATGTCATCTTAGAGTCTCAAGACATCTCCCTCACCTATATAGAAAATATCGTATATTCAAATGCCTCTTTCTCCAGGGCGATATGTTTTCATAGGAAGTCTAGGGTTTAACATTATCAAGGGAACAACACACTAGGTGACTCAGTTCACAAAATTAGAAGTAGTCTAGCTAGGGACTCATCATCATGTATTTCATCGTGCATATTTTTTAACATTTTGGAGTTTAGGTACTCTAACCTTATCCTGTGGCGGGTCAACTCATGTCGAGATGTCACCCTTTTTGTACATTTGATGCTAGAGGTCCTCCTTTATAAATAGATTGAGGACTATGTTGGTCTCAAACCATATGTCATATATCATATCTCATCCTATGCAAGACTAGGCATAAGAAAGCATGCCAACTTACTAGCTATGTTTAAGACATCAACCAAGTCACATGTGTCATACAAGGTGCTAGGTTTAGCTAGGGTTTCATGTTCAAACTCATCCTATATCGTCAAACATACTTAATGCTCTCAAATACAAACTTGGGTCATATTGACATCAACATCATTATCAACATCATCCACATCATCATCACAATCATCATCATGATCATCATTATCATCATCATCAATAACATCATCATTATCATCATCGACGTCATTGTCATCATCATCATCAACAACAACAACTTATGTCCTGTGGGCTACTTACTAGACTAACCTTTATCAGGTCTCTAGACAAATCTAGAGAGTACAACTAATATCTAACACTCTCATCTAGACTTGATGTTACATCTCTTTCTCTTAGTTTACATGGACACTCACTACCTTTCTGCATGTGAACATTTTTCATATGTACATATATTAGTACTTGAAATAGGTTTGCTTCAATGTTGAAACAAGCGACGAGAACTACCATACTCCATTCAAATAAAACCAAAACAAAAATGAGTTCCCATGCTCATCAGGCAGTCTAGTACCATGACACCTAGAGAACTAGCAAGAGCATGGTGAACACCTTTGTAGATACCCTAAGCACATGCCATAAACATATATCTAGGGTTAGGATAAGATCTCCCTTTTCTCTCCCACCTAAACCTAAAGCCCATACTACAGGACATAAGGAGGAGAAAAGTAAGGCTCTAAGGATTACACAAGCCTACACCTAGTTCTAGAACATCTAGGATCTAAGATAGAGGCTAAGTCAACTTATTCCACAAAGGACAACTCGTTAAGCTTATAAGATTGAGATGTAAGGTTATGTTTAGTTTGTGTTACATGTGAGAAATGTTTTGTGTAGTTATTGTTCATGCTCTGATATCATCTGTCATGGAAGCATTTGTTACCCAAATGCTAACTCCAAATGAATACAAAGTCAATGGTGATAGAACCTAGACATTTTTCCCTAGCATGGTATAAACAAAGAGAGAATGTGGAAGCGTAAAGCTTAGGATACATGATCAAATAGCAAGATAAAATCACCTACCGTTATCTCAACAATCGGTAAGTATTATTAAGCAACATTGTCTATTACACATTTTCAATTACATGCTCAAGAGTACAATTTTACTAGTTTGCTCATGGATACTAGGAGTCTGTAACAAGTACACCTAACATAGCTCACCAATCTCGTCAACTTCTAGCCATCTCTATACCTATAAAATATGTGAAACAAGGCGGGTCAGGCACCCGAGGTGCCGAGTACAAGGCTAAAAGATACATATATATAAGTTTTTCATAATTTTAAATGATTTGTTGAAGTAACAAACAAGAGATGAATAAATTAAGTATTTAGTAAAATGAAATCTTGTGTTTTATGTCATTTTTCTCCAATTATACCATCATTTTATAAATCCATCAATATCATTTATTAGTAAGGCCTTTTATGGACAACTTCTCACTAGAAGAGTCTATGTGGGTGCTCAAGATTAGCAAACCCTTTTAACAACTATACACCCTATCTTGATAACTCTATTAGGACACTCGTCCTCATGTCCTTACCCCAAAACTTCTGGTAGGTGTTTGAGGTTTGTATAATGGTGTTTGTATATTATGTTTGCAAGTTATAAAACAATGATATGAGGCAAACATTGAGTACAATACTACAATACTATATGGAAATATTTGAGCATGTAAACAAGCATACTTATGTATCACAGTTCAAGCAAGAAATCCATTGTCATTTACTTATTAAATCCCATACTGGATTTAAGAGATTCATAACTTCACCTTGACCATGTAACCACAAGCCACACACGATTAAGCACAAGATTGTATACATGTATTAGTTTCTCATCATTAACCCTAACTAGATCTATTTTTAGGGTTTTGTCCAAGTTAGTTTCAAAGTTTCATAATTACATGTTTGAATATCTTTCACTTATTTAGATGGAATTGTGAAAATATGGTTCAAGTTTGTAGACATTTTGAGGTCCCGTTAATTCTATATGGTTATTACAAGATTCAATTCACTAACTTGCATTTTAGTGTCAAAAGACTCCTAATAGGGGATACAAGGACATGATCCACCAAGTCATGAGATCCAAGGATAAGGTATTATTTAGATAAAAAAGATTGGGAAATAAGAAGCATGAATAAAGTTGGGTAGATGTCCCTTAGGGTTGCCCATCTTGGTATCACCATATCAACATACATTCCAACATCAACATAGTTCACATACTAAAATGGGTAACCATAAGACTTAGGTGGACATACAAAACAAGGAACATAGGAATAATAGAGTCAACTATAGTTAGAGAGGCAAGGGCATAATAAGGTTCACAGTAAGATTAGGGCACAAGGAAAACAACCAAGTCAGGTACATCACTAGTGGACATAGATCCACATGTAACATCATATCATGACATAGTGTGAACCTTGGACATTAGGGCCTATAAACGTCATGGAGTTACTTATTTTAGTAATAGGAAGGCATTTGATGCACAACATAGGTCAAACACATCATTTGATCCAAGGTATATCTTGTGTTCATATAAAAGGAGCACAAATATGCATTAAGGTTCATATAGCACAAATATAGTCAAAAGTACCTTAGGGATGATCTTAAAGTCATGTATGTCACAACACTACTGATTCTATATTATGAGAGACTTTGATGTCAATTAGAACCATGAAAGAAAGGATGAACATAGTTCACCATTTATATTCAATTCAAGACACTCTTATGCAATTAGAGTTACACATGAGCAATAAGGTTGATTAGGACCCTAAATTAGTTCAAAGGTGCAAAAAAGGTACATATATGATCATTAGATAGGTAGAGGTGCATTGAAGGTCCAAAATTTATAAGTATCATGCATTAAATAAAGTCAAGATGGTAAAAAATTCCATATTTAGAAACATAGGAGAATAGGAAGAGGATTCAGAGTCTATAACTATGCTCATGTCGTATCTCTTTTCAAGTGGATCAATTTTGTATACAATTTTTCTATATTTAGGCTTAGCCTTAAGATGGGAGAGTTATACATTTTAGAATATTTGTACCAAACTTTATAGAAATCAAGAATGTTACCATGAAATTGATGGATTTATTGCAACCGTTTATAGATGACCCACTTTACACTCACCCCGATTCAAAGGCTGGATGGTCTTGCACTTGTACTCCAGAAATGGGTGCAACTCGTTTCTTAGTTCAGTTGGTTTGGCCCCCTCAGATGCAGAAAACCACCCAGATCTTATGTTTAACCGGTCGATGTGGGATCCGATGATATCTGATTGTTCCTCTCCTTCCTGGTACTGTGGTGGCCGACCTTGATAGGATCTCATTGTAGAAACTCCGATCTCATTGTAGAAACTCTGATAGGGGAAAAATGATGATGTCGAGACTAAGAAAAGGGTCTGTCATGTTCCCCTTAGTCTCACGAAGTAAGTGGACACAAGAGCGTGACCCGTAGATGGCTAGGTAAGAAAGGCTCAAAAAGGCCAAGGTGGCGGTCTCCATGGATCCTGGAGTAAGAAAAAGTGGAATAGGGGTTGTTGTAGGGCATGAGAGAGAGTAAAAGTAAGGGGGAGATGATGGGAATGAAGAATGAGGGTGGTTGGGGTACATAATTTATCAAGAGGGTCAAGGACAAGGCAGATTGGTTGCCCCTCTGCTATAGTAGTACAGACTAAGCTAGGGGAAGGTGTTGTAACCATTAGATCTTAGATCCACAATTCAATAGTTTGATAAAAAAATTTCTTAGGGTTTTTCCAAGTAAGGTGGAGGCTAGATCGCCCTAATTCTGGCCCAAAAGGCTCAAATTTGAGTTAAAACCACTAACTCAATTATAATTCAAGTAATTTTCGAGGGGTCATCACTTTTGAATGGAAGACCCGATCGAGGTGATTCTTCAACTGTTGGAAAGATAATTTCACTGTATTTCTAAAAATATGTTATAGAACCACATGAGCATACTAATAAGGTTCAATTTTTTGACAAAGTGCATTTTTGCATAAGTAGGATTAATTTTCAATTTTACCCTCAATATGTTCACTCTTGACCCCCAATATATTTTTCTTAGATACTTGATCACTATTGATACTGAAATTCAAAACATGATGACCAGTGTGAATTTTATACACACTGTGACACCCCAAAGTAGATTAGATTGTTACTTTATACAAATAAGTAAATTTGTCTATCAAACTTCATCATATGGTTCCCAAACTTTTTCTAAAGATTTTGCACATTTTTGTGAAGCTATGTTCCAAATTTCATCCCATTTGGACATTCCTACTAATTTCTACAACTTATTGAAGTTAATGTATTGAGAATACCTTTGTTTGCTCTTTTTCTTGATTTTTCCAAGTCAACAATTAGTGACAAGGGATCAAGAGTGAGTCCCAACCCTTGGATCCACTCTCCCATAGATCAGAGTTGGATCACACAACCAAAGACTCATCTTCAAACTCCCACTTATTGCTGGGAGGTGTTAATGCGACCGAAATAAGAAATCCAACCTTCTTGACCCCGATTCAAAATTCTAACTGAGAAAATATCTTGGCTTCACAATTTCATGCTCAATAAACCCAGATTCAAACCTAGACTGACTGATCTAGTGGGGGTGAAACTGGTCTAAAAGACTCAACAAACCCGGATTTAAACCAACCAAAATCAAAGAATTGAATCGGCCAAGCCGAGGATTGAACCAATCTGAATGAGCAAAGCCGCGTCCCTACGTGGAATGGTCCTAGCCATCCAATTTTCAATGGATGGTCCCCTTTTTTCCTAATTCAGGTATTTTGCTCTCTCTCTGACAAATAATCACTAAAATGGCCTGATATTGTTTAAAGCATAATAAATTCATCCTAGCTCCAAAAATTATGGATAAATAGTCAATTTTAATTAGAAAAATCCAATGAATTGTTTAAAAATACGTTTGAGACCTGATTAAAAATGTACCTATCTAATATTCATGAAACATGACCTTTGATTATTTAATGACTTTATTTTTTATTAATCTTTGAAAACCCTAGTAATTTGACTATGATGATTACTTGGAGACACTAAAGTCATGACTTGACTAATGAATGATCTAAATCTAATGTTTAGTACTTGTTCAAATTTCGAATATGATTTCATTCCATAAAGTGATGATTAAGCTTGATAATGGACTTGTAATTATTTATTGTGCTAAATCTTGTGAAATCCCTGATCATTACTGTTGAACTTCTCCCTTTATAAAGATATAGAAAATTGAAATATGACTTGGATAATGATCATAAAATTAGGGTTAATATATGTTACTAAAACACCTAGGTAGGTCATTCAAACTAGAAATAATCTTGACACTTGAATAATGTTAGGCATCTTGAAATATTGATTATAATAAGTTGATGATCTAACCCTAAGGTTGATATAGGAAAGTGTAACCCTAATCTTGAGTGTTGAAACATGATATTCTAGAAATCATGATCTTGACCCTAGATCCAAGCTTGTTGATTTAGGATCTGACTCAAAGGGTTGACCTATTGCTTGTTGAGATCTGTACTCTAAATATTGAGTGAAATGTATGCTATTATATCTCCTCCTTGATTGTATTGATGATACCTTTTATGTATCTCTTGATTGTGTAGATGGCTATATACTTGGCTGAGGTACTGTTCCCTATTGATCAGTCTTCTATTTTTCCTATACTATATTTTGAGACAAACTTGAAACATAAATGACATTACCCATTATAACTGTCTATATTATGATGATAATAATGTTGATAATGATCATATTAAGTACCTGTGACCTCCTCATTTGGAGGGTATAACTCATACATGTAAGTTGATCTCCTACCTCATATGGAGAGAAGGATCTTGGTGACCCCCCATCTTGTTTGGGCAATGGAGCCAAATTAAAATATAAGCATGCTTCTCAATATAAGCATAATGGGTAATTCATAATAAAATTCATGTCAAACAAATATTGGTCTTGGAAAAACACTTGTTATAGCTTTTGAATATAAGTCCTACCAAGTGTACTATTTTTCTATAAACTATTTTACTTGATTTTGATAGTGGACCGTGCTATTGCATTGATTGTGTCATGATTTTCTTGATTTTAGGCAAACCAAATGGAACATTGACTTCTACATATGATAAACTCCGATGAAAAAGATACATATGCAAAATCTCCTTTTTGGGTTAGTTTCTTCTTTAACCTCCTATTTTATGAGTTATTATTGTCATTGTATATGCCAGTGTGTGAGATCCTTTTTGGCCACTCAGAGATGGCCACTTCAATCCCTTTACCACTGTCTAGGCAATGTGATTGGGATTGGGGTAATAACAGTCTGATGACAGTTTGTATCAGAGCATACACACTCTCATATGCTTTAAGTAAATAATTTCTCGAGTCCCCTAAACCTAGGAAATGCCAAATTCCAGAATGATGAGAATTGAGGTGACTAGACTCGAGGTTCTAGCATTATTTCTCCTATCTATCTTCATGGTGGTTGAGATTACCCACTCTACCTAGCCTTAATTGATCCAAAATTGGACCTAAAGGTTCTCCATTAAAACCCTAGAGAGTCTTCTAGCATATCATCTATTCTTTAAGGACTATCCTAAGCCACCCAGTAGATGATTAGTTAGCCTTCTCATCTCCTCATGTGTCTTTCTCTCATGACCGTTTACTACATGATTTCTCGATTATGGGTAATTTATGTATGGGAAAATAAAAGTTGATGATGCCATGATATAACAATAGTTTTAAAACTCGATTTTGATCAATGAAAGTCTTGAAATCAAATACTCATGCATGACCCCTTCATATCAGTAAAACTCAATTTAAACAAATTAGACTACATGTTTTCTATGTTTGAGGTAAATCTTGATTAAGTGAAATAAGAAGGATTTATACATTATACCTCATTGTTAATAAGGTCCCTAAGTTCATGTGGCCCTATTGTTGACTAAACCTCAAAACATGATTATGTCATCTCATTATGAAGTTTTAGAACTCTCAAAACTATGATGTAAGACTATGATACAGAAGGTAATCTCCCTATTTTTGAGTAGTATGAGACCCAAAAAATTGTTAAATCAT
The DNA here is from genome assembly GCA_963693085.1 of Alisma plantago-aquatica. Lineage (NCBI taxonomy): Eukaryota > Viridiplantae > Streptophyta > Magnoliopsida > Alismatales > Alismataceae > Alisma > Alisma plantago-aquatica. The sequence goes on along the minus strand of OY856410.1, from coordinate 1,316,844,049 downwards.
AAAATTGAACATCCTATAGTGACATATTCTTAACTCGACCTATGTGATTAAAGGACTCATAAATGGATATACCTTGCAGATGGCCCCCCAAACCTGTAGTAAAAAAGAAAGACCCTCTGGAACCAATAATGATCAAGAAAGGAAGATTGATAAAAGAAAGATTGAAAAGAAAATTCTTGAAGAAAAAGTCGAGGATGATGTAGACAAAGGAAAAAGACTTAGGCTCAACGATGATAATAGAGATGAACCAAGAAAGGTTGTTGAGGATGATGCTTGGAAAGTACAAAACAAGATAACGATGGATTTTATGACCAAATGGGAAAGATACACAACATCTATTTTTCCTGGAGGTGTCCAAATCGCCATGACTGCCCTTACCCCTACATCCAAGCCTATAGTCATGGAGATGGAGACAAAAATAGAAGTTGGAATCGCAAAGGAGGACATGGTGGATTGATATAGTGATTAGTCAAAAGGCCATATCAAGACCTGACAGCAACAAAAGAACCAATGGAATCAGTACTAAATCTAGATTATGATTTGTCAATTATGTAACCTTTTTGTAACCTTTTGAAATGAATCTTGTAGTCACCTTTGAAAATCGAAATATGATGCCATGTTGTTTAGATATTTCTACCTTATGATTCATAACCTACATTTGGAGTTGACAATTTATATCTAATTTGAGTTTTGACTCCCCTTACTCAAATTTTGAAATTTAGACTCACTCATGTGACATTGAATTATATTGACCTACAAATAGACCATCCATTGTTTTAACCTTTGACTCAGAATCTTGATATCTTAACTAGTTCTATTTTGAGGATGGGTGAATTACCTAAAATGACATAGGTTTGGATCATTCACCCACCTCGGATATACTTGATAAAAGATATTGATACTGAAATCTTGAAATATTGCTAGATTGTTGTTATAGGTGAATGACCACACTGGTGGTCTGGATAGGAATTAAAACCTAGACTTGCACTTTTGAAAACCAAAATACAAATATATGAATCTTGATTCTTGAATCATGATCGGGTTCAGACATGACCCATTTCGATCAATGACATTTAATCTTGACTCTCAATCTCGATTCTCTCTTAGTATGGAGACATGCCTTGAAAAGTAAACAATGACATTTTGACCTCTGTATTGATCAATGAGAGTTTATGAGAGACTATTGATGAGGTGATACTTTTGAGGACATGATTTGGACTATATAGTTGTGGATATTTCAGTATTTGAGGATACAACTTGGACTGGATAGTCCCAATCTTGAGGATGTTTTTGAATTTTGAGACAAAATTCCTATTAAGGAGGGATGGATGTGACAAAGTCCATTTTTTCATTAGTAGGATTTAATTTCAAATTTACCCTCATTATGTTCATTCTTGATCCCAATATATTTTCATAGCTACCTGATCACTATTGATACTCAAATTCAAAACATGATGACCAATGTGAATTTTATACACATTATGACACCCCAAATTTGGTTAAATTCTTACTTTATATAAAGAAGTAAATTTGTCTATAAAACTTCATCATCTAGTACTCAAACTTTTTCTAAAGATTCTCCACATATTTGTGAATCTATGATCCAAATTTCATCCTATTTGGACATTCCTACTAATTTCTACAAATTCTTGAAGTTAATGTCTTGAGAATCCCTTTATTTGATCTTTTTCTTGACTTTTCCAAGTCAAATGTCACACCTAAATCCCACGATTACCACTAATCATGAGATTAGGGCATAAGTTTGAGGATTATACTTAATATGAAGTTCAATCCCAACTTTTTTCCCTTTTTATTCCAAACTCTTTATTTTCTTGCATTCAATCACATAAACAAACTTTACAAGAGAATTAAACGTTGATCAATCTAATATGATCTCCACATTAAAGATACACATCCATACAGTCAATATGTTTCTCACACTTTCATGTAATACAACATGATAACCAGATACATTCTCTCTTTGTAAGGAAAAAAAGATACAAAACATCATTTACAACTCTCTCACATCTATATAAGGACCTAGAGTGACATGGACCAACTAAAATTAACTGATCTCATACTTAACTCATGCGGTAGATCTACTCTGATGCATTGTCATTCTTGAAGTCCACGAGTTATCCCTAAAAATGGTGAGTAGAGGGATGAGCCTACTCACTCAGTGAATGAGTACTTCAAAGAAACAATTTAAGGCACTTATATAATTCCAGATATATTGTTGAGAAACTATTATCAATTATAACAATAGTAAGATCTAAATAGTCTAATCATTGACAATCATAAATATGGTAGGATACTCTAGATATCTACATCAGTGAATCAATATATTAATATGCTTGATTGATCATAAAGAGGACTAATAATTTAGAAACATACAAAGGATAATTCAATAATTGTACACACTTGGTTAACCTCTCATTCATCTTATTATGCCCTAAACCAACATGAGGTGTACCAAAACATGTGAAAGAGTCACAACAAGCTACAATCTCACTGTACAAGGCTTAGAAGCATGCCTAGGTTCCTAACCCTATATCTTGAGTAAGACTCCATCTACAACAGACCTCAGCACGTCTGCCTCTCGAAGACTAATGGGAGTGGCCAGATATCTCAGACTCCACCTCTCAACCTAGGTACTTAGGCGGTGAGTCAAAGCCCTCATGCTTACTGTGCGTCAGTGGACCTACTGACCACTGATTACTCAACATGTAACACGTGTACCATCGACATCCTTTGTTGGTGTTGGATACCACACAACTATAAGGAGTCAGCCCTACTGGTCAAGACCCCCACACCGTACTGGTGCTCTCCGGCTTACCTCAATCTGGACTACCTCCAATCAGGAAACAATTTCCTCCTCACAGCGCAAGCCTCATCTTGTGAGAATTCTATAGTGTTTAGGGCATCTACATGTCTAATTCACTCTTTAAATTCACTATTCAATCATCACATCAACATATCTTTGTTCAACTTTGTAAACCATTCATTTCATAAACCATCTGATAACATTTGCCACAACTGAACTGTTAAGCATCACCACATCTCAAATTGAGAAACATTAATATCACAATACTTGATTCACTAAACACCATATCCTTAGGGTTTCACTTACCTCATGCACTTATCACTAAACTCGCATAAGGATTTAATACACCATAACAAATTTCAATAAGGATTGCTCTCAACAGTTCACATATAATTAAATATATATAAGAAACCCTATAATGAACTAAACTAGGGTTTCTACGCCATTTACTAAAACTTCATACATCAAGAATAACATTGAATCAAGATGTCTATTTGCAAATCTCCAACTTTCCATTCATTTAGGGTTTCACCCTCTTACTGATATGTCAAAGAAACATTGATATCATCAAATGAAATCCAAGATCTTATCTAACATATATGTAATACACACACAAATAAAACAATCATTCGTAACCAAGTAGACTCAACTAGGAAAACTTCTTTGTTCAATTATACAACAATTTCAGTCATAGCCAAAAATCATAGATTTCAATATATTCATGTAACCTCTACAATTATTTTAAGAATTCTCATTTATAATGGATTGCAATCATTTCTAATGTGATTTTATAATATGAAATTCTTCACAATAGAGAAATAATCCATTTCATATCATCTAACAAAAGCTAGATCAAAAAGGCAACTTAGTGTTTGTACTCTCATACCAAACAATTGAAGGTTTTTGATGATTTAACTTATTTTCGTGCAATCTACTATTTAAAGGATGTACCCACTCACCCTAAGGTGTGAAAATACCATAAAAATGCAGCCCATCTCTAAAACTCTAGAATCCATATCAAAACTCTAGAAAAATTAGTGGTTTCTTCTTCCTTTCGACCCTAAACGAGGTCAGTTGTAGGTAGAAGATGAAGGTCAGAGGTTAACCCAAACCTCAAATTCGATGGATCAAGGATTTCGAGAAAGGGGAAATGAAGAGAAGGAAGAATCAAGGGTTACACCTACTTACCAAGTTAAATCTATAGCAACCACTTTGGATTTCCATCGTTCTTCACATTCTTCCCCAACAATAATCCTAGAAATTTCCTTCCAGGTCACCCTCTCATTGGTCAAGGAGTATGAGATGATAGAGGATCAAATTGTGATTCCAACACACTTTGTTTCATTAAAAACGGATAAGTATCGCCCGACATATGATCATTTTACGATTGTATGTCCTGGGTGGTATCGGTCGCAGTCGCGACACATGACACAACGTCTTGGTGGTGGCATAGGTCGCGGTCACGACACAAGATGCAACATCGTGGTCACAGTGTCTGTTGTGGTTGTGGCACATGATGTAGCGTTGCAGTCACTATCACAGTCATGACTTTAGTCATGATACTTTGTACATGTTTACTAAAAAGGGCATAACTCTCTCATTTTAACTCCGATTTGGTTCATTCTTTTTTTGGATTCATAATTGAATTCTCTATAATCCAAAAGCATATTTTGATCATATTCTCAGAGTAAAAATTATTTATTAATTATTATCTCCAATGTCATTAACTCTCATCTGGCATACATGTATGGGTTAATGCTATATTAACTCCAACTCAGATCTTTATAGTTTGCTTAAGTCATGATTATGAGTTTCCTAAACAAGTATTTAAGGCCACTAAAGTTAAGATCGAGCACAAAATAGAATATTCCTAACAAAAGAATGACAAGCATTAAGATTATCCTAAATCTCTTGGATTACCAGCAAAGCTAGGAACGGGTTGTAACATCAGCAATACGTGGCAAGGGATCGGGGGTGACTCCCAACAATTGGATCCACTCTCCCATAGATCAGAGCTAGATTGCACGACCAAAGACTCATCTTCAACCTCTCGGTGATTTCTAAGATGTGTTAATGTGACTAAAACAAGCAATCCATTGTTCTTATCCAGGATTCAAAATGTTAACAGAGAAAATATCTTGGTCTCATGACTTCACACTTGACGAGCCTTAGTTTGACCCCCTTTAATGCTTTGATCACCATCAAAAACTTTTCCCTCACCCTCCCTTCTCACTTCGGTGACCTTGGCCACATTCAAAACTCGATCTAACCCTATAGACCACCTCCAACCCTATAAATAGGCTCCTATGGTGCGCCACCACCACACCTTGCTTGGAGCTGGCTCTCACACACCAAACTGACCTTTAACACCCCCAATCTTTCTTTGCATTTCATCTTGTTCATGAGGCGCCGCCTCCTAGGAAAAAATTGGGCATCTTGCCCTTGTACCTTCAGCACGTGAAGCGAGGCTTCCTTTCACTCCACAAGGTCTCTACAGACCCAAACAACACCTCTCATTCCTCTGCCAACGCCCCTTGCTCCCAAACCCTACTGACTCTGGAAAGGTCCTCCACCTTGCTTCTAGGGTCACAAGGAGAATGAACATGAGGGAGAGAGGAATCCTGGACCGGCCGATCTAGTAGGTGTCCAACATGTCCAAAAGACTCAACAAACCCGGATTCAAATCGGCCATAATCAGAGATTGAACCGGCCAAACCAATGATTGAATCGATCTAAACTAGCAAAGCCACACCCCTATGTGGCACGATCCTATCCGTCCATTTTTGCAATCGTACGGTCCTCTTTTTTCCTAATTAAGGTATTTTGCTCTCTTTGAAAAATAATCACTAAAATGACATGATCTTGTTTAAAGCATAATAAATGCATCCTAGCTCCAAAAATTATTAATAAATAATAAATTTTGATCAGAGAAATCCAATGAATCATTTAAGAATACTTTTGAGACATGATTCTAAATGTATCACTCTAATATCCTTGGAACATGATCTTTGATTATCCAATGACTATACTTTTTTATTAATCTTTGAAAACCCTAGTAATTTGACTCTGATGATCACTTGGAGATACTTAAGTCATGAATTGACTAATGAATGATCTAAATCTAATATTTTGTACTTGTTCAAATTTTGAATACGATTTCATGCCATAAAGTGATGATTAAGGTTGATTATGGACTTGTAATTATTTATTGTGCTAAATCTTGTGAAATCCCAGATCATGACTATTGAACTTCTCCCTTTATAAAGATCTAGAAACATTAAAAACAATTTTTATAATGATCTTAAAATTAGGGTTAACATATGTTCCTAAAACACCTAGGTAGTTCATTCATACTAGAAATAATCTTGACACTTGAATAATGTTGGAAATCTTGAAATATTAATTATTATAAGTGGATTACCTAACCCTATGGTTGACATAGGAAAGTGTAACCCTAATATCAAATATTGAAACATGATCTTCTGGACATCATGATCTTGACCCTTGTTCCAAACTTGTTGATTTAGGTTTTGACTCAGAGGGTTGACCTATTACTTACTCTAAATCTTCGATGAAATGTACGATATTATATCTCCTCCTTGATTGTATTGATGATTAATTTTATGCATCTCTTGATTGTATACTTGGCTATATACTTGGTTGAGATATTATCCCCTATTGATTAGTATTATGTTTTTCCTATATTATATTTTGAGACAAACTTGAAACATAAATGACATGACCCATTATGACTGTTTGTATTATGATGATCAGAATGTTGATATTGAGTATAAGAGACAACCTCGTTCAGAGATTGGAACTTCTACATGTCGATTGATCTCCTGCCTCATTTGGAGAGAAGGAGCCTGGTGACCTCCCCCATCTTTTTGGTGTGATGGAACCAAATTACAATATAAGCATGCTTCTCGATGTCATCATAATGGGAAATTTGTAATAAAATTAGCTTTGAACATTAGTCCTGCCAAGTGTACTATTTTTCTATAAACTGTTTTACTTATTTTTGATAGAATATCGTGAAATTGCATTGATTATTTACTGATTTTCAATATTTTATGTGAATCAAATGGAACATTGACTAAATCGCTTCCACACTTTTTTATCACTGATGTCAAGGATAAATCTGCAAAATCTCCATTTTGGGCAGTTTCTTCTTCAATCTCCTATTATATGAGTTATTCTTATTGTATTTCTAGTGTGTGAGATCCTTTTGGGCCACTCACAGATGGGTGCTTCAATCCCTTCACCACTGTCTAGGCAATGGGATTGGGATTGGAGGCAAGAATTGTTTTGTGACAAATTTTCCATTGCAAGGTGGTGAATCATTAAAGAATCAAAATTAGATCAAAAGAACAAATTAAAGGCACACATTATGAAAATGGGCATCAATGTGATAAAATTGGATAATAATCATACCCCAACTATTGAATTAATATCCAAGTGAGTCATTTGAGTAACAAAAGAGAGTGAAAAAGTAGGGTGTCACAAGAACAATCTTGAATTTACTAGAAAACCAAAATACTAGTTTTCAACCAACTGAGACACCCTAGGATCCTAACCAACTGCCACCTTCTACATGCCAATATATGTGATGCCTTAGGGTGATCCACCACCTATTGTAGAAGGTTTTGTCTAGAACATCAAACCGTAAACAAGTAGTATAAATACCCCCATACACCTATAACATAGTGGGTTCCATTCCAAACCTATTGAAGCTAGATAATTGAACAACCTCCCCTTTATTTTTCATTTTGCTCATGGTCAGAGGATCCTTCTTCTAACAATCCTTCATTAGTAGCATCTATAAAGCGGAAAACTTCTATAACTAGTGTGCTTAAATGATATATCTGCTTTAATTGCTACCATGGATCTGTAGCTATTGTATCTGATCAGTTCTATTGCCACATTTAATCTACATAAATAACTACAACTATTTTACTAATTTTATAATTTTCATTACTTATTACCTCTAAAAAAACATGTCATATTCCTTAGCCAATATCTTCTAATAAGCTCTAATAATACACATCAGTCCTAATCACCAATGAGGCATCTCAATTATGGTAGGTCCCTAGGTGACTAGGACCACAATCCAACTAAAATTTAGGACATTCATAGAAATGACAGGAAGCACATGTACATCTACAACCCAAAAGCCCACTCACAACTTAAAATCACTCTTTCTCCTTTTTTTTTTCTTCGTTAGTATCTATTTTAATAATCATGAATTGCTCTTTTCTCTACATTAAGAAAGTGTTTTGATACTAGTTTATTGGGAGAGATGGGGGTGCTAATCCTTCTCTACTTGTAACAAGACCACCAAACCTGATCTTTGGATTTGTTATATATTTCCCATTTGTTTCTAAAACATACTAAAAAAACTACTCAGTTTCACGCCACGACTTCAAAGGTTTACTTTGTTTTTGTAAAGAGGTGAGAGCACCTCCTCAATAAATTTAGTGGAAAATACACAATATCCATTTTTTATATACAATTTTGATAATGAAGCATGCAGGCTTAATAAAACCATTTAAATAAGCATGAATCAAATACAAAATTGTCAATAGTAGCAGCGGAAGTAAAAACCAATGATATTACATAGCTTTATTTAAAATGTTTGAAATATAAACTAGATAGTAAACTACATGATCTAGCAATAGTAAACTAGTCATCTTGGCAGTACTACTCTGGATCAGGTACTCCTTGCTCCGGTCCTATCCCATGTCCTGTCTCTGGATGGTTGGGATCACCCAGCAAGAGGAGAGAAAAAAGAATGTGTCATTTTAAATGATAAAGGATATTTATTAGTTTAAAATATGGCAAAGTAAATATTTACTAAGCTAAGAAGTTTCAAAAGTATGAGAAAAATAAATAATTAAGAATTCTGCCAAGGCATGATTCAATATGACTACATTATACTAACATAGGGTTGAGGCAACCAAAACAAATAGGTGAGGGAGAGTGGTCACATTCCCAAACACCTGCAAATACATATAAAAGTGGGGAGAGTGATCATATTCCCCAGGGCTCATGCCCAAGCTATGGGTGGTTGTACTCATGTATAATACAATATTTAATTAGTAATTTACATCATCATTCTAGAAGAATTTATATGGTAGATTTAAGTAATTGAAAAATTTACAAGTGGTGTCCAAGACCCTAGAATTATTGAAGTGAATATACTAAACAAAAAAATGTTTAAACTAGTGTATAAGCATCATGCCTCATTGAGAAATTTGGGTTGGATAAAAATATGTCCAACTTGGGGTTTAGAATGCACATACCTCACTAAATGTGTCCAATGTTAGTTTTATCCTAGATATAAGTTTTCATCACATATATTAGGATTTGGTAAAACTAAAATTAGAAACCCTAATTTTGGACCTTATAAATAAACCATTGATTTTGGATTTGAAAATAGACCAACCGATTTGTTATATTTTTCTAATTGGGAAAACATATTTGATGAGTTAATTTAGAATTAAAAGAAATTAATTACACATTTTAAACATTATAGTTCCTTGAAAAACCTATTTTGAAAACTTGGAAATCAAGTTCGGTAAATATTTTTATTGAATAAATTTTATTTTTCTAATTCCATAGAATATTTATTTATAATTTTTTGATAAATGAATAAAAGATATGAATTTTCTAAAATTGACAAATCAGATTATTTGAAAATGAAACGTAGGCAAAGGAACTCACAAAAAGAAAAGAAAAGAAAAGAAAGGGTTTGGGCCCATGTGACCTGACCCAAGCACAGGCAGCTAGGTAGAGGGTTAGTGCTTGTAGGGCCTCAATTAGGAGAGAAACTAAAAGTGGAAAAATGACTAAAATGCCCTTGAATGGAAAGTCAAAGAAGAAGGGTGAGCAAGGGTAGAATGGAGAAATCATTTTGGGGATTCTTCCCCCGTACCTCGTACCCACCATGGCTGCGAGCAGGTGGAGCTTGGTTTGAGCATTTTTGTGATTCAAGATGAAACCAGGAAGAGAAAGTCTCAAAATGAAAAGGAGGAGATGACGAACTTACCTAGGTCTTTAATTACTATGTTGGTGTCGCCGAGGGTCAGTGAGATGAGCCATAGGTTGGGGGAGAAAAAATTGATCGGTGGCTATGAAGTAATGATCTACAGTGAAATGGAGAGTGGAGGAGAATTCCTGGGATGGCGTCAGGAGGCTTGGGAGATGCTATCCATTTACAGGATCATGTATGAAGGAATATGACAGGGAGCCAAAAGAAGCCCAAGTCTGTCTTTTTGGAATTTTCTGGTTTGGTTGAAACTGACAAAGAGAAATGCCTTGAATGAAATGGCGAAATAATGTGGATTGAATGTAGAAGAAAATGGGAAAAATCATTAAGCAATGAGGGAGAAATCAGTGTTTGAAAATCATCAGTTGAGCTTTTATTTCTCGTGTCGGGCATGAGGTAGTAGATGACCCCGAGCCGTTGGATCACAGATCCAATGGTTCAAATCATGTGCACCCACAAACTGGGAAATGTAACACATGACATTTAATTAAAACCAAAACCATAGGTTAAATGCGATATATTAATGAAATGATATTAATATCTTAATCAAACCTTAATCAATTCATTTAAAATAGATTTGAGTGGACAAATATTGACTAATTAAAACCAAATTTGAACCCTTGGCCCTTATTAATGTCAAGAATTTTCCTATGCCTTTAAACCTCATTTTTATTCATGTTTTGGATCTTCATCACCTTATTGGTCAATAATGTGTTTATTAATGTATCAGAAAATTGAGTTAATATGAATTTTTTTCCAATTAATTCGTGAACAAAAATTTGAGGTGGTCATCCCAAATTAAGTCAAAGGTCATCAATTAACAAAATATTCTCCTTTTTATGCTTTATTTTAATTTTATGAGGACAGAGGTATTTTAAGGTGATTATGATCCTCGTTAATTACTTTTATTTACATTGTCTTATTTTTAACTTTATTTAATAATAATCTCGTTTTTGTGGACATTTGCAAAATAACTCTTGATATAATATTAATTGAGGTAATTGTGCACTAACCCTTATATTTGCATGCATATTTAATCCAAACCATTCAGTTTCCACAGATTCAACATTAAGGACAAACTGGTAAGAAAATAGGATAACTTCAAGAATGGGGTGGGATTACAATTACATTGAGATTCAGTTTGTTGCAGCACTCCACCTGTTAAAAAGGATTTCATCCCCGAAATCTCATACAAAAAGAGAAGGGTGAGTACGTAACATCTCATCTTTGAGTTCCCATGTTGATTCCTCTAAACTATGGTACTTCCATAAGACTTTCACTAGCTCATTCTCTTTATTCTTCAACTATTTAACCTGAGTGTCAATAATCTTCATGGATAACTCCTCGTAGGTTAGATTCTCCGAAATCTCCAAAGGTTCTATTGTGAGTACATGAGAAGGATATTTCACATACACACTCAACACTGAGACATTGAAGACATTATGGATATTGTCGTATGTGGGCAGAAGAGCTAGATGGTATGCACACTCTCCTATCGTAGCCAAGATCTCAAAAGGCCCCACATAACGAGGATTAAGCTTGCCTTTGAATTTAGATCGGGAAATAGAGCGTATAAGCTTGACATTAAGGAACACATGGTCACCTACTAAGAAGCTTACATCAGACCTATGCTTGTCGGAATACATCTTTTGTCAGTCTTGTTCAGCTTTCATATGCTTCTTAATCAACTGGACCTTCTGAATCATCATTTGCATGTTATCAATCTTCACTAGTGTGCGTTCGCCCACGTCATCCCTATGTAATGGCGAATGACAAGGTCTTCCACATAAGGCTTCATACAAAGGCATCCCAATGCTGGCTTGGTAGCTGTTATTATACATGAAAAGTAGATTTTTATCCCAAGCACCTCCCCAATCCATAACACAAGCACGAAGCAAATCCTCCAGAATCTACACAATTATTTCTGACTAACCATTGGTTTGTAGGTGTTAAGCAATACTGAAACATAGCTCAGTTCCCATCTCTTCCTGAATTTTTCTCCACAAATGAGAGGTGAACTTTGGATCACGATCAGATACTATCACTTTGGGTACGCCATGTAGACAAACTATCCACTCCATATATAATTATACCATGTCCTCAACCTTGTAATTGGACTTGAAAGGCAGAAAGTGGGCATACTTAATAGGTCAATTGATTACTACCCACATAACATCACAACCTTTCCTGGTTTTGGGAAAACCAGTGACAAAATCCACTGTTATCTTCTCCCATTTTCATTATGGAATCTCAAGCAGATGGAGAAGACCACCAGGTCATTGATGTTCTATCTTAACTTGTTCACAAGTCAAGCATCATGACACATACAAAGTTATATCATTCTTCATATTCTTCCACTAGAAACTACATTGTAGGTCGTTGTACATCTTGGTCGTGTTGGGGTGAATTGTATACTTAGACCCATGAGCTTCACTCAAAACTTTTTATTGTAGATTGCTAACATCAAGAATACATAATCTTTGTCAAAAGCAGAGAGAACCATCCACTCCAATGGAGAAGTCAAATTGTGGTTTCATTGTTAAACTCTTCATCACTTCTAGCCCAGGACTTTCTAACTGGGCAGCCACATTATACGAAATGTTGGTTGGTGTGATCGATAAGCTAGCCATACGAACGTATAACTTATCAATAGTTTCTTCATTTGGAACCTCCACAGGTTGTGGTTGCAAGCAAGAAACATATTCAAGATTCTTCCATATAGAACAAGTTATAACAACACAAGTTCTAGTTTTCTTTTGACTCAAAGCATGAGCAACTACGTTAGCTTTATCAGGATGATAGGTTATGGTAAAGTCATAGTCCTTAAGGTACTCTAACCACCTATGTTGTCTCAGATTTAACTCCTTTTATGTCAAGAGGTACTTTATACTTTTGTGATCATAAAATACCTCGAACTTGACTCCAATGATATAGTGTCACCAGATTTTTAGAGCATGTACGATAGCTACTAGCTCAAAATCATGCGTACGCCAGTTTTCCTCATTAGGCTTTAGCTGGCGGGTGGCATAGACAATCATTTTACCTTCTTACATTAGAGCACATCATAATCCTTGCTTAGAGGGATCATTGAAAATAACATAGGGATAGGCAATGCAAGCACAAGAGCAGATGTTAAGCACTTCTTCGACTTTTGGAAGCTATCCTCACATTTGGTAGTCCATACAAACTTGACTTCTTTTCATGTCAACTTTGTCATAGAGAGGGCTAGTTTTGAGAATTTCTTTATAAACTTCCGGTAGTAACCTACTAGACTGAGTAAACTACAGATTTCAAATGGATTCTTTGGAGCCTTCCATTTGGTCACATCTTCTACTTTCGCGAGGTCATCAACAATATGTCCAGTAGAAATCACATGACCCAAGAGCATTACTTCTTTGGTCCAGAACTCACACTTTGAGACATTTGCATAGAGTTGATTTTTTCATAGTGTATTGAGTGCCATTCTCAATTGTTTGTGATGATGTTCTTCTGACTCTATATATCAAGACATCATCGATGAATACCACGACGAATCGATCAAGGTAAGGATAGGATACTCAATTTATCAGGTCGATAAAGGCAGCAGGAGCACTGGTAAAACCAAAAGGCATGATCAAAAATTCATAATGCCCATATCTAGTTCTAAAAGTTGTCTTGGATACGTCTTCATCTTTCACCCACATCTGATAATAACCACTTCGCAAGTCCACCTTTGAAAATACTACAAGGCCCCTAAACTTGCTTAATGAGTTGAATAATCTTTATTATCATAATTGAATTCTTATAACCCTAATATAACCTTTTTATATTCTTTGAAATCATAATACAAGCTTAAGTTTCAAATTTGGTCCAATTTGGACACTATTTGAGCAAGTTATACAATTTTATGCACATTTTGGACTTTTCTACAATTTACCTAATTGAGAGGTTTTCTTTGCAATTTATCACTTTCATTATGTTCCTTGGATATATTCTCATCATGCTTGAGCTTTTTAAGCTATGGGGTTCCTATTTAAACCTTGGTCTGAAGGTGTTTTCTCCAAGGGTATTTTAGGGTTTACCCCTTCACGGATGAGGTACCTTTAGTAGCTATCAACTAATGAATTATGTGATTGGCTAGGAAATTCGAAAAAGGAAATCTAATAAGGTCTATAAGGATGGTGGGGGAGCTTCTTGTGTATGTGCTTGAATATTCTTAATAGTTTAAGGGCGTATAAACATGGGGAAGCTACTTTTACACCTCATGCTTGCTTCCATCCTTATCCATGGGCTATATTTACCTCTTCCTTGCCCAAGTATGAAACTTTGCTTTATTTCTGTTTCCTCTAACCTAGAGCAACGACTCCACTCTATTTTTTTGTGGAACCAAGTGCTCTAAGGTAGAAGACAACCTCTTTTTGGAGAAGAAGGTCTCCTAGAGCTCCATTTAGCCCTACCTAGGGTTTCTAAGGTCTTCTTCTAGGGATTTCGACCAAGGAAAGTTATTTTCTTCCTTCCTTATCCATTTCTCTTAATCTTCTCCTTCCTTATACCTTCCTCTAGGTCTTAACCTTTCTCTTCCATGGTAGAAATTACTCTAAATCTCTAAAACCCTCCCTTTCTTGCTCCTTATGCTTATGGTTTGCTCAATTTATGAAGAAAGGGCTAGATAAATGAGTTTATAGCTTATGCTTGGATTTCCTACCCTACCTGATCGAGATTTCTTCTGTGTGTGGTTTCATATTCTCATTAGAGGCAATTTTTATAACTTCCCCACTTTTATTGCTTACCATAAGCTTTCTAGATCATATTCTTTCTTGAAAATGATGATCCATGCACTATAAGCTATGCTTGACTTGGATTTCAATTTTTATAATGTTCCCTATTCTGATTTTAGTTATAGATCAACCTGTGATCATGTGTACATTATTCCTAAGGTATAATATGACTTGTATCAGGCTGGTTTCACAACCTATGCTGCTAATAACCTATCAACCAGTGGTCAATTTTAGGGTTTTAAGCTGATTTCTTCTATAAACCCATGACCCGATGACGGTACCATTGCAAAAACCCTATGGTGTTGTCTTCATGACAATTAATGGTGGTAACTAAGGGTGTCAACTGATGGTCACCCCTTAGGTCATGTTTTGTCCTAATTAGAAGTGTAGTGATTAACAACTAAGTACCCTAATGATGCTATCAATCAATGGTGATATTAGTTTGATATTTGATGTTAATTAATGAATATAGTGCTGATCTAACAACCTATGGTGACTTAATGGTAACTAATGATGGTGCATCAGGTATCCAAAACCTATGGTGAGTTAATCATATAGTTGTAGCATCAATTAATCCTTAGACCAATGGTTTCTTTGGTAACTTGATGCAATGTTCGAACCTATATTGTAATTGCTGGTTTTAATATATGAACTTGAGCCAATGATCAAGATATAATGTTTATTCCTCCAATAAAGTGGAATGATGGTGACGTGGTGTTTGAATGCACTAACAAATTCACTCGGAGTTTAAATCCCCAAGCTTTTACCAAAACCAAGTGCAATAATACCACCCGCAAGTGGACGGGTGTTATCGCAGTATAGTTGAGGATCGAACCCAAAGGACAACGTTTTTAAGAATCCTTGTCAGTTGAATCTAGCTCAAGTAAAACTAATATTTAGAACAATTGGTTGATTTGGTTTGTTTTAACTAATTGCAAGAAAGTAAATGCGGAAATAAAGATAGGTTTAGATTAATGATATGGAATCGCTGGGGTGGTACCGGGTTTGACCACCGCTATACACACAAACATGCTCCTATGCAAACAATCCAGGCAAGATATAACACTCCAAGTAGAGCTGCTACAGAACCCCCCATACGGGCATCAGTTCCGCGTAAGCATCACCATAGGCATCAGATGTCTCGTCACTATATGGATCACATATCTTACGGCTCTGAAGATACAACATCCAACTAAGGCTGTGAACCCCCCATACGGGTGTCAGGCACACAGAAGCGTCACCGAAGGCTAGATGGCTCGTCCCCTCGCAAATCATACACTTACGACCTCAAGGAATCGCATCAGAAGTTCTCATCAAGGAGTCAACCACGTCAATCGATAAGCACATAAGTGATTATAGTACGAGTAAACATCGACGATTAACAAGAAGATACAAAATCCAACAAAGGCTTTGAACCCCCCATACGGGCGTCACGCGCACAGAAGTGTCACTGAAGGCTAGATGGCTTGTCCCCTCACGGATCATACACTTACGGAGTGGAACTTGATCGGAGTGGTGCTCTGGCAGCCTGTCGGTGTCCGGATCCGATGCCTCCAAATGAGGACCCTGGGGGTCTATTTATAGGTTTAGATCTGATCCCAAACTATTTGGATAAGTTTCTGGAAATATCCTCTCCAAACGGTTTGGAGACCATTTGGTTCCAAACAGTTTGGCGATCGTTTGGTGCCAAACGGTCTGGAGACCATTTGGTGCCAAATGGTTTGAATCGATCAATCTTGAGGTCAGTCTCGTTCTCGGCGGGAACCGTGCATCTTCTTCTCTTCAATCGGTCTTTGTTCTTGCGGCAAACGGTCTTGGAAACCGCATGGATCCAAACGGTCTTGAGACCGCATGAACCCAAACGGTTTTGAGACCGTATGGACCCAAATAGTCTTGAGACCGCATGGACCCAAACGGTCTTGAGAACGAATGAACCCAAACGGTTTTGAGACCGTATGGACCCAAACAGTCTTGAGACCACATGAGCCCAAATGGTCTTGAGACCGTATGGACCCAAACGGTCTTGAGACTGCATGGACCCAAACGTTCTTGAGACCGCATGGACCCAAACGGTCTTGGGACCTCATGGATATTCCGTTTATAGCTCGCTCGGTTTTCTTTGGCAGACGACCTTGTCATTCATTCTTTCATGTGTTCCAGCAAACGGTCTTGGGACCGCATGGACCCAAATGGTGTTGAAACCGCATGGACCCAAACGGTCTTGGGACCGTATGGATGGAATTGCTTGGTTTACCTGCATTAAATGAATAATATTTAGTTAAAATCTTGATTATTGAATCAACCAAGTAGTTTTACACGTTGTGATTCATATTTGGGTAAAAAGGTGTAAAAAGGAGTTGAATTTGTTCCAAAGAGGTAATTGAATTCTAGGATGAGTATGCACTCATCAAACACCCCTAACTTAAACGTTGCTCGTCCTCGAGCAACGTAAAATTTGAAACGGTTTCCCAATGAAATACTTTCGATCCGTGTGATTGCTTCATCTTCATATCACCAATGTTTTCTTTCTGCTCAGAATGAATTAGTACCTCAACTTCCTGGGACCACTAAACACGTCTTACCATAGCTTCGTTCTTGAGTTCGTTTCCCAACATCACTTCCTCCTCACTTTTTCCAACAACAAGCATGTCAAAGAGTTTCGAAAGAGTTCAGAGATACCCGTAGAATCAACAAGTATGCATCCAATCTGACACTGGTGTAATTCAGGATGGTGGGGGCATGTATTGTGCCCTTGGGTAGAAAAAGGAGTGAAAGGTGGTATGGAAAGAAGAAGTAAATCTCTCCTCTATTCGACTCGAGATTTTTATTTGTTTTGCAATTTCATTTATTGCGTATGTTTTGTGCGAATCTCTCCTCTATTCGACTCGAGATTGCATTTCTTTTTGTGTGCGCTTTGGCATCTTTTGTTTGCAGACTCTCCTCTATTCGACTCGAGATTGCATTTTTGGTGGTACACCCCTTTTATTGCAAGGGGTATGGAAGAAGCGGATACGGGGGAAGTGGCATGCCACCCCGAACTTAGGGTTTGGCATAGATTCAACTATTTTGGTGCTTTTGATGGATGGAAGGGTATGAAGATGATAGAAGAAGTGTAGAAGAGAGTTCAGATCAGAATGCAACTTGATTTACAATTCAAAACCGGGTTATTCTCTTTGTCATACTCTACTCAAATAATGACTTGATGCGGATCCGATGGGGATTCTGAGCCATTGTTCCACTAGTCAGTTAGGAAGCACGACGTGTTTGATCCCCATCGGTTTGACAGATACTTATCATTTTTGTAAAAAGTATTATGATATTAGGAATCATAAGCTTCACATGATGATTTCAGGCAAAAGGCAAGTTTCAAAAGTCAGTCCACTTGAGGAATTGCTTTGAATAAGGAGGATATTATGATAGAAGATGCATAGCAAAATAGTTAGTTACATATTATCAACAGGTGTCAAAAAATCATCAAATATCTGTTCAAAAATTTTGAAAATTTTAAAATTTTTTTGATAGAGACAACTTGAGTATGAAAAGAGGGTGTGTATGTGGAAGTGAAGTACGTACCACCCACCCTCCACCCCGAACTTTGAGATTTTCTCATCATGAGCAAACCCTAAATCCAAGGTGGAGGGGAAAGGTTACACCAGGTATGACTGCCGAGTATGATTGCGTTCCGATCAACACCACTCCGACTTTTTATCTAAAATAGAAGAACTATGGTAAACGGAAAATTTTATTTAATAAAAGTTAACTATAAGGTAAAAACACAATTTGAAAAAGTAAAACGGATTTATTGATCGGGTTGCCTCCCGAAAAGCGCCTTTGGTTTACGTCGATGGCTCGACAGAGTCTTTTAGATTCATGGTGGGTCTTTTGGATTGGCCAGTTCTAACATTGTGTCAGTGCCTATGTCAATCGAGGTGAAATATCTCTTCAAGCGGTGCCCATTGGCTATGAATTCTCCTGACTCTGCACTCCTAAAAGAGAAGGTGCCATTAGGAGAGATGCTTTTGACAATGTATGGTCCAGACCAGCGTGAGCGGAGTTTTCCTGGGAATATCCTTAATCTTGAGTTGAAAACCAGCAATTGGTCTCCCACTTGTATGTCCTTTCTTTTCAGATGTCCATCATGCCAAAGTTTTGTATGTTCTTTGTAGATTCGTGTATTCTCATAGGATGTCATTCTCAGTTCATCCAGCTCATTGAGTTGCAGAATCCTGGCTTGCCCTGCTTCTTTCATATCAAAGTTCAATTGTTTAATTGCCCATCATTACTTATGTTCTAATTCGACTGGCAGGTGGCAAGCTTTTCCATATATCAATCGAAATAGGGTTGTCCCAAGGGGAGTTTTATAAGCAGTACAATAGGCCCATAAGGCGTCGTTGGTTTTTGTTGACCAGTCTTTTTGATTACGTCCAACAGTTTTCTCAAGGATAGCCTTTAGTTGTCGGTTAGAGACCTCAACCTGTCCACTAGTTTGTGGATGGTAAGGTGAAGCTACCTTGTGCGAGACACCATATTTTGTTAGTAAAGCTTCAAAGCTTCTTTCAATGAAGTGGGAGCCTCCGTCAGATATTACGGTTCGTGGCACTCCGAACCGGGGGAAGATGACCTCTTTGAATAATTTGATGACTGGTTTTGAATCACTAGTGACGGTTGGTATAGCTTCAACCTATTTGGAGACGTAGTCCATCTCCACTAGGATGTAAGAAAACCCATTAGAATATGGGAATGGACCCATATAGTCCACCCCCATACATCGAATATCTCGACCTCTTGCCATAAATTCAGTGGCATCTCGTCCCTCTTGGTTATATTTCCAGATCTTTGACATTTGTCACAGGACAGGACAAAATTGTAAGAGTCCTTGGATATGGTCGCCCAAAAGAATCCACATTGCAAAACCTTTAAAGTAGTCTTTTTAGAGCTCATATGCCCACCTACGGGTCCTGAGTGGCATTGTTCCAGAATAGATTGAGCTTCTTCTTCGACGATACAACGTATGTACAACCCATCAGCGCAAAGTTTAAAGAGATATGGTTCATCCCAGTAATAATGCTTCACATCGTGCATAAATTTCTTCAGTGCATTTCCGGTGCATTGGGGATGGATGAATCCAGCGACAAGATAGTTTACAAAATTAGAGTACCATGGTGTAACTTCCGAGACCCTCATGAGTTGATCATCCAGTAGGGAATCATTTATCGGAATCTTTTCAACATCCAGAGTGTGGATGCGACTTAGGTGATCTGCTACAACATTTTCCTTCCCTTTTTTATCTCTTATCTCCAAATCAAATTCCTGTAGTAAGAGGATCCATCATATCAGCCTTGGTTTAGCATCTTTCTTTGCCAGAAGGTAACAAATAGCAGCATGGTCTGGGTAGACGATGACTTTCGAACTGATACGGTATGACCTTAACTTGTCGAAAGCGTATATGACTGCTAGAAGTTCCTTCTCGCTAGTAGCATAGTTCCTCTGGGCTTCGTCAAGGGTTTTTGATGCATAATAGATAACATAATGTTTCTTTTCTATATATTTCCCCAAAACAGCACCCACAGCGTAATCACTGGCATCGCACATAATTTCAAAAGGATGGCCCCAGTCGGGAGCTCTAATGATGGGGGTGGTTGTAAGGGCCTTCTTTAGAGTGTTGAAGCTTTTGACACATTCTTCATTGAAATTGAAATCAGAGTCTTTTAGAAGTAGGTTCGTCATGGGTTTAGTTATCTTGGAAAAATCTCTTATGAATCTTCTATAGAATCCAGCATGACCAAGGAAGGCGTGAACTTCTTTCACATTTGTGGGGATAGCCAATTTAGATATCACTTCAATCTTGGCTTTATCAACTTCAATTCCCCTATTTCTAACCCTATGGCCCAGGACAATGCCTTCCCTTACCATGAAGTGGCATTTCTCCCAATTGAGCACCAGATGTGCTTCTTCACAACATTTGAGAACCATGGAAAGATGCTTAAGACAAGAATCAAACGAGTCTCCATATACAAAGAAATCATCCATAAAGACCTCCATAACAGTTTCAGTAAGCCCCGTGAAAATTGCAGCCATGCAACGTTGAAAAGTTGCAGGAGCATTACAGAGACCAAACGACATTCTCTTAAAAGCATACGTCCCGAAAGGACAGGTGAAAGTCATTTTTTCTTGATCACCAGGATGTATGGGAATCTTATAGAATCCATAGTACCCATCAAGATAACAAAAAATATTCTTGGTGGGCCAACCTTTCTAAAACTTGATCGAGGAAGGGCATGGAAAATGATCTTTTCGAGTAGCTTTGTTTAATTTTCTATAATCAATACATACCCGCCACCCGGTGACTGTTCGAGTGGGGATGAGCTCATCATTCTCATTCCTTATAACAGTTGTTCCACCTTTCTTCGACACAACATGTACTGGGCTCACCCATGGCGAATCTGATATCATGTAGATTATTCCAACTGTGAGAAGTTTGATGATCTCGCGACGGACCACTTCCTTCATATTTGGGTTCAACTTCCTTTGATTCTCGATAGTTGGCTTGTGATCTTCCATCATAGGGATCTTATGCATGCACAAGGCTTGAGTAACCCCTATGAGGCCGCTCATTTTATATCCTATGGCCTTCTTTCTTTCCCTTAATTCCTCTAGGAGTTTCTTTTCTTGTTCGTTTGTTAAATCAAAATTTATGATCACTGGACAAACTTCGAGGTAATCCAAAAACATGTACTTTAGCCCTTCGGGTAGGGGCTTCATTTCGGGAGCTTCAAGTTTTTTGCTTCTTACTTCTGTAGTTTTAGTAGCCTTGAGTTCTTCATAGGTGGTGTTGGTATCTTCTTCAACATGTTCGAGGGGTTCGATGCAATCCTCTGCTTGTTTGTCTATAGGTACATTGATCGGTAGGTCAGATAAAGCAATTTCCAAGGGGTCGTATGATTCATCATATTCTTGAGTCAGTTGTGACAATTGCTCAACGCAATCGATCAAATAGACTTCTTCCTGTATACTCGGTCTTCTCATACTTTCAAAAACCTTGAACTCCAGAGTCTCTTTGCCTAACCTGAGCAGTAAGGTACCTACTTCAACATCAATAAGGGCTCTAGCAGTGGCGAGGAACGAACGACCAAAGATAAGAGGATATCTGGTGTCTTCTTTTATATCCATAATGAAGAAATCACATGGAACATATGCGTCCTTTCCCACCTTGACTGGGATATCTTCGAGGATTCCTAATGGTCTCTTTATTGAATTGTCTGCAAGTTGAATAATCATAGCAATTGGAAGCAATTCTGCGAACCCTAATCTCTTGCACAGACTGAATGGCATAATAGAAATACTTGCCCCAAGATCTGCCAATCCTTTCTTGCATGATGAGTCACCAATGTGACATGAAATTCCAAAGGATCCTGGGTCTTTTTTTTTCTTTGGCATCTTGCTCACTATAATATCTGATGTGGTTGTAGCCAGTTTTACAGTTTCATATTCTTCAATTATGTACTTCTTGGTGAGAAGTGACTTTAGATACTTAGTCCAGGCTGGTATCTCAACAAGAGCGTCTAAGAAGGTATATCAACATGGAGTTTCTTCATGGCCTCTTTGAACTTGACGAATCTCGTATCAAGATTTGTTTGCCTTAGGCGGGATGGGAAGGGTATATGAGGCTTATATACAGGAATATCCAACTCTGGTGTTTCAGCTTCTTCATCAATAGATTTTTCAGGACTTTCTTTGTCAGCCTTATCTTCCGTTGAATGTGATTCTGGTGTTGTCAAGTTTTGGACTATCACAGGTTCATCAATAACTACAGGTGTCTTTACAGGGGGATTCAAATAATCTTTCCGTGATCTAGTGTTGACGACCTACAACTGTTCAGGATGTTTCAGATTGTATTCAGGTTGGCCGACAAAGACTCCAGCCGGTGGCTTTATGCTAGCTGCAAGTTGAGCTAGTTGGGTCTCAATAGCTTTCTACTGAGCCTGTTGGTTAGCTATCATAGTTTGCTGAGTTTGTAACATCTTTTCAATAGTGGATAGCTTGTCATCAGGGATGGCTCCTGTTTGTCCTTGTTGGTTCATGTTCTGATACTAAGAGTTATTCTGATAATTATTATAGTTTCTGTTAAGAAAGTTTCCTTTGAAGTTTCCTGGATTACCAAAGTTCTATTGTTGGTTAAACTGGAATCCTGAGGAGCCTCTTGGTTGATTGTTGGGACCGAATTGATGCGGGTTCATAGATCTTGAAGGGTTTCCATATTGGAAGCCTGGGTGATTCCTATTTTGATTTGGATTGTATTAGTTCTGCCGAGGGATCGTGTTAATTGCATTTAGATTTTCCATCTGTCAATTATCTCCTTGCCGACAAGCATTGCTTAGAACTACGTCATAGAGAACATTGCATGATAGAGTGGAATGATATGTGCTTTTGCATGCTTCACAAAACAGAGAGGTGGACTTGACCTGTTCTTGTTGCCTAGTGGGTGAATGTCCTCTTCCAATCGCAGCAAGGGATGATTCTATATGATCCTGCTTTGCAACTAAGACCTCCAAGGTTTCTGCAATAGACTTATACTCAGGGATAGTTTCAGCCATAGCTACCTTCAAGACTCCTTTTCCTACAGGTCTGCCCCAGTTGGCTTGATTTTCTGCTCCCAGGGTGATGACTCTCCATGCGCTGTCGTAACTTTGACGCATGAAGTTTCCTCCAGATGAGGAATCTAGGAACATCTTAACATCATCCTCCACACCCCTGTAGAAGATTTCTATGAGTTGATTCTTTGGAATACCGTGGTGTGGGCATTTGCGTAGGAGTTCGTTGTACCTATCCCACGCTTCAGCGAGGGTTTCTCCAGGGACTTGAGTGAATTTGTGATTCGCCCCCTGATTTCGTATGTAAGAGATGGGGGGTAGAACTTTTCCAGAAATGCATTTTGGAGCTGCTCCCAGGTGGTGATTGTAACATCCCTGACCTGGGTTATAACCTAACCCTGGAAGTTTTGCCTAAATATGTAATTATATACTTGTGAATACTCCCTGGCATGTAATTAAGTTCCTCAGGAACATTTAATTTTCAATTTTGCTCCTTTTTGAATAAAGTAGTAGCATTGTGTTGTATCTAGGGACCTATGTGCAAATTACCCAGTTTAAGGGGTTAACTTGCAAAATTCACAAGTTAAGATGTCCCTTTGATGTTGAGACATCATGAGGATGTTTATGATTAAGTTTGAGGGATTTCCCAAGCTTGAGCACCAAGGTGCAGCTGTGGAAGCAATCCCCATGCTTGAAAACCCTAATTTGGAGTAAAATGCAAATTACCCAAATTGAGGGGTCCAACTTGTAATTTTCACCATCTAGAACATATTTTATGACTCTTGTCATCATTTAGAGTAGAAATGGTGAAAGGGACACATCAATGAATAATCAGATGAGAAAAATGATCTTTGTGATAGAAATCACCTAAAATGGGTATGGAAACCTTTCATGTATGTACCCTAGTTGAAGGTTGGATTTCTTTACCCTTATATCTTGAGATTTCATGAGATTTGCTTAAGGTTAGATGGTTTTGGACGTACCTTTGAGCAAGTAGGGACCTAGATGTGATTTCCAATCTTGAGAGGTCCTTGTGGTGTAAAAAGGGCTAAAGTATATAAGCCCTTTTCATTGCAATTAAGTGAACGATCTTTCTTTCCTTCACTTCTCTTATTCTCTTGCTCAAACGGCCAAGGATTAGCTCTGGAGCTCAGGGGGACGACCAACCTGTTCTAGGTAAGAGAACACCACCTTCTAGCTCGAATTCATGGAGGAATTCACCTTTTAAGGTTGGTTTTATGGATAGCTTACTTAGTCTTCTTGTTCTAGCCAATCAACCCTACGTTTCCTTGGAGAATTCACCTCTGACCAAGTTGTGGAAGCTCAAGGACGCCATTAAAGCTTGGAGCTTGAAGGCTTGGAGCTCTAGAATCAACCTTTAGGCGGGTTTTATAACTCTAAACTCTTGCTTTATATGTATGCTTAATTCTTACAAATTTACTTGGTAAATTCTTCTTCTACCTCCCTTCTTCCTTGCACTTTTGCAAGCAAAACAGTGGGGGAACCGAACTTGCTAGAGGTTGAAGATGAGGGGCGTGATTCCCTATGTCACTTTATCAAACGACCTTGGACCCTTTTGGTCCAAACGGTTGCAAACCGTTTGGGTTCAAACGGTTTCAAACCATTTGCCCTCAAACGGTCTTGCAAGACCGTTTGGATTGAAACGGTCTCAAGACCGTTTGATAAAGTTGACCAAGGGACGACCATTTGAGAGTCTGTTCATAATATATTGAATTTCATCTCTGCAAAAAATCAAGGTCTAATTCTTAACCAATTGAGAGTTGAAGGCACTTCAACATGGAAACCCTAATCGGGTCAAAAGTGCTGATTTGACATATAGATCTTGTTGAGTTTTGGGTTGAAGGACCCAAACGGTCTCAAGACCATTTGGGGATTCCTCCAAACGGTCTCAAGACCGTTTGGGCACAACCCAAGACCGTTTGAAGGTCTAGGGTTGAGTTAATCTAATGGTTTGAGGGTCCAATTGTAAGAAATTGATGAATTGATAAACCTTGCTGATTTTGACCTAATTGGATTTCAACCCTAGTCAAAACGACTTGGTTTTTGGTCAAACTTTGGGCAAACGGTCTCAAGACCGTTTGGATGATGTCCAAACGACCTCAAGACCGTTTGGGCCAAGTTTGGGCCTAATTGGAGGTCAATTGATAGGTTCAAGCTTGAATTGATTCACCTTGTTGAACATTGATGACCATCCGATTTGAAACCCTAATTGAGAAGGATTGAACCCTAATTGGCTTGCAATTGAGGGTCAATTTGATGTCCAAGTGATTAAGGCTAACCCTAATTGACTCAATTTATAAGGGGTTGACATGGCCTTGACCAATTGAGGGCTTCAACATACACTTTCATGAACATTGGTAACCTTTGAACCACTTTGGAGGTCCAAACGGTTTGAGCCCACTTGGACCAAACGGTCTCAAGACCGTTTGGATCCAAACAGTCTCAAGACCGTTTGAGACCAAATGGTCTCAAGACCATTTGGGGCCAAATGGTCTCAAGACCGTTTGGGCTCAAACGACCTCAGGATCGTTTGGTCCAATCGATCTCAAGCTGATTTGATCAAACGGTTTCAAACCGATTGAGCTCCAAACGGTTTGGAAAGTCAACCCTTCCAAACGGTCTTCACCTCTAAACGGTCTCAAGACCGTTTGGTGGTTGAAACCGTTTGAAGGTTGAAACCGTTTGGAGTTGTTGGTGATGGTTTGTACTTAACCATTTGATGGTGCAATTAGTTCAATGGTGATCCAATCTAAACCCTAATGGTAACCTAGGTCATTAAGGGACTATGTGATTAGTGAGTTAACCCATGATGGTGATCATGAGGCAAATTACCAAAATACCCTTGAGGGGTTTAAAGTGGTAAAACCTTGTTCTAATCAAACCCTAATCACATGATGATGATGTCTTGGCTTATGTTAGTCAATGGAGACTTAATCCAACCTGATCTAGAGTGGTGTTACCACTATCTACTAGTGAGAGGAGAGAGAAAGTATCCTAGAGAGAGAAAGTATCCTAGAGAGAGAAAGTACCCTTTTTAAGGTGGAAACTCAAGCGAGATACTTCTAATACACACAAATATGCATGATTAGGGAATGATCCACCTATGTGAGGTCATGGAAACCCTAGTTATGATATCTAATGGGTCTTAATCTTATTTAAGAGCCTTAATGATGATGTTTCTCTTACATGATGGTGTAATGAGTACAATTCACCATGGAGTGAATAGTAAACCCTAATTTTAGGGTGTTGACATGAAAGATGAATAGTAAACCCTAATTGTTGAATTGTTTACTGTTATCTGTTGAATTAACCATGCAGGTTGTTATAAGATGATGGTCATATCCAGGTATGGAATACCATGTTATATTCATTGAAAGCATGCCTAAAGCTTTATGAATAAGTGAATTATCTTGATGCACTGCTAAGTGGCATCTAATGAGATTTATGGGCTGTAAGAGCCATAAACTATAACAAGGTCATGCTTGACAGATGACTTGAGATGAGATAACTGATGATTGGGATAAGTTAGGCATGCTACATTTTAGTATTCTCATATATAGGTGTGATGCTAATGTTATTGTTTGAAGAACAATGCATGATGTTAAGAATACTGAATGTACCTAATTAATCAAGTGAAATGTAGAGCCCTGATAATAGATCCATCATTGTCAGAGTCTAAATGATGGTGAAACAGGTTTTCCTCAGGGAACTCCTGGATCACATACTTTTGAGTATGTGGGGTACATGGATGTGTAGAACCTTACATCCTAGTGTAGGAAGTGATGTAGATTTTTATAGTCCGTCATACCTTCACTAAAAGAGATTCATGGTGAGAGGATTTGATGTAGATTCTAGTAGTCCATCATTCCCCACCACAAAGTCCAAAAGGTGAGATGTATTTACTACACTCCCTTAAGGGCACAAACACCGCATCTACGAAAGATAAACAAGAAATCTTCCGATGGCGAAGAGAGTACATAATGCCACTGTAACTCTAAAAATAGCAAAGGACCAGTTTACCCTGGTGAGTTATTATAAAGGACATCCCGCCAGATGTCTAACAAACAATCCTCTAACTGACTGAGGAAGATGAGGTCATAAGAATCCGGCTCTTTTAATGACCTATGTATGGTACTGATGTGTCTTCTTAGCGATCAGTTGGAGTATGAGTGGTATGCCTCATCTCCACAGGGCATAATAATGTTTGAACAACATAACCAACAGTGTAGTATATCTGTTAGAGTTATCTATGAGTTATTTGATTGATGTTACTCTGAATAGTGTAGATGTTCTCATATTTCATAAATGATTGAACTCTTGCTTATCATCAAAACTGCTAGTGAATATCTTGAAGGCTTTTATTGCTTTAGTTATTCCTTGCTTTACTTATAAAGCTTCTAGTGGAGAGTTATAACTCTCGCTGGGGAAATTATGTATAATTGTCTCACCCCGTAGACTTCAACTTTTTAGGTGGTCGTCGAAGACGGAGGAACAAGAACCCAGGTGATCAATCCCAACAACAGCAGCACCAGGAGCAATAAATCTCAGGTGGAGATTCAGCCTGCTTTATGGTGTAGAATAGAGTCAGTCCTATGTGTCCTCTGTACTCTCAGGTCTTGGAGTGTTTTGAGTATGAATTCTTGAGAGATTTTGTATCATGTTGTATATAATTACTCAAGAAGTAATTTGTCAGTAATGTATACAGTTAAATCCTTTTTCTATGGAAAAGGTTTGTGGTTTCAAGCTCTTATCTCGAAAAGTTTTAATTACCCAAGATTTTTATCTTCCACTGATTATCGAATGCTTCCGCACATGATTAAATCGTGATTATATCGTGGTTTGGAGATCCGAGCCCACAATTAAGTGGTATCAGAGCTCTAGGTTCGCCGAGTCTACAGAGGCATAGGACTTAGGAAGTTGAGTCTATCTTTAGTATTCCTTCCTTATCTAATAGAATCTTCTGCTCCTCAGGAGAAGAAGATACTTAAGAATGTCAGAGCCACATGATGGGAACGTGGTAGAAAGTAGTGCTAGTGCACCCCAAGGCGGTGCAGGAGTACCAGAGGTGGAACAGCCTGTACCAGAACAACCTAGGGAGCCACCCCAGTTCGACCCAGCTGACATGGGTAACCCAGCAGTATAGACAATGTTTGGGCAGTTTATGACTGCCATGACACACATAACCGACATGATGCCTATGCCTGCACCCAGGGCACCTGTCCAACCAGAAGGTCAAGGTATCGGGAAGACGTTCGAGCGACTACGTCGTGTCGGAGCTACCGAGTACCTCGGGACTGCTGACCCCGCAGATGCTGATCTGTGGTTGACAGAGCTAGAGAAGGCTTTCAGGATACTCAATATCCCTGAAGCTGAGAAGGTCAGACATGCTGTCTATCTTCTCAAAGGAAGTGCTGGTCACTGGTGGACAATGGAAGAGCAGAAGAGACCTGGAATAGAGATCTCGTGGGAAGACTTTCGGCGGGAATTTGTCCAAAGATATTTTCCAAAGACCTTCCTAGACAAGAAGATCTCTCAGTTTGAGAGACTGAGGCAGGGAGTCATGAACATTAGCGAGTATGAAGGTAAGTTCATGGAGCTGTTGCGGTTTTGTACGCACATGGCTGCCACAGAGGAAGAGAGAATCAGGAGATTCGAGAGGGGTTTGAATACTGACATGTCGACCCCAGTGTCTGCCTTAGAAAACTGAGAGAGATTCTCTACCTTCGTTGAGTCAGTCCGAAGGATAGAGAGATCTGTGGTTGAGAAGAGGCAAACTCAGAAGAGGTATCCACAGTTCCAGGGCTCTTCATCTATGGACTTTAAGAAGTCTAGATCCTCTGCACCTAACCCTCCACCATCTAGATCTAGTTCTCAGACTCAGTGGTCTCCAAGCAGAGGTAGAGGGAGAGGACAACCACCTCGGGAGACTCAGAGTTCTGCATCAATGTCCGCTACTGGACCACAAAGACCACAAGAAAGAAGCTGCTACAACTGTGGCAAGGTGGGACATTTGATGAAGGACTGCCGATCTAGGCCTGTCAGTGTGACACAGCCTCCGAGACAAGGACAACAGGGATCACAGAGAGGCCAATCTCAAGGAACAGGTCGAGGATGCGGGCAAGCGTCTCAAGCTGGATCATCAGCACCACCTCAACAACAGGCTACAGCGAGGTTCTATGCTATGAACCCACCAGAAGCAGTGGTGATCCACAAGTGGTGACAGGTCAGATGGAACTTTTATATTCTGATATGTCTAAATCTTGTGTAGTATCTGTTCTGATTGACTCGGGTGCTACGCACTCTTTCATCACTCGAAGAGTGATTCATAACTGCAATATGACAACTAGTCATAGGGCAGATAGGTTGTTGTTGGAGACTCGGTTGAGTGGGTCTGCCGTTCTGCAAGAAGTATGCTCCCCCTGCATACTCTTTTCTAAACATCGCATTCAAGTGGACCTTATACCGCTTGATATGCAAGGATTTGATATAATCCTAGGGATGGATACCTTGGAAAGGTATCGAGTTGTCTTGGATTGTGAGTCCAAGTTGGCAGTGTTTGCTGATGAAAGCGACACATGGAACTTTCAAAGTGAAAGAAAGATTTTGCCTACCTGTCTTGTATCAGCTATGGTTGCTGATAAGTTGATGAGGCAAGGATGCTATGCATTCTTGGCCCATGTGATAGATGTTACCAAGGAGAGTCCCAACCTTGCTGAAGTTCCTATAGTCAGGGAATTCGAGGATGTGTTTCCTGAAGAACTTCCTGGTATACCACCACCTCGGGAGATTGATTTTGAGATCAATTTGGTCCCAGATACGAAACCCATAGCCCAGACTCCGTATAGGATGGCGCCTGCCGAAATGGCAGAACTCAAGAAACAACTTCAAGAGTTACTTGAGAAGGGTTTCATCCGACCGAGTACCTCACCTTGGGGTGCTCCGGTTTTGTTTGTTAAAAAGATAGATGGATCAATGCGGTTGTGCATTGACTATAGACAACTCAATAAAGTAACAATAAAGAACAAGTATAATTTGCCGAGGATTGATGACCTTTTTGACAAGTTGCGTGGTGCAACAGTCTTCTCCAAGATAGACTTAAGGTCTGGATATCATCAACTCCGCATTAAGGACAGTGACATATCCAAGTCTGCCTTTAGGACAAGATATGGTCACTATGAGTTCACGGTTATGTCGTTTGGACTAACCAATGCACCAACTGCATTTATGGAACTCATGAATAGAGTCTTTTGACCTTTTCTCGATCAGTGTGTTGTCGTCTTCATAGATGACATACTGATTTATAGCAAGGATGCTCAGCAGCATGAGCAGCATCTTCGCCAAACTCTGACTTTGCTAAGAGAACATAAGCTATATGCTAAGTTTAGCAAGTGCGAGTTTTGGTTATCTGAAGTGTCTTTCCTTGGACATGTGGTATCTGCCTCGGGAATTCATGTTGACCCTGCAAAGGTAGAATCTGTTCTACAGTGGGAACAACCGAACACACCGACGGAGATTAGAAGTTTCTTGGGGTTAGCTGGCTATTATCGAAGGTTTATCAAGAATTTCAGTTCTATAGCCTTACCTTTGACCAAGTTAACCCGAAAGGATGTTCCTTTTGCCTGGAGTGATAAGTGTCAACAGTCTTTTCAGTTGTTGAAGGAGAGGTTGACAAGTGCACCTGTGCTTGTGCTACCTAAACAAGGAAAGGAATATATAATCTTCTGTGATGCCTCCAAGAATGGACTTGGATGTGTGTTAATGCAGGATAAACAAGTGATTTCTTTTGCTTCCCGAAAGCTTAAGAAACACGAGGAGAATTATCCGACACACGATCTAGAGTTAGCTGCTGTGGTGCATGCCTTGAAAATCTGGAGACATTATCTCTACGGAGAAACCTTCCAGATTTTCACAGACCACAAGAACCTTAAGTACATCTTCACTCAGCATGAGCTTAACATGAGGCAACGTCGCTGGATGGAGTTAATATAGGACTACGATTGTACAATTGATTACCATCCGGGCAAGGCCAATGTGGTTGCAGATGCCTTGAGTAGGAAATCAGCAACATCAACCATGGATAGAGCACAACTAAGTTCCTTAGTATGCTCTAGGAGAGATATGCTTATCTCTTTAAGGCAAGACAATGTGCAGTTGAAGGCATCATTATTAGCTGGTTTGTTAACTGAGATGCAGATTAAACCTACCTTAAGAGAGCAGACAAAGGAGGCACAACAAGTAGATGCTTCAGTCCAGCAGATTAGATCTGAGTTTGGTGATGAGAAGCGAGAAGGTTTTCATGAGTCAGATGACCAGGTGGCATGCTATCATGGAAGGATGATAGTGCCAGATGTGGATAACCTAAGGCAGCTAGTTTTGGAGGAAGCTCATTCTTCGATGTATGCTATGCATCCAGGGAGCACCAAGATGTATCGAAACTTGAAAGATATGTATTGGTGGCCTGGGATGAAGAAGGATGTAGCTGAGTTTGTTCTGAGGTGTCCTGTGTGTCAGCAGGTCAAGGCTGAGCACCCGAAACCTGCAGGAACAATGCAACCCTTACCCATATCACAGTGGAAGTGGGACCATGTGACCATGGACTTTGTTGTTGGCCTACCCAGGACAAACAAAGGACATGATTCCATTTGGGTAGTTGTTGATAGGTTGATAAAGACAGCGCATTTCTTACCTGTCAAAACAACCTACTGTGCTGAAAGGTTATCCCAGTTATATGTTCAAGAGATAGTGCGGTTGCACGGGGTTCCTGTCACTATAGTTTCTGACAGAGGTCCCCAATTTACAAGTTGTTTTTGGGAACAGTTACACAGAGCCCTAGGCACCAAGTTAAGGTTTAGTACAACCTTTCATCCACAGATTGATGGACAATCGGAAAGGACTATACAGACCTTGGAAGATCTGTTGAGAGCATGTGTTCTCCAGTTTACCGGTGGTTGGGATCTACATCTGAGCTTGATAGAGTTTGCCTATAACAATAGCTATCAGTATAGCATTGATATGGCACCATATGAAGCCTTATATGGTAGACGTTGTAGATCACCCTTGTGTTGGTATGAGACTGGTGAGCACCAGTTGTTAGGTCCTGATCTTGTGCAGCAAACTACGGAAAAGATTAAAGTAATACAACAACAGCTTAAGACTGCACAGGATAGACAGAAGTCTTATGCTGATAAACGTCGTAGACCCCTAGAGTTCCAGGTTGGAGACAGAGTGTATCTCAAGGTCTCACCTTGGAAAGGAGTCCTTCGTTTTGGAAAGAAAGGGAAGTTAGCTCCTAGATTTATGGGACCTTATCCAATTGTTGAAAGGGTTGGAAAGGTGGCCTATAGACTAGAGTTACCTCAGGAGTTGCAGAAGCTACACCCTGTGTTTCACATTTCTATGTTGAGGAAATGCCACCCAGACACCGAGTCAGTTCTACAACCTATGGAAGTAGAATTGAATGAAGATATAACATATGAGGAGGGACCAGTATCAATCCTCGATAACAGAACTAAAAAGTTAAAGAAAAAGGATATAAGCCTTGTAAAAGTCCTCTGGAACCATCGTGGTGTTGAAGAAGCCACTTGGGAACTAGAGGATGAAATGAGAAGGAAATACCCTACTCTTTTCTTATAATACACTTTATCGATTTTGGGGACGAAATCCTTTTGAAGGGGTGAAGAATTTTATGTAACATCCCTGACCTGGGTTATAACCTAACCCTGGAAGTTTTGCCTAAATATGTAATTATATACTTGTGAATACTCCCTGACATGTAATTAAGTTCCTCAGGAACATTTAATTTTCAATTTTGCTCCTTTTTGAATAAAGTAGTAGCATTGTGTTGTATGCAGGGACCTATGTGCAAATTACCCATTTTAAGGGGTTAACTTGCAAAATTCACAAGTTAAGATGTCCATTTGATGTTGGGACATCATGAGGATGTTTATGATGAAGTTTGAGGGATTTCCCAAGCTTGAGCACCAAGGTGCAGCTGTGGAAGCAATCCCCATGCTTGAAAACCCTAATTTGGAGTAAAATGCAAATTACCCAAATTGAGGGGTCCAACTTGTAATTTTCACCATCTAGAACATCGTTTATGACTCTTGTCATCATTTATAGTAGAAATGGTGAAAGGGACACATCAATGAATAATCAGATGAGAAAAATGATCTTTGTGATAGAAATCACCTAAAATGGGTATGGAAACCTTTCATGTATGTACCCTAGTTGAAGGTTGGATTTCTTTACCCTTAGATCTTGATATTTCATGAGATTTGCTTAAGGTTAGATGGGTTTGGACGTACCTTTGAGCAAGGAGAGACCTAGATGTGATTTCCAATCTTGAGAGGTCCTTGTGGTGTAAAAAGGGCTAAAGTATATAAGCCCTTTTCATTGCAATTAAGTGAACGATCTTTCTTTCCTTCACTTCTCTTCTTCTCTTGCTCAAACGGCCAAGGATTAGCTATGGAGCTCAGGGGGACGACCAACCTGTTCTAGGTAAGAGAACACCACCTTCTAGCTCGAATTCATGGAGGAATTCACCTTTTAAGGTTGGTTTTATGGACAGCTTACTTAGTCTTCTTGTTCTAGCCAATCAACCCTACGTTTCCTTGGAGAATTCACCTCTGACCAAGTTGTGGAAGCTCAAGGACGCCATTAAAGCTTGGATCTTGAAGGCTTGGAGCTCTAGAACCAACCTTTAGGCGGGTTTTATAACTCTAAACTCTTGCTTTATATGTATGCTTAATTCTTGCAAATTTACTTGGTAAATTCTTCTTCTACCTCCCTTCTTCCTTGCACTTTTGCAAGCAAAATAGTGGGGGAACCGACCTTGCTAGAAGTTGAAGATGAGGGGCGTGATTCCCTATGTCACTTTATCAAACGACCTTGGACCCTTTTGGTCCAAACGGTTGCAAACCGTTTGGGTTCAAACGGTTTCAAACCGTTTGCCCTCAAATGGTCTTGCAAGACCGTTTGGATTGAAACGGTCTCAAGACCATTTGATAAAGTTGACCAAGGGACGACCGTTTGAGAGTCTGTTCATAATATATTGAATTTCATCTCTGCAAAGAATCAAGGTCTAATTCTTAACTAATTGAGAGTTTAAGGCATTTCAACATGGAAACCCTAATCGGGTCAAAAGTGCTGATTTGACATATAGATCTTGTTGAGTTTTGGGTTGAAGGACCCAAACGGTCTCAAGACCGTTTGGGGATTCCTCCAAACGGTCTCAAGACCGTTTGGGCACAACCCAAGACCGTTTGAAGGTCTAGGGTTGAGTTAATCTAATGGTTTGAGGGTCCAATTGTAAGAAATTGATGAATTGATAAACATTGCTGATTTTGACCTAATTGGATTTCAACCCTAGTCAAAACGACTTGGTTTTTGGTCAAACTTTGGGCAAACGGTCTCAAGACCGTTTGGATGATGTCCAAATGACCTCAAGACCGTTTGGGCCAAGTTTGGGCCTAATTGGAGGTCAATTGATAGGTTCAAGCTTGAATTGATTCACCTTGTTGAACATTGATGACCATCCGATTTGAAACCCTAATTGAGAAGGATTGAACCCTAATTGGCTTGCAATTGAGGGTCAATTTGATGTCCAAGTGATTAAGACTAACCCTAATTGACTCAATTTATAAGGGGTTGACATGGCCTTGACCAATTGAGGGCTTCAACATACACTTTCATGAACATTGGTAACCTTTGAACCACTTTGGAGGTCCAAACGGTTTGAGCCCACTTGGACCAAACAGTCTCAAGACTGTTTGGATCCAAACGGTCTCAAGACCGTTTGGGGCCAAACGGTCTCAAGACCGTTTGGGCTCAAACGACCTCAGGATCGTTTGGTCCAATCGATCTCAAGCTGATTTGATCAAACTGTTTCAAACCAATTGAGCTCCAAATGGTTTGGAAAGTCAACCCTTCCAAACGGTCTTCACCTCCAAACGGTCTCAAGACCGTTTGGTGGTTGAAACCGTTTGAAGGTTGAAACCGTTTGGAGTTGTTGGTGATGGTTTGTACTTAACCATTTGATGGTGCAATTAGTTCAATGGTGATCCAATCTAAACCCTAATGGTAACCTAGGTCATTAAGGGACTATGTGATTAGTGAGTTAACCCATGATGGTGATCATGCGGCAAATTACCAAAATACCCTTGAGGGGTTTAAAGGGGTAAAACCTTGTTCTAATCAAACCCTAATCACATGATGATGATGTCTTGGCTTATGTTAGTCAATGGAGACTTAATCCAACCTGATCTAGAGTGGTGTTACACCATATACTAGTGAGAGGAGAGAGAAAGTATCCTAGAGAGAGAAAGTACCCTTTTTAAGGTGGAAACTCAAGCGAGATACTTCTAATACACACAAATATGCATGATTAGGGAATGATCCACCTATGTGAGGTCATGGAAACCCTAGTTATGATATCTAATGGGTCTTAATCTTATTTAAGAGCCTTAATGATGATGTTTCTCTTACATGATGGTGTAATGAGTACAATTCACCATGGAGTGAATAGTAAACCCTAATTTTAGGGTGTTGACATGAAAGATGAATAGTAAACCCTAATTGTTGAATTGTTTACTGTTATCTGTTGAATTAACCATGTAGGTTGTTATAATATGATGGTCATATCCAGGTATGGAATACCATGTTATATTCATTGAAAGCATGCCTAAAGCTTTATGAATAAGTGAATTATCTTGATGCAGTGCTAAGTGGCATCTAATGAGATTTATGGGCTGTAAGAGCCATAAACTTTAACAAGGTCATGCTTGACAGATGACTTGAGATGAGATAACTGATGATTGAGATAAGTTAGGCCTGCTACATTTTAGTATTCTCATATATAGCTGTGATGCTAATGTTATTGTTTGAAGAACAATGTATGATGTTAAGAATACTGAATGTACCTAACTAATCAAGTGAAATGTAGAGCCCTGATCATAGATCCATCATTGTCAGAGTCTAAATGATGGTGCAACAGGTTTTCCTCAGGGAACTCCTAGATCACATACTTTTGAGTATGTGGGGTACATGGATGTGTAGAACCTTACATTCTAGTGTAGGAAGTGATGTAGATTTTTATAGTCCGTCATACCTTCACTAAAAGAGATTTAAGGTGAGAGGATTTGATGTAGATTCTTGTAGTCCATCATTCCCCACCACAAAGTCCAAAAGGTGAGATGTATTTACTACACTCCCTTAAGGGCACAAACACCACATCGACGAAAGATAAACAAGAAATCTTCCGATGGCGAAGAGAGTACAGAATGCCACTATAACTCTAAAAATAGCGAAGGACCAGTTTACCCTGGTGAGCTATTATATAGGACATCCCGCCAGATGTCTAACAAACAATCCTCTAACTGACTGAGGAAGATGAGGTCATAAGAATCCGTCTCTTTTAATGACCTATGTATGGTACTGATGTGTCTTCTTAGCGATCAGTTGGAGTATGAGTGGTATGCCTCATCTCCACAGGGCATAATAATGTTTGAACAACATAACCAACAACGTAGTATATCTGTTAGAGTTATCTACGAGTTATTTGATTGATGTTACTCTGAATAGTGTAGATGTTCTCATATTTCATAAATGATTGAACTCTTGCTTATCATCAAAACTGCTAGTGAATATCTTGAAGGCTTTTATTGCTTTAGTTATTCCTTGCTTTACTTATAAAGCTTCTAGTGGAGAGTTATAACTCTCGCTGGGGCAATTATGTATAATTGTCTCACCCCGTAGACTTCAACTTTTTAGGTGGTCGTCGAAGACAGAGGAACAAGAACCCAGGTGATCAATCCCAGCAACAGCAGCACCAGGAGCAGTAAATCTCAGGTGGAGATTCAGCCTGCTTTATGGTGTAGAATAGAGTTAGTCCTATGTGTCGTCTGTACTCTCAGGTCTTGGAGTGTTTTGAGTATGAATTCTTGAGAGATTTTGTATCATGTTGTATATAATTACTCAAGAAGTAATTTGTCAGTAATGTATTCAGTTAAATCCTTTTTCTATGGAAAAGGTTTGTGGTTTCAAGCTCTTATCTCGAAAAGTTTTAATTACCCGAGATTTTTATCTTCCGCTGATTATCGAATGCTTCCGCACATGATTAAATCGTGATTATATCGTGGTTTGGAGATCGGAGCCCACAGTGATAGGTACTTCACTCTGTAGAGAATTATACCAACTAATGGCCCTATCAACAAGATAATACTTGAAGAGATAGAGTCGAATGGCGTCATCGGAGACCCCATTTTACTTTGTCATAGCACATAAGTCGATGAATCTCAGAAGATGACCTTGGCTGTCTTCTGCTTGTTTGCCATAGAAAGGGTTGTTTTGGAGCAATGTGGTCCAATGGGATCTAATCTCAAAGTTGGCAGCCTCGATGGGAGGAGGTTGCACTGGGTGATAGACATTCACAGTTTTCGGGATGGAGAATTCCCTAAGATCTTTCTGTAGTTTGGCTGCCTGCGCTGCTGCTTGTGCTGCTAAGATTTCCTGTTGAACCGTAGCTCTGGCCTCTTACATGAGCCTCTCTCTTTGCGCATTGATGGCTTGAGACACTCTTCGGGCTACTTCTTCATCTTGCGCCATCCTAGCTTGATTCTCTCTAATCTGACGAGGAAGGTTCTATCAATTTCGGGATCAAAGCTTGCGGTGAGTCCGAGACTATCTGAACAGTGCATGCACTATGCGTTGAGGAGCACCTAAAAATTGGAAAGATTTGAAAATGAGATCCACAAAGTAAGATCAAATTCAAGTAGATAAGCGATAGTTTCAAAAGAACAGCAAAATCCTAGATTAGTCTTAAAAGAACTAGATTAGATTGACTGATTCCGTTGTCCCCGACAACGGTGCCAAAATTTGACGTGGTGTTTGAATGCACTAATAAATTCACTCGGAGTTTAAATCCCCGAGCTTTTACCAAAACTAAGTGAAATAATACCACCCGCAAGCGGACGGGTCTTATCGCAGTATAGTTGAGGATCGAACCCAAAGGACAACGTTTTTAAGAATCCTTATCAGTTGAATCTAGCTCAAGTAAAACTAATATTTAGAACAATTGGTTGATTTGGTTTGTTTAAACTAATTGCAAGAAAGTAAATGCGGAAATAAAGATAGTTTTGGATCAATGATATGGAATCGCTGGGGTGGTACCAGGTTTGACCACCACTACACACACAAACATGCTCCTATGCAAACAATCTAGGCAAGATAAAACACTCCAAGTAGAGCTGCTGCAGAACCCCCCCATATAGGCATCAGGTCCGCGTAAGCATCACCATAGGCACCAGATGTCTCGTCACCATCCAGATCACATATCTTACGGCTCTGAAGATACAACATCCAACTAAGGATGTGAACCCCCCATACGGGTGTCAGGCACACAGAAGCATCACCGAAGGCTAGATGGCTCGTCCCCTCGCAGATCATACACTTACGACCTCAAGGAATCCCATCAGAAGTTCTCGTCAAGGAGTCAACCACATCAACCGATAAGCACATAAGTGATTATAGTATGAGTAAACATCAACGATTAACA
Source organism: Alisma plantago-aquatica (assembly GCA_963693085.1). Lineage (NCBI taxonomy): Eukaryota > Viridiplantae > Streptophyta > Magnoliopsida > Alismatales > Alismataceae > Alisma > Alisma plantago-aquatica. Next base: position 1,316,805,258 of record OY856410.1, on the reverse strand, counting down.
AGAAGATACAAAATCCAACTAAGGCTGTGAACCCCCCATACGGGCGTAAGGCGCACAGATGCATCACCGAAGGCTAGATGGCTCGTCCCCTCACGGATCATACACTTACGACCTCAAGGAATCCTATCAGAAGTTCTCGTCAAGGAGTCTAACTTGCTAAACGACGTTCATATCCATGCATTGAAGTTCTCGCAACACAGGGAGCACAAAGATGAAAACAAGCACAAAACCAACCTACGGGCTTAAAGATAAACAACAAAATGAAGAGTTATATACATTGCCATGGAAAGTTTAACAAAAGAACATGGTTTGCATGAGTAGCGGGGCTAGTCCCCTCACCCCAACGAAAGTGGACTACTCGCTCATGATGCGAGATACAAGAAGGATGAGAGAGAAAGAGAGATCTTCCATGAGCTTAGTGCAAAGAGTGGTCGCAGCCCGGTGAAGAAGATGCGCTCCTTGATCCATCTTCCTTCTCTTCCCGGCCTCCTTGGATGCAACACCAGCAGTAGGTGGAGTGGAACTTGATCGGAGTGGTGCTCTGGAAGCCTGTCGGAGTCCGGATCCGATGCCTCCAAATGAGGACCCTGGGGGTCTATTTATAGGTTGAGATATGATCCCAAACGGTTTGGATAAGTTTCTCGAAATATCCTCTCCAAACGGTCTGGAGACCGTTTGGTGTCAAACGGTTTGGAGACCGTTTGGTTCCAAATGGTTTGGCGATCGTTTGGTGCCAAACGGTCTAGAGACTGTTTGGTGACAAACGGTTTGGATCGATCGATCTTGAGGTCGGTCTCGGTCTCGGCGTGAACCGCACGTCTTCTACTCTTCAATCGGTCTTTGTTCTTGCGGCAAACGGTCTTGGAAACCACATGGATCCAAACGGTCTTGAGACCGCATAAACCCAAACTGTTTTGAGACCGTATGGACCCAAACAGTCTTGAGACAACATGAACCCAAACGGTCTTGAGACCGCGTGAACCCAAATGGTTTTGAGACCGTATTGACCCACGGTCTTGAGACCGCATGAGCCCAAACGGTCTTGAGACCGCATGGACATGCCGTTTATAGCTCGCTCGGTTTTCTTTGGCAGACGACCTTGTCATTCGTTCTTTCATGTGTTCCAGCAAACGGTCTTGGGACCGCATGGACCCTAATGGTCTTGAAACCGCATGGACCCAAATGCTCTTGGGACCGTATGGATGGAATTGCTTGGTTTACCTGCATTAAATGAATAATATTTAGTTAAAACCTTGATTATTGAATCAGCCAAGTAGTTTTACACGTTATGATTCATATTTGGGTAAAAAGGTGTAAAAAGGAGTTGAATTTGTTCCAAAGAGGTAATTGAATTCTAGAATGAGTATGCACTCATCAGATGGCTAGTGTAATATGTTGGTCCTTATAATGTGATTTAGATTGTTTCCTTTATATGATCAACTTAAGGAGATTACTTGTTGATAATGGATGGCTTGTTTTAAATGAACAGTCGATTATGGGTTTTACCCTACTTTCAATGGACCTTTTTGTATTGTTAATAAAGGGATGCCTAGGGTTATATGGTGACTCTTTCTAGAGAACAAATCAAGGACTTCATAGGTAGTTTATCCAAGGTGTTTACTTATGTAAAAAACCAATGGTCTTACCTTTTAAACATCCAATGGTTCTAGGTGACATTGTGGTATGGTGATATGGGTTGAATGATGGAACAAATGGAGGGTTTCCCTTAATAAGTTAGTCTTACCTATTCACTCATATGAATAGAAAGGATGATAATGATATTATGTTGATGTGTAACCCTAATGTGGTATAGCTTGTTATATCTAGCTTTAACATAACTAAATGATGGTAATTGGGTATGAATAGTCCTTGAATGACTAATACTATCATGAAGTACTATCTTAATGTTGTTGAAACCCTAGTATTCTATAACCCAATGCTTACACCTTTATTTATGTGTGGGTTCATACTTGAGAATAGTATGGAATGTGATGGTGATGCTTCACCTTATGCATCTATGATCCAATGGGGATGTTGTGTGTTAGGGTTTGGGTATAAGTGCTGATTAGTAACATTAATATAATTTATCTTGTAGAACCTAACTCTAATGCAAATAGATAATGATGAGTATTCATGTTTATCATTCTTATATAATGGCATGATGGTGAAATAACCTCCTTAATATGATCATAACCTTAATGTGTTAATTAATGGTTGTCATAGCCACATAGTTAATACTTGCTTGTGCGAAACATGTGCATTATGAATATGATGAGGGTTAATGATATCTAGATTCCTTACATGTTGATTTAATAAAGGAATGTTCTTCATGTTAATATAACCCTACTATGATTGTTTATGAATATCTCCTAGATCATTAATGCAATATTGTGCTGATATGGTGTATTATAAGTAAGTGATGCTGTTGAGCCTTGTTATAAGGCATGCAAGATAATGATGATCTTGTAGGGAATAGTATGACAGTCTTAATGACATTTGGGCTTGGTTGAGCCCTGAATGAGGTGTAATCCTATTATGTTGATAAGGGTTGATACCCCATGATATTGTGAAAATGATTTATATCTTGTGATAGTATGATGATGAGTGTGGTCTCATGAATGGCAAGTGAATAGTACCATGTGATGATGAGATGAGAAATTATGTTTCACACGTTTTATATCTTTTCAAAGTTGTGATACTTATATGCTTGCTAGAATTGAATTAGGGTTTGTATGTCCACTTGTTTGATGCAACCTTAATTCACCCAATTGGCATAATAATCAAGTGCAATTCTAATCATGTAGTGCCCTGTTCCGTAGAACTATCTTTAGTGTCAGAACTTGCTTGATGATGAAACAAGTATTTCTATGGGAAACTCAGAGATCACACTATTGAGTATGTGGGGGTAGCAAGTTGAGGATATATCCTTGTCATCCACAATGCAGATTGTGGAGGTTGGCTATGGTCATGCCTCATACATCTGATGTGATTGAGAACGAATGTGGTCGTGTCTTGATGATTATAACATGATGTGAATAGAGGACAACTGTGGTTGTACCTTAGTGATTGGGTTTGAATACCCTGGTTTCTAGTGCCATGACCTGTACCAAGGGTGGACTAGTGGTTAGCAGTTTGACTATATGTCGTTGTGGTGGCAACTTTGACTGATATGTCACTGCCTTTTTACTCGTACTGACCGAGGGGAAGAGATATTAGGATACCGACACTCCTAGATCTTGTACGAAACTGAATATCCCTTCGCAAGGGTCAGTTGGACTTTGAATGGTATGATTCAAATTCCCCAAGGTGTAATAAAAGATGTAATACAGTCGTGTAGCATATTTGTTTAGGGTTAAACACGACGTTTCACATTGGATGATAACCCTTGTTTATTATCTTTACATAAAGATGATGCTTAGTGCAATTAAGAGATAGTAGATATACTTATGTTGTGGATATGCTTAAGATTGTAGATGCGTACATACAGTAGCCATGATTATGTTGATAACTATACTGCTACTGCTAATTATAATCATGATGCTAGATATCTCATGTTGATAGTTATTTTTAGCATGATAGCCATGCCTTTGTAACTAGAGATGCATATACTACTAATCATGCTTATCCAGATAGTTGTGCTTATGTTTTTAACTCTTCTTATGATGTTGATATGTTCAACCAATTAGACATGCTCATGTTGTTAGCTATGCTATGTTACTAGACTTGCTCATGATGCTTGATATGCATATGCTACTGAATTGCTTATATTGCCAACAAGATAAAGGATGATAGTCTGGCTAATGGTGATAGTTATTATCTTCTCCTTTATGTATTTTGTTAATCATCAATACTTCTGATCTTATTTTTTATATCTAATTAAACTACTTAATTGTTTAATTACTTAAAAATGTTGTAATCAATAAATATTGTTGGAGGTTATATCTCTTACTGGGACATGTGTCTCACCCTTGTGGTTCGTCACATTTTTTATAGGTAATCGAAAGTGATGAAAAAAAACAAGTGGCAGAAAAGAGGAGCTATAGTAATGAATCTTTGATAAAGTTGATTAGATGTCTAGTGTGTCCTAGAGTCATCCTTGTATTCTCAGGTTTGGGCAAGAAAAGTTTGTATATGGTGTTTCAAATAAATCTGACTTTTGTTAGCATATTAATGCTTGTTTGTGTGGCAAATATGATTATTGTTCTCCCATATATGTTGTGGCTAAGATGATAGAACAACTTGTATCAAATTATTGGCATAGTATGGATATAAAAAAGATGTTGGGCTCTTATGCAAATGTTTTTGAGTGGGTGTCGATGTTGAAATCGGTTTTAATTTACCCCTATTTTTGGGTATGTGATTAATTAGTGATTGATGGTGTTTCATGTTTTTAGTAATCTCGTTTAGTGTAATGGGTTCTAAGAAAAATAGTGGCTGACTTGAGTTGATCAAGAAGATCATCGATACGTGGTAGCGGATAACAATTCTTCACTGTAACTTGATTAAGCATGCAGTAGTCCATACACATCCGCATTGATCCATCCTTCTTATTTACAAAAAAAATTGGGATTGTCCAAGGTGAAATACTTTGGCAGATAAAACCCATGTCAAGAAGTTCTTGAAGCTGCTTCTTAAGCTCAGCGAGTTCAGCTGGTGCCAAGCGGTAAGGTGGCTTCAAAATAGGTGAAGTTCTGGGTACAAGCTCGATCGATAATTCCACATCGTGAGTTGGAGGTAACCCGAGATGTTCTTCAGGAAAGACATCACGAAATTCCTTTACCACATCTATATAATCGAGAGAAGGGGGGTGTGGAATCAAGAACTTTGAATGCTAAGTATGCCTTACACCCTTGTGAGATGAGTTTTTCAGCTTTGAGGGGAGAGATTATAAATTTCCTTTCTTCTCACTTCCTAGCTTTGATACACATCATTCCTACTTTAGGGTGTAACAAGATAGCCTTCTACTCTTCACAGAATAGGACTACATTATATTTCTTCAGCCAATCCATTCCTAAGACAATGTCAAGGTCGTCATATCAAGCAAGATTACGTCTGAAGGAAACATCTTCCCCAAGATATAGAGGTCCATGGTTGGAAGTTTGAGATAAGAGTAGTAGATTCTGCCACTAGGTGTTTTGACATCTAACACATAGTCCATATATTCAGATTCTATTTTTAGCATAGAGGCAAATTGTGTAGATATGAAGGTATGTGATGGTCTAGAATAAAGAAATGTCTTGGTAGGATGCATATTAAGATGTAAGGCACCTTCAATGACTTCATTGCCTTTTCTAGCTTCTTCATCATCTAGAGAAAAAGCCCTTCCATTCGGCAACCTTACTGGTTATTGTTATTGTTTTTGTTCTGTAGAGGTGGCAGCTGACATTGAGGTGGTAGTTGGGTTGGGACTTGTCTTCATTGGAGCTTAGGAGAATTTAGTCGAATAAGTCTGACTTGGCCACACTCATGAAAGATAGGTGCAAGTCAATCATCCTGTGGGGGTGGTGCATTTCCTGTAGGACACTTCCGAGGTGGATGAGATTTGGAACACTTGTTGCACTTATCACACCCTTAATTACCACCAAGGCTCTTTCGTTTGTTGTTATTGTGAATGAAAGACTGAAAGCCAGGATATGATTCAATATCCAAGGCCCTGTCTACCATTTCCTGAAAGGTGAGTGGTAGTTAGGGAACTGGGTTACGTCCCACTTTATAGTTGAGTCCTTCCAAGAAGATGATTGATCTCTATTCAGTTCCAAGGTCAACCACATTGCGTTCAAGCAATCAGAAAATGTTGAATGTATTCATAAACACTCATACATCTTTGTCACAGACTGTAAAACTCAACTTCCTTCTTCTTCGGATAAGCCAGGCAAATATACTTCTCTTTGAATAGTTTGAGGAACTGTTCCCAGGTCATAGCTATAGTGTCTCTTGTACGGGAAATTCCATTCCACCAGATTTAGGTTGGCCCAACCAGAACATAGGCTACAAAGTGGACCTTTTGGTGTGGAGGACACCCCATGCACTCAAAAGTGTTGGCTAAATGGACATCTATAAATCCCTTTGTTTTGATTATGACAAACATTTCATTCTTATTGATCTAACGAGCTACTTGAGTGTGCAGGATTAAGGTGGATGACAAAGCAACTAGGGAAATCCATATGCTTACATGTTTATGTTTTCATGCAATGTAATCGCTTTGTAAAAACTTGTACAAATATATAATGTACAAGTACTTAGATTGCATGTAAATCAAGCGTTAGATTCTCCCTAGCTAAACACCACATTTAGATAAGTCATTCCCTTCAAATAGGATCACATTTGCACACTCATACATATAGTTAGTGCCTAAATTGAAACATTGAAACAGGATCAATCTCGGTCGACAAACTCCTCGACCGAGACACTCTCGGTCGACAATCTTCTCGACCGAGAAAGATCCAAAGTAGCCGTTAGACACAACAGACAAGTTAGTTGGAAGTTGGAGAAAGACGTTGCAAATCACTTGTTCCAGAGAGCCTGTCGGTCGACAAAAGTTCGACCGAGTAGGTGTCTCGGTCGACCATTTGTCGACCGAGATGGTCTCTGATAGCAACTGTAGAATTAATTAATTAGCCGTTGTTAAAGCAACAACTTTGTACCTAACGGCTAGTTAAGCACTTAGAAACCCCAAGAAGTTGTCTAGAACGTCCTTAAGCATCCTTAGGCCATTCCTATAAATAGGACAAGCCATAGGACACTCAAACACACTTGCTACACTTGAGAAATCCTTGAGCATACTTTGAGCAATCTGTTTGTGAGCAAATTGAGCTTTGTGAACATTGTCTACTTCCTTCTTTAGCTCATAATTCGTGTCCTATAGTCTAGTATCTCCTATCCACTGCAATCACAAGTCCACACACTTGGTTAGGAGATCTATACACTTGATCTAGGCAAATCAAGCCTTGGGCTATAAAGGATAAGTTGTAATTTCCTTTTTCTTTCTTGTTCCCTATTATTGTTTGTACTCTCCTTGCTACTCCTAGGTTGGAGGCTGCGGATTGGAGAGGGTGAAGATCTTCTTGGCGAAGAAGGAGACTTTGAGCTACTTCAGAAGGCTGGTGCAACTGGAGGTTACTTCTAGAGAGGAAGGCTACTTCAAGGGGGAGCTTGGAGTTACTTCAAAGAAGGCTACCTCAAAGTTGGTGCACCTACTTCAAGTGAAGGCTGTTCAAAGGGTGTAAAGGAAAGTATTGTATTTTGTATAAATCCTCGAGAGGTAATAAAATAAATACTTTCAAATCCCGTTTGGGTAAGAAACTGGGTAGTGGACTGACAACTATAGTATTTTCTATAGTTGGAACCACTCTAAACACCTGTCTCTTTCTTCCAATTTCAATTGTGGTTGTTTGAATTCAATAAATTGTTAAAATAATTCAAAAACTCTATTCACCCCCCCTCTAGTAGTTTTTCAATTGGTATCAGAGCAGGCTTCAAGGAACCCTAACAAGGTCTTGAAGAAATGGGTGATGGAGTGCTCAACAACCTCAACCTCGAAGGGACACTTGTTGCTAGGCCTCAAACGTTCGATGGAACAAACTACCAATATTGGAAGAGAAGGATGCAGTTCTACTTCCAAGGCATCAATTGGGATTTATGGAGAATGGTGTCAACTCCATATGAGCTCCCTCAAATTCAATTTGCAGAATGGGATGAAAATACGATAAAGCTAGCTCAAATGAATGCAAAAGCTGTAAGCATTTTATATTGTTCTATTTCGGTAGGAGAATTTAATAGAATATCTAATTGTGACACAGCCTATGATATTTGGCATAGATTATCCATAACCTATGAAGGAACAGTCCAAGTCAAAAATTCCAAAATTAGCATGTTTAAACAAAAGTTTGAACACTTTCGTATGGACCCTGATGAATCTATTAGTGAAATGTTTGCAAAATTTTCTACTATTGTTAATGGTTTAAGTGCCCTAGGAAAACCTATCCTTGAAGAAGATCAGGTATCAAAGATCCTTCGTTCACTTCCTCCAAAATATAAGCCAAAGGTGACAGCCATCGAAGAAGCAAACGACCTCACTCGACTGAAAATGGAGCAACTTATTGGCAACTTAGAAGCTCATGAAGCAACCCTAGAAGAGGAAGAAAGAAGAGTACGTGAACTTCAGCAAGGAAAGAAGAAGGATGTGGCTTTAAAAGCTTCAAAGGCTGTCACACAAGAAAGTGAGGAGTCAAGTGAAGAAGAGGGAGAAGAAGCCTTGATAGTAAATGGTAAGAAATACAGAAGATTTAAATCTAACAAAATTTCCAGCTCTTCTTCTACCCCTCCTAGGTGCTTTGAATGTGGGAAGAAAGGGCATTTCAAAAATGAATGTCCTAAAGCAAAGAAAGGAAAGAAAAGCTCACACAAGAAGAAGGGAGAAAAAGCCTATAAAGCTGCATGGGACGAGTCAAGTAGTGAAAGCGGAGAAGAAATGGTGGATTGTCTAATGGCAAGAGAAGATGATGAAGACTCTCAAGAGGAATGGGTGGTTGACAGTGGATGTTCCAAACATATGACCGGAAACAAGGATGCATTCCAAACTTTTGAAGAAAAGAAAAGTGGAACAGTCACCTTTGGAGACAATGGTAAGGGCAAAATCGTTGGAATAGGTAATGTTGGTACAAACCTCGAAATAAAGAATGTTCTACTCGTTGATGGTTTGCACCATAATTTGATAAGTGTTAGTCAATTATGTGATAGTGGTTATGATGTGTTATTTAACAAAACTTGCTGCAAGTTATTGATAGAAAACACTACAAATGTTGTTTATGAAGGAAATAGAGTTGGAAATCTTTATATTCTTAAACCTAACTCTATGAAATCGGTAGTGGGAAAATGCTTGCTTGCAAATGAAAATACCTTACAAGTATGGCATAAAAAGCTAGGACATGCTAGTTCACATGTTATTAAAAAGTTAGTGAAATATGATCTTGTTCGTGGATTGCCTACTTTATCTTTTGATCAAGTTGAAAACTGTGAACCATGCACAATGAGAAAGCAAACCAAAACCTCTTTTAAACCAAAACATGTACTTAGCACCATTAGGTCCTTAGAATTAATTCATATGGATTTATTTGGACCCATGAGGACACAATCTATTGGTGGTAAAAGATATTGTTTTGTTATTGTTGATGATTATAGTAGATACACATGGGTACACTTTATTGCAACTAAAGATGATACTATTCATGTTTTTTATACAATTTTGTTCCAAAATTGAAAATCTATTACAAAGCAAAATATGTACCATTAGAAGTGATCATGGTGGAGAATTTGAAAACCATACATTTGAAGTGTTTTGTACATCTCAAGGGTACACTCATAATTTTTCTGCTCCACGCACCCCACAACAAAATGGTATAGTTGAAAGGAAAAATCGATTACTGCAAGAAATGGCTAGAACTATGATGCTTGAACATAACACACCCAAAACCTTTTGGGCTGAAGCTGTAAACACTGCATGCTATGTGCTAAATAGAGTAACTGTTCACTCTCATTTAAAGAAAACTCCATATGAACTAATACATTCTAAGAAACCTAGAGTTGACTATTTTCATACCTTTGGCTCCACATGCTATATCTTAAATACCAAAGATGATAGAGATAAGTTTGACTCAAAATCACACAAAGCATTCTTTTTGGGATATTCCACTTCTAGCAAAGCTTTTAGAGTATATAACACTATATCTAGAAAAGTTGAGGAATCTATTCATGTTTCTTTTCATGAAGAGTCCAAATCTGAAAATCTAGAAATCATAGATCTCACTAATCAATTCGAAAATTTAAACATACCAAACGATAGTGAGAAAGGTGCTACAAATAATCACCAAGCTGAACCACAACCTACACCTAGACTTATTAAAGATCATCCTCAAGAATTAATTATTGGAGATCCTAATGATAAAGTCAAAACTCGGTCTTCCTTTAAAGATGTTGCAAACATGGCTTTTGTTTCTATCATTGAACCTAAAAAGATATCTGAAGCTCTTAAAGATGACTATTGGATAATAGCCATGCAAGAAGAATTGAATCAATTCACTAAAAATGATGTACGGGATTTAGTTCCTAAACCACAAGATAAAACCATAATAGGAACTAAATGGGTTTTTAGGAACAAGCTAAATGAGACAGGAGAAGTAATAAGGAATAAAGCTCGGTTAGTAGCAAAAGGATATAATCAACAAGAAGGAATAGATTTTGATGAAACGTATGCACCGGTAGCTAGACTTGAAGCTATTAGAATGTTACTAGCTATTGCTGCACATAAAAACATCAAACTCTACCAAATGGATGTAAAAAGTGCATTTCTAAATGGCATCATTCAAGAAGAAGTATATGTTGCCCAACCACCTGGTTTTGAAATACCGGAAAAAGGTGACTATGTTTATAAACTTAAGAAAGCACTTTATGGTTTAAAACAAGCACCTAGAAATTGGTATGAAAGGCTCAAGACATATCTTTTTGATAATGGTTTTTCTATTGGAAATTCAGACTCTACTTTATTTTTCAAAACATATACATCTGATTTCCTTGTTGTGCAAATATATGTTGATGATATTATTTTTGGAGCTTCTAATGATTCATTGTGCACACAATTTAGTGATATTATGCAAAAAGAATTTGAAATGAGCCTCATGGGTGAACTAACTTTCTTTCTTGGTTTTCAAATTAAGCAAACACCTGCCGGAATATTCATAAGCCAAGAAAAATATACTAAAGAACTCTTAAAACGTTTTGGGATGGATCAGTGCAAACATGCTACTACTCCTATGGCTACTTCTATTAAAATTGATAAGGATGAAAATGGGGAACCTATTGATGATTCCTTATATAGAGCCATGATTGGTAGTTTGCTTTACTTAACTGCTTCTAGACCAGACATTATGTTTCCCGTTGGTCTTTGTGCTCGATTTCAATCACAACCTATGCACTCTCATTTTCTAGCAGTTAAACGAATTCTTCGTTACCTAGCCAACACTACTTGCTTTGGTTTATGGTATCCAAAAGGACAATCCTTGGATTTTAAAGCTTATACTGATGCGGATTATGCTGGTTGTCGACTTGATCGCAAAAGTACTAGCGGTGGCTGTTTCTTACTAGGGAGAGCTTTAGTATCTTGGTTTAGTAAGAAACAAAATACGGTTGCCCTATCTACAACTGAAGCTGAATATATGGCAGCTGGATCTTGTTGTGCTCAAGTGCTTTATATGCAACAAGTATTAAACGATTATGGTTTTACTCTTTCATCTACGCCTATTTTTTGTGACAACACGAGCGCTATAAACTTAGCACACAATCCTATTTTACACAGCCGAGCTAAACATATTGAAATCCGTCATCATTTTTTAAGGGATCACATCTCCAAGAATCATGTTTCCCTTCATCATGTTGATACGGAAGATCAATTGGCTGATATTTTTACGAAACCGCTTCCACTAGATCAATTTAACAAAATTAGGAAGCAATTACTTATCACTCCTCTGGAAGATGTTTTCTTTGATATTTGTGCTACTTAAACAAAAACTCTAAACATCATGATATTTTGGCTTTTAAATGGACATCTTTTTCATTAGATTTGATGGGACATCTAATTAAGGGGGAGTTTTTATTTCTAAACGGATATCTTTTTGAAATGACAAAGGGGGAGAAATAAATATAAAACTTAGAAAAACTCAATCAATGAGTTTCATAAATAAACTCTTGTCTTTACATTGAAAGTTGCTATATTCCCTAGTGAATTGGATTTCATGTTCCATAATTCAAGGGGAATAATAAGCACACATTTATAAACAAGAGGAAAAGCTACAAAAGGTAATCTAAAGGTATGAAACTCATATGGTTTATATTTCCTTTATTTATATTTTTGGAAATGTTTGTCATCTTCAAAAAGGGGGAGATTGTTGGCTAAATGGACATCTATAAATCCCTTTGTTTTGATTATGACAAACATTTCATTCTTATTGATCTAACGATCTACTTGAGTGTGCAGGATTAAGGTGGATGACAAAGCAACTAGGGAAATCCATATGCTTACATGTTTATGTTTTCATGCAATGTAATCGCTTTGTAAAAACTTGTACAAATATATAATGTACAAGTACTTAGATTGCATGTAAATCAAGCGTTAGATTCTCCCTAGCTAAACACCACATTTAGATAAGTCATTCCCTTCAAATAGGATCACATTTGCACATCATACATATAGTTAGTGCCTAAATTGAAACATTGAAATAGGATCAATCTCGGTCGACAAACTCCTCGACCGAGACACTCTCGGTCGACAATCTTCTCGACCGAGAAAGATCCAAAGTAGCCGTTAGACACAACAGACAAGTTAGTTGGTAGTTGGAGAAAGACATTGCAAATCACTTGTTCCAGAGAGCCTGTCGGTCGACAAAAGTTCGACCGAGTAGGTGTCTCGGTCGACCATTTGTCGACCGAGATGGTCTCTGACAGCAACTGCAGAATTAATTAATTAGCCGTTGTTAAAGCAACAACTTTGTACCTAACGGCTAGTTAAGCACTTAGAAACCCCTAGAAGTTGTCTAGAACGTCCTTAAGCATCCTTAGGCCATTCCTATAAATAGGACAAGCCATAGGACACTCAAACACACTTGCTACACTTGAGAAATCCTTGAGCATACTTTGAGCAATCTGTTTGTGAGCAAATTGAGCTTTGTGAACATTGGCTACTTCCTTCTTTAGCTTATAATTCGTGTCCTATAGGCTAGTATCTCCTATCCACTGCAATCACAAGTCCACACACTTGGTTAGGAGATCTATACGCTTGATCTAGGCAAATCAAGCCTTGGGCTATAAAGGATAAGTTGTAATTTCCTTTTTCTTTCTTGTTCCCTATTATTGTTTGTACTCTCCTTGCTACTCCTAGGTTGGAGGCTGCGGATTGGAGAGGGTGAAGATCTTCTTGGTGAAGAAGGAGACTTTGAGCTACTTCAGAAGGTTGGTGCAACGGGAGGTTACTTCTAGAGAGGAAGGCTACTTCAAGGGGGAGCTTGGAGTTACTTCAAAGAAGGCTACCTCAAAGTTGGTGCACCTACTTCAAGTGAAGGCTATTCAAAGGGTGTAACGGAAAGTATTGTATTTTGTATAAATCCTCCAGAGGTAATAAAATAAATACTTTCAAATCCCGGTTGGGTAAGAAACCGGGTAGTGGACTGACAACTATAGTATTTGCTATAGTTGGAACCACTCTAAACACCTGTCTCTTTCTTCCAATTTCAATTGTGGTTGTTTGAATTCAATAAATTGTTAAAATAATTCAAAAACTCTATTCACCCCCCCTCTAGTAGTTTTTCAAAAAGTACGTTGTAGGGCTAACACCCAATCATCTACCTTGTCTACCATATAAGATTGATTCCCCCCTTTGAAGTATGGTGGATGCATCTTTATAAAATCGGTCATGGTGAACTCCTTAGGTTTGCTAGCAGAAGCTGCAACAACAGTGAGCTGTCCCACCAAGGTTGTAGATAGAAGTTGACGTAGCGTAGTCAACTCATGTTCAGGGGTCAAGACTGGTGGAGTGGGAGTGATAGGAGTCTGAGGAGTGTCCAAGTTTTTGGAGTTGTTAAAGTTGTTCATATCTCCGAACCGGTCACCCCTCCTATAAGACAAAGTGTAATATTTCTAGGAGTATTCAATAGAGATACATAAGGCTACTATTGTCTATAGGCATGCTATTTTGAGCATTCAATATTAGATCAGGCCAGGCCAATGTGATATAAACCCAAGAGTCCCCACAAACCAAGCTAGTGGCATGGAGGAAAATATTGCCAGCCCCATGGTTCTGACCCTTTCTAGACACCATCACTTTCGACTTGTGCCCTAGTATCTACCATAAAGGCCCTGATACCATGATGTAAAGAGGAGAGATCACCACCTCACTAAAATTTAACAGAAAATGCACAACATCCATATTTTATATAAAGTTTGGATGATGAAGGATGTAGGCATAATAATTCCATTTAAATAAGCATGAATCAAATACAAAATTGCCAATAGTAGAAGCGGAAAGAAAAACATTTACTATTACATAGCTTTATTTCAAATGTTCAAAATATAAACTAGAAAGTAAACTACATGATCTAGCAATTGTAACCTAGTCATTTTGGTAGTACTACTCTAGATCGGGTACTCATTGCCCCAGTCCTATCCCATATCTTGGCTCTGGGTGATTGGGAACACCTAACAAGAGGAGAGAAAAAGGTATGTGTCAATTTAAATCATTAAGGACATTTATCAGTTTAAAATATGGAAAAGTAAAGATTTACTAAGCTAAGAGGTTTCAAAAGTATGAGGCAAGTAAATAATTACGAATTTTTCCAGGTCAAATAGTAATAAAGTTGCATGCATGATTTAATATAAATACATTAAACTAATATAAGGCTGAGGCAACCAAAACAAATAGGTGAGGGAGAGTGGTCACATTCCCAAACACCCACAAATATATATAAAAGTGGGGAGAGTGGTCACATTCCCCAGGCCTCATGCCCAAACTGTGGGAGGTGGTACTCATGTACACTACATTAGTTAATTAGTCATTTACATCATCATGTTAGAATAAGTTACATGGAAGATTTAAGTAATTGAAAAGTTTGCAAGTGGGGTCCAAGACCATAGAAATATTGAAGTGATATACTAAACAAAAAAATGTTGAAACTAGTATATAAGAATCATGCCTCATTAGGAAATTAGGGTTGGATAAAAATATGCCCAACATAGGGTTTAGAATGCACATACCTCACTTGAGAGTCCTATAGAAGACTTTTCACCAACTAAATGTGTCGCATGCCACTTTTATCCTAGATACTAGTTTTCATCACTATATTAGGGTTTGGAAAAATTGAAGTGTAGAAACTCTAATTTTGGACCTTCTAAATAAAACATTGATTTTGGACTTTTAAAATAGACCAATCAATTTGTTATATTTTACTAAATAGGAAAACATATTTGATGAGTTAATTTGGAGTTAAAACAAATTAATTAAACATTTTATGGCATTATATTTAAACATTTTAGTTCCTTGAAAAACCTATCTTGAAAACTTGGAAATCAGGTTCAAAAAATATTTTATTGAATATAGTTTATTTTTCTAATTCGATAGCATATTTATATCTAATTTTCTGATAAACAAGTAAAAAGTTATGGATTTTCATAAATCGACAAATCAAATGTAGGCACAGGAAACTCACGAAAAGAAAAGAAAAGAAAAGAAAAGAAAAGAAAAGAAAAGAAAAGAAAGGGTCGGGCTCACATGACTTGTCCCAATCATGGGTGTCCAGGTAGCGGGTAAACGCTCGTGGTGCCTCAGTCATGTGAGAAACCAAAAGTGGCAAAATGACTAAAATGCCCTTGAGCAGAAAATCAAAGAAGAAGGGCGAGCAGGGCTAAAATGGAGAAATGATGTTAGGGATTCTTCCCCCTACCTTTTGCCTGGCATGGCTGCGAGAAAGTGGATCTCACTTTGTGCATTTTTGTGATTCAGGACGAAACCTGGAAAAGAAAGTCCCAAAATGAAGAGGAGGAGATGACGAACTTACCTAGGTCTTTAATTACTATGTTGGTATCGCCGAGCGTCCGTGAGATGAGTTGTAGGTCAGGAGAGAAAAACCTAATCAGTGGATATGAAGCAATGACCCACAATGAAAACGATAGGGGAGGAGAATTCTTGGGATGGCGTAGGATGTTTGGGAGATGCTATTTACTTATATGATAAAGTATGAAGGCATATGAGAGGGAGTCGTAAGAAGCCCGAGCCCTCGTTTGGGTGTTTTATTATTTGGTTGAAACCGATGATATACCTTGAATGAAATGGAAGAAGAACGCAGTTCGAATGGAGAAGAAAAAGGGTAAAATGGTTAAGCAACAAGGGAGAAATACATGTTTGAAAAAATAACCAGTGGAGCTTCTGTTTCTTGTCTCTAGCATGAGGTAGTAGATGACCCCGATTCATTGGATCGTGGATCTAACGGTTCAAATCACGTGCACCCACTGACTAGCAAATATAACGTGTGATATTTATTTAAAACCAAAACCATAGGACAAATTTGATGAATTAATGAAATCATATTAAAATCTTAATCAAACAATAATCAATTCATTTAAAATCAATTTCAGGGGTCAAATATTGACCAATTAATCCCAAATTTGAACCATAGGCCCATATTAATGTCTACAACGTTCCCATGCCTTTAAACCTCATTTTTATTCATTTTATGGCTGTTAATCACCCTATTGGTAATCAATGTGTTTATTAATGTATTCGAAAATTGAGTTAATATGAAAAAGTTTTTCCAATTATTTTGTGAATGAAAATTTGAGGTGGTCATCCCGCATTAACTCAAAGGTCATCAATTAATATAATATTCTCCTTATATGCTTTATTTTCATTTTATGAGTAGATAATTAATGTAAGTCGATTATGATTCTCCTTGACTACTTTTATTTACATTATGCCTTATTTCTGAATTTATTTAATAATCATCTCATTTTTGTTGACATTTGCAACATAAATCTTGATAAAATATTATTGAGGTAATTGTACACAAACCCTTATATTTGCATGCATATTTACTCCAAACTACTCAGTTTCCACAAATTCAACATTAAGGACAAATTGGTAAGGAAATATGATAACTTTAAGAATGAGTTGGGATTAAAATTACATTAAGATTCAGTTCATTATAGTTTTTCCTCATTTTCCTTATAAATTGTGGTGTTGACTCTGTACACCCTCATTTTGAAGTGACGTTTCACTACAAAAGGGTATAATTTTCCAAAATATATATATTCTGCCCCTTTTTTGGGCAGGGTGTGACAAAGTGGAAACTCCACAAGGAATAAACAAGATGGTCTGAATCTATTATCTTGATTTATAATATTGAGCATCTTCTGGATAGTTTGTTTTCTTATGTTTGTCCTATTTTCCTTTAATCCTTGTTGTTTTCATTTTTTCTATTTTTTTTATCAAGGGAGCCTGCCGCTTCTTATTTATTCATATCAGAAAAAGCAGTAGCTACAATGTTCACATCAAAATACTTTAACAACGTTCGAGAATTTTCTAAGCAACAGGCTTGAGAAGCTAAGGTATGGGCGACCCCATTGCCTTGCCTACGGATAAAACAACAATGAAAAGAAAGAAAATTAGAAGATAAACGATAGATCTCCTGCACGGTAATGTCCTCGTATCCACGTCCCCATCCACCGGCCTTTACTGCACGCACAAGAATTTCACTATCTGTCTCCACTATCACATCCTTCAGGCCTAGGTTCAAGGCTAGACAAATTCCATGCATGATTGCCATTCCCTTCGCACTAAACACTGAGAACGCATGGTCCAGATGACATTGGTATGTAGCCTTGATGTTCCCTAGATTGTCCCTGATAACAGCGGCAATACCTGGTCGACCCCCACTCTAGACGCTGGCGTCTGCATTGAGCTTGAAACACCCCTGTGGTGGAGGAGTCCATAAAAAAAAACCATGGCGCTCTCCCTCTATGACCTTCCACACACAGTTGTGGAGTAGCGCCCATAATATTCCACCCACATAAGAGATATCGCTACAAGCGCAGACACATACAACTTCTGGGGATAAAAAATGTGCTTGTTCCTGGATGTCCATTCTACCCACAGGAGGGTGGCACCCTCATATCGTCTCCTCTGATCATCATCACGTAACATCTCCCTAATGAAACTCCTCACATCCATGTCAACGTGGTTGGGCCAGTGTAGCTGTCCCGCTGCCCACACAAGTCTCGTCGACGTACACAACATCAGCGCATGAGTAGCATCCTCCCAATGTAAGGAGCATCGTGGGCAAAGCCCATCCTGAACTACATGTCTCCTAAGGAGGGCTGATCAGGTCAATAGTATGTTCCTTAGTACTCTCGAAATGAATTGCATTAGTTTTGGAGGCCAACATTGTTTCCACACTCTCTTCCAATCGTTTTCTTCCAAGTCATCCATCATATCCTCTCCAGTGTACAACAGGCTATATGCATTGCGAACGGTGAACTCACCTCTGCTTTCCCTATCCCAACAAAGAGTGTCTATCGCCTCCCTAGAGCTCAAAGGAATTGCCCTTATCATGGAACTGATATGAGGTAGAAAAACATCTGAAAGTGCTCTCTCGTCCCACTATCCCGTCTCCACGTCAATCAGTCCAACCACTAATGTGTAGGTCACCGATCCCTGTATAAGATACCCATTCACTATCCCTCCCAATTGTGGAATCCACCTGTCCTCATAGATATCAATCATCCTTCCATTCCCCACTTGCCACAGAAAGCCCGGTCTAACTAGTTGAAGTGCACCCCATATGCTCCTCCACGTATAGCTCGGTGCACCCCCCACCGCTGTGTGTATTACATAAGTGTGTATGTAGTACTTTTCCTTTAGAACACGGCTGATCATTGACCCCTCGTTGGTAGCCTGACGCCACCCCTGCTTTGCCAGTAAATCTTGATTGAAAGCGGAGAGATCCTGAAAGCCCAGACCTCTAAATTCCTTTGGTCTACATAGTCTCGCCCAGCTGAGCAATTGAATCTTCCTCTCCCCGTCCTTCAACCCCCACCAAAAGTGTGCAATAAAGGAATGTATCTCATCAAATAGTCCCTCTAGCAACCTAAAAATTCTCACGAGGTATGTGTGAATCACCTATATCACTACTTTTATGAGCACCTCCTTTCCTGGCTTGGATAACAACTTTTCCTTCAACCCCTATAATTTTTTCCATACTCTATCTTTTATCGCCGCAAAGACCACCTTCTTGGATCACCACATTGCAGTAGGAAGTCCCAAATATCTATCATGATGATCCACCTCCCTAACCCCCATCTTGGTTTTAATGAAATCCCTCCTTTCTGCCCCCACGTTTCTGCTGAAAGAAACCTCAGTCTTCTCAAAGTTAATTTTCAGTCCAGATGCCCTCTCATATTGGCTAAAAATCTAAGCTAAAATGAAGCATTATTCTGAGGTAGCTGTCGTGAAAATCATGTTGTTGTCAGCAAAGAAAAGATGAGAAACACGTGGTTCTATCCGACAAACCTTTATGCCATGAATTCTCTTTTCCTGTGCTATTTTTACAAGAGATAAAGAGAGAGCTTCAGTGCAAAAAAGAAAAAGATAGGGGGAGATTGGGTCACCTTGGCGTAAACCTCTCGTCGGTCTTGTGGATCCCCTCATATTACCATTGATGATGAATCTGTGTGAAATGCTCGACATGCACTCATACACTTTAGACCTCCACCTGTACGAGAAACCCATCTTTTCCATCACCTTCCCAGGAAAGACCACTCTACCCTATCATATGCCTTACTCATATCAAGTTTCAGAGCCATCAACCCCTCCTTGCCTTTCTTCCTGCGTCTCATGGTGTGGAAGAGTTCATATGCCATTAAGGCATTTTCAGTAATCCTCCTTCCCCCAATAAAAGAACTTTGGTTCTCAAAAATAATATCATTCAACAGTGGTTTGATTCTATTTGCTAGAACTTTGGTGACAATTTTATAGGAAACATTGCAGAGGCTAATAGGGCGATATTTAAAAATACGGATCAGAGCTTCTATCTTTGGGATGAGAACAATGTCAGTACCATTAATCTATTCAAGGTTGTGTTCTCCTCTCCACCACCCTATGATAAACTCCACCAAGCTCCTCTTCACCGTCCCCCAGAACTTTTGATAGAAAATGGCTTCCATGCCATCCGGGCCAGGCGCTTTGTTTGGGTGCATCCGTTGCAAAGCTTTCCAGATCTCACTCTCTGTGGGTGTCTCCGCCATCCGTGCAATATCGTTCTCTTGAAAAATCCCATGCATGCCATCTAGAAGACCTTCCATTCCATCTTGGTGTGAAGTAGTGAAAAGAGAAGTAAAGAATGAAGTGACCACTTCCTCAATTTCCTCCGGTTCCGTCTGCCAATTGTCGTCCTCCTTAAAAATGCCTTCTATGGTATTCCTCCTTTTCCTTTGGCTCACCTTGTGATGAAAATATTTTTTGTTCTTGTCTCCATATCTCATCTCATTTGTGCGTGATTTAGCATGCCAGAAACTTTCTTCCAACCTCTGCAACTCCTACAACTCCTTAGCCAACTGTGAGCACTCCTGTATCATGCCATGTGAAGGTGGTGAATTTTGTGTCCGAATGAGGTCCTTTTCAGTTCTTTCGATCCGTCTTTTAATGCACCCAAACTTTTCTTTCTCCCATGTAATTAATCTGTCAGCACACTCTCTAGTCTGAATACGAGGCCACCTCCCTGATTTTCCTGCCAAGCTTGTTCAATTATCATCCTGCACTCTGTAGATGAAAGCCATAAAGTCTCAAATCTGAAGCTCTTGCCTCTTTCCTCCGTCCTCCTGGCTCTCTCTGCCCATAGAAGGATCTTCCCATGATCCGAGTTTCCCATAGAAGGATCCGAGTTCACACCATTCTCTATCCGCCAAAAAATGATCCAGTCTTTCCCTAATGAGATTATCAGCATGCAACCCTCTCCTCCAAGTGAATCTGCAACATGTGGACCCCAAATCAACCAGCTGACAGTTGTCAATAGCATCCCTAAAGTTCCTTATCTTCCATTCACTGCGTGGTTGCCACCCTAGCTTTTCATGATCAGCTGTGATTTCATTGAAATTGCCCCCGAAAACTGTAGGTATGTGAGATGCTCTATGAATATATGCCATGAGTGCCCAAGTCCGCCATCTCTCCTACATTGCTGCCCAACCATAGATACCCACAAAACAATAATTTTTTTCTGGATTGATTTCCTCTATGTCTGCACAAATGTGATTATTTGAAAAAGACTTGATTGCCACCCTATCTCCTCTCCACCACAGCCCCAAACCTCTCGATTTTCCCCTGCTATCCACCCCAAAACCACTGTCAAAGCCACACACCCTTCTGACCCTCTATTGGTCTGAACTCCTACACAGTTTCCACCATGAAAACTATGTCGGGCATCTCTCTCCAGCATCGTCTCCTGAGAGAATTCACCGTCCCATGGCTGCCGAGACCTTGGACGTACCACACCAATATGTTCATTGTTGTTCACAGGGATGGGCCACCCCAGCTCCCACTACTTGCTTGCTCGATGCAGCTAATATACCATCTGATGTACATGTTCTTTTCTCCGGCCCCTGTACAGGGTCATCTGTCATTTTTTCTTCTCCTTCTTCACCAATTCTTTCCCTTTTATGTTTGATTCTCCCCTCTGTTGGATGCATTCTTGTGCTTGTTCCTCCATGCCTTTCCCCACTTTGGTTGAACCTCTTGCCTTTTCCTGTAACACACATCTTTTGCATAATTTGGTCAACCATTGGCTCTGTAGTAACACGAACTTCATATGTACACTCTTTAGGTTCACGATCTTCTAGTGCTTTCTCATCCAGCCTCATTGAGAGTGTATGGAGTTTCTCTCTTCCTATCACTGTTATACCAGGTGCCACTATTTCATTCATAAATAGGTGTCCTCCTTCCCTTTCTTCTTGGACTTCTGACCTACGTTCCACTCTGTGTGTCTCCCATGGATGTATGTTGTCCCCCAATGACACCGTGTCCCTTTTCTTGGTCATCATCTCACGCGTGTATCTATTCCCCTTATCCTTCTGTATCGACGCTTGGACCTCCGGAGCCTTAACCTTACTGTGGCTAGAACTGATCTCCCCGTCAGGCGAAGATGTCGTCACCTGCTCCGTTTGTGCATCAATCTACATAGCCATCGGGAAGACAGACTCCAGATCCTACTATGATGCGCTCATCCTGGACTCTACATCCTCCTCTTCCTCCCTCCTTCTTCCAACATCCCTTTCCAGTTCTGACCACCTAGACCCTACGTCTGGTCCTCGTTCGTCACCCCCCTCCTCCCTCTGTGCACTTCCCTTAGGTTTTTTCGTGAAGATGAGCATTTTCTTCTGGCTGTGCTGCCCAAAGAGTTCCTTCTTGATGGGAAATTTCCATTGTTTGATCGATGAGGCCTTCATCCATGGCCCCCACTATCACTGTTGGTCCTCCTCCTCATCTGCTTCCGCCCCGCCACAATCTTTATCAATGTGCCCGATCATCCCTGATGAGTGCATACTCATCATAAATTCAATTGCCTTTTTGGAACAATTTCATCTCTATTTCGCATCTTTTCATCCTAATACGAATCATAATGTACAAAACTACTTAGTTGATTCAATAATAAAGGTTTTAACTAAATATCATTCATCTAATGCAGGTAAATCAAGAAATTCCACGCATGCGGTCCTAAGACCGTTTGAGCTCTTGAGGTCCCAAGACTATTTGAGCACCTGCGGTCCCAAGAGCGTTTGAATCCATGCGATCTCAAGAGCGTTTGGGTTCATGCGGTCCCAAGATCATTTGCTGGAACATACGAAGAACGAATGACGAAATCGGTGGCCAAAGAAAACCATGCGGTCCCAAGACCGTTTGGGTCCATGTGGTCCCAAGTCTGTTTTGGTCTATGCGGTCCCAAGACCGTTTGGGTCCGTGCGGTCCCAAGACCTCTTGGATCCATGCGGTCCCAAGACCATTTGGGTCCATGCGGTCTCAAGACCGTTTGGGTCCATGCGGTCCCAAGACCGTTTGGATCCATGCGGTCCCAAGACCGTTTGGGTTCATGCGGTCCCAAGACTGTTTGGGTCCATGCGATCTCAAGACCGTATGGGTTCATGCGGTCTTAAGACCATTTGGTTTCTGAGACCGTTTGCCGAAAGAACAAAGACCGATTGAAGAGCAGAAGTTGTGTGATTCACGCCGAGACCGAGACCAACCTCAAGATCGATCGATGCAAACTATTTGACGCCGAAACGGTCTCCAAACCGTTTGGCACCAAATGGTTTCCAGACCATTTGGCACCAAACGGTCTCCAGACCGTTTGGAGGGGATATTTCTAGCAACTTATCTAAACCGTTTGGGATCAGATCTGAACCTATAAATAGACCCACAAGGTCCTCATTTGGAGGTATCGGATCCGGACGCCGACAGGCTGCCAGAGCACCACTCCGATCAAGTTCCACTCCACCTATTACTAGTGTTGCATCCAAGGAGGCCAAGAAGAGAAGGAAGATGGAGCAAGGAGCGCATCTACTTCATCAGGCTGTGTCCACCCTCTGCACCGAGCTCATGGCGGATCTTTCTTTCTCTTTCATCCTTCTTGTATCTCACATCATGAGCGAGTAGTCCACTTTCGCTGGGGTGCGGGGACTAGCCCTGCTTCCCATGCAAACCATTTTCTGTTGTTAAACTTTCCATGGCAATGTATATAACTCTTCATTTTGTCGTTTATCGTTAAGCTCGTAGGTTGGTTGTGTGCTTGTTTTCATCTTTGTGTGCCCTATGTTGTGAGAACTTCAATGCATGGGTATGAACATCGTTTATCAAGTTAGACTCCTTGACGAGAACTTCTGATAGGATTCCTTGATGGCGTAAGTGTGTGATCCATGAGGGGACGAGCCATCTAGCCTTCGGTGACGCTTCTGTGCGCCTGACGCATGTATGGGGGGTTCACAACCTTAGTTGGATTTTGTATCTTCTTGTTAATCGTCGATGTTTACTCGTACTATGATCACTTATGTGCTTATCGATTGACGCGGCTGACTCCTTGACGAGAACTTCCAATGGGATTCCTTGAGGTCGTAAGTGTGTGATCCGTGAGGGGACGAGCCATCTAGACTTTGGTGACGCTTCTGTGCGCCTGACACCCGTATGGGGGGTTCACAACCTTAGTTGGATGTTGTATCTTCAGAGTTTTAAGACATGTGATCCGGATGGTGACGAGACATCTGATGCCTATGGTGATGCTTACGCGGACCTGACGCCCGTATGGGGGGTTCTGCAGCAGCTCTACTTGGAGTGTTATATCTTGCCTAGATTGTTTGCAAAGGAGTATGTTTGTGTGTGTAGCGGTGGTCAAACCTGGTACCATCCCAGCGATTCCACATCATTGATCTAAACCTATCTTGAATTCCGCTTTTACTTTCCTGCAATTAGTTTAAACAAACCAAAATCAACCTATTGTTCTAAATATTAGTTTTACTTGAGCTAGATCCAGCTGACAAAGATTCTTAAAAACGTTGTCCTTTGGGTTCGATCCTCAACTATACTGCGATAAGACTCGTCCGGTTGTGGGTGGTATTATTGCACTTGGTTTAGGTAAAAGCTCGGGGATTTCAGCTCCGGGTGAATTTGTTAGTGCATTCAAAATGCCACGTCAAATTCTGGCACCGTTGTCGGGGACAACGGAATCAGTCAGTCAAATCTAGTTCTTCTAAGACTAATCTAGGATTTTACTTTTCTTTTGAAACTATCGCTTATCTACTTGAATTTGATCTTACTTTATGGATCTCATTTTCAAATCTTTCCAATTTCCAGGTGCTCTTCAACGCATAGTGCATGCACCGTTCAGATAGTCACAGACTCACCGTAAGCTTTGATCCTGAAATTGATAGAACCTTCCATCGTCAGATTAGAGAGAATCAAGCTAGGATGGCGCAAGAAGAAGAAGTAGCCCGAAGAGTGGCTCAAGCCATCAATGCGCAAAGAGAGAGGCTCATGCATGAAGCCAGAGCTGCGGTTTAATAGGAAATCATAGCAGCACAAGCAGCAGCGCAGGCAGCCAATCTACAGAAAGATCTTAGGGAGTTCTCTATCCTGAAAGCTGCAAATGTCTATCATCCAGTGCAACCTCCTCCCATCGAAGCTGCCAACTTCGAGATTAGATCCCATTGGATCACATAGCTTCAAAACAACCCTTTCTATGGCAAACAAGTGAAAGACAACCAAGGTTGTCTTCTGAGATACATCGACTTATGTGCTATGACAAAGCAAAATGGGGTCTCTGATGATGCCATTCGACTCCGTCTTTTCAAGTATTCTCTTGCTGGTAGAGCCATTAGTTGGTACAATTCACTACAGAGTGAAGCACCTATCACCACCTGGGAGCAACTCCAAAACACAATTTTCAAAAAGTTCTACCTCCCATCTCTTACATATGAAATCAGGGGTCGAATAACGAATTTCACTCAAGTACCTGGAGAAACCCTCGCTGAAGCATGGGATAGGTACAAGGAGCTCCTACGAAAATGCCCACACTACGGAATCCCAAAGAATCAACTAATAGATATCTTCTATAGAGGTGTGGAGGATGATGTTAAGATGTTTCTAGATTCCTCATCTGGAGGAAACTTCATGCGTCAAAGTTACGACAGTGCATGGAGAGTCGTCACCTTGGGAGCAGAAAATCAAGCCAACTGGGGTAGATATGTAGGTAAAGGAGTCTTGAAGGTAGCTATGGGTGAAGCTATCCCTGAGTACAAGTATATTGCAGAAACCTTGAAGGTCTTAGTTGCAAAGTAGGATCATATAGAATCATCCCTTGCTGCGATTGGAAGAGGACATTCACCCACTAGGCAACATGAACAGGTCAAGTCCACTTCTCTGTCCTGTGAAGCATGCAATAGCACCGATCATTCCACTCTATCATGCAATGTTCTCTATGACGTTGTTCTAAGCAATGCTTGAGGGCAAGGAGATAATTGCCAGATGGAAAATCTAAATGCTATTAACACCATCCCTGGGCAGAACTATTACAATCCCAATCAAAATAGGAATCACCCAGGCTTCCAATATGGAAATCCTTCAGGAGCTATGAACTTGCATCAATTCGGTCCCAACAATCAACCGAGAGGCTCATCAGGATTCCAGTTTAACCAACAATAGAACTTTGGAAATCAGGGAAACTTCAAAGAAAACTTTCAGAACAGGAACTGCAATAATTATCAGAACAATTCTCAATATCAGAACCTGAACCAACAACAAGGACAAATAGGAGCCATCCCTGATGACAAGCTATCTACTATTGAAAAGATGTTGCAAACACAACAGACGATGATAGACAACCAACAAGCCAAACGGAAAGCTATCAAAAATCAACTAGTTCAACTTGCGGCTAGCATAAAACCACCAGCTGGAGTCTTTGCCGGCCAACCTGAGAACAATCTGAAACATCCTGAACAGTTGAAGGTCGTCACCACTAGATCAAGAAAAGATTATTCGGATCCCCCAGTGAAGACACCTGTGGTTATTGCTGACGAAGATGAACCTGTGACAGTCCAGAACTCGACAACACCAGAATCGCTACCGAAGGAAGATAAGATTGAAAAGGATAGTCCTGAGAAATCTACTGGTGAAGAAGATGAAATACCAGAGACGGATATTCCTGTATATAATCCTCGTATACCCTTCCCATCCCGCCTAAGGCAAATGAAGCTTGACACAAGATTCATCAAATTCAAAGAGGCTATGAAGAAACTCCATGTTGATATACCCTTCTTAGATGCTCTTGCTGAGATACCAGCCTGGACTAAGTATCTAAAGTCATTTCTCACCAAGAAGTACATAACTGAGGAGTATGAAACTGTAAAACTGGCTACAACCACATCGGATATCATACTGAGCAAGATGCAAAAGAAACAGAAAGACCCATGATCCTTTGGAATTTCGTGTCACATTGGTGACTCATCATGCAAGAAAGGATTGGCAGATCTTGGCGCAAGCATCTCTATTATGCCATTCGACCTTTGCAAAAGATTAGGGTTTACAGAATTGCTTCCTACCACCATGACTATCAAACTCGCAGACAATTTGATAAAAGACCGTTAGGAATCCTCAAAGATATCCTAGTTAAGGTCGGCAAGGACGCATATGTTCCATGTGTTTTCGTCATTATGGATATAAAAGAAGATGCCAGATACCCTCTTATCTTTGGTCGTCCATTCCTTGCCACTGCAAGAGCCCTTATTAATGTTGAGGCTGGTACCTTACTACTCAGGCTAGGCAAAGAGACCCTAGAATTCAAAGTTTTCGAAAGTATGAGAAGACCAAGTATACAAGAAGAAGTCTATCTTATTGATTGCGTTGAGCAATTGTCACAACTGACTCAAGAACATGATGAATCTTACGACCCCTTGGAAATTGCTTTATCTGACCTACTGATCGATGTACCTATAAAAAAACAAGCAGAGGACTGCATCGAACCCCTCGACTCTGCTGAAGAAGATACAAACACAACTTATGAAGAACTCAAGGCTACTGAAACTACAGAAGAAACTAGCGAAAAATCAGAGGCTGTCGAAATGAAGCCCCTACCTGAAGGACTGAAGTACATGTTTTTAGACGATCTCAAAGTCTGTCCGGTCATTATAAATTCCGATTTAATAACTGAACAAGAAGAGAAGCTTCTGGAAGAATTAAGAGGACGAAAGAAAGCCCTCAGCTATAAAATGAGCAACCTCACAGGGGTCAGTCAAGCTATGTGTATGCATAAGATCCATATGATGGAAGATCACAAGCCGACTATCGAGCATCAGAGGAAGTTGAATCCAAATATGAAAGAAGTTGTCCGTCGTGAGATCATCAAACTTCTCACAGCTGGAATAATCTATCCGATATCAAACTCGCCATGGGTAAGCCCAGTACACGTGGTGCCCAAGAAAGGTGGAACAACTGTTATGAGGAATGAAAACAATGAGCTCATCCCCACTCGAACAGGCACTGGGTGGCAGATGTGTATTGATTATAGGAAGTTAAACAAGGCGACTTGAAAAGATCATTTTCCCATGCCCTTCCTTGACCAAGTTTTTTAAAAAGGCTGTCCCATCAAGAATATTTCTGTTACCTCGATGGTTACTCTGGATTCTATCAGATTCCCATACATCCAGATGATCAAGAGAAAATGACTTTCACGTGTCCCTTTGGAACATACGCGTTTAAGAGAATGCCATTTGGACTCTGTAATGCACCTGCGACTTTTCAACGTTGCATGTCTGCAATTTTCACGGGGCTTACGAAATCTATTATGGAAGTCTTCATGGATGATTTTTCCGTATATGGAGACTCATTCGATTCATGTCTAAAGCACCTCTCCCTGGTCCTCAAACGTTGTGAAGAAGCACATCTGGTGCTAAATTGGGAGAAATGCCACTTCATGGTAAGGGAAGGCATTGTCCTGGGCCATAGGGTTAGCAGAAGAGGAATTGAAGTTGATAAATCCAAGATCGAAGTGATATCTAAATTGGCTATTCCCACAAAATTTGAAAGAGGTCCGTGCCTTCCTTGGTCATGCCGGATTCTATAGAAGATTCATAAGAGATTTCTCCAAGATAACTAAGCCAATGACCAACCTGCTTCTAAAAGATGTTGATTTCAATTTCAATGAAGAATGCGTCAAAAGTTTTGACACGCTGAAAAAGGCCCTTACAACTACCCCTATTATTAGAGCTCCCGACTGGGACCATCCTTTTGAAATTATGTGTGATGCCAGTGATTACGCGCTGGGTGCCGTTCTGGGGCAATACATAGAAAAGAAACATTATGTGATCTATTATGCATCGAAAACTCTCGACGAAACTCAAAGGAATTATGCTACTACTGAGAAAGAACTTCTAGCAGTCATATACACTTTCGACAAGTTTAGGTCATACCTTATCGGTTAGAAAGTCATTGTTTACACAAACCATGCTGCTATTCCTTACCTCCTGGCAAAGAAAGATGCCAAACCAAGGCTGATACGATGGATCCTCTTACTACAAGAATTCGATTCAGATATAAGAGATAAAAAAGGGACGGAAAACGTTGTAGCATATCACCTCAGTCACATCCACACTCTGGATGTGGAAAAGATTCCGATAATTGATTCCCTACCAGATGATCAGCTAATGAGGGCCTCAGAAGTTATACCATGGTACTCTGATTTTGTAAACTATCTTGATGCTGGAGTCATCCATCCCCAATGCACCAGGAATGCACTGAAGAAATTTATGCACGATGTGAAGCATTATTACTGGGATGAACCATATCTCTTTAAACTTTGCGCTGACGGGTTGTATAGACATTGTATCGCCGAAGAAGAAGCTCAATCTATTCTGGAACAATGCCACTCAGGTCCCGTAGGTGGGAAAATGAGCTCTAAAAAGACTGCCTTAAAGGTTTTGCAATGTGGATTCTTCTGGCCAACCTTATCCAAGGACTCTTACAATTTTGTCCTATCCTGTGACAAATGTCAAAGATCTGGCAATATAACTAAAAGGGACGAGATGCCACTGAATATATGGCAAGAAGTCAATATATTCGACATCTGGGGAGTGGACTATATGGGTCCATTCCCATCTTCTAATGGATTCTCATACATCCTAGTGGCGGTGGACTACGTCTCAAAATGGGTTGAAGCTATACCAACCATCACTAATGATTCAAAACCCATCGTCAAATTATTCAAAGATGTTATCTTTCCCCGGCTCGGAGTGCCACGAACCGTGATATCTGACGGAGGTTCTCACTTTATTGAAAGAAGCTTTGAAGCTTTACTGAAAAAGTACGGAGTCTCACATAAGGTAGCTTCACCTTACCATCCACAAACTAGTGGACATGTAGAGGTCTCCAACCGTCAACTAAAAGCTATTCTTGAGAAAACTGTTGGACATAATCGAAAAGACTGGTCGATAAAAATCAACGACGCCTTATGGGCCTATCGTACTGCTTATAAAACTCCCCTTGGGACTACACCTTTTCAATTGATATATGGGAAGGCTTGCCACCTTCCAGTCGAACTAGAACATAAGGCATGGTGGGCAATAAAACAATTGAACTTTGATATGAAAGAAGCGGGTCAAACCAGGATTCTACAACTCTACAAGCTGGATGAACTCAGAATGACAGCCTATGAGAAAGCACGAATCTACAAGAATGTATAAAACTCTGGCACGATGGACATCTGAAAAGAAAGGACATACAAGTAGGAGACCAAGTGTTGGTTTTCAACTCAAGGTTAAGGTTATTCCCAGGAAAACTCCGCTCACGCTGGTCAGGGACATACATCGTCAAAATTATCTCTCCTCATGGCACCTTCTCCTTATGGAGTCAAGAGTCAAGGGAATTCATAACCAATGGCAACCGCCTGAAGAAATATTTCACCGCAATAGACATAAGCACCAAATCAGTGCTGGAACTCACCGATCCAAAGGACCCAACATGAAGACAAAGGACTCTGTCGAGCCATCGACATAAAACAAAGGCGCTTGTAGGGAGGCAACCCGAACAATAATTCTGTTTTACTTTTCCTTTTCAAATTTTGTTTTCTAGTTGACTTTTCCTTAAATAAAATTTGCCTTTTTGAGATAGTTTTTCTTCTTTCAGATAAAAGATCGGAGTCGCGCTGATCAGAACGCAATCACACTCGGTGGTCATAACGGGTGTAACCTTTCCCCTCCATCTTGGATTTAGGGTTTGCTCGGGACGAGCAAATTTCTAAGTTCGGGGTGGAGGGTGGGTGGTACGTACTTCACTTCCACATACACCCTCTTTTCATACTCAAGTTGTCTCTATCATAAAATTTTTCTAAATTTTCAAAACTTTGAACATTGATGAATTTTTGACACTTGTTGATAAAATGTAACTAACCAATTTGCTATGCATCTTCAATCATAATATCCTCCTTATTTGAAGTAAATCCTCAAGAGGATTGATTTTTGAAACTTGCCCTTTGCCCGAAATCATCCTGTGAAGCTTATGATTCCTAACATCATAATACCTTTTACAAAAATGATATGTATCTGTCAAACTGATAGGGATCAAACATGTCGTGCTTCCTAACTTGCTAGTGGAACAATGGCTCAGAATCCCCACCGGATCCACATCAAGTCATTATTTGAGCAGAGTATGACAAGGAGAATAACCCGGTTTTGAATTGTAAATCAAGATGCATTCCGATCTGAACTCTCTTCTACACTTCTTCTATCATCTTCGTACCCCTCCATCCATCAAAAAGCAACAAAATAGCTAAAATTGTGCCAAACCCTATGTTCGGGGTGGCACACCTCTTCCCCCTTATTCACTTCTTCCATACCCCTCGCAATAAATAGGGGCGTACCACCAAAAATGCAATCTCAAGTCGAATAGAGGAGAGACTTGCAAACAAAAGATGCCAACGTGCACACAAAAAGAAATGCGATCTCGAGTCGAATAGAGGAGAGATTTGCACACAAAAAATGCAATAAATGAAATTGCAAAACAAATAAAAATCTCAAGTCGAATAGAGGAGAGATTTACTTCTTCTTTCCATACCACCTTTCACTCCTTTTTCTACCTAAGGGAACAATGCATGCCCCCACCATCATCAAATACACCAGTGTCAGATCGGATGTACACTTGTTGATTCTGCGGGTATCTCTGGACTCTTACAAAACTCTTTGACATACTTTTTGTTGGAAAAAAGTGAGGAAGAAGTGATGTTGGAAAAAAAACTCAGGAACGAAGCTATGGTAAGACGTGTTTAGTGGTCCCAGGAAGTTGAGATACTGGTTCATACTGAACAGAAAGAAAACATTCATGATGCGAAGATGAAGCAATCACACGGATCGAAAGTATTTCATTGGGCAACAGTTTCAAATTTTATGTTACTCGAGGATGAGCAACGTTTAAGTTCAGGGTGTTTGATGAGTGCATACTCATCATAGAATTGAATTGCCTTTTTGGAACAATTTCATCTCTATTTCGAATCTTTTCATCCTAATGCGAATCATAATGTACAAAACTACTTAGTTGATTCAATAATCAAGGTTTTAACTAGATATCATTCATCTAATGTAGGTAAATCAAGCAATTCCATGCATGTGGTCCTACGACCGTTTGAGCTCTTGCGGTCCCAAGACCATTTGAGCACCTGCGGTCCCAAGACCATTTGAATCCATGCGGTCTCAAGACCGTTTGGGTTCATGCGGTCCCAAGATAGTTTGCTGGAACATACGAAGAACGAATGATGAAATCGGTGGCCAAAGAAAACCATGCGATCCCAAGACCGCATGTCAATATATGTATTTAGGATTTCATCTCATACAACACAATTCAAAATATTATTTTAGCATGAAAAAGTGCTTTACAATTACAATGTTATTCATCACATATAATATGGATGGTTCCTTTGAAAATACTTCCAAAATGTAGCATGCATGTTATAGTCAAGGTTACGTATGTCTAAAAAAATGTTCTTTTTATTTTATGTCAAAATATTGTTCGTTATAGGTAGAACATATAGTTAAAATTCTAAGTCTTATCCAGTCAAAATGATTAACATAAAAACCATTACATATGAGATGAATGTATTATTATTATTATGCATATGTTAAGTATTAAATGACATTTTTATTGAAATAATATATGATCATTTATATCATTTCTCCAATAATATGGAACAATAAAATATTTTAAACTTAGAACGTAAGTTCGACCTAGCAACTTATATGACATCTATCATAATCAACATAACTTATTTTCAATTTGTAAAACTGGGCGCATCGGAGTTAAATGTTGTTAATTTATTTTAAAATTGGTTGTAGATATTGATATTCATCCATGAGGGTTTTAGATTGCAATTTCTTATAACCAATTTCAAATATTTGTTACAACTTTGTTAAATATGTTATTGAATAACATGTTCAATTAACTAATATTATAATACACATACAATAAATATCAAGTGATTAAAGAGTAAGTTAAATGACATATCATATATGTGTTTGGATTATCTAGAAAAGACACAAATGTTGGATTTAAATTTGTTTTTTGGTTACAAATGAAAAATTCATTTATTTTTTAAAGTTCCAATCATTTAATCATATTTAGAATCGACATAAACTCTGACTTGTACTTGATAACACACATCTTTCATGACTTACAAGCGCAAGATAAAACTTTTAAAGTTTCCATACAAATTTAGTCTAGATGTTTTATTTGAGGTTTGAAGTAAACAAACCTAATAGTAAATGACAATTTTAATTTTTCATAGGATAATGTCATACTGATCCAAATTCATGTTTGAAAAAAAATGATTAAATTTATAACATTTAGGTTTGGATAGAGAAATACCAACATAAATGTTTGGTGAAATATAGTTTTGAATATTTTTGAATAAAACATACAATATTGAGCATTTGGCCATTAAAAATATTACTTGTTGTGTAGGATATGAGTGGTTTATCCTACAATCTTTTGAAAATGCAGCTTGGTTGCTTTGGTTACCTATTTGAGAAGTTCAACATTTATATCATGATGTTATACATTTAGATCTGAACATGTCAATACTATTAACATAAAAACTACAAGTATGATGAATATATAATGGATATATCATTAATATTAAACTATTATATATTATTTTTATTGAAAAAATAGGATTTTTCATAACATGAAGTTCGAATGTATATGACAAAAACATGATCTTTAATATATAGAGCAAGCTTTTAAGCGACATACCTAAGAATTATCTACATTTAATTCTTAGCCATATAATCAAATGTGAAGCTTGCTTTATGACACATGAAACGAACTACCATGTGATGAAGCAACATCTTTTAGACCAAAAAATTAGAAAATCACTTAGTGATGTAAGTATTAAATGAAAGATTTAATGGATTTTTATAAAATGTTTGCTAGAGTTACTTTGGAATAAGTCATTTCTCTCTGGATGAAAATCAAACCGGGCTAGCCTGTTTCATCCCATGAGTTTCTATACAACCTTTAAGCAATATCATTTATATTTGTCTAACCCTTAATTTTAGACCTATATTTTTATTCAGACTAATCCAACATATGATGAACTAAAACTTACACTATTATTATATGTTTAATAAAATCTTTATCTTTTGTAATTTAACTACTTACTATTTTTTATTATCAAGAAAATTGCCACGGGCATGGTCACTTAATAACCCACCCCAATAATAGAACCCACCTAATCACAAGGAGTGTAGTTTACTTTGGAAAATTTATGGTGCACAACATGAGCTACTCTTGTGTTGACTACTACCTAATGATTCTATAAAATAGATTTAATTTTGCAACTAGATTTTATTTCTCTAAGAGCCATGCTGCCAGAATATTAAACAACCTTCGTTGTTATATCCCAACATGAGACAACAGACTCCAACATGTTGTTATATATTATAATTACACAACATGTTGTAACCTGTTGTAATATCCACACATAAAACATCGTTGTAATAGACCTCCATTACACAACGTAAACTAAACCATTGTAATATAATATAATTGCACAACATGATATCACCTGTTGTAATAGATACATATTGTAAAAGACCATAGTTCAGCAACACATCATATTCACATAATTCTCTGAATTTTTCATATATTCACATATAATATGCAAATTTTTTATTAGATGTATGGTACACCTGAATTTCATATTAAACACGTATTTTCCCTGAATTTTACGAATTATTCGTGTTTTATTTGTCATTTATGCATTTTCACGTATTATCCCGAACAAAATAATTTATTTCCGAATTGTTTAAAAAAATACTCACTTACCATTGTTTCATGTTTTAATATTTTCTAAAGACTATTTCCCCTCGATCACTACTAAAAAAACTCAACAAGGCCGAAGGATTTTTCCTCAAGGACATAATCTCTGACAAGTGTATTAATTTTTCCAAAGGCTTATCCTTGACCCTTGTGATGCTGTCCTTGATGAGTATATTAAATTTTCCCAAAGTATTATCCCTGAACTTATGGAAATATATCTCAGACTATTATTTAATTTACCCAAAGGATTGCTCCTGACCCTCATTAACTTTTTTCCTAACCAATATTAACCATATTAAACCAACCATTATCTCTTTTACTTCTGTGAAGAGGATCCATTTGATTGTGGATATTTATCCTTTTCTTTTTAGATAATCATAATTGTTTAAATGGATCAGCCGTTGATTTTAAATAAAAATTACAGTTTCCTTTTTTGTAACTTGTTGAATCCTAATTCATTTAGACGGTGGATTACTTTCTAATACATGCCTCCCTTCTGTTCTATATCTACCACTCCGAAAATGAAACAACATCGCCAAACCCTCGCTCTAGCTCTCGCTCCCGCTCCGGAAATAGAACGACACCAAAGTCCCGCCTCCAAAACCAGAACAAGCACTCTCTCTCCTTGTGCCGCTGCAAGTCTTCTTCTGTCTGGTCTCCCATTGTAATAGCTACATGTTGTAATAGACCATAGTCACACAATATGCTATAATTAATCCATTATTATATGCCAAGATTATACAATAGACTCTGACTTGTTTTATATACCTAAAACTGAGCTAAACCCAATTTTTTTATTAGAGAATTTTATCATGAACATGTAATCAAATAATTAATTATTTTTTCATATAAAATTATTGGTAAATATGGGTCTGAGTTCTTTTGGGGCTTTAATTTTTTTAATATGGGTTGGTTTCAGTTTGAGAGGTCAATTGAACAAAATTTAATTTTGTGTGGTCATGTGGGAATGACAATTTTTTCACTCTGGGTAGATGTTTTGACCCAGAACCGATCACCCAATATTTTATCGCACAAAATATAATCATGAACATCTAATCAGAGATTTTTTTTATATTCATTGTCAAATTTGGCTCAGAGTTTTCTTTCGAATCTAATATTTTCAATCTGGGTTGTTCTCAATTGAGACACCATTCAAACAATTAAAATCTAGTTTTGTATTTGGGTCCGACACTGACAATTGAACTCTCTAACTGGGCCATGTTTTGTCCCGAAATTGACTGACTCAAAAACACTTTTTAAAACTTTGTGTGATATTATAACAGAGTAACTAATCAATCTCTATATTTACATGTTATACATATGTGTCTACTATTTTACATACAAAATAGCCTTTGAAATATTTTGCTTAAAAAAATTCAATTTTAGATTGGGTCCAAGATTGACTGGGCCAGTTCATTTTTTTACCCAGAACTAACAATTATTTAACACCCTTATGTGATATTATTACAGAATAATTATTAACCTACATGAATCATATACATTGCATATATATATATATGCAATGTATATGATTCATGTAGGTTAATAATTATTCTGCAATATATATGATACACATGTATAGATGAGAGGTTAATAATTATACATTGATCAGTAGTTTCAGGGAATTTTTTTTTCCCGCACTTCCTCTTTTCCTTCGCGCGCCTGGTTTCCTCCAAAATTGATCAGCAGTTTCACCGCCGCACAAACTGCCCCCCATCTCAGAGCACCGCAGCTGACTACGAACGGACGACGACCGTCCTAGAGCGTCGTAGCCGACGACGGATGGATGAAGACTCCACGGAAAGCACCGCAGCCCTCTGCTCTTTGCCAGACGGATGATGACCCCCCCACTTCTCCGGAAAGCATCACTGCCCCGCTGCTTTGAGCTCCCTTCAATCCAAGGTAACCTCTGTACGGAAAGGACTCATAGCCCTGACCAAAATTTCCAATCTCTTCATCTTTCCTTTCACTTCCTCCTTGGAAGAACCTTTGGATGTGTCTAGGTGGTCAGGTTCTGGCCTATTGAATCTCCTTCTCGGGTCCCTATGATGGCGACCTGATGGATATGAGATGAGATCAGTAATGGAGATGGGAAGATCGTTAAGGAGGAGGAAGAAGAAATTGCGGAGAGGGAAGGGGGAGAGAGAGAGAGAAGATATAGGGAAAAGTCACAGCGAGAAGGATATTATTAGACTGAGGCCAAAATACAAGATATCCTCTCAGTGGATGGCTCTCGGTTATTTATCAGCCTTGTTCCACTTACAGCCACAAAGGCTTATTACAGAGCAACAACTCGACTCAGAGAACAACTCGAGCTCTACTTTCTAACAACCTTTGTTGTTTTGCCTAACATCCATCTAGCTGTCATCTAACTCACTCCTAACAGCTCTAACCGATCAGCTACAAATCTGCAGCTAACAACTCCTGGCGAGGTCCTACCCTGCTGCTCAGTTTGTAACTAGGCTCCACCGTGGTAGCTCCAGCTCATCAGTCCGGAATCAGCTGTAACAAATACCTCCTCCTTCAAACATACCTTGTCCTCACGGTCTGAGATAACTCCTGTTTGTAACCAAAATGCCTCCTCCTCCGAGCACCTTGTCCTCAAGGTGTGACTGAACACGGTTCATTTCGAACCAAAATCTTCAAATAGACATGTCACTGTTGGATATTTGAATCTAAGTTTGTATAAATTTTCCCAAGTTGCCTCATCGACATCCCTATCTTTCCACTGAATTAGGACTTCAGTAATGGCTCATTCCCTTCTTCTGTCAGGTACCATCCTCCTATCGAGAATCTTGTCTGGAATTGGGATTCTGGCTTCTTGCATATCAGGCAATTAGACACCTCCCGAGACCTCCTGTCCCAGCTTCTTCTTCAGTAAAGACACATGAAACACAGGGTGTACATGTGCATTTAGGGGAAGTTTGAGCTTATAAGCCACTGCTCCAATTCTTTCCAACACCTCGAAGGGTCCATAGAACAAGTGACTGAGCTTCGTTTTCCTCTTCTGCACAATTGATCCTTGCCTATAGAATGGTAGTTTTAAGCACACAAGATCTCCCTTCTCAAATTCTCTATCAGTTCTTCTGGTATCAACAAACTTTTTCATCCGTTCCTGAGCTCTGCGTAGATTATCCTGGAGTTGTTGAAGAGTCTCATCACATGAACTGATGGTTGTATCTACTACAACTACCTTGGAATGTCCTGGCACGTATGACAAAAGGGTAGGAGGAGGTCTGCCATATACTACCTCATATGGAGACATTTTTGTAGATGAATGAGATGTGGTATTATAACACCACTCATCCCAAGGTTGGTGACGAACCCATTCGTGAGGTTGATTTGCACAAAAACATCTTAAATAGCATTGCAAACCCCGATTCAGTACCTCACTCTGGCCATCTGTTTGAGGATGGTAGGATGTACTCATACTCAGTTGGGTGCCATGTAACTTATAGAATTCCTTCCAAAAACTTCTAGTGAAGATAATATCCCTGTCAGGGACAATAGATTTAGGAACTCCATGATGCTTGAAGATGCCATCAATAAAAACATCCAGTACTGATCTTGCCGTGTAAGGGTGCTTCAAAGCAAAGAAATGTGCAACTTTGGATAGCCTATCTACTACTACCAAAATAATTGAGCATCCCTTTGATACTAGTAAGGCATCGATGAAATATGTGGCAATGTCTAACCAAACTTCTATAGGGATTGGTAATCGTTGTAGTAAGCCGGGAGGAGGGCAATTCTCAAATTTGTTTTCTTAACAGATCGAGCATTCTCTGATATATTTTCTCAATTGTCCCCACAAGCCTTTCCACCAAAAAACCTCCCTTATTTTATTCAAGGTCTTCTCAAAACCCAAGTGACCACCCGTGGCAGTATTATGCATTTAAAAAATTGCCTTCTTACTAAGCTCAGAGTTCTGGCTCAAAATAATTTTATTCTTCTAGAATAGAATGCCATTCTTCCATTGGAATTTTTGTGGATCCAATTCTCCCCTTGTCCACCTCTGATTCATTTCAATCAAAATCGGATCTTCAATATGCAATTGTCTGAATTCATCCAACCATCTAGGAATTGGGAAGCAGATGTTGTAAAGCTCAGATTCTTCATTCGTCTTCTCTGCTGTTCATCCTTCTCTCTAGATAGAGCATCAACTACCCGATTTGATGTACCATTTTTATATTCAATCACACAGTCATACCCCAGTTATTTATACAACCATCTTTGTTGAGTCGGTGTATGTATGTCCTGGTCCATCATGTGTTTAATACTCTTCTGATCAGTTCGTCATGTATGTCCGGTGTATGTATGTATGTCTCTAATTTTTCATTTTCACTATTATGCATAAGATGCAATTTCCTTCGATTTGGATTAATTGTATTTCTAATGTATTAAATTTTACCTCTTAATGCTGAAGGTGTCTTAAATCTATTCAAGGTCTTTGGTGATTGATCTGATCTTAAATTCAATCCAAATAAAAGTGAAATTATTTTCAGTAAAGATGCTATAATATGTGATGTTTTAATATCTTGAAATTTCCAAAATTTTGTTTTTCCTTCCAAGTACTTGGGGGTTCCTCTTTTCATTGGCAAATTGAGTAAGGGAGTTTGTTCTTCGATTATTGATTGCATGAAGAATATAATGGAGGGTTGGAAGGCTAGAACTCTATCAACTGCTAGTAGAATGGAGTTGATCTCTTCTACTCTATCTACACTACATTTGCATTGGACCTTCTCTTTCCCTTTACCTACATCTATCATTGACACTATTGAAACAATCTGTAGATACTTCTTGTGGGAAAAAAACTGATAATAAATCTAACTTGCACCTGGTCAAATGGGATCATGTCACTCATCCCAAGAATGAAGGTGGTCTAGGTTTTAAAAAGTTTAGGGATGTTTTGAATGGATGTCTTATCCTGGTGCTTGGAACTTAGAAATCAAGGAGGAATCTCTATGGGCCAAATGGGTGAGTGAAAAATAGCTGAAAAAAGAGACCTACTTGTCTGTTAGTATTTCTTCTAATATGTCTTGGCCTTTTTTTAAAATTATTAAACAAAGAATGATTCTATTGAAGTTCACTGAATTTCATATTGTTAATGGAGAGTGATTAAATTTTGGCATGATCCCTGGGTTAATAACAATACCTTTGTGAGTGACATTATTGTAAAGAGGTTATTCTTAAATTTGGGAGTCATGTTGACTGATTAGCAAACTTTTTCATTTTCGATGGTCGATGGAGTTGTTATTTAAATAGATATAATTGAGACTTTGTGATTTTTTGTCTTCTATACCTCAACAATCTGGTGGCAATGACTAGCTTAGATTCAAGCAATTACAAAATCCTAGCTTCAAAGTTTCTTGGAATGCTATTAGATCCAAATATCAAATCAATGATGTATCTAAATGAATCTGGAAAGGCAATATTCCAAAGAGATGTTGTTTACATATGTGGAAAAAATTTCTCAATAAATATACCACAAGTTATTATGCCATGAGAAGAGGCATCCAAACTGCTTCAATGTGTTTCCTATGCAGAAGGGCATACAAAGATATTGATCATATCATGTTGTATTGTGAGTATGTTAAGAATATCTTTGATATTGATAATGAAAATCTTGGACTTAATGTTTCCCCTATAAGTTGGAATGAAATTATTAATCTTAACTCTCATGATGATAGGCTTCTTTGTGTTCTTATTCTACATATTGCTTAGATTGGAAGGAACAGCAGTGTTCATGAAAGTAGAAGAAAATCAGCTATGGAATTCTTCTAAGTATATTTTATATGAGTTAAGATAAATCTTTGTGATATGAGATTTTATAATTCAAAGATTTTATGATTCTGCCTTGAATTTTTTCTTGGAGATGATCATATGTTTAGTCTGAAGACTCATTATGTTATCAAGTTTTCCTCTTGAAATTTTGGTCTTTCTTCATCTCTCATTCTTTGGGACCTATCTATGAGCCCAACTTCTATACCATTCTTTATGTTAGTTTTTATTTTCCCCTACACTTAGCTCTTGATGTAACAAAGCTTAAAAAAAAACAACGGGAGTTTGTTCAGACAAAAAAATGCATCATTCATTACTAGCAATATGCAAATATCAAGACTTTTCCTCACTATTTTCTTTCCAGTCTTTTCACTAATTGTGACTCTACTACTGAACTAAGTATTGCACTAACTAGTTGAACTTAACTGAATGATTCTACAAGGTGACTATAAGTAGGAGTATGTTAGTAGGGATATACTCCAACTGTAAATATGTTTGTGTCG
This sequence comes from Alisma plantago-aquatica, assembly GCA_963693085.1. Lineage (NCBI taxonomy): Eukaryota > Viridiplantae > Streptophyta > Magnoliopsida > Alismatales > Alismataceae > Alisma > Alisma plantago-aquatica. The sequence goes on along the minus strand of OY856410.1, from coordinate 1,316,764,551 downwards.
TTTCAATTTAACATATCACTCTATTTTCCAATTAAGATACCCTTGGCTTGCATCACTGACTATAGTTTGTTAATTTAGTTGTTTATTTGATATCTAATTCTTGTGACTGGATTATGATGTGGTTATTGGATGGAATTAGGAACCAAGTAGAGAAAGAAGTTTCATGGATATACCTCTATATGTCCGCGGTTGATTTTGAGAATCTGGGAGTCCATAGTTTATGTTTTTGGGTCACCATGAGGATTCAGGTTCATTTGGGATCAATACTAACATAAGTGATCGTTTCCCTCCTTGCTAATAATAGCAGGAAATATCTACTTCAAGCTTGGAGTTTTGGGAATAACACAAGTTGGACTTTAATGCCAAAAGTGGAGGAAAGTTGTGAGTTTGGGTCTTGTGTGGAAGAACCTTTGGATGTGTCTAGGTGGTCAGGTGTGTAGAAACACATTAGCACTACTAGCCCATTGTGATAGGGCTCTGATCTCATCGTAGAGTGTAGTTACTGGAGAAAGTGAGCAACTTGAGGCATGTAAAATTACATATAATAACTCAAAACAAAATATGGTTCCAAGATTTAAATGGTTGTGGGGGTTTTATATATTGAATAGGAACTAACGTTGAATTACCTAAAATTGTTAAAAGGTGAAATTGAACCTTAAATGGTGGAACTGGGACTGATGGAAGTTACTAAGTATCTAATCATGTATATTGCATATCTTTCAAATCTTTTTTGGAAATTTATTTATAATCTCTCTTTCTCTTAATATTAATTATCTAAAATTATACTAAATATCTTGAAATTTTCTTCAAATATATTCTTTCCATAATATGAGTCTCATGGTCTAGAATTGCATTTGAATTTCTTATTATGTATGGATATGAAAATTGAGACCTACTTGTTGCAACGTTTTTGTATTATTTCAATTTGCACCCTTGTTGTCTAATTTCTTATTTTGGCTCATTGCAATGTTGAACCCTAATTTTATCTTTTGTATCTGATTTAGAATACCCTTGATCTTCTCATTATATAACACTCACATCACTTTTATTTATTATTATCTATATTAGTGCATTCTAGGATTTGGACTTTGTGGACAACTATTTATATATCGGTAATAGTTCTTCCACCAAGCCCCAAGTGCTCTCACCTATTTTACCTACACTTTATACACATAATTGAGGTGAGTTTCCTCCTTCATAACCTTTTAATATGGTAGTCACTACTACAGAAACCGCCTTTGGCGTCGGTTGTTTAACCCCTTTTGGCGTCGGTGTCCGGCCGACGCCTATGTGGGCGCCGCTAAAGGTCGACCACTTCAGCGTCGGTTTGTCACCCGACGCCTATTTAAACTAAAAGCGTCAGTTGTTTATAAACAATCGACGCCAACAGCGTTCGCGCCACAGAAAACGGCGACATCTAGGAAAGTCCTTTGGCGTCGGGTGTCTACTAAAAGTCTGACGCCTACATGTATTAGAGACCAAGTACTGCTTTGGTCACATCAGGCGTCGTTCCTTTACAAAAAACCGACGCTGTAGGTCTGTGTTGACGGTTATCTGTAAACAACCGACGCCTATATTTGTTTTTTCATATCAGTTTGCAGGCCTGCTGTGGCTGGTCAGCAGGATGAGAACCTGCAGTTCAATTTTCTGAACAGTAGGTTTACGACATCCATTGATATCAGCCTACAAACAGGCCACAAACCTGCAAAATTAACAAAAAAAGAATCACACAAGTAGATACATTCAGACATCAATTCAATTCTCACGTTCACACATATAGAATCATTCAAATACATGTTTTAACATTCAGAAACATTTATTTACAAAGTATCATTCAACATCACCATCAACATCCCAATTATATCTTACAATTGCCACTGTTTGTATGGCTATTGCCCATTCTTCTCTTACTTCATTTAATGCTTCCCTCGTATATGGAGCATGTACATTTTTTAAGCGTTTGCCTATAGTGTGGTCAGTTTTAAACACCTGCAAAGAGAATGATGTATATAAGTAATAATATAAAAATAAGATTGATATATTTCATACTAACTAATGAGACTATATATAATACCTCATGTATGGTATCGATGTCTTTCTTCGCCTGTGTATGGTATAGAATTTGTAATCTACAAAATAGAATTGCAAATAATAATAACTCACGCATAAATCTTTCCATATCAAGTCTTTCTTCGCCTGTGTATATTCATAAACTTACTTGACACAAGGTATATGGATGTATAAACAAGATCTCACTTGTTTCTTCTTGGCTTATGTGGTGTTTTGTTACATTGGCAGGTGTTACTCTCCTCCAGTATCTCCCTCGGTCCCTCCACAGACTGGCAGTGTATCATGTTACTTTAGTATATATGTCCTGGAATGAACTCAGTTGTTCCTCAAAACTTACTTGACACAAGGTATATGGATGTATAAACAAGATCTCACATGTTTCTTCTTGGCTTATGTGGTGTTTTGTTACATTGGTAGGTGTTACTCTCCTCCAGTATCTCCCTCGGTCCCTCCACAGACTGGCATTGTATCATGTTACTTTAGTATATATGTCCTGGCATGAACTCAGTTGTTCCTCACCTGCCTACTACCATTCCCTCACAGACTCCTGTGCGGAGAGGGACATTCCAACTCGAGATATCGTCTTCCGTTTCCTCCTCCGCAGTAATATCCTCATCTCTAAACGTTTCTCGTAGGATTTTGAACCCTCCTTCCCTCTACTACATCAAAGCCATGCCGCAGTTGAACCCTTTCGCCGAGCCCTACCCGGCCAAGCAGGCGTCGCCTGAAGCACCACCGTCGTCGTCGTCTCCACCTCCATCGCAACTTGCTGTGCTAGTCCTGGCAGTTTATCACCCCACATGCGTTCCTCCCCAGTTCCTGCCGCTAGACGACCACACAATGGATCCAAGAGGATATGCAGGCGTTCGCCACAGACTATAGGATGAGTATACTCAGCCTATAGTCTTTGGCGAACGCCTGCATATCCTCTTGGATCCATTGTGTGGTCGTCTAGTGGCAGGAACTGGGGAGGAAGGCATGTGGGGTGATAAACTACCAGGACTAGCATAGCAAGTTGTGATGGAGGTGGAGACGACGACAACGGTGGTGCTTCAGGCGACGCCTGCTTGGCCGGGTAGGGCTCGGCGAAAGGGTTCAACTGCGGCATGGCTTCGATGTGGTAGAGGGAAGGAAGGGGTTCAGAATCCTATGAGAAACGTTTAGAGATGGGGATATTACTGCGGAGGAGGAGGAAATGGTAGACGATATCTTGAGTTGGAATGTCCTCTCCGCGCATCAAGTTGCTCCAGTGCTTCAGTGGGTACATGTGCATCATCAACCTAAAATTTGACAAAAATAAACACACTGAATTAGCATTTGTATTAAAAAAGCAAACATTTAGCTTCAAGTTGTTACCGCAATGCCGCAAAAATTCATCCCTTGTTCCCTGAGGGATGAACGTGCCTTGTTTCCTCTGCTCGTGCAGCTCCCGCTAATCACCATAAACAGAAATTGGTAAGTTAACACCACAAATAATCAATATTCAAATGATTGCTCTAAGAGTTGTATTTTACCATTTTTGCAGCCGCCTCGCGCATCAAGTTGCTCAATTGCTCATCATGGACTTCATGCTCATCATGGACATCTGAAAATGTCATTAAAAAGGCAAACATTTAGCATTTGTATCAACTAGAAAAAGGAAAACATTTAGCATTTGTATAAACTAGAAAAAGGAAAACATTTACCATTTGTATAAACATACATTTCTCTAAAATTGTGATCTTTTATCAATTAACAATCCTTCATTGTGATCTCCGCGCACATATAAGTCATCATTAGATTCAATATTTTGTGGATTTGGCAACCCAACTGAGAATGGACTGGAGTCATCATACTTATCATAGTACTCTTTTCATCTATAGGATCTTCAATGAACTGTCTTTTACCATGAAGAACAACCGACAATTTATCATTTGCAGGATCATCGATATAGAATATTTGTTTTGCCTGTGATGCCAATATGAATGGTTCAGCCTTCTTGCCAATCTTTTCAAAGTTCACAAAAGTGAAACCCAATTCATCCACTATAACTCCTTTGGTGTTATCAACCCAATTACATTTAAAGAGCGGAATTTTGAAATCTATGTAGTCAAACTCCCAAATGTCTTCAATGACACCGTAATATGACATTTTAGCTTCACGTGGACTCTTATCTTTTGCACTTGAAAAGTACATAGTCGACGCTTGAAGAGTGACCCCACTATTTTGGACGACACTCTTATCATCTTGGCGCTTTGTGTAATATGTGAAACCATTAATGTCAAACCCTTCATAAGACATAACATTCGGTTTTGGTTTCAAGGCGAGGCATTTGATAGTTTCTGTAATATCATTTGGTGTTTGAGATAGTTGATGTAAGACTTTATCTTCAAACCACTTAGTAAAAGTCTTATTATGCTCTCTAGCAAGCCACATTGAATTTGCTCGAGGATGTTGTCTCTTTATGAAATTGGTATGTTCCTCGATATACACACTCACTTCGTCCATATTCTGTAAAATATACAAGTGAGCTTGTTCCAACTGCTCACGGCTGATTACTTTCACCCGTGATCCCAAAATTCCTTTGCCCTCCTCAATATTGTTGTCATTATCAGGAGTGTCATTACCACTGAGAAAGTCATTGCAGAAATCCATAACCTCTCTATCCACATAACCTTCAATAATACTCCCTTCAGGACGATAACGGTTTCGAAAATCACCTTTAAAAACGCTCATGTATCGTTCAAAGGGATACATCCAATGCAAGAAAACTAGTCCCAACATTTTCACTTCCCTAGTCAAGTGGACAACAAGATGTACCATGATATCAAAGAACGAAGGAGGGAAATACATCTCAAGCTGACATAGGGTAACAACCACTTCTCTTTGCAAATTATCGAGAGTATCAGGGTCAATAACTTTGCTGCATAGACTGTTGAAAAAGAAACAAAGTCTGGTAATTGCAAACCTTACATGCTTCCGCAATATAGATCGAATTGCCACGGGCAATATTTTTTGCATTAGAGTGTGAAAATCATGAGATTTAAGACCTATCAACTTCAGATCTTTCATTGATGCCAATCTACAGATGTTGGATGAGTAACCATGTGGCACCTTAACATTTACCAAGCATTCACAAAAAGCTTTCTTCTCCTTTCTAGACAACGTGTAACAAGCGGGAGGTAAGTATGTTCTTTTATTACCCATTTCACGTAATTCTGTTAATTCTGACCTTATTCCCATTTCACGTAGGTCCAATCTAGATTTTATCCCATCTTTAGTCTTACCTGGTATATTTAACAGAGTACCAATGATGCTATCACAGACATTTTTCTCAACGTGCATTACATCGATACAATGCCTGACTGTCAAAGAACTCCAATAAGGAAGATCCCAAAAGATTGACTTCTTCTTGAATGAAGAATTGTCACTCCGTGTGGCCTTACTACATTGTGATTTCTTACCAAATTCATTGACAATGTCTTTTACTCTTTCATAAACAACATCCCCTGGTATAGGTTTAGGTGCACTCCGTTCATCATTCCATCCATTGAATGCTTTGCGCTTCCTACGATACGGATGGAATTTTGAAAGAAACCTTCGATGACCAAGATATACAGTCTTGCTGCCATGTTTTAGTCTTATTGAATCCGTGTTTTCTTCACATATAGGACACGCTTTAGCTCCTTTGACACTATATCCAGACAAATTCCCATATGTCGGAAAGTCATTAATAGTGCAAAACAACATAGCGTGCAAACGAAATGTCTCTCTTGCTGAAGCATCATAGGTCATCACACCTTCAACCCAAAGTTTCTTTAAGTCATCAATCAAAGGTTCAAGATAAACATCGATATCATTTCTGGGTTGTTTAGGGCCCGATATCAACAATGACAACATAACGTACCAATTTTTCGTACACAGCCAGGGAGGAAGATTGTATATAACAAGCATGATTGGCCAAGTGCTATGTTGGCTGCTCAATGTCCCGTACGGATTCATCCCATCTGTACAAAGCCCAAGTCTTAGATTCCTGACTTCTTCACCAAATTCAGGGTACAATACATCAATCTTCTTCCACTGTGGGGAATCCGACGCATGTCGTAGGATCCCATCATTATTTTTCTTAACATCTGCATGCCACCTCAAATTTTTCGCATCTTTCGGATTTGCAAACAAGCGTTGAAATCGTGATATTATAGGTAGATACCACAACACCTTGGCAGGAGAACCAGTTTTGGACTCCCCCGAAGTCGTCAATTTATATCGTGACGCACCACATTTTGGACAATCTTTCAAATCTACATAGTCCTTTTGAAATAATACACAATCATTCGGGCTTGCGTGTATCTTTTTGGCCTCCATTCCCATTGGGCATAACATTTTCTTTTCCTGGTATGTTGAGATTGGCAGCTCGTTTCCTTCAGGAAGTATTTCTTTCAACAAAGTCAACAATTCAGTGAAGCTTTTGTCGCTCCATCTATTGTTAGCTTTCAACTTATACAATCTCAGCACAACGCTAAGCTTGGTAAACTTAGCACAACCTGTGTATAACGGTATCTCAGCATCATGCACAATGTTTCTAAAGATAGGAGGTGGATCAATGTGCTCTACCCTACAACTATCCAGCATCGCATCAACGATGTCAGCTGGAACTGGTTCATTCACATTTACGTCATCGGAGGCAATTTCTTCTTCCACCCAAGCACTGCTATCGACATCTACTGGTTTCGATTTTGAAATCTCTCCATGCCAGTGCCATTCTGTATAGCCTTGTACAATCCCGTTGCACATGACATGACTTTTGATTTCCTCACCAGTGTTGACTTTCAAGTTGTTACCGCAATGCCTACATGGACAGTAGAACCTATCCGTAGGTTTTTTCCTATGTTCCTTGGCAAATCTAATAAACTGATCAAGACCAGATATAAACTCTGAGGTGCAACGATTACGAATGGACATCCATGATCTATCCATTCTATGATCAGAGAAAACAAGTATATATTAGGAAACAAGTATATATTAGGAAAAGATTAGGGTATACACTTACATCCTAAGTGTATAATGTGATGTCATTCTTATATATAATAAATGTGTACCACCTATCCCATCCTTGAACACCTAATCTCACTAGTAAGTGTATAATGTGTATTGGGTTTTCAAAAAATTTCGGCAGCATTTCCCCGCTGTTCTCTAAGTACATATGTACTTAGAGAACAAACGGGGAAATGCTACCGAAATTTTCTCGAAAACCCAATACACATTATACACTTACATCCTAAGTGAGATTAGGTGTTCAAGAACAGTCCCAAACCGGGGACTATCCAAGATTTACTCCTAATGAGTCAATCTTGGATGGGTTTCTAGGCCAACAAATACATGTGTTGTCATTCTTATATATAATAAATGTCTATAAACTACAAGCAACATGGTTAATCCTAATCAACGGAGCATTATTAAATAATAAATCAAGAAATCAATAGTTTCAAACAAAAGGTCTAGGAATCTTTACTTATGAAATCATTCTAATTCAATTTAATATGTTGGGATCACATAATTATACAATGACATCAGAATATATAGAACAAACATAATTAACATGATTAACAACATTCTCATCAAACTAGGGTTTTCTTGAATATCATCTAATATTTGTGTACTAGACATTTATAAAAAGGTGGATGGCATTGTTTTACTTGATATAGTCATGCATTAATAAAAAGGTGAAACTCTGATTTAAAAACTCTGACAAAGAAGAGGGCATACCGGTCTGGAGAGGAGCTGTGGTCTGCAGACGGCGGCACAGAGTGGGCGACAGTGGTGGAGAGGAGCTGTGGTCGAACCGGCGGCGCGGCGGAGAAGCAGCTGTGGTCGAACGGTCGCCAGCGGTGGAGAAGCAGCTGTCAGCCTGGCAGCGGCGGAGAAGCAGTTGTGGTCGAACGGTCGCCGGCGGTGGAGAATCAGCTGTCGGCCTGGCAGTGGTGGCCGGCGTGGAGGCAGGCGCCGGCGTGGAAGCACCGGAGGAGAAGGCGGCGTGGAGGCACCGGAGGAGAAGGCGGCGCCGGTGAAGGAGGCGCGACGGCACTATCGTGGAGGGTCGGGCGACAGAGAGGGGTGGTTGCGGCGGGAGCAGAGGGTTTAGGCGGTGAGACAGAAGAAAGGGGAAGAGTCGGGTGATCGCAAGATATTAAGTTCACCTATAGCGTCGGTTGTTTGTCACAATCGATGCCTAAACCCTTAAGCATCGGTTTTCTAAACCAACCGATGCTTAAGTGGACGATATTTTCACGAAATTGTTTGGCAGGAACCACGTTCGGCGTCGGTTATCAAATGACAACCGCCGCTGAAAGTGACACTTTTCGCGCAAATTTTCATCGCAAATAGGCGTCCGTTTTTTATCTACATCACCGACGCTGAAAGTGACACTATTTTTCTTGATCGAAATTTGGATTTCGCGGGCGACTTTAAGCGTCCATTTTGTTATAAACAACTGACGCTTAATACAAAGCGGTACCCGTGTCTGGCTGGTCTTCGGATATAGACGTCGGATTGCTTAAGAAACCGTCACTGTTATATGATAGGTGTCAGTTTTCCTTAATAACCGATGCCCAGAAAAGGGACACTGAATGCTATTTTTGTAGTAGTGAGTGTTCTGACCCTACTTCTAGGTGGTCTTATTCCACTAAATAATCTGCATGCAATTGATTTCATTGCCCACTATTGTGATATATTTTGGGATGTAATGAAAGAACTTATTGTGTTGACTTTGTTTCTTCTTCTATTTTGAATCACCTATTTGAATGTATATTTTTTTCAGCTAAACACTGGGGCTATTTTTTCATTTTTTGGAAAACAATGAGTAATACAATGCATTTAATTACCCAAATTGAGTAATGAAGAAAATGGTAGTAAAAAGAAAAACTATACAAGTATGTGTCATGTCGTATTTGAACTATGGTGTGATACAACAAAAATCACCAAGGATAATATATCTTCAAGTCAAAAACACATCAGCTCCCAAGAACATTTATTCAGTTACAATGAGCAAGCAAGGAACCCAAAATTGGAATGCAAATTGATATATTGAATGTTATCATTATAGAAATTGAAATTTTGGTAAGAAAGTAATAATTTTAAGGGAAGACTAAAAAGTTACGGGGATGATTAGAAACTTGAAATAGCACAAGGTTAAGAACCAGAATATCAACTATGCCTTTTTGAAATTTTGCCCCATGCGCCATAACACATATCTAAATATCTGTCCATGCGTCTTGCTTGTAACTATGCCTTCCCTACAAGAACTATCCACATATTTGTACTCACCCCTTTTATCGTTGAACAGCAATGGATCGAAAGTGGATGTCTTCAAATCGCTTATCTGAAGAGTATGAAAAAGGAGTGAATGAATTTGTAAGGTGTGCAATTGAACATGCAGGAAATGATACTAGACTTCTTTGTCCTTGCACAAAGTGTGATTTCGGTAAGCGGATTAACAAAGATGCATTGCGTCATCACTTATTTTGAGATGACATTGATACGACTTACACACGATGGTTACATCATGGTGAGAGGGAAGATTTTCATATTGTAGATCAAAGTGAACAATTTGAGGGAGGCGAAGGAGACACATTGCATGACATGGCTTACAATGGAATTCAGAAGGACAGCCAATTGGGAAAACCCGAAACATTTTTAGCAGCTATATTGGAGTCACATCCCGAGAGCGAGTTCCAATCAACATCGATACTTGGAGTGATGTGGGAGAAGGTCTCAAGGACCTTATTTGGGAAGAGATTGAGGTGAGTATGTATACGTTATTATTTTTTGTATATTTTTTGTATGAATATATTATATTATATTTTATTTGTATGTGATTTTGTTATTTGTAGGGTGTTTTTTCGATTGGATCTGTCAGAAAGAAGTGGGTATTACAAATAGACAATGATATATGGAGGAAATTCAAATCTCGGTTATCAAGAAAATTCATGAGGGACGAAGATGGAAACATATGAAAACACCCACCCAAAGAATATGATTTTATATCTCCAGATCAATGGGAGGATTTTGTCATGAGTCGATTGACCGAAGAATTTAAGGTGATAATATAAACTAGTGTACTTTTGTTGTTTTTCTTGTAAAACATTTAAATATATTTTCATATTTATTGTTCGTAAAAATAACCAGAGAAGAAGTAAGGCTGGAAGAGAATTATCGTCAAGGAATGAGTATCGGCCTAGAATTTCTCATAAGGGATATGTTGGCCTAGAGAAAGAAATTGTAAGATTTGATTCATTTTAAAGCGATTTGTGAAATTTCATATAGAGGTATAAAAGTATTGTGGTTTTATCATATTATAAACAAACCAGTGAGAATAGTTTAGATCTAGTTATTTCAAAGATTTCTAGAGAAGAATTATGGAAAAGAGCTAGAATGGACAAAACTAGTGCTGTTACTAGTGACAAGGTCAAGGAAGTGGTGTACGAGATTGTAAGTTTAATTTTTTATCTCGTTGATTTTTCATCATAATATATAGTTTTTATTATTTTTACATATGTATGTTTTATATTTTGCAAGGATGCTCTATCTCAAGAAGTTTCTGAGGGACTCATTAGTGAGAAGGGATGTAATGATGTGTTAACAATGGCATTGGGAAAAAAAGATCACCCAGGACATGCGAGAGCAACCGGACCAGGAATAAAAATTACAAAATATTGTCAAAGTGTGGCTCGAACAGATGATCAACCATCCCATATGCTGTTACAAATGCAACAAACAATTAAAGCTTTGGCCATGAAGATTAAGTATCTTGAAGGGAGGAATACGAGCAAGGATCTCGACAATTTTGGGGATACAGACCAATACCCTACTTCCAAATCTAATTGTCCACTTGCACAACTCGCACATCTACCTGAGATAATCAACAAGTCTGTTATTTAGTAAATGTTAGAGATAGTCATTTCTCATGTTGACAATATCTATATTTGATTTTTGTAGGGCTATCACAAGTGTATTTTGATGTTAGATAATCCATTACGTTTAATAGTTGATGGAAGGGTGTATATATCTCATACAAATGAGCCAATTATCCTTCACAATGTGGCATTGGATCCAAAACACAAAAAAGTGATAATTGATACCCCATTGATGCCTGAAGAAAGTGTGCCAATACCTTTAGATATGGTTGAAGCTTATCACATTTGTCAAGGCATAGGCACCTACCTTCCTTGGCCTATAGAAAAGATCAATATAAATATGAAGGTATATGCGATAACTTGATAGTGTTTTTATTAATTTATTGAAATGAATCATGTATATTAATAAACTATATTTTTTATTTTTATAATCATATGCAAGGAATACCAAGACTCATTGTCTCAAAGAAAAGTGAGGGAATCAATAAGCACACAAACAGGAAATTCAAAAACAAGAAAAAATTGTGATGAAGTCTCAAGTCCCGTCAAGCCAACATGCAAAAAGCCTCCTACGAAGCTGAAACTGTTGATGGTGTATGTGGAAGATGATGAGAATCGTAACATCTCTCTTCATATGTCTGAAGATGTAGTAGGTTACACACATGAGCTAATTATCACACATAATTGGTTAAAATATGCCATGATAAAGACTAGAAGCCTTGCACTTATCAGTGTACATAAAGTAAGTTTCTATACGAGTAATATGTGTTTCTATACAAGTATCTATACAAGTACAAAGACTAATTATGTGTTTCTATACAAGTACAAAGACTAAATATGTGTTTTTTTGTAGGCATTTGTTCAAAAAAGTAACCTCGGGAAATATATTTAATATATTTGGATTTATATGTCCACATTCTATAGATCCGCTATAAAATGATAAAGTGGAGACTCGGGCACAGTACATAGCAGATCAGTTCATTAGAGGGAAGAAACAAAGATTATAATTGTTCTTTATACCTTATAATGTGGAGTACGCATACATTTTTTCGATTGTCTGTTATTTGTTTACTTTAAATGTTGTTTAAAAATACATAATCTTAAAATGTAATACTCATGTATGCGTAGGGGACATTGGATACTTTGCGTCTTCGACAATATGTGGGGTAAGTGCCACTATCTTGATCCGTTATGAGGAAAATTACGTGGGAACGTGGAAAAACTCATGGAGTTGTAAGTACTTCATAAAACAATTTCAATTACATAATACATGTATTGAAAGTTCCATATATAGTTACTAATACATATAATTCTTGATATGAATTTGAATAGGACTCATAAAGTTTATCAAAAGAGAGATGTGTAATATAGGAAGAATTTGAAATGGGAAATTATCAAGGTAATTTACCATTATGATCCAGAAAAATACTGCGTTCTGATTCACCAATAGAAGTGTTGTTCTAGTTTCTTCAGATTCTACTACTTGATTTGATATGGTGTTATTTTTACAAGTTCACTTATTTTTACATATATCGATTAGATCTTCTTTGGGTCAATATCATCAAGGGCATCCAAGGGCAATTGTTAATTATTGTATGTGATATTCTTAGGTGTTTCTTCCTTCACTTCATAGGATGACCAAGAAATTATCAAGCGTCCTGTCACTTTTTTATGTTTTTTTTCTGGTATCACAATTGTATAAACATATGCAATTACATAAACTCAGGTGTCCTCTTTCGTTCATGTTTGTTGGAAACATCTATTACATAAGGTGGTGCTTTTACATAAACTGTTGGAGCAACAAACATAAACTCACATTTGTGCAACCTTTCGAAACAGCTATTAAATAAACTCACATGGGGGGGATTCCACTTGCTGGTGGTCAGACATACTTTCACACTGTGTTCTCCCAAACTAAGCCACTTCATGTCAAGGGCTTGCTCTGGAACCCTTCTAATTTATGAAAGGCTAGCACATAGACACTGCTATGTCAGTTCTGATTTGCTCGTTCTGTCCTAGTGTTTCTAAAACTATTAAACATGCCCTGTTGGAATGCCAATGGACTGTTACCAACTAGAAGGAGGTGGCAATGGGTGATCTTGTTCCAAGGATGAACACATGTGAGTTTGTGTAATAGCTGTTTGGAAGTGGCCATGAGAATTAACGTTATACCCTTGGGCCAAGAAGATCAGCTGTTGGAAAAGAGGCATATCCTGGGAGGTTGCTATGCACTTGGTAAATGTAGATCAAGAAAACCTAGACCAGGACATGCATTATCTTAGATGATTCAAAACTCTGCAAAACATTCAGTGTGGAGGCCTAATAAAGCATGATATTATGATCATACTATTTGCCAAAGACAACCAAAAAGAGGCTTATTAAGGGGGCTTTGTGGAACATTGACAACTCTTTGTAGATAAAAAAGGGTTGTTAGCTTAGGATTTGGGGATCTAGTCCTTGAATAAGACTTTGGCACAACACTTTTTTTTGTAGGAAGTCATGGGTTCGGGTGTGGCTGGCTAGAGCGTTTCTCTCTTTTCACAGATTTTTTACAGGTTTTCTTCAATTTTCAAATGATAAAAATGGTTGCAGCTATTTTTAAGAGTATACACACGCATTGCAGTTGTTGCAGATCGTGGTCCATTTTGCAATCGTGGTCAGTTTGGAAAACGAGGTCATGCCACTTCTACAACTCCACATCTGCCACTCATCACAATCAACACCCCACGTCCTTCACCCACATTCTCAATTTTATAACTGCAGATGGAGTAATCTCACAACCCACTTGTGAATCATAGCTTGGCCTAAACTACACCTAACATTACCTAAATTAGACTCAACTGGACTAATTTGACCTGACTTGCTCTATGTTAGACCCGATTTGGCCTAAATATGACCTAACTTGCCCTAATTTTGCTTGAATCAGACCTTATATAGCATATCGTGATCGTATAACGTATTACTCTCAACTTCCCTTAATTTTAGGTGACATGAGTGGGCACCAATGGCGTTTTAGGCTTAATTCAAGCAAATTAGAAGCCAAATTGGCATGAATTAGGTATTAATTTGGCTAAATCAGATCAACCTGGACCATTTTATGGGATAAATGTCTGATTTAGGTCAAATCAGATCTGATTTAGCCTAAATCAGACCTATTTCAGCCCTAAAAATGACTCAGGTTGATCTGACTTTATTAAATCCATATGTAAATCATGCTAATTTAACCTCTATGTGGCTTAAATCGGGCCTAAAAGCCTCCACTGAGATCACCTAAGGGCATGGGCACCAAGTTTTTGCCCAGCGCCGAGACAAATGCCTACATAACTATGGATATGACTCTAAAATGAGATGGAATACAAATATAAAAAGAACTCAAAGCATACATGCATATATATCATATCTTGATGCTTAATGATGATATTTGAAAGAGAAAAGAGTACTAGTCTTGAAAAGGTATTCAATGTTCAGAATTATATAGTAACTAGTAAGATATGTTTGATGATGATAATATAAAGAATAAGACTCAACATGGGTTTGAGTATTCCTCCATTGTGTTACTTTTCAATAATGCAAGACAATATGCATCAGTAAACAAAGTTTATAAAAGGTATGACATTTATGGACATAAAAATCCAAATTCTTGAGGAAAAAATGTGATACGACCTACGAAATTCCATGTTTAGAGTATGTCAACAATAGGTGAGGAAACATGCAAAGTTGTGCTTGGAAAGGCACAAGGACTTGAACAGATATGGAGTGAGGAAACATGCAGGAAATGGGCACTTCTCAGGATGGAGGCTTTTAAAGTATGTTGGTTTGGTTTCCAAAAATCACAAGGTATGTTAGACTGCTAGAGCGACCTGGAAAGGTATTTATGGCTGACATGGCACAGGATAAGGACCTACTAGAGAAAGCTTGGTATCTATGTGCCTTTATACCATTCTTGCATGAGTTCAATTTCAGGTCATATGGGAATTCATATATGGGGTCAAATGCAGCTGAATATCAATCTAGAGCTCAAAAGTTTGCTAAATCTATGCAAGCACTGCATCTTCTGAATTACATGGATGCAGATAAGTTATATGGAAGTTGCTTGAGCTGGATAGGAGTTAAGAGACCAATGCTGGTACTGAAAGATCCAATTGCAGAAGAAAGAGTTCCCAACATATTCTGTATAAGGAAGACTGCAAGTCCAGCTGGACATGCACTTATAACGACCACTGATGCAATCATTCATGCTCTACTGACCTCAAAAATTTGGCAAGGTGTGAAAGATCAAGCTAAAATATAATGAGTGTGATGTCAAGATAATGGTGGAGAAAATATCAAAGGACCCATGGAAGTATCATATATTAAGCAGGGTATATGAAAATGCTGCCTTGTTCACTCCTGTACTACAAGCTACTTGTGATGTATATTACAATACAACTGCACTTGGACGGGTCGGAGTACTGAAGAAGCATGCAGAACTTAACAGGGCAATTTATGAAAGATGTTTAAATCTCTCCAGATATGCAAGGAAAGCAAGAACTGCCAATCTCCATGAAGTATTCAATAATTTATCTATAATCATCTCCTAATAGGTGAAATGCTTCTTTGTTAGAATAATTTTTGTGGTTGGAAATCTTCCCTCATTTTTTTTGTTATTTAGCCTCTTCCAAGAATAAGTTTCGAGAATAGGTCCTTTAGCGCTCAAACTTGAGAGTAATTTTCTTGATGAGTTGAGTTGTAGGACTCAGCTAACTATGTTTACTCACTGCTTCTCATATTAACCATAGTTATCAGAACCGAACCGAACCGACCCATTCAACCGGTTGAACTGGGAACCGGTCAGTTCAGCGGTTCGGTCCCAGCTCAGACCCGTAATTGCAGTCTGACCGCCCAATAACCGGCAACCTGGCCGATTCAATCGGTGAATTGACGAACCGGTCGAGTATTGCCCTACCATCCGGTCAGTTCTCACTCGCATATCCACGCCCGCGTTACTAATCTGTGGAAGCAAATCAGTTCCTCGCTCGGCCAGACCCCCAACCCCGACCTTTCACAGCACCAGCGACTCAGCCCTAGCTAGGCAGGAGCACCGGGAGGTGACACCGGCCTTCACCGCACCTAATGCTACTGCTGACCTCCATTGTACCTGATGCTGCCGCCAACCTCTGCCACACTGGATGTCGGTGGCAGCCGTTGCTGCTCCTTTCTACAGAGGCCGTGTAGTGCTTGCCGCCGTACTTGGTAAGTCTTTCGATTCTTCCTTCTTTCTTATACTCTTCTCCTTCCTCAAATAACTCATCCTCTGCTTCCTCTACAAGCTCCTTCCTCTATTCCTCCCCGCTTCCTTGCATTTTGCTGCTTCTTCTTCTACTCTTAGTCCTAGGTACTCGTCTCAATTTTGCTCTGCTTCTTGCTGTCTTCTCTTTCCTATAGTCATTCCCTTAGTTTATTTTTCTTCTCCTTCTTCCCATATCAGCATCTTCTACTCATACCCATCTTATTCCTATAATCTTTCTTGCTCTACTTCAATTAGTTTGTTCTTCTTCTCAAACGCTCCCTTATCATGCTACTTGATCGCACAACTATCTCTACTGATGGATAGCATCACGTGGTGGCTTTTGAATTAAAAGTTGCTGCTGATTTTTTACTAATCTGGTTGTTGAGTCTTAGTTGCAATTTGTTTTTGCACCACTTCATTAATAATACTTCTCACTATTTACATTTCATTAATCTGATTGCTACATTTGATTTCTTATTAATTCTATATCTAGTATCCACATTCTAGAACTTATTAAATTGATTGCTGTGGTTGATTTCATTGTATAATTTAGCATGTTAGTGTCCCCAATTTTGTGGTTATATATTATGGAATTAGAGATTTCTTACTAAATTAAGCTGATTGTGGTAAATTTAGGAGTACTGAGTTGTATTCTTAATAAATAAGTTGCTTCATTTGAATTCAATATAATGTGGTAATGCTAGTATGTGCATATCCATACATCACTCCATGTTTCATTATTAAATATCCCATGATCTCAATATATCTTTAGAGTGTGTAATTTAAATGTGATGTCATGCTGATGTCACCGGTTGAACCGGTCTGACCACCGGTTGAACCAGCAAACCGAGAACCGGAGGCCTCACCGGTTTGCTCACTGGTCTGGTTATGAAAACTATGATATTAACAACTTATCTAGATTGTGGAGATAAAAAAATGTTTTTTGTTGGTAAACTGATAATTGACTTCAGATTTGAATATTTTCTGTATGATAAATCTTGTATCAAAAATATTGGCAACTCGGTACCTGCCATGTTTCAGTCGCTGTTGGAATTGTTGTAAGCTTGACTTATTCATGGGTTTGAATCTTTGCAAATGTTCCAGGAATAGCATTTTTAATTCTTTTTGCACAAAGATTTGAATATTTTAGATTCTATTTACCTAACAAGTTCTCACAATTATTTGGATAAAAAATTAATATTTATTTTGTATAGTGTCCAAAGCAGCCGAACAATACATATTGCGGGTATTATGTGCTGAAGTATATGAAAGACATCTTTGATGTGAGAAATAGAAATATTCCTGAATGTGTAAGCTACTTAACATTATATTCTTTTTCGTTTGTTCAAATTTCTAAAGAAATTGAAAATATCACAATATGTTGATATATTTGTCATATGATTGCAGTATTATTCGAAGTATATTGGTCGTTGCTTCAACCAAGAGGAAATCGATGAGGTCTGAAACGAGTGGGCGACATGTGTTCTTGAGCACACATAAGATTATGTGACATGTGGGGGAGACATTTGTTCTTTACCATAGATCAATGTGTGAAACTTTTTAAGTTAGTTTTCAGTTTGATTCTAGAGTGGATACTCAATACTTTGTATTATTGAATCATTGTATGGATGATTTAATATTAATTAAATTTAGTATGAGTTTCTTTCAAGGTTTGATGGAAATTTTGTTCAACTATATGTTTGTTTGTGAAATGAAAAAGTATAATTGCATATTTATCATAATTTATTAATAATATGGTTAATTTGATCAATACAATTGGTTCGATATATGACCTGTCAAACTCTAATCAAAGACAACAGTTAATAATATGTTGTAAAATGTATGATTATACAACAAACAACACATGTTGTGCTATCCAAACCTATTACAATAGGGTTGTCAGAAAAAAATACACCTATTATAACAGGTGTTTCTAGTAAACTACAACATGCATAACCTTTTGTATAAATTGTGTATATTACAACAGACACACACCATGTTGTCTAAACAATCTTATTACAACGATTAACTGTATGGAAAGACAACATACTCCAACTATTGTATAAACATGTATATTACAACAGGTGCACTGCATGTTGTAATAGACCTACCTATTACAACAGGTGTGTTTAGTGAAAGACAACATGCTTCGACTATTGTATAATATATATTACAACGGGTGAACCGCATGTTGTAAAAAATACCCCTATTACAACGGGTGTGTTTAGCGAAAGACAACATCGTTCAACTGTTGTATAATATATATTACAACAGGTGCACCACATGTTGTGTAAAATACACATATTACAACATGCCATTCCTTAAAAGACGACATGTTTCAACTATTGTATAAAATACATCTATTACAACATGCGATCTCATGTTGTGTAAAGCACACCCCCATAAGACCACACGATCTAATACAACGGTTAACACCTGCTGTAAATTGAGAAAAGGAACTGTTGTAAAAAGCATTTTCTATAGTAGTGATGGGTGATGTGACAACAAAATAGGACTCATTCCTGAGGATGGATTTCAGAAAGGGAGATGATGTTCTTGTTCCAAGAGGAGTTGATAGAGAGAGTTGGGGTTGAGACTTGAGAGGTTGTGGAGTGAGTATATGGAGAGGATGTGACTTGTGTTTGTGTGAATTACTGCAGTAGCGATGGGTGATGTGGCAAAAAAACATGACTCATTCATGGGGATGGATTTGAGAAAGGGAGATGATGTGCTCGTTCCACGAGTAGTTGAGAGGGAGAGTTGGGGTTGAGACTTAAGGGGTTGTAGAGTGAGTATTTGGAGAGTAGGATATAGTCATTGCAAAGAGTATTGTGGTAACATCATGCATCTAAATAAGGCCATTTAAAATGGAATCATATACCGACAAGATTAAAACATTAAATGACAACATATACAATCAAATTACATGTAATGTCACTACTGGGATTATTATGGAATTATACAAATACAAATGAGGTGCAGAAGTAATATTACCTCCACAACAACAGAATTGAGGGATGACCACCATGAATGATAGAATGTTGATATAGCTAAATATTCTCTCTTTTTTCACTTCGCATGGGACCAAAACAGGAAAGATGACATAGTGCAATTAAAACAGGAAATGAATGATGAGATTCATAAGATAAAAAAGAAAAATCTCAGGTAAACATTAGCACCGAAAACCTCGACAGTAGCTTAGGTAGGATAGTGGCTACATACAAAGTTTAGAGAGGGTATTCACATATATAGAGTTACTAGGCATAAGATTGATAGGGAAGAAAAAACAAAAAACAAAAAACAAAAAAAGTTGTAAGAATTTTGACGCTTACCTTTAGAAAGAAGCCAAGCCATATGTGTGATCTAATGAATAATAAAATTTAAGGTGTCTATTACTGTCATGCTCAATGCTCTAAACTAGTATGAAACCAACTGTTGGCATTGCTAATATGTCATCTTCAATTTGGACAGTCAAGAGCATATACACATCCCTCAAAATCAAACCATGTTCATTTTTGGCACATCGATGTTGCATGCTAGACACATCTGATCTTGCACGATGTAGAATTCATATTACTTTCGCATAAATGTATGAAGACTAATGAAATTTAGGGTATCTGTCAATTTCTCACCAACATTCTACCTCATTTGGGAAACACGGTCCAACAATTAATCTACAACTGCTTTATGTGAGGTTTAAAAAGAAAAAAGTTCATGTATTGTTATGAGCCGTTACCATGCATTTCTTTGTTACATATTCACTCCTTATATACAAGTACATTCATTTTTAGTTTTGGTAATCTATGAATTTAAAGACATGTCAAAGAATAAATCTATAAATGGGAATTGAAACCATGATAGATAACCCATCGAATTTAAAGAAAAAATGCAATCTTATACCGAACTTGAAATGCGTCTCATTCAGAAATAGGCATCTCTACTTTAGGGCCTTTTTCTCCAAACCCTCGATGTGTGAATTTGACTGGAATAGAGTGTGAATTTGCCAATGGACGGACGAACACCATAATTATAGATGTGTCACATAATCCATCGTGTCTTAGCTATACATTCTAGTCATGGAGTCCCTTAATGGTCATTTGACTTTAACCTATACTAGTTACATGACATCTCTTGGATCACTAGTTCATTTTTCAATAGAAATTTAGATAGCACAAATGAAGACAATCAGTGTAGTGATGTTGTGGGTGTGGCAAATTAAGAGAAATGACCTTGTCTTCATTGGCTTAAATTACACAGTTTAGTCATGGGAGATCAATAATAGATTTATATATATATTTGACATCTCCAAAGACAAATTGGAGTTGTGCCATCAAACCAAAAGAGACAACTACCAGTACTAAGGCATGTAAAATAAAGAGAACATAATATATATATATATATGAATTGGGTTGCAATTTATTTCTACAGTTGGCTTTATGTAGTAAGCTACAAAGAAAATTGTAATAATTTAAAACTAAACTGTGATGAAAAGAAAAATTATACCTGACATTATAATTATAAATTGACTTATAGATAACACGTTCTAAGGATGTGCATTGCAATTGATCTAAAATATTAAGATAAATACAAAAGTTTTATTTTATGTTTATATTTTTTATTTAGCATTTACATTCACATGCACATTTAATGATCATATTGTTGAAGAATATATGCCTTTCAAGGAAACTTCTCTATTATCTAGATAACACGACTCATTTCCCAAAGGATTCTATTTTTATCAATGTCATTAGAAGGATTAGAAGGTCGAAAAATACATTGCTAATTAGAAAAGTATGAAATAATAAAAACCTTATTACTAGTTGACATGTGGCATGTTATTTCATTTTATATTAATTATACATTACATAAATTACAATAAGTGTGAGGTGCAATTAACTTAATAATTGTCAAGAAAATTTTGCCTTTAATGAAACACTTTTGAGAATATATACTAAAAAAATTCCACTCTACAATATATAATGTTGAAAATAGATTGCTATGGGTCTAGAAAATACACAAAAAGACAGACTACAATTGACTTTTTTATTATCTATTAAACATTTTGAGTGTTGCATAATCGAAGCCGTTTAGCTATGTACAATTTTGACTCCATGGAAGATCCTGATATTTCTTAATGAAACAAATCTAGTATGTCTTAACCATACAAAATATAATCTTCCAAGTTGCCAAAAACTAAGATAAATATTTTAGTTTGACATCTAACATAACGAACCATCATGAACCAGACATGGAAAAACTAAACTTTGGCTGGATATTTTCAAACTTAAAAAATTATATATGCAATAAGTTATGATTAATTTCATGTCAAATCAATCTTGAGATGGAAGTAGAATCTAATATTACATCTTATGACTATATATATATATATATATATATATATATATATATATATATGGCTCATCTTTATTACCCGCGTGGGTTATATATATATATATATATATATATATATATATATATATATATATATATATATATATATATATATATATATATATATATATATATGGCTCATCTTTATTACCCGCGTGGGTAGCTACCCGCCCACCCTTCTAGTCACTTTTTTTCAAAAAAAAATTCACAATTGTAGAGGAGCATTTTATCTATCTCCCCAAAAAATTTCATCCACAAATAATATCATTTGGCTCACTAAAATAAAAAAAACACGTCCATATATTTACTAATTGTATATTTTCTGCACAGTTACTTTTTCGATCTCAGAATTACTTTTGTGTACCATATAGTTACTGTTTTGATCTTAGATTTACTTTTGTATACCACATAGTTACACTTTTAGATGTGCGAGTAGTGAAAAATTAGGCTACCCGCGTGGGTAACGAATAAATCCCCATATATATATATATATATATATATATATATATATATATATATATATATATATATATATGATTTCACAACGTACAACACAATCTAGAATATTATTGTAGTAAAATGAAAGTGTACATAACAACTACAATGTTATTCATCATACATAATATGGATGGTTTCTTTTAAAATATTTCCAAGATATAGCATGCATGCTATAGTCAAGGTTACATATGTTTAAAAAATTGTTCTTTTTAATTCTATGTCAACGTTTTATTCATTATTGGTAGAGAATATAATTAAAATTCTTAGTCTTAGCTGGTCAACAACATTAACATAAACGATTACATATGATATGGATATAATGCTATTATGCATATGTTAATTATTGAATGGCATTTTAGTTGAAATAATATATGCTCATTTATATCATTCCCACCATAATATGGCGACAATAAGATGTTTCAAAACCTAGAACGTTAGTTCGACCTAGAAACTTATATGACATCTACTCTAATCAACATGACTTATTTTCAATTTGTAAAAATAGGCATATCAGAGTTAGATTTTGTTAATTTATTTTATAGTTGGCTATAGATATTGATCTATCATCCATGAGGATTTTAGATTGCAATTTCTTATAACTCATTTCAAGTATTTGTTATAACTTTGTTTTGTATGTTATTGAGTAACATGTACAATTAACTAATACTATAATACACGAACCAGAAACATCAAGTGGTTAAAGAGTAAGTAAATGACATATCGTATATATGTTTGGATTATCTAGAAAAGACAAAATATCCGATTTAAATTTGTTTATTGGTTACATATTAAAACTTCATTTATTCTATGAAGTTCCAGTCATTTAATGATTTTTGGAATCAACATAAACTCTAACTCGTACTCAATAACACACATCTATCATGACTTACAAGTGTAAGATAAAACTTTCAAAGCTATCATAGAAATTTAGTCTAGATGTTTTATTTGAGGACTGAAGTAAACAATCCTAATAGGAATTGAAAATTTTGATTTTTGATTGGATAATATCATACGGGTTCAAATTCATATTTGAACATAAATGATTAAATTTCTAACATTTAGATTTGAATTTTGGAAACCCAATATAAATGTTTGGTGAACATATATTTCTAAATACTTTTCCATAAAACATACAACAATGAGCATTTGGCATTTAAAAATATTACTTGTTGTGTAGCATATGAGTGGTTTACCCTACAATATTTTGAAAATATAGCATGCTTGCTCTAGTTAACCTATTTTAGCATATAGTTCATCATTTATATCATGATGTTATACATTTAAATCTTAACATGTCAAAAATATTAACATAAAAATCACAAGTGTGATGGATATGTGACAGATATATCATTGATATTTAATTTTTATATATTATTCTTATTCAAAATATAGGATTTTGCATAACATGTAGTTCAAATTTGGTATACCGCTTCAAATCATGTCCTATGTGTATGAAAAAACATGAACTTTAAAATCTAGAGAGCGATTTTGAGTTACATACTTGAGAATTATCTACTATAGTTAATTCTTAGACAAGTAATTAAATGTGAAGCCTATTTTATAACACATTTAACCAAGTACCCCATGTTGAACCAACATGTTTTAGACCACCAAATGAGAAAACAAACTAAGTGATGTAAGTATTAAAAAAAGATTGGATGGTTTTTTATAAAATGTTTGCTAGAGTTACTTTAGAATAATACTTTCCTCTCTTGATGAACATCAAATTGGACTAGCCTGTTTCATCCCATGATTGTCCATATAACCTCTGAGCTATGTCATTTATATTAGTTGTGTGACCCTTGATTTTAGGCCTATATTTTTGTTCGGACTAATACAATGTAAGGTGGACTAAAACTTGCACTATTAGTATATGTATAATAAAATCTTTATGTTTTGTAATCTAATTGCTTACTATTTTTTATTATCGAGAAAATTTCTAGGGGCGTGTTCACTTAATGACCCACACCAACAATGGAAACTACCAAGTCACAAGGAATCCAATTTAATTTGGACTATTTAAGGTGCACCACATGAGCTACTCTTTGGTAAAATGCCCTAACAATTCTTGAAAATACATTTCATTTTATAATATTTTTAGTAGTTCTTATTAGAGCATATGAATATAGTACCTCTTTAGACAATATCTCCTCAAATGTTAAGTAGGAATATCCACTTTAATTCACAACCATATCAGTTAGGTGGCCATATAGATATTAAAAAATTTTAACAGTAGTGTATCCATATTTTAGGACTATTAGTCGTCTAGAGATCAACAACTTGGATAAGAATGGTATGAGCAGCTTGAAAAAACCTTGGCTTGAAGTTGAATGGAATGGAAAAAATAGGCATATGTATATGTTTTAATGTCGAGTATACTAGGAGTGAAGATAGGTTAAACTTGATAAAGTTTGCTAGTCAAAACCAGGTAGGGCGACAACTGGAAAAAAAGATATGTTACTTTGTTTTATTTATATGGTTATAGAACATGCATAGAAAATTATAATAATTTTCATTAATGTTTGACAAGGAAATGAAATGTAAAAGGAATATGTTGCACTTTAAGGTCGAGGAATGGATAAAACCAAACTTGTTAAATAATATGAATGTTGCAAGTCTATTCCAGTGTAGAAAACCATACAGAACGGGCTACGACTTGTGCTCATTTGAATTGGTGCAACAACGAAGGGTGATGTGGTAGCAGAACATGACTCATTCATGGGGATGGATTTGAGAAAGGGAGATGAGGTATTCGTTCCAAGAGGAGTTGAGAGGGAGAGTTGGGGTTGAGACTAGAGAGGTTGTGGAGTGAGTATACAGAGAGTAGGAGGAACATGTAGAGTCACTACAAAGAATATTGTGGTAACAATATGCAACTAAACAAGATCATTTAAAATGGGATCATATACCTACTACATTAAAATTACAAATTATAATATATACAATCAAATAGTTGTAATGCAGCTACTGGGATTATTATAGAATTATACAAATCCAAACGAGGTGCATAAGTAATATTACTTCCACAGTAACAGAAGTGAGGGACGACTAACACTTATGACAGAATGTAGTTGTAGGTAGATATTCTCTCTTTGATCACTTTTCCTGGGACCAAGATAACAAAGGTGACATAAGTAAAATTGAAGATAGTGGCCAGAGACAAATTTTAGAGACAATATTCATATATATAGACTTACTAGGCAAGAGATTGATAAGGAAGAAAAACAAAGAAAAAACTATAAGGGCCCATTTGGATGAAGTAGTTGAAGATGGGATTGTATTTGATACTGGTATTCTGAAGAGGTATTGATAAAGCTTCTGCTTGGACGCTCAGTGGTGGTAGTTAGTAATTACCTATATTTCCATTTTGGTATTTGTCCATTCAAATTTGCGGCCTTCTAAATCACTCTGATAACGACGTGATTTGAGAAACCATGCAACACGCCCTCCCAGGGAACCTGCCTCTGCCTTTTGGCGTCTCGTGAAATCCCAAATCTACTCTTGGCCGCTTCCTACATTTCTCCTCAACAGCTCGACCCCTTGTCTGATCTTCATGTACTTCAGCTTTCCTTTGTTCCATGACACCTCCATCTTCTACTGGACATTTTCCTCCGCCCCTGTTGCTAGAGCTGGCAATCGGGCAGGTCGGGTCGGGTTAGGTTCGGGTCATTTCAGGTCGGGTCAATACGTGTTAGAGATAATTCAGGTTATTTATTCATTCGGGTCGGTCAGGTTTGGGTTGGGTTGGGTCCCTTCGGGTAATTTTGTAATTCAGGTCAACTCAGGTTCGCGTCGGGTCAATTTAGGTATAGACTTTTTCAGGTAACTTTATTGGGTCGGGTCGGGTTCAAGTCAAATCATTTTGAGCCATCTAGATATCGGGTCGGGTCAATTTGAACTATTTCCTCGATCTACTTGGGTTTTAGGTCGAGTCATTTTTAGGTTGGGTAGTAATCAGATCGGGTCTTCTTGGGTTGTATTTTTTGTTCGGGTCAAGTTGTTTTGGATTGGGTCTCAGTCTGTTTAGGTTAGAGAGTTGGCAATCAGATGGGTCAGTTTAGGTTTGGCCATAGTCATTATGGGTCGAAGATAATTGAGGTTATTTTATCCTTTCATGTCGAGTCGAGTTAATATTTGTTTGTTCCCTACGGTTCATTTTGCTTTTTTGGGTCAACTCGTGTCCAGATCGGGTCAATTTTAGTACAAGTTTGTTCAGATTCATTTATTGGGTTGGTTTGGGTTCACGTCAAATCACTTCAGGTCATTTCAATTTACACTATTTCTTGAGGCTAACTCGAGTTTGAATCTAATCATTTTGAATTAAGTAGTTATCAAGTTGGTGTTGCATGAGTTGTATTTTTCTATAATCAAGTTGTTTTGAGTTGGACCTTATTCAGGTCATGTTGTGAGTTGTGATAATGAGTAATGACTAATATGCTGCATTAATTAAAAAAAATAAAGAAAATATTTTTTTACTTGTTATTTTTCTCTTTTACTATCCAATATCTCTTATATTCCCCATTCCCTTTCCTTACAATAAAATTATCATGCAAACTATTTCTTATAAATAATATATTGATAAAGCTATACAAAAATCTATTGTAAAACTAAAACTTCACTTCTCGACTTCTCGTTAGTTGCTACTCGCTAGTACTCAGTCACGTTGACATTGGGTCGGGTCGGTGTTCTGTTGGATTGATTTTAGGTAGGTTGACATTGCATTGGTCGGTGTAGGGTCGGTTTGACGTCAAGTCCAATTGATATAGGGTCGATTGGTGTTGGATTGGGTTGACATTGGGTTGTGTTGGAGTTAGGTGAGTTGAGGTTGGGTCAGGTCAATGTTAGGTCAGGTTGATATCAAGTCGGGTCAAGTCGGTTGTGATTTTTCCATGTTGATTCGGGTCACACGATATCATCGGGTCGGGTGTCGGGTCAGGTTTGGGTCTATCAATTCCGGGTCATATTGAGTTTTGGGTAAACATCGGGTCGGGTCGGGTTGAGTTTGGGTTTATATTTTCTTCGTGTTTAATCAGGTCGGGTTGCGGATAGGACGGGTCGAGTTTCTCGGGTTGGGTCAACTTTTTCCAGCTCTACATGTCGCCATCTTCTTCACTGCCCCTATCGCCATCTCCTTCACTATCCGCAGTGTGGAGGTCGCAGTGTCGGTACTCCATAACTACGGTGGTGTCTGGTTGAATACAAGCAGCAATATCGATGATACAACTTGCTATCTGGAGGGACAAGGACGGCTGATAACAAAGCCTTGTCTTCTCAACTAATTTTGTACTTTACTTTGTTTAATTTTCCCCTCGGAAAGCCATGGATATTGGTCCATTCATGGCAGGTAGAACGGCAGTGGCCAAGACGACGTATGGAAATTGAAAGTAATATATTTGTTGCAGATGCGTGTTGTGCTTCTTACACGAATGACCTGTAAGCAGAAGACACTCCAGCAATGGAACATATCTGTTATCACCTAGGGTCATAGAATGAGACATCATTGTAGAGTTTAGCGTAAGTACGGAAATAAAGAGGAAGAAAACTATATAAATGCTAGGTGCTAATCCAAACGACATCTATCAAACTTACACTACTTTTATGTACTTGGATTCCAAGTGGTGTTATTTAAAGAAGTACTTTTAAGAATGTCTACCATATTTGTTAGGTGACCATATAGCCATTAAGATTTTTTAATAGTACCGTATCCATATTTGAGGACAACTATCTATCTAGAGATCAATGATTTGGATAAGAATGGTCTGAGCAACTCGAAAAAAATTAGGCATTAAATTGAATGGAATGTAAAAAATAGGCATATGGATATATTTTAATGCCAAGTATACTAGGAGTGAAGATAGGCTAAACTTGATAAAGTTGTCTTGTTAAAACCAGGTAGGGTGACAACTGGAAAACTTGACATGTAACCTTATTTTATTTATAGGGTTATAAGACATGCTTAGAAAATTACAACAATTTTCATTAACATTTGACAAGGAAATGAAATGAAAATGTTATATGTTGCTCTTTAAGCTCGGGGAATGGATAATACAAAATTGGTTAAAGAATATGAATGTTGCAAGTGTAATCTAGTGTAGAAAACCATATAAATCTGGATGCGACTTGTGTTCATTTGAATTGATGCAACAGTGGTGAATGATGCAGTGATAGAACATGACTCATTCTTGAGATTGGATTTGAGAAAGGGAGGTCATGTGCTCATTTGATGAGGAGTTGAGAAGGAGAGTTGGGGTTAAGACTTGAAAGGTTGTGGAGTGAGTATAGGGAGAGTAGGAGGAACCTCTAGAGTCGTTGCAAACAATATTTTGGTAACAACATACCACTAAACAAAGCCATTTCAAATGAAATCGTATGCCTAATACATTCAAACTAAAAATGACAATATCTACAATCGAATTACATGTAATGTTGCTACTTAGATTATTATGGAAATATACAAATCCAAACATGATGCATAAGTAATATTACCTCCACGATAAGGGAATTGAGGGATGACCACCACGTACGACAAAATGTTGTTGTACCTAGATATTCTCTCTTCAATCACTTCGTCTGGGACCAAGACAGGAAAGACGACTTAAGTGCAATTGAAATAGGAAATGAAAGAAGAGATTCATAAGATGAAATGAAAATCCCATGTAAATGCAAGCACAGAAAACCTTACTAGTAGCTAAGGTATGATAGTGACCAAATGTAAATTTTTAGAGAGGGTATTCATATATATAGAGTTACTAGGCAAGAGATTGACATTGTAGAAGAAATTAAAAACAAAAAAAGCAATAAATTTTTTTAGGATTAACTTTAGAAAGAAGCTAAGCCATGGGCGCGATCTAACGAATGAAGAAATTTAAGGCATCTATTACTCTCTCACTCAAGATCCTAAACTAATGTGGAATCAACCAATGGCGTTGTTAATAGGGCATCTTCTCAAGAGCATATACACATCCCCTTAACATCAAGCCATGTTTGACTTTGGTGCATCAGTGTTGCATGCTGGATACATCTGATTTTACACAATGTGGCATTTATATTATTTTCTCATTAATGTATGAGGACTAATAAAATTTAGGGTAACTATTACTTTCTCACCAGCATTCTGCCTCTGTGACGTCCCCAGATTTTCTAAAACTTAATCTGATGTGTGACGTCCAAATTGAAACCCTCACCTCAGTGAAATTCCAATTTAAACACCCCACACTAGGCTAAGAAGAAGAAAATCAAGGGAGTCAGAAGGAAATAATCAGTAGCACATGTACATGAACAATAATAAAACCATACACACATGTTCACCATTCAACATATAATTACAACATGAATTGTTACAATGTTTGATATTACATATTGAACAACAAACTATACATATACATGTACTACCACTAAACTACAGGATCTTAAGACAACAGGTCCACCTGTACATCAGCTCGCCACACAACTCTCAACTATCCTAGATCTTCAAGAGCACAACCACAACCTAAACAAAAAGATTACATACGGTACACGTCAGCACAATATTCACGAATATTGTACTGAGTACGCCTACGTGTGTTTTTATATACCTCTCATCATATCTTGGCAATAAGATAAAACTAATACTTGGCAGTTATAAAGAAATATAAGAAAATCCCATACTTGCATGAAGATGTTCATTAACAAAAGAGAACACATATTTTGAGCACATTTTCCATTATATCATCCATGCATTTACTACCTGGGAGTTGAATGCATTAAGGCCTTTATGATCTACTACCAAAGAGTTGGATCATTTCACAATGTGATTTACTACCAAAGAGTTGGATCACTTCCAAGTACTTTACTACAAAAGAGTTGAAGTACTTATTTCCAGCACTTTACTACCAAAGAGTTGAAGTGCTTAGATATAATGGAACAGATATATTATGTTTTATGTGTTCATAGAAATAGGTATGGAATATCATGCAACATATCATATGAGAACAATCATTTCAATCAATACCATATGCCAAGTCTTTACTACCATATAATACAAGCATATTGTATAATAAGCCAAGTAAGAGGTAATGGCGTACCTTGATTAAGAGATAAACATAATCATCACATATATCCAAGAGTCAACAATGTATCCCAGGTCAAACCCTGATTAAGACAAGACCACATACTAGCATCAGATTCTCATCATCTTACATCTCGTTTTAACCCTAGTTATGTCCATTTTAGGGTTTACCTTATCTCTTTAGTATATTTCCATATCACTTGCATTCTTGTCTTGGAATTATCTTACTGATGTTATTTTCCAAATTATGGTTCATTATCTGATCATTATGTTCCATATCCTTTTTTTGCACATGTTAACCCTTGATTATATACATTATTCGAATTAGGGTTACAACCCATGCATTAAGGTCATCCTCATGTAACCTGAATTTTGTTAATCATCATGATATCATAATTAAATCTGAGGTTCAAAATACTGATATGAGCTTACTCTGTAAATTTCATCATTCACTAAGTATGCATGTATTTATAGCATTTTATTTAGTGTTATTAGCCCTAATTAGCCATAAAAAGAAAATTACATGATTTCGTGTATTACCATGATCATATCTGACATCATATGCATTATAAACATAAATCATGATTTACTGGTATTTTCTCATAATTTTAGGTTGTTGTTTAATATTTATTATCTATCAATTAAGCATTTCACAACTAACAAGATATCACTGATATTACTGCATCAAAAGCCTAATATTATCATTCCATGTTTTTCTGCTCATTTTTCTAAGAAAAATGGTATATTATTTGTATTTTTCTGATCAACGGGCTATTTACTATGAATTATACAAGGTCTGGGAATTTTCTTACCTTTTGGCCAATCATGAGTTGACACGTGGCCCGGCTTAAGCTGGCTGGTTCGTGTGTCGGGACCCGGTCCATCTAGTTGAGTGGGAGTCCAGACCGGCTGGACCCCTTCTCTTTCTCTCACGTTCTCACGGGGACGCCTGCTGCCCCTGTTTTGCAGGAGCGCCGCCGCACGGATCTGCTCCGGTGAGGGATTAACATAGCGAAGATGTTCCACATCAGCTCCTAAGACTGCCATTAGCCTCGGAAGCTTTGCCCTGATCTCCATGGCTCCTCTCTTCCTCATCCGCGGCCCCAGACCTTGCCAACCGCAAGCACGCCGACCCTTGCTCCCACTGCACTGGGGCAAAAGAGGGATCTAGCCTCCTGATCCGTCCCTTGGCCCATATCCGCTTCGAGTATCTCCGGGCAACCTCCAAAGACTAGGGAGCACTCACCCATTGCGTTGGAACAGCCTGAAACACCTCCCCCCCTAATTCCGAGATGTCTCCTGTCCTCCTTGGCTACGACAGCCAAGGTGATGCGGTGAAAAGTTAGGCTAGGTTGGTTTCTAGCTTTGTCTATCTATTGGGATTGTATTCCCTTCCTCAGATTCCTCTCCAGTACCTCCATTTCCTACTTCTTCCTTCTTCGTTTCCTCCTCTTCGACCTCTGTGTGGGTAGTGGAGACATAGCGCTGTGGACTTGGTGGTTCTCCTAGATTTCACCATGAGCATGTTCCTGTAAGGGGTCATACAACTTCTCTCCTCATTCCAGAGGTAGCCATCCACTCAAAACTACCGCATAGCCACAATCCCTCACAACTCGGCACCTCCAGATGGGATTTCCAGTCTGCCCACTACCTTGACTAACTGATCTTGCAAACAAGGTTCAAGTCGTCAAATACAACCCATCCAAAGGTCACCACATGGCCACATCAGTGATCTGTGGCTCCTCAAGCCAAGGAAGCGTGACACAGCCTGATCCAGGCTTATGGTATTAAAATTAGGTCTAATAAATCCTCAATAAAGCACATTATTTCACTACTATCAAACCTAAATAAATTCCTCTAGGGACATCCAATTTCTACCAAATTTTAACCATAGCTTCCTCGCTAAAAAAGGTACCTTGTACATGAATTTGGTGCCAAAAATGAATTGTTAGACCATCCAATTAAATGCCTCAAGAAGGCATAAAAAGAAAGATTTTAATCATTATATAAATCTCAATCAACATTCCAACTTTACTAAAATACTTGGGACTCTCATTATAACTCAAGATATGGATTATAATATGTTGTTGGAGATTTAGGGATTTCAAAATTCCACTCCATCACAGCCTCATTCGGGAAAACCCGGTCCACCAGTTAATCAACAACTGCTTTATGTGAATTTTAAAAAGAAAAAAGGTTCCAAGCATTGTTATGTGTTGTGTGCATGCAATTTTGTGCTGCATATTCACTCCGTATATGAAAGAACACTCCATTTTTGGTTTTACTAATCTGTGAATTTGAAGACATGCCAAAAAATTAATTTGAAAATAGGAACTGAAACCATGGTAGATAACCGATCGCATTTAAGGACACACAACCATATGCCAAACTTGAAATGTGTTTTCACCTGGAAATAGACATCTTGATTTTACGACCTTTTTCTCCCAACCCTCGATGTGTGAATTTGACTAGAATAGAGTGCACATTTGCCAATGGATAAACGGACACCACAATACTAGGCATGCCGCATAATAAATCGTGTCTTAGGTACACATCCCATTCCTGGAGTCCTTTAATGGTCATTTGACGTTAACTTGTACTAGCTACAAGACATCTATTGGACGACTTGTTAATTATTCACTACAAATTTAGATAGTATAAATGGAGACAACCATTGTAGTATTGTTGCGGGTGTGGAAAATTAAGAGAAATGACCTTGTCTTCGTTACGTTAAATTACACAATTTACTCATGGGAGATCACAAACAAATTTATGGATATATTCAACATTGCCAAAGACAAGTTGGAGTTGTGCCACCAAATAGAAGGAGACAACTACCAATACAAAGGCATGTAAAACAAAGAAAATATAATATATAGATAAATTGGATTGCAATTTAATTCTACAGTTGCCTTTATTTAGTCAGGTTCAAAGAAAACTGTAATAATTAAAAACTAAACTGGGATGAAAAGAAAATTTTGAATCTGACGTTATTCTTTTAAATTTACTTATAGATAACATGTGGTAAGCATGTGGACTGCAATTGAGCCAATATATTAAGATAAATACAAAAGTTTCATTTTATTTTTTTATTTTTTATTTAGCATTTGTATTTACATGCACATTTAATTATCACATTGTTGAAGAGTAATGGCCTTTCAAGAAAACTTCTCTATCATTTAGACAACGAGACTCATTTTCTAAAGGATTCTATTTTTACCAATGTCATTAGAAGGACAACAAGGCCAACAAAATATATTGCTAATTAGAGAAGTATTACATAAGTGTGATATTATTGACATATAGCAGGTTGGTTCATTGTATATTAGTTATGCATTATAAAAATTACAATAAGTGTGAGGTGTAATAGAGTAAAAGTTGTCAAGAAAATATTGCCTACGATGAAACACTTCTAAGAATATCTACTAAGAATATTTTCAATCTACAATATTTAATGCTGAAAATAGATTGCTATTGATCTAGAAAATACACAAAAAGTGAGACCTCAATTGACTTTTTTATTATATATTAAATCATTTGTGTGTTGCTTAATCAGATCCATTTAGCTATGTCCAATTTAGACTCAATGGAAAATCTTGATATTTCTTAATGAAACAAATCTAGTATGCTTTAAAAATACAAAATAAAATCTTCCAAGTTGCCACAAACTCAATTTTAGTTTGATTTCTAATATAACAAACCATCATGAACCGGACTTGGAAAAACTACACTTTGGATGGATATTGTCATATTGAAAAAATATTATATGCAAAAAGTTAAGATTAATTTCATGTCAAATTAGTCTTGAGATGGAAAGAGATTCCAATACTTATCTTATGTCAATATATATTTAGGATTTCACCACATACGATGCAATCTAAAATATTATTTTAGTAAAATGAAAGAGTACTAAACCATTACAATGTTATTCATCATATATAATATGGATGGTTTCTTTTACAATACTTCTAAAATGTAGCATGCATGTTGTAGTAAATGTTACCTATGTCTAAGAAATTGTTCTTTTTATTTCTATGTCAAAATTTTGTTCGTTATAGGTTGAGAATATAGTTAATATTCTAACTCTTAGCTGGTCAACATGATTAACATAAAAACGATTACGTATGAGATGGATATATTATTATTATGCATATGTTAAGTATTAAATGGAATTTTAGTTGAAATAATAAAAGATTATTAATATCATTCCACCCTTATAAGGACACAATAGGATGCTTTAAACCTATAATGTAAGCTTGACCTTGCAACTTATATGACATCTATATTCAACATGACTTATTTTCAATTTGTAATAATAGGCATAATTAGAGTTAGCTATTGTTAATTTATTTTAAAATTGGATGTAGATATTGATCTTCATCCATGAGGATTTTAGATTAAAATTTCTTATAACCCATTTCAAAATTTTTTTATAACTTTGTTTTATATGTTACTAACTAACATGTAAAATTAAATAATATTACAATACACACACCAGAAATATCAAGGGGTTACATAGTAAGTAAAATGAATGATCATATATGTTTGGATTATCTAGAATAGACACAAATGTTGGATCTAAATTTATTTCTTTGTTATATATTAAAACTTCATTTTTTTTTGAAGTTCCAATTACTAATCATATTTGGAATCAACATGAACTCTAACTCCTACTCGATAACACACATTTGTCATGACTTACAAGCACAAGATAAAACTTTCAGAGTTTCCATACAAATTTAGTCTAGATGTTTCACTTTAGATCTGAGGTAAACAAACCTCACAGGAAATGAAAATTTTAATTTTTATTAGATAATGGCATACTGGTTCAAATTCTTGTTTGAAAATAAATTATTAAATTTATAACATTTAGGTTTAAATTGTGAAGTATATTTTTAATATATTTCAATAAAAATACAATATTGAGCATTTGACAAGTTAAAAATATTACTTATTGTGTATCGCATGAGTGGTTTATCCTACAATCATTTCAAAATGTAGCATTCTTTCTATGGTTACCTATTTGAGAATTTTAGTTAAAATTTATATCATGATGTTATACATTTAGATCTTAACAGGTCAACAATATTAACATAAAAACCACAAGTGTGATGTATGCGATTTACATATAATTAATATTTAACTTTTATATATTATTATTCTTCAAAAAAAGGATTTTGTATAACATGCAGTTCAAATTCGGTGTACCACTTTAAATCAGGTTCTATGTTATATGACAAAAACATGGTTTTAAAATATAGAGCGTGATTTTGAGCTACATACTTGACTATTATATATTATAGTTGATTCTTAGCCATATAATCAAATGTGAAGTCTATTTTATAACATTAAACCAACTACCCTGTGTTGAAGCAACATGTTTTAAACCAAAAATGAGAAAACAAACTTAATGTTGTAATTATTAAAAAAAGATTCGATGGCTTTTTATAAAATGTTTTCTAGATTTATTATGGAAGAATACATTATGCTCTATACGAATATCAAATAAATCTAGAATGTTTCATCCCATAAATGTCTATATAACCTTTGAGATATATCATTTATATTAGTTGCTTAACCCTTAATTTTAGACCTATATTATTATTCAGGTTAATCCAACATAAGTTGAACTAAACTTACACTATTAGTATATTATAATAAAATCTTTATCTTTTGTAATTTAATTGCTTACTACATTTCATTATTGAGAACACATGCATGGTCACTTAATGACATTCCCCAAAAATAGAAACCACCGAGTCATGAGGAATCCAGTTTACTTTGGACTATTTAAAGTGCACCACGTGAGCTACTCTTTACATAATATCTCATCAAATGTTAAGTAGGAAGATCCACTTTAATTCACTACCATATTTTTTAGGTGGCCTTATAGAAATTAAGACTTTTTAACAATATTGTATCCATATTTTAGGACTATTGTCTATCAAGAGATCAGCGGTTTGGAGAATGGTCTGAGCAGCTCGATAAAAACCATGCATGAAGTTGAATGGGATAAAATAATAGGTAGATGGATATGTGTAAATGTTGAGTATCCTAGGAATGAAGATAGGTTAAACTTGATGAAGTTGGCTTGTCAAAACTAGGCAGGGTGACAACTGGAAAACTAGACATGTCTCCTTGTTTGATTTAGAGGGTTATAAGACATGCTTAGAGAATTACAATAATTTTCATCAACATTTAACAAGGAAATAAAATGAAAAAGGAATACAATGCACTTCAAGGTCGGGGAATGGATAAAACCAAATTGGTTGAAGAATATGAATGTTGCATGCCTAATATAGTGTAGAAAACCAAACACAAACCAAACAGAGATGGATGTGACTTGTGTTTGTGTGAATTAGTACAACAACGTTGGTGATGTGACAGTAGAACATGATTCATTCCTGGGGATGAATTTGAGAAAGGGAGATGATGTGCTCATACCAAGAGGAATTGAGAGGGAGAGTTGGGGTTAAGACTTAAGAGGTTATGGAGTGAGTACATGGAGAGTAGGAGGAACTTGTAGAGTCACTACAAAGAGTATTGCGGTAATAGTATGCAGCTAAACAAGGCCATTTAAAATGGAATCATATACCTATTACATTAAAACTCATAAGACAATATATACAATCAAACTACTTGGCAATGTCATTATTCGGATTATTATGGAAATATACAAATCCAGACGGTCTACAAAACTAATTTTACATCCAAGGTAGTAGAATTGAGGGACGAGCACCACATACATTAGAATTTTGTTGAAGCTAGATATTCTCTCTTCAATCACTTCGCCTGGGACCAATACATGAAAGACGATGTAAGTGAAATTGAAACATGAAACCAAAGAAGAAATTCATAAGATAAAAAAGAAAATCTTAATTAAGAACAAGCCCTAAAAAACATTGCTAGTAACTTAGGTAGGATAGTGGCTAATGACAAACTTTTAGAGATTGTATTCATATATATATAGTTACTAGGAAAGAGATCGACAAGGAAGAAAAAACAAAAAAAAAGCTATAACAATTTTGAGGGTTAACTTTAGAAAGAAGCCAACCAATGTGCATGATCTAACGAATGAGGAAATATAAGGTATCTATTACTCTCTCACTCAATGTCCTAAACTAGTGTGGAACCAACCGTTGGCGTTGCTAACAAGGCATCTTCAATATGGGCAGTCAAGCGCATATACACATCCCCTCAACATCAAGTCATATTCATTTTTGGCAAATCGGTGTTACCTGGTGGGCACATCCAATTTTTCACAATGCAACATTTATATTACTTTCTCATTAATGTATGAGGACTGGTGAAATTTTGGGTATCTATTACTTTCTCACCAGCATTCTTCCTCATCCAAGAAAACCCGATCCAACAACTAATCTACTGCTACTTTATGTGAGTTTTGAAAAGAAAAAGGTTCCAAGCATTGTTATGAGTCGTGCCCATACATTTCTTTGTTGCATATTCAATCCTTATACGCAAGCACACTCCATTTTTTATTTTGGTAATCTGTGAATTTGGAGACATGCCAAAGAATAATTTTATAAAAAAAATAAAACCACGGTATATAATCGGTCGAATTGAAGGACACATACAACCGTATGCCGAACTTAAAATGTGTCATCATTCAAAAATAGGCAACTCTGCTTTAGAGACTTTTTTCCCAACCCTCAATGTGTAAATTTGACTGGAATAGAGTGTGAATTTTTGAATGGACGGACGTACACCACAATTTTAGACGCGTCACATAATCAACCTTGTCCTAACTACACGTCCCGGTCATGGAGTCCCTTAATGGTCATTTGACGTGAACTTGTACTAGCTACACAACATATGTTGGGCAACATGTTAATTCTTCAATACAAATTTAGATAGAAGAAATAGAGACAATCAGTGGAATGATGTTGGGGGTGTGGCAAATTAAGGCAAACGACCTTGTTTTCATTACACTAAATTACACAGCTTAGTCATGGGAGATCAATAGAAGATTTATAGATATATTTAGCACCAGTAAAGATAAGTTGGAGTTGCACCACCAAACTTAAAGAGACAACTACTAGTACTAAGACATGTAAGAACTAATTGTTCAACATAATGATATGTAATGTACAGTTTTTAGCCTTACAAGTTAGGATCGAGGCTATGGTGCCTGGTTATTATATTATACATATGAAACAAAATGATAAGTGTTAATTGTCCATATTATAGTTGACACTATGTGGAACACAACAGATAGGTCAATCTACATGCATGAGGAGGAAAGGGAATTCAAGATTTTCTCTTATTTGAGGGACTCATAGTGAAATGGGACCCTCCACAACATTTTGTGGCCCAACAAACTTGACACGACCCTTTTTACAAAGTTTAGTTATGTAAATGATGCTTGTAATATATAAAGTAAAAAAAATGATTCATGCCATGTGTCTTCTTTTTTGGAATAAATATATAAATGTTTGTTGTAGTCATATTCATATAGAACTGGAATTTATGGGCGGATATCCTTTAATTGAACCTTAGGTTCTTAAAAAAATTCCAGTGAAAACTCGTGCAGTGATATTGTAAAGGAGATCATTATTCGATGTCGCTTTATTCTGCAAAATTAGTATCAATGTTGTATACCAATGAATATAAGAAATGTATCTCTTTTTATAGTATGATTTGTCTTTCTAATTAAATCATCTGAGATTATAAGACCATAAAGTTATACAAAAAGCTAATGGTAATCGTGTCACCAAAGCAAACTAATTGAGTTCAGATGCTTGCAAAATGATATTAATGAAGGAATAAAAATTTTTCATGCATGACATTCAAATAGCTTCATAAATGTTGGCAATTTAAGCCTACTGATAGATACAATTGCTTTTATTGGGCACTGATTGGGAAGTCAGAAAAGTTTATAAGAAAGAAGACGGAACCCTTATCAAATAAAAACTATTGGGTTTTATGGTCTCAGAGTAGGCAGTGGAATAATGTTTTTACTGGGCATTAACCCATAACAACAGATCGCATCAACAACTATGTAATGGGAAGGATAGTTTTAGTGAGATCTACCCAGTCTTGGGGCTTGCCGAGTGACAATACCTCGCAGCCATGTGCGGTCCTCGACGCCATGTCTTAGATGGTGTTTTTGCAGCTCTTGGTCTTTGCCATAGACTCTGGCCTCCACCACAGAATGTGGCTGACGTGTCCTCCTGAGCGGTAGACATCTCCCGCCTCTACAGATAGACCACATGAACCACCTGAAACTCCTGCCATTCTAGAAGAACTGGTAGGAAGGAGAAGGCACTCCTATTGGTGTACTAGGACCAACCTACTCTCCTGAACTCATACTACTTTTTTACAATTATCTATCCCTCACTGTGCCTCCCTAGTCGGGTAGCGCTTGCTCGGGCTCTTTCAGTTACCATAACCAGAGAGGACGATAACTTGTTGAGAAACTGATGTTCTGAGTTGTATGTTCTAAGAAGCCCCTAGTACCCCTCTATATATAGTAGAGGGCAGGGTCAGGGTTCCTAGTCTGTTTGGGAGTAGAATGATATAAAAATTCCATGAATAGTTTGTACTACGGTAGGCAAACCAGTCGGTTCACAAGTGAACCAGTTGGCTGGGAGTGTGACCCGATCCGTTTACCTAGTGAACTGGTCATTTCACTTCCCAAATTTTCCTATAATTGACTTTCCTCAATTGTTTCCAATTAATTCAAAGATTAGTGCTTATTCCAATCAAATTGAACAAGTGAAACATGAAATTTTTTCTTCAACTAGGCAAATCCCAATTTCCTCGGTTGGCAGGACTATGAGCCGCCTAGTTCACCAAGTGAACTGGTTGGTTGGATCGCACCAGCCGATCGACTCACAAGGGTGAACCAGTCGATTGGACATCCTGACATTGCCAATGTAGTCTTCAATCGACCTGACACTAAATCCAGCTAGTTCAACACTTGAACTTGGTATTTTTGAGTCCAGTCAGTCAATTACATGTTTAATTGACTACCTAAACACCTTTATTCTCAATCTAAATGTCATTCATTGACTATATCCTCTTCCAAGGGTATCCTATGTGTGTGACCATGTAGACTCCAATTTACATTGGTAGTGAATGTTCATAACAACTTATGACATCACTAGCAATGAGTGGAATCTAGTAACTCATCATTGCTACCCAAATAACTCAGAAAGTTGGAGAACAACTTCAACCTACAATATGTGATTAGTGTTACAGTGATCATATAGTTCCTTTGTCACTGACATCTGGTTTGAACTCGAGGCATGTAACGTCATCCTCTTCAACATTCAATCCATGTTCCTTGACCTAGAGCAGACTACCTGAGATGCACGTGAGTTCACATATGATATATCGAATCACATGAATATGGACATACAATTGTCCGTCTCGCTTATCAAGGGGTCCTGGATATCATACTCCTTGTAGGAGGGACAAATCCCTTCTCTATTACTCACAAGATATCCCCATGTGTCAAAGTCACCCAACCATCACCTTTATAGAACCCGTGTTTCAGGAATGTGTTTGATGATGTCAAAGTATACCCAACGACATGTGATGAGTGTAGTGACTTCTGGTCTAAGAACCAATATCACCACTATCACTGTGAGAGACGATTGTGCCTACCATTCCATGGTATCCATGTATCAATCTTACGGTGGATCTGTCTGATATACTATTCTCTAACATATATCTGTGTGCTTGACTTGATATCACATATCATGACTAATGAGACTCTGTTATCAGTCAACACACACTCTAGTCTTATGTATTACTATTGTCTATTTTTCTTCCATAGTAATATCTGACTAGGGACATAACAAGAATGTATGTACTCTTATCAAACATATGATCTCATTATTCAGGTCCTTAACCTGAAGACATATGTCATTGAGTCACATCATTCTTTAGACATATATCATGTATGTGTCATCATCTCATGACTGAGACAAACATAATAGACAAAATTACCTTTATTATTATCAAATCAGGTATCTAATGACTCATCACAATCATCATATGATTGGCTCTCTAGGCATACTATACCAACAAACTCCCACTTGCACTTAGAGATAATCACCCATGAATCATATTCCAAGTGATTTTAACAAATCCATCATGTTTTTGCTGCACAAGTGCTTTTATAGAGGGTAAGCAACATTTTCTTCAAGTCGGTATATTGCATGTTTCACATTCCCTCACTGCACGCCAACTCGTAGCTAGGAGATGGAAGTGCCATATTATGCTATTTGAAATTCCTTTGCCTAACCAGTAGCTCCTTTATTGTCACAATATTACCACTGAGACACCAATGGTCAGAACCTCCCATAAGTTCATCCATATGAACATCTAGATCCATACAATATCCTTTACAATGTTCATAACACTAAGGTACTCAGCTTCTTATAGTGGAATTAATCACTAGTTTTATGTTGGAACATTTCCAACTAACAATTCTTATTTCAAGGTCAAACACAATATTGTCATTTAGGAAGCTTGCATCAGTGTATCGCTTTACACCCAACTCTTTCTTATTACCATAAGTAAAGAACTAATCCTTTTAGTACTTAACAAGTACACAAAGATGTCCTTCATGGTATTCTAGTAACTCTTACTAGAGTTCAACAGATATCCATTCATCATGTCAAACACATATGAGATAATTGGATATTTATATCATCTTGTCATACAAGATGATGATTTCATATCTTCTTGTCATGCCCAATACATACAAGATGATGAGTTCATATATTCTTGTCATGTCCAATACATACAAGATAATTGGTTCATATTTTCTTGTCATGTCCAATACATACAAGAATTTGAGATGAGTTCATACGTGATAGATCCAATTGTGAATGCATATGACATCTATCCATGTGTTCCTTATTGTTCATAAGAATTGGGACACTTGGCTCTCGAGAGACTAACTCCATGGATCATGGACATGTTTTCTCTCATCATGTTGAACCCTTTCAACATCTTACCGATGTATGTTCTCTTTCTTAGGTCAAGAAGCCCTCTTGATCTGTCTCTATAGATCTTGATTCCTATCACATAGGATGCTTCTCTAAAAACCTTTTAGAAAGCACTTCGTTGCCAGATTTTGTAGTATAAGGATGATACACCCCATCAATATGTGGAATATATATATATATATATATCACTAAGTTATTATAATCACACATTACATCTTCATTTTGACTCAAGTCAAAATCTTTGACTATCTTGTCAAATTGAAGATTCAATTCTGAGGTGCTTTCTTCAATCCAAAGATTGATCTATGCAGCTTTATAGACTTTATTTGCATTATTGGATTTATAATACCTTTAGGGTGTGTTACATACACATCCTACACAATATTCCATTTAAGGAATGTGGTTTTAACATCCATATGCCAAATCTCATAGTCACATTAAGCTACAATAGTAAGCATTGTCGTGATGGATTTATCCTTGGTAACTACTAAAAAGATTTCATCATGTTCAACACCTTGAACTTGTTAGAAGCTCATTGCAACCAAATTACCCTCCATGTCATTCTTCTTATGGAAGATCCAAAAGTACCCTATGGGTTTTACCCCTTTAGGTGGATCAACCAAAGTCATACTTTGTTGATGTACATGGAGTCCATCTTGGATTTCATGGCTTCAAGGCATATATCAGTTGTTGGTTCTCATTATTTTCTAGGTAGACTATTGACTCATCATATGATCAACTCACTACCTTCTTGTCTATAAGATATCATATATCATTCAATATCTAGGCATGTTCTACCAGAACCATGAGTTCTGTGTGTTACTTAAGGAACTTTGAGATTCCACAACATTTTGTGATTCTCCTTATTCCCAGTGTAAAGCATGTGCCCAAAAGGAAATTTGAAGTTTTAGCTAGTAATCACACTCTGACTTATCAAGGTGTGATTCCTTCTTTCTGATACACTTCTCATGATACACTATCATTGTGTTTTAGGTGGAGTCCATCATGATACATTATCACGATCTTCCAGAAGGTTCTCAAACTCTTGGTTCAAAGTGTCTCCAAATCGATCATATCGATTTTTTTAATACTTATACCAAGTTTGTTATGTACTTCATTTATGATCTCCTTGAACATTTCAAGAGATTCATGTTTGTATTTATTAAATACGAACTACCATATCTACTGAGGTCATCACTAAATATATTGAAGTACTATTTATTACCTTCAAGTTTGCATCATCATGTCATTCATTACATGTATCACACACATTTATCTCTTTAACTATCAAGTGTTGTTGATGAGACATATTCATTGCCATCAAATATCATTTCTATGAAATGAAACATTGGTCCATTACACTCTTGTCCATACAGGATGTATGACGATTTCATTGATGGCAGATGTATAACAGCAATTCAATAATTCTATTATATGCCCATGAATGTCATATTGTAACTGTAATGGTAGCAAATCTTACCCCACACAGTTTCTAGCTTACTTATTTTTAGGTACTAAAGTAGAGATCTCTGTCTATTTCATCTTCCCGAGATCCTCTATGAAGAGGTTATTTCCTTTTCCAACTTACCCCTCTCCATATCTTGAGTGATAAAGACTTGGACCTAAGCTTGGCTTCAGAACACTTCTTGACCATGCTTTAGTCTATGGACTTCACTCTACTGATCATTATCACAGGTTTTTTCCTTTCTTCATTCTTAATTGGGCATCAACATGCCAAGCACTTCAGAAAATGGTTTGTCTAAGTTCCTCAACATTTGATAAACTGGCTATATGATTCACACAATGATTTATAGAATCAAATGTTTGGTCAACTCTTGACCTATAAGAAAGCACATTTAATCTATATGCACAATGAGATTATACCTGATCTCCAACTGTCTGATTATACTCAAACATCTCTTTTAAGACATTATACCTTTCATGCTTTACATGATTCTTAAGATGTATAACCATCTCAAGAATGTCCATGCTTCAAACTTATTTATGCAACTCATAGTTGATATAGCTCAGCATAAGTTTATTGATCTCTTAGGCATCATTGGCATACTTCTAGTAAGCATCCAATTTTAGCCTTAGGTGCATTTGGAGTGGTTCCACTGGCTCTGGTCTTTCAAGGACTTTAGAGTTTACACTCATTATTGAGAACACTTCTCAAAGTCCTAAACCAATTTTGAAGTTTATCCCATTTATGAACTAATCACAACGATAATGTATTTGTGTTTGTCATTTGGATTCTACAAAAGAATTTTGCAACTTTTCAAAACATTTTTGATTTATTTGATTCGGTAAATTTGACGATATTAATCAGGCCTTTATTTAATTATCGCTCCCACTATATTGTTCAAACTCATGGCCCTCACCATCAATTCAGAAGATTGTAGCGTACAACCTTCTAGTGAGCCATGATCCAAAACAATTAAGTTATTACTCCGCCAACGCCAGTGCCCCTAATCAATTATTAAGGTAG
Organism: Alisma plantago-aquatica; assembly: GCA_963693085.1. Classification (NCBI taxonomy): domain Eukaryota; kingdom Viridiplantae; phylum Streptophyta; class Magnoliopsida; order Alismatales; family Alismataceae; genus Alisma; species Alisma plantago-aquatica. The sequence continues at coordinate 1,316,719,916 of OY856410.1, read as the reverse complement.
GTAACTTTTACTAATTGCATCATATGCAATTCTTGGATAGATGACATGCACAACTCTTTTCCATAGTCATATGCATGCCTCTGAGTGTTTAATCTCATTAAGACCACTTAGTTAAGCTTGATCCAAAAGCCAACACGATAGGAGTGCACCCCACTTGCCGAGTCCACACAACTACCATCACACTTCTACGAGATAGACAACACACCACCATTGGGATGCCCACGCTTGTCGATCAAGCTTTTCATGTGTGCTTCTTGTGGAAAACATCTAAGACTTAATATTATATTGAGGGGTTTGATATTTATATACATATACATATCCAATCACCACATATATAGTATGTATCATATACATGCTATATCCCATAAGAAAACATGCAATATCGATAAAAGCAATGATTATCTCCATCCTATTATAACTTCTTAGAGCCACAAGGAATTACGGTCATCTAAGGTCTACATCATATGCAACATGTTGTTGATGAAGATCTTTGTTCTTGAACTATTTTGGGTTGATCGACTCATCCTATGACATGATCAGCTCAACTCCTGGTCGGTTGGTTGGTCGGTCTGGCCTCCAATGTCTAGACACCTCCAAAAAGTGGTTGGGCCATCATCCGGTCGATCTGGCTCCATCTTAGTAATCCTCTTTGGTCCTCCAGGAAGTCAGCTCGTCCAGTGTTGAGTGTCTTCTTCTTTGATGTAACAGAAAATAAACTATCCTACTTTTATATAATCTTTGGAAAACCTCGAGTTATGTTTGAGGGGAGTAAAGGTAGAAGAGAAATGATCCCAAGTTATCTCCAATTGCATGTGGAATAGAAGGTAGAGGCTCAACATGAAAACTGAGATGCAAACAACCATAACCAACAAAACACGCATAGGGTTTATAGGCCATAACCATGTTACACATTCACGATCAAAATCATTTTAGGACAACACGTATCAATCGATTCCATATCATATATGTATATTAGTTTGTGGCTACATGTGGTATTTAATCGGATATGTACATTAGTCATTTTAAATATTTACATCGTATGTAATAAATAAATGACGATAAAATCAAAATATGATCATATCGATTTATCCCAAAATACAGTAAGTTGATGTGGCTCTGATGCCACTATTGGGTTTTATGGCCTCAGAGTAGGTAGGAGACATAAAAAATTTACTAGCTACTAACCCATAACAAGAGATTTCATCAACAACTATGTAATAGGAAGGCTGGTTTTAGCAAGATATACTTGGTCCTGGGGTTTGCCCAACGATAATACCTCGTAGCCATGTGAGGTCTTCGACGCCATATCTTGGATGGTGTTTGTACAGCTCCTAGTCTTCGCCATGGACTCTAGCCTCCACCATGAACTGTGATTGACATATCCTCCTGAGCAGAAGACATCTCCCACATCTATAGATAGTCCACACGGATCACCTAAAACTCTTGTCATTCTAAAAGAACTAGCAGGAAGGAGATGACCCTCCTATTGGTGTATTAGCACCAACCTACTCTCCTGAACTCAGACTGCTTTTCTGCAATTGTCTTTCCCTCGTTGTGCCTCCCTAGTCAGGTAGCACTTGCTCGAGCTCTCTCAGTTACCTTAACCAGAGAGGACAACAACTTGTAGAGCAACTTATGTTCTAAGTTATGTATTCTGAGAAGCCTCAATATCTCTCTATTTATATTAGAGGGCAGGGTCAAGGTTCCCAGTATGTTCGGGAGTAGAAGGATTTAGAAATTCCATGAATAGTTTGTACTGCAGTAGGAGAACTAGTCAGTTTACAAGTGAACCTGTTGGTTGGGAGTGTGAGCTGATTGGTTCACCCAGTGAACTGATCGGTTCACTCAGTGAACCTATCATTTCACTTCCCACACTTACATGCAATTGACTTTCCTCAATTATTTCAATCCTTATTCCAATCGAATTGAACAAGGAAAACATGGAAGTTTTCCTTCAATCGGGCAAATCCATATTTCCTCAGTTGGTAGGACTACGAGCCATCTGGTTCACCAAGAGAACCGGTCAGTTGGCTCACACCAGCCGATCGAGTCATAAGAGTGAACCAATCAGTTGGCAGTCCTGGCATTTCCAATGCAGTCTACAATCGACCTGACATTTTAACCAGTTACTTCAACACTTGAACTTGATAGTTTTGAGTCTAGTCAGTCAATTGTATGTTTAATTGAGTACCTAAACACCTTTAGTCTCAATCTAAACATCATTCATGGACAATATCCTCTTCCAGGGGTATCCTATGTGTCAGACCCTGCAAATTCCAATTTATGTTGGTAGTGAATGTTAATAACAACTTATAAATCACAAACAATGAGTAGAATCCAGTAACTCATCATTGCTACCCAAGTAACTCAGAAAGTTGGAGAACAACTTCAACCTACAATCTGTGATTAGTGTTACAATGATCATATAGTTCCTTTGTCACTGACATCCAGATTGAACTCAAGGCGTGAAACGTAATCCTCTTCAACATTCAATCCATATTCCTTGACCTAGAGCAGAATGTCTGAGATGCATGTGAGTTCACATATCATATATCGAATCACATGAGTATGGTCATACAATTCTCAATCTCGCTTTTCAAGGGGCCCTGGATATCATAGTCTTTGTAGGAGGGACAAATTTCATCTCTATCGCTCACAGTTTATCCCCATGTGTCAAAGTCACCCAACCATCACCTTTATAACACCCATATTTTAGGAATGTGTTTGATGATGTCAAGTGTACCCAATGACATGTGATGAGTGTAGTGATTTTAGGTCTAAGAACCACTATCACCACTGTCACTATGAGAGATGATTGTGACTACCATTCCATGGTATCCATGTATCACTCTCACGGTGGGTCTGTCTGATATACTGTTCTCTAACATATATCTATGTGCTTGACTTGATATCACATATCATGAGACTCTATCATCAGTCCAGACACACTCTAGTCTTATGTATTATTGTTGTCTATTTTTCTTCGACAGTAATATCTGACTAGAGACATAACAAGAATGTATATACTCTTATCATACATATGATCTCATTGTTCAAGTCGCTAACCTGAAGACATATGTCATCGAGTCATATCATTCTTTAGACATCTATCATGTATGTGCCATCATCTCATGACTGAGACAAACATAATAGACAAAATTACCTTTATTATTATCAAATCAGGTATATAATGCCTCATCGCAATCATCATATGATGGGCTCTCTGGGCATACTATACCAATAGAAACTACTATGCTAATTTACAACGGTCAAAATGTGAGAGGCATCTAGTGTAATAAGTGAGACCTGAGAGGGAAACCACTCATTACTATTGAGAAATAAATCCACCCCCCTCCAAACACACCAAGATGTATGAAGGAATAAATATTTTTTTTCTCAAAGGTATGATACATAAAATATTTTGAGTACAATGGGATTCAACCCCATAATGTATAATGGGATTCAACCCCATGGTGTACCACTACACCAGATACAACTAGTCAGATAAATCTAAATTCTTTAATAAATCAGGAAGGCAATATAATTAAGTTCATTTTAGTGATGACTCAAGCACTTAATGATAACATGGTCCAATTGTATAGTGATTGAAGAGACAGTCAAGATCAATAAGAAAGATTTGTACCATCAATTTCAAAATAAAGAAATTAGGAAATACGGTTTATCAAAGAATAAAGAATACAAATTGAACATTGCGAGATTAGCCTCATAAATGGAAATATATATTGGTAGTCACAATCTAATTGCCCAAATCAAATAGGGAGTTGACAACATACCTTAATAGAACCCGGCCATAGTAGCCTGGGTGGTAAGGACTCGGTAAGTCCCAATGAAGGACCCGGATTCAAACCTCACCGAGGACACTTTGCGAACGGAAATCTACGCTGATTAGGCGCAGGAGGGGGTGACCGGACCACACCCTCTCATGCCTCGAGAGTTTACCATGTTGGGCTCGCCCGGAGTGGGTTCTCTCGGTCGCAAAAAAAAAACATACCTTAATAGATGAATCTAATCACCAACCAAAAATCCTAACTCTTGATTCCATTGTCTCAAAGACATATCATAGTAATTTATGTAATGTGTAGGATTATAATTAATTATAATTAAATGATGAAGTAAGACGAATCACCCTTTGAAGATCATCCCAAACGGTAGATCTCGTATTTATGAATCAAAAGCACATTTTAGACTTTTTTAGTAATAAATAATTAAATATACATTTTACAAATTTCTGATAATTAAAAATCCTCACAAATAATGTAATTACTTTATTGAAATTAGGTCAAAAAACAATATCATACAATACATATACATTTTCTGATTCCAAAATATATATTGTATTATTTTCCAACCTACCAATGAATTGGTACGGATTTTAAAGTACAATGATTCAACTCCTGTGGTAGTGTCCATGCATGAAGGTTGTATGTATTGCCCTAGGTTCTTTCCATGGATGCCTTTAATTTTAGATGGCTTTATTAACACAGGGGAGACACGACACCACAAAGACAGGTCAAAGTCCAATAACGTGATGTGACCATCTTCCCTGATCGGAACATTTTCTAGTTTTAGGTCTCCATAAATGATCTTAATCATGTGTAAATACTCCAAGGCTAGCACATTTCATCCACATAAAAACATGCAGTTTTCTTTAATGTTAAAGTACCATGCAACTAAGAACTCCAAATTCGATCTCTAACTTATTAATATAGCAAGTAGAAATACAAACAAGGCAGTGTTCCTAAACTACTATCAACTAGCATACATCGAACATTAACGGGTTGTTTGCAGGCTATCATCAACGGTACCGGTATTTATGTATAAATGGTTGATACACTAATGGTTAGAGCATCATCCAATATTTGAATTAATATTTGTTTCTAATGAACGCATGAGTTTTGCAATCACGCCATGTATTTATATACATATGTGGATTATTTTAATTTTACACTTAATATACCCACATCAATAATGATAATATTTATGTTAACCGGTCCTCGGTCCAGACTGTGATTAGACTGGTTTTAGTCCGATCTGGACCGAAGAGCGAACTTCTCAAAATTTGTGGACTGTGGACCAGACCGATCTCATAATAGTCTAGGACCACACTAGTCTGAATGGAGGCTCCGGTCTGGTCTTGCGGTATGGACCCATATTTGTTCACATCAGATTATTAAGATTAGATAATGCATGTGATGATCCTCAACGTAATGTGTGCTGGGTTCCGATTACACGATAATGATGTTACTATAAGAACCCTAGGGTAGTTAAGAGAACAATATATTAGATCTATGAGGACATGTCCATATATATATATATATATATATATATATATATATATATATATATATATATATATATATATATATATATACTATTTATTTTACTGACAAGAAAATATATTTCATAAATTCCAGTTTTAATTGTCAATACCAGAGTGCCAATGCAATTGCATTTAATTGATTTTTATGATTTACCTAGTGTTGCCAAGTCCTAAATACGACAACAATGACTAAAGTTCGTGTTTCACCATGCCAGATCTCCATGGGAGTTAATAAAAGAGGGATTAGATGCCTCCTCTTTTAAATTAATGTCTTTGGATTCCTCATGTATTTTCTTTCTACAATTGCCTCTTAACCCCTTTATAATAACATTTGGTTTATTCATGGAATGAACTCGTTTCTACATTTATACATGTTCATGTATTGATCCACTCCGGGATGGGCACCTCAAAGTCCCACATCCCCTGATTTCAGATAAGGGTTTGACAGATTTGAGATTGCTGCATTGACGAGTGACAAAAAGGCTGCATATCCTTACAAACATGTACTGAATGGTATCTAGAGATTCCTTCCCTTCCCTTAAACATATCGAGAAATATAACCCTTGCCATATCTAAACTTTGCTAACAATCTACAGTATATTTGTAATAGATGTGTTACACTTATCAAAATCCCATCGGTTCTTTCTTCCTAACTTCCTCACATGGTGGTTGCGAACAAAGTCTGAATCGATACTCTTATTCTACAGAACAAACATCCCAGTCTCTCATGTTGTATAAACTTTATCTCCTAATTGTCTTATTAGACAGGAGCATCGCATAACTGGGATGTTGCATACCAATAGAACATTAAGTTAAAATTTAATGTAAGAATCTGATTGACATACTCCACGGAAAGTTTTGTTTCAATTTACACTACGAGCATAACGGCAATGAAGTACTGTACATTAGTTTATGCTAAGAAAGTGAGTGTCATTTGTCAGTTATTAAGTACCCTGGATGATGAGTTCACTAGCAACACTCAGATGTGTGTGTGACAAGCACTTCCTATTTTGTTTATTTCGTAGTTATTGTCAATTCCAATAGATGAAATGAAACCAGCGGTTCGAACAATTTGTTTAAGATATTCATGACAACAGAAGCTGGTGGCAATGGATGAGCTGAAAGAATACAGCGTATAGAAAAGATAATATAATGTGTACAGAAAAGAAATATAGCAAATAAAAATGTACTTGGCCGCCTTCTTTGAGAAGTGCCCATTGGGTTGCACGTTGCCGGAGTTGGTGAAGGTCGCCGCTAGGGCAGAACTATTGGATATAATGATTGTCTGCCATTCATCTGAATGGTTAAAGAAGACCAATGTAGTGCAACTAGTACATAGAGGAAAAGTAAATTTGTCTCTTGTACAAATTAGAAGCATTTTTACTCTTACATTGCTTACAACTAGAAATTTTGTGATCCTTATTTAATATGTAAGATTGCATGTTAATTAGTGTCCAAAAGTCTCTATGGGAGATTATTCTCACCCTGGTGGTGGCCCCCAAAAACTTGTCTCTTCTGCCGTCGCTCCAGAAATGTCTCGTAGATTTTTTTTCTCCTGTGCAAAGTATGTTTATCCTTCCTCTCAGAGACATGGTTGATCGGGTGGTAGTAACTATGATCGCTAAGTTGAACTGATAGTGCATGTTGTCCATCGTCAAAGCACCAGCGAGATGACCTTCTGCTACATGTTCGTGATTGTCCATCGTCAAAGCACGAGCGAGATGACCTTCTGCTACATGTTCGTGACTGGATCGACTGAAGAACGCCCCTCTTCCAAGAATATTAACCACTCATGATTTTTATAAGTATTACGTCTCATTGCTCAACGGATGATCTGGTCTAGAGTTTCTGATATTGTTTTACTTTATGTCCTCCTACTTCGTTTATTCTACGCATTTCTTATCTGCATTTAGTCTAAAATTGTTAAATGAATTATAACCATTGTTGATGCATATAACGACCTCAAATTTATATGTAAACGAGAACTCAATGACAAAGCACGTGAATATGTCATTCTCGAAGTACAAGTACAAGATCGGGAGAAATGGATGGTCCAAAGACTGCAATATCTCCCTCTCAGTCTGAGCCCTGGTCAGCTTCTTCCTCTCAGTGAGCTTTGTCTTATTCATCACCTTGATAGAAATCTGGCCATATATAGTGGTCTAAAAATGTCTCTAGTCAAGTCTAGTTTGACCCTAAAACTTAAGAACAAACCATACATAGTGGTCTTGAAATTTTACTATACCATGCTAACTATTAAAATAGCCTAAACTAAACTTAACTTGACAACTACAATGTGGTCAAGTTTGGTTAAGTTTTGTCTAAAATCACAATTACCTAGTACTTTTAATCACAAATATAAATGAAGATCAATAAAATTAGTTTTGTGACATTTGATTCAGTTGTATTGTCCAGTTTTGGTGCTCTTCTATGAAAATCATTCTTTAATAACATCAAATAAATCTTAGTGTCTACAAATTAGATGAAGTGTTTTGTATAATTCTTACACTAAATAAATTTTAAATTATTTTAAAATATTATATATAAACAACTATAACATTGATTTAACAGTCATTTGTAGCACAAAATAATAAATATTGTGTTGAGATGATTTAAAATATTGTCGATACATCAACTAAATCTTGACTAACATAATTTTATTGAGTCTATATATAGAGTTGGTCTATTTTAATTTGATTGGTTTATCAATTGTTGAAACTATGACCACACCAGTGAAGGATGATCCAAATACTTTTCAAACTAAATTTGAATGCAATACTCATACAAACCAGACTTAGCCAGTTGGTTTGCCCAAGTGTTGTTTGGTCCGATGGTCAAGTTTGGTTTCCTATCCAGCCCAATGTATAGAGAAGATGCACCTATTGTATTTTTTATTTTTAGGAAAATGATTAGTGTCAAACCTTTGAATTTGGATGAATTCATTAACATAGGGGAGACATGACATCTCAAAGATATATCAAAATCTAATAACATGTTATGACCATCTTTCCTAATAAGTACACTATTTGGTTTGAGGTCTCGATGAATGATCCCAAGTATGTGTAAACACTCCCAAGATAGAAGCACTTCAGCAACATAAAGCATGCATTTTACTTTAGTATTAAAGCTCCATGAAGCGAAGAACTCCAACAAAGATCTCAAACTTCTTAATATAGAAAATAGAAAACAAAGAAGGTAGATTTCCTAAGAAACTATCAACTAAACATACAGCATACATTTAAGGGTTGTTTGGCTTCTATCATCTATAGTACTGGTGTTTATAAGTAAATGATGGATAACTAATGGTTAGAGAATCATCCAATATTTGATTTGGTATTTATTTCTAATAATGACACGAGTCTTGCAATCACACCATGGATTGTGGGAGTGGGAACTGGCGCACTGTGGCGAGCTTTTTGCTTTTCAGGAAGCTTACATGTTGTGCCAAAGCAGGAAATTTATCATCTAGAGATCAAGTGGTCCAAGAATTGTACACCCTCTAGTGAGGGAATACCTAGATTTGAGAATACAGGGGCCAAATGATCCCTAACTATTATGAAACGAATGAGTTTGCTTGCAGAATGCTATTAGATAAGATAACAAATTATCATGCATGACTTTGAAATGTCTTTATAAAACTTAGCAATTTAAGACTATTGATAGGATACAATTATTTACATTGAGTAGTGATCGAAAAGTCAATTATAAATAGTTTATTGGAAGTAAAAAGAGTCCTTATCAAACAAAATGTACCCTACTAAATTAACAATGGTTGAAATTTGAGAGGCATATTGTGGTATAAGGATCCCATTTTTTAGCTAGTAAGTTTTGGACCTGCAATTGTTGTGATTACTAATATAAAAGGATGAAATGCCTGGAATATTCATTAAGGATTATATTTTCTCAAACAAAGGTAAGTAATACACTTTTCCACAAACTTATGTTCTTATAAATTAAGCGTTTTATGTTATATTCTGACTGACAAGGTGTGATGGAGTAGGTTTTAGCTTAATTTCAAGGAAGAAACGTATTTTAAGGTGTGTAGGATGTGATGGAGTGGTTTTTGTCTTAATTTGTGGATGAAAATTCTTTTAATGTGAGTAGAATGTGATGGTGTAAACTCTCTGGGTCTATGGATACTGAATACGATACATGGATTCACATGTTGGACTTACATTGAGATTTCCAAATATTTTCATAAATATTGGATTTTAATTGATTTTGATATAATGATTAAGACCTCTAACTGTCTGGATTTCTGAGGTGTTTTATTGAAAGGTCAATTAATTGAAGTTTGGCACCAAATTTTAATATAACATAGCTGGAGTTATACACTGGCTAAATTTTCATCATATTTTGAGGTTCCTATAAGAAGTTATTTATACTTAAGTTTTGTGAAACCATGTGCATATTGACTTATTTTGGATCAAAGTAGGATATTGATCAAGAGCCTATGTTTTCAATACTTGCACATCATGCACCTATTTGATACATGGATGAACTGCATGATCTAGATTAGGCCCTAGATCCTCATTCCAATGGTTGTGGCACGATTCAAGGAGAAGCAACAAATCAATGTTAGTAGGAGATGAACTAGCACCCTTTGATGCCATACAACATCCAAGAAGTTCATCTTCTCCTTGTAGTTACAACTCAAAAGCAAATAGTACACTCATAGTAGTGCATATTAATCTTGGCTCGAGAGGAGGAACACAATGGAAAGTTAACTTCACCTTCTCCATTATGACGTTTGTTTTAAATGATTTTGTCATAGTTGGTAGGAGAAAGAGGGACATGAATCCTCAGTTGTCTCCACCTTTCCACTTCTTGCACAATGATAAACTAGAGCAAGGGGAGTGAGTATACAAGTAACAACATAGAGAGACATATACATAACATAAAAACAAGAAGGAGGTTTGATGAGAGAAAAACACATGAACCTCAAACCGCCATGGTGGTTGAGTAGGGAGACAAACTTAGAGTTACTAGAGTAGGAGTTTAAGGTTGAAGGAAGGTACAAAGAACTTCTCACAGAGAATAGAAATTGCAATGAGATGCATGAAGGTCTTGTGAAGCTTTTTGAACCATTGGATGCGAGAGGAGAAGAGCAACAATGTTTTCCCCTGTTGTTTTACCACCGCAGCCACAAGCAACAAGCTCATGGCGATGGTGATTTGGAGGTGTCGTCATTGATTCTAGAAATTGATTACAATGCCAAGGGTGTGATGGATCTCATGGGTGTGATAAGAAGTGGTGAGGAGGATAACCCAACAGTTGACTGCTCACTGGAGCATACCTAGCCATAATAGTGGCATGGGTTAGGAAGTAATGCAAATGAGCAACCTAGCATTTACGTGTGGGACAAAGAATGAGGGAGTGGATCGGGTGCAACTATCAGCCCAATGACCGATCTAGACTAAGGGTGAGTCGCACATCCCTCAAGGCAACATGGCATGATCTGTAGTCCCTAGGTACCAGATCCAACACCCAACTAATTCCAGCAAGGAGAAACCATCTAAAATCCCAGACAAATCTTGAATCTTGTAGAATTCAGAGTAATTAACTCTAGTATTAGACAAAAAATGAACTACCAAAATCCTCATAATATTATGTAGAACATCATTAAAGCATAACATCTATACTTTGAGGCATAAAAATAGATGATACCATGAAAAAATGTAATGCTAATTTCATGTGTTATAAATAATAACTGATTATCAACAATTATGGAACTACATTAGAAACTCTATAATCTTGTTTAGTACTCATACGAAGTATGAGATAATAGTTTCGGTGCATAAACTCATGTGAAATACTTAATGTAGTTGACAAGGGATAATAACCCTAATTAATGTGCAATAATTACAAATATGCTTAAGATATCATGGAATTATGATGTAATATTATATCAGTAACTGTAATACTTTATATAATTATGAAATCATAACGATGCATATAGCTCATGTTACATGTTAATTACTCTTGAAATGGTGAGAAGACCAAACATGAATTGATAAATTTGACCTAAGGTTTATATGTTCACATAATAATGTGAAACTATAATTTAATGAACCCTAATCGAAAGAATAAGTGTCACATAGGATCAATATTCTGATTCTAATAAGATAGTATGATTAATGATGGAAATATTTTGATGAACTAATCTAAACCATAGTACAAATATAACTTGGCTTAAGATTATGTGATCTAATACATGGCATGTATGATCTTGTGTAAGTCTAGGTTGAACAAGGGTATAGTAAACTTAGGAATATGATGATTATAGTATATCTTTTCAAGATATGTTTTCCTCTTACTTGGACTACTATATAGTATGGTTGTATTATACGTGTACAAAAGTCTTGGAAATTGATATGGATGAAATACGTATTGGTGTATATTACATTGCTTGATCTTCTCTACATATGTATATTGTGAAAACATGAAACATAATATATATGTTCCTTTATATGAAAGTACAAATATCTTTGGAAGAAAAGTACATATGATCATTAAATGTCTTTGGTAGAATAGTGCATTTATGGAAGTAGTAAACCTCTTTGGAAGAATGGTATAGTTGATAACTAAACCTATTTGGTATAATAGTGCATGTGGTCGATTAACTTTACATATATGAAAAAAAAGATGATAAAATATTTGTTCAACTTTTGTAAAACATGTGTTCTATTCAAGTATGCTATTGTGATTCATATTACTACCAAGTTCGTTATGATCTTAATGACAAGTCATAGTATTAAAGAGGTATGTGAATCATTTAGAGTACTCATCACAATATTATATCATATTGTGCTGATATGTGCCACTTATAAATTCTTCTTTGGGTGTTCTAGATATATGATATTGAAGTCTCAGGATACTTGAGAGTTGTGTGGTGGGTAGATGTACATGTGGACCTATTGTCTATTAGATCATGTTGTAGTAGTTGTATGCACGTATGTAAAAGTTTATTGCTCAACATGAAATCTCAAAAAGTTGTAACTATTCTTATCATAAATATATATTGAATCGTGACCTTGTGGTTATGTTTTGTTTTTGATACTGTGCATATGCAACAATGGTTTCCTTTAAGTTCTTCTAGTTTTCTTCTTCTTGGCCTAGTGCGTCGTATTTAAATTGGGATTCTCACTGAGGTGAGGGTTTCTATTCTGAAATCACATATGCAGTCAATGTGTTGGAAATTTGGGGATATCATAGGCGGTATCACAACACATATAATACCAAAGCCTGGCATTTGCTCATCATGCAACTCAAACTAAATAAAATAATGAATTTGATCATCTTTATGGTTAGATTAGTCATCTTTTATAGAGTAGGTTTGACTTATCCTCTATGTTAGAACCTAATTATCCGAGTGCTATGTCTAGATCAATCCTAAGAAGGTCCTGAGGTGTCATTTTTCCTTTTAATGTGGCGGTATGGGATGTTACATTATTTGGAGATGATGTGCATCATGGGAAGAGAAACCCTAGAAACAAAGCACTCATGTTTTAGGGTAGGTACACTAGTATACACTTTGTTCGACCCATTTCACTAGGTGATATGGCACTAGAATTCTACCAAGTCCCAATTTTCTTTGATGCTTCTTTCATCGGAGAAAAACTATATATAAATATATATGTAAGAAAACACAATAGTGGAAGGTAGTCACGCAACCTAAGTGGAAGTGAGTGATATCTATCTAGAAGAAGACTAGTCTAGGTTAGGTGTCTAGAGATCTGTTATAATCTATAATAGATGATATAAGAAAGAATATATGTGATGTAAGGTTGATATAATGATAAAAATTGTTTTGTCTTTATCAAAGTTTGTTTTGAGAATTTTAGTTCAGTTGTTACGATTTAAGTAAAGTTTTGATGATGTCGGTGTGCATTCTTTTCTGAGTTAGCATGAGATAATATAAGATCATGATGTAAATCCACATGAGCCTCGAGCTCTTTAATAAGGAGAACCTCTAGTATAAGGCAAGATTCAGAGTTCGATCCAGAGAGGGTGAGACCCCCATAGAGAAGTTCAAAGTACATAAAATCCAAGATATGAGAATTATGGGAAATATGTGTCATTATATGTTATAAACTAGACTAATACTATATGAATGAGTGGATTTGCTTTATGCACAATTCTTGTAGATATCTTGAACCCTAGATGTCCGAGGGGGATAAACCTTAGATTCAGAGAGAGGTTGGTTATATATACATATCTGAACATTAATGTAAGTACCTACCATCTAGGAGAGGGGAAGAGTCCCAAGATCCTAAATGAGGTATGCAATATTAGTATGTCATGAAGCCTCATGCTTGGTTTGGTGATTCCCATAAGGAATCTAGTGGTTGTTTATAGTAAATATTGTTAGATAAACATTTATCTCAAGGGTAGAGAACCAATGAAGTTAAGATCACACCATGTTAATTTACTTTGTGCTTGAGTGGCTAGTGCTTGTGATGCTATCCACCAATATCAAAAATGTAGACCTAAGTATCCTAGACAAAAGAGTGAAGATAATGTTTTTTTCTTGAGATACTCATAGAGATGAGTCTTCTCAAAGAGAATACACACTACACCACCCTCAGGATAAGGGTTTGGAGAACCTCAACCAAACTAGATAAAATTTACATATATTTTTCAAGACACTTTTTTAAGTTTCTTATAATGACCATGATATTATATATGTAAGAATATGATCTTATCTAGAGATGTGATGTATGGGTATCACACGATGGAATACTAGTGATTCTCTAGTAACTCTTTATGTATAGAATGTTAACCATTCTGATATATATAAATGATGTGTTAATGTTAGTGCTTAATAATGATGTTGAATATACTTAGAAAAGCAAGTGGATAACCCACTCACATAAAATAAAGAAAAGTAATATCCACTAATTTTTGGATATTATTATTATAAGGGTTAAGGTGCTTAATTTGCTTTTCCTTTCATTCATGGATAATGAAGAGGAATAAAAGGCAAAGGGAGTTGCCTTAGTATACAAGGAGTTTAGGGGAGTGTGTGGCATCAAATTGGGGAGTGGAAGGAATTTTATAAACTTTCTCTCTCCTTGAAAATCCTTTATGCATATATCCAAATTTTCCACTCAACCAAAGACTCTTTTTCGAATTATCTTTCACTCTTTGCTTAATAAACAACCAAGGGAGTGTGGGAGAAATAGGAGGACAACCCCCAACCTGTAGGTAAGCTCCATGATCCCCTTTCACATCAAATTCATGGTGGAAATCACAAATCAATGCTTGATTTCTTACTTTCTTCAATCAATCTTCAATTCTAGCCAGTCCTTTTCACTCAAAAGCTTGAGGAACGAACCTTGTGGTTTGAGAAAGCTTCTTCCACCATTTTTTACATGAAGCTCCAAGCTTTGAAGCTCATTTGAAGGTAGGTTATATAACTTGAGCCCTTAATGATTGTTATTGAATTCAATTCTTCAATTCATTTGGTTCAATTGTTCTTCTTGAAATTCCTTTGATTAATTGGTGAAATTACCATGAGAATGGCAGTAGAATTCGAGGGGTTGAATCTTGATGATGATGACATAATATCAAGCACACCTCTCAAATAATATCATAGGCAAACAGTTTCAAAATTTGAGACCAATCGGTTTCAATGGAATTGGTTAAACGGTTTCAACAAACCGTTAGAAACCAAACAGTTTCAAACCATTTGGAGAGGCTGATCAACAGTTGACTATTTGGATAAATATGATGATGTAATTGGATGTTGATCCAATGGTTTCAATTAATTTGATCTTGAAGGTTCCAATAATGTAAGATCTTTCAATTATAAAATTCAATCGTGTTGAAGTGCTGAAATTCACAATTGATGGATTCAATTTTTGGGTTGACTAACCCAAACGGTCTCAAGACCATTTGGAGGTCACCCAAATGGTCTCAAGACCGTTTGGAGGTCAACCAAGACCTTTTGGAGGTCTATGGTTGAGTATGATTGGATGGTTGAAGATCTAGTGATATCAAATTGAAATACAATCAATAGCTCCATTGATGATCGATTCAATGATGCAAACCCTAATTGAATTTCACAAATTTCAATGATGGGATGGGTAAAATGGTCTCAAGACCATTTGGAGATCATCAAAATTACCTGAAGACCGTTTGAGGTCAGGTCATATCTTGATTTAATGATGATTCAACAATTTCAATGGAATTAGTTTCATTATATCAACCATTAATGGTTCCTCGATTTTAAAACCTGAATTGATGGTTTCTTGATTATAAATCCTAGTTCAATTGGGTTCAAAACCCTAATTGATGGTCCAATTGAAGGGTGATTCAATGGTTCAATTGATGAATGAATCAATGATTCAATTGATAGGTGCTTCATTGATTGAAACCCTAAATTGATTAAGTGATGGATGACCTTTTTGGTCCATTCAGTTTTGAGAGGGTTTGGACCAAACGATCTTAAGATCGTTTGAGTCCAAACGGTCTCAAACCATTTGGAGACCCAAGTCCATTCGGCTTCAACACATTTCTTTCTTACACAGCTTCAAGGGCAATTTGCTCAAATGTTTTCAAACCATTTGAGTTATGAGAGACTAAGACCGTTTGGGATCTAAGTAATAAAAACCATTTGAGGTTCAATTGGCCAATTCATTTGGATACCTTATGTAATTGAAGATTCAATTGGCCAATCCATTTGAATATCTAATGTGATTGAAGGTTCAATTGATCAAACCATTTGGACAAATAATGTACATAGGTGAGTGGTACCCTTAGTGGGATTAATCATGGATGCATAATGATGCAATAATTCAACACATCATGCTAACCCTAAATGCATGAATTGGAATAAAGAGTAGACTCAATCTAATCAAGATTTGAGTAGTGGACATCCTAGAAGAGGATGAGAGAAAGATATTCATACATGTATAATAATCATGTCCAATACATTCAAAATGAATGGGATATATAATTAGGGTATGATCCTAAATAAAGAGATCATAAAACACTAATTGAGTTGATTGATGAACTCAAACCCTAATTTAGGGCAATTCTGAGTGAAACCCTAATCTAGGGGGGGCGATGTTATATGAATTTAGGGTGATGACATGAGTAACCCTAGTTCAGGTTAATGATGTGCAAATCCATAATGTAGGGTGATGTAATGTAATTCAAAACCCTAATACATGGTAAACATATGAGAAACCCTAATTTTGGGTTATTATGTATGAAACCCTAATTTTTGAGTAATATCATGGTAATCCATAAATCCTAATATGGGTTAATGGGATGAGTATCCCTGATTGGAATGGAAACACTAATCCTAAAAAGGGAATAGTGGTAGTACTTTGTGTTGCATGGTGCTGATATATAATTGATGTAACTGTTATCATCTATGCTAACCATGCATGTATCATGAGATAATGAACATAGCCAGGTATGAGCTATGATTCTTTATTTATTGAAATTGTTTATTGGGCCTTGTGTGCCATAATATGCCTTGTTGCTTAGTACGAGTAACAAGTGAGTTAATGGGCCTCAAGTGCCATAAGAGATGCTTGTGTAGTAAGTGTCATGTTTACCTTGTTCAGATGACCTCAAGGTGATAATTACTAGAAAAAGTGGTAACAGTTCTCAGTGATGAGCTAAGGGTTTGAATACCCAGAACCATATGATTATTGTATTGAGATTGTGAAGGGATGATAATTCCCAATATTGAAATAAGGGACTGAGATCCCAATGTCATATAAAGATTGAGAAGTACTTGATGAAAGTAGTGCATATTTCTTTGTGGCATTTGTTATAATAAGTTATGTCTGAAAAATTGGTTGATACTAAAAGAATACGATAATGTACTTAATTAATCAAGTGAAAGCTATTCATGTAGTTCTCTGACCATAGATCCATCATCGTTAGTAGTTGGTGATGGTGGAATGGGTTTTCCTACGGGATCTCCTGGAGATCGCATATTTTTTAATATGCGGGGGAGATGGGCGAAAATATCGGTATGCCCTAATGGGGGAATTAATGGAAGGTAAACATTAAACCTCTGAATCCTTCATTATATGTGTCAGGATGGATGTATCACAAATCTACCAATGATGTTAATGCCAGATCGATGGAGATAAACACAAAATCTCTCGATTGTGAAGAGAGTACTGCTGCCACTGTAACTCTATAGAGAAGATGCCACTATACCCTGGAAAGCTATTTAGCAGAGACACTAGATGTCCTACATGTGGTCTCGCACTGATCGGGATAGGATGAGTTCATGGAAGCCGGCTCTTCCATTGACCTATGTATGGTCCCAATTTCGATTTCGTAGTGGTCGGTTGGAGTATGATCGATATACCTCATCTCCTCAGAACTTAAGTATGATTGTAAAATGTAATTAGCTGTGTGGCGTATTTTCTTAAGATTGTAATACGAGAATCACTGGTTGATGTTATCTTGCTTAGCATGCTCTACATGGATAAATATTATATATATCACTTATCAAATACTCAAGCTACTTTTTCAAGTTATAGTTGAAATGCTTAAGTAGGAATGTTGCTCTAATCTGCTGTTGAATATATGATTCCACTGCTCAGTTTATTTATATTAAACTACAATAATAATGTTTTTGGTGAAAAGTTATATCTCTCACTGGGGCAATTTTATAAGTTGTCTCACCCCCATGGGATCCAACATTTTTAGGTAGACACAGACAAAGAGGCAGAAACTCTGTAGTAGGGGAAGAGCAACAACAACAATAACAGGGACAACAGGATATCCCAGGTGGGGATACTGGTTGTCAAGCTTTGTATAGAAAGTCCTATGTGTCGTCTCTGTACTCTTAGGTCCTAGGAGTCAGTGGATAGTGTTCTCATAATCGATCTGAGATTTTGGCTCGAGTGTCTCAAGGATTTTGTTACTTGTGCTTTTATCAAGGCAAAGTGTTGTATATATATTCCTCGATAAGAGATGGTACATGGAATGTATAATGTGGACCACTATGTAATTATAATACTATGATTCTTGTTTAAAGTGTTTTCTGGTAATGGATTTTTTTATAAATGGTTTTAAATTTTAGTGATTTTCAGTAATCCGCTGTTAATAATCGTTTCCTCATGTTGATTGTACAATTGTTATCTTAATGATTGCGGGTGTCATCACAAGTTAAGTGGTATCAGAAATCTAGGGTTTGCTGAGTCTACAAAGACATAGGATTAAGGTTGTTGAGTCTATTCTAGTGTCTTCCAGTTTATCTGATAGTGTCTTCTGCTCATATAGGAGGAGAAGAACTTGAAGATGTCTGGATCACATGATGAACATATTGCTGAGAGAAGCATTGCTGCACTAGGAGGAGGTGCAAGGGATCAATCTAGGGAGGAACCAATACCTGAAATTCCTTGTCTTAATCAAGATGCACTAGAAAATCCAGCTTTCCATGCCCTATTTGGCCATTTTATGGCGACCATGACACATATGGAAGATAGAATGCCACCACCTGCACCACGGGCACCAACCCACAATGAAGGACATGAAACTGGCAAGACTTTTGAGAGACTTCACCGGGTTGGGGCCATAGATTATGCTAGTACAGCTGATCCAGCAGACGCTGATTTGTGGTTAACTGAGCTAGAGAAGGCTTTCAGGATCTAGAACATTCCTAAAGCTGAGAAGGTCAGACATGTTGTATACATCCTAAAGGGGAGTGCTGGCCACTGGTGGACCATAGAAGAGGGCAAGAGGCCAGGTGTAGAGGTTGGATGGGAGGAATTCCGATGAGAATTTGTCGCTAGATATTTTCCCAAAACATATCTAGATGAGAAGATCTCTCAGTTTGAGAGGATTAAACAAGGACAAATGAACATTAGCGAATATGAGGCTAAGTTCATGGAGCTTTGGCAGTTTTGTCCGCATATGGTAGCTAATGATGAAGAAAGAATTCGACGTTTCGAGAAAGGGTTGAACGCTGAATTGACTACTCCTATGTCTTCCCTAGAGAATAGGGAGAGGTTTGCCACTTTTATGGAGTCCGTGAGATGGGTAGAGAAGTCTGTGATTGAAAAGCATCAGAATAAGAGTAAGAAAGAGTACTCACAGTTTCATGGACAAAGGTCTGAAAGATTCAAGAAGCCGAGGTTTTCTACACCGACAACACCATTAAGATTCAATACTCAGACGCAATGGACAACGAGTAGGGGTAGGGGATGTAGTTTTCCTCCAAATAGAGCCCCCATTACAACATCAACATCATTAATAGGACCACCTAGGCAGAATTTGGGAAGCTACAATTGCTTCCAGTGTGGGAGGCTAGGACACTTGATGAGAGATTGTCCTGAGAAAGTCAGGACTGTAACTCAACCCCAGAGGCAGAGTCATCAAGGCTCACAGAGGAGATAGTTTTCTACTGGTGCTTGAGGATGTGGACAAGCATCCCAAGATGTATCGTCGACACCCAACAACCGAACATAAGGTCAACAACAAGCAACGACCAGTTTCGATGCTATGAATCAGCCCGAAGTCGTAGTCAACCCTCGGGTTGTGACATGTTAGATGGAACTGTTTTATTTTGATATGTCTTCATCCTACTTCGTATCTGTTTTAATTGATCTGGGTGCTACACATTCCTTTATCACTCAAGAAGTGATACATG
Organism: Alisma plantago-aquatica; assembly: GCA_963693085.1. NCBI lineage: Eukaryota > Viridiplantae > Streptophyta > Magnoliopsida > Alismatales > Alismataceae > Alisma > Alisma plantago-aquatica. Next base: position 1,316,699,946 of record OY856410.1, on the reverse strand, counting down.
ACTGTGACTTGATTATCAATCGTAGACCATATAAGTTGATGTTAGAAACCCCTTTGCTAGGATCTGTAGTGTTGTGGGAGGTATGTTCTCCCTGCATTATTTCCTTTTCTGATCATTGCATTCGGGTGGATCTTATACCACTTGAGATGCATGGGTTTGATATAATTCTTGGGATGGATACCCTATAAAAGTATAAGGTTGTCTTGGATTGTGATTCCAAGCAGAATGTATTCACTGATGGTAGTGACAAATGGATCTTTTAGGGAGATAGAAAGATTCTTCCAACCTGTCTCATGTCAGCTATGGTAGCTGAGAAGCTGATGAGACAAGGGTGCTTTGCATTCCTGGCACATGTGGCAGATACCACAATGGAGAGTCCTAATCTTCTTGAGGTTCTAATAGTTAGGGAGTTTGAGGATGTATTTCCTAAAGAACTTCCAGGTGTTCGACCGTCTTGAGAGATTGACTTTGAAATTAATCTAATCCCTGGCACACAACCAATAGAATAGACACCGTATAGGATGGCTCCTGCTGAGATGGAAGAACTCAATAAATAGCTGTAAGAGTTGCTTGAGAAGGGTTTTATCCGACCGAGTACTTCACCATGGGGTGCTCCGGTCCTCTTTGTAAAAAAGAAGGATGGGTCTATGCGTTCATGCATCGACTATAGGCAGTTAAATAAAGTTACCATAAAGAGCAAGTATCCTTTTCCAAGGATTGATGACTTGTTTGATCAGTTGCATGGTGCAACTATCTTTTCTAAGATAGATTTGAGGTTGGGATACCATCGGTTGCGTATTAAGGAGAGTGACACATCTAAATCTACTTTTAGAACAAGATATGGTCACTATGAGTTCATAGTTATGTTGTTTGGACTAACTAATGCACCAGCTGCGTTCATGGAACTCATGAATAGAATCTTCCAACCTTTTCTTGATCAGTGTGTAGTAGTCTTCATAGATGATATCTTGATATATAGTAGAGATGCTCAACAACATGAGAAGCACCTTTGTCAGGCTTTGACTTTACTAAGAGACCATAAGTTGTATGCTAAGTTTAACAAATGCGAGTTATGGTTACCAGAAGTTTATTTTCTAGGACACATTATATCTGCCTTAGGTATCCGTGTGGATCCTAAGAAGGTAGAATCTATCCTACAATGGGAACAGCCAAAGACCCCGATGGAGATTCATAGTTTTCTTAGACTAGCTGGCTATTACAGGAGGTTCATTAAGAACTTCAGCTCTATATCTTTACCCCTAACTAAGTTGACCAGGAAGGAAGTTCCTTTTGTCTGGAATCACAAATGTCAACATTCTTTTCAGTTGCTGAAGGAAAAGTTAAAAAGTGCACCTATGCTGGTGTTACCTGAGCAAGGGAAGGGGTACATAGTTTTCTGTGATGCATTTAAGAATGGTATAGGATGTGTGTTGATGCATGATAATCATGTGATTTCTTTTGCCTCTCGACAACTTAAGAAATATGAGGAGAATTATCTGACACATAATCTAGAGATAGCGGTTGTGGTCGATGCTTTAAAGATATGGAGACATTATCTCTATGGAGAGACATTCTAGATTTTCACAGACCATAAGAATTTAAAATATATCTTCTCTCAGCATGAGTTGAACTTGAGGCAACGCCGCTGGATGGAGTTAATCAAGGACTACGATTGTACAATTGATTATCATCCAAGGAAAGCCAATGTAGTTGCTGATGTTTTAAGTAGAAAATCATCCTCACCAGCCCTAGATAAAGCACAACTGAACTCCTTAGTTTTCTCTAAGAGAGATATGCTTATCTCTATGAGGAAAAACAACATACAACTTAAAGTATCATTGTTAGCTGGGTTGTTAGTTGAGATGCAAGTGAAAGCTACTCTAAGACAACAGATTAAAGAAGCACAACTGAATGATACTACGATTCAACAGATTAGACCAGAGTATGGTAGTGAGAAATGAGATAGTTTCATGAGCCAGAGGATCAGGTAGTCTGTTACCATGGTAGGATGGTAGTACCTAATGCCAGTAACATAAGGAAGTTGGTTCTAGAAGAAGCTCATTCTTCACTGTATGCCATGCTTCCAGGGAGCACCAAGATGTATCATAATTTAAAAGATATGTATTGGTGGCCTGGTTTGAAGAAAGATGTAGCCGATATTGTTATGCGGTGTCCAGTGTGTCAGTAGGTTAAAGCTGAACATCAAAAGCCCGTAGGAACAATGCAACCTCTGCCTATACCACATTGGAAATGGGATCATGTAACCATGGGCTTTGTGGTTGGTTTTCCAAGAACAACCAAAAGTCATGATTCCATATGGGTGATAGTTGATAGGTTGACAAAGACAACACATTTTCTTTGTGTCAGAACAACCTACACTGTTGAGAAGCTTGCACAGATATATATAGATGAGATAGTGTGTTTGCACGGGGTTCCAGCTACTATTGTTTTTCATAGAGGTCCCCAGTTCATGTGTCATTTTTGGGAGTGACTCCATAAATCTTTGGATACACAATTAAGGTTTAGTACAACCTTTCATCCTCAGATAGATGGGCAATCTGAGAGGACTATACAAACTTTGGAGGACTTGCTTAGGTCATGTGTCCTTCAGTTTGCAGGAAGTTGGGACCTACACCTAAGCTTGATAGAATTTTCTTACGATAATAGCTATCAACATAGTATTGATATGGCACCATATGAGGCATTATATGGTATATGTTGTAGATCTCCTTTATGTTGGTATGAAACAGGGGAGTACCAACTTTTGGGTCCTGAGCTAGTACAACAAACAACTGAGAAGATTAAAGTAATACAACAATAGTTGAAAGCTACCCAGGATAGGCAAAAATCTTATGCTGATAAGTGTCATACACGTTTAGAATTCCAAGTTGGAGACAGAGTATACCTCAAGGTCTCACCTGGGAAAGGTATCATTAGATTTGGGAAGAAGGGCAAGTTAGCTCCTAAATTTATGGGGCCTTATCCAATCATTGAGAGAATGGGAAAGGTAGCCTATAAGCTGGAGTTTCCACCTGAGCTGCATAGATTTCAACCAGTGTTCCATATCTCCATGTTGAGGAAGTGTCATCCTGACACAGAGTTAGTTCTACAACCTATGCAAGTAGAACTAAATGATGATATATCATATCTTGAAGGACATGCGTTAATTCTTGATAGAAGAATCAAAAAGCTAAAAAAGAAAGACATATGTCTTGTAAAAGTTCTCTGGCATCACCGTGACATTGAAGAAGCTACATGGGAGCTAGAGGAATAAATGAGAAGGAAGTACCCAACTCTTCTCTCTTAACGATTTCGGGGACGAAATCCTTGTAAGAGGTGGATAACTTGTAACATCCCTGACCTGGGTTATGCTTTAACCCTAGATGTTTTGCTTAATAAAGTCAATTATATCCTTGCTCTTATCTTTTGAAAAGTAATTAAGGCTCAAGAGGAACTCATATTTCAATTTTAGTCCTTTTTGAATAATGTTGAAATGATACTTTACTTGTTTTGGACTAAAGTGCAAATTACCCAAGTTGAGGGGTTAAATTGCAAATTGTGCATTATAATATGTTCCTCATGTGTTGAAGCATCATGAGAATGAATATGATGCATAGGAATGTCTCGTGAAAGCCTGGATACCAAGAAAAAGCTGATTAAGCCATGTTTGTGCATTAAAACCTAGTTTTGACGTAATGTGCAATTTACCCAAAACCTAGAGTTCAATATGCAAATTATCTTTTCAATAAGGTCCCTATTATTCTTGTCATAATGTAGAGGAAATAAAATGAGAAGGGCATCACATTTGAGTCTCTTTGGAGGAGAGGGAATCTTGATATTAAAATAATCAAGATTTAAGCATAATTGAAACCCTAATTCAATTTAATGCAAAAATAAATAAAATAATTGAAATAGCCTTTAATCAAAAGGTGAAGGATGAATTTGCATAAGTCTGAACGTTCTTGTGCTTTGAAAAGGCCACGAAATATCTCAAAGCAAGTGGATAACCCACTCACATAAAATAAAGAAAAGTAATATCCACTAATTTTTGGATATTATTATTATAAGGGTGAATGTGCTAATTTGCTTTTCCTTTAATTCATGGATAATGAAGAGGAATAAAAGGCAAAGGGATTTTCCTTCGTATACAAGGAGTTGAGGGGAGAGCGTGGCATCAAATTGGGGAGTGGAAGGAATTTTATAAACTTTCTCTCTCCTTGAAAATCCTTTATACAAATATCCAAAATTTCCACTCAACCAAAGACTCTTTTTCGAATTTGCTTTCACTCTTTTCTTTCTAAACAACCAAGGGAGCGTCGAAGCAATAGGAGGACAACCCCCAACCTGTAGGTAAGCTCCATGATCCCCTTTCACCTCAAATTCATGGTGGAAATCACAAATCAATGCTTGATTTCTTACTTTCTTCAATCAATCTTCAATTCTAGCCAGTCCTTTTCACTCAAAAGCTTGAGAACGAACCTTTTGGTTTGAGAAAGCTTATTCCACCATTTTTGACGTGAATATCCAAGCTTTGAAGCTCATTTGAAGGCGGGTTATATAACTTGAACCCTTAATCATTGTTATCGAATTCAATTCTTCAATTCGTTTGGTTCAATTGTTCTTCTTGAAATTCCTTTGATTAATTGATGAAACTACCATGATAATGGCAGTAGAATTTGAGGGGTTGAAGCTTGATGATTATGAAATCATATCAAGCACACATCTCAAATAATATCATAGTATAACAGTTTCAAAATTTGAGACCAATCGGTTTCAATGGAATTGGTTAAACGGTTTCAACAAACCGTTAGAAACCAAACAGTTTCAAACCGTTTGGAGAGGTTGACCAACAGTTGATAATTTGGATAAATATGCTGATGTATTTGGATGTTGATCCAATGGTTTCAATTAATTTGATCATGATGGTTCCAAGAATGGAAGATCTTTGAATTACAAAATTCAACCGGGCTAAAGTGTTGAAATTCTCAATTGATGGATTCAATTTTTGGGTTGACTAACCCAAATGGTCTCAAGATCATTTGGAGGTCACCCAAACAGTCTCAAGACCATTTGGAGGTCAACCAAGACCATTTGGAGGCCAACCAAGACCGTTTGGAGGTCTATGGTTGAGTGTGATTGGATGGTTGAAGATCAAGTGATATCAAATTGAAATAGAATCAATAGCTCCATTGATGATCGATTCAATGATGTAAACCCTAATTAAATTTCACAAATTTCAATGATGGGATGGGTCAAACGGTCTCAAGACCGTTTGGAGATCATCCAAATGACCTTAAGACCGTTTGAGGCCAGGTCATATCACGATTTAATGATGATTCAACAATTTCAATGGAATTCGTTTCATTATGTCAACCATTGATGGTTCCTCGATTTCAAAACCCTAATTGATGGTTTCTTGATTATAAATCCTAGTTCAATTGGGTTCAAAACCCTAATTGATGGTCCAATTGAAGGGTGATTCAATGGTTCAATTGATGAATGAATCAATGATTCAATTGATAGGCAATTTATTGATTGAAACCCTGAATTGATTAAGTGATGGATGACCTTTTTGGTCCATTCGGTTTTGACAGGGTTTGGACCAAACAGTCTTAAGACCGTTTGAGTCCAAATATTCTCAAGACTGTTTGGGTCCAAACGGTCTCAAACCGTTTGGAGACACAAGTCCATTCGGATTCAATACATTTCTTTCTTAAACAGCTTCAAGGGCAATTTGCTCAAACGGTTTCAAACCATTTGAGTTCTGAGAGACTAAGACCATTTGGGATCTAAGTAATCAAAACCATTTGAGGTTCAATTGGCCAATTCATTTGGATACCTAATGTAATTGAAGATTCAATTGGCCAATCAATTTGAATATCTAATGTGATTGAAGGTTCAATTGATCAAACCATTTGGACACTTAATGTACATAGGTGAGTGGTACCCTTAGTGGGATTAATCATGGATGCATAATGATGCAATAATTCAATACATCATGCTAACCCTAAATGCATGAATTGGAATAAATAGTAGACTCAATCTAATCAAGAATTGAGTAGTGGACATCCTAGAAGAGGATGAGAGAACAATATTCATACATGTATAATAATCATGTCCAATACATTCAAAATGAATGGGATATATAATTAGGGTATGATCCTTAATAAAGAGATCATAAAACCCTAATTGAGTTTATTGATGAATTCAAACCCAAATTAAGGGAAATTCTGAGTGAAACGCTAATCTAGGGGGGCGATGTGATATGAATTTAGGGTGATGACATGAGAAACCCTAATTCAGGGTAATGATGTGCAAATCCATAATGTAGGTTGATGTAATGTAATTCGAAACCCTAATACAGGGTAAAAATATGAGCCATATTTTGGGTTATTATGTATGAAACCCTAATTTTGAGTAATATGATGATAATCCATAAATCCTAATATGGGTTAATGGGATGAGTATCCCTGATTGATATGGAATGGAAACACTAATCCTAAAAAGGGAATAGTGGTATTACTTTGTGTTGCATGGTGCTGATATATAATTGATGTAACTGTTATCATCTATGCTAACCATGCAGGTATCATGAGATGATGAACATAGACAGGTTTGAGCTATGATGTTTTATTTATTGAAATTGTTTATTGGTCCTTGTGTGCCATAATATGCCTTATTGCTTAGTACGAGGTAACAAAAGAGTTAATGGGCCTCAAGTGCCATAAGAGATGCTCTTGTAGCAAGTGTCATGTTTACCTTGGTCAGATGACCTGAAGATGATAATTACCTAAAAAAGTGGTAACAGTGCTCAGTGATGAGCTAAGGGTTTGAATACCCAGAACCATATGATTATGGTATTGAGATTGTGAAGGGATGATAATTCACAATATTGAAATAAGGGACTGAGATCCCAATGTCATATAAATACTGAGAAGTACTTGATGAATGTAGTGCATGTTTCTTTGTTGCATTTGTTATAATAAGTTATGTCTGAAAACTTGGTTGATGCTAAAAGAATATGATAATGAACGCAATTAATCAAGTGAAATCTATTCTTGTAGTTCTCTAACCATAGATCCATCATTGTTAGTAGTTGGTGATGGTGAAACATGTTTTCCTATGGGATCTCCTGGAGATTGCATATTTTTTAATATGCGGGGGTGATGGGAAAAAATATCCGTACGTCCTATTGGGGGAATTAATGGAAGGTAAATATTAAACCTCTCAATCCTTCATTATATGTGCCGGGATGGATGTATCACAAATCTCCCGATGATGTTAATGTTGGAGCGATTGAGATAAACACGGAATCTCTCGATTGCAAAGAGAGTACAGCTGTCGCTGTGACTCTATAGCGAAGATGCCACTATACCCTAGCAAGCTATTTAGCAGAGACACTAGATGTCCTGCATGTGGTCTCGCACTGACTGGGACAGGATAAGTTCATGGAAGGCGACTCTTCCATTGACCTATGTATGGTACCGATTTCGATTTTGCAATGGTCGGTTGGAGTATGATCGGTATACCTCATCTCCTCAGAGCTTAAGTATGATTGTAAAATATAATCAGCCGTTTAGCGTATTTGCTTCAGATTATAATACGAGAATCACTGGTTGATGTTATCTTTCTTAGCATGCTTTAGATGGATAAATATTATATATGTCACTTATCCAATACTCAAGCTGCTTTATCAAGTTATAGTTGAAACACTTAAGTAAGAATGTTGCTCTAATCTGCTATTGAATATATGATTCCACTACTCAGTTTATTTATATTAAACTGCAATAATAATGTTTTCGACAAAATTTTATATCTCTCACTGGGGCAATTTTATAATTTGTCTCACCCTCGTGGGATGCAACATTTTTAGGTAGACGCAGACAAAGAGGCAGAAACTCTGTAGTAGGGTAAGAGTAGCAACAACAAAAACAGGGACAATAGTGATATCCCAGGTGGGCATACTGGTTGTCAAGCTTTGTATATAAAGTCCTATGTGTCGTCTCTGTGCTCTTAGGTCCTAGGAGTCAGTGGATAGTGTTCTTATAATCGATCTGAGTTTTTGGCTTGAGTGCCTCGAGGATTTTGTTACATGTGCTATTATCAACGCAACATGTTGTATATATATTCCTCAAGAAGAGATGGTACATGGAATGTACAATGTGGACCAGTATGTAATTATAATACTATGATTCTTGTTTAAAGAGTTTTCTGGTAATGGATCTTTTTATAAATGGTTTTAAATTTTAGTGATTTTCAGTAATCCGTTGTTAATAATCATTTCCGCATGTTGATTGTACACTTGTTATCTTAATGATTGCGGGTGTCGTCACACTTTATATGAAGTGATTGCAACCAAAATGCTTGAAATTTACCTAGGAATGCTTAAGATATAGTTCTTGACTCTTGATAAGAATATGCTGCACATAGAATGGTGACCTACATATGGTTGAATATCATTTGGTTTTTCTTCTTAGAGTAAGAGAATGGATTAATTTTAAGTCCAAATTTCTTTGAAGGTGTAAGATGTGATGGAGTGGGTTTTGTCTTAATTTAGAGGATGATATTTTTTAAGATGTTTAAGATGTGATGGAGTGGTTTCTTGATTAATATTTGGGACAACATTGATTTTAAGGTGTGTACGATGTGATGAAGTAAACCCTTTAGGTCCTTGAATACCTAATATGATATGTGGATTCATGTCTTTGATTTATATTAAGATATCTAAATGTTTTCTAAATCTCAGATGTCAATTGACGTTGATATAATGATTAAGATCTCATGGTGTATGTGTTTTTTAGTTGCTTTATTGAAAGGTCAATTAGTTGAATTTTGGCATAAAGTTTCAATATAATGTAGCTTGATTTATGATAAACAAATGGTTAATGTTTCATCTCATTTGGAGGTTCCTAGAAGAAGTTATTTAGATTTAAGTTTTGTGAACTCTGGTGCATATTCTTATATTTTGGATAAAGGTAGATGATTGATTTAGCATGTATTATCAATACTTACACAAATATGCTCCCATTTGATACATGGATAGACTGCATGATCAAGATCAATCCATAGATCCTCTGTCCAATGGTTGTGTCACTATTCAAGGAGAAGTAACGAATCCGTGTTAGTAGGAGATGAAATAAAACCCTTGGATGCCTTCCAAAACAATGGAATTCATCTTCCTTGCATTTACAACCTAAAATCCAATGGTGACTGTACTCATAGTACGTGTTATCTAGTCATGGCTCAAGAGAGGGAACACAATGGGAAGGCTGATTCACCTTCCCCATTATGATAATTTTGAACCTATCTTTGTCGTACTTGGATAAAGAAAGAGGGAGTTTGAGTCCTCGGTTGTCTCCACCTTTACACTTTCTACACAGAGAGATTCTAGAGGAAGGGGGATGAAGATAGAAGTAATGACATAGAGAGAGATACATAGTAGAAAACAAAGAGAGGGTTTTGAGGATTGAAGAAAACATGAACCTCAAACTGCCACATTGGTTCAGTACGGTGTCGACTTAGAGATGCTAGAGTAGGAGACTAAGTTTAAAGGTACAATTATATAAGGTTATCAGAGATCACTTATATAAGTCTATAAATGTCATTGAAACATTTAGTCTAGTGATTAAATCTCCCACTATGAAAACTATTCAGGCTATTGCTACATCACGATAGTGGATTGTACAACAACTTGATGTTTGTAATGATTTTCTAAACGAGGTGTTAGATTTGATGTATCCATGGCTCAACTGCCTACTTTTATGGACCGTACAAAACCAGTACATGTTTGCATACCAAAGAAATCTATATATGGGCTTCAACAAGCTCCACCATCTTGGTACAATAAAATTAGTCACTTCTTACTTGAACTAGGCTTTGAATATATTTGTGTTGATTCCTCTCTTATTTTCAATTTTGATCATAATATTGTGGTCTACTTGTTACTTTATGTGGATGACATTCACATCATAGGAAATAACACTAATGTTATTGCCAAGTTCACTGATAGCACTAAATTTGAATTCTCTCTCAGGAATCTAGAACCTGTTCACTACTTCCTTGGTATACACGTTGAGAAAAATGGAGATGGTATACTCATACATTATAGGAAGACACTTATGATCTTCTGTATCGACAAAACATTCTTGAGTGTAAACCTATCATTATTCTAGTAATATCATCCTTTCTTCAAGAACACATCAAACAACAAGGTGAGAATCTCTCATATAGTACTGAATACAGGGTAATTAGTGGGTCTCTACAATATCTCACACTAACCAGACCATATATCACTTATGGAGTGAAGCTTGTTTGTGAATTCCTACATCAACCCATGAGAATTCATATGTCTTTGGCAAAGAGGCTGGATTTCTATGTTAAAGGAATTGTACATCAAGGAATACAAATATACTTTGATTATGATATGTTGTTGACTGCATTGCACCAGGTGACCTCTTACCCCCAGGAGTACAATTGGATATTATGTGTTCTTAGCATGTGTTTGTGTTTCCTTATCATCAAAGAACAAACAACATTTGAAAGATCTATTACTAAAGTGAAATACAAGCCACAATCATTAACAACAATAGCATTGACATGCTTCTCTCAACTTTTTCAGGATATTTATATTCTATAACCAAGGCCTTGTATCTTTTCTGTGACAATATAAGTGCGTTATACCTTACAATCAATCTTGTTCTTCATGGTGCAGAAAGAAAACTGAAATCCATTTATTACATTGGAGAAAAAGTTGCACTAATTCATATTGTCACCAAACTCATATGCTCCAAGGACCAACTTGCTAATCTATTCACTAAGGCGATACATAAACATGTTTTCAAGAGCCTTATCAACAAATTGGGGCTTCTATTTTGTCATCCCCAATTTTTGGGGGACTATTAACTATTCAAGTCATGTATTACCATTTCCTATAATGCTCTCTGTCTATCCTTTGGTTAGTGCCTATAGCATAGAGAGGCCTATTTTTCTCAATCGCTATGTATTTAGGGCAATTGACTATTTTTCCCTTCTCTTATGTATCCTTCTCAGTCTTCGCTCTAACCAGCAAAACATAACATTATGTAATTTTCATTTGATATAAATATATTGGTATATGCACAAGATATTATGTGTGTCACCCTTCACCCTTTCCCTTTCTTGTAGCCTCAAACCACTCCTCTTCTCGCATATCTAACAACTAGCATATAATTATTTTATTTGATTACTATTGAATACTGACTTGGTGGGCTTTTGCATACTCTATTATGTGTATATATATGGAATTGAATACAATACAATCTAAATCATGGTTGGTGTATATTGCACGTGCCTATACTAGTTTTTGATATATGTTACATTAATGACAACCATCTTATAATATCTTTTTAAATGTGTGTTGCATTTGTATATATTTTAAGCTTCAACTTATTTTTAATAAATCTTATTTATTTTATTATCCTTATCATGTGTAACAATATTTTTTTCTGACATACAATATTTTATCTTTGTATATTAAAAAATTATCCTTTTTAAAGTTTTTTCTTTCATGTTATAATTTTTCATTTACTGAATTCAATTATTCTAACTATAGAATGTGATCTATGCTTTTTTAAGATATTTTGTTATTTATTATGTGTTGCATTCTTTTTACCAATAATGTATCAATTTGTGTGTTATATTTTAATAGATTTTGGTATATAGTATGCCATTACCATATGTTGATTATTTATTTTTTTCCTTTGTAGCAATGTAATACAACTTCTTCTGACATTGTAATTGATATCTATATATTGCAAAATATTCATTATTTGTAAAGTTTGCACCTATATATTATAATATATCCACCCAACTATAGTTTTTTTGTCATATATAGAAGCTTAACATAGATTTTTGTCTTTTGATTTCAATCATTCTGAGTTTAATATATGATTGGTGCATGGATTCCATGCTATATTCATTGGGGACCAACTTAGATACTGGCATGGACTTTGTTTGCACAGGTGATGTCCCTAAATAAAATCAACATGGCATCTTAGTAATTCATCTTCTTTGTCACATTAACATCAAATCATATCATAGCGTGTGTAGATTTTCTACTTCATCGCCTTTTAATTTCAGAAAATGAAATTGTATGGAAAAGTTTAATCATCATCATATCACCATTTGACACATTATTATGTTAATAAATGTTGATGTAATGCTTTGAGCTTCCAACTGACTATTATTAATTTCTACCTTTAATAATTATGTTCATCATTTATGGAATGACCAATTGTGGATGAACGTGCCATGAAATACATTCAACCTTTTTTTTATGACACATAATCATTTATATTTTTTTGGGGGTAGTGATACACATACATGTTTTCATCCCCCCATCTATATCCGTAATCAACTATCTTTGACAAATAGGGATAAGGTTCCATGTAGAAAAAATGTGAAAAGAAAAAGAGCCGAGAAATGAGAGAGAGAGAGATAGAAAGAGAGAAAGTGAATTGTTTTATTTATAGCTTTTAATCTGTAAAGGATTTATTGACGAAATAAAAAGCATTATAATCCATATAAAAAACCCAACCCAGAAAGACCAATTTTGAAATAATAATACATAATATGAAAATAACCATTATATATTTGTGGGTGGTATTCATTTTGTAAATAACAAACAAATGCATAAATGAGTATTGCATGCCATTCTTTTGGAATAATACTCATTTTTATACCATTGTAGTTTGAAATGAGTATAAGAATGAGTAATGTGTTATATTTTTGGGATACTATTCATTTTTGATGTCGTTCTATTAAAAAAAGTATTATCCTTATACAATAAAGAAGAATGCATATTTTGAAAAGAAAATACATAAAAATGAGTTTTGTACAAAAAAAATGATTGAATAATCATTTTTGAGTTAGTGCGTTTCTCAAGAGTGAGTGTTATCCAAAGTTGAAGTATGAAATTTTGAACAATAATATTTCTAGTGACACTGTACACATTTTGTTAATATTGTTAATTCAAGAATAATATTTATATATATATTTATTCATAGTACTAATTGTTTTCATATATATATATAAATATATATATATATATATGTATATATATATATATATATATATATATATATATATATATATATATATATACACGCATACATACATACGTACATATACACACACACATATATACGCATATATAGACATGTATATACATATACATATATATATATATATATATATATATATGTATATACATGTCTATATATGCATATATGTGTCTGTGTATATGTATGTATGTATGCATATATATATATATATATATATATATATATATATATATATATATATATATATATATATATATATATATATATATATATATATATATATATATATATATATATATATATATATATATATATACACATATATACATATATACACACATATATATGCATACACACAAATATATATATATATATATATATATATATATATATATATATATATATATATATATATATATATACATATACATATAGACACACATATATATGCATACACACAAATATATATATATATATATATATATATATATATATATATATATATATATATATATATATATATATATATATATATATATATATATATACACTTTTTTATATTTCTTATATTCATTTTTTAATTACATGTTAACATAAGTCTTATTGGAATGCATTCTTTATTAGGAATCCAATTGTTTTTATTTTGTTTGAACATCCATTGTAGTTTTGGAAGTTATAAGAAAAATAATTTCGTTTCTCTTCTTTTTCCCTTTCCTATACTTTTATCCCACATCCTCTCTTTCCTATCTTTATTGCTTATTGTAGTCCACTGAAAATGTTGCACAAATATTATCATTAGGGTGACCTATTTTTGAATGGGAATAGGGTATGGAACCAGGTACAACTAGAGTGGTTGTAATGCATTCCTCAGAAATTTGGATGAAGTTGCAATGCATTGCATAGAAATTTGGATGAAGTTGTAATGCACTGCACAAACTTATTGCCGTCCACTAAAAATGTTTCACTTTTTATTATGGTTATGAGTCTAATCAAGAAAAATTGATGAGACAATGCTAGAATTTTGGATGAAGTTGTAATGCATTGATTAGAAATTTATTTTACAAGTTACATCATTTTGATCACTTTACGATATTTGTATTTGTGAGTTTATTTTATTAAATTTTTATCTCTAGTATTCCATTTATATATTTTTATTTAACACTCTATATGATGTGAAATATAAACACTTATGCCATATTATAATTTTTCTTTTACAATACAATATTACCATCCTCTTTCATATTGTAGTTTTCCATGTAGTGAAGCTTATTATTCCAAAAAGCATAATGCAATCCATTTTATTTGTTCAAAATTCTTCTTGTTTGTTATAGATTACATTCACCTACGATACTATATTTGTTTGTCTTTTGTATTAGAATAAATTTTGATTTATAGTTGTTGCACCCTTCCCATAAAAGAGAGAAGAAATGGATATATTTGAGCAGCAAAGTCACCATCACATTTTGTGTGAAAACACAAGGAAAAAGGATATAGATCACTAAAGCTACAATGTCAATCTGAGTGATTATCCATGTTGGATAAAAACATAAAATTAAAAAGAGTAACTAGATATCACATCTGAAAATCTAGTTACAAGTGGGGAAGGATTATCAGCCTCATTTTGCTTGGTAAATCGATATCAAGACACTATCGTGTTGTGGAAAATTGAGAGATTTAGGATGGTAATATTTTTAAAAAACACATAAAAGAGGACTTTTATTGGTGGGTGGGATTTTAGTGCTGGAGATAGTAGTGCCCTTCTCTTCATTGACCTGAAAGTCCAATTTTTTAGGAGTATTGTAGTCCTAATCATCTCAATATCTCTAAGAATGGATAACTCTCATAGGCGATTAGGACCGATGCATATGATTTTATAGGATGACAACCAGATTTATTCTAAGGAAACTAAATGTGATTTTTCAGATGTAGCAAAGCGCGACATTTATATAGAACCAGGAAAATTGTAGTAGACAATGATGTGGCTTTTGAATGCACTAACAAATTCACTCAGAGTTTATATCCCCGACTTTTACCAAAACCAAGTGCAACAATACCACCCGCAAGCGGACGGGTCTTATCGCAATATAGTTGAGGATCGAACCCAAAGGACAACGTTTTTAAGAATCCTTGTCAGTTGAATCTAGCTCAAGAAAAACTAATATTTAGAACAATAGTTTGATTTGGGTTGTTTAAACTAAATGCAAGAAAGTAAAAGCTGAATTAAAAGATGGGTTTGGATCAATAATATGGAATCACTGGGAGGGTACCGGGTTTGACCACCGCTACACACACAAACATACTCTCTTGCAAACAATCCAGGCACGATATAACACTTCAAGTAGAGCTGTTGCAGAACCCCCCATACGGGCGTTAGGTCCGCGTAAGCATCACCATAGGCAGCCGATTTCTCATCGCCATCCGGATCACATGTCTTACGGATCTGAAGATACAACATCCAACTAAGGCTGTGAACCCCCCATACGGGCGTCAGGCGCACAGAAGCGTCACCGAAGGCTAGATGGCTCGTCCCCTCGCGGATCATATACTTACGACCTCAAGGAATCCCATCAGAAGTTCTCGTCAAGGAGTCAACCGCGTCAACCGTTAAGCAAATAAGCGATTATAGTACGTGTAAACATCGACGAAAAGCACGAAGATACAAAATCCAACTAAGGCTGTGAACCCCCCATACGGGCGTTAGGCGCACAGAAGCATCACCGAAGGCTAGATGGCTCGTCCCCTCGCGGATCATACACCTACGACCTCAAGGAATCCCATCAGAAGTTCTCGTCAAGGAGTCTAACATGCTAAACGCCATTCATACCCATGCATTGAAGTTCTCGCAACATAGGGAGCACAAAGATGGAAACACGCACATAACCAACCTACAAGCTTAACAATAAATGACAAAATGAAGAGTTATATACATTGCCATGGAAAGTTTAACAAAAGAACATGGTTTGCATGGGCAGCGGGGCTAGTCCCCGCACCCCAGCGAAAGAGTACTACTTGCTCATGATGCGAGATACAAGAAGGATAGGAGAGAAAGATAGATCCGCCATGAGCTCGGTGCAGAGGGTGGATGCAGCCCAGTGAAGAAGATGTGCTCCTTGCTCCGTCTTCTTTCTCTTCTTGGCGTCCTTGGATGCAACACCAGCAGTAGGTGGAGTGGATCTTGATCGGGGTGGTGCTCTGGCAGCCTATCGGCGTTCGGATCCGATGCCTCCAAATGGGGACCTTGGGGGTCTATTTATAGATTCAAATCTGACCCCAAACGGTTTGGAGACCGTTTGGGCGCCAAATGGTTTGGAGACCGTTTGGGCGCCAAACGGTCATGAGACCGTTTGGGCACCAAACGGTTTGGAGACCGTTTGGGTAGCAAACGGTTTGCTTCGATCGGTCCTGGCCTTGGCGTGGTCGTGCGACTTTAGTTCTTCAATCGATCCTTGCGGTTGCAACGAATAGTCTTGGGACCGCGCGGGACCAAACGGTCTTGAGACCGCATGGGACCAAATGGTCTTGGGACCGCATGGGACCAAACGGTCATGGGACCGCATGGGACCAAACGGTCTTGGGACCGCATGGGACCAAACGGTCTTGACACCGCATGGCTTTCTTTGGCAACCGGTTTTGTCATTCGTTCTTCGTGTATTCCGCCAAACGTTCTTGGGACCGCGTGGACCCAAACGGTCTTGAGACCGCAAGGATCCAAACGGTCTTGAGACCGTATGCATGGAGTTTCTTGATTTTCCTGCATTAAATGAAAGATATTTAGTTAAAATCTTGATTATTGAATCAACTAAGTAGTTTTGTGCATTGTGATCCATATTAGGGTGAGAAGATGTGGAATAGAGATGAAATTGTTCCAAAAAGGTAATTGAATTTCATGATGAGTATGCACTCATCAAAACACCCCGAACTTAAATCGTTGCTCGTCCTCGAGTAACATAAAGTTTGAAATTGTTGCCTAATGAAATACTTTCGATCCGTGTGATTTCTTCATCTTCACATCACAAATGTTTTCTTTCTACTCAGTATGAATGAGTACCTTAATTTCCTGGGACCACTAAACACGTCTTTCCATAGCTTCATTCCTGAGTTCGTTTCCCAACAATGCTTCCTCCCCACTTTTTTTTCTAACACCAAGCATGTCGAAGAGTTTTGTAGGAGTTCTGAGATACCCGCAGAATCAACAAGTATGCATCCGATCTGACACTGGTGTAGTTCAGGATGGTGGGGCATGTATTGTGCCCTTAGGTAGAAAAAGGAGTGAAAGGTGGTATGGAAAGAAGAAGTAAATCTATCCTCTATTCGACTCGAGATTTTTATTTGTTTTGCAATTTCATTTATTGGATTTTTTTGTGTGCACTATGGCATCTTTTATTGCACATCTCTCCTCTATTTGACTCGAGATTGCATTTCTTTTTGTGTGCACTTTGGCATCTTTTATTGCAGATCTCTCCTCTATTCGACTCGAGATTGCATTTTTGGTGGTACGCCCCTATTTATTGGAAGGGGTATGGAAGAAGTGGATACGGGGGAAATGGTGTGCCACCCCGAACTTAGGGTTTGGCACAAGTTTGGCTATTTTGGTGGTATTGATGGATGGAGGGATACGAAGATGACAGAAGAAGTGTAGAAGAGAGTTCAGATCGAAATGCAACTTGATTTACAATTCAAAACCGGGTTATTCTCTTTGTCATACTTTGCTCAAATAATGACTTGATGCGGATCCGGTGGGGATTCTGAGCCATTGTTCTACTAGTCAGTTAGGAAGCACGACGTGTTTGATCACTATCAGTTTGACAGATACTTATCATTTTATAAAATGTATTAAGATGTTAGGAATCATAAGCTTCACAGGATGGTTTCAGGCAAAAGGCAAGTTTCAAAAGTCAGTCCTCTTGAGGATTTGCTTCGAATAAGGAGGATGTTATGATAGAAGATGCATAGCAAAAAAGTTAGTTACATTTTTATCGACAAGAGTCCAAATTTCATCAGGTATCTGTTCAAAAATTTGAAAAATTTTATGATAAAGACAACTTATATGAAAGAGGGTGTTTATGGAAGTGAAGTACGTACCACCCACCCTCCACCCCGAACTTAGAGATTTTCTCATCCTCGAGCAAACCCTAAATTCAAGATGGAGGGGAAAGGAAACACCAGGTATGACTGCCGAGAATGATTTCGTTCTGGTCAACGCCACTCCGATCTCATGTTCTGAAAGAAAACTATCTCATAAGGCAAATTTTATTTAAGGAAAATTTAACTATAAGGTAAAAACAAAATTTGAAAAGGAAAAGTAAAATAGATTTATTGATCAGGTTGCCTCCCAACGAGCACCTTTGATTTATGTTGTTGGCTCGACGTGGATATTATCACCATGGTGGAGCTCTGGGCGGAGCTTGGTTAACATATGTTTTTTGTGGTTTCTTTTTCAGCCATTCATTGATCTTCTGTTTGATCTTAGCTTCTTGTAATCTTCCCCACACATAACGAGCAATGTCAGCGCATATAGGGAAACAACCTGAGGTATGTTGATTTGTTCTTTGTTGCTCACTTTGAGGTGGAAAGTGGTTGTAGGTAATCCGAACAACATCATTGATAAGGAAATTTTGTTGAGCTTTAGAAGGGAAGTTCATTTCTTGATGCACCATCTCCTCATCATATCAATGTTGGTTGTTAACATCTATCAGATATGGATCTGAGGGATATGGTTCCTTATAGAAACCACTATCCAGATCTTGCTGCGGAGGGAAGGTAAAATTAGTAATCTCTATCTGTGGGGCTACCGATTCATTCCAGAGGGTTGTTGTTTCTGGATGAGGAGGCTCATAGACACTTGAAAATAGTTCGGTATGTGTCATGATAAGGCTGAGAGGTGTCTCCTCTTGTTCACCAACATCTTCAATAATTTCTAAGGGCTTGAGTTCTTCAAAAGTAGCTTCATAGTCTTCTTCTGTAGAGTCGAGAAATTTGATGTAACTCTTTACTTGTTCGTCGATTTGTTCATCAACTGATGGGTTCGTTAGAGCAATTTCCAAGGGATCATTTAATTCATGATGCTCTTGAGTCAGTTGTGACATTTGCTCAACACAATCAACCAGATAGACTTCTTCCTGTATACTTGGTCTTCTCATACTTTCAAAAACTTTGAATTCCAGAGTCTCTTTGCCTAACCTTAGAAGTAACGTTCCCGCTTCGACGTCAATAAGGGCTTTAGCAGTGGCGAGGAATGGACGTCCTAAGATAAGAGGATATCTGGTGTCTTCTTTTATATCCACAATGACGAAATCACATGGAACATAAGCGTCCTTGCCTACCTTGACCGGGATGTCTTCCAGAATTCCTAACGGTCTTTTGATCAAATTGTTAGCAAGTTGAATGGTCATAGCTGTTGGAAGCAATTCTGCGAACCCTAATCTCTTGCATAAACTGAATGGCATAATAGAAATACTTGCACCAAGATCTGCCAGTCCCTTTTTGCACGATGAGTCACCAATGTGAAAAGAGATTCTGAAGGATCCTGGATCTTTCTGTTTCTTTGGCATCTTGTTTAGTATGATATCTGATGTGGTTGTAGCCAGTTTTAGAGTTTCATACTCTTCAGTGATGTACTTCTTAGTGAGAAGCGACTTTAGATACTTGGTCCAAGCTGGTATCTCATTAAGAGCGTCTAAGAAGGGATTATCGACATGGAGCTTCTTCATAGCCTCTTTGAACTTGATGAATCTCGTATCAAGCTTGGTTTGCCTTAGGCGGGATGGGAAGGGTATACGCGGCTTATACACCGGAATATCCGTTTTTGGTATTTCATTTTCTTCGTCAACAGATTTTTCAGGCGCTTCTTTGTCAGCCTTATCTTTCATTGGTTGCGATTCTGGTGTTGTCGAGTTCTGGACTGTCTCAGGTTCTTCTTCGTCAGTAATAACTACAGGTGTCCTTACTGGGGGATTCGAATAATCTTTCCCTGATCTAGTGGTGACAACCTTCAGCTGCTCAAGATGTTTTGGATTGTTCTCGGGTTGTCCGACAAAGACTCCAGCTTGTGGCTTTATGCTAGCAGCAAGTTGAGCTAGTTGCGTTTCAATAGCTTTCTGTTGGGCTTGTTGATTAGCTATCATCGTTTGTTGTGTTTGCAGCAACTTTTCAATGGTTGATAGCTTATCATCAGAAGGGATGGGTCCTGTCTGACTTTGCTGTTGATTCAGGTTCTGATACTGAGAGTTGTTCTGATAATTATTATAGTTCCTATTCTGAAAGTTTCCTTGATTCCCAAAGTTCTGTTGTTGGTTAAACTGGTACCCAGATGGGCCCCTCGGTTGATTGTTCGGACCAAATTGATGTGAGTTCATAGCTCCTGAAGGGTTTCCGTATTGGAAGCCTGGGTGATTCCTATTTTGATTTGGATTGTAATAGTTCTGCCCAGGGATGGTGTTAATAGCATTAAGATTCTCCATCTGGCAATTATCTCCTTGTCCACATGCATTACTTAGAACAACATCGTAGAGAACATTGCATGACAATGTGGAATGATCAGTGCCTTTGCATGCTTCACAAAACAAAGAAGTGGACTTGACCTGCTCTGGTTGCCTAGTGGGAGAATGTCCTCTTCCAATCGCAGCAAGGGATGATTCTATGTGATCTTGCTTTGCAACTATGACCTTCAAAGTTTCAGCTATAGATTTGTATTCTGGGATAGCTTCAGCCATGGCTACCTTTAAGACTCCTTTACCAACAGATCTGCCCCAATTGGCTTGATTTTCTGCTCCCAGGGTAACTACTCTCCATGCACTGTCGTAACTTTGCCGCATGAAGTTCCCTCCAGATGAGGAGTCAAGGAACATCTTTACGTCATCCTCCACACCCCTGTAGAATATCTCTATCAGCTGGTTCTTAGGAATTTCATGGTGTGGGCATTTGTGTAGGAGCTCCTTGTACCTATCCCAAGCTTCGGCAAGGGTTTCTCCTGGGACTTGAGTGAAATTTGTGATTCGTCCACTGATTTAATATGTAAGAGATGGGGGTAGAACTTTTCCAGAAAAGTGTTTTGGAGCTGCTCCCAGGTGGTGATGGGTACTTCACTCTGTAGTGAATTGTACCAACTAATGGCTCTATCAACAAGAGAGTACTTGAAAAGACGGAATCTAATGGCATCATCAGAGACTCCGTTTTGCTTTGTCATAGCACATAGGTCGATGAATCTGAGAAGATGAACTTGGCTATCTTCAACTTGTTTACCGTAGAAGGGGTTGTTTTGAAGTAAAGTTATCCAATGTGCTCTAATCTCAAAGTTGGCAACTTCGATGGGAGGAGGCTGCACCGGATGATAGACATTTGCAGCCTTTGGGATAGAGAACTCTCTAAGATCTTTCTGAAGTTTGGCTACTTGCGCTGCTGCCTGTGCTGCTAAGATCTCCTGTTGAACCGCAACTCTAGCTTCTTGCATGAGCCTCTCTCTCTACGCATTGATGACATGAGCCACTCTTCAGGCTACTTCTTCTTCTTGCGCCATTCTTGCCTGATTTTCCCGAATATGTCGATGGAAGGTTCTATCTATCTCGGGATCAAAGCTCGCAGTCAGTCCGGGACTATCCGAACGGTGCATGCACTAACCGTTGAAGAGCACCTGAAATTGGAAAAGATTTGAAAGTGAGATCCACAAAGTAGAATAACTGTCAAGTAGATGAGAGATAGTTTCAAAAAGAAAAGCAAAATCCTAGATTAGTCTTAGAAGAACTAGATTTGACTGACTGATTCCGTTGTCCCCGGCAACGGTGCCAGAATTTGATGTGGCTTTTGAATGCACTAACAAATTCACTCGGAGTTTATATCCCCGAGATTTTACCAAAACCAAGTGCAACAATACCACTCGCAAGCGGACGGGTCTTATCGCAGTATAGTTGAGGATCGAACCCAAAGGACAACGTTTTTAAGAATCCTTGTCAGTTGAATATAGCTCAAGTAAAACTAATATTTAGAACAATAGTTTGATTTGGGTTGTTTAAACTAAATGCAGGAAAGTAAAAGCTAAATTAAAAGATGGGTTTGGATCAATAATATGGAATCGCTGGGATGGTACCGGGTTTGACCACCGCTACACACACAAACATACTCTTTTGCAAACAATCCAGGCACGATATAACACTTCAAGTAGAGCTGCTGCAGAACCCCCCATACGGGCGTTAGGTCCGCGTAAGCATCACCATAGGTAGCCGATTCTCATCGTCGTCCGGATCACATGTGTTACGGCTCTGAAGATACAACATCCAACTAAGGCTATGAACCCCCCATACGGGTGTCAGGCGCACAGAAGCGTCACCGAAGGCTAGATGGCTCGTCCCCTCGCGGATCATACACTTACGACCATAAGGAATCCCATCGGAAGTTCTCGTCAAGGAGTCAACCGCGTCAACCGTTAAGCAAATAAGCGATTATAGTACGTGTAAACATCGACGAAAAGCACGAAGATATAAA
This sequence comes from Alisma plantago-aquatica, assembly GCA_963693085.1. NCBI lineage: Eukaryota > Viridiplantae > Streptophyta > Magnoliopsida > Alismatales > Alismataceae > Alisma > Alisma plantago-aquatica. The sequence continues at coordinate 1,316,677,369 of OY856410.1, read as the reverse complement.
ATCCAACTAAGGTTGTGAACCCCCCATATGGGCGTTAGGGGCACAGAAATGTCACCGAAGGCTAGATGGCTAGTCTCCTCGCGGATCATACACCTACGACCTCAAGGAATCCCATCGGAAGTTCTCGTCAAGGATTCTAACATGCTAAACGACATTCATACCCATGCATTGAAGTTCTCGCAACATAGGGAGCACAAAGATGGAAACACACACATAACCAACCTACAAGCTTAACGATAAACGACAAAAGGAAGAGTTATATACATTGCCATGGAAAGTTTAACAAAAGAACATGGTTTGCATGGGCAGCGGGGCTAGTCCCCGCACCCCAGCGAAAGAGGACTACTCGCTCATGATGCGAGATACAAGAAGGATAGGAGAGAAAGATAGATCCGCCATGATATCGGTGCAGAGGGTGGACGCAGGCCGGTGAAGAAGATGTGCTCCTTGCTCCGTCTTCTTTCTCTTCTTGACCTCCTTGGACGCAAAATCAGCAGTAGGTGGAGTGGATCTTGATCGGGGTGGTGCTCTAGCAGCCTATCGGCGTCCGGATCCGATGCCTCCAAATGGGAACCCTGGGGGTCTATTTATAGATTCATATCTGACCCCAAACGGTTTGGAGACCGTTTGGGCGCCAAACGATTTGGAGACCATTTGGGTGCCAAACGGTTTGAGACCGTTTGGGCACCAAACGGTTTGGAGACCGTTTGGGCACCAAACGGTTTGCTTCGATCGGTCCTGGCCTTGGCGTGGTCGTGCGGCTTTAGTTCTTCAATCGATCCTTGCGCTTGCATCGAACGGTCTTGGGACCGCGCGGGACCAAACGGTCTTGAGACCGCATGGGACCAAACGGTCTTGGGACCGCATGGGACCAAACGGTCTTGGGACCGTATGGGACCAAATGGTCTTGAGACCGCATGGGACCAAACGGTCTTGGGACCGCATGGGACCAAACGGTCTTGGGACCGCATGGGATCAAACGGTCTTGGGACCGCATGGGACCAAACGGTCTTGCGACCGCATGGGACCAAACGGTCTTGGGACCGCATGGGACCAAACGGTCTTGGGACCGTATGGGACCAAACGGTCTTGAGACCGCATGGGACCAAACGGTCTTGAGACCGCATGGGACTAAACGGTCTTGAGACCGCATGGATTTCTTTGGCAACCGGTTTCGTCATTCATTCTTCGTGTATTCCGCCAAACGGTCTTGGGACCGCGTGGACCCAAACGGTCTTGAGACCGCAAGGATCCAAACGGTCTTGAGACCGTATGCATGGAGTTGCTTGATTTTCCTACATTAAATGAAAGATATTTAGTTAAAATCTTGATTATTGAAACAACTAAGTAGTTTTGTGCATTGTGATCCATATTAGGGTGAAAAGATGTGGAATAGAGATGAAATTGTTCCAAAAAGGTAATTGAATTTCATGATGAGTATGCACTCATCAGATAGCAGATGTAATATCCTCACATTTGTTAAATTTGTAATATATGAATATAATGATATATTTGATAAACAAAATTCATAATTGTATTGTTGATGGGGTAATAATGTTATCCACTTTATGGTATGGATGCAACCCATGGCCCAAGTACGACCCATGAGACTATTTTATTTGCAAATAGGTCCTTGGGGCATAAGATTAAGAAATAATATATTTCATAATTTAGATAATTAAAAGAGTAATTATCTAATCATGAATAGAAACACAAGTTTTTAGGCATCAGACAAGTATGTCTCAGTCTTAATTTGGAATACCTAAAATAAGGAAATTAACATTAATTTTAGAGAAAAAAGATGTTTCATGAAAAAATATGTTGCATGAGATAATGGTACTTGATTTAATGAATTGATTAAAAGTGCAAGTTTACTATATGAAAATATCCCAATGAATCCCATGAGTTAGATATAAATGAATCTTCATGAAACAAAGAGTTAAGGAGTACATCAAAGAAAGAGATAAGGGATAATAACAAGATTGCAAGTCTTCAAGTGTTTCCTAAAAGTTAATGATCAATAATTCAATATGTGCTATACCCCTTATTAGTTTGGTTTTCCAACCAAGTTTCTTCATGTCGAGGGGGTTGGCCAAATACATAATAGGAAGGCGTGCTTATACTTTTATGACTTTTAAATGAAGAATATATGGTCATGACTTGTGAGAATAAGTGGGTGTGTGTGGATAACAAGATTGAATTACCTCCCATCTGAGTGGATTATAGCACATGATTGTCTCCTACACATCGTATACATGGGAAGGGAAACTCATCTTTCCTATTGGGGGCGATCTCTCTCTCCTTCCCTTTCTCTCTTCATCGAAACCATTAGGGCTTCTAGTAAGATTTGTGTATATATAAAAGATGACACAAAGCGCTCTTGCAACTAGGAACACATGGCCATGGCCTCGGTAGCCTCGGTGTATCCCTGTAAAGGGTCGAAGCCACCCGAACTCTCTTGTTCTCTTATGTTCCTTCATCTATAAACCTACTCAGACAGACCTACAAATAGTGGCAACATATAGTTCCCTACTCCCTAGAGGGACGTAGACCCATTCTCTAACCCTAGAGGATGTCAAAATGATGTACCTTGTCCTCCTCATGCTGGATGAAATGTCACTTTTACGGTAGGGAACCACAATCTTTCTAGACTGATGCTGCATGAGACTTGGTTGTGGGATCATATTGTGATCACCCTAAATGGCCTGAGGTGTCGTTTGGGTTTTTCAAAGAAGGGCAGATCCATAGGAGGCATCATCCACTACATAAAAGCTCTAAAGAAGGGAGTCAATTCATTGGTTGTGTGCCCATAGAATTGGTTTCTGAGGATGGAGAGGAATGCAGGAAGGAGATGAAGATTGGTGGATTTACTCTGTTTCCCTCATGTTCAACATAGAAAGGTAAGGGCAACCCCATCTTTTTGTAATGTTTCATCTTTTGCCATGCTGGAGCACATTGATGAAGTCATTGTGAACCAGTGGTCATGTTATAACTGTGATTTTTGGTTTGTATGAATTAAAATGAAAATTTTCAAATAAAAGGTATTGAATGAAAATTTGTATGTTTTGTTCTAGAAGAATGGATTCTTTTGCAATTTCTTCCTTTGGATGCATAATTTCATGATTTTCTTTGACTGATAAAAAGCCAATAAAAGTAAAATGGAAAAAGGCTAAAAGAAATGCCATGATAAAGAAAATATAAGAATTATGGGCATGGGTGGGAATTTTCTAGAAAGTGGCATTGATGGGCATTATTGACTAATGATCAATTTCACAATGTTCCCAATGAGAAAAGAAATCAAAATGAAGAAAATAGTGGAAGAAAGAAAAAAAAAAGTGTTTTTATGAATAATATATGCCTTAAGAGATCTTGACTTGCATATGAAGAAAAGTCCTTATTGGTTTTGAATTTTGATTCCAAACAATGCACACTAGCATTTTAATCCATTAGAACATTTCCCTTAAAATTTGAGATTAAAAGAATAAACAGTTTAGGATATATGAATTTTTGTAAGTTTTCCTGAACTGAGAGAGATGCTAATAAATGTCACGATTTTTCTTGAGAACATAATTGATTAATCTACGACATTTGTGCATCGTCTAGTTCTAGAGAAACTGGGAAGGGGCTGAGGAACATGAGATTTTCCATCTCAATTTTCTCGTAATCCACTACATGTGCGGAAGTGGCGATTGCCTAGTTTGGTTCAGGAGAGGATTTAGAACAATATCAAACTAAGTTTTGCAAGGTTTGAAGGTTTCCAGAACAAACACCCAAACTGCCTAAAACCCAAGTTTACGGTTAGGGGTCATAAACCCTAATAGCCCACACAAGACCTATATATAGGGCTACCCCCGACTTTGCTCAACCCTCATGAATCTGATCGGCCAACTATTGCACCTGATTGTGCTCCCGATCTCCTGATTTCCATGTCATTAACAAGCTCGCCTCTACAGACCGCCACAAGTCAAATATCACAACTTTAGTGGAGACAAGGGATGAGGACCCTCATATTCGGGTCAACCACCGACCACAAAGGCAGATCAACATGCCAGACCAATGCATGATTCAGATAGCGTGAGTGAACTGAACTAAGGCGATCCACTCGATACTTGCTCGGTCAACAAAGACTTGAGATCCAACAACTACTAATTTTCTGTAAGGAAAAGGTATTTTGCCTCTCTGTTCAGAAATTCTAGAAAATAAGTAGATCTTGTTTAATTTGTTAAAAATCAATTTGTTAACCGATAAATAAAAGTAGATAGTGTTTTTAATAAAAAAAATTTTGTAGAATCCTTTAAAAATGAATTCAAAACCTGAATCTCCTTGTATCTCAAAATCTATATGAATATGCCACCTTTGATCATTTTAAAATCCTAAGTTATGAAAATTTAAAAAGATCTGATGAATCCATATGATGCAATTCAACAAAGTTTGGCCCTTTGACATAAAAGGGTGAAACAAATTTTATTAGGTAATGATTTGATTAATTAGGGAGCTACAATTTAATATGTGTATTAATGGGCTTAAAAACCCAAAAATTGATAAATGAGAGGTTTAATAGTTCTAATGACACAGATCGAAATAGAAGACATAAAAGATGATGCTCTATGAATTAATTGTGGATAAAAATCATTAATTTGGGTGTTGTGAATATTTAGGGTTTTCATTCTTAAAAAATGATGCTTTTAGGGTTTGTTGGCTGTGAAAGGTAAAACTGGAAAATAAAACTAAGAAAAACCCTAATGGGACTTAGAAACCCCAGATGGGAGTCCTGAGTCAATAAGGAGATGTTCAGATGCAATCCTAATAATTAGGTGTGATAAATGCTTTTCAGGATTAAGTGGATTGAATTGTTGATTGTCTTAGTTGAATTGGACTACTTGTTGGATTGTCTATCTTTCTTAGTTTTGAGACTGTCAAAATTGGTATGTGGTTACGCTTATGACTAATCACTCTAGTTTCATAGGGATTTTTGAGGTTTTATCAGTTGCCTAGAAATAACTGCTTGGTTGGATTTTATTTCATGCAATTGTAAAGTGACTATGACTATCACCATAATTATATGTGCATGGCTAGCTCAGATCCTAGTCCTCCTCTATAGCTTTGATGATGATAAGATGTATGACCTAGTATATGGTCTACCATTAGCATAGGATCATTGGGTTATCATGAGTCGATGGGTTGGTCTACCCTGGGGTAGGACCATATCACTACCCAACCCTATGTCATAGTCAACTTGTAAGGTAGGATCATAGGAACTACTTGAGATCTACCATATGAGAGAGGTAGTATCCATGTCCACTACAAGGATAACACAGAGGAAAGGATATGTAGGGATTATTAGTTCTGTTTAAAATGTAAAGTTTGATTTGTTAAATCATAATTTGATTGCAATATATTATCACAATTAGATGCAAGATTTTGGTTCCCCCACATACCAATATAATTCATTATACTGACTGCCTTTTTGTTTGTTGGCATTTTAGGTTTATCAGAAAGTGGATATTCCTTTAAAGTGACATTGATTGAATAAAGCTTAATAAAGAATTGGAAGATCATAGATAAGTAGTTCTTATTTGGATAAAGTCCCTCAAATCCTATATTTTGCAAGGTATGTAAAAGAAATTATCCTATTTTAAGCTTAGTAGTGGTAGAATTTACTAATTACTTTTTTATTATTTGCAAAACCATATGATCACATTTTGGAATAACGGCTCTAGCCTATTGGTCTCCCTTAATTGGGGGCACTGAGGGGTGGGGTCGTTACATTTGGTATCAAAGCATGGTTTTCCATATAATCTCTAATAATTATTACATTTTACAAACTCTTTAGAGCCCAAGGGAGTTACTAGAGGATTTTCTAAAAGATGGAGGTGTCTAGATAAGGATCACAATTCGGGGGCTGGCAAGATTTTCCTCTTCCCTGCTAGTCAGTTTATGAGGACTCCCCAAATCTGTGTGACTGCCTGGCCAAAATCTAAGGATTTGACATGAAATAAGATACCTCTAGGTCTTTTCATCTATTTTCTTCCCTTCTTTACCTCTTATTTCTAGAGGAACATTAAGTGCTTAGGGTTTTCTCTCTCTCCACCACCTCCTATGTTTGGGAATTCAGAGTGTTAAGGATTAAAGAATCCTCCTCCAAATAAATTCATGTAATAAAGAGGATACAAACGTAAGTTAAAAATTGTATATATTCTAAGTTATAAATCGGTGTATGAAAGATTTTTAACTTGTGTGAAATAGCATGGCCCATTTCAAGACTGTAGATGTTCCCTTTGAGGCCACCGAGAACCCTACTAGGGGTAGGCCTCCCTGCAAGAGAAAGGGATATTCTGAGAAGTGGAGGAGATACCATGGTGACGAGTCCTTTAAGAAGAGAAAGAGACTCGAGGGAGCCTCAGAAGAAGGTGAAACCCAAGTCGGTTCCCTTCTACAACCCAGAGATAAACCAATAAGAGGAACCCATGTCCGAAGATGAGGTCAATCTTGAGGAGAACCTGATTGGTGGCTCAAGACCTACAATAATAGTCCACACCCCTGACGCCCTCTGGATGCAACAACATAAAAAGCTAACTGAGGCCATTAGTGCCCTGGCCCTCAGGGATATAGCCAGAGTTGAAAATGGCAAACCTCTTCCTGTTCCTCCCCAACATGGAGTCACCATTCTAGACTTCATCAAGCTAAACATTGAGAAATTCTAGGGAGAGGATAATACTGAAGTGGTTGACAAAGTGGATGCTTGGCTGCTAGCAGTAGAGAATGGTTTCCCTTCTACAACCCAGAGATGAACCAACAAGAGGAACCCATGTCCGAAGATGAGGTCAATCTTGAGGAGAGCATGACTGGTGGCTCAAGACCTACAATAATAGTCCACACCCCTGATGCCCTCTGGATGGAACAACATAAAAAGCTATCTGAGGCCATTAGTGCCTTGGCCCTCAGGGATATAGCCAGAGTTGAAAATGGTGAACCACTTCCTGTTCTTCCCCAACTTGGAGTCATCATTTTGGACTTCGTCAAGCTAAACACTGAGAAATTTTGGGGAGAAAATAAGACTGATGTGGTTGACAAAGTGGATGCTTAGCTGCTAGCTATCAAGAATGGTTTCCACATTTTGAAGGTACAACATAACAAGAAGGTCCTATTTTCTTCTCACCTCTTGGAAGGAGCAGCCAAGATCTGGTGGGAGAACTACATCATTGGTAGAAATCTGAATGAGGACCTGATGGCATGGACCGACTCCAGGACTACCTTCATAGCCAGATTCATTCCCACCTTAGATAAGAAAGATAAGGAAAGGGAGTTCACCAACCTGATCCAAGGTAGCCTATCTGTCACAAACTTTGGCTGCAAGTTTCACATCCTAGAGCGATTTGGGTGCATGATGACTGAGGAAAGATGGGTGAACCATTTTGTAGAGTGTCTACACCCTTCCATCAAGCATCGTGTGATGGTGAGTAAACCAAAAACCTTCACCAAAGCCTACCACACCTCCCAGGACATGGAGAAGACAGTGATGCCTACTCAGAACCCATCCAAAGGATACTTGGGTTTCACTAAAGGTACCCATGGCTAGAAGAATGATCACAAGAACTTACAAGGACACATTCATTCCAAGGGAAAGCATGGAGGTAAAAGAAAACCCCACAATGAGAACAACTGGCCCAGGTGTCACACCTACAAAAAGTGGCATTGAGGCGAGTGCCGCTACAAGAAGAGGGTGTTCTACCATTACCAGCAAGAGGGACACCTTCAAGCCAACTTCCCTCTGCCAGACCCAAAAGGCCCATGACCTATAGAAGCCTAGCATGTAGTATCCAAACCTATAGCCATAGCCCCACCTACTGGAGAACAAAGACAAGATCCAGTTTTTTCTATCGATAATGAGGAGGCTCAAGCTAATGCTAATTAATTGATAGAGGGTAATAACCCTTAGAGATTTCTTTTGTGTTTTAAGATAAGCATGTAGTAGTCTGATGTATTGTGAAAAACAATGTAGGCATGCTTGAAGTCATGGGACAAAATGTAAAAGCTCTATTTGACTCTAGATCTACTAAAACTTTTATTCAAGGAATCTCACAACTATGCTTTGTTTGTATATCAAGGATTTAGGATATATTTTGGATTTCACAACCCCAAGTGGTCAGATCTTTACATCCCTCTTAAAAACTCCAATGATACATGTTAAGTATCAGGATCATGAGTTCCCTATAGATTTTATCCTCCTTGACATGAATGACATTGATGTGATCATTGGTATGGATTGGTTCTATACCTATAGGGAAAATATCAATTGTAGGGAGAAGAAAGAAATCATAAAAAGACCAGGTCTCCCACTATTCACAATTTGAGGTAGAAAGGATGCTACCACTAGCCTGTATGTGTCGGCCTTAAAGGCAGAACAAATGATAACCAAGGGTTGTCAAGCTTTCATAGCAGTCATTACTGAGCCAGAGCCTAAGGTGCAACCCTTAGAGGAAATAGAGGTAGTCAGGGATTTTGCAAATGTGTTCCTGGATGATTTTCCTGAGATCCCTCCTGAGAGAATGATAGACTTTTCAATAGATCTAGCTTTTGGGACAAACCCTATTTCGAGAACACCTTATAGGATGGCTCTTGCTAAGTTACTCGAGTTGAAGAAATAACTACAGGAACTGCTAGACAAAGGTTTTATCTGACCGAGCACATCACCATGGGGAGCACCAGTTCTCTTAGTAAAGAATAAGGATGGTCCGTTCAGAATGTGCATAGACTACCAGATGATCAAATAGGCTACCATTAAGAACAAATACCCTTTACCATATATAAATGAACTATTTGACCAGTTAAAGTCGACTCGACTCTTTCCAATGGTTGACCTGAGGTCTGGGTACCACCAATTGTGAGTCAAGAGTGAGGACATCCTAAAAACTACTTTTAAAACCAATTATGGCCATTATGAGTTTGTGGTAATGCCTTTTGGGTTGTCTAATGCCCCAAGTGTGTTTATGAAACTTATGAATAGTGTTTTCCAATCGTTCCTTGACTCGTTTGTTAGTGTGTTCACATATGACATCTTGGTTTATTCTGATGACCTAGAGAAACACCATGACCACCTGGGTAGAGTCCTTGATATCTTGAGAAAGCAGAAATTCTATGGGAAATTCTTGAAGTGTTAGTTTTGGAGAGACCATGTCATGTTCCATGGACAAATCATATCCGGAGGGACCATCTCAGTGGATCCAGCTAAAGTGTAGGCCGTTCAAGATTGTCTCACACCAAAAAATCCTTCAGAGATCCACAACTTTTTGGAATTGGCCAGATATTATCGACGCTTCATAAAGGATCTCTCAAAGACTGCTTTTCCACTTACCAAGCTCACCAGAAAGACGAGAAGTTTGTATGGTCAAACTTATATGAAGCTCAATTCCAAGAGTTAAAGGAGAAGTTGACTATGACTCCAGTGTTGAATCTACCATCCGATAATGAGGCTTTTATGATCTTCATTGATGTATTAAAGATGGGGCTTGGATGTGTTCTAGAGCAAAATAGGCATGTGGTTTCCTGTGCCTCCAGACAACTCAAACCAAATGAAGTGAATTATCCAGCACATGATTTAGAGTTGGCTACAATTATACATGCCCTAAAGATTTGGTGACACTATCTATATGGAACCACCTTTGAAATCTTCACCGACCACAATAGCTTGAAGTATCTCCTGACTCAGAGGGACCTAAATCTGAGACGGAGATGGCGGATGGAATATATGAAAGACTATGGTTTCACCATTGCCTATCACCATGGAAAGGCAAATGTTGTGGTTGATGCTCGTAGCCAGAAACAACTCAGATGTGTAGCTTTCTTGTCTAGCCAGTGGAGGAAGCTGGAAGACCTTCTGGAGTGGACTCCACAACCATTAGAAGACTGAGTCCATGTGGCTAATATACAGATAAAACCAGGCCCATTGACTGAGTTGGTAGTTTCCCAATTAGCTAGCCCAATGTTTGACAAGATAAAAGGTTTGTTAGAGAAACCTCAGACCCATTCTCAGTAGCAGTGGATGGCATAATCCGATACAAGAGTTGTATTTGGGTTCCTGAAGATTCTTTGTTGAAGGATCCTATCTTGCAAAAAGCTCATGGTTCTAAGTACATGGTACACCCTGGTACTACCAAAATGTTTGAGGATTTCCAACGTTACTTTTTGTGGCCCAGAATGAAAAGATATATAGTAGCATATGTGTCCAGTGGTCTCACTTTCCAAATTGTGAAGGCTGAACACCCGTGACCCTGTGGATTGTTGTAGTCGATTGAGATTCCTGAGTGGAAATGGGAACATATCACCATGGACTATGTGGTGGGTCTTCCCAAGACCAAGAGAGGTCATGACACAATATGGGTTGTGGTAGATCGCCTTACCATGTTGGGAATTTCTTTGCCTTAAAGACCACTACCAAAGTGACAGACTTAGTTGAACTGTACAACAGAGAGATTGCGAGACTGCATGGTGTTCCGAGTTCGATCATTTTTTATCACGATCTGAAGTTCACTTCCATGTTGTGGAAGAAGGTATAAGAGGAAATCAGTACTATACTAAAGTTCAATACAATGTATCACCCCTAGACTGATGGACAGTCAGAGAGGATGATCCAAACTTTAGAGGATTTGTTGCGAGCTTGTGTGCTCGATAGGGGTGGATTATGGGAGAAATACCCGCCCCCTCATTGAGTTTGCTTACAATAATAGCTACCAAGCACGTATCAAGATGCCATTTTATGAATCTCTCTTTGGGAAGCCTTGTTGGTCACCACTTCACTAGGATGATGTTTGTGAGAGGACCTTGTTGAGGTCAGATGAGCTCTAGGTGTATACAAATAAAGTCACTTTGATCAAGCAAAGGTTGAAAAGATCTCATGATCGACACAAGTTGTATGATGATGTGAAACAGACTGACTTGCAGTTCACTATAGGAGAGCATGTGTTTTTGAAAATATGACTACTCCGAGCTATAGCTAAGAACAAAGGGAAGTTGAGTCCCCGATACGTGGGTCTGTTTGAAGTGTTAGAACAGATTGGTGAAGTTTCTTATAGGTTAGCCTCACCCCCTCAGTATAGCATGATGCATGATGTATTCCACGTGTCCAATCTAAAGTGCTATGTGAAGGACCCGAGCCATGTGCTGAGCATTGAACCTATTGAACTCCAAGGGAGGTTGGCATACCCTAAGTCACCTACAAGAGTACTGGATACCAAGGTGAAAGAGCTCAGGAGTAAAAATATAGAGATGGTAAAGGTTCTTTGGAAGCATCATGATGAAGGTGAAGCCACATGGGAGTTGAAGATAGACATGGAAAAACCGTACCCTGAATTGTTTGTTTGTTTGATTGAATTTTGGAGACAAAATTCCTTTAAAGGGGAGGAAGGATGTTATAACCTTGAATTTTTGTTTGTATGAATTATAATGCATATTTTCAAATAGAAGGTATTGAATGAAAAATTGTATGGTTTGTTCTAGAAGAATGGATTCTTTCGCAATTTCTTCCTTTGCATGCATAATTTCATGGTTTTCTTTTACTGATAAAAAGACAATAGAAGTAAAATGGAAAAAGGCTAAAAGAATTCCCATGATAAAGAAAATATAAGAATTATGGGCATGTGTGGGGATTTTCTAGAAAGTGGTATTGATGTCCATTATTAATTGATGATAGATTTCACAATGTCTCCAATGAGAAAATAAATCAAAATGAAGAAAATAGAGGAAAAAAGAAAGAGAAAATATGGGTTTTTATGAATAATACATGCCTTAAGAGAGTTTGACTTGCATATGAAGAAAAGTCCTTATTGGTTTCTAATTTTTATTCCAAACTTTTCACACAAGTAACTCGATCCATTATAGAGTTTCCCTTAAAATTTGGGATCAAAGGAATAAACAGTTTTGGAGATATGAACTTTTGTATGTTATCCTAAAGTGAGAGAAATGTTAATAAATGTCACGATTTTTATTGAGAACTTAATTGATTAATCTGTATCGGCGTGCATGATGTGATCTGTTGGATCTAAGATCCACGACATATGTGCATCATCTATTTCTAGAAAAACTGGGAAAGGGGCTGAGGAAAATGAGATTTTCCATCTCAGTTTTCTCATGATCCACTACATGCGCAAACATGGTGATTGCATAGTTTGGTTCAAGAGAGGATTCTGAACAATATCATCCTAAGTTTCATAAGGTTTGGAAGTTTCCAGAATAAATGCCCAAACTACATAAAACCTAGGTTGACAGTGGTGGGTCAGAAACCCTAACAGCCCACACGAGACCTATATATTGGGCTACCCCTGACTTTGCTCAACCCTCACAAATCTGACAGGCCAACTATTGCACCTAAATGTGCTCCCAGTCTCCTAATTTCCATTACTCTGACAAGCTCACCACCACAAACTTCCACAGGTCAAAGCACACAACTTCAGTGGAGATGAGGGACGAGGACCCTCAGATCTGGGTCAACCGCTGACCGCTGAGGCAGATTGACGGACCAGACCGATCTCTGCTTCAGAAAGTGTGAGTGTATGCCACCAAGGTGATCCACTCAATCCTTGCTCGGTCAACGAAGATTTAAGATCCGACAACTGCTGATTTATCGAAAGGAAAAGATATTTCACCTCTCTAGTCAGAAATTCTAGAAAATAAGTAGATCTTGTTTAATTCGTTAAAAATTGATTCTTTGGCCAAAATAATACAAGAAGATAGTGTTTTTAATTAAAAAATATGTAGAATCCTGTAAAAATGAATTCAAAACATGAATCTCCTTGTATCTCAAAAGGTATACAAATATGCTACCTTTGATAATTTTAAAATACTAAGTTATGAAAATTTAAAAAGATCTAATGAATCTAGTTGACGCAATTAAGCAAAGTTTGGCCTTCTGACATAAAAGGGGGAAACGGATTTTATTAGGTAATGATTTGCTTCATTCGGGTGCTATAATTTAATATGTCTATTAATGGGCTTAAAAACCCTAACTTTGATAAATGAGAGGTTTAATAGATCTAATGACAGATATCAAGCTAGAAGACATAAAAGATGATGCTTTGTGAATCAATTGCGGATAAAAATAATTAATTTTGGTGTTGTGAATATTTTGGGTTACCATGCTTAAAAATGATGCTTCTAGGGTTTGTTGTCTATGACGGGTAAAACTAGAAAATGAAAATAAGAAAAACTCTAATGAAACTTAGAAACCCTAGATTGGAGTCTCGAGTCAATAAAGAGATGTTTAGACGCAATCCTAATAAACACTTATGACTAATCACTCGAGTTTCATGGTGATTTATGATGTTTTATCGGTTGCCTAGAAATAACTTCTTGGTTGGGATGTTTTATCGGTTGCTTAGAAATAACTGCTTGGTTAGATTTTATTTTATGCAACTAGAAAGTGACTATGACTATCACCATAATTATATGTGCATGGCTAGCTCAGATCCTAGTCCTCCTCTGTAGCTTTGATGATGATGAGATGGATGACCTAGTACATGGTCTACCATTAGGGTAGGATCATCAGGTTATCATGAGTCAATGTGTTGGTCTACCCTTGGGTAGGTCCATACGACTACCCAACCTTAGGTCATGGTCTACCTATAAGGTAGGATCATAGGGGCTATTTGAGATCTACCATATGAGAGAGGTAGTATCCATGTCCACTGTAGGGATAACACAAAGGAAAGGATATGTAGGGATTGAGTAGTTATGTTGAAAGCATAAAGTTTGATTTATTAAATCAAAATTTGATTGCAATATGTTATACAGTTAGATGCAGGATTTTGGTTCTCCCACATGTTGGCTAAATGGACATCTATAAATCCCTTTGTTTTGATTATGAAAAACATTTCATTCTTATTAATCTAACGAGCTACTTGAGTGTGCAGGATGACAAAGCAACAAGGGAAAATCTACAAGCTTACATATTTATATTTTCATGCAATGTAATCACTGTTGTAAAACCTTGTACAAAAATATAATGTACAAGTACTTAGAATTGCATGTAAATCAAGCGTTAGATTCTCCCTAGCTAAACACCACAGTTAGACAAGTCATCCCATTCAATAGTATTACTTATGCACACTTACACACATAATTAGTGCCTAAATTGAAACCTTGAAACAGGATCAATCTCGGTCGACAAACTCCTCGACCGAGACACTCTCGGTCGACAATCTTCTCGACCGAGAAAGATCCAAAGTAGCCGTTAGACACAACAGACAAGTTAGTTGGCAGTTGATGAAAGACGTTGCAAATCACTTGTTCCAGAGAGTCTGTCGGTCGACAAAAGTTCGACCGAGTAGGTGTCTCGATCGACCATTTGTCGACCGAGATGGTCTCTAACAGCAACTGCAGAATTAATTAATTAGCCGTTGTTAAAGCAACAACTTTGTACCTAACGGCTAGTTAAGCACTTAGAAACCCCTAGAAGTTGTCTAGAACGTCCTTAAGCATCCTTAGGCCATTCCTATAAATAGGACAAGCCATAGGATACCTAAACTCACTTGTTAACACTTGCTACACTTGAGAAACCTTTGAGTATACTTTGTGCAATCTGTTTGTGAGCAATTTGAGCATTGTGACAATTGGCCATTTCATTCCTTAGCTCATAATTCGTGTCCTATAGGCTAGTATCTCCTACCCACTGCAATCACAAGTTCACATACTTGGTTAGGAGATCTATACGCTTGATCTAGGCAAATCAAGCCTTGGGCTATAAAGGATAAGTTGTAATTTCTATTTCCTTTCTTGTTCCCTATTATTGTTTGTACTCTCCTTGCTACTCCTAAGTTGGAGGTTGCGGATTGGAGAGGGTGAAGATCTTCTTGGCGAAGAAGGAGACTTTGAGCTACTTCAGAAGGCTGGTGCAACGGGAGGTTACTTCTAGAGAGGAAGGCTACTTCAAGGGGGAGCTTGGAGTTACTTCATAGAAGGCTACCTCAAAGTTGGTGCACCTACTTCAGGGTGAAGTTTGTTCAAAGGGTGTAAAGGAAAGTATTGTATTTTGTATAAATCCTCGAGAGGTAATAAAATAAATACTTTCAAATCCCAGTTGGGTAAGCAATCGGGTAGTGGACTGACAACTATAGTATTTGCTATAGTTGGAACCACTCTAAACACATGTCTCTTTCTTCTAATTTCAATTGTGGTTGTTTGAATTCAATAAATTGTTAAAATAATTCAAAAACTCTATTCACCCCCCCTCTAGTAGTTTTTCAATTGGTATCAGAGCGGGCTTCAAGGAACCCTAACAAGGTCTTGAAGAATGGAGGGTAGTGGTGATTACAACCACAACAAAAGGTGCTGCTTGGACAAAGCTACAACATATTGCAATTGGTGCTTAGGTACAAGCCACCCAACAACCGGATACCCATGGAGATCTAAGAAGGAAGATGAGAACAGAGATTGTCTCATTGCTACAACTAGCGAGGAAGAAGAAGAAGAGGTAAGTCTTTTTGATTTATCTAAAGAAGAACTAGTTGCTAGCCTTGAAGAAACACATATTAAATATGTTGAATGCAAGAAGAAATTAAAGAAGTCAAATAAAGCAAATGATGAATTACATGCTAAACTTCTTGCTATTACATCCGAAAACGAAGATCTTAAAAAGATCATTGAAGATCATGATATTAATATAAAATCTATAGAGGCAAATTGTAATCTACTTTCTTTAGAGAAAAATAATTTGCAAAGACAAGTGAATGATCTTCAACAACAACCTATTTTGTGCAACCATCTAGATTATGATTCTATTGTCAAAGAAAGAAATTTATTGTCATCTAATCTAGATCAAGCGAAACTAGATATTAAAAAGAGAATGGAAGAGACTGTCAAGTTACAACAAAAAGTCAGTAATTTAAATAATAATGGAATTCTTGATCAAATCTTAGATAATTCCTATCAACCTAGTTGGAAAAGGTCACAAACCCATAAATATATATATGTACCTAAAGGAACAAATACATTTGTACCGAAGAACAACCTAGAACAAAACCATAGAAAATGACTTGAGGTTGATTCTATATGTTGCCATTATTGCTCACGTCTTGGACATTACTCTTTTTCATGTCCTTATAAGAGAAAAGATGTCGAGTTAGTTTGGGTTCCAAAACCTCCAAACTAAATGAACAGAATCAAGTTGAGATATGACCAGAGACATTAGTTGCATACTTCTATGTCTATCTCAACTCAACATAATGAGATTACAAATAAATATCTAAATAGTTAACTCACACAAATATGTTTTATTAATAGTTCCAGGAATCTTGTCGGTCGAAAAACTGTCGACCGAAAGACCATCGGTCGAACAATTATCGACCGAGAACATCACTGTTCTCCAGTCTACTACAAAATTGCTGCATTTATTTTTCTGATGAAATTGCTATCTACTTTTGATTGATGACTGGATATATTTTTGGAAATCATCTCTACAAATGAAAATGAAAATAATATTAGTTTATTTCCTAGATGTGTTAAAGTTTAAACTGAAATCATGCTTAGTCAAATGAAAAGAAAAAATTCCTATTTTCACATGATTGTTCAAAGTATCTTCTGGTCTATTCATATACTAATCATGTGATGAAATTATCATTTAATGACTGTTATTATCATTATACCATGCTTTCATCATTAGGTGCGCATAGATAATGATAAGTGTATGCATGGATTCATGAAAATATATATAGGCAAGCAAAATGATTTATTGGTTATATGTTATTGCTTGCAACACATAAAAATAAAAATCCATAAATTGGTATCTTTGAAGATTCGAGATAATTAATTGTGCCTTCAATTAAGAATCATATTAAGTATTATGCTTCAGCTCGATATTTAATTAAATTTTATGCAGATATTATACTCAATATATTCAATCTGAAAATCTGCAAAATTTGCCTCTTGGTCAAAATAAAATTTGACCAAGGGGCGCTATGGTCGTAGTCAAATTCGACCTAAAATAAGTTTGACATAATAACTATTTGGATACCCTTTTATGATTAAAAGAATAATTAATTTATGATCACTAATAAAACACAATATAACTCCCTTAGAAAATCTATATATGTGCTCTACCAATATAGTCTAAAAATCAGCTTCAAATTCGTACTCAGTAAGTCTGTCGGTCGACGAACTCTTCGACCGAAAACCTTTCGGTCAGCCCCTCTCTCTCGACCGACAGAATCTAGACAGATTTAGTATCGGACACACTTTCGGTCGACAAATGTTCAACCGAGACAATGTCGGTCGACAATTATTCGACCGAGAAATAGCCGTTGGATATGACCGTTGTAAACCGACCGTTATGACCATTTATGATCGTTATATGACCGTTGGGAAGCTGAGTGGCGCGTCTGCAACATGACCGTTGCGGGCGCTCGGTAGACGAATCGTCGACCGACCAGGTCGCTGGATTGTTATAAAAGGAACCAAAGACGGGTCACTTCCTCACACTTGCATACTCTTGCTTCCATAGGCTCTCTCTAGTGCATTTTTGTGCAACTCTTTAGCATCCTCATCCCCAACCATTCCGTGCTTCTTCTCCATCTTCAAGCAACACAATGGCCTCATCATCTGCTCGTGGGAAGAAGAAGGTCGCCGGCAGGAAAGGAAGGGAAGCTCGGGAAGCTACTCCACCACTGACGATCATCAACGACATTGCCTTCGTCGATGGAGATGCTGGCTCCCAATATCACCTGAGCAAACAACTAGACTATAACCATCATTCCATGACTTATATAAACTAAAGAATGCAAACCCTTTCACCAAACCAACCTGATGAATATCTGTATTCTTTAAATCCTGGCATGCTCAATCCATACAATCCTTCGTACAACTATTATCAAACTCCACCTCCACCATCTGTGGATCTTACGCACACTCAGTTTTCATCCATGCAACTGCAAGATATTGCCGCTCATTTCCGATTTGACCGAGTTCCTACATTCTTGGAAGCATATGCTTTAACAAAGACAGGTGCTCTAGATTGGCAAACCTTGGTCCAGTATTATGGAACTGAGCCTTTTCTTGGGAAAGACCCTGACATTGATGTAATTCTTAAGTCTTTCCAGTAAGTGTTGGAGTTATTGTAATGATCTCTTTTGAATAATTGTAATGGGTCATCTCTATATGATGTGTCTATCTTTCTATGCTTGTAATACATGCTTTTAATGAAATTGGCCATCTTTACTTGATTCCAATGGGTATTTTTATAAAGAGCATGTGAGACATCTTCATAATATGGACTATAAGATCATCATTGTAGAAGCATACAAAATAAGGGGAGTAATAAATAAAAAATGCAACCTTTAAAATTGTGGCAAAATTGACAAAAGATCTATGACAAAATTACTTAAAACAGTTATGAAACAAATCCAGACACATTCTCGGTCGAGAAACTGTTCGACCGAGAACACTATCGGTCGAAAGATCGTCGACCGAGCAGGTTTCTGTTGTCAAGTCTGCAATAAAACTGAATATATTTGCAAATCAATCATGTTTCCCTTCATCATGTTGAAGATAAAATTGACTAATACTTTACAAAACTGCTTCCACTAGATCAATTTAACAAAATTAGGAAGAAATTGCTCATCACTCCTTTGGAAGATGTTTTCTTTGATATTTGTGCTACTTAAACAAAAACTCTTGTTTACATTTTTGGCTTTTAAATGGACATCTTTTTCATTAGATTTGATGGGATATCTAATTAAGGGGGAGTTTTTATTCTTAACGGTTATCTTTTTGAAATGACAAAGGGGGAGAGATAAATATAAAACTAAAATTTAGTAATTATGTAAATAAACTCAATTAATGAGTTTCATAAATAAACTCTTGGCTTTACATTGAAAGTTTCTATATTCCCAAATGATCTGGATTTCATGTTCCATAATTCATGGGGAATAATAAGCACACATTTTATACACAAGAGAAAAAGCTACAAAAGGTAATCTAAAGGTATGAAACTCATATGTTTTATATTTCCTTTATTTATATTTTGGAAATGTTTGTCATCTTCAAAAAGGGAGAGATTGTTGGCTAAATGGACATATATAAATCCCTTTGTTTTGATTATGACAAACATTTCATTCTTATTAATCTAACGAGCTACTTGAGTGTGCATGATGACAAAGCAACAAGGGAAAATCTACAAGCTTACATATTTATATTTTCATGCAATGTAATCACTGTTGTAAAAACTTGTACAAAAATATAATGTACAAGTACTTAGAATTGCATGTAAATCAAGCGTTAGATTCTCCCTAGCTAAACACCACAGTTAGACAAGTCACTTTCAAACCGTTGTCGACCGAGATGGTCTCTGACAGTAACTGCAGAATTAATTAATTAGCCGTTGTTAAAGCAACAACTTTGTACCTAACGGCTAGTTAAGCACTTAGAAACCCCTAGAAGTTGTCTAGAATGTCCTTAAGCATCCTTAGGCCATTCCTATAAATAGGACAAGCCATAGGACACCTAAACTCACTTGTTTACACTTGCTACACTTGAGAAACCTTTGAGTATACTTTGTGCAATCTGTTTGTGAGCAATTTGAGCATTGTGACAATTGGCCATTTCATTCCTTAGCTCATAATTCGTGTCCTATAGGCTAGTATCTCCTACCCACTGCAATCACAAGTTCACATACTTGGTTAGGAGATCTATACGCTTGATCTAGGCAAATCAAGCCTTGGGCTATAAAGGATAAGTTGTAATTTCTATTTCCTTTCTTGTTCCCTATTATTGTTTGTACTCTCCTTGCTACTCCTAGGTTGGAGGTTGCAGATTGGAGAGGGTGAAGATCTTCTTGGCGAAGAAGGAGACTTTGAGCTACTTCAGAAGGCTGGTGCAACGGGAGGTTACTTCTAGAGAGGAAGGCTACTTCAAGGGGGAGCTTGGAGTTACTTCATAGAAGGCTACCTCAAAGTTGGTGCACCTACTTCAGGGTGAAGGCTGTTCAAAGGGTGTAAAGGAAAGTATTGTATTTTGTATAAATCCTCGAGAGGTAATAAAATAAATACTTTCAAATCCCGGTTGGGTAAGCAACCGGGTAGTGGACTGACAACTATAGTATTTGCTATAGTTGGAACCACTCTAAACACGTGTCTCTTTCTTCTAATTTCAATTGTGGTTGTTTGAATTCAATAAATTGTTAAAATAATTCAAAAACTCTATTCACCCCCCCTCTAGTAGTTTTTCACCACATACCATTATACTGACTGTCATTTTGTTTGTCAGTGTTTTAGGTTTATCAGAAAGTGTATATACCTTTAAAGTGACATTGATGGAATAAAGCTTAATAAAGAATTGGAGGATTGTAAGTAGATAGTTCTTATCTGGGTAAAGTCACTCAAATCCTATATTGTGTAGGGTATTGAAAATAAATTATTTTAATCCTATTTTAAGCCTTGTAGTGGTAGAATTTACTAATTATTTTTTATTATTTGCAAACTCATATGATCCTATTTTGGGATAATGACTTTAGCCTCTTGGTCTCCCTTAATTTGGGGTTACCAAGGGGTGGGCTTGTTACAGGTCGGGCCAGACCACATGGACCTTGGTGGGTACACCCGCTAGGAAGATATGGCCTACTCTTATTGGCATGTCAATGATTATCTTGTAGAAATTGTAGTTATTAATTGGTGAATTAGAATATATTACATTACATATCATTTTGATTAGGAAAATTAGAGAAACACAAACGAATATAATTGAGACCTAATTCTAGTCATAGTTCCAAAAGTAGTGCTAGTACATGATTAAGTGGTGATCAAAGCATATAAGCCCCCAATTGGTATATTGATCATGTTAAATACATTTTATTGAGATGTAAACTGATATTGTGGAACATAATGATCATTCAACATGATCATGATCATAGTGGTGATAATTAGGATTCCTAAAGTGAATAACCAAATACATGATTAATAAGTGTTTTTGAAGCTAAAGATCTTAACTTGACATGATATTATGGTACATAATATAATGTTGGTGTAGATTAGATAATTAGAGTTTCACCTAATGTTTAATATGTGATGGAATTAGGTTTTGTAATCTTATTCCTTATCCTACACCTGAGACAACCCTAAATCCTAGATTTGAACCCACATTGTGTTTAATATGAACAGTGTGATGGTGACACTTTAGAATATACATACATGCATATTAAATGTTGATTGCTTGGATCCACCTTTGCTTTCTTGTTAGGATCTACATAAGCTTAAAGTACTATTTTTTTGGTTTCTACATATAAGTGAGGTATGTGGTTATTTATGAATAATCACATTATTGACTGTCAATGTGTTCTAGATGATTTCCAAGGATGGATTTGATAAATAGACTGTTGGATGCTTATTTAATTCATGTTCAACTATAATGCTAGTATGAGTATCACGTAAGTAAACTGTGATATTCTAGACCATGGGTTCCACTAATAAAGGGGTATTGCACATAAGCCCATGAGGGACAATGATTACACTCGAGATAGTAAACCATGTGTGATTTGGAATATGTATTGAATATGCTATTTCTTGTTTGCAATATTGATTTTTTTTGTATGTGATTGTTTTAGTTACACACCTTGTAGTTGCACCATGTACACAGTATAGCAATATGCTGACCATGTTTTGTTTGTCGATGTTTTAGGTACATGATACACATGATAAAGGACATGAAGAATAATATGCAAAAATATTGAAGGTATTAAATCTATATCAAGGATGATTACATAGATGAACAGTTCTTCTCAGTATACAAATAAATTTTGATTTAAAGTGCATCTAATTTCATAGAGAAGTATCATTGTATATCATGTAAACAATAATTGTGAAATTAATGAAATTATTTTTTGTTATTTATTATTTGCTAAATATGGATCCTTTAGAATATATGTAGTGGCTCTCAACTGGATGGTCTTTCCTTATTTGAGGGTCACTGAAAGTGAGGTTATTACAAAAGATCAGATGTGACAATAGATCGAGTCAGATGCACTAGTTATAGATCATATATAGAAAGACAATAGATGTAGTAGTTACGCACAATAGTTTGAGCAATTTATCATCTTGTAGATCTAACAAAACAAGGCACACCATAGGAAGGATCCATTGATCACAAGTAATATAAAAAAAATATGGAGGTACTTCTTTCTCTTAGTTTAGGAGACAAAGAAGGGGCCTCGACTACGGTGTGTGTAGGAAATATATATTTTGGGTTTAGGGTTTGGGATTCTAGGAAGAATCTTATGGAAGAGGTGGAAGATCACCATGACAGACCACATAGAAAGGTGTGTGGAATGAGTAGATCCACCACATGGCACTTGCAGGATGGCTTTAAATCGCCTACTGCCTCGGGTGATAAAAAGAAGATTTCCCATTTTCCCAATAATTATTGGAATGTTATCAAGAAATTTAGAGAAAACTTGCACCAAAAGATAATTCAGGATTAATTCTCAGATTTTTTTGGAAAAGGAACTATTTTGTTTCAGACAATTCAAATGGTTAATTTATGAAAGATAACTTATTTAAATTAGAATTAAAGGTAAATTGAACTCTCAATCTGAACGAAGATTTTTTAGAGATGGATAGAGTAGAGTTAATTTGGGGGAAACGAGTGGATAAGATGTATGAGAAAATATGAAAAGATGTAGAAAAAGGGTATATGTGGAAATTGGGTGAAACATGGAGAGGATTTTGTCATTAGCCAAAGTATTGACATTGAATTGTGAATATATTCTAATTGAGCAACAATGGTGTGGCAACAGTTTGTGCTTCTCAAGGTAATGTTCGAGAACCACAAGCTTGAGCCAAGTCTGACCCTCTTTTTGGTCATGGAAGGCCAAAACATTTAGTCTACTCAAAGATGTTCTTACAAACCTTGTGGTCGGTAAAAGATGAGTGTGAAGTCCTTTCCTTCTACATATGAATTAGTGAGGAAAAGATCAGGAAGAAATGATTTCTCTAGAGTAAAGGTAGGATATGTCTTAGGTAGTTTCCTATGTCTGACCAATATTTCACTCATGTGGACTTCTAATGAGCCTTAAGAAGTTTATCAACCATAAAAGTGACTCTCATCATGGTTTCAGTTCTTAAACTAGTGTATGTCTTATTCTCCCACTACCTTTTTCCTTAATGAGAAAAAGGTGAATGTTATAATGAATGTAGGTTGTGATTTTTCAAGAGGACACTAAAATCAAGATTCTATGATCATTGAAAATATAGTGGCAACTGATCTGACTAAAAAAAAGATATTAGATAAAAAGATGACTCATCCCTACTCCTAAGCATCTTACATTTTTTTAGAATGGTTCGATTTAGAGTCATGATCAGAAATCTTAAAAGGCACAATATGAACATTTATCCTATCCGGATATGGCTTGGGTCTTTAAGATTGATGACTGTGTTTTCGACAAGATTTTTAGATTTAAGGTGACCTTTTCGCCAGGGACAGTATCAATTAGATATATGTCTGATTGAGGTATCTGATATTGAATTGAAATGGGATACTTGGTCCATTATATAGTGAAAGGTAGTTTACAAGACGTGTTCCTCTAGTAGTTCACCTTATGTCCTCTAGATATTGATGAGTGATGTCCTTGACTTTCTAGCTCTCAATTTAGCAATCTAGATATGTAAATCCTAACTCAAGGTCGTAAAGAGGTGTTAGAAGTTTAGTTCATTTTTTATTCATGATTTGAGATTTTCAAAGGGTGTGTGTTTGTGAAATCAAGTTCAGTAAACTTGGTTGTGTTTGTTATGAAGGGTAATTTGTATTTCTGTCATATATCTTGAGTAGGGACCCTGAAAACATTTTGTAATAAAAATAGAAACGGTCAACCTTAAGGTCATAGTTTGGACCCTATTCATGTATGAAAAATGAAGCTTTGATTTGGTTTAATTTTAGTTCATGATTTGGGACCCCAATAGATTAAAAAAATAGCTTAGGATTGGTCTAGTATTAGGTCATAGTCCAGGACACCGGTGGATTGAAAAAAAGTAGCTTATGATTGGTCTGTATTTTACGTAATAGTCCAGATTCATGGTGAACCATATTTAGATTTGATGACTGTCTTTCTTTGAGAAATACATAGTTTAATTTTTTGAGTCAATATTTCACAATTTTTTACTTTTACCAACCTTTTAGTATTTTTCAACTATTTTTTTTCTATAAGATTCTAAAAATTTTGTGAAAATATAGGGACATGTATTTAATAGAGGGGAAATGGGAGGAGGATCGAACACTTCTGGCTTCATATACCTGACATTCAGAGTGGTTAGAGTGATATTTATATGATTCCCTCCATACTTGTCACAATTTGACTATTTGTAACAATGTAGTGTGTATAAGCAATGTGAAGGCAAACTGGAGATGATGACTGTGCTTGAGGTATGTGTAGTACTCTAAAACCATGTTATGTCATGTATCTATACTTTGGATGGATTCAATTAAATGTTATTCCTAGGTCCTATTTAGTATCTTCTCTAGGTTCCCAGTGTGAAGAGGCCGCCATGTATTGTGCATCCTTCTTTGAGGCGTTGGTTTTGGATGCTTTGTGAATCCAATTTGCATCTTTGTATGCGAGTGTGTTATATATGGGAGAGCATGATGCTCTACAATGGGTTGGTGGATGTCATTTCCCATTTGACTCTCTACCAGGATTGGCCCTTTATAGATTTGGGATTTGTAGGACTACGTCAGAGCTTATGTATGGCCACCTGTCATTTGTTGAGTACCCAAAGTGATATTGTGTAGATGTTCAGTCTATTCTCTTTTACTGAGAGGCGTACGATTAGCTTTTATGCCCTCCAGCGATAAATGTTTGAGTATGATGATATCTTTATTTGCATGCATGATCTCTAACATGTATTTTCTTGCAGGTGATCATGTATGATTTGACTGAGGAGTTGGACGATCAGGGGTAGGAATTTTGTCGTTCACCCACTCCAAACATAGTTTCTTTTCCTAAGGCACCACCTTCTCCATGAATTGATGCACATAGATTTGGAGTGTAGATATTTCTTCAGACATCCACGTCAAAGTTGGGATCCACCTTCATTTGGCATAGGGGTTGGTTCCTCTTGGCATAGGGATGATGCCTTGGTCATAGAGTTTGTTTCTAGGTGATCCTATTTCTATCACTAGTTGTTTACAAGCAACATTCTCTCTTACTTGAGAGGTGAGGATTGTTCTATAGGGCCTTCTTGCACTTATCATTTCCCTTTATCCAAGTACTTGATTGGGTGGTTGAAGAAGAAGCTGAAAAATTAGTCATTCATCTTAGCATTTCCATTTCATGATGTATTTTCATTTTCCAAGAAAAATCATGTATTACTTAAAATAGTATTTGTAAAACACTTTTCAACTTGAAATATAAGTTTTAGTTTGAGTTTAAATGATGAGGTTTTGTGATCCTTGATTCGGAATCCTATTTTAGAGTTTGATCTTCAAAAGATCTCTAGTAGATCAATTGATTGCCTCAATTTGTGTGTTGTTTAAAGTTAGCTGATTGCAACAATCTATGACCCTGTGGGACATAGACTCCTACTTCTCTTGAGATACATGTATGTGTTGATCTTTGATGCTATTGCATATAACATATTTTGCAATTCTTCTAGGGAGAAGGACAAAAAATCCCCTTGTCTCTGGGAAATAGGTTTCCCCTATTTAAGACCTATAGTGTGAGAACCCTGACCATGCTTTTTGAAACAATCTTTCTTATCATAATTAAGTGCTTAAAACCTTAATCAAATCATAACCGGTGCTTTTATATCATGTGACAAGCTTAAATTTTAAGTTTGGTCTAGTTTGCATACTATTTGTGTAAGTTATGCAATTATATGCTTGTTTTGGGATTTTCTACAATTTACCCATATCTGAGGTATTCTTGTAATTTTTCACATGCCTATTTCACCTTTTATGTTTTAATATTAGGCTTGATCTAGCTGATCCTTAGGGCTCCTTGTTGCACCTTGGTTTGGTGGTGGTACCTTTCTATGGTTGAGTTGGGAGTTTTTACTCTCATGGACGAGATACCTTTGAGGCCATAACTCAATGATCCTCTTGTTTGGATGGGATATGATGGTGATGAGATCCTATGATGATTCCTTGGTGGTCTCTATAAGTGTTAGGGTTGATTTTTCCCCTGTTGAGGCTCCTATGGTCAATGATTCACCTAGGAGGGTGCTCAAACGATGGCTTTTACCCTTGTGACTTAGGGTTCCCAAAATTGATGGTCACCATGTGTGGAACTTAATGTTTGTCCTTGTAAGGCAACAATTGATTCCATAACATACTCCGAAAACCAATGGAGCTTCTTCTTTGCATGGACATGCCACTTTAGTCCATGGATACATGGAAAACCTAGTATGAGACCTCAACCTTCTCTCCTCTTTCATCCATAGTTTATATCCTATCCTCTTGCAACCAAATGAACCTTTTGGACTCCTCTTTATATTTATTCATGTTTAGATCTTTGTCCTCCTATGATAGGTGTAGAATAAGGTGACCAAGGCAGAAGAAGGTGGCCGATCTTTTTGCATGTGCACCTTAGGTTCAAATCTACCCTCTCTTGGTGCTTGTGGAGCTTCCTTTGCTTGTTTATGACCTAAGAAAGTACATTCTCCCCTCTTTCCTTCGTTTCTCTTACTTTCCTACCTTGTTCTTCCTTCTTCTTGGTCAGAATTGTGGTATTTCATGGTAAATCTTTCTCTATAGCTTGAAGAACACCTCTTTCTTGCTTCCTTGACCTAGGGTTTGCTTCATTTGTGGAGATGGAGCTAGCTTGGCCGAGTGGAGAGATCAAACTAGGGGTTTCTCCTCTTTTTATAGGATATCCTTGTTGTTAGGAGTTCATATTATTCCTATAGGTGATTTTATATAATTTTTTCACATTTATTGCTTACGACTACGTTGTATGTACAGGTTCCTGCTATAAAATGAAGTTATAAACATAAAGATTGTACCTTGATTAGGGTTTAAGCTTATACGATGACCCTTGAGTAGTTTATCACCATGGATTGACCTTAAACCTTGTGCACATAACTTTCTTAGTAGAATAACGCTAGACCTTAATTCCTATGGACAAATGATGGTTTTCACTTAACAAATGGCGGTCATACTTACGGTTTGTGAGCTATTTTGATTCCTTTCTTTGCAATCTGATGGTTTGATTCCTTTGTTGGTTTTCTTAGCCTTGATGTGCCAACTGATGGTGGGTACCTTGGTGTTGTTTGAGCCTTTCCTTTAATGCCTAGAATTGATGGCTATTCTCCTCCAAAGTGGGTGGATTTAATGCTCGCTTCAAGTAATTTTAATGATGAGTTTTACTTAGGGTTTTAAGGTTGTTTTCTACCTTGTGCATAATTCGATGGTTTTCCTTTTTTTTTGGAAATCGGTAATATATTACTTCATAGAAGAAAAGAAAAAGTGTAAACTCCAATAGAAAGGAGCCACAAGTAGAAACCCAACCCTGTACACATGGGTTACACTACAAAATCCCAGTAAAGCCTAATCTGTGGGGTTAGGTTAGCATGTAGAGGAGGTTTGGATGTAACAAGCCTATCAATCTCCTTCTGTAAACTATCAAAAAGGTGTAAGTAATCCATGGTGGGTTTCCCATGAATTATGTTGTTCCTCTCGTGCCAAACCTTGTGGCAAAGCCCCATCACGAAAATTCCACCAAACGGGGAAGCCATCTTTTCCATGGTCCAAGTCACTGCCTCCTGAACATGGATAGGTGGGGAGTGGCCCCATCCGTTCTTGAGGCCTAATCGTTCCCACATGTAGCGGGAAACTTTACAATCAAAGAAAAGGTGGGTATGGGACTCCTCACCCTCTCTGCAAAGTGGGCACATGGTCTTTGTATCCATCCGCCAATGAGCCATTCTGTCTCTTGCAGGTAGTTTCCCAAACATCGCTCTGTAGGTTTTGGTACTCCACTTGGGAGTGAAGCACCTACCCCAAAGAAGTGAATGCCAAGGGACAAGGTTGCCTACCATCATCTTCTAAGGGTGCATATGGTCAGATCCGCAAGATTCCAGATCCCATCACTATCATGATTGTACAAAAGTCTAACCTCATCCCACCCCGTGTTCATATGTTTCCACATGTGAGAATTGTACAAAGTGGTGGCATTGGACCCCCAGAGTGTCCCATTGTATCTCTCTCACATCCAGGAAACCCAAATACCCAAGGGCTGCCTAAGGAACCGATCAACCCTTTTGAGATTTTATTGTCTGTGGGTCTCACCCATGTCTTGTATCCCTAGACCTCTTAGATGAAGTGGTTTGGCAATGGTATCCCAAGCAACACCATGAATCTTGCCACCCCATAAGAAAGAAGATGTCAGGCGTGTGATGCTTAACAATGTCGAAGTTGGAAGGGTGCATAAATCGCACCAGAACTGCACCATACTCTAAATGAGTGACTTTATTAGTACAAGTCAGCCCGCTAAAGAAATCTGTAAGCCAACCCAACTATCAATTTTTCCCCCAATCTTGTCAAGGCATGTGTTGTAATCTCTAGAGAACCCTCTCCCTCCCGATAGAGGAATACCAAGGTATCTGGTGGGAAAACATCCTCTCCTGATGCCAAAGTAACTTCTTAGCCTTCCCCTTCTCATATCACATGATTTAGTGAGAAAAATCCTTGACTTCACATTGCTCATGTATAAACCAGTGAGCCTCCGAAAGTTCACCATAACCTTCTTGAACTCCACAAGTCTTTTAGCATGACCCGTGGGGAACAGGAGAACATAGTCTGCAAAGATGAGGTGGGACTACACCTCAGTGCCTTTGATCTTGAATGGCTTGATCTTGTTGTGGTCCTCTGCATTCTTAATCAGAGTCGTAAGGCTCTCCATGACTAAGGTAAAGAGGAGGGGAGAGAGGGGGTCACCCTGGCATAGTCCATTCTTAGCTGTGAACATACACACAGAAGCCCCATTTACAAGTATGGAGAAGGAGGTGGTTTGTACACACCGTTGCATCAAGGTGATCCATCTATCGCAGAACCCCATTGATCTCATGATCTTCCATAGTGTGTCCCAGTTGATGAAATCATAAGCTTTGACTATGTCAAGTTTAACACAGGCCTTCTTAGAACTATTTTTAACTTTGAAATCTATGAGAAACTCCAAGGCAAGCGGCGCGCAGTCTGAGAGCCTTCTCCCTTTAATGAAGGTCGTTTGATTTTGTGAGATGATATCAGGGAGGTCCATCTTGAGCCTATTCACTAAGATCTTAGCAAATATCTTATAAAACATCGATCAACATGCAATCGGTCTAAAATCTGTCATATTGTTGGAAGGTATATTTTTGGGTATGAGTTTGATAAAGGTGTGATTAACCTCCCTCACCATTCTCTCCCCCCCACCATAAACCATCTTACCTCTCTGCATATATCATCTTTGGTTACCGGCCAACTCATCTGAAAGAACCTCTCATTGAAGCTGTCGGGGCCAGGGGCTATATTAGCCCCTATTGAGAAAGCAACCTACCTCACCTCTTCGTTTGTCACCTATTTACAAAGGTTGAAGTTCATAGCCTCATTCAATCTCCTCACAGGGAGAGGCATATTACATTGTTGCATAGCATGTTGGTTATACATATTTTGAAAGTAATGTACCGCTTCGATACCCACCTGTATCCTCCCCTCAACAATCGATCCATCATCTTTGACTAGGGAAAAAAATATCATCTTTAAGGGCCCTTTTCTTCACAACTGAATGGCATATCTTTGTGTTCCAGTCACCATCTTTAAGCCATGCCATTCTACTTCTTTTCCAGTAGAAACATTCCTCAACTTTTTCAAGATTGATAATCTTTTTCTCCATGTCTCTTTCCTTGTTTATCACTTTAGGACATAGAGGATTTCTACAAACCTACAAGGCAGCCTACTCATAATCAATCCTAGCAGCAGACAACAAGTTTTTGATATTGACTTTTCCTTGTCCCAATTTCTCAGACAAAGCTTGGTATTTTTCAGCTTCTTACAGACAACATAGAGTGGGTTCCCATCTATATAAACATTCCAACCTTTGTCCATGACCTCCTTGAATCCCGGCCAAGTAGTCCATAGATTGAGAAATCCGAAAGGTTTGGGGGCGGAATCCTCATTTTTCAGATTGAGCTGCATCCAAGCGTGGTCACTGAAAGGGTGTGAACCAAGATTGATGAATGATTTGGGAAAGATATCCGCCCATGCTTCATTAACAAAACCTCTGTCCAATTTGCAAGCGATTCATCTATGAATTCCTTTCTTATTGGACCAAGTCACATGCCCACCGGTCATATTAATTTTTGTGAGCACAACATCATCAATCACTTGGTTGAAGTTCTCCATAACAGACTAAGGCACCTGTTTCCCTCCTTTTTTTCTCACCAACCATTCTCACAATGTTGAAATCCTCGACCACCAGCCACGGGATCTGTTGTTGTGCTGCATGTCTAGTGCTCTCCCACAATGGGAGTCTATCTCTTACCAAATGTTCCCCATATACAACAAAGATAATACATGAGAAACCACGTTTGTTAAAGCAACTAATAGTGAAGCACTGCTCTGTTTCGGCTATGGGAGCCAAGCTCCAACATGATGGGTTCCATCCAATACAGATCCTACCCAATTCATATTGATTAAGGTTGGATAAGTAATTCCATCCAATAGGGAAAAGGGTGCTCACCCTCTCCTTCATGTTCCTTCTTATTTTCGTCTCCACACAGAAACAAAAATCAACTCCCAAATCATTGATGATTTCTTTGAACTTCTTTTGGCTTCGAGGAAGTGAGGGGCCCCTGACATTCCAAGTTAGGATGGACATAACTATCTGGTGAAGGACACTCTCCCTCATCCGGAGCGGATCTGGTTGCTGCTTCCTCCTCTGCCATTACCCGTGATGTTGTGTGTGTGTCGCGGGCTGAGGTTGGGCCCTGTGTCGCTGAATATCTCACCATCTTTAGTGCTATTGTTGTTCAGTGATGCAAAATGGTTGGCAATCTCAACAAGCTCACCACCTCCCTAGTTAAGCTTGTCCTCGGTAGTTGCTGGAGCCGGTGAGGCTTGTGAGCCCACCATAGACCAGGTAGTAGAGTCCATATGTCTGGCTTGTGAAACCAATCACCTCAGCATCTGAAGCCACATGGTCATTCCCCCTGGTGTTAGCCTCAGGGGTCTCCGCATCAGTTCTAGGGACGTCGCAGAATGACACAATGTTTGTGGGTGTGGGGATGACGTGTATTGGCACGAATATGGGAATGATGTGCAGTGGCACAGAGATCGTGGGGACACCTTGCACTGGCACACCCACCTCCAACACTCCTTTGGTCAAGTGGAGGCTAGGATCCTGCTGTCTTCCTTGCAGGACCACTTCGGTACCACCGACTTTGGAGACCGGTCTTCTGGATGGGAACCATCGTCTGCTTTTAGACCTACCTATCTTGAAGGAAGGGGTTGCGGTCAGAGGTGGTCGAGGCCCAGGGCAATCCCCATCGTTGTGTCAAAAAACAAGGCAAGAACCACAACGATCAGGAAGGGCCTCGTAAAGTACCTTGATTTCCCAAGCTTGACCATCGAGGAGCTCCACCATCACAACAGGTGGGGGTTTCTTCTCTGCCGAGATGTCAACGCAAAAGAAAGCACATCCTATCTTGGATCTCTGGGTCCTTTTGTCAAACACCTGTGGTGTTCTCACATCATGGACGATGATCTCCATGGCTCTAGGTGACCAGTGGGTGCTGATGTTAGGCAACGAAGCCCACATCGGGGCAGTTTTGAGAGCCATGCGATGGAGGTCAACTTCCGACGTCCCTCTCCTCACCATCACAAGCCGCTAGTCAAAGAACCACGGTCCCGCCTCAGTGGCCTTCTTCATGTCATTACTGGTCACAAATCAAACCAGTATGACTCCACTCACCAGGATCAAGGCTTCTAGGTCACCCCGAGGTCTCCACGTACACACCATCCAACATTGGATCTGCTCGATCACCAGTTTCTTGTTTCCCAGCACTTGGACTAAAATGGAGAAATGGTGGTAGTCATTCATGTCAGTGAGCACTAGCTCAGAGAAGCTTGTCCATGGTCTGTCATCCCAGACCTTGTAGAAGGCTTGTTGTGGATACCTCAATTCCAGAGCTGACTTGATAGTGGCCACTACTTGATCCTCGATCAAGGTACTAATCCAAGGTCTCCCCAAGGTAACATCCACATCTGGGGAGGACCATGGCACCACCTTTGGGTCGATAGGCCGTTGAGCCCCTCCAGAGGCAGGTAGATCGGTTGTTGTGGTAGTATGTGGAAAAGGGGTTGGGGTTGGGGTTGGGGTTGTGGTTGACATTAGGGTTAAGGATGCGGATGTGACTGTAGAGGTATTTGGGGGTGGAGATGTATTGGGGTTTTTCGGGAAAGTAGTTGGCACTATGCCATTACTGCAAGTAGAAGAGGTGGTTGGGATAGGTTCAGAGGTTGGATAAGCAGGGGTTGTAGGGGATTTTATGAGGGAACCACCCCACACGCCATGAAAATAGAGAGAGGAGCACAAACCTCAGTTCTAGAGATGGAGCAAAGGTTTCACTCTCTAGAATGGAGGACTCTCACTAAATTCTTATGGTTTTCCTTCTTACTAGAACACTTGCACTTTCTTTTGTTTCTGTTTTTCTTTTATTTCTCATTCCAATCGATGGTCCTATACTACAGTTCTATTTTGACTCTTTTGGTGCTTAAGAATCGATGGTCTTGGTGCTCTAGTGATGGCTTCAATCGAAGGTTTCTTTCACTTGACCAAATGATGGTTTTTCCTTGTGTTTTGCCTTGTTTCACCTCTTGTTGATGACAATCGATAAGAGTATTAAGTCTGACAATTGATGGTCCTTCTCGTCCATCAACCAATGGATGTTCTAACTCCAAAACTTGATGGTACAGTGACCTATGATCACCATATGATGGCTCTACTGACTCAACACTTGATGGTGCCAACCAATGGAGGTTCTTACTCCATCATCCAATGCTAGTCAGGTACACCATAACTAATGGTGGCCTTTGAGTCAACAAATAATGGTGCTTCTTATGCCTTCAACTGATGATTCTTTTTATGTTATCAAATGATGACTTGACTAGGTTAAGTTGGTGACTCTTCCTAGGTCACAACTGGATGGTTTCTCTAGATGATTGGTTCAATGTGTTTTCTTGTGTTCAATTGATGATTTTACTTTCTCAACATCTGATGGACTTGGGGTGATGCTCATGGCATGATGGTTTGGTTTTAGTGATGAAGAATTGATTGTGTTATGCCCATAAATTTTTAGTCTTACTTATGCCCTTGCATTAATATAATCTGATGGTTGAACTATGTGTTATGCATGGATCCATACTTGAGGATAGTATGTGATTGTATGGTAATAATTTACCCTATGCATCCATAATTTGATGGGAATGCCATGTGTTAATGTTTTTTTTGAGTTCTGATTTGTAGCTTCAATGTTCCTTAACATTAAACCTAACCTTAATGAAAATAGATGATGGACTTTAATCATTCTTATCTTCCTTGTATGATTTATATGATGCTGAAATATCCTCCCTAATGTTGTTGTAACCTTAATGTGTTAACTGGTTGTTGTCATAGTCTTACGGTTGATTCTTTCTTATGCTAAGCATGTGCACTATAAGTATGATGGTGGTCAATCACACCTAGCCTTATTTCATGTTATTATGGTGAAGAAATGATCTTAATAATGATATAATCCTTCTATGTTATCATGTGAACATCTTTTAGGTCTTTAATGCAATATCATGTTGATCTGATGTATCACATGTATGGTGATGGTTTGTTGAGCCTTGTTATAAGGTATGGAAATATAATTATGTTCTATATGGAAACATGTGATGGTCTTGATGACCATTGGGCATGGTTGTGTCATGATGGAGGTTTATTCCTCTCCATGATGTGACAAGGGTTGGAACCCATGAATAATGTGATAAGGAATTGTATCATGTAGTAATGTGTGATGACAAGTATAGTCTTATTAATAGAAAGTGAATAGTACTTTGTAATGTTGAAATGAGGATTTGTGTTTCATATGTCTTATATCTTTTGGAGTTGTTATACTTACATGCTTTCTAGAAATGAATTAGGGTTTGTATGTCATTTTGTTGATTCATCCTTAATTCATTCAACTGGTATTAACTAATCAAGTGAAACTCTTCTCATGCCATGTGCCATATAACCATCTTCAATCCTAGAACTTGTAGGATGGTGAAACAAGTATTTGAAAGGGAAACTCGGAGTGCATATTGTTGAATATGTGGGGATGCAAGAGATTGTGTGTCCATGACATCCACAATTCCAAGTTATGAAGGATGGTTGCGGTCATGCCTCAGATAGAGAACGGTTGGGGTCGTGTCTCAGATATTCGTTGTATGTGATGTGACTGAGGGTGTTGAGGTTGTACCACAGGTGATATGATTTTATAAACCCTAGTTTCTAGTGTCATAACTTGTACCACAGATGGACTAGGTGTTAGCATCTTGACTATATGTCATTGTTGGCAGCTTGATTGAAATGTCATAGCATTCGACCTATAGTGATTGGTAAGGATGAGATCTTAGGATTTTGGTCTTCTAGATCTTGTATGGAACTAATTTCATCTTTGTAGTGAACTTTTCAATTTTGGGTGGTACGACTCAAACTCCCCATAGCTTAACCATACAAAATAAGAGCTTCCAACTTGCTACAAACTCAGATAAGTATTTTAGTTTGATGTCTAATAAAACAAACCATCATGAAATGGACTTGGAAAAACTAAACATTGGTTGGATATTGTCATACTTAAAAAATTGTATATGCAATAAATTATGATTACTTTTATGTCAAATCATTCTTGATATAGAAATAGATTCCAATGTTACAAATTATGCCAATATATATTTAGGGTTTCACCACACACGACACAATCTAAAATATTATTTTAGTAAAATGAAAGTGTACTTAACAGTTACAATGTTAATCATCATACATAATATGGATGGTGTCTTTCAAAATACTTCCAAAATGTAGCATGCATGTTATAATCAAGGTTACCTATGTCTAAAATTTTTTTGTTTTTATTTCTATATCAAAATTTTGTTCATTATAGGTAGATCATATAGTTAAAATTCTAAGTCTTATCTGGTTAACATGATTAACATAAAAACCATTATATATGAGATGTATATATTATTATTATGCATATGAAATGGAATTTTAATTTAAATTATATAAGATCATTTATACCATTCCCCCTTAATATGGAGTCAATAGGATTTTATAAACCTAGAATGTAAGTTTGACCTAGAAACTTATATGACATCTACCATAATCAACATGACTTATTTTCAATTTTGTAAAAATGTGCGTATCGGAGTTAGATGTTGTTAATTTATTTGAAAATTGGTTGTAGTTATTGATCGATCATCCATTCAAATTTTAGATTGCAATTTCTTATAACCCATTTCAAATATTGGTATATCTTTGTTTTGTATGTTGTCGAATAACATGTACATTTAACTAATATTATAATACATGCACCAGAAATATCAAGTGGTTAAAGTGTAAGTAAAATGGCAGATCATATATATGTTTGGAATATCTAGAAAAGATACAAATGTTGGATTTGAATTTGTTTATTGACTATAAATTAAAAATTCATATATTTTTTGAAGTTCAAATCATTTAATCATATTTCGAATAGACAAAAATTGTTACGCGTACTCAATAACACACGTCTGTCATGACTTACAAGCACAAGATAAAACTTTCAGAGTTGACACAGAAATTTAGTCTATATGTTTTATTTGAGGTATGAAGTGAACAAACTAATAGGAATTTAATATTTCAAATTTTGATTGGATAATGTCATACTGATTCAAATTCTTGTTTGAACACAAATGATTAAATTTATAACATTTAGGTTTGGATTGTGAAATCCCAATATATATGTTTGGTGAACATGCATTTTTCAATATTTTTCAATTAAACATACAATATTGATTATTTTGCAATTAAAATTATTACTTGTTATGTATGACATGAGTGTTTTATCCTACAATCTTTTCAAAATGTAGCATGCTTGCTCTGGTTACCTATTTGAGAATCTAGTTCAACATTTATATCACATTGTTATACATTTAGATTTTAACAGGTCAAAAATATTAACATAAAAACCAAGAGTATAATAAATATGTGATGGATATATCGTAATATTTAACTTTTATATATTGTTTTTATTGAAAATATAGGATTTTATATTACATGAATTTCTAATTTAGTATACCACTTTAAATTAGGTCCTATGTATATGATGAGCATCGAATCGGACTAGCCTATTTTGTCCCATGACTCTCCGTATAACATATGAGCTATATCATTTATATTAGTGGAATGACCCTTGATTTTAGGCCTATATTTTTATTCAGACAAATCCAACATAAAGAGAACTAAAATTACATTGTTGGTATATGTATAATAAAATATTTTTCTTTTGTAACTTAATTGATTTATTATTGAGAAAATTACCCCGGGCATTGACACTTAATGACCCGCCCCAACAACAAAAACCACTAAGTCACGAGGAAACTAGTTTACTTTGGACTATTTAAGGTGCACCATGTGAGCTACACTTTGTTGAATATTCCCTAATAATTGAGTTAAACACATTTCATTTTGAAAATATATTTAGCAGTTCTCATTAGAGCATATGAATATAGTACCTCTATATACAATATCTCCTTAACTGTTAAGTAGGAAGACCCACTTTAATTCGTAACCACATCTGTTAGGTGGCCATATAGAAATTAAGATTTTATAATATTATTGTATCCATATTTTAGGGCTAATACCCGTCTATAGATCAACGATTTGGATAAGAATGGTATGAGCAATTTGACAAAAATTGGGCATGAAGTTGAATGGAACAGAAAAAATGGGCAGATGGATATGTTTTAATGTCGAGTATCCTAGGAGTGAAGATATGTATAACTTGATAAAGTTGGCTTGTCAAAACCATGCAGGGTGACATCTATAACACTAAACATGTCACCTTGTTTGATTTATTATATTATAAGACATTCTTAGAAATTACAACAACTTTCATTAAAGTTTGACATGGAAATAAAATGAAAAAGGAATATGTTTCACTTTAAGCCCGGTGAATGGATAAAACCAAATTTATTGAAGAATATGAATGTTACATGCCTAATCTAGTGTAGGAAACCAAACAGAGATGGATGTGACTTGTATTCATGTGAATTAGTACAACACCAGATGTGTATATATATATATATATATATATATATATATATATATATATATATATATATATATATATATATATATATATATATATATACAGAGAGAGAGAGAGAGAGTTACTAGGCAAGAAATTGACAAGGAAGAAAAAAATAAAAAAGATTTGAGGGTTAACTTTAGAGAGAAGACAAGCCATGGGAATGATCTAACAAACTTTGAAATTTAATGCATCTATTACTCTCTCACTCAAGGTCCTAAAGTAGTTTGAAACCAACCATTGGCATTGCTAACAAGGCATCTGCAATTTAGTCAGTCAAGATGATATACACATCCCCTCAACATTAAGCCATCTCCATTTTTGGCACATCAGTGTTCCATGTTGAACACATTCAATTTTTCACAATGTAGGATTTATATTACTTTCTCGATAATGTATGAGGACTAATGAAATTTAGGATATCAATTACTTTCTGACAAGCATTCTTCCTCATTTGGGGAAGCTCAGTCCAATAATTAATCTACAACTACTTTATGTGAGTTTTAAAAAGCAAAAGGTTCTAAGAATTGTAATGAGTGTGCCCATACATTTCTTTGTTGCATATTGACTCCTTATACACAAGCACACTCCATTTTTGGTTTTTGTAATTTGTGAATTTGAAAACATGCCAAAGAATAAATCTATAAACGGGACCTGAAACAATGGTCGAAAACTAATTGAATTTAAGGGCACACACAACCATATTGTAACATACCGAATCCTAGACATTTTATCTTTTGCCCTCTTTTCAATCTTTTCCTTTCATTTCTATCCTTCTAGGCCTTTCTATTTAATTTTTGGAGATTATAGCGGTTTTGTGAACATTTGTTCATTATTATTGCTAACGAAGGGTTTATGCACAAATACCACAGTAAATATTTTTAATAAGAGTCTAATATGAAAATTTACCACTCATGTGATATATTAATAGAATATAACTGTTCTAGATCATTCCTTGGCCTATGGAGCAAGGAAGAGAAAAAGTAATGAATATTAATGCTTTAAACATGTTAATGTGTTGTTGAATTATTCAATAAAAGGAAGACTAATTGGTTCAAGATTGTTTTTATTTGTTTTCCTTGGGTTTGGTTTGGCTTGGAGGCCAAGTTTCATAATTTTGGGATAATAATAATTATATCTCTTTTATTTGGAAAAGAAAATGTGAGTTTTACTCAAATATGAAATACAATATTGAATGACTCCAAAATTTGAAACTAATCTTGGATTTACGGTATACACCTTAAAAATAGCCTTTAGGTAAATTTTCATGTAATTTAGATAATCTTTAATATACATGTGAAATCATGAGAGAGAAAGCGTGTAGAACCTTCAAAATATTAAATAAATATACAAATAACTTCAATACGTAAAATTGATGGCAAATTTGTGGCCCTTAAAGTGACTTGTGGGTGAAGTTTCATAAAATTTGAAGAATCTTATAATTATTAATGAAGAGAAAAGAGAAAATAAGTTTGATTTATTTAACACATTAAAGTTCCCAAAAGAAAAATTTAATTGCATATTTGGATTCCTTATATCAAAAATAGGTCGGGTGTCAAATTCACTTAATTTGAGATATGTTTGCACCCTTAAAAGAGGAGAGAGAAAAAGGAAAATAAATATGTCCACACTTTAGTCGGAATTATAGTCACATTAGATAATACATGTCAAACGACTTCTTTTTATTTTGATTTTTGCATGAAACGAGGATCGTCGGATGGCTGATGGGATGGATCCTGATCATCTTCTTCCTTGGTCCAAATAAGGAAATAGGTGTCAGCTATACACGATCTTTGAATCCAAATTTCTTACTCCTCAGTCCATCTTTCTTCAAGATTTTTCTCGCCATCGATTCCTGGAGAAGTTCAGCATCCAAAGAGCCCTTACTTGTGTGGTCTCATGATGTATTAAGGAAACACCCAAAACCTTTGGATTCAAGCCTTGCGACTACCCCCTCTTCCATGTTTCATGTACCCTCACCTATAAATACTTGCAATCCAATATCCGCAAGGACCCATGCTATCCTCCCCTCATGTCAATTGCTACCAAAATCACGCAAGCCATCACTGACGAGGAGTTTTTCCCTGGACCTTGAGGCAGACCTTCCTCCCTCCTCCATTTATCTTCGACCAAATTGACATTTTTGGTAAGTTCTTCACATCTTGTTCTTCATTTTATTAGCTTCGGTGCTTCGATTGATGCTTCATTGTGATTTTGCCCAAAATCATGAGGGGCAACAACTTCTCACCCTCACGGCCATGGTGCGCGGAGGCGAGGAGGGGGACAACCCCTGTTCTTTTCCCTAAACTACCGTCTCTTTTCTCTTTTCTTTAGTTTTCTCACCAAGGGAAGTTTTGTAATCTGACCGTATTGTTCTTTGTTTTGGGATGAGTCAGTGAAACCTTTAACCAGTGACTTGGCCTCAGCCGATTGGACCAAGTCAGGTGGGGTGTAGTTCACTCTCTCATCACCTTTCTTGTTTATATTTGATGACGTGTCAACCTATGGTTGGTCAATATTCCAAAAATCGTATCTTTTTCTTTGAATAAAATAAAATATGTTTTAGAATCAGAAAAATGACAGCTTTCAAATAAAAATGTTTTTGAGATGGTTTTGAGTTTTGACGAGATGTGTTTGCTAAAAATGTTTTTAATACTTAAAAATCATTAAAAAATACACTTTAATCTTCATCAATCCAAAACATACAAAATTAAATGTTTTCTTAATCTGGAGAACCTAACTAGATCAATGGTGACAATTTTAGTCTAAATCAGAGTTTTGTTAAAAAGTCTAGAATATAGGTTTCTTTACATTAATGCATTAACATTCTATAATACATGATTATACATTGAAAATAGGAAAGTGGATCTTGGATCATCTAAAAGTGGTGAAAGTTTATAATTGAAACCAGTATGAGAGCTATGTGCTTTCCTTACGCCATAAGATGGGAAAATTGTGATCCCAACTGTAAATTCCTTATGAGGCATTGAGTGAACCCTAATTCTCCTATTATTGTTACCATTGCTATATTTTCCTCAAAATCAGTTTTGTTATTTATTTCTTGGGTCTTGGAACCCCACTTCCATGTTCCAATTATATGATGATTTATCGTTTACTATTTGTTGAGCATGATGGTTTATTTGGCTACTTATCTATAGTAGTGGTACTTATGTACAACCACCCATAGTTTAGGGCATGTGTTATTTTGCCCCAGGGAATGTGTTATTTTTCCCTAAATATAAAATATTTAATAGGTTACTGGGAATGTGATTACTCTCCCCTCATCTATTTGGCTGAGGTCTGGTAGATGTCTCAACACTATTTAGTTAATGTATTCCAATTAATATCATGCTACTTCTTATTATTTATTTGTCAAGGATAGAATCTTTTGTTTATGCCACATTATCTTGGCCCTCTCATATTATGATGAATCTATAACCTTAAGTTTCATTATTCTTTTATCTTGTTTTGTGTTCATTACCTGTGACACATACCTTTTTTTCCTTTCCCTTTTGCTGGGTTTTTCCCAACCATCCAGGTTAGGACAAGGTGATAGATTAAACAAGGAGAACATAGCTTTTGGCATGGACCTTGCAGTAGGAGATGTTATTTTGGAGATAATATTTGAAGTAGTCTAAACTTCCCTCTATCTAGATCCTAATTGTTGAATCTTAATTTAAACACAAATGTGAGAATGAAGTATTTTGATGTGAAATTGAATATAGTCAGAAATTTTATTCCGCTGCTTCACTATTAGTATTTTGTATATCATTATAATAAATTTGAAAAAGTTATACCTATTCCATCATACCTTTGAGTGTGTTTGGAGTGGATGTTAATTCTTCAAATTTTCAATAAAGGGGTCATTTCACTCTTTTACATATATGTCGAACTTAAAACATGTCTTCATTGAGAAATAGGTATCTCAGCTTTAGGGCATTTTATCCCATCCCTCGATGTGTGAATTTTATAGAAATATAGTGTGAATTTTTCAATGGATATATGGACACCACAATTCTAGACGTGTCACATAATCAATCGTGTCCTTGCTACACATCCCGGTCCTGGAGTCCCTTAATGGTAGTTTGACGTTAACTTGTACTAGCTACACGATATTTGTTGGACGACTTGTTAATTCTTCAAAACAAATTTAGATAGAACAAATGGAGACAACAAAAGTAGTGATGGTGTGGGTGTGGCATATTAAGGGAAATGACCATGTCTTCGTTGTGTTAAATTACACAATTTAGTCGTAACATATCAGATCTTGGACCCTACCCTGGAAGTTTGATCTCTAAAGAACAACCAATCAAGGTTGATGAGAGATCTAGATGAGGTTTAGTATAATAATAATGAGTTAATGTATGAATGTATCATGTAAATGTAATCTGCTATGTCACATAATTCAATTGGAGGTAATAAGTAGATAAGGAACCTCATTGGATGAATAATATAGATAATGGGCCATATGAAATATCTCATAAAACGAAATTTCAAAAGTAAAATTTGAGTTAAAAATCATGTTCCTTGGGTCCAATTACCTTGGGAGTCAAGTTTCACATTATTGATATAATAATAATTTATTTAATTCTTTTTGTAAAGAGAAGATTTAAGTTTTCCTCCAAAATATTAAATAAAATTATAAATGACACCAAAAGAGGAAAACAATCTTAGATTTGTAATCTACATAATAAGTATAGCCTTTGGGTGAATTTTCACCCAATTTCGAAGTTGTTTGGTTAAAAGATGAAATTAAGAGAGAGAAAGTGTGTAGTACCTTCAAAATATTAAATAAAAGCACAAACAACTCCAACTTGTAAAATTGATGGCCAATTCATGTCCAACATGTTAAATATAATTTATGGGTGAAGTTTCATAAAATTTGGGGTATCTTAAATTCATTAATGCATGAGGAAAGAGAAAATAGGATTTGATTTATTTAACAAATTAAAAGTTCTCAAAAAGAAAATCTAACTACATAATTGAAATCTACTTGCCTTAATTGGTCTCTGTGTAAAATTTCAATTAATTTAGGAATCGTTTGCACCCTCAAAAGAGGAGAGAAAATAGGAATGAAATTAAAGTATCACTTTATTTACATTCAACTACGACTATGGTTTCTGTATATATATGTGTCACGCAGGTTTCTTTTAGTTTCCCATCACATGCCTTCTCTGGGCCGTTGGATTTTTGATCATATGAATGTTGTTTGTCTCCTTCCTTCCAACTTTCTTGTCTTGATTGCGACACTAGCACCAGGTTTCCAGATCTTTCTAAGGTGATATCACCCTCTATGCTTGGTATTTTTACAAACTTTCTTCACCATCAGCTTCCTGGAAGGATCCCACTCAATATAACCTATATCAATGAGTGGTTTTGTTGTTTCTTCTCTAGTTGGATAGGTGCCACCTAACTCTCCCTAATCTTCCCTTGTTTCTCCCCTGCTCCTTCCTTCTTTTCCTTCCCCTCACCTTTCTATGTCTTCAGACTCTGTGTTGACAACTCTGTCACCTTCGACTGGGTAGCATCAACTTAATTTCATCTCTAGCTACTCAATGTTTGCTCGAGATCACCATCCTCTCTGCCAGTTTCTTCTTCGAGGCTACTTGAGGGACCCATGCACATCTTGGCTCCTCAAAGGTTCTTCTAATCCTTCAGTTTTCTTCCAAAGGACCTTGTAAATCCTTTTGCCGTCCTAGATTTTGTTTGAGGAGGTACATCCTACTTTCCCCTATTTTCATGTTCTTCATGTTGCGGCTTCTGTTATTGAGTGGGTTTCATGTCATTTTGATCTTGTAAGGGGTTCAAGTTTTGGTTTTGGCACCAAAAAGCATCACAAACTCGACCGACTATTTCCCAGATTGTGATTTGGAACAAGGCTCCCGAACCTGCTCGCCGACCATGGTTCCAAGAGACGGCCG
Organism: Alisma plantago-aquatica; assembly: GCA_963693085.1. Classification (NCBI taxonomy): domain Eukaryota; kingdom Viridiplantae; phylum Streptophyta; class Magnoliopsida; order Alismatales; family Alismataceae; genus Alisma; species Alisma plantago-aquatica. The sequence goes on along the minus strand of OY856410.1, from coordinate 1,316,634,135 downwards.
TGCCATGAGAGGTTGAGAGAGAGACAATTGGGTTCATCTTTTCCCGAATCTACCCACCTTTTTCCTATAATTTTGTTTTTTTGCTATAGGAGCAATTTAGTCTTTTCACTTGTCTCATTTTTTTTCTTTTTCACACTAAGTAGCTTGCCAGCTTATTGGTGGGGCCAACTAAGTTGGCAACCTGTGATTGGGCCAACTCAGTACATGCACCCTCTCTCTCTCTCTCTCTCTTCCTCTCCCAAAGCTTTTTCTGACATGAATTTATATAATTGGTTTAGTTTTGATAAACTAATTCACTAATAATAAAAAGGTGAATTTTAGGGTTTTGAATAATTAATGGAAACCTAACCCTAATTCTACATATATGCATCATAGGTTCTATGGAGGCCTAGGCTTGGACCTAGAAGTAAATCTGGACTTTGAACTCTGAAGTAACTCCATATAGAGAAATTCACCTATATTATTCTTTCTCTTGGTCATATGGACAATAGACAATACACATTGCTCTTATCTTTTGATATCATGGTTCTTGTGAACTATCTTGTTTGTGGTAATCTTGGATATTCTTTTGACTCTGATATTGTGCCTTGGTGGATGTTTGAAATTTTGAGGATATGTGCCTACTTTGAGGTGGATGATTATTCCATGATATGTGATATCTTATGCCCTATTGCATGTGGATCTATGTGTTGTCCATTGTGTGATGACAACATTGTACAATCTGACTATACTTTTTACTTGTCTCTACATTTTACATGTTATGTGATTCAGTAACACTAGAGTAGTGTAGTTTCTTTGGTCTTTGGGCATGTGTCCCTATTTTTGGGATGGATGTGGTGGTGCCCCATACCCAAGTTTTAAGGATGTGAATCCTTGGATCAACATTTATATATTGGGAGTTTGGCAGTGCGTCATATTCTATCAGGTTTCAAGGATGTGAAGCCTTAGCCACCTTTGTCTTTATATAGCTATATGACTATATTTATCTCACATGCATGCAGTTTGATGACGGTGGAGTGTGTTCCCTACTTTCTTTATATGTGCTAGTATGGAACAATTTATTTGTTTGGTTATGGCAAGTGTCTCTTTTATTGTTGTTCTTTCCTTTTATTCCCTGTTTGGGTAGTCCTTGTCTTTTCTATGGGAAGCCTTTTATATTTGTTGTCCTTAATTTCATAATATTGCTCAATTTTCTTTTTAGTATGCACATAGCACCCATTGTTGATGTCTTATATTTTTGTCTTCTTACTGGGGTATGCTACCCACCCTAGGTGAAGGATATGGAGGACATGGCTTAAAGTTATAGACTTAGCTTATGGAGTGTAAAGGTTAGAGAAAAAGTTTCTATGGTTTAGAAATCCCTCTATCTTGTATCCTTATGTTGTATTTTACATGTAAACCCTTTGTGGGAGACTATGATGTTCTATTGTAACCTTATGAGAAATTGAATATAGGCAATGTTTTTATTCTGCTTCTACAATTTGGTTGTTTTGAATACCAATAATAAGATTTGGAAATTTTACACTCACTACAACATATCGTTTGGGTGTGTTTGGACTGGAGGTGTTATTGTTCAAATTTTTAGTTGGGAGTGGATTCGCTCTAGGTCCCACTCCTTACAACATGGTATCAGAGCCCATGGTAGTCGAAATATGACTATTTCAATTTTGTCTCCCTAAATAGAACCCTTAACTTTTCTAAGTTACCTCTAGGTGAGATGTTTACACTAGAATTGGTCTATGTTAAATATGTAATGAGGTTTTAGGAGATCTTACCCTATCATATAGATATATTATAATTTGTGTCTCATAATGCTATGGGGTTTTTCTTGAGGATGAAATTAGGTTAAGAAGGTAATTGGATGAAGAATTCTTGTTATGGATATATTGTGACTAGGTTTTTGCATTCAATTTTGGCCAACTTGTTGGTTTTACTTCGCAATGTTTCTTATCGACAAAAAAATATATTTCCAATTACACTACTATATGTACAAAATTTTCTATGATTTTCTCAATGATTTCTAGAACAAAGTCACAATAAAGAGATATGTGAAGTTTTGTAGAGAGACCCTAGAATTAGTCAGAATAGAATCTTAATCCTAGTTTTGAAGAAGTGACTATGAATATGTGATATAATGTTAAGGTGTAGTGTACCTACCCTTTGTACCTTATGGATTTTTGGATGTTAGGGTTGATAGGTTAGAGACATGAGGACCTAAAACACAACCCTAGATGGTTCTGACTTTTAGTTGGTTACATGAATAACATAAATCTCGAAAACATTAACAACTAAAAGATATGTGGGTAACCCTAAATGTTGATTAGTTTGACTTATTAGGTTGAACCTTAAAAGTGGTGGAGAATATTTAGTTATTGATGTTTGGATCAATAGATTTCGAGGATGAAATCCTTTTAAGGGGTGGACTGCTATAGAATACCAGGTCTTGGATCCTACCCTAGAAGTTTGATCTCTTAAGCTTAGCCAATCGAGGTTGAGGATAGATCTAGATGAGTTTTAGTATAACCATAATGAGTTAATGCATGAATGTATTACCTAAATGTAATCTAATATGTCATACAAATCAATTGGAGGTAATAAGTAGATAAGGAACCTAATTGGATGAATAATAAAGATAATGGGCCACTAATGGGCCATATGACATATCTCAAAAGGAAATTCAGAAGCAAAATCTAAGAAAAAAATTGTGTTGTCCCAATTACCTTGGGAGTCAACTTTCACATTATTCACAAAACAATAATTATATAATTCTTTTTAGAAAGAGAAGATCTAAGTTTTCCCCAAAATACCAAATAAAATATTCAATGACTCCAAAATTGGAAAATAATCTTAGATTTGTATTCTACATAATAAATATAACATGTGGTTGAATTTTCACCCAATTTGTAAGATGTTCGGTTAAAAGATGAAATTAGGAGAGAGAAAGTGTGTAGAACCTTCAAAATATTAAATAAAGGAACAAACAACTCCAACATGTAAAATTGATGGAAAATTTGTATCCAACACATTAAATATGACTTATTAGTGAAGTTTCATAAAATTTGGAGAATCTTAAAGTCATTACTACATGAGGAAAGAGAAAATAGGATTTGATCTATTTAACACATTAAAAGTTCTCAAAGGAATGAAATTAATGTATCACTTTATTTAAATTCAAATCCGACTATGGTTTCCCAATATATATGTGTCACATGGGTCTGTTTTGATTTCCAATCATAGTCCTTCTCCGGGCCATTGGATTTTTGATTGTAAGACTGTTGTTTGTCTCCTTCCTCCCGACTTTCTTGTCTTGATCGCTATAGTAGCTCCTGATTCCCAGATCTTTCTCCGGTGATATCTCCCTCTGTGCACGGTATTTTTACAAACTTTCTTTACCATCAGTTTCCTGGAATGATCCTTCACAATATAACCTATATAAATGAGTGGTTTTGTTGCATATTCTCTAGTTGTTTAGGCGCCACCCAACTCTCCATGTTCTTCCCCTATTTTTCCCCTTCTGCTTTGTTCTTTTCCTTCCCCTCGCCTCTCTATGCGTTCAGACTCTGTGTTGACAACTCATTCACCTTCGAGTGGGTAGCAACAACTTTATTTCATCTCTAGCTGCCTGATGTTTGCTTGATATCACCATCCTCTCTATCACTTTCGGCTTTGACGCTACCTGGGGGACCCTGGCACATCCTCTCTCCTAGAAGGGTCTTCTAATCCTTTAGTTTGCTGTCAAAGGACTGTGTAAATCAGTTTGCCATCCTTGATGTCATTTGAGGAGGTACATCCTGATTTCCCGTCTTTTCATGTTCTTTGTGTTGCAGATTCTATTATCGAGTGGGCTTCGTGTCATTTTGATCTTGTAAGGGGTTCGAGTTTTGGTTTTAGCACCAAATAAGCATCAAGAACTCGACCGACTATTTCCCAGATCGCGATTTGGAGCAAGGCTCTGAACCTGCTCGGCGGCCGTGGTTCGAGGAGATGTCTGTTCCATGAGAGGTTGGGGGAGAGACAATCGACTTCATCTTTTTCTTACTCTTCCCTCCTTTTTCCTCAAATTTTGTTTTTCTACTATAGGGGCAGTTTAGTCTTTTCACTTTTCTCATTTTTTTAATTTTTTTGCATTGAGCAGCTTGCTAGCTTGTTGGTGGTTCCAGGTATGTTGGCCTCCTGTGATTGGGTCAACTCAGTGTGGGTGCCCTCCCTATTTCTCTCTCTTCCTCTCTCAATGATTTTACTGACATGGATTTATCTGATTGGTTGGTTTTTTAAAATTCATTACTAATTATATCTAGCTCAAAAAAATATAATAAAATATGTTTTGAAATAAGAAAAATAAGGGCTATCTAGTGGTACCAATTTTTTTGTTCGAATCTGATCTTAAAAATATGTGATTTTAATGAGTATACCTAAATAAGCTAATAATTTTTAAATTCGTAACTAATAATTTATAAGTCCGAAAAATATAATAAAATATGTTTTGGACTAAGAAAAAGGTGACTAAAACATGGTGTAGTTTTGATCACCTAATTCACTAATAATAAAAAGGTGATTTTTTGGGTTTGGAATAATTAATGGAAACCTAACCCTAATTCCACATATATGCATCATAGGTTCTATGAAGGCCTAGGCTCAGACCTAGAAGTAACTTCAGACTTGGAACTCTAAAGTTGAGGTATGTTGTATCCCCTATTACTCCATATTGAGCAGTTCACCTATATTATTATTTCTCTTGGTCCTATGGACAATAGCATGTCCACATTGCTCTTATCTTTTGATAGCATGGTTCTTGTGAACTATCTTGTTTGTGGTAATCTTGAATATTCTTTTAACACTTATATTGTGCCTTGGTTCATGTTTGGACCTTTGATGATATGTACCCACTTTGAGGTGGATGATTATTTGGTGATATGTGATATCTTGTACCCACTTGCATGTGTATGTATGTGTTGTCTATTATGTGATGGCAACATTGTATAATGACTATACTTTTTACTTTGCTCTGCATTTTACATTCTATGTGATTTAGTAGCACTAGAGTAGTGTAATTTCATTGGTTTTTGGGCATGTGCCCCTATTTTTAGGATGGAGGTGGTGGTACCCCATACCAGAGTTTCAAGGATGTGAAGCCTTGGCTCAACTTTTATATATTGGGTGTTTCGCAGTGTGTCATTCTCTATCATATTTCAAGGATGTGAAGCCTTGGCCTCCTTTGTCTTTATATTGTTCTATGGCTATATTTATCTCACATGCATGAAAGTTGATGACGGTGGGGTGTGTTCCCTACTTTCTTTATATGTGCTAGTATGGCACAATTTATTTGTTTGGTTATGGAAAGTATCTCGTTTATTGTTGTTCTTTCCTTTTATGCCTTGTTTGGGTAGTCCTTGTATTTTTTATGAGAAGCCTTTTATATTTGCTGTCCTTAATTTCATAATATTGCTCAATTTTGTTTTTAGTATACACATACCAGCCTTTGTTGATGTCTTCTATTTTCCTCTTCTTGTTGGGTTATGCTTCCAACCCTAGGTGAAGGATATGGCAGACATGGCTTAAAGTTATGGACTTAGCTTAAGGGGTTTAAAGCTTGGAGAAAAAAGTTTCTATGGTTTAAACTTCCCTCTATCTTGGATCCTTATGTTGTATCTTTCATGTAAACCCTTTGTGGGAGACTATGATGTTCTGTTGTAACCGTATGAGAAATTGAATACAGTCAATGTTTTTATTCCACTGCTACACTTTGGTTGTTTTGAATTTCATTAACAAGATTTGAACATTTTACACCCACTCCAACATATCTTTTGGGTGTGTTTTGACTGGAGGTTTTATTGTTCACATTTTTAGTAGGGAGTGGATCCCCTCTGGGTTCCACTCCTTACCTTAGTCATGGGAGATCAACAACATATCTATAGATATATTCAACATTACCAAAAACAAGTTGGAGTTGTGCCACCAAACTGAAAGAGACGTCTACCAGTCTAAGGTATGTAAAACAAAGAAAACACAGTATATAGATGTATTGGGTTGCAATTTAATTCAATAATTTCCTTTATTTAGTGCTCTACAAAGAAAACTATATTAATTTAAAATTACATTGGTATGAAAAGAAAATTTAAATCAGATGTTATAATTTTAAATTGACTTATAGACAACATGTGCTAAGAATGTAGACTGCAATTGAGCCAAAATATAAAGATAAATAAAAAAGTGTCATTTTATTTTTATATTTTTCATTTAGTATTTGCATTCACATGCACATTTAATGATCATATTGTTGAAGAATAAAGGCCTTTCAAGGAAACTTCTTTGTCATTTAGATAAAAAGACTCATTTTCCAAATGATTCTATTTTTATCAATGTTATTAGAAGGATTAGAAGGAAGAAAAATAAATTGCTAATTAGAGAAGTATGAAATAATCAAAAAACTTATTTCTTGTTAACATATAACATGTTGCTTTATTATATATCAATAATGCATTATAAAAATTACAATAAGTGTGTGGTGGAATTGAGTTAAAAGTTGTCAAGAAAATGTTATCTTCAATGAAACACTTTTCAGAATATCTACTAAGAAAATTTTCACTCTACAATATCTAATGTTGAAAATACATTATTATGGATCTAGAAAATACACTAAAGGCGAGACCTCAATTGACTTTTCTATTCTCTATTAAATATATCGTGTGTTGCTTAATTGAAGCCATTTAGGCATGTCCAATTTAGACTAAATGGAAATTATTGATATTTCTTCATGAAACAAATCTAGTATGGCTTAACCATACCAAATAAAATCTTCCAAGTTGCTACAAACTCAGATAAATATTTTAGTTTGATGTATAATATAACAAACCAACATGATCTACTAAGAAAATTTTCACTCCACAATATCTAATGTTGAAAATAGATTTCAATGGATCTAGAAAATACACAAAAGGTGAGACCTCTATTGACTTTTCTATTATCTATTAAATAGTTCATGTGTGGCTTAATTGAAGCCGTTTAGGTATGTCCAATTTAGACTCAATGTAAAATCTTGATATTTCTTCATGAAACAAATCTAGTATGGCTTAACCATACAAAATAAAATCTTACAAGTTGCTACATACTTAGATAAATATTTTAGTTTGATGTCTAATATAACGAACCAACATGATCAGGACTTGGAAAAACTGTACTTTGGTTGGATATTGTCAAACATAACAAATTGTATGTGTAATAAGTTATGATTAATTTCATGTCAAATCAGTCTTGATATGGAAATAGATTCTAATAATACATCTTATGTCAATATATATATAATATTATATATATATATATATATATATATATATTAGGATTGCATCACGTACAACACAATCTTAAATATTATTTTAGTAAAATGAAAGATTACTTAACTATTACAATGTTATTCACCACACATAATATGGGGGGTTTCTTTTAAACTACTTCCAATATGTAGCTTGCATGCTATAGTCAAGATTACCTATATTTTAAAAATTGTTCTTTTTTATTCTATATCAAAATTTTGTTCGTTATACGTAGAGCATATAGTTAATACTCTAAGTTTTAGCTGGTCAACACAACTAACATAAAAACCATTACATATGATATGGATATATTATTATTATGCATTAATTATGTATTAAATGGAATTTTAATTGAAATAATATAAGATCGTTTTTATCATTCTCCACTTATTATGACCACAATAGGATATTTTAAACATAGAATGTAAGTTTGACCTTGCAACTTATATGACATCTACCGTAATAAACATGACTTCTTTTTAATCTATAAAAATGGGCATATCAGAGTTAGATGTTGTTCATTTACTTTAAATTTAGTTGTAGATATCGATCGATCATCCATGCAAATTTTAGATTGCAATTTCTTCTAACTGATTTCAAATATTTTTTATAACTTTGTTTTGCATGTTATTGAATAACATGTAAAAATAACTATTGTAAAAATACACACACGTACCAAAAATATCTATTGGTTGAAGAGTAAATAAAATCACATATCATATATATATTTGGATTATCTAGAAAAGACCCAAATATTGGATTTAAAGTTTATTTATTGGTTATATATTAAAACTTCATTTTTTAAGCTCCAATAATTTAATTAAATATGGACTTGACTGAAACTCTAAATTGTTCTTGATAACACACATCTGTCATGACTTACAAGAACAAGATTAAACTTTCATAATTTCCATACAAATTTAGTGTAGATGTTTTATTTGAGGTCTGGAATAAACAATCCAAATAGTATATGAAAATTTTAATTTTTGATTGGATAATGTCATTCTGGTTCAAATTCATGTTTGAAAACAAAATTTTAAATTTATAACATTTAGGTTTGGATTGCAAAATCCCAACATAAATGTTTGGTGAACATATATTTTTAAATTTTTTCAATATAACATACCATATTGAGCATTTGGCAGTTAAAAATATTACTTGTTGTGTAGGATATGAGTGGTTTATCCTACAATCTTTTGAAAATATAGCATGCTTGCTCTGGTTGCCTATTTGAGAATTTAGCGCAACATTTATATCATGAAGTTATACATTTTGATTTTAACAGGACAAAAATATTAACCTAAAAACCACAAGTTTGATGAATATGTGATGGATATATCATTAATATATAAATTTTATATATTATTCATAATGAAAATATAGGATTTTATATAACATGTAGTTCAATTTCAGTATAGCACTTTAAATCAAGTCTGATATATATGAAAAAAACATGATCTATGAAAGCTAGAGCGTGATTTTGAGCTACATAGTTGAGAATTATCTATTACAGTTTATTCTTAGCCATATAATCAAATGTGAAGCCTATTTTATAACACATTAGACCAACTACCCCGTGATGAAGCAATATGTTTTAGACCAAAATATGAGAAAATAACATAGTGACATAAGTATTTAAAAAAGATTGGATGGCTTTTTATAAAATGTTTGCTAGAGTTACTTTGAAATAATACATTCCTCTCTAGATCAATATCAAATCAGGCTAGCCTGTTTCATCCCATGACTGTCCATATAACCTAAGAGCTATGTGTTGCCTGGCCCTTAATTTTAGACCTATATTTTTATTTGGACTAATCCAACATAAGGTGAACTAAAAGTTACACTATTGGTATATGTATAGTAAAATATTTAACTTCTGTAATTTAATTTCTTACTATTTTTTATTATCGAGAAAATTGCCACGTGCATGGTTACTTAATGACCCACCCCAAAAATAGAAACCACCAAGTCACAAGGAATCCATTTTACTTTGGACTATTCAAGGTCCACCACGTATGCTACTCTTTCGTGACTTCCTGAACAATTATAAAAAATATCATTTTGCAATAAATTTAGTAGTTCTTATTAGAACATTTGAATATAGTGCCTCTTTACATAATATCTCCTCAAATGTTAAGTAGGAAGATCAATTCTAATTCACAATCACATATGTTAGCTGGCCATATAGATATTAAGATTTTTTAGTAGTACTGCATCCATATTTTAGGACTCTACCCATCTAGAGATCGATGATTTGTATAAGAATGGACTCAGCAGCTCGAAAAAAACTAGGCATGAAGTTGAATGGAATAGAAAAATAGGCACATGGATAAGTTTTAATGTCAAGTATCCTAAGAGTGATGTTAGGTTAAACTTGATAACGTTGACTTGTCAAAATCAGGCAGGGTGACAACTGGAAAACTAGACATGTCACCTTTTCTGATATATAGGGTTATAAGACATGCTTAGAAAATTGTAGCAATTTTCATTAACATTTGACTTTGAAATGAAATTAAAAAGGAATATGTTGCACTTTAAGGCCGGGGAATGGATAAAACCAAATTGGTTAAAGAATATGAAGTTTGCAAGCCTAATCTAGTGTAGAAAACCATACAGAGCTTGTTGTGACTTGTGTTCATTTGAATTGGTGTAGTGGGTGATGTAGAAGCAAAACATGCAGAGCTTGTTGTGACTTGTGTTCATTTGAATTGGTGTAGTGGGAATGGATTTGAGAAAGGGAGATGATGTGCTCATTCTAAGAGGAGTTGAGAGGGAGAGTTGGGTTGAGACTTGAGAGGTTGTGGAGTGAGTACATAGAGAGTAGGAGGAACCTATAGAGTCGTTGCAAAGAGTATTGTGATAACATCATGTAGTAAAATAAGGCTATTTAAAATGAAATCATATACCTACTACATTCAAATTAAAATGACAATATATACAATCAAATCACCTACAATGTAGCTATTGGGATTATTATGGAATTATAAAAATCAAAATGGGCTGTAGAAGTAATATTACCTCCACGTCAGCAGAATTGAGGGACGACCAACATGTATGGTATAATGTAGTTGTAGCTAGATATTCTCTCTTTGATCACTTCTCTTGGGACCAAGACTGAAAAGACGACGTAAGTGCATTTAAAATAGGAAATGAAAGAAGACATTCATAAGATAAAAATGAAAATCTCAAGTAAATATAAGCACCAAAATCCTAGCTAGTAGCTAAGGTAGGATGGTGGCCACAGACAAATTTTTAGAGAGGGTATTCATATATATAGACTTACTAGGCAAGAGATTGATAAGAAAAAAAGTTATAATAATTTTGAGGGTTAACTTAAGAAAGAAGCCAAGCCATGGGTGTGACGTAACGAATGATGAATTTTAAGGCATCTATTATTCTCTCACTAAAGGCCCTAAACTAGTGTGGAACCAATAGTTGGCATTTCTAACATGAAATTTTCAATTTGGGAAGTCAAGAGCATATACACAACCCCTCAACATCCAGTCATGTTCAATTTTGGCACATCGGTGTTGCATGCTGGATACATCCACTTTTACACAATGCAACATTTATATAAAACTTTCTCATTAATGTATGAGGTCTAATGAAATTTAGGGTATCTATAATGTTTTCACCAAAATTTTGTCTCATTCAGAGAAACCCAGTCCAATAGTTAATCTAAAGTTTCTTTATGTGAGGTTTAAAAAGGAAAAGGGTCCAAAAAAATTTAAGAGTCATGCCCATGCATTTGTTTGTTGTATATTTACTCCTTATATACAAGCACGCTCCATTTTAGGTTTTGGTAGTCTGTGAATTCGAAGACATCCCAAAGAATAAATTTGTAAATGGGAACTAAAACCATGGTAGATAAGCGTTCTCATTTAAGGACACACGCAATCATATGAAAAAGTTGAAATGTGTCTTCATTCAGATATAAAAATCTCTTCTTTAGGGCCTTTTGCTCGCAACTCTCAATGTGTGAATTTAACCAGAAAAGAGTGTTGATTTTCCAATGGATGGACGAACACAACAATTCTAGATGTGTCACATAATCAATCGTGTCCTAGCTAAACATCTCGGTCTAGGTGCGTCTTAATCTTTTCTTGACGTTAACTTGTACTAGCTACACGACATATACTGGCTGACTTCATAATTATTCAATACAAATTTAGATAGCACAAATGAAGACAACCAACGCAGTGATGTTACAGGTGTGGCAAACTAAGGGAAATGACCTTGTATTCCTTGCGTTAAATTACATAGTTTAGTCATGGGAAATCAACAACAGATTTATAGATATATTCATCATCGTCAAAGACAAATTGGAGTTGTGCCACCAAACTAAAAGAGACAACTACCAATCTAAGGCATGTAAAATAAAGAAAACCTAGTATATAGATGAATTGGGTTTTAATTTAATTCTACAGTTGCATTTATTTAATCATCTACAAAGAAAACTGTAATAATTTAAAACTAAACCAGGATGAAAAGAAAATTTAAATCTGACATTATAAATTTAAATTGACTTCTAGACAACACGTCCTAAGCATGTGGAGTGCAATCGAGCCGAAATATTAAGATATATACAAATGTGTAATTTTATTTTTATATTTTTATTTATCATTTGCATTCACATGCACATTTAATTATCATATTGTTGAAAAATAAATGCCTTTCATGGAAACTTCTCTGTTATTTAGATAATGAGACTCATTTTCCAAAGGATTCTATTTTGCCAATGTCATTAGAAGGCCGAAAAAATACATTGCTCATAAATTTATTTTACAAGTTACATCATTTCGATCACTTTACAATATTTGTTTTTGTGATTTTACTTTAATACATTTTGATCTCTAGTATCCCATTTATATAGTTTTATTTAGCACTCTATATGATGTGAAATATAAATAGTTCTAACATATTATAATTTTTCTTTAACATTACAACATATACATCCTCTTTCATATTTTAGTTTTCCATGTAGTGAAGCTTATTGTTCCAAAAAGCAAAATGCAATCCATTTTATTTGTTCGAAATTCTTCTTCTTTTATAGATTACATTTCATTCACCTATGATACTATATTTGTTTGTATTTTGTATTAAAATAAATTTTGATTCATAGATGTTACAACCTTCCCAAAAAGGAGAGAAGAAACAGAGTTATTTGAGAAGCAAAGTTTCCATTACATTTTGTGTGAAAAACAAGGAAAAAGGATATAGTTCACTGAATCCACAATGTCAATATAAGTGATTATCCATGATGGAAAAAACATCAAAGAAACTAGATATCATATTTGAAAATGTAGTTACAAGTGGGGAAGGATTAGCACCCTCATTTTGCTTGGTTAATCGATATCAAGACACTATGGTGTTGCATAAATTGAGAGATTTAGGATGGTTATATTTATAAAAAAATAAACTCCACCTATGTTTTCATATTTTGTGCAAAAGTAGCCAGTCCCAAGCCCGGGTACAGTAGAAGGGTTGGTAGTAGGTTGACATCCAGTCATAAAAACTTTGTGTCATCTTTCTATGACATGTATGCTTATAAAAATTTCATTGGAGCATCCCTACCTAACGACGTATTGCATCGGCACCCAGGTGAAGTGATAAATATGCAATAGGTTTCGACACAGTGACGCCCGGTTGTGTTGAAGGACAAACAAGGGTTTCCACATCTTGGACAGGTGTGGGTAAAGAAGCTAGTCTTGATGCATCATCGCTTGAATGTAGTGATAAATGTGCATGGGTTTTCAAATTTTGGACGAGTGTGGGTAAAGAATCTTGTCCCGCCGCATCATTGCCTGGATGTAGTGAAAAATGTACAAGGGTAACATTTTCAACGAAGGTAGGTAAAGAAGCAAGTCCAAGAAAAAAGGTAGAGTTGGATCTTGAAATATTGTCTCTTTGATAGGAAAATCTTTGGAGATAGTAGATACCATGATGAGAAGAGAAGTCAATATAGCTTTCTTACATGAAACTAAGTGGACAGGGGAACGTTGTAGAGAGATTGGAGACACATGATACAAAATCTGGTATACAGGCATTGATAAACAAAGAAATGGTGTAGGTATTATTATTGATAAGATGTTGAAGGATGATGTTATCAAGATCACTAGGATGGGTGATAGAATCATAGATATCTAGGTCATTCTTGGGGGAAATATTTTTAACATTATTAGTGCTTATGCCCCCAAGTTGGCCTTAGCGAGGAGGCTAAGAAGGATTTTTGGGATAACATGGATGAATTGATGCAAGGAATTATGATAGAGGAGAAGATCATTATTGGGAGTGATTTAAATGGCCATGTGGGGAGTAGCAATGATGGATATGAGAAAGTTCATGGTGGTTTTAGATATGACAGTAGAAGCGGAGAAGGGGAGAGGATATTATATTTTGTAGTTGCATATGATATGATTTTGGAAAATACACATTTCAAGAAAAGAGAATCTCATAAGATTACTTTCAAAAGTGGGCACAATTCTAGCCAAATTGAGTACCTCCTTACAAGGTTGGAGGATCGTAAAGTATGCAACGACTGTAAAGTGATTCTTGGCCGAGAACTCATGACCCAACATATGTTGGTGGTTTTGGATATTAACATGAAGATCAATAAATGAAAGCATAACAAAAATCAAGATAGAATGATCAAGTGGTGGAATCTTAAAGGAGAAAAGAATTTGACCTTTAATGTTAAACTCATCAAGGAGGGAACTTGGAAGTTAGATTTTGATGTCTACACTATGTGGCATAACATGAGTTCCTACATAACAAAAATTTCCGGAGAGGTTTTGACGGAGTCCAAAGGTTGTGGGACTCCACAAAAAGAGACTTGGTGGTGGAATGATGAAGTATAGAAGGATATTAAATTGAAAAGAGAGATCTATAGGATCTTGCCCAAATCACGAGATGATGCAATGTTCTAGAGATACAAGCAAACAAAGAAAGAAGCAAAAAAGGTTGTTCAGGAGGCAAGGTCTAGATACTTTGATGGCATTTATAAGAAGTTGGACACTAGAGAAAGGGAGAAAGATATATATAAAATGGCTCGTATAAGAGAAAAGAAAGGAAGACACTTCAGTCAAGTAAAATGCATCAAGAATGAAGATGGTAGAGGGTTGGTAAAGGATGATGATATCAAGAACCAATGGAGAAATTACTTCCATAAGCTTTTCAATGGAGATATTGTAAATAATGTTAGAGACTCGTGAGATAGGTATACAAGAGATATCATTCACACATGAAGAGTTTAATATTTTGAGGTCAAGAATGCCTTGAAAATGATGAAAACGAGAAAGGCATGCAGATCAGACAGTATTCTTACTGATGTATGGAAGAGTATGGGGGATGAAGGAGTTATGTGATTAACAAATTTATTTAACAAGGTCATGAAGACAAAGAAGATGTCAGATGAATGGAGAAATAGTACTATAGTCCCCATCTACAAGAACAAAGGTGATGTTTAGAGCTGCACAAACTACAAAGGTATCAAGTTGATGAGTCACACAATGAAGCTTTGGGAGAGGATTATTGAGTAGAGGCTAAGATCTATAATGCAAATATCAAACAACTAATTTGGTTTCATGCCTGGTAGATCAACAATAGATGTTATTTTTCTGATAAGGAGGCCTATGGAGAAATATAGGGAAACAAAAAGAGATCTTGACATGGTTTTTATCAATTTGGAAAAGGCTTATGATTGAGTACCCTGAGAAGTGTTGTGGATGGTTTTGAGGAAAAAGGGTGTGCCAATCCAATACATTGACTTGATTAAAGACATGTATGGTATCTCTACAGCAAGTGTGAAGACTCCTGGAGGTGCGACACCAAAATTTCCCATCATAATTGGGGTACACCAAGGATCCACACTCAACCCATATCTATTCATTCTTGTTATGGATGAGTTGACAAAGAATGTTCAAGATGATGTTCCTTGGTGTATCTTACTTGCTGATGATATTGTATTGATTGATGAAACTAAAGATGGTTTGAGTGATAAAGTTGAACTTTGGAGAAAGGCACTGGAATCAAATGGTTTGATGATTAGTAGGAGAAAAACTGAGTATATGCATTGCAATTTCAGCCAATCCCGCAGTGTGAATGGTGGAGCCAAGTTGGATGAAGTTCATATACCAAAATGTAATAAGTTTCATTACTTGGGCTCTATCATTCAAACAGATGGTGATGTCTAAAATGACATTTGTCATAGGATCACTGCAGCATGGTTGAACTGGAGGAGTGCAACTGGAGTATTATGTTATCAGAAGATCCCTCTCAGACTAAAAAGTAAGTTTAATAAAACTTCTATATGGCCATCCATGATCTATGGGAGTGAATGTCGGGCTGTGAAGAAACAATGACTCAACAAGATGAGTGTGGCTAAAATGCGTATGTTGAGATGGATGTCTGGAAGACAAGAAAAGATTGCTTGAGAAATGACTATATCAGGAATAAAGTTAGGGTGGCGAGAATTGGGGACAAGTTGTGTGAGGACCGACTCAGATGGTATGGACATGTGCAACGCAGACTGACTAATGTGCCGATACGAAGCAATACTATTGAGGAAAGCACAATTAGTAGAAGGAAGGCCTAAATTAACATGGGAAGAGCTTATAAAGAGAGATTTTTAATCTCTACATCTCAACCAAAATATGACCCAGGATAGTGATAAATGTAAAAGAAGGATCCATGTTGCTGACACCAACATAGATGGGATTGAGACTTAGTTGATGATGAAGATATTTATTAAAAACACATAAAATAGGGCATTTATTGGTGGGTGGGATTTTAGTGCTGGAGATAGTAGTGTCCTTCTCTTCATTGACATGAAAGTCCTATTTTTTAAGAGTGTTGTAGCCCTAATCACCTCAATATCTCCAAGAATGGATAGATAACTCTCATAGGTGGTTAGGACCGATGCATATGATTTCACAAAATGACAAGCATATTTATGCTAAGGAAACTAAATGTGATTTTTCAGATGTAGTAATGAGCGGCATTTATATAGAACCAAGCAAATTGTAGTAGATAGCAGATGTAATATTCTCACATTTTGGTAAATTTGTAATATATGAACATAATGATAGATTTGAAAAAAAAATCATAATTGTATTATTGATGGGATAATAATGTTATCCACTTTATGGTATGGCTGCAACCCATGGCCCAAGTACGACCGATGAGACTATTTCTTTGCAAATAGGTCCTTGGGGCATAAGATTAAGAAATAATATATTTCATATTTTAGATAATTAAAAGAGTAATTGTCTAATCATGAATAGAAACATAAGTTTTCAGGCATCAAAATAGTATATCTCAGTCTAAATTTAGAATACTTGAAATAAGGAAATTGTTATTAGTTTTAGAGAAAAAATATGTTGCATGAGATCGTACTTGATTTAATGAATTGCTTAAAAGTGCAAGTTTACTATATGAAAATATCCCAATGAATCCCACAAGTTAGATATAAATGAATCTTCATGAAATAAAGAGTTAAGGAGTACATCAAATAAAGAGATAAGGAATAATAAGATTGCAAGTCTTGAAGAGTTTCCTATAAAAGTTAATCATCAATAATCCAATATGTGTTATACCCCTCCTTAATAGTTTTGTCTGCCAACCAAGTTTCTTCATATCGAGGGGTTGACAAAATACATAATATGAAGGAGTGTTTATACTTTTATGACTTTTATATTAAGAATAGATGATCATGACTTGTGAGAATAAATGGGGGTATGTGGATAACAAGATTGAATCATCTGAAATCTGAGTGGATCATAGCATGTGATTGTCTCCTACACATCATATACATGGGAAGGCAAACTCATATTTCCTCTCAGGGTGTTGTCTCTCTCTCTCTCCCCCTCCCTTTCTCTTTTCATGGAAACCATTAGGGCTTATACTAGGATTTGTATATATATAAAAGACCACACAGAGAGCTCCTGCCACCAGGAACACATGGCCATGGCCTTGGTAGCCTCTTTGAATCCATGCAAAGGGTCCAAGCCACTCAAACTCTCTTGTTCGCTTATGTTCCTGCATCCATAAACCTTCTTAGACAGACATGTAAATAGTGGAAACATAAAGTGCCCTGCTCCCTAGAGGGGCGTAGACCCGTTCTCTAACCCTAGAGGATGCCAAAATGATGTACCTACTCCTCCTCATGCTGGCATCAAATGTCACATTTACTGTAGGGAACCACACGCTTTCTAGACTGCTGCTCCATGAGTCTTGGTCGTGGGATCATATTGTGATACCCTAGAAGGCCCAAGGTGTCGGTCGAGTTTTCCAAAGAAGGGCAGATCCATAGGAGGCATCATTCATTGCATACATGCTTTAAAGAATGAAGTCAATTTATTGGTTGTCCTCCTATAGAATTGGTTTGTGAGGATGGGGAGAAACGCAGGAAGGGGATGAAGATTGGTGGATTTACCTTATTTCCCTCATGTTCAACATATCAAGGTAAGGGCAACCCAATCTTTTTTTTTATGTTTCATCCTCTGCCATGTTGTAGCACGTTGTTGAAGTCATTCTGAACCATTGGTTAGGCCCGACCACATGGACCTTAGTGGGTAATAATACCCTCTAGGCTGAAGTGACCTACTCTTATTGTCATTTTAACAATTATCTTGTAGAAAATGTAGTTATTAATTGGTAACTTAGAATATAATATATTACATATCATTTTGAATAGGAAAATTAGAGAAACACAAATAAATATAATTGAGACCTAATTCTAGTCCTAGATCCAAAAGTAGTGCTAGTATATGATTAAGTGGTGATCAAAGCATATAAACCCCAAATTCGTATATTAATCATGTTAAATACATTTTATTGATATCTAAACTGATATTGTGGAACATAATGATCATTCTACATGATCATGATCGTAATGGTGATAATTAGGATTCCTAAAGTGAATAACCATATATATGATTAATTATGGTTTTTGAAGCTAAAGATCATAACTTGACATGATATTAAGGTACATAATGTAATGTTGGTGTAAATTAGATGATTAGAGTTTCATCTAATGTTTAATATGTGATAGAATTAGGTTTTGTAACCATATTCCTTATCCTACACCAGAGAAGTAAAGAGTGGGATCCCATAGGGGAACCACTCCCTATGAAAAAATTGAACAATAAAGCCTGCATTCCAAACACACCTAAAAGATCTGTTGGAGTGGGTGTAAAATTTTCAAATCTTATTTATGGTATATAAAACAACCAAAGTGTACCAGTGGATTAAAACATTAACTGTATTCAATTTCTCATAAGGTTACAAAAGAACATATTAAACTTACATTTAAAGGTACATCATAAGGATCCATGTAGAGGGAAATTTGAACCACAACAACTTTGTCTCCAATCTTTAAACTCCTTAACCTAAGCCCATAACTTAATGCCATGTCCTCCATGTCCTTTACCTAGGATTGGAAGCATACCCTAGCAAGAAGAGAAAAATAGATGACATCAGCAAAGGCTGGTATGTGCATACTAAAAATTAAATTAAGCAATATATGGAACAAAGGACAACATATAAATATAAGCTTCCCATAGAAAAGAAAAGGATCACCCAAGTGGGTATCAAGAGAAAAGAATCACAATAAAGAAGATACTTCCCATAAAACAGCATAAAAGATTGTGCCATATATACATCCACTACCATGGTGGGAAATGAAGCACAATAAGAGAAATTAGGTCACACACCCCACCTATATGCATGTGAGATACACATAGCCCTAGAACAATATAAAGACAATGGTGGCCAAGTCCCATGAACATGAAGCATGATAGAGAACCGCACATAACCAAACTCCCAATATATGAATATGGGCCAAACCTTATAAATTTGAAACCCGGGTATGGGTCACATAACCTCCATCCCAAAAACATAAAGGGCACATAACCCAAAACCAATACAATTACACTACTCTAGTGCTACTGAATCAGATACCATGTTTAATTTAGAGGCAAGTTGAAAGTATAGTCAGATTATACAAACTAGTCACCACATAAATGGCCAACATATACATCCACCTAACAAGTGGCAAAAGACATCACATGTCATCATATAGAGTTCCAACATGAACAAGGCATTATAAAGAAGCAAGAGAATGTCTAAACATGATCACTAGATCAATAAAAAATAAGGTAGTTCACATGAACTATGATTTTCAAAAGAAAAGACATTGTGTATAAGCTAATATCCATAGGACCAAAAGAAAGAAAATACAAGTGAATTGCTCAACATAGAATAATAGGAGATGCAAACATGCATAAGAGAGGGGAATTGCTCAATATAGAAATAATATGGGATGAAAGCATACCTTAATGATATGTGTATCAGGTTAGGGTCCACACCCTAGATCCAAACAGAATATCTCTTCACCGAATTTCATATTAGATGCAAATCATTAATTGATGATTATATTGCAACCCAAAAAAATAACATTTTTATTAAATTCTAATTAAACTTTGAAAACATCACCAAGTGATTTATTAGATTTTCTTCATTAAGAAAACATATCTTTTTATCCAGTTTGGAGTTTATATGATCAAGTTATTTTTATTATGAGTTTTATACATGCATTTTATTCTCTAAAATTCATTTTTCAAAAATATTGAAATCAAACTTTGAAAGTATTTTTATTAGATAAAAAATATTTTTCCAGATTCCAAAAATATTTATTTATAATTTTTAGACCAATAGATCAAACAATATGAATTTTACAAGATGAGCCAATAAAAAAATTAGAAAAAGCCAAATTACTAGGGAATTTGCGAGAGAGGAAGAGAGGTCAGATGGGAAAGAAGAAACTTATCTGAGAGTTTGGGGAAAAACTTCATTCATTGTTCGTTCAGGAAACTAAAAAATCGATCATGAAGAACAAGTGCCACAATTGTTTACTTGAGGTCCAATTATGTTTCAAAAATAAACATGACGTCGGGGAGCGATATCACAAACTCAAACTAAGAACCATGTTTGACTTTTGGGTGAAATGATGATGCAAGGCAAAATCAAATAATGGCTAGAAGCAGCCACACACTCAAGAAAGGATGGAATTAAGATGAGAGGAGTTTCACAAAAGAACCGTGGAAGACCATGGTATAGGTATTTATCAATGGGGGTGTGTGAGAAGTTGTTTCAGAAGAATGGAAGAAAAACTTTAGGCATTTCTCCAATTCTCCATGTTAGGCTACGAATATATTATGGATAGATGAAAAATTTAATTTTCAATCCAATGCAAGTTATTTTGTGAAATTTTGTTAAGAAATGAGGGAGTTATGGCCAGAACACCAGACTTTGATCTGCGGTTACTATTCATGCGGGCTGGTGTTTCCTAATCCGAATTTTGTAAAATATTGATTAAATTATTTTATTTTTTCTCTCTTTTGAATTTAAGGTACACACAAGATCCAAATTAATTATAATTTGATACCTATCCTAATTAGGACAAGTGGAATCTGATTTTTACATTAGTTTTCCCTTTTGGATACATTTGCTATTTTATTTAATTCTTTTATAGTAAAACACATTTTCTCTTTCCTAATGCATTAGAGATGTTTAAAATTATCCAAAATTGATGAAACTTCACACACAAGTTATATTTGATGAGTTGAATATGAATTTTCCATCAAATTTACATTTTGGAGTTGTTTATACATGTATTTAATATTTTGAAGGCTCTACACACTTTCTCTCTCCTAATTTCACGTTTTAAGCAAACTTTCTTCAAAATGGATGAAAATTCAACAAAAGGCTATATTTATTATTTAGATTAAGAATCCAAGGTTATTTTACACTTTTGAAGCCATTTATTATTTTATTTGCTATTTTTTGGAAATTTTAGATCTTTTCTTTTCTAAATGAATTAAATAAATTATTATTATGCGAATAATGTGAAACTTGACTCCTAAGGAGATTGGGACCCATGGAACACGAATTTTAACTTAAATTGCACTTTTGGGGTTTCCTTTAGTGAGTTATGAAACATATAATATTTGAGCCTATTATCCTCACATTTATCATCATCATTATTATTTTTATCCATCTAATTATGTTCAAAACTTCTCCTATAGATTTATGTGTGATTATTAAGCTTGAATTATCATGTATTCCCCTAGTGACACTTTTTATATTCCATTATTGGTCTAAATCTAATGTGAGAACATTGGATTACATTTTAGTGATTAATACATGCATTATCTCATTAGGGTTATAATAAAAACCATCCAGATCTAAACCTTAACCTTGTTTGGCTAAGACCAAAAGGCCAAAGTTCTAGGGTACAGTTCAAGATCTAGTATGTTATATCACTCCACCCCTTCAAAAGATTTCGTCCTCCGAATCTATAGATCCAAACATCAACAACCAACTACTCTCCACCCCTTAAAAGGTTTAACCTAACAAGTCAGACTAAACAACATTTAGGGTTACCCACATATCTTTTAGTTGTGAATGTTTTAAATATTAATGATGTTCATGTATCAAAATAAAAGTGATACCAACTAGGGTTGAGTTTAAGGTCCTTGTGTGTCTAACTTAACAACCCTAAGGTCCAAAAAGTCATAGGTTACAAAGTGTAGGTCCATCACTCCTTTATATTATCTCACATATTCGTAGTCACTTCTTCAAAACTAGGGTTAGGATTCTATGACAACTAATTCTAGGGTTTCTCCACTAAAACTTCACTTATCTCTTAATTATGACTTAGTTCAAGAGATCATTAAGAAAATCAGAGAAACTTTGTGTACATATAGTAGTATAATGAAAAAAAATTGATAAAAAACATTGCAAAGTAAAACCAACAAGTTGGCCAAAATTCAATGTGAAAACCAAGTCACAATATATTCATAACAAATCTATGTATACTACTACCTCCTCATTTTCATAACATAATTGCATCCTCAAGTCAAACCCTATTGCATATAAGGATTCATGTTAGCAAAGACCTATATGACAGAGTACGATCATCTAACCTCATCACATAATTAGGGTTTACTCATCATGATTCTAATGAATACTTCTCATCATCTTATAAACACCTTAGGCAATCTTTAGGGAAACATCTCACCTAAAGGGTGATCATGTAAGGTAAAAATACTAACTATGGAGACAAAATTGAAATAGTCAGATTCCCACTACCATGGGCTCTGATACTATGTTGTAAAGAGTGGGATCCCATAGGGGAACCACTCCCTATTAAAAATTTGAACAATAGAACCTCTAGTCCAAACACACATAAAACATATGTTGGAGTGGGTGTATAATTTTCAAATCTTATTTATGGTTTACAAAACAACCAAAGTGTAGCAGTGGAATAAAAACAATGACTATATTCAATTTCTCATAAGGTTACAAAAGAACATCTTAAACTTAAATGAAATGGTACAACATAAGGATTCATGTAGAGGTAAATCTAAACCATAAAAACTTTTTCTCCAAGCTTTAAACTCCATAAGATAAGCCCATAACTTTATGTTATGTCCTCCATGTCCTTCACCTAGGGTTGGAAGCATACACCAACAAGAAGAGAAAAATAGATGACATTAGAAAAGGCTTGTATGTGCATGCTAAAAAGTAAACTAAGCAATATATGGAACAAAGAACAACAACTAAATAGAATCTTCCCACAGAAAAGAAAAGTACCACCCAAGTGGGTATCAAGAGAAAAGAATCACAATAAAGAAGACACTTGCCATAAAACAACATAAAAAGATTATACCATATATACATCCACTACCATGGGGGAAATGAAGCATAATAAGAGAAAGTAGGGCACAGACCCCACAATCATCATCAATATCTTGCATGCATGTGAGATAAGCATAGACCTAGAATAATATAAAGACAAAGGTGGTCAAGTCCCATGAACCTGAAGCCTGATAGAGAATGGCACATAACCAAACTTGCAATATATGAATGTGGGCCAAACCTCATAAATTTGAAACCCGAGTACAGGGCAGATAACCTCCATCCTAAAAACATAAAGGACACATAACCAAAAATCAATGCATATACACTACTCTAGTGCTACTGAATCACATAGCATGTTTTGCCTAGAGGCAAGTAGAAAGTATTGTCAAATTATATAAACTAGTCACCACATAAATGAACAACATATACATACACCTCAAAAGTGGGAAAAAGACATCACATGTCATCATATAGAGTTCCAACATGAACAAACCATTATAAAGAAGCAAGAGAATGTCTAAACAGGATCACAAGATCAATAACAAATAAGGTAGTTCACATGAACCATGATTTTCAAAAGAAAAGATATTTTCTTTCCTAAATGAATTAACTTAATCATTATTATGTGAATAAATGTAAAACTTGACTCCCAAGGCAATTGGGATCCAAGGAACACAATTTTTTAACTTAGATTCCATTTTTGGGGTTTCCTTTAATGAGTTATGACACAGTTAATATTTGAGCCTATTATCCTCACATTTATCATCAATATTATTTTTATCCATCTAATTATGTTAAAAAATCACGTAAAGATTCATGTGTGATTATTAAGCTTGAATTATCATGTATTCCTTTTTTGACACTTTTTATATTCCATTATTGGTCCAAATCTAATGTGAGAACATTAGGTTGCATTATAGTGATTTATACATGCATTATCTCATTAGGGTTATACTAAACATCATCTAGATCTAAACCTTAACCTTGTTTGGCTAAGACCAAAAGTCTAAACTTCTAGGGTAGCATTCAAGATTCGGTATGTTATACGAGACAAGACTAAATCCTAGATTTGAACCCAAGTAAGGTTTAATATGATAAGTGGATGGTGACACTTTAGAATATACATACATGCATATTAAATGTTGATTTCTTGGATCCACCTTTGCCTTCTTGTTAGGATCTACATAAGCTTAACGTATTGATTTCATGGTTTCTTCATAGAAGTGAGGTATGTGGTTATTTATGAATAATCACATTATTGACTGTCAATGTGTTCTAGATGATTTTCGAGGATTGATTCGATAAATAAATTATTGTATTTTTATTTAATTTGTGTTCAACTATAATGCCAGTATGAGTATCACAAAAGTAAATTGTGATATTCTAGACCATGGGTTTCACTAACTAAGGGGTATTTCACACAAGCCCATGAGGTACAATGATTACACTTGTGATAGTAGACCAAGTGTGGGTTGGAATATGTAATGAATATGGTAGTTCTTATTTGTAATATTTGATGCTTTATATGTGATTATTTTAGTTGCAAACCTTGTGGTTGCACTACGTGTACAATATAGCAATATGCTAATTGTGTTTTGTTTGTCGACGTTTTAGGTACATGATACACAAGATAAAGGACATGAAGAATAAAATGAAAAATATTGAAGGTACTAAATCTATATCAAGGAGGATTACATAGATAAACAATTCTTCTCAGTATACAAATAAATTGTGATTTAAAGTGTAGCTAATTCCATAGAGGAGTATTATTGTATACCATGTAAAAAATATTTGTGAAATTAATGAAACTACTTGGTCCTTTTTATTATTTGCTAAATATGGATCCTTGGGAATATAGGTAATGGATCTCAACTGGAAGGTCTTTCCTTATTTGAGGTTCATTGAAAGTGAGGTTATTATAGAAGATCATATGTGACATTAGGTCGGTTCAGATGCAGTAGTTATAGATCAGATATAGAAAGACAATAGATGTAGTAGTTAGGCACAATAGTTTGAGCAATTTATCATCTTGTAGATCTAACAGAACAGGGCACACCATAAGAAGGATCCTTTTATCACAAGTAATATAAAAAACAAAGATGGAGGTTCTTCTTTCTCTTATTTTTAGGAGAGAAAAAAGGGGCCTAGACTATGGTGTGTGTAGGAAATTTATAGTTTTGGTTTAGGGTTTAGGATTCAAGGAAGAATCTTTTGAAAGATGTGGAAGATCACCACGACAAACCACATACGAAGGTGTGTGGATTCAGTAGATCCATCACATGTAAGTTGGATGATGGATTTAAATCACATGGTGCCTCAAGTGATAAAAAGAAGATTTCTCATTTTCCCAATAATTATTGGAATGTTATGAAGAAATTCTAAGAAAACTTGCACTGAAAGATAAATTAGGATTATTTCTCAGATTTATTTGGAAAGGGAAGTATTTTATTTCAGACAATTCAAATAGTAAATCTATGAAAGATAGCTTATTTAAATTAGAATTAAAGATAAATTGAACTCTCAATCTGAAGGAAGGATTCTTAGTGATGGCCAGAGCAGAGTTAATTTCAGGGAAGTCAGTGGATAGGATGTATGAGAAAATATGAAATGATGTAGAAATATGGAATATGTAGAAATTGGGTGAAATGTTGACAAGATTTTGTCATTAGCCAAAGGATGACATTTAAATGTGAATATCTTCTAATTGAGCAACAATGGGTGTCAACAGTTTGCCGCTCTCAAGGTGATGTTTGAGAACAACAAGCTTGAGCCAAGTCTGACCCCCTTTTTGGTCATGGAAGGCCAAAAAATTTAGTCTACTTAAAGTTGTTCTTAAAAACCTTGTGGTGGCTAAAAGGTGAGTGTGAAGTCCTTTCCTTCTACAAATGAATTAGTGAGGGAAAGATCGGGAGGAAATGACTTCTCTAGAGTAAAGGTAGACTGTGGCTTAGGTAGTTTCCTATATCTGACCAATATTTCATTCATGTGGACTTCTGATGAGACTTAAACTAGTGCATGTCTTATTCTCCCACTAACTTTTTCTTTATTAAGAAAAAGGTGAATGTTATAATGAATGTAGTTTGTGATTTTTCAAGAGGACACTAAAATCAAGATTCTTTAATCATTGAAAATGTAGTGGCAACTGATTTGCTTGAAAAAAAAGATATTGGATAAAAAGATGACTCATCTCTACTCCTAAGCATCTTAAGTTTTTTTAGGGTAGTCCAATTTAGAGTCATGACCAAAACTCTTAAAAGGCTCATTATGAACATTTTTCCTATCAAGATGCGACATGGGTCTTTAAGAATGGCAATTATGTTTTAGATAAGATTTTTAGATATAAGGCGACCTTCTGGCCAGGGACAATATCAGTTAGCTATATGTCTGATTGAGGTATGTGATATTGAATTGAAATTAAATACTTAGTCCATTAAATAGTGAATGGTAGTTTCCACGATGTGTTCCGCTAGTTGTTCTCCTTTTATCCTCTAGAGAATTGATGAGTGATGACTTTGACTTTCTAGCTCTCAATTTAGGAATCTAAGATATTTAAATCATAAATCAAGGTCATTCAGAGGGGTCAGAAATATAGTTCATTTTTTATTCATGATCTGGTATTGTCAAAGGATGTGTATTTGTGAAATGAAGTCTAGTAATTGTGGTCGTGCTTGTTAATTTGTATTTTTGTCATATATCTTGAGTAGGGACCCTGAAAACATTTTGTAATAAAAATAGAAATGGTCAACCTTAAGGTCATAGTCTGGACCCTATTCATGTATGAAAAATGAAGATTTGAGGTGGTTTAATTTTAGGTCATGATCTGGGACCCCAATAGCTTGAAAAAAATAGCTTAGGATTGGTCTAGTTTTAGGTCATAGTGTAGGACCCCGTGGATTGAAAAAAGGTAGCTTATGATTGTTTCATATATTACGTAATAGTCCAGATTCCTGGTGAACCATATTTAGATCTAATGGCTATCTTTCTTTTATAAATACATAGTTTAATTTTTTGAGTCAATATTTCACAATTTTTTATTTTTACCAACCTTTTAGTATTTTTTCATCTTTTTTTATTTCTACAAGGCTCTAGAAATTTTGGTGAAAATCTAAGGACATGTATCAAATAGAGGGGAAATGGGAGGAGGATTGAGCACTTCTGGATTCATATACCTGACATTCAAAGTGGTCTAGAGTGA
This sequence comes from Alisma plantago-aquatica, assembly GCA_963693085.1. Lineage (NCBI taxonomy): Eukaryota > Viridiplantae > Streptophyta > Magnoliopsida > Alismatales > Alismataceae > Alisma > Alisma plantago-aquatica. The sequence continues at coordinate 1,316,606,928 of OY856410.1, read as the reverse complement.
TATTTGTTCTTCCCTCCTTACTTGTCACCATTGTGCTAGTTGTAACAATGCAGTGCGTATAAGCAATGGGGAGGCAAACTAGAGATGATGATTGTGTTTGAGGTATCTGTAGTACTTTAAAACCTTGTTATATTGTTTGTCTATACTTTGGAAGGCTTCAATTAAATGTTATTCTTAGGTCCTATTTAGTATCTTCTCTAGGTTCCTAGTGTGAAGAGGCTTCCATGTATTGCGCATCCTTCTTTGATGTTTTGGTTCTAGACACTTGTTGAATCCTATTTGAGTCTTCGTCTGGGAGTGTGCTATATATGGGAGTGCATGATGCTCTCTACTGGGTTGGTGGATGTCGTATCCCATTTGACCCTCTACCAGGATTGGTCCTTTACAGACATGGGATTTGTAAGACTACTTCAGAGCTAATGTATGTTCAGCTACCGCATGATGAGTACCCAAAGTGCTATTGTGCAGATTGTCAGTCTATTCTCTTTTACCAAGAGGTGTACGATCAACTTTGATGACCTTCGGTGATAAATTTTTGAGTCTGATGCTATATTTTTTTTCTTGAATTATCCCTAACATGCATTTTCTTGCAAGTGATCATGTATGACTCGGCCGAGGAGTAGGATGATTAGGGATATGAATTTCATCGTCCACCCACTCTTGACGTAGTTTCTTTTCCCAAGGCTATGCCTTCTTCAGGAATCGATGCACACAGATTTGGAGTGAAGATCTTCCTTCAGACATCCCTATCAAAGTTGGGATCCGCCTTCAGTTGGCATAGGGGAAGGTTCCTCTCGGTGTAGAGATGATGCGCTGGTCGTGGATGTTCTTTCTAGCTGATCCTTTTTTGGTCACTAGTTGTCTACAAGCAACATTCTCTCTAACTTGAGCGGTGAGCATTGTTCTTTAGGGTCTTTTTTACTTATCATTGCCCTTTATCCAAGTATTTGATTGGGTGTTTTAAGGAGAAGCTAAAAAATTAGTCATTTATCTTAGCATTTTTATTTCACAATGTATTTTCATTTTCTAAGAAAAATCATGTATTACTCAAGATAGTATTTGTAAAATTGTTTTCAAATTCAAATATAAGTTTGAGTTTGAGTTCATATTATGAGGTTTTGTGATCCTCAATTTGGAATCTAATTTTTGAGTTTGATCTTCAAGAGATCTCTGGTAGATGAATGGATCGCCTCAATTTGTGTGTTGTTTAAAGGTAGCAGATTGCAGCAATCTATGACCCTATGGGACATAGACTCCTACTTCTCTCAAGTTACTTGACTATGTTGATCTTTGATTTTGATGCATATAACATATTTTGCAATTCTTCAAGGGAGAAGGACACAAAATCCCCTTATCTCTGGGAAATAGGTTTTCCCTATTTAAGACCTATAGTGTGAGACCTCAGACCTTGCTTTTTGGAACATTCTTTATTATCATAATTAAGTGCTTAAAACCTTAATCCAATCATAATATGTGCTTTGATATGATGTGACAAGCTTAAGTTTTAAGTTAGGTCCAGTTTGGCCACTATTTGTGTAAGTTATGCAATTATATGTTTGTTTTGGGCCTTTCTACAATATACCCATATTTGAGGTATTCTTGTAATTTGTCACATGCTTGTTTCGCCTTTCATGTTTTTATATTAGGTTTGAGATAGTTGATCCTTGGGGATCCTTGTTGCACCTTGGTTTGGTGGTGGTACCTTTCTAGGGTTGAGTTGGGAGTTTTTGCTCTCATGGATGAGATACCTTTGAGGCCATAATTCAATGGTCCTCCAGTTTGGATGGGATATGATGGTGATGAGATCCTATGATGACTCCTTGGTGGTCTCTATAAGTGTGAGGTTTGATGTTTTCCCCACTTGAGGCTCCTATGGTTAGTGATTCACCTAGGAGGGTGCTCAAATGATGTTTTTTTCCCTTGTGACTTAGGGTTCCCAAAACCGATGGTCACCATGAATGGAACTCGATGTTTGTCCAGGTAAGCCAACAATCAATGCCATAGAAAACTTCCACAACCAATGGATCTTGGGCTTTTCATGGACATGATGCTTTAGTCCATGGACACATGGAAAACCTAGTAGGAGACCTCAACCTTCTCTCCCCTTTCATCCATAGATTTATATCCTCTCCTCTTACAACCAAACGAACCCTTTAGACTCCCCTTTATCTTTATTTCTATCTAGATCTTCATCCTCCTATGAGTAGTGGGGAATATGGTGCCCAAGGTGGAAGAAGGTGGCCGATCTCCTTGAACGTGCACCTAAGGTTCAGATCTACCCTCTCTTAGTGCTTGTGGAGCTTCCTTTGCTTGTTCATGACCTAAGCAAGTATGTTCTCCCCTCTTTCCTTTGTTTATCTTTCTTTCCTACATCCTTATTCCTTTTTCTTGGTTGGAACCATGGTGTTTCATGGTAAATCTTGCTCTATAGCTTGAATAACACCTCTTTCTTGGTTCCTTGACCTAGGATTTGCTTCATTTATGGAGAAGGAGCTAGCTTGGATGAGTGGAGAGCTCAAACTTAGGTTTTATCCTCTTTTTCCTGGATATCCATTGTTGTTAGGAGTTGCATCTTATTCCTATAGGTGATTCTATATATTCTTCAAGCTTATTGCTTACGAGTTCTTGTAGGTACATGTTATTGCTCTAGAACAAAGTTCTAAACATAAAGATTGTACCTTGCTTAGGGTTTAAGCTTATATAATGACCCTTGAATAGTTTATCACCATGGATGGACCTTAAACCTTATGTGTGTAACTTTCTTCGTAAAATAATCCTTTACCTTGCATCCATATGGACAAATTATGGTTTTCTATTAACAAATGGTAGTCATACTTAGAGTTTATGAGCTATTTTCATTCCTTTCTTTACAATCTGATGGTTTGATTCCTTTGTTGTTTTACTTGGCCTTGATGTTAAAACCTATGGTGGGTACCATGATGCTATTTGTGCCTTTCCTTTACTGCCTAGAATCGATGGTTATGTTCCTCCAAAGTGGGAGGCTTGAATGCTCTCTTCAAGTGGTTCTAATGATGGATTTTACTTAGGGTCTTAAGGTTGTTTTCTACCTTGTGCATAACTCGATGGTTTGCCTTCTTACAAGAACCCATGCACTTGCTTTTGCTGCTATTTTGCTTGTGTTTCATATTCCAATCTATGGTCCTATACTAAAGCTTTGTTTTGACTCTTTTGGTACTCAAGAATTGATGGTCTTGGTGCTCTAGTGATGGCTTCAATCAAATGTTTCTTTCACTTGACCAACTGATGTCTTTTCCTTGTGTTTTGCCTTGTTTCGTCTCTTGTTGATGACAATCGATAGGAGTATTGAGTCTCACAACTGATGGTCCTTCTATTCCATCAACCCATGGATGTTCTAACTCTAGAACTCGATGGTCCAATGACCTATGATCATCAACTGATGGCTCTACTGACTCAACACTTGAGGGTGCCAACCAATGGAGGTTCTTACTCCACCATCCAATGGTAGTTAGGTGCACCACAACTGATGGTGACCTTTGTGTCAGCAAACAATGGTGCTTCTTATGCCTTCAACCGATGGTTCTTATTATGTAATCAAATGATGGATTGACTAGGTTTAGTTGGTGACTGTTCCTAGGTCACAACTCGAAGGTTTCTCTAGATGATTGGTTCAAGGTATTTGCTTGTGTGCAATTGATGATTTAACTTTCTCAACATCCAATGGACTTGGGGTGATGCTCATGGCATGATGGTTTGGTTTTAATGATGAATAATTGATTATGTTATTCCCATAACTTTCTAGTCTTACCTTTACCCTCACATTAATATAATCGGATGGTTGAACCTTTGTATTAAGCATGGATCCATACTTGAGGATAGTATGGGATTTTATGCTAGTGATTTACCCTATGCATCCATAATCCGATGGGAATGCCATGTGTTATGGTTTGTGTTGAGTGTTAATTTGTAGCTTCAAGGTAACTTATCTTGTTAAACCTAAACTTAATGAAAATAGATGATGGAGTTTAATCATGCTTATCTTGTATGATTTATATGATGGTGAAATATCCTCCCTAATGTTGTTGACCCTAATGTGTTAACTAATGTTTGTTGTTGTCTTACGATTGATGCTTTCTTATGCTAAACATGTGCACTATAAGTGGTCAATAATACCTAGCCTTATTGCATGTTAATATGGTAAAGAAATGATCTTAATGATGAGATAACCCTTCTATGTTATCATGTGAACATCTTTTAGATGTTCAATGCAATGTAATGTTTAGCATGTGTATCACATGTATGGTGATGGTTTTTGAGCCCTGTTATAAGGTATGGAGATATAATGATGTTCTATAGGGAATGATGTGATAGTCTTAATGACCTTTGGGCATTGATGGTCATGATGGAGGTTTATTCCTCTTCATGATGTGATAAGGGTTGGAACCCTAGAATAATGTGATAAGGAATTATATCATGTGGTAATGTGTGATGACAAGTATATCCTTATTAATAGCAAGTGAATAGTACTTTGTAATGTTGAAATGAGGAATTATGTTTCAAATGTTTTCTATCTTATGAAGTTGTTATACTTACATGCTTGCTAGAAATGAATTAGCATTCATATCTCCACTTGTTGGATGCAACCTTAATTCACCCAATTGGTATTAACTAATCAAGTGAAACTTTAATCATGCCATGTTTCGTATAACCATCTTTAGTGTCAGAACTTGTTGGATGGTGAAATGAGTATTTCAAATGGAAACTCAAAGTGCATATTGTGGAGTATGTGGAATGCAAGAGATTTTTTGTCCATGACATCTACAATTCCAAGTTATGAAGTATGGTTGTGGTCATGCCTCAGATTGAGAATGGTTGTGGTCGTGTCTCAGATATTCATTATATGTGATGTGACTTAGGATGTTAAGGTTGTATATAAGGTGATAGGATTTTGGATACCCTGGTATTTAGTGCCATAACTTGTACCAAGGACGAACTAGGTGTTGGAATCTTCACTATATGTCATTCCAGGGAACTTGATTGATATGTCATTGCATTATACTCATATTGACTAGCAGAGATGAGATCTTAGGATTCTGGCTCTCCTAGATCTTGTATAGAATTGATTACAACTTCATAGTGGTCATTTTGATTTTGGGTGGTACGACTGAAACTTCCCAGGGCTTAACCATACAAAATAAAATCTTCCAAGTTGCCATAAACTTAGATAAGTATTTTAGTTAGATGTCAAATATAACAAACCATCATGAAATGGACTTGGAAAAACTAAACTCTGGTTAGATATTGTCATACTTAAAAAATTGTATATGCAATAAATTATAATTAATTCATGTCAAATCAGTATTGAGATGGAAATAGATTCCAATATTGCACATTATACCAATATATATTTAGGATTTCAACACACACGACACAAACGAAAATATTATTTTAGTAAAATGAAAGTGCACTTAACAGTTACAATGTTATTCATCATGCATAATATAGATGGTTTCTATTAAAATACTTCCAGAATGTAGCATGCATATTATAGTCAAGGTTACCTATGTCTAATAATTTGATTTTTTAATTATATGTCAAAATTTTGTTTGTTATAGGTAGAGCATATAGTTAAAATTCTAAGTCTTAGTTGGCCAACATGATTAACATAAAAACCATTACATATGAGATGGATATATTAATATTATTATTATGCATATGTTAAATATTAAATCAAATTTTAATTGAAATTATATAAAATCATTTATATCATTCCCCCTTAATATGGAAACAATAGGATGTTTTAAACCTAGAATTTAAGTTCGACCTAGGAACTTATATGACTTGGTAATCAACATGACTTATTTTCTATTTTGTAAAAATGAGTGTATCAGAGTTAGATGTTGTTAATTTATTTTAAAATTGGTTGTAGTTATTGATTGATCATCAGTGAGGATTTTAGATTGCAATTTCTTATAACCCATTTCAAATATTTGTTATATATTTGTTTTGTATGTTATTGAATAACATGTACAATTAACTAATATTATAATACATGCATCAGAAATATCAAGTGGTTAAAGTGTAAGTAAAATGACAGATCATATATATGTTTGGAATATCTAGAAAAGGCACAAATGTTGGATTTGAATTTCTTTATTGGTTATAAATTAAATTCATATATTTTTTGAATTTCTAATCATTTAATCATATTTGGAATCAACATAAACTCTTACTTGTACTCAATAACACACATCTATCATGACTTACAAGCACAAGATAAAACTTCCAAAGTTGCCATAGAAATATAGTCTAGATGTTTTATTTGAGGTCTGAAGAGAACAAACCTAATAGGAATAAAAAATTTCAATTTTTGATTGGATAATGTCATATTCAAATTCATGTTTGAACACAAATGATTAAATTTATAACATTTAGGTTTGGATTGTGAAAACTTGATATATATGTTTGGTAAACATATATTTTTGAATATTTTCCAATAAAACATGCAATATTGAGTATTTGGTAGTTAAAAATATTACTTGTTGTGTAGGATATGAGTTTTTTATCCTATAGTTTTTTTTCAAAATGTAGCATGCTTTCTCTGTTTACCTATTGGAGAATCTATTTCAACATTTATATCACGATGTTATACATTTAGATCTTAACAGGTCAAAAATATTAACATAAAAGCCACGAGTGTGAAGAATATGTGATGGATATATCATAATATTTAACTTTTATATATTATTATTATTGAAAATATTGGATTTTGTATAACATAAAGTTTAATTTGGTATACCATTTTAAATCAGGTCCTATGTATATGACAAAAACTTGATCTTTAAATCTAGTGTGCGAGTTTGAGCTACATACTTGAGAATTATTTATTACAGTTGATTCTTAGCCATATAATCAAATGTGAAGACTATTCTGTAACACACTAAACCAACTACCCCGTGTTGAAGCAGCATGTTTTACAGCACAAAATGAGAAAAAAACTTAGTGATTTAAGTATTAAAAAAAGATTCGATTGCTTTTTATAAAATATTTGCTAGAGTTACTTTGGAATAATACATTTCCCTCTAGATGAGTATCAAACCGGACTATCATGTTTTGTCCCATGACTGTCCATATAACATCTGAGCTATATCATTTATATTAGTTGCATGACCTTGATTTCAGGCCTATATTTTTATTCGGGATAATCCAACGTAAGGTGAACTAAAATTTACAATATTAGTATATGTATAATAAAATAATTTATCTTTTGTAATTTCATTGCTTTATTATTGAGAAAATTACCACGGGCTTGGTCATTTATTGATCCACCCCAACAACAAAAACCACAGAGTCATGAGTAATCTAGTTTACTTTGGACTATTTAAGGTGCACCATGTGAGCTACACTTTGGTGACTATTCCCTAACAATTGTATTAAACACATTTCATTTTGCAAATATATTTAGCAGTTCTCATTAGACCATATGAATATAGTAGCTCTATATACAATATATCCTCAAATGTTAAGTAGGAAGATCAACGACACCTATTAGGTGGCCATATAGAAATCAAATTTTTTTAACAGTATTGTATCCATATTGTAGGACTACTACCCTTTTAGAGACCAACGATTTGGATAAGAATGGTCTGAGCAACTCGACAAAAATCTGGCATGAAGTTGAATGGAATGGAAAAAATGGGAGGATGAATATGTTTAATGTCGAGTATCCTAGGAGTGAAGATAGGTCAAACATGATAAAGCTATCTTGTCAAAACCATACACGGTCACAGATGGAACACTAGACATGTCACCTTGTTTGATTTATAGGGTTATAAGACATGCTTAGAAATTTCAACAACTTTCATTAACATTTGACAAGGAAATAAAATGAAAAAGGAATATGTGGCACTTTAAGGTTAGGAAATGGATAAAACAAAATTGGTTGCAGAATATGAATGTTGCATGCCTAATCTAGTATAGAAAACCAAATAGAGATGGATGTGACTTGTGTTCATGTGAATTAGTACAACAACGATGGGTGATGTGATAGTATAATAGGACTCATTCCTGGGATGGATTTGAGAAAGGGAGATGATGTGCTCGTTCCAAGAGGAATTGAGAGGGAGAGTAGGGGTTGAGACTTGAGAGGTTGTGGAGCGAGTATAGGGAGAGTAGGAGGAACTTGTAGAGTCACTGCAAAGAGTATTGCGGTAACAACATGCTGCTAAACAAGGCCATTTAAAATGGAATCGTATACCTATTACATTAAAACTAAAAATGACAATATATATAATCAAATTACATGCAATGTCGATACAAGGATTATTGTGGAATTGTAGAAATAGAAACGGGATGTGGAAGTAATATTACCTCCATGATAGAAGAATTGTGGGATGACCACCATGTACAACAGAATGTAGATGTATCTAAATATTCTCTTTTCAATCACTTCGCTTGGGACAAAGGCAGGAAAGACAAAGTAAGTGCAAATAAAATAGAAAATGAAAGAAGAGATTCATATGATAAAAATGAAAATCTCAAGTAAATGCAAGAACCAAAAACCTTGCTACTGTGTTAGGTAGGATAGTGGCCAAAGACAAATTTTCAGAGAGGGTATTTATATTAAAAGAGATACTAAGTAAGAAATTGGTAAGGAAGAAAAAATGAAAAATGAAAAAATCTATAACAATTTTGAGGGTTAACTTTAGAGACAAGCCAAGCCATGGGTGTGATCTAACAAACTATGAAATTTAATCCATCTATTACTCTCTAACTCAAGGTCCTAAGCTTGTGTGGAACCAACCGTTGGAATTGCTAACAGGACATCATCAATTTGGGCAGTCAATTTTCCAATGGACACCACAATTCTAGAGTTTAGGCACATTGGTGTTGCATGCTGGACACATCTGATTTTTTACAATACGGCATTTATATTACTTTCTCGCTAATGCATGAGGTCTAATGAAATTTAGGATATCTATTACTTTCTCACCAACATTCTTCCTCATTTGGGGAAACCCGATCCAACAATTAATCTACAACTTCTTTATGTGATTTTTAAAAAGAAAAATGTTCTAAGCATTGTTATGAGAGTGCCCATACATTCTCTTTGTTGCATATTGACTCCTTATATGCAAGCATGCTCCATTTTCAGTTTTGGAAATATGTGAATTTGAAGACATTCTGAAGAATAAATCTATAAACGAGACCTGAAACAATGGCAGAAAACTGATTGAATTTAAGGGCACACGCAACCATATGCCGAAATTAAAATGTGTCTTCATTTAGAAATAGGAATCTATGATTTAGGCCCTTTTTCTCCCATCCCTCGAAGTGTAAATTTGATTGGAGTAGAGTGCGAATTTTCCAATGGACACCATAATTCTAGACGTGTCGCGTAATCAATCGTGTCCTGACTACACATCCTGGTCCTAGAGTCCCTTAATGGTAGTTTGACATTAACTTGTACTAGCTACACGATATCTATTGGATGACTTGTTAATTCTTGAAAACAAATTTAGATAGAACAAACAGAGACAACCGGTGTAGTGATGTTGAGGGTGTCGCATATTAACAAAAATGACCTTGTCTTCGTTGCATTAAATTACATAGTTTAGTCATGGGAGATCAACAACAGATCTATAGATATATTTGATATCGCGAAATACAAGTTGGAGTTGTGCCACCAAATTGAAAGAGACAACTACTAGTTTAAGGCATGTAAAATAAAGAAAACATAGTATATAGATGAATTGGGTTGCAATTTAATTCTACAATTTCCTTTTTTATTTAGCTACAAAGAAAACTACAATAATTTAAAACTAAACTGGGATGAAAACAAAATTTAAATCTGGTGTTATACTTTTAAATTGACTTATAGACAACATGTGCTAAGAATGTGGACAACCATTTAGCCGATATATTAAGATAAATAGAAAAGAGCCATTTTATTTTTATATTTTTTATTTAGCATTTGCATTCACATGCACATTTAATGATCACATTGTTGAAGAATAAAGGCCTTTCAAGGAAACTTCTCTATCATTTAGATAACGAGATTCATTTCCCAAAGGATTCTATTTTTATCAATGTCATTACAAGGATTAGTAGGTCAAAAAATAAATTGCTAATTAGAAAAGTATGAAATAATCAAAAACTTATTTCTTGATGACATATAGCATGTTGCTTCATTGTATATTAATTATGTGTTACAAAAATTACAATAAGTGTGAGGTGTGATTGAGTTAAAAGTTGTCAAGAAATTTTTGCCTTCAATGAAACACTTTGAGAATATCTACTAAGAAAATTTTCACTATACAATATCTAATGTTGAAAATAGATTTCTATGGATTTAGAAAATACACAAAATGCGAGACATCGATTGACTTTTCTATTATCTATTAAATATTTCATGTTTCTTAATTGAAGCCATTTAGGTATGTCCAAATTAGACTCAATGGAAAATCTTGATATTTCTTCATGAAACAAATCTAGTATGGCTTATCCTACAAAATAAATCTTCTAAGTTCCTACAATTTTAGATAAATATTTTAGTTTGATGTCTAATATAACGAACCAACATGATCAGGACTTGAAAAAACTAAACTTTGGTTGGATTTTATCATACATAAAAAATTGTATATGCAATAAGTTATGATTAATTTAATGTCAAATAAGTCTTGACATGGAAATAGATTCCAATATTACATCTTATGTCAATATATATACTTTGGATTGCATCGTTTATGACAAAATCTAAAATTTTACTTTAGTAAAATGAAAGATTACTTAACTGTTACAATGTTATTCATCACATATAATATGGATGGTTTCTTTTAAAGTACATCCAATATGTAGCTTGCATGCTATAGTGAAGGTTACCTATGTATAAAAATTGTTCTTTTTTATTCTATATCAAAATTTTGTTCTTTATTGGTAGATCATATAGTTAATATTCTATGTTTTAGATGGACAATATGATTAACATAAAAACAATTACATATGAGATGGATATATTATTATTATGCATTTATTAAGTATTAAATGGAAATTTTAATTGAAATAATATAAGATCATTTATATCATTCCCCCTTTATATGACAATAATAGCCTATTTTAAACCTATAACATAATTTGACCTAACAACTTATATGACGTCTACCGTAATCAACATTACTTATTTGCAATTTGTATAAATGGGTATATTAGAGTTAGATGTTGTTAATTTAGTTTAAATTTGGTTGTGAATATAGATCGGTCATCCATGAGGATTTTAGATTGCAATTTCGTATAACTGATTCCAAATATTTGTTATAACCTATTTTGCATGTTATTGAATAACATTTACAATTAACTAATGTTACAATACACACACTAGAAATCACATATCATATATATATTTGGATTATCAAGAAAAGACACAAAAGTCAGATTTAAATTTATTTATTGGTTATATATCAAACCTTCATTTTTTAAGTTCCAATCATTTAATCACATATGGAATCAATATAAACTCTAAAATGTACTCGATAACACACATCTATCATTACTAACAAGCAAAAGATAAAACTTTCAGATTTGCCATACAAATTTAGTCTAGATGTTTTATTTGAAGTCTGAAGCAAACAAACCTAATAGTAAATGAAAATGTTAATTTTGGATTTGATAATGTCATATTGGTTCAATCTCATGTTTGGAAACAAATTGTTAAAATTGTAACATTTAGGAATAGATTGCAAAATCCCAATGTGAATGTTTGGTGAACATATATTTTTGAATATTTTTTTATAAAACATCTAATATTTAGCATTTGATAGATAAAATATTACTTGTTGTGTAGGATATGAGGTGTTTATCCTAAAATCTTTTGAAAATATAGCATGCTTGCTCTGGTTACCTATTTGAGAATTTAGTTCAACATTTACATCATGATGTTATACATTTAGATCTTAACAGGACAAATATATTAACCTAAAAACCACAAGTGTGATGAATATGTGATGGATATATCATTAATATTTAACTTTTATATATTATTCTTATTGAAAATATAGGATTTTGTATAACATGGAGTTCAATTTCAGTATAGGACTTTAAATCAGGTCCTATGTATATGAAAAACACATGATCTATGAAATCTAGAGCACGACTTTGAGCTACATACATGAAAATTCTCTATTATAGTTTATTATTAGACATATAATCAAAGTGAATCCTATTTCATAACACATTAAACAAACTACCCCGTGTTTAAGAAACATATTTTAGACCAAAATATGAGAAAATAACTTAGTGATGTAACTATTAAAAAACGATTGGATGGATTATTATAATATGTTTGCTAGAGTTACTTTGAAATAATACATTCCACTCTAGACGAATATCAAATCAAGCTAGCATGTTTCATCCCAATATTGTCCATATACCATCAGAGCTATATCATTTATGTGTTTTGCCTGACCCTTAATTTTAGACCAATATTTTTATTCAGATTAATCCAACATAAGGTGAAATAAAAGTTACACTATTGGTATATGTATAATAAAATCTTTAACTTTTGTAATTTAATTTCTTACTATTTTTTATTATCGAGAAAATTGCCATGGGCATGGTTAATTAATGACCCACCCCAACAATAGAAACCACTGAGTCACGAGGAATCCAGTTTACTTTGGATAATTTAAGGTCCACCACGTATGCTATTCTTTGATGACTATTCCCTAACGATTCTGTAAAACACATATCATTTTGCAATAAATTTAGTAGTTCTTATTATAACATATGAATATAGTACCTCGTTACACAATATCTCCTCAAATGTTAAGTAGGAAGATCAATTTTATTCATAATCATATATGTTAGGTGTTCATATAGATATTAAGATTTTTTAACTATACTGTATCCATATTTTAGGACTACTACCCATCTAGGGATGAACAATATGGATAAGAATGGTCTCGGTAACTCAACAAAAACCACACTTGAAGTTGAATGAAATAGAAAAAATAGGCAGATGGATATGTTTTAATGTCGAGTATCCTAAGAGAGAAGTTAGGTTAGACTTGATAACGTTGACTTGTCAAAATTAGGCAGGGTGACAACTAGAAAACTAGACATGCCACCTTGTTTGATATATAGGGTCAAAAGACATGCTTAGAAAATTACAACAATTTTCGTTAACATTTGATAAGGAAATGAAATAAAAAAGAGCATGTTGCACTTTATGGTCGGGGAATGGATAAAACCAAATTGGTTAAAGAATATGAATGTTGCAAGCCTAATCTAGTGTACAAACCATACAAAGCTGGTTTTGACTTGTGTTCATTTGAATTGGTGCATCAGTGGTGGGTGATGTGGAAGGAGAACATGAATCATTCCTGGGAATCGATTTGAGAAAGGGAGATGATGTGCTCCATCCAAGAGGGGTTGAGAGGGAGAGTTGGGTTGAGGCTTGATAGGTTATGGAGTGACTATATGGAGAGTAGGAGGAACCTGTAGAGTCCATGCAAAGAGTATTGTGGTAAAAACATGCAACTAAATAAGGTTGTTTAAAATGGAATCTTATACCTATTACATTAAAACTAAAAATGACAATATATCCAATCAAATTACCTACAATGTCGCTACTGGGATTAGCATGGAATTATACAAATCCAAATAGGTTGCATAAGTAATATTACCTCCACAGTAGTAGAATTGAGGGATGACCAACACGTATGATAGAATTCAGTTGTAGCTAGACATTCTCTCTTTGATCACTTTGCTTGGGACCAAGACCGAAAAGACGATGTAAGTGCAATTGAAACAGGAAATAAAAGAAGATATTCGTAAAATAAAAATGAAAATCTCAAGTAAATGGAAGGACCGAAAGCCTAGCTCGTAGCTTAGGTAGGATAGTGGCCAGAGAAATTTTTTTAGAGATGGTATTCATATATATAGAGTTACTAGGCAAGAGATTGATAAATAAAAGTTATAATAATCTTGAGGGTTAACGTTAGTAATAAGCCAAGCCATGGGAGTGACCTAACGAATGATGAATTTTAAGGCATCTATTACTCTCTCACTCAAGGTCCTAAACTAGTGTGGAACCAACCGTTGGCATTTCTAATAGGACATCTTCAATTTGGGCAGTCAAGAGCATATACACATCCCCTCAACATCAAGCCATGCTCGGTTTTAGCACATTGGTGTTTCATGTTGGATACATCCAATTTTACACAATGCAACATTTATATTACTTTCTAGTTAATGTATGAGGACTAATGATATTTAGGGCGTCTATAAATTTCTCATCGTCATTCTATCTCATTTAGAGAAACCCAGTCCAACAATTAATCTACAGTTGATTTATGTGAGGATTAAAAAAGAAAAAGGTTCCCAACATTTTTATGAGTCGTTCACATACATTTATTTGTTGCATATTCACTCCTTCTACGCAAGCACACTCCATTTTGATAGTTTGTGAATTTGAAGACATGCCAAAGAATAAATTTTTAAATGGGAACTCAAACCATGGTAGATAACTGTTCTCATTTAAGGACACACGCAACCATATGCTAAAGTTGAAATGCGTCTTCATTCTAATGTAGACATCTCTACTTTAGGGCTTTTGGCTCCCAACCCTCAATGTGTGAATTTAACTAGAATAGAGTGCTAGTTTTCCAATGGATGGAGGGACAGAACAATTCTAGACGTGTCTCATAAGCAATTGTGTCCTAGCTACACATCCTAGTCCTAGTGTCCCTTAATGGTCATTTGACGTTAACTTGTTCTATCTACATGACATTTATTGGACTACTTGTTTATTATTCAATTCAAATTTAGACAACACAAATGGAGACAACCAATGCAGTGATGTTGCGGGTGTGACAAATTAAGGGAAATTACCTTGTCATTGTTGTTTTAAATTACACAATTTAGTCATGGGAGATCAACAACAGATTTATAGATATATTCATCATCGTCAAATACAAGTTGGATTTGTGCCACCAAACTGAAAGAGATAGCTACTAGTGTAAGGATGTAAAATGAAGAAAATAAAGTACATAGATGAATTGGGTTGTAATTTAATTCTACATTTGAGTTTATTTAATTGGATATAAAGAAAATTGTAATAATTTAAAACTAAACCAGGATGAAAAGAAAATTCAATATAGATATTATACCTTTAAATTGACTTCTAGAGAACACATTCTAAGCATGTGGAGTGCTATGGAGCTGAAATGTGTAATTTTATTTTTATATTTTTTATTTAGCATTTGCATTCACATGCATATTTAATTATCATATTGTTGAAAAATAAAGGCATTCCAAGGAAACTTCTCTATCATTTAGACAATGAGACTCATTTTCCAAAGGATTCTATTTTTACCAATGTCATTAAAAGGAATAGAAGGTTGAAAAAATACATTGATAATTACAAAAAATTAAATAATCAAAAACTTATTTCTTGTTGAGATATAGAATGTTGCTTTATTGTATATTAATTATGCATTACAAAAATTACAATAAGTTTGAGGTGTAATTGAGTTAAGGTTGTCAAGAAAATATCATAAAAAATACACTTATGGGTGCTTTGATCATCCAAGACCGCCAGAATGTATACACTCCATTTTAGAGAAGGAGTGTTGTAATGGTAGTAGTACTACCAAATTTAATCTTGTAGACAGTCATAAGTCTTGTAATGGTTTTCTGTACTGGCTTGCAAGAGGAGGACAAGATGAATAAATAGCCCTGGCTTCCACTAAAAAAAGTTTTTTAAGAAAATTTTTCTTTCAATGAAACACTTCTGAGAATATCTACAAAGAAAATTTTCACTCTACACTATCTAATGTTGAAAATAGATTGCTATGGATCTAGAATATACACAAAAACTAAGACCTCAATTGACATTTTTTAATTATCTATTAAAGCTTTCGTGTGTTTCTAACTCGAAGCTGTTTAGGTATTTCCAATTTAGATTCAATGGAAAATCTTGATATTTCTTCATGAACAAAACTACTATGGCTTAACCATACTAAATATTCCAAGTTGCAACAAAATTAGATAAATATTTTAGTTTTATGTCTAATTAAAATGAACCATCATGAACCGGACATGAAAAAACTAAACTTTGTTGGATATTTTCATACTTAAAAAATTGTATATGCAATAAGTTATGATTAATTTCTTGTCAAATCAGTCTTGAAATGGAAATAGATACCAATATTACATCATATGACAATATATATATTTAGGATTCCACCACGTACGATACAATCTGTAATATTATTTTTGTAAAATGAAAGAGTACTTAGCAGTTACAATGTTATTGATCATATATAATATGGATGGTTTCTTTCAATTTCCAAAATGTAGCATGCATGATATCGTAAAGGTTACCAATGTCAAAAATTGTGTTCGTTTTAATTCTATTTCAAAATTTTGTTCGTTATAGGTAGAACATATAGTTAATATTCTATGTCTTAGTTGGTTAACACGATTAACATAAAAATCATTACATATTAGATGGACATATTATTATTATGCAAATGTTAAATATTAAATGGCATTTTAATTGAATTATTACAAGATCATTTATATCATTCCCCCCTTAATATGCATGCAATAGTATGTTTTAAACCTAGAAAGTAAGTTCGACCTAGCAACTTATATGATAGATCACATTT
Source organism: Alisma plantago-aquatica (assembly GCA_963693085.1). Classification (NCBI taxonomy): domain Eukaryota; kingdom Viridiplantae; phylum Streptophyta; class Magnoliopsida; order Alismatales; family Alismataceae; genus Alisma; species Alisma plantago-aquatica. The sequence goes on along the minus strand of OY856410.1, from coordinate 1,316,590,282 downwards.
GTTGTAATCAACATAACTTATATTCAATTTGTAAAAATAGGAATATCAGAGTTAGATGTTGTTAATCTATTTTAAAATTGGTTGTAGATATTGATCTTCATCCATTAGGATTTTAGATTGTAATTTCTTATAACCCATTTTAAATGTTTGTTATAAGTTTGTTATATATGTTATTGAATAACATGTACAATTCACTAATGTTACAATACATGCACCAAAAATATCAATTGGTTAAAGAGTAAGTAAAATGACATAATATATATATGTTTGGATTATCTAGAAAAGACACATATGCTGGATTCAAATTTTTTTATTGGTTATATATTAAAACTTCAATTATTTTTTATGTTCAATCATTTAATCATATTTGGAATCAACATAAACTCTAACTCATACTTGATAGCACACATTTGTCATGACTTACAAGTACAAGATAAAACTTTCAGAGTTGCCATACAAATTTAGTCTAGATGTTTTATTTGAGGTTAAACAGACCTAATGGGAAATGAAAATTTTAATTTTTGATTGGATAACGTTATACTGGTTCAAAATCATGTTTGAACACAAAAGATTAAGTTTGTAACATTTTAGTCTAGATTGTGAAATCCCAATATAAAAGTTTGGTGAACATATAATTTTGAATATTTTTCAATTAAACATCCAATATTGAGCAGTTGGAAGTTTAAAATATTTCTTGTTCTGTACAATATGAGTGGTTTATCCTACAATCTTTTCAAAATGTAGCATGCTTTTTGTGGTTTACCAATTTGAGAATTGCTCTGGTTATATACATTTTGATCTTAATAGGTCAAAAATATTAACATAGAATCACAAGTGTGATGAATATGTGATGGATATATCATTAGTATTTAGCTTTTATGTATTATTCTTATTAAAAATATAGGATATTGTATAACATGCAGTTCAAATTTGGTATAAAAATTTAAATCGGGTCCTATGTATATGAAAAAAACATGATCGTTAAAATCTAGAGCGCGATTTTGAGCTACATACTTGAGAATTATCTATTACCGTTAATTCTTAGCCATATAATAAAAGTGAAGCCTGTTTTATAACACATTAAACCAACTACCCTGTGTTGGAGCAGCATGTTTTAGACCAAAAATGAGAAAAAAATGTAGTCATGTAAGTATTAAAAAAAGATTGGATGGCTTTTTATAAAATGTTGGTTTGATTTACTTTGAAATAATAAATTCCGCTTTAGATGAATATCAAATCGGGCTAGCAAGTTGCATCCCACCACTGTCCATATAACCTATGACCTAAATCATTTATATTAGGTGACTGACCCTTAAACAATGAACACTCGAGGATCACATCCCGTGCATATTCTACATTGTAGCCTACAACACCAATGTTCTAATGGACACCACAATTCTAGACGCGTCGCGTAATCAATCGTGTCCTAGCTACACATCTTTGTCCTAGAGTCTCTTAATGGTAGTTTGCGTTAACTTGTACTAGCTACACGATATCTGTTGGATGACTTATTAATTCATCGAAATAAATTTAGATAGCACAAACGGAGACAACCGGTGTAGTCATGTTGCGGGTGTGGCATAGTAAGGGAAATGACCTTGTCTTCATTGCATTAAATTAAACAGTTTAGTCATGGGAGATCAACAACAGATCTATAGATATATTCGACATCACCAAAGACAAGTTGGTGTTGTGCCACCAAACTGAAAGAGACAACTACCAGTTTAAGGCTTGTAAAATAAAGAAAACATAGTATATAGATGAATTGGGTTGCAATTTAATTCTACAATTGCCTTTTTTAGTTAGATACAAAGAAAACTATAATAATTTAAAAATAAATTGGGATGAAAACAAAATTTAAATCTGGTGTTATACTTTTAAATTGACTTATAGACAACATGTGCTAAGAATGTGGGCTGTCATTGAGCCGAAATATTAAGATAAATAGAAATGTGTCATTTTATTTTTATATTTTTATTTAGCATTTTCATTCACATGCACATTTAATGATCGTATTGTAGAAGAATAAAGGCCTTTCAAGGAAACTTCTCTATCATTTAGATAACGAGATTCATTTTCCAAAGGATTCTATTTTTATCAATGTCATTAGAAGGATTAGAAGGTCGAAAAATAAATTGCTAATTAGAAAATGAATATAGCATGTTGCTTCATTGTATATTAATTATGCATTACAAAAATTACAATAAGTGTGAAGTGTAATTGAGTTCAAAGTTGTCAAAAAAAATTTTCCTTCAATGAAACACTTTTGAGAATATCTATTAATAAAATTTTCAATCTACAATATCTAATGTTGAAAATAGATTGCTATGGATTTAGAAAATACACAAAAGGCGAGACATCAATTGACTTTTCAATTATCTATTAAATATTTCATGTTTCTTAATTAAAGCCATTTAGGTATGTACAACTTAGAGTCAATGGAAAATCTTGATATTTCTTCATGAAACAAATCTAGTATGGCTTAACCTACAAAATAATATCTTCCAAGTTCCTACAAACTCAGATAAATATATTAGTTTGATGTCTAATATAACGAACCAACATTATCAGGACTTGGAAAAACTAAACTTTGGTTGGATTTTGTCATACATAAAAAATTGAATATGCAATAAGTTATGATTAATTTAATGTCAAATCAGTCTTGATATGGAAATAGATTCCAATATTACATCTTATGTCAATATATATATTCAGGATTGCACCACGTCTAACACAATCTAAAATATTATTTTAGTAAAATGAAAGAGTACTTAACTATTACAAAGTTATTCATCACACATTATATGGATGGTTTCTTTTCAAGTACTTCCAAAATGTAGCTTGCATGCTATAGTGAAGGTTACCTACATATAAAAAATTGTTCTTTTTTATTCTATATCAAAATTTTGTTCGTTATAGGTAGAGAATATAGTTAATATTTGATGCAGGTTTACCGTGCGCTGAAACGCAAGCGACCGCGTCAAAGTAATATAGGCCTTGTGAGGCCCGAGTCGAACTCAGGGATACGTGAAATTGTCAGAGACTCTTACTAATTGCTCATGATTAGCTAGACCAATTAAATACTTGAGAGTTGTTGTTAAAATTGAAAGAAAATAAAAATAAAAACAAAACAAGCAATCAATTAAATGTTGGTTTAATCAATTCAAAATGGAGATCTTTAGGATTGTGGTTTCACCGCGGGTTTTCATTGTATTAAATTCTATATAGTCACTCAATTTTATCTCTTTATCTAGGTAGTGGTCTGAAATCAATATTGCCCACTGTCGTGGTACAATTCACTACCTACGTCTAGGTCGGTTCCACCGTCGTAGTAACCTATACCCTAAACTAGGTGCATTAAAAACGACCTCTCGGTATCCACCATTAATCTTACACCACCTTGTTCAAGGGATTTGTCAATTAATGTAAATTTCATCTCTTTTCAACCATTAATTCTTCTTTCAAAGCAATTAAGGGCATTAGATTATTATTATGGTGATCAAGCATAACAATATATTAGAGAAAACGAAATTATACCACGGATTTAAGAGACAAGATATGAATTACTATGATAGAATCATCATACAATGAATTCCCGGGCTACTCCCGGTCCTAAAGACAAAGGGGATTAGCCCCGTATGTTCATCTCAAAGCAAAACATGGTAGAGAAAAGGGGAAACATGAGAAAAACGTGATTGAGTGGTGAAACCCCTGAACGGAGAAGATCCAAGCGATCCTTGGCGTAGAATCCACGTTCTCCCACCTTTCAGTGGTGGAATTCATCTTCTTTAGCATCCGGATCGGATGGGGCATGCTCTGGTGCTCCGTTCTTCTCTCCTTACTCTCCGGGATGCGTGCAGCGGCTAATGACGTCCTGATACCCACTGGGGCGTCGTCATTAGGTATATTTCCCAAATTAGGTCGCCAATTAACCACAACCATCCGATTAAGATCATTCTGAATCAAACACATATCTGACAGTGTCGATACCATCGACGCAGGTCGATGGTATCGACCTAGCGTGATGGCGGCAATCCTTCTTTTCTTGCGTCTGTGCGCCTGATGTCATCTCGATACCATCGACATGGGTCGATGGTATCGACAACTCTGTAGCGATGATTTTGTCGTTTTGTGTCGCTGTAGCTCCACCAGTCGATAGTATCGACATTTTGGTCAATAGTATCGACACACTTCTCGCCAGCAACCTGGTGGTATCTCGATACCATCGACATCCCTGTCAATGGTATCGATCTTATTCTGGTCCTAGCGGCTGGCAACCTGTGGTCCGGTCAATAAAATCGACCACCGTCGATGGTATCGACGGCAGCAAATACTTGTTTTTCCTGAAATTAACACACGGAACCACATAAATCCACACAAAATATATTCTTTTAATAATTAATACTCAAAATGCTTAAATAAAGGGAATTTGACATAAAAAAGTAGCATAGACCAAAATGAATGAATTATGCAACATTAACCATGAAAATGACTAATAAATGCATAAAACACATATCAAACAAGTCTATAAATGCGACTCAAAATCATCGCATCAAACTCCCCTAAGCTTGAACATTGCTCGCCCTCGAGCAACTAAACCTTAGAATAGAATTGTCAGAGTCAACTAAAGAACAAAGCATCACAACAGACATCCCATATGACTCCCACCGGACATTCACATGCTGGCCCTCGCTAACCACAGAATGATAATTACCCTAAAGGCGACAGTAATCATCCATAAAAGATATTGACCTCAAAACTGATGAACACTATCACATAAGGCAGTTAACATAATAAAATTTGCCGGTCCAGACTTAGTGCATCTTGTGATCTTCTATACTACGTTGCTCGCCCTAACTACCATCTACATGGAAGTAGTTCTCCTGATATTCATTAGTGAGGAGAAATTAACGGTGGCCTACCAATCCGAGCAACGGGTGGATGAAATAGGTGGCTAATGGAAGAAGTGGAAGCATTATACGATTTCAACATGCATAAAACAAAAATGCCCTAAATGATACAAATGCACATGAAAAATGCCCTAATGCCTAAAATCGGGTGGAATGATGCATGCACTACATCCTATCTCAAAATGAGATGGATATCTAACTAAGCTACATCATGTACTCACTTAACTTAAAATGCAGGTGAGATTATGTTCCTTTCTCCTTCTTATTCTAGTTGCTTCAAAATAACTTTTTTTTTTCAATTTCAGATTTTTTAGATTTTTTTCTTTTTTTTTCAAACCCTTATATCCATAATGGACAATGAATACTTATTGGGCTTATTTTTCTGCATAACTCAATATTTGCACTATTTGGAAGGTATGGAACAATTTTTAATTCACCATTAAAGCATAAATGAGGTACATGATACACTTTATGCATAAAAAGTTATGAATGAAACTACATGACATGCATCTAAGAGTAATGTGCATGTATATCTATTCTAATCTTTTTTTATTTTTCATGCAAAACATATGAAGATGGTTGCAATGCAAGTCCTATCTACATGCCATGCAATCAAAAAGAGTTAAAACCGTACTTTACTTCCAAATCTTGGTGGATTGTGAAAAATAATGAGGTGGAAAGATCACAAGACTAGTTGACTGAACCTTTGAAAAATATTATGTGTCCCTCCTTACTGACTTGTGTAGTAGTTAAGAGGTTTTTTCTCTCTTACTTCAAATTAAAGTCTCATTATCATTTGGTCAGTTCAGGCTCAAACAACCAATTCCGTCCACTTTCATGAATCATTAGGAATATACAGTTGTGATTTTCTGTTTTAAAGTTGACAAAACCAATCATTTTCTAAGTTAAGTGATCAAGGTTAACAACACTCAAGCTTGCGAACACTCAAAAATTTTAGTTTCCCTTAATTCCCCATGCACATGCAACTGAGATGACTCAAGATTAAAGACATCCACAATTACACTAGATAGAATGTGGATCCTACAAACAAACTAAAATTGCAGGAAACAAATAACAAGAAACAAAAGCAATAAAACTAAAAACAAAGAAAATAAAAGATAGAGGTGTTCCAATCACCCCCCAAGCTTGAATTTGACTATGGCCTCATAGTCAAAAACAATCTTAAAGGTTGGAACATGGATACCGCTTTTACTCTTCAGGTGGAGGCGGGTACTGCGGAGCCGTAGGGTCCCAAGAAGGATACTCCCCTTGGAAGTTTGGATCAAACTGGGCCCTAGGTGGAGGTTGTGGATAGCCTCGGAAGTAATTTTGGCTCCAATAGTGGTCGTAAAAGGGCTCCTGTTGCATCTCCATCCTTTGCAACCGATCATGAACTTGTTGTTGGTTGTCGAGGAGAAGACGCTCGTTTTGAAACATTTCCCTTTGATTGTCCAGCAACCGGTTGGTAGTGTCTTGAATACCGGTATACATCGCCATGTGTTGATGTTGCGTCTGTTGTATGTATTGCAGCATAGCATACATGCCCTGCATAGAGTAGGCATCCTTGCTTGGCTGCGAGGGCGGTGGTGGTGGTGGAGGGTGAGATGATGAAGATGCACCCGGATGCATCCGAGGACGCTTCCGTGGTGCCACTCGTGCCCGAAGAGGTGTGAAAGCCTCCTCTTCCTCTTCAGCCTCGTCATCATTGTCGTTGCCGTCGTCGTTGCCGCCGTCTTCATCAGAGTCGGAGATGGCTATCATTGGCCATCAGAAGTGTTGCACCCCTTCGATGTGGAAGACTGGATCGGGCAGTGAGCATTCCTGATAGGCATGGTTGACGTGGCAGTGCGCATACGCTAAGCCATCTCAAAGAAGTATGAGGTTGGAGCGGTGCAGATGTTGCAAGTTCACCTTGCTCCTGGTGGATAGAGGAGTAAGCATCTGGAAATTCAACCCCAGATAGGAGGCCAGCTGTGTGATAAGCCCTCCAAAGTGAATTGGTGCTTTCTGTGTACTCCTCTTCACCGCCAAAACCCACTGCAAAAAGAAGGCACCCCAATTGCATTCTTGACGTTTCAGGAGCTTATACAAGAAGAATAAGTCAGTCTCCTGAAACTTGCTGAGGGCCAAATCACCCCGAGCAAACAGTGTAGAATTGAGCATCCGGTGTAGTATCCGGACGAAAGGGTGCTCGAAATCAGCTACCGCAGCATTATGGTATCTCACTGACTTGCCCGGCGGCACCGTAACTAGCTCGGAAAAGATGGCATCATAGTCGATGCGGTTGTCTGGTTGCTGGTAATCATGTTGTGAGTGATTCCAGTTGAAAATCTTATTGAACTGTCGGAGTGTAAGGGTGTAGTCATTGTTGTACAGCCGGAAGGACACCCGACCCTTGATCCACTCGCGGTCAGAGGTTATGACGCCGTTGGGTATGACGCAGACGTCCACTGACGCCATAAACTCAGCCACCAATTCCTTGCACGTGGGCCAGTCGCCGAAGAACGACTAGCCATCTGCATGAAATTCCAGCTCGTCAGGCCGTCTGCCCGTGTGTCGGGCCTGACCCTTCAGGTTGTAGTCAAGGTTGGCTTCGAACCCTATGTTGCGGATGGTATCCCGATCAACATATCGGGTCGGCTCGATCTTCCTCTTCAAGATCTCCTCGTAGATTTTCTTGATCTCCGCGGATGGATGAACAAGTCGCGGGCGGGAGATGGATGCCGGAGGAGGTGGCACAAACTCCGGGATGTCCATCAGATTTGCACGTGAAGACGATGCACCAACAACATGCACCATGATCCAGACAGAAGGAGGAATAGAGAGAGAGCTCGGTGAAGATCGGAGAAAAGAATCTCCGCTCGATGAAGAACTTGCTCGGAGTTGCTCGTTGTCGGGTTCAGATCGCTCTGGATTATGCTCGGCATAAGTGAAGGAGGATTGCACTGGAGGTGTGATGTCATATGACGCAAATACTCCTCATATATAGCCGTGGCTGGCGCTACTGTCCGCCTGTCGATACCATTGACACGATTCGATGGTATCGACTCGGGTAACACAATCTGTACCTCCGCGAGTATCGACGATTGTCGATGGCTGGATCTGCGGGGCCCGGATTGCTGACGCGTCGATACTATCGACGCAAGTCGATGGTATCGACCCGTCCCCCAGATCGACTTCTTCGTTGCTTCGATCGTTGTTGATCTTTCCTCACGGATCGTTGACGTGGCACGTAGATACTATCGACGTGAGTCGATAGTATCGACTCTCTGATTAGGGCAAACCCTCGCAAGGCCCGGCCGCTGCCTGCTATGTGTGAAAGTGTCGATACCATTGACAGGCCCGTCGATGGTATCGACTTTCCTGAGACGATTTCTTCTGAAAATCTCCAGAGATCTCGATGGTATCGACTGGCATCTCGATACCATCGACCTCTGCCTGCGATCTGCCTGTTGGTATGTCAATACCATCGACGAGGCCGTCGATAGTATGGACGCAATGTGATTTCTGCAGTCGCCAACTTGTACCATGGTCGATACCATCGATGCGAGGGTTGATGGTATCGACTCTGCCTTAGCCCTGCACATGTAACAAACGATCACGGTATCTTTTTTTACATTACAAACTAAATTAAAACAAATCAACGTACGAATGTAAAGGAACTAAACTAAAGTACCAATGGTTGGTTTGCCTCCCAACAAGCGCCCTTATTTAATGTCTTAGGCTAGACGACTTGAAGCACATCATGTATTCGAAAGTGGAATGAGTTTGACCTCATTCACCTTCCTTATATATTCTTCTCCAAAATATAGCTTCAACCTCTGTCCATTCACCAAAAATGTAGTCTCACCATTGCACACCATGATTGCGCCATGTGGTTTGACCTCTTCTACCATGAATGGCCCACTCCACTGGGATTTTAGCTTCTTGGGATGCAACTTCAGCCTTGAATTGAATAACAACACACGGTCTCCCTTCTTGAAGGTGCGCATCTGTATGTGGCGATCGTGGATCAACTTAGTACGCTCCTTGTATATCGGAGAGCTCTCATATGCAGTCATTCGCAGCTCATCCAATTCATTCAATTCAAGCAATCTCTTCTTCCCCGCTTCATCATAACTCAAGTTGAGCTTTCTCAGCGCCCAATGTGCTTTGTGCTCTAACTCCAGTGGGCTGATCAATGATGATTGAAGCGGAGGGGGAAGTTCACCTAAATCTTCATAATACCTCGCATAGAAGAATGGAAGCATCTGAAGCATTTTGGCGCACTCCTTGAATGATTTACTTCTCATCCAATCATGAGTGATATTGACTAAACAAGCCTCCAGTGGTAATTCCAGATATGCATCAAAAACTGAATTTGTTATGGAATCATCCTCCGTAGAGGGAGGAATGTCCTCATCCTCATCATTCGGGAACCCGACAGCCTTGCAAAGGGATACTACTTTGGTCTGCTCCATGATGTCTATAGCCAAAGTCCCTTTATCCACCTTGGTCATTACATGAGCCATATCTAGAAATGGCTTCCCTAGACAAAGTGAGATGGTATTATCAAAATGTTTTACCATGTGACATTGCTCCTTAGATTTAGGTGAAGTAGCGTTGGAAGGCATGACATCTCAAATCGGTCATCGGCTATACCCAAGGTCAACCGACCTCTCCCCATCTCGAGTATCATGTCGACTGTAGCTTGGAATGGTCTTCTGAGTAATAGGTCATTGCCTTGTTCATCTTGCATCTCCATGATGACAAAATTTGTAGGAAATACAAATCTATCCACTTTTACAAGCACATCTTCACAAATCCCATATGGTTTCACCACAAAGTTATCCGCCAATTGAATTGTCATGTTGCTTTTCCGTGACTCCTTTAATCCCAACTTCTTGAATGTAGAAAGGGGCATTAGATTGATGCTTTCTCCCGAGTCACATAATGCCTCACCAAATTTGACTTTCCCGATATAGCATGAAATGTTGAAACAACCCAGATCTTGCCTCTTTGGTGGCAATGTGCCCATGATAAAGGCACTCACCTGCTCCTTTAGCACAACTACTTCAGTGTACGGAATTTTTCTTTTCTTGGTGATGATATCCTTCAGAAATTTCCCGTAAGAAGGGATTTTCTCAATAGCTTCCAATAGAGGGATGTTGACTGAAAGCTTTCTAAAATTGTCGAAGAACTTTTTGAATTGGGCGTCTACCTTCCTTGCCTTAGCACTGTTCGGATAAGGGACCGGGACAACCTGTGCCCTTCAATGCGGTGGCACATAGGGTGTTCTTTTCTGAGGATCCTCTTCCTCTGCAATCAGGTCTTCAGTAGCATCCAATGCTATGTCATCAACTAGTTCTGTGATCGGTACAGGCAGCTCCTCAGTGGACTCAGCTACAATTTCAACTTGGGGTTTGCTTGCTTCATCGACCCTGGGATTTAACAATTTCTTGCCACTTCTTAGCAAGATGGCCTTCGCTTGTTGGTTTCCTCCTGCAACATTAGTATTTCCCGGGAAACCCGGATGTGCCAGCTTCTTCAAACTGGCTATCTCTACAGCCATCTGTGCCATAGATGTCTCTATTGTTCTCATTTGAGCCCCATGGCTCTCCAGTGTCTGCCCAAATTGGTTCATGAACTCCCCTTGTTGCTTTATTTGCTGGCCGAAAGTAGTCATGAGTTCTTGATTTTGCTTTATCACTTTATTTAGCAGCTCTGTGCTCTAATCCTCTGCTACTGGTTGGGGTTTAGCATCCGGATCCTGCAAGAAGTTATTTGGATCCTTCCAGGAGAACTTCTTGTCTTTCCTCCATGAACATTCACTATTCCTGTAGCCTTACTGCTGCCTCATGAATTTCACTTGAGCCTCGTCCTCGGACTCAGTATCCTCCTTTGCAAGCAATTTCATTGCGAGAAGATCCATCTTCTCATTCAGCTCCTTTATTGCTTTAGATTCACTTGCCACTCGGACTTGTTCCACGGCGCCTCTTTCACCCCATGATTATTTCTTAGCCATATTCTTTAGGATCTCCCAACATCTAGTGTTCATTTTATTCAAGAAGAATTCAGAACTGGCCGAATCGAGGTTGCTTCTATCATGCTCGGAGAGAGAAAAATAGAAGATCTTGACTTGGGTCTCCTTGTCAAGCCCGTGATGCGGGCAACACCTGAGCATGATCTGAAACCTTTCCCAGGTCTCAGAATAGATCTCTCCTGCTTGTTGGGTGAAGTTGTGGATCTTCCTAATCATGTCATTGGTCTTCTCGGGTGGAAAGAACCTCTCAAAGAAAACCTCTACCATGTGGTCCCAAGACTCCACGTATTCATCGTCTAAATTGTGTAGCCATTCGCGTGCGTTTCCCTCTAGAGAACTCGGGAAGAGTTTCAAGTAGAGCACGTCTTGTGGAAATCTGTCGATTTTTACCATATCACAATTCTCCACAAATTGACTTATGTGCGCGACGGGGTCTTCCTTTTTGAGCCCATGGAAGGCATTAGACTTCACCAAGTTGATTAAAGCCGGATCAATTTTGTATGTCGGAATGTTAATGGCCTGCTTCTTGATCGGCCCCTTGGAAGAGCCGAGGAAGAAGCTTCGATTTTCTCCCAAATTGTCTGTGGCTCGTCCTCCATCTCTTCTTGTTCGGATTCTGAGTTTATTTCCTCAAGATGGTCTTGATGAAGATCGTCCTCGTCTTCCGGTCCCGGTGGTAGAACCTCTAGTGCGTGGCACGTGTAGTCAGTACTACGCGTTTGCACCATGCACCGTACCTGCAATTAGAAATTTTTTTATTTAGTACAGTGCTTGGCGATTGCAAATATTCAGAAAATAGATTATGAATTTTTGAAATGATAAAAATAAAATAAAAAAAATGTGGCCTAGAGTGGCTGCTTGTAGCATTCATAGTGCTGACAATTACCGTATCCCCGGCAACGACGCCAAAAACTTGACACAGGTGTACCGTGCGCTGAAATGCAAGTGACCGCGTCGAAGTAATATAGGCCTTGTGAGGCTCGATCCAAACTCAGGGATACGTGAAATTGTCAGAGACTCTTACTAACTGCTCATGATCAGCTAGACCGATTAAATAATTGAGAGTTGTTGTTAAAATTGAAAGAAAATAAAAATAAAAACAAAACAAGCAATCAATTATATGTTGCTTTAATCAATTCAAAATGGAGATCTTTAGGATTGCAGTTTCACCACGGGTTTTCATTGTATTAAATTCTATATAGTCACTCAATTTTATCTCTCTATCCGGGTAGTGGCCTGAAATCAGAATTGCCCAATGTCGTGGTACAATTCACTACCTACGTCTAGGTCGGTTCTATTGTCGTAGTAACCTATACCCTAAATTAGGTGCATTAAAAACGACCTCTCGGTATCCACCATTAATCTTACACCACCTTGTTCAAGGGATTTGTCAATTAATGTAAATTCCATCTCTTTTCAACCATTAATTCTTCTTTCAAAGCAATTAAGGGCATTAGATTATTATTATGGTGATCAAGCATAACAATATATTGGAGAAAACGAAATTATACCACGGATTTAAGAGACAAGATATGAGTTACTATGATAGAATCGTCATACAATGAATTCCCAGACTACTCCCGGTCCTAAAGACAAAGGGGATTAGCCCCGCATGTTCATCTCAAAGCAAAACATGGTAGAGAAAAGGGGAAACATGAGAAAAACGTGATTGAGTGGTGAAACCCCTGAACGGAGAAGATCCAAGCGATCCTTAGCGTAGAATCCGCGTTCTCCCGCCTTTCGGTGGTGGAATTCATCTTCTTCAGCATCCGGATCGGCTGGGGCGTGCTCTCGTGCTCCGTTCTTCTCTCCTTGCTCTCCGGGATGCGTGCAGTGGCTAATGACGTCTTGATAACCACTGGGGCGTCGTCATTAGGTATATGTCCCGAATTAGGTCGCCAATTAACCACAATCGTCCGGTTAAGATCATTCTGAATCAAACACATATCTGACGGTGTCGATACCATTGACGCGAGTCGATGGTATCGACCTAGCGTGATGGCGGCAATCCTTCTTTTCTTGCGTCTGTGCGCCTGATGTCATCTCGATACCATCGACGCGGGTTGATGGTATCAACAACTCTGTAGCGACGGTTTTGTCATTTTGTGTCGATGTAGCTCCACCAGTCAATAGTATCGACATTTTGGTCGATAGTATCGACACACTTCTCGCTAGCAACCTGATGGTATCTCGATACCATCGACATCCCTGTCGATAGTATCGATCTTATTCTGGTCCTTGTAGCTGGCAACCTGTGGTCCGGTCGATGGTATCGACCACCGTCGATGGTATCGACGGCAACAAATACTTGTTTTTCCTGAAATTAACACACAAAACCACATAAATCCACATAAAATATATTCTTTCGATAATTAATACTCAAATTGCTTAAATAAAGGGAATTTGACATAAAGAAGTAGCATAGACCAAAATGAATGAATTATGCAACATTAACCATTAAAATGACTAATAAATGCACAAAACACATATCAAACAAGTCTATAAATGTGACTTAAATCATCACATCAATATTCTAATTTTTAAATGGACAATATGATTAACATAAAAACCATTACATATGATATGTATATATTATTATTATGCATTAATTAACTATTAAATGGAATTTTAATTGAAATAATATTAGATCATTTATATCATTCCCCCTTAATATGACAATAATATGATGTTTTAATCCTAGAACGCAAGTTTGACCTAGAAACTTATATGACATCTACTGTTATCAACATGACTTATTTTCAATTTGTAAAAATGGGCATATTAGAATTAGATGTTGTTAATTTATTTAAAATTTGGTTTTAGATATCGATCTTTCATCCATAAGGATTTTAGATTGCAATTTCTTAAAATTGATTTCAAATATTTGTTATAAGTTTGTTTTGCATGTTATTGAATAACATGTATAATTAACTAATGTTACAATACACACACCAGAAATATCAATTGGTTAAAGAGTAAATAAAATCACAAATCATATATTTATATATTTGGATTATCAAAAAAGGCAAAAATGTTGGATTTAAATTTAGTTATTTGTTATATATTAAACCTTCATTTTTTAAGTTCCAATCATTTAATCATATATGGGATCAACATAAACTCTAAATTGTACTCAAGAACACACATCTATAATCATTGACAAGCACAAGATAAAACTTTTAGAATTGCCATAAAAATTTAGTCTAGAAGTTTTATTTGAGGTCTCAAGTAAACAAACCTAATATTAAATGAAAATGTTAATTTTGGATTGGATAATGTCATACTAGTTCAAATTCATGTTTGGAAACAAATTGTTAAAATTATAACATTTAGGACTGGATTGCAAAATCCCAATGTAAATGTTTGATGAACATATATTTTTGAATAATATTTTATAAAACGTATAATATTTAACATTTGACAGTTAAAAATATTACTAGTTGTGTAGGATATGAGGTGTTTATCCTACCAACTTTTGAAAATATAGCATGCTTGCTCTGGTTACCTATTTGAGAATTTAGTTCAACATTTATATCATGAGGTTATACATTTAGCACTACTACAGAAATGGCTTATAAAGTCGGTTTTCAAGGTGTCGGTTGTATAAAAAAACCAACACATAAACCCTACTGTGTCACTTTTATCATAAACCGACATCCATTATGTGAAGGTCGACCAGATACGGGTACCGCTTTCAATAAGTGTCAGTTATTTAATAAACAACTTACACTTAAAATCAACCGTCAAAACCAAAATTCCAGCGAAAAATTACCTTCAAAATTGGACATATGTCGTCGGTTTTTTAATAAATAAGCGACAACTAAAGGGTATGCGTGAGACAGGAATAGTTGTTGATTGTCTTTTATTTATAAACTGACGAATATTAAGTAGTATAGTTGTCGGTTGCTGTTAAAGAGCCGACATTGTTGGTTTAGTTGTCGGTTTTTTTAAATAACCGACACATATTGTCAATTTAATAGCCCCGCGAACAGTTTTCCCCATTGTCTTTGTTTCATTGCCGTGCGCTAGGGTCTGGCGATTTCCCCCGATTGCTCCCGCTGTCGTTGCCTGTTGGCTCCCCGCACTGCCGTTCGTCTCCTCGCACGTCGCTCGCCGCCGTCACCGTTGCCGCCGGTTGCTGTGCCGCCGGTTGCTGGTCTCCTCGACGCCCTCGCCGCCGCTCCGCCGAGCCGTCACCGGTTGCTGGTCTCCTCGACGCCCTCACCGCCGCTCCACTGAGCCGTCGCCGGTTGCTGGTCCTCCTCTCCTCGCCGCCGTCACCTCCAGCTATTCTCCTCTGCTCCGTCGCTGTCAGCTTCACCTTGTTGCCCTCAAGGTACGCCGGCTTCTTCCTTCTTCCTCATCCCCTAGCTTAATACTGCCTGTCTAATAGACTCAACTCAAGTTTTTCTATCTTTACATTTGCATTATTCATTGCCATTGTTCTTTAAAATGTCAATGGAACTATAATGGTTATCCAATATTAAAGTTGAATACCTTGTTGTATGCTACACAACAGATGAAACTATAGTAGCATTTTCGTGTATATGTGTTTGATATTCTTATATCACTAGAAAGAAAGACAACCATTTTCATTACTAGTAGATGAATAAATACATTAAATACAAATCAATTGGTAAACTAATATAAATCAATAGATGATTACATAATTCCTAAATCAGCACATAAATAAATACAAATAGTAGATGAATAAAATACAATAAATACAGTAATAGAGTTAAATCAGTAGATGATTAAATAATATCAAAATTAGTACATAAATAAACACAAATCAATAGATAACTAAATAAAAATAGTAATAAATAAAAACAAATAAGTAGATGAATAAATACATAAGTGGAAAAGTAAATATGAATCAGTTGATAAATAATGTTACATCAGTAGATTCTTACATAATTTCAGAAGTAGTATAAATAAATTCAAATGAGTAAATAGCTAAATAAAAAATAGTAGATGAATAAATACAAATAAGTAGATGAATAAATACAAATCAGTTAATTAACTAATATAAAATTATAAATCAGTGATGATTAATCAATTCTCAAATCAGTACATAAATGAATACAAATAGTAGATGAATAAATATAATATAATCAAATCAGTTGATAATTAAAGTTAAACAGTTGATAACTAAAGTTAAATTAGTAGATGATTAAATAGTATCAAAATCAATACATAAATAAACACAAATCAGTTGATAACTAAAGTTAAACAGTTGATAATTAACTAAAGTTAAATCAGTAGATGATTAAATAATATCAAAATCAATACATAAATAAACACATGTGACATGCTTGGAATGTAAATGATGAACTTTTCCCTAAATTGCCAATCATGCTTTTAAAGACATCAATAATCACCCTAACTTGAAGAACTAGGATTTTAGGTATAAGAATGACAACACATTATTTGTTGGCCTAAAAACTCGTCCAAGATTTACTCATTAGGAGTAAATCTTGGATAGTCCCCGGTTTGGGACTGTTCTTGAACACCTAATCTTGCTTAGGATGTAAGTGTATATAATGTGTGTTGGGTTTTCAAGAAAATTTCCTCAGCATTTCCCCGTTTGTTCTCTAAGTACATATGTACTTCGAGAACAGCGGGGAAATGCTGCCGAAATTTTCTTGAAAACCCAATACACATTATAAACTTACTAGTGAGATTAGGTATTCAAGAATGGGATAGGGGGTACACATTTATTATACATTTTTATTTTTTCTGAATATGTGAACTTTACAATGTGAGCTTAATTTATAATGTGAATTACTTTACAATGTGAATGTGAACTTTACAATTTGAATGTGAATTTGCAATGTGAACTTTACAATGTGAACTTTACAATTTGAATGTGAATTTGCAGATGGCTGACCATTCTCCTGATGATCGTGTTGATGACTACCGTGAGGGTGAGGAAATCAATGTGCCGCCTCACAATGTAAGTTTTAAAAATATATTTATATCTATATGTCCATTTATAGTTATATCTTGTAAATGTGAAATATTTTGTCAAATTTTAGGTTGATGATGCACAGGTGCCATCTGCAGCACTTGAGGCACGTGATCAACAACACCAAGAAGTTGACAAGAGAAGGGGCATCACTATGATGAAGAAGTTAATTGCGCAAAAGGGTAATGGACCCAAACTTGTTGTGGATTTCGATAATGCAGGAAATGCATGTGGTGTGAATCGCAATTCATTTATTTCATATCTTGGATATGTTACTCGTAGCCATTGCGGTTGTCGCTTAGATTCTTGGCATAACATTTCTAAGGAGAAGAAATATTTAATATGGAGGGATTTATGCGTGAGTTATTATTAATTTGCAATTCTATTTTGTAGATTACTAAATTTTTGGATGTTAGTTAATAGCAATTCTATTTTGCAGAGTATATTTGAATTGGATGAAAACCTGCATCGTAAATGCGTGATGCAACACTGTGGGAGAGTCCTAAGGAACTATAGGACAAATCTCACAAGAGAGTACATAAAAGAAGCCGACAAGAGGAAGAAGACATCCACTGAATAGTGGAACTTCCTGGACAAAGAAGAATGGGATGCGTTTGTTGCTTCAAGACAAACTGATGAATTCAAGGTATTAGGCGTCAATCTCAATCTCATTAATTAATATATGTTGTATTCACTTATTCAAGATTAAAATTTAGTGTTACTAACCAAATCATTAATGTGCATACTAACTAGGCCCTCAGTGATGCACAAAGATCAAGGCATGCGATGAATGTGCACGACCACACAATGGGTCCAAGAGGATATGCAGGTGTTCGCCAAAGACTACAGGCTGAGGCTGTTGCTGCTTAGTCTGCTGCTACTCAGAAGTCATCTACCATAGGTAGCACACCTCTGCCTCGCCATGATGTCTGGATAGCTAGGAGGCAAAATAAGAAGGGGGAATTAACTAAGGCCGCAACTGCTCAGGCGGCTGAAAAAATGGTAAAATACAACTCTTACAACAATCATTCGAATATTGATTATTTGTGTTGTTTACTTAAGTACAAATTTTTGTTTTGGCGATTAGTGGGAGCTTCACGAGCTGAGGAAACAAGGAAAGTTCATCCCTGAGGGCACAAGGGATGAATTGACAGTTGCTCTGGGTAACCCAGAGTATCCTGGACGTGTTAGGGCTGCAGGCACTAGTGTGGGCATCAAAGCTTTTTTTGGGCCATCCCAGCGCAAACATGTCCCAAAAGCAGGACTTTCACAAGAAGAGGTAACATATTTTTTTCCTTGTAGAAGTTACTGTAAAAGAGAATTCAAAAATTAGAATTTTACGTTTCTTTTATCCATGTATAGGTGGATAAGCTATTTGATAGGAAACTCGAAGAAAAACTTGAAGAAGCAATGCAAAAGTGGCAGGCATCTCAAAATGCCACTTACCAGACAATACCTACTGCAGGTTCTACTCCTACTCCTACTGCAGAGGTTGGGAGTAATCCTGTAGACCCACCACCTATCACATCCACTGTAAGTATTTTTATGGCATAGTAACTAGTTTTTTAATTCAAGATGATACATATATATGAAATTGTAGTCGTTTCAAAAAAGATGATATGTATATATGTATATAACATTCTCTACACAAAAATTTGTAGGGGTTGAAGCCATGCCGTCTAAAAAGTAAAGAATATGTCGTGGCAGAGGCGTCGGCTTACCCATCCCTACCAGGTGAAACGTGTCACGGGTCTCCAGTACCAGCTGGTTGGTTTCGGGTGAGCCCGATACATATATTCCCTCAATTTCTGGAACTTCCACTGCCATATGCCCACCCAGATTGTGAAACGCTTGGTGAAGCAGTAGGCGGAGTGATATTGTGGGAAAAACTGTATGTCTTCTTTACTGAAAAGTTGTGGTAAATTTACATTACGTTCAATTGTTAGTGTGTGTATATGCTGGCAGTTGATCTGAAATTATTATATATATATATATACAGGTTAAAAAGAAGACACCCACAACATCTAGGCCTCCACTTCCACCTCCTGCATTACCTAGTTGGGTTCAACATGACCTACCTGTCTTGTTAGGTCCTAACTGTAGGGGTATGGAAATATGGTTAGGGGAACATGATATAAACTCCCCTATAACTGTTTCTTCTGATTCAGATTCTACAGGTCAGTCATACGAAACAAAACTATTTATACAAGATATTTTGGAGTTGTTTCGATATGATTGGCTAAATACATCTGTGATAGAGCTATGGATAAGGTGAGATATTCTTTATACATCCATATACCTTGTGTATGATCTAGTGATCTGGTTTCTTATTTATTAATGCATGTGTAATTAATACATATTTTGCAGCTACTTAGACAACATATGTGCAGATTTTGGATTCGAACATATAGGGTTTTTGATTCCATCCTTGATTAGTCTAGTAGCTAAAGACCCTACATCAGTTCAACAATACTGCTGTGAGGCTTTTTCAATTTTTGCTGTAAAAAAGAAGACGGTGATAATGGCTCCATTCAATGTAGAGTAAGTTTACTTTGCTTATAATAATTTGGACTTGAGAAAATTACATTTTATTGTGGATTTTGAGTTATTAATTTTTAACTTTTTCCCTCTAGGGGTAAGCATTGGGAGTTATTGGTTATTGCCCCCGAGACGTTCACTGTGTATTATCTAGAACCTAAGGGGGGTAAATTGAATACAAGATTTGGACACAAAATGAAAATGGCAATATTTCGGTGAGAAATATTTCATTTTTTATATCCGTTAACATATGTTATTACATTACTATTTAATTGCAATGTTCTATGTTACATTAACATGTAGGGGTTTTGAGGAGTACAAAAAGGCTGGAGGAAAGGTCCCCATGAAAAAGAACCAGCAAATAATTTGGAAGAACGTGAAAGTAAGTTCCTTACTGCAATATATGTATATATTATTTATGTGAACAATGCTTAATTAGTTGTATTTTTTAATATTTTGTATGTTTGAATTTATAGTGTGCTACACAAGACAACGGATGGGCATGTGGATATTATGTCATGCGATATATGCACATGCTTGTCAAAAATGCCGCAATGGACATCGATTGTATTGCTGAGGTATTATATAGCCGACAAGAGATAATATGAAATATATCAATCTTATTTATAGCTCATTAATTATATATATACATCATTCTCTTTACAGGTGTTTAAAGTTGACCCCAGTACAGGAAAGGACTTACCAGATGTACATGAGCCCTATACGATGGGAGAATTAAATGAAGTAGTAGAAGAATGGGCAACAACCATACAATTAGTGGGGGCTTTAAAATATAATTAGGATCCTGATAGCGAATAATGACTAAACAATGATACTTTTGTGTGAATATGTGTGAATGTTTCTACATGTCTGGATGTTTCTACATGTGTTTGAGTGAAAATGAATGAAAGTGTTGAGTTGCTATATGAAGTCTACATGTGTGAATGTGAATCAATGGAACTACAGATTGCTAGCATGTGTGAATGTTTATAAATGTGTGAAAATAAAATGGAACTGCATGTTGCATTGCTATATGCATGTGCTACTTTTTTATTGTTAATTTTGCAGGTTTGCGGCCTGTTGTCAGCTGATATCAATGGATGTCATAAAACCTACAGTTCATAACTGAATTGAACAAGTTTCTCATCCTGCGACCAGCCACAGCAGGTCTGTAGACTGACAGAAAAAAAAAATCAATTGGCGTCGGTTATTTGTAAATAACCGACACATAATGTTATAGTGTCGGTTTTTTACAAATAACTGGCGTCTATTTCGTGTGGCGTGAAGATATATGGTGTCGGTTATTTGTAGATAACCGACACTGATAGTGCCCAAGATGGCACCCTTTCTGTGGCTTGAAGGGTTTGGTTGTCGGTTATTTGTAGATAACCGACACTGATGGTGCCCAAGATGGCGCCCTTTCTGTGGCGTGAAGGGTTTGGTTGTCGGTTATTAGTAAATAACCGACACTGATGGTGCCCAACATGGCGCCCTTTCTATGGCACGAAGGGTTTGGTTGTCAGGTTCTTACCTAATAACCGACGCCTATACTACCATGATGGCGCGTTTTCGGTGGCGCGCGAAGAGTTTGGGTGTCTGTTTTGGAACCGACGCCTAATGGTTGGACTTTTAGTGTCGCCCACATAGGTGTCGCTTAGAAAACGACACTAAAGGCTTTAAATAAACGACACTAAAGGTAGGTTATGTAGTAGTGTAGATCTTAACAGGACAAATATATTAACCTAAAAACCACAAGTATGATGAATATGTGATGGATATATCATTAATATTTAACTTTTATATATTATTCTTATTGAAAATATAGGATTTTGTATAACATGGAGTTCAATTTCGGTATAGCACTTTAAATCAGGTCCTATATATATGACAAAAACATGATCAATGAAATCTAGAGCACGGTTTTAAGCTACATACTTGAGAATTATCTATTATAGTTAACTGTTAGCCATATAATCAAAGTGAAGCCTATTTGTAAAGCCTCTATCTGTGGGGCTCAAATATATCTTCCTAGATGAAAAGAAGGTTTTCCCAGTCACTGTCGATACCAATCTCTCGACTATGCAAGAATAAAACCTATTAACTGAGATGAGGAAGAGAAAGAAGGCATTAGGCTACAAAATGATTGATCTAAGTAAAGTTATCCAGGCCCTATGCATGCACAGGATTAATATGATAGACAAATTCAAACCCCCATCGAGCCTCAATGGAAGTTTAATCCCTTTAGCAGATATGTTTTTCATCATATGCCCTTTGGATTATGAAACACACCATTCAATTTGTAGCATTGCATGTCTGCCATCTTCTCTGACCTTACTGAAACTATAATGGAGATCTTCATGGATGAGTTCTCTATCTATAGAGATTCTTTTGACTCATGTCCACATCACGTATTCATTGTCCTAGAACATTGTGAAGAAGCACATTTGATGCTTAATTGGAAAAAAATCCACTTAATGGTGAAGGAGGGTATTGTTTTAGAATATCATGTCAGCTCTAGAGGAATATAAGTTGACAAGGTAAAGATAGAAGTGATTTTTAAGCTATCTCCACCAGATAAAGTCAAAGAAATATGGGCATTCCTATGACATGCTAGATTTTATAGGAGATTCATACGTGATTTTAGAAAGATGACCAAGCCTATCAAGAACCTTCTTCAAAAATATGTGGACTTCAATTTTGACTCAAAATGTTTGTAGAGATTCAACACTCTAAGCTCTCATATTAAATTTCATTCTTTGTTCCCCAAATTGGTCTCTCCCATTTGAGATCATGTGTGATGCCAGTTACAATGCCATAGGTACTGTACTAGGGAAACATGTCGACAAAAGGTATCAGGTCATCGACTAAGAAAGTAAGACACTACATGACACGTATAAAAACTATGCAACCACAAAGAAGAAGCTTCTTTCCATTGTCTAAGCATTCGACAAATTCCACTCCTACCTAATAGACTTGCAAGTGATAGTATACACTAATCACTCTACTGGAAGATACTTGTTGCCAAACAAACATGTGAACAGCAGATTAATAAGGTGGATCTTATTAATATAAGAATTTGACATGGAAATAGCTGACAAGAAGGGGACTAAAAGTGTGGTTGTTGACCACCTCATTCCATTACATATTCATGACTCTGATATATTCCCCATTAATGACTCCTTGCCTAACAATCACTTACTGAAGGTGTCTACATTTACACCATGGTAAGATGATCTTGTCAATTACTTAGTTGTAGGAGTCCTTCATCATGATTGCACTGAAAATATAAAAAGAAGTTCATTTGAGACATCTATCATTACTATTATGATGAACCTTACCTATTCTATATATGCTCAAATGGTCTCTACCACCGATGCATATCTAAAGAAGAATCCCCTCTCATCTTGGAGTTGTGTCACTCTGTCCCAACTGGGGGCCACATGATTTCTAAGAATATTGCATTCAAAGTCCTTCAATGTGGGTTCTTCCATTCTTCTATCTTCAAAAATGATCATAGCTTTGTCAAATCATGTAATCAATGTCAATGATCTGGCAATATTTTTAAGAGGGATGAAATGCCACTCAATCGTTGGCAAGAACTAGAAATTTTGATGTCTGAGGTGTGTAGTACATGAGTCCATTACTTTTTTCTTATGGCTTATCCTACATACGCGTCGCATTCAACCATGTTTTTAAGTGGGTTGAAGCCATCCCAACCATTTCTTATGATTCCAAGACAGTCATAAAGATGTTCAAAGATATTATCTTCATGGGCCTCAGAGTCCTACACATTATCATTTCTGACATAGGATCACACTTCGTCGAGCACCATTTTAAAATGCTCCTTCCGAGATATGATGTTTCCCACCATGTGGTCATTCCATATAATCCTCCAATGAGTGGACAGGCAGAGATTTCAAATCGTGAAATAAAATCCATTCTTGAAAAGATAGTTGGCAAGACAAGGAAAGATTGGGCTCATAAGTAGAATGACTTTCTCAGGGCATATAGAAATGCCTACAAGACTGCCCTCGAAACTGGACCCTTCCACCTCATCTAAGTAAAGACATGTCATCTATGAGTGGATCTTCAACACGAAGCTCAATGGACCATCAAGCAGCTAAACTTTATCCTTTGTGCAATAATAGAAAACCAACTACTTCAACTATAAGATCTCAAATAGTTACATATGACTGCATATGAAAATGCATGCATCTATAAGAGGCACACAAGGATGTAGCAAAGTGGCCACCAAAAGAGGATGGACCCTGCAATTCTAATACCAAGTATTACTACACAACTCTCATCTCCTCCTCTTCCAAGTAAAATGATCAAGACTCAATGATTGGGTCCATTCATCATTAGTTACATCTTTCCTCACGGAGTTTTTATAACTGGTAGTGAGAAGATAGGGGAATTCATAGTCAATGGCCAATGGCAAATGATATTTCACTACCATGTCTATGTAGGCCAACCAACCACTCTCTTTTATCCCTCCAACATATCATGCCATCAACCATTAAACAAAGGTGCTTCTTGGGAGGAAACCTGAGTGTTACTTTCATTTCCAGCTATTTCAAATATTAGTTCATATTGCATTTTGTTAGTTAGTGCATCTAATGACAAGATCACTAGTTCTAACAATTTTGATTTTAGGTGAATAACTCTTGCTGAAGGGAGAGCAACCATAGCATGTGGACCAACCAGTAAAGTCTTTCCCATCCATCTTGGATTTATCATTTACTGTTGGATGAGAAAATGTCTAAGTTTGCGGTGGATAGTGGGTGGTACATATTCTACTTTCTACCCACACCTATATTCTTCTAACTCATGATCTTGTCATTGCATTCATCATGCATCACTTTTAGCTAATTTTTTTCAAAATTTTATTTTCTACAATAAATAAGACATTACCTAGCCCAACTTAGAATCATCATGTTTACAACATTTAACCCCCATATTCAAAGAAACACCTCAAACAAACCAAATTAATTCAAAGTAACCTATGTCTAGGAAATATCCATTGCGCTCTAAGACTCCCAAAATCATATTTCCTTGAAAAAGATGGTAAGATCTAAAGGAACTGAGAGATCAAGACACATTTTTCTTCCTACTGACTAATGAAACAACTGTATGGAATTGCCACTTGTACACTCTTTGAGTCATTATTTGAGTGTAGTGTGTTAAGAGAACAACTTGGTGAACAAAATTGTAAATCTAGTTGCATGAGGATCTGAACTCTCTGCTACACTTCTTCTGTAATGACCCCGCCTCCCGGTAACCCCCAATTAAGGGAGACCAAAAGGTCAGGGACGTTATCCCAATATTTCTGGATCAGTGGTTTAACAATTAATAAGTAATAATTATCAAATTCTACTAAAATTAAACTAGAAAGATGGAATAAAATAATTCTCTTGATACCTTGTAAAAAATTTGGATTTCTATAGTTCTATCCACAGATGGAGTCTATCTATCTAATCCTCCTTGGATTGATTATTCGTACCTTCACAATTTTTTGATTTACTATTTGTCCTTTTCAATGGTTGTACCTAAAATACCAACAAACAAAGTGTCATTCAGTATATTTCTATACCGGTATGTGGGGAACAATCAAAACTTTCACAAATAGTTTCTAACAACCTAATTATCACAAATAAGTTATTAACAATCCAAATTACGTTTTCAATGTGACATTCTCAACCACTTTTGCCCTAAACCCTGGATTACCCTCTCTTAGGGTTTTGTCCCTGCAAGGGACATAAGGCCACCTTCTCCATCCTCAACTTGGTGCCTGGGGTCACCTCTCGAGGTGCCCAATGGTCTTCCCTCTGGGCTTGACCAAATAGACCTTCCCTCTGGGGCTTGGTCATGCAACGTACATCAGGGGTCATGTAGGTTCGAGAATACACATATATACTTAATTGTGATAATCATAGGGACTTTATAGGATTGTAGAATTAAAAATCCAATACACTAGGTTGCATACAATCGACAAAACATTCAAGAAATGCTGAGAAACTAAATCGATTATTCATAAATAACTACATATATGTTCAGTCGAATCAACAAGCTAACTATAATCCAAGTAAGGAAATATCCAGGAAAGCAAGCAGTTCACACAAACAATGATCCTGAAACAATCATATAATTCAATTACTATTCACTTTCTTGGATTACACTCATATGCAATCACTTCCAAGGGTTTCCTACTTTCTTTTAGGGTTTCATTGGGTCTATCTTCATTATTGACACTATAAACCCTAAAATAGAAAAACTACGAACAAACTCTAATGAACTTGTTTTTTTTTCTCCTAACAGGCTTAGGACCAACTCATAATAGTATTATTTCAAGAATTTTGGATTATTCAAGTTAATCACCCTTTTTCCCTAGATTAGGGTTTAGGACTATCTCGTGTTTGGACTAGGGATTAGGGTTACAAACCGTAACTCCTTATGTTATGTTTTCTAAGATTACCAATCCCATTATGCATATTAGGTGAAACCCTAATCATCATTTTAAACTTCTTAGACACTTTATGAAACCTAGATCACATTACAAGTGTTAAGATTATATCATGATGTCTACATTGGTTTCAAAACCTAAATCAACATATATAAGATTACTAATCTAGAATCATCCATTATTCACCATTATCAAGGTTTTACTCATTATATATGTCTAGAATAGGTATGAACATAACATAACCAATTCTAATCAATTAAGCACCATATTAACCTAAATCTAGGCTTTCCTTTATACGAATCACATTAACACATGTATTGCACATACTTTTATAACAGGAAGCATAATTAGGTTCTGATAGTATTTTATTTGGATCCCTCTCATTTTTATGACCAAGTTTCATATATAACTTATTACGAACAGTGTTACCAATTATTTTTTAGGAATTTTGCAAGATAAAATCTAATGGGACTAATCCTAACCTGACACATCATCAGATTCATTTCTTGCTGAATGGGCTAGAGGCTCTTTAAGTAAATATTCAAAAGATCCTTTTCCCTTCCCCATTTATCCCGATCTGCAGGCATGGGAGGGGCAGGTTTGTCCTTCTCCCGTTCTTCTTCTACCTTGCTACACCGATCAGGGTTTGCTACGGGCAAGCGCCCCCTGCGTGGCTGACCCCTCCCCTAGGTTCTGAAGGTGTGGAGCAAGTTGGGAAGACTCCCTTTGGGCTCCGACAAAGTAAAACAGGTCGTTGTCATGTCTGATGTTAGTTGGAGATGACGGATATGGTGACCAGGCTCTGATGCTGGTTCTCGGTCTCACCTCTAGGTCTCCCCCTTCTACAACTCACGACTGCGACTCCCTCCATGCAAACAGCACCGCCCACAGTGCCTCCTCATCAGCTACGGTTGTCCCCGCGGGAGAGCGCCGCCGACACATGGCACAACCCCAACAACCGATATTGAAGGAACTTTTATTCTTCTAGTAGTACTTTCTTCTTCTCGGTAGCGTCGACGGTCATGCAACTATCCAGACAGGCCAACTTGGAGTGTTGTGTTGGCTCCGACAAACTCCCTCACATCTCAACTAGCAGTCCCACATACCAACCCTTAGCACATGGGTTGTCATGGGACCTTATTTCCTGATGCATCCATGGCACCGTCATGTAATGCATCTAAGGGTAGGCAAGGTTTCAAGGATGATAGCTAGGAATGGGCTTCCTATAGACAACTGCGGTTGTCTCTCATGTCTCCCGATAGAGGAGGATCCTTGGGTCCTTTTATATCAATAAACTAGGAGGAACCCTAATGGCTAATACGAGAGAGAGAAATCTTAAACATAGTTAACCACTGGTATCCTTTGTTACTCAAAAGGCAACGGGTACACTTCCATTCCTATATTAAACTCTTTAAATGTTATTCTCTTGATTTGATGATCACCACAAAAGGTTACCACTTTCCTAATCAGATTTGGCAACTAAAATCCGTTAGGGAAAGTCTAATAATCTTGGATTCCTTGAAACCTAAATCATTCCCTAATGTCATATAATGTCCTCTCTCTCTTTATTTCTATTTTCATTATTTTGATTTCTTCTCTTAATATAAAACATGCGAAACGGAAATCAATTTATAGTGGCCACCCATGCCACTTTTAAGAAACATCTACACAGTTCTCATATATGCACATAATTATCTCTAATTCGTTTATCTTATCTTATTTAAGAATTTCTTTCCTTTTATTATATTGGACCTACTACCTCAGTAGGGTGCACAAAATCATATAATTAAAGGAAATATATCAAAGGAAATCCATTCAATACACATAAATCATACAATTTCTCTAATCATACATTTATTGGGGAAATTGTCTTTCCAACCATACGAATCCAAAAAATTGGGGTTGTAACATCCTTCTCCTCTTATAGGAATTTTGCCCTCAAAATTCTACCAAACATACAAACAAACAGGATAAAACTTCCTAATGTCCATCATGGCTCCCATGTGGCTTCATCCTTTCCATGGTGCTTCCAAAGAACCTCTATCATCTTATATTCTTACATCTGAGTTCTTTCTTACCTTGGTATCACATACCCTCATAGGGGATTTAGGATATTTTAGCCTTCCTAGAAGCTCAATAGGTACAATGCTCAGCACATGGCTTGGGTACATCACACAGTGCTGTAGATCAGACACATGGAACACATCATACATCATATTATCCTGAGGGGTAAGGCTAAACATAAACAACTCCACCAATCCATCTCAAATGGACCCATGTATTGGTGACTCATCTTTAACTATAGCTCAGAGGGGTCGAGTTTCTATAGCACATATTCTCCCACATTGAACTGCATGTTAGTCTGCTTCACATCAGCTCATGACTCATGTCGCCTCTGGGCTTTCTCAACCATCACATGACCAAAGCGACTTCATCTGCACACACGGTGGTTAAGGTCCTTTCACCAACATCATCCTAATGAAGCGGTAACTGACACGACCTCCATTACAGAGCTTCTTACATCTCGATACTGGCATGTCAATATGTGGTTATTCTATCATCACAAGAAAACTCTCTTAGGGTAGGAACTGCTCCCATGTATCACCCTGAACGAGCACACACGCTCCCATCCGACCCTCTAGTCTGGATCATACTAACTATTAGTTCGGGGTGATAAGTTGTGCTAACTTCAAACGGATATCGATTTCTTCATGTTCCTACTTCCACTGAATGGAAGTGAACTTGAGGTCATGCTCCAGATATTGAACTCGGATCACAGTGTAGATGAACCATATCTCTTTCATATATAGTTCAACCAGATCTGTCACACTGACAATTCTCTCTCTCTTAGGTAAGGGATTATGTCAACTTGGTAAGGCAATCTACCATAACCCATATTACATCATGATCTCTCTTGGTCTAGGGGAGACTCACCACGACGTCCATCGTGATCTACTCCCATTCTCTCTCAGGGACTCTTCATCCTCCATAGCAACTCACTGGGTTATAGGTGTTTGACCTTCACCTCCTTGCAAGCATGGCGACAAGCCACATACAACTCTATATACTTCTTCATTCCATTTTAGTAGTATCGTTGTATATGGTGAACTTATAACCATGATCTCCTGCATGTCATGATTTTCCTTAAGGTTGACTCCTCAAAAACCATAAAACACTCTATCCATGGGTTCCATCACCTTTCTTTCCTGATAGGTGTATCTGAGGTTCTACCACCATTCTTATATCTCATCAAGCTCTCGGCTAGCTAACCCATCAACCACTACTCGGCCAACATGTCTGGTTGTCTCTGGGTGTTAGCCAAACATGTCACACAAACTTAGAGTTCACCTAACAACCTCTTTCTTTCTTCCCTACTGGCTAAACAAGATAGTTGCGTCTCGACTAACAACATCCATTACCGCCTTACATCCTTATGAGCTAGGTAACGGTGAAGACATAAACCTTCATATACTCCACTCATCATCCTCATCTCAGATTTAGGTCTAACTAGGTCAAGAAAACTTCAAATTCATCAACTTGGCTATCAAACTCAAACTTATATAACTCATAAATTCCATACTGCTCTTGATAGGTACGTCCTCATATGATGACTATCTTATTTCTCTTTGTGTTTGTATCCATTCATTTAATGCACTCTCCAAAAGGTATGATACTTTCTCTATCCTCAAACATCATAGCAATGTTTCAACTCTCATCACCTTTATCCTTAGTGTATGGCATGCATATTGACCTATCTCTCAAACCCATAACGAGAGGAAATAAGAATTTGGCTGCAGTCCAAATACAAATTTCATCCCATTCCAAGAGTAGAGATGGCGCACCACTCATTTCCAATACACATTCCAATTGAAGTTGAAACGTACATCACATGTTACCACATCATGAATATATCCAATCTATGTTTACATCGATGTAACATCCATTCCCAAACACTCTTAGGTCTTCACAATACTCATATATAGAATCCTTAGTCATCTCCTCAAGGTCTGTAGGGTGTCGGTACTTTTGGGGTCATCCCTCTTCCCTTATGCATCTAGGGAGTGCCTACCTCATTTGTCCTTTGGATCCCATGAGCTCTTGAAGGTGATCAATCTCCTAATCGATGGTCCTCAGACAAAGATAGTTGTTACCTCCTGACCCTATGGTCTTGTGCAACTAGGGAAATAGATAACTCCTACTCCCATCAGTCTTATCCCCACCTGAACTTAGTATAGACTTAGGATTCCATCATGGTACATTTCAAACTTGAATCCCTACCCAAAAACTTCATCATCTCTCTAGGCATACGTGGTCAAACTTACATCCTTTCATAGGGATCATGGCGACCTACCTACCTTGGTCTGGCCACATATAGGTTCCCACCATGGAAACCTATCCTCATGAGATGGTCACACAAGGGTCTATGGATTTTTTCTCATACCATGTGTACTTAGCTTATCAAACTCTTATAACAAACCTCTTTAGGTTACCACAAACTTAAACAAAAGATAGTACTGACCCTACAAAAGGGTCCCTTCCCAGGATGGGAGAAAACTATCTCTTGATAGTAACAAAGGTCACAAATGTCCTTACTTCCAAGGTTTACATCATCTTGTGCATGCTTAGCCCTGTCAAGGTGCTTATGAACATAGCTAGCAAGAAGACAACCTACTAAGACACTCTGGGTGCCTTGGTATGTCCCACTTGTTCCTTATTCCTCAAAGTTGGCCAAACTCATACATATGTCACCAACATGCATGAGGGGTTCATCAAACATATACCTTAGTCCAAGGGAGTTTCCTTTTCCTCTAAACATGAGGGGTACCATGCTCGAATTCATAGAAACTCAAACATCTTCATGAGCACCAGGTGCACTAGGTCCTACCACTTCCCCTCTTTAGTCTAGGAACCCTAGGTTTACTTCTTACGCATCAACTGTCTGACTGCATGCCCAACTTTTCAACCACGAACCAGATGAGGTACATGGTATAGCATGCACTTCCTATTATTCTTCCATGTGAACAACACCTCAGATCCCTACATAAGGTCAACTAATTGGGTATGGGGTCTCACAAATGGGTTTTGTACCTCCCCCGAGTCTAAGGAACTCTCCTTTCTATACCCATAAGGTAAGATAGGCACCTCCATCTTCATTACATCGGTTCGAGAATCCTCTTCTCATTCTAGGGTTTGGTTCCTCTAAAGGCACCTAAGGTACAACGAGTCTCCAAGGATCATTCACGAGGCAACCACAACCATCCACTTAGGTCATCCATTCTAGGTCATAACATACCCACCTTCTCATGGTCCCTCATGTCTCAGAGTCTAAGCTTCCAACCTTCTTGCTTGGGTTCTGCTCTCTCTCTAGAGCTAACCCTACAAACAACCTCACTACTGAAGGTTCTCTATCCAAGAAGGTGGACCAATCTCTTAAGGATACATGCATACACCTACCTAGGTGAAACGTATGATCCAAACCTATGTTCGATCAAGATTATCCAAATATTTGTAGGTTCCTTACATGCTAGGCATAACCCTTCTGATCTAAGTATCATTCTACTACTACAACAGTTGACGTTCTCTCCTAAATAGGAGCATACTCTTCTATGCTCATATATGTCTATAAGGGTTTCTATATGGTCACCACTATCCTCTTCAATGAAGGATCTATCCTTCACCCTAATAGGAACGACCCTTCCAAGGTTGGGTCACTAAAAGGCACTAGGTCAACTTACCACACATATCTTATGCCACTTACGGGTGTCCAAAACCAATATGCATGTCAACCCATGTGCATACATGCATGGTCAACTGTGATATCCAACTCATCTTGTCATCCCTCTTTCTAACAACCCCTTAGTGTTAGGGTTAGCATCATCCTCAGAGGATGTTCCATGTCTCTTCCTCATCCTAGAGGTCTCTGCCCCCAAGGCTAACTCTCTCCTCATCCTCCAACAACAAGGTATAACCTCACGTCTCTCTTGAGGGCACGATAACACATGTCATGCAACCTAAGCATGTAACTAATCTTCGGTTTATGCTTAAACTATTAGGCTTATGTCCATGACATCTTGTTTACATACTTTTCATTGATTTGTTGGAGGATTCCTTAATCCTTATCATACTTACCCAGACCTCAAGAGGGTGAGGAAGAGAGAGAAAACCCCTAAACCTTAGAACCTTAATTAAGTTAGGGTTGAGAAGGGACGAAATATATGAGAGAATCCTAAAGATATCTTATTTTGAGTCAAAACCTCAAACTTTGGCCAAGCAGTCACACTGCATCTGGGAGTCCTCATGACTGACTAGTGGGGCGAAGGAAAATATTGCTAGCCACCAGACCATGATCCTTTTCTAGACACCTCTGTCTTTAGGAAAATGCTCTAATAACTCCCTCGATTCTATGGAGTTTGTAAAATTTAAGAATTACTAAGGATTAAATGAGAAACCATTAGCTTTGATACCAAATGTAATGACCCTGCCTCCCAGTAACCCCCAATTAAGGGGGACCAGAAGGTCAGGGACGTTATCCCAATATTTCTGGATCAGTGGTTCGACATTTAATCAGTAATAATTATCAAATTCTACTAAAACTAAACTAGAAAGTTGGAATAAAATAAATCTCTTGATACCTTGTAAAAATTTCAGATTTCTAGAATTCTATCCACTGATGGAGTCTATCTATCTAATCCTCCTTAGATTGATTATTCGTACCTTCACAATGTTTTAGTTTATTGTTTGTCCTATTCAATGGTTGTATCTAAATTTCCGACAAACAAAATGTCGGTCAATATATTTCTATACCGGTATGTGGGGAACAATCAAAACTTTCACAAATAGTTTCTAACAACCTAATTATCACAAATAAGTTATTAACAATCCCATTATGTTTTCAATGTGACATTCTCAACCACTTATTCCCTAAACATTGAATTACCCTCTCTTAGGGCTTTGTCCTTGCAAGGGACATAAGGCCACCTTCTCCATCCTGATCTTGGTGCCTTGGGTCACCTCTTCAGGTGCCCAATGGTCTTTCCTCTGGGGCTTAACTAAATAGACCTTCCCTCCAGGGCTTGGTCATGTACATCAGGGTAGCATGTAGGTTTGAGAATACACATATATACTTAATTGTGATAATCATAGGGACTTTATAGGATTGCAGAATTAAACATCCAACAGATTTTGTTGCATCCAATCGAAGAAACATTCAGGAAACGCTGAGAAACTAAATCGATTATTCATAAATAAGCACATACTTGTTCAGTCCAATCAACAAGCTAACAACAATCCAAGTAAGGAAATATCCAGGCAAGCAAGCAGTTCACACAAGCAATGATCCTGAAACAATCATATAATTCAATTACTATTCACTTTCTTGGACTACACTCATATGAACTCACTTCCTAGGGTTTCCTACTTCCTTTTAGGGTTTCATTGGTACTATATTCATTATTGACACTATAAACCCTAAAATAGCAAAACTACACACAAACCTTAATTAACTTGTTATTTTCCTCCTAACAGGCTTAGGACCAATTGATCATACTATTATTTCAAGTGTTTTGGATTATTCAAGTTAATCACCCTTTTTCCCTAGATTAGGGTTAGGACTATTTCATGTTTGGACTAGGGATTAGGGTTACAAACCCTAACTCCTTATGTTAGGGTTTCTAAGATTACCAATTCCATTATGCATATTAGGTAAAACCCTAATCATCATTTTAAACTTCTTAGACACTTCATGAAACCTAGATCACATTACTAGCGTTAAGATTGTATCACAATGTCTACATTGGTTTCAAATCCTAAATCAACATATATAAGATTACTAATCTGGAATCGTCCATTATTCACCATTATCAAGGTTTTTCTCATTATATTTTTCTAGATCAGGTATGAACATAACATAACCAATTCTAATCAATTAAGCATCATATTAACCTAAATCTAGGCTTTCGTTTCTACTTTTTTTAGAAGAAATGGAGATTGGTTTTATTCATCCCGTTCCCCAATATGGGCTAAAAATGATGGCACAAAAATATTGATATCCAGAGAGAGCCAAGCTGGCTTTACAATGGTGAAGTGATGGGGAATGGAGGAATAGAGGGTATGTTTTGTGATGTGGTCTGCGACTATGTTCATATCGTGAGGGACATAGGAGGTTTAGAGGGATGGAGCAATAGCTAAGATGGTGGCTCCTGGCTGTCTCAGAGGTTCCCGTTTATTTACTACACGCTCATGCTGGAGAAGCGAGCTAATTGTTCTAGTAGAGTCGGAATAAATTGTGGAGGATAGGGCTTTAAGGATTCCAATCATCTCTGCTTTTGTAGTAGAAGAGAAATAACCAGGCTCACTGAAACCGAGAAGAGAATGGCCAGACCTATTAATGGCATGTATCCAGATCACAGTCTTTAGACTGTGTGCTTGGAAGGCAGCATCCACAAAAATGATGTACTCGGAATCCCCTCAGTGCTTGATAGTGAGGTCGCCATCGCTGCAGTAATGTGCAACACATGGTTTAGGTAGATTGATAGCTTCTTGTACCCAACCATTTATGAATGCAGCCTGTGAGGCCGGAGGCATGTACTGTCCCTTGTGAACTGGTTCATTTCTTGTCCTCCATAGAGCCCATGAACCAAAGCAGTGGGTCAACTTTTCCTCGAGGGTGCGTCTCCCATTAACAATAAAGTTGATCCACTCATTTTTCGATAGTTGGAAGAAGTGGTGGTCTATGTCAAGGCGTTGCCATACCTGCTTACTTGTAGGACAGTCACAAAGATAGTGTAGGACTGACTCACAAGTTGTGTGACATCTCAAGCATTTATCGTCGGTACTGATGTGTCTTCTTAGTTTCTCTGCGTTTGTGAATATAGCTTTATGAAGTAGGAGCCATAAGAAAGTTTGGACTTTGAGAGGAGTAGGAATGGACCAGAGTTCCTTCCAAGTAGTCGACGGAGAGTGAGATGGTTCAGAGCATAACCAGCTATAGGTAGTTTGGAAAGAGAGCACCCCATTGGTCTCCAACGGCCAACACCAGGAGTTAGGTCCCCCATATGTCACCGGTGGTTGGATACTTTGTATGAGCCTCCACGATTCTTGTGGAAGATGAGAGAGGATGAAGATCGAGTCCCATTCACCATTTTTGAGAGCCATGCTCTAGACCTTAAGGTCATCAAGACTTTCTAGAATCACTGTGTTTGGTCCTATGTCCAGGATGGACCTTTTGGGGAGCCATTTGTCATGCCAGACGTTTGTGGAATCCCCAGAGTTCACCGTTTTGAAGCAGAAACCTTTGAGCTTGGGCATCTGGGACTTGATGAAGGACCAGGCAGGTGATCCAAGTTTCTTGGATATGGAACCTCTTCTGATATATTTACCGCACAAAATGCACACCAAGAGGCTTGACAGATTATTCATCAAGTGCCATACATTCTTCAACATCAAGGCTTCATTCAGTTTCCTAGCATCCTTGATGCCAAGGCCCCCAAACTCCTTGTTCCATGTTAACTTCTTCCAGGAGACCATAGAGGATTTGTGTTGGTCGCGTCCCCCTGACCAAGTGAAATCCTTTATGTGGCGGTTGATATCATCACAAAGGGTTGGAGATAATTTGACCGTTTTCATAGTATACGATGGGATAGATTGTAGCTCACTCTTGGCCAGAGTGATGTGGCCAGCTAGGGAAAGGTAGTGAGCCAGCCAACTGCTCATCCTAGATTTGATGGACTATAAGATGGATGCATGTGTGTGCTTGTTGAGGCGGTGGTGCAGGATAGGGACTCCGAGGTAACGACCCAGGTCCCTGTTGCTAGGAATGCCCAGACTACGACATAATTCATTCCTCTCTCTCACGGTGGTGTTTGTTGAGAAAAAACACCTAGATTTACAATTGGAGATGACTTGAACTGACAACTGAGCAAACTCCTAGAGAATGGATTTTATTTGTTCCGCTTGGTTATTAGAAACTTCAGCCATTAGAATAATATCATCAGTGAACATAACGTGGGTGAGTGACACCCCATTGCGTGACAATATAATAGGTCTCCACTCACCATTACAGGCAGCAACAGAGATCGCCTAACTGAGTCTCTCCATACAAAGAACGAACAAGTAGGGGATGATAGGGTCTCCCTGGCGCACCGCATGACATGCCTTGAAAGGTACCATGGGCGTACCTTCCCAGAGGATAGAAGTACTCCCTGAAGATATGATCTACACAATCAACTGCATGAGTCCATTAGGAAGGCTTGTTTTTAGAAGAGTGTCCTCCACAAAGTGCCAACTCATGCGATCAAAGGCCTTGGATGGGTCAAGTTTAATTGCAACCCACTTCTTCTTGCCTCACATTATTTTCATGGAGTGAATAACCTCCTGAACTAACAAAATATTATCACTGATGCGATGGCCTGAGATAAAACTAGATTGAGTTTCTGATATCCATCCATTACAAAGAGGCTTGATTTGTTCCACAATAATTTTTGAGATGAGCTTGAGGCAAAAATTATTAAGGGAAATGGAACGCAGCTCAGAGAAACACTGCGGACTAGCTACCTTCGGTATGAGGACCATAAGAGAGTCAGTTATGCGTCCATCCACCTTATTGTTGATAAAAGCAGCGTGAATGGTAGAAACAAAAGATCTACCAATATGTTCCCAGTTCATTTGTACAAATTTATTGTGAATACCGTCGGGTCTTGGAGCCTTCTCTAGTGCCATTAGGAAGAGGACTCGTCATATTTCTACTGCATCAGGAGTGTGGCCAAAGGATGGGTCCTCTCAGATTCCTGGGAAGTTCCCAATATACTTCACAATATCTGTTTGATCAGGCGTCAGGGAGGGGGGAGTGCTTAGGAGGTTGTAGAAATAGGATCGGACCAGGTCCCAAAGAGCCAGGGGTGACTCTATCTAGCTGCCATCCTCGCCACGAAGTCTTGAGATCTTGTTAAAGTGACAATGTGACTTCACATAGGTTTGGAAAAACCTATTGTTGCCATCTCCATATTGAAGCCAGTTGATGTTTGCCTTCTGTTGTCAATCCACCTCTTCTCATAGGAGGATTGAATTGAGTTGCTCTTGCAAATCAATGGAATGCAATTGGTTCGAAATGCGAGGAGGATGGGATGATACTTGTCAAGCATCCAGGTGGCGGAGGATATTGTCCTTTTGTTTGTGTTGTTGTTTGATGCGCTGGCCATCCCACATTATGGCAGCAACTTGGAAGGCCGGGAGAGCATCCATGAGGGGAAGAGAATTGTCCCATGACGGAAGGAGTTCCCACTTAAAGGAGGGTATTTGACTCCAACTCATTCGAGTTATGAACATAGGCTTCTGGCATTGAGACGGACGGTGACCAGAGATAAGGATGGGGTTGTGGTCACTGTGGATAAGCGGAAGGATGCTTACGGACATGCCATTTTCAATGGATAGCCAGTCTGCATTGGCTACAATGCGATCCAACTTCTCATAGAGATTGCCCTTCTTATAGGTGAAATGATTCCCCGAGGACTTGATTTCAGTAAGCCCCGAGTCTAGTAGGAAGCAATTGAACTTTAAGCTGGAGCGCCGATCAAAACATTTACCTCCAAGCTTCTCGGATGGATCTAACATAGTGTTAAAATCACCAACAAGAGCCCAGGACCCAAGAAAAAAGATGGCAATGTTAGTGAGTCTTTTCTAGAGCAGGTCCCTTTTACTGGGGTTCAGGGAACCGTATCCAAACGTTATATGCCAATAATTGTTGATGAAGCCGTACACATATTGATGATGGCTTTACACAATGTCCACAGTGCATTTGTGAATATCCTAAAGGATCCAAATGCCTCCAGAGAAGCCTAGAGCTTCCACACAATGCGAGGATTTGAACCCCATTTTTCAGATGATTTGGTAAGCTTTTGGACTACTACACCATGACTTAATAATAGAAAGAATATGGAGGTTATATCTCCTTTTATATTCCTTAAGAAGATTCAGTTTATCCTTGGAGCAAGCCCCTTCGATGTTCTAGTAGTAAATGTTAGTCATTTAGGAAACACTAGAAAAGGTGAGGCCCGAGACTCAATGAGTGGCAGCGAGAGGACCAGAGGTCTCCCCCATGCCATCCATGCATATATATGTTCATGTGTCCGGTTTATCAAAGGGGATGGCTCTCATGGAGGAGGAATTGGACTCACTGTTGTTGCCCACAATCTAGGCCAGCTTGCCTTTCTTTCTTTCTCTGCCCTGACTAATTGTCTAATAGACAATCTACCTGTTCCTGAGGATAACACCTCCCCTACCGCATTGAGATCCCTAGTAGAACTGGGAGGTAATTTCATTCGAAGAAGTAGGGAGAGTGGCTTGGAATTGGAACATGTCCAACACTTATTGAACACGTCTTCCTTCTAGAATCTCATCGTCGACCAAGATCACAGTGGTATCATCAGTCTGTGAGTCTACTTTTGATTACGAGGGCTTATCCTGTGGCTTGTAGGAGTTAGGGCCAAAGGTTACATTGGCTTTTTTCTTTGATTTAGTTTTATTTTTTCAGTTAACTACTGTCTCCCATTGATCGGCGGGAGGATCTTTGTTGATCGTAGCCTGTCTACTGGAGTTGTTAGGAGGGTCGTGTGCTAGCTTCTCCTTGGTAGACTCATAGGACTGGATGGTGGGAGCCTGCTTTGTGGACGTCATCCTTGGCGGCATCTTTGCATGAATAGCCTCGGTATAAATAGGGGTTGATAGAAGAGGCACAGTTGGTGCTGATGGATCTGCCAGAGTGAGGAACTGTGGAACCGACTTACAGTCCCCCTCGGCATGACCTAACCTTTCACATTTCATACAGAAGGTGGGAAGGTTTTTGTATTCCAATTTGAACTTCTCACCGTTCACCACGATTGCAGGTAATAGGGGGGTAGAGGTATCCACCTCCACCGCAATCCTGGCAAACTTGCCATGGTGGCCGGACTGGGTGGTTGTATCTATTTTGATGGTTCTACCGATGAGATCACCGATACTGGATAGTAGCTCATTTTGGAAGAGGTATACCGGCATGTCAGCGATCCTTGCCCACACAAACAGTTTGCGTGGAATAGGGTCCGATGGTCAAAACTCTTTAGACCATGATTAAACCGAGAGGTAATGGTTGAAGATCATCCAGGGGCCTCCGGTCATGGCCAGGATGAAAACATCCTTATTGGCAAGTTGGATAATGTAGTACCCCCTATCTAGGTCGATCGCACAGAACTCCCCCGTCAGGCTCCAGAGCACTGCGATCTGATTCATAAGGGCATTGAAGCTGATCATAGTGCCCATAACCTTGATAATGACCATGAATTTCCTAGGTTCCATAAGTGGCGGAATGGAGTTAGGGTTGATGGTGATCTTCGGTAAACTACCATTACGGTCTACATGGATATCTTCTGCCTTAAGCATATTAGGAGGGACTTGAGGAAGAGCTGCGGGGGTCGTGGTAGTGCACCCGACGATTGCCTCCTTATACGAAAATGGTCGGGCGCCATCAATCAGTGTCATGGGGATGTCTCCATCTGTCTCCTGAGCCGGAACATGGCCTTTGTCAGTGCAAACAGGGGTGTTGACAGAGATGGAAGGATGGCAGAAGGGTAGATCAGCACTGGCGCCACGGCCACCACGGCTGCCGCCTCTTCCCCCTTTATACTAATCACATTAGAACATGTATTGCACATAATTTTAGAACCAGAACATAGATGGATTCTGATAGTATTTTATTTAGATTCCTCTCATTTTTCTGAGCAAGTTTCATATATAACTTATTACAAACAAAGTTACCAAATATTTTCTAGGAATTTTACAAGATAAAATCTAATGGGACAAATCCTAACCTGACACGTCATCAGATTCTTTTCTTGCTCAACGGGCCGAAGGCTCTTTAAGTAAATATTCAAAAGACCTTTTTGCCCTTCCTCATTGATCCTGATCTATACGCATGCGAGGGGAAGGTTTGTCCTTCTCTCTTTTCTGCTTCTACCTCGCAACACCGATTGGGGTTTGCTGCGGGCGAGCACCCCCTACGTGGCTAACCCCTCCCCTGGGTGCTGAAGGCGTGGACCAAGTTGGTCGACTCAATTTGGGCTCCAATGAAGTTATCCATGCCATTATTGTGGTCAAAGTTAGTTGGATATGACATATCCAACTACCAAACTCTACTGCTGGTTCTCGGTCTCACCTCCAGGTCACCCCTCCTACAACTCATGACTGCAACTCCCTCCTTGAAAACAACACCACCCACAATGCATCCTCATCAGCTACAGTCATCCCAGAAGTAGAGCACCGCCCACACACGACACAACCCTAGCAGCCGATATTGAAGGCACTTCCATGCTTCCAGCAGTACTTTCATCTTCTCGGAAGCGTTGACGGTTATGCAACTATCCGGACAGGCCAACTCGACATGTTGCATTGGCTTTGACAAACTCCCTCACATCCCAACTAACAGTCCCTCATACCAACCCTTAGCACATGGGTTGTTGTGGGACCTTGTTACCCGATGCATCCATGGAACCGTCATGTAATGCATCTAAGGGTAGGCAAGGTTACGAGGATGATGGATAAGGATGGGCTTCTTACAGACAACCGTGTTTGTCTCTCATGTCTCCCGATAGAGGAGGATCCTTGGGTCCTTTTATATCCATAAACTAGGAGGAACCCTAATGGCTAATATGAGAGAGAGAAAGCTTAAACATAGTTAACCATTGGTTACCTTTGCTACTCAAAAAAGCAATGGGTACACTTCCATTCCTGTATTAAACTCTTGAAATGTTATTCTCTTGATTTGACGTTCACCACAAGAACTTGCCACTTTCCTAATCAGATTTGGCAATTAAAAGCCGTTAAGGAAA
The DNA here is from genome assembly GCA_963693085.1 of Alisma plantago-aquatica. NCBI lineage: Eukaryota > Viridiplantae > Streptophyta > Magnoliopsida > Alismatales > Alismataceae > Alisma > Alisma plantago-aquatica. The sequence continues at coordinate 1,316,549,526 of OY856410.1, read as the reverse complement.
GTCTAATAATCTTGGATTCCTTGAAATCTAAATCATTCTCTAATTTCTTAGAATGTCCTCTCTCTCTTTCTTTCTTTGTTTCTATTTTCATTATTTTGATTTCTTCTCTTAATATAAAACATGTGAAACCGAAAATCAATTTATAGTGACCACCCATGCCACTTTTTAGAAACTTCTACACAGTTCTCATATATGCACATAATTATCTCTAATTTCATTTTTCTTATCATATTTAAGAATTTCTTTCCTTTTATTATATTGGACCTACTACCTCAGTAGGGTCCACAAAATCATATAATCAAAGGAAATATATCAAAGAAAATCCATTCAATACACATAAATCATACAATTTCTCTAATCATACATTTATTGGGGAAATTGTATTTCCAACCATACAAACACAAAGAATTGGGATTGTAACATATTCCTCCATCCTCTTACCTTCCTTTCCACTAAAAAGAATATAAAAAACCAAAAAAATGTTCCAAACCCTATGTTCAGGGAGGCACCCCCCTTTTTCCCTTTCTATCACTTCTTCCATACCCCTCTTAAATTTAATAGGAGTGTACCACCAAGAAAAGATGTCAAAGTGCACACCAAAATACACAATCAAAATAATTCTAATCAAATAAATAAAAGATCTCACGTTTTCATATCTCCATTCTCTTCCTTTTCTACCTATGGTCACAATGAATGCCCCAATTTCTTACATTCTTTTGACTTGCACCAATGTTGCATCAAGTGCATACTTGAACTTCTACATGTTTCTCTAAACTCTCATGAAACTCCTTGACATGCTTAATTTTGGGACAATGGTGAGGAAGTTTCATTGGGAAATGAAATTAGGAACAAAGATATAGAAAGGTGTGTTATGTGATCTCAGGAAGTTAGGGCAACTTGACCATGTCAGGTGGTAAAGAAAACTACGTGATAGGAGGATGAGGCAATCACATGGGCCGAAATTATTAATTTGGATAATGTTTTAGATTTTTTGTTACTAAGGGATGAGCAACATATAAAATTGAGGTATTTTGATTAATGCATACTCATCCCAATTTTAGTTGCATTCTTAGTTTAGTTTAGTATTCAAATTTCTTGATTTTCACTAGAATCACTTTGTTTCAATATGTTTACAATTTTGTGCTAATCTTTAGGAATTTGATACTTTTTTTACTCCCTAGGCAAGTTTAGAGTTTAATCACTCTATAGAAATCATGCCTAAGGGTTCCTGCTTCCCTTCAACAGGCGTGGGTCAAGAGAAGGAGCCTCAGACATGGTGTGGGGAAATGCCCCCAACCGAAATGGATTTTAAGAACTTCCCGAAGGAAAATCGATCGATAATTTTTATGTTCAAGGCCAAAATAAACAAATTGATCGACCTACCAATAAACATTCAATTGTTGAAAATTATCAAGTGATTGACCTTCTATCAGTCAAACTCATGGTTGATAACCCATCAACCCACCTGGTTGACATTCAAGAGCATGACATTCAAGCGTATCAATGACCAAGGCCAATGAACCATCGACCTATTTCCCTTGACAACACAATACATCTTCCATCAGTCAAAAATCGACAGGAAGACAATCATCGATCAATGGCCACACCCCAGTAGAACCCATCAACCCATGATTAAGACATCGACCTAAGGCAAACAAATCAGACCATTGACCTATTACTGTCGACATCCACATCAATAACCACAACTATTATCGACCTTCAACATCAGAGGTGTCTACCAACACTCATCAATCTTCTAAGTAGATGGCTAGAATTTCATGAGTCAACATAAGTGGTCAATATCCACAACCCTATAAATAGGCCCCAAGTGCATCAGTTCAAGGCATCTAAAATATTAGAGACAAAACAAGAAGAAAGGTTGATGCAAAAATCAGACCCCAATTCTAGATCCATCAACCTTGCTAGTATCATCGACCTAGATAGACCATCAAACTTTAAACTTGGCTACTTCCATCATCCTCTGCAATTTCAAAGCCACTGACGTACCTCTCCATGGTTACCGATCTCTTCCCATAGCTTATTTCCATTCACCGATTTCAACCTCAAGTTAGGGTTACCACCTGAAAGAGAGAGAAGGAAGGAAGTTTGTTGTCACACACTACACCACTCTACCTCTATTACAATTATGAACATGATTATGTCCCTTTCCTTTCCTATTGATATTAACCTTGTCATGTCAAGGGATTAGTCCTTTCACTGGGGTGTGGCCATTTCATTTATATTCCATTGCATGTATGAACTAATTTAATTCATATCTAATAATTTATCTCAAGTCTTGTGGATTGATCACCCTATTTACATGATTTATCGTAACCTAATGTTGTGAGAGATTTAACATTTAAGAGTTGAATATTGATTCACTTTGGTTTATGCCCTAATGAAAATTTTTGATATGAAGTTTCTGGAGTAGTGTATATATGATCAGTAAGTAACAAGACATCAAGCTTATAGGGATACCTACTCATGCAAATTTCTAACACCAAAAGGGGAAACTTGCATAACTCTAATTATATCTTCATAGATGTTTGGATTTGAATGAATGTGCACATTCAGATAGTGACAGTCAAACCCAGTTCCACCCTAGTGTTTACACCTATTGATAACTATAACCTTAATCTTGCTCTTTTTTTTCTAGAAATATTATTTACACAAACCAACTCAAATCTTGTGATAAATACTATTTCTTAGATGGGTTAGTTTGATCCAATTATCCTTGAAAACATTATCCTTGGGAATTTGATCCTCAACTGTACTACAATAAGATCTGTCTGCTTGCGGCTGGCATTATTGCACATTAATTTTGGTAAACTCTAGGAATTCCATTCCTAGTGAATTTTTAGTGTATAAATTTCAAAATTAGATGTTGTAAGGTGGAACACCCATTCGTCGCATTTTATCTCCTTCATGAGCCCTAGGATCACCACAACAAGTCCTTGCAGTCATTATCTTGTTGTGACAATAATTTGAGCTATAAAGGAGATTTTGAGAGATATTTTGGAGTCCACAAAGGGGACTAGGCACTCTGGTTCCTAGCCATCCCTCAATTGAAGATCTTCACTGCCTTAAATAGGCAAGAGGAGTAGAGGTTGTGTTTTTTCAACCATCAATGGGCTGGTGCATCCAATGTATGAGAGAAAGTGAAGGTCCACCTAAAAAAGTAACTTTCCTATAATAAAACCCATGTTTAGGAAAATAATTATATCTCTCCATCGATAACTCACATTCCCATCAAACTTTGAAGAAACTTCTATTTAGTCTTATGGATTGGCAAAATATTGGATCCAAACTGTCAGTTAATAACTCCAAACTTACCTCTTTAGTAACTTTTAGGTATTTAAATAATTAATTACATGGATAAAAGAGTCTCTTAGAATATGATGGATTTTCTTCTGTAATCATAGATTCAAATTATCTATCATAAAAAATTATCTTGGGTACTTATCGTGGGTGCAAAAATACCCTTTTTCCTATTTGGTATCATAGGGACATATATGTAAACCTTTATTATAGAAAACTTAAGTAAATCATACATCTGTCTCATCTTTACACCAATTGGATCCAACATTGCATACTTTCCTCATAATCATGTAAGATTGTATTGTGCCTAGTTTGGCATCAAAGGTGACATTTAGATACTCTTTTCTCTTTCTTAAAATAAGAGAACATCATTTAATTATTACACATAGATCGCTCTTCCTTCTCAATTTTCTATATGCTATAGAAGCCACCTTTTTCTATGAAACTTGGGAAAATCTCATTAATATCATTCCTAACTCATACCTAATTTTGGGAATTTATTGGAATAACTTTGATATTAGAATCTTGTTCTTTTAGTATTTCTTTAAAACAATAACCTTTATCACATGGAAAGTCCTTTTTCTCTCAAACTCTACATTATCTTAGTTTACTCATTGTCTTTATGTATTTGAAAAATCATATCAAATTATCTTTATTTGATGTCTCAAACTTGTCTTACGACCAAGATTAGATATTTACACTTTTAATTATCTAAATTACAAAATACCTTGAAATCTTTTGAAAACTTGTGTGTTATTCCATATTTAGATTATATACCAATGTTAAAAGCTAAAATCATTTATTTGTACATGAAATCTATTATCTCTTTAATTTGTACCTCCGGTACCTATTTGCAACACAAATAGTCTCGTGGGCCTCACTTGGTCCATGGTTTGAACCCATACCTCAAAGATAGCATATATGTAATTGGAGAATTATTTTATCAAACCAACTATTCAAATTTATCAAATTTAAGGCTCCAAAGAGATGGCACCCAGATGGTAAAAGTATTGATGTAATACCAAGAGGTCTCAAGTTTGAAACCCCCCGGCCACGGGATGAATGAATGGCCAATTTTTTTTTAAAAAAAAAGGCTCTAAGACCAATATTTCTCCTCCTACAACACATGTTTGGATTGCATAAGTAACTAGTCCTAGTGGTACAATTGAAATCTTGTCATAAAAAACATAACAAGGAGACAAGCTATAAAATTATAAAATTGTGTCAAATATATAATACCTACAATTCATATTTTATAAAAGTTTAATTGATAAACATTTGCATATAATAACTAGTCCTTTGGTAATGATTGTTACATTACTTGATCTATTTGGTCTAGATAGTCTTTTGTTGGTGGTTCATGCAATATTCTACAAAACAAATTTATGACAATAAGAAAATAAATACTTGTAAATATCATTATACAAAAATAATGGAGTATTACCTCCTTGGACTGAAACAAACCACTCATGGTAGAATTTCTCAAAAGAATAGCTTCAAGAGTTTCTTAACTTTTCTTCAAAAATAACAACTACATTTGTTAAGCCTCGCATATCCATTTTTTAGCATCAATAACCTATTCTAAGTCATTTACTTTGTTATCGACCCATTCCACATACACATGATGATACTCTTTTATCTCATGGTTCACACAAATATTTTTTGGACCCAAATTCTAATAAAAAATCTCATCATCATCAGGATTTTCATCATTACTTGCAATTGTTGCATTCAACTTGTGCTACATTACAATATAAATTAGAATTTATTATTTCAATGAAAACTAAGTACATTTGTTCATTACTTACAATCAATTATGTAGATTTAGCATCCAAGGAAGTACCATCCTTCTATAAATGGGTAGGCTTGAACATGTCTAGTTTATGGACATTGTCACTATTTTTATTTTCTCACAACTATTTTGAATAGTATAATCATATATGAGAATAGTACAATTAATGTTTATATTTCAATTAGAAGATAACTCACATTAGCCTTCAAACAAGCATAAAATGTCAATCGTTATGTATGTCTCCTCATTACAAACTATGTCTCCTCATTAGAAACTTTATGCTCATAACATTTTTAGCACTCTATAACTACATATAATAAATTATAATAGAATTTATACACTGCACAATGTTCAAATCTAGAAAGTTAAAGAAGAAATTGTTTCACCTTTCCATCATCAGAATCCCAAAAATTCACAAGAAATGCCCATTGAGAAGGATCAACACAGGAGAACCAATAATTAAGTCAGACAAATTATTCTTTGTGAGGCATATAGTTGGCTTCTTTTATATTCACTTTGAAATTTCTCCAACAATCCCTGATTGTTTGCAAAATAGAATTCTTCTTCTTTATTTCTATAACAAACTTGGTATGTATCAAAATAAGCATTTTTTAAAAAAATTGTTTCAAGTATTATAGTAACTATTAGAAAATAGAATTACCATCACATAATTCCATATAATAGTTTAATTTTTTGTAGGTACTTCTTACCATCAAGATTGTTTAAGGGTGCTAGATTAGAATTTCTAGCCACAATTTTTAAAAAAGAATACATGTTATTATGATGTGGCCCGATTGAATCTCCATTCTCATTTAAAGTAATATGTAACTTTTTTTCTCTTGTCTTACTCCATAACCAGATACACTTCCAATAAGCCCATGTTTTTTACTAGTAGCTCCCCCTAAAATATAGGAATATAATGCAAGTGTTTACAAGAACACACCAATATATAAGTAACTAACATTTTGTGAAAATAAAATGTTATTATAAGAGTTTTTCACCTTCACCCACCCCAAGATCAAAAACAAAAGAATCAACAACAAAATGTTGATCATTATCCAAATTTCCATCATTTAAATTATCAACTTCAACCTCTTGATTTCTACTAACATCATTTACCAAATGTTGCTTACTTGCTCTTACAAGCACTCCTTGATGAGTTCTTTTGTCTGAGTGTTTTTTGGGATGACTACCTTCTCTAGAATTATTTTACATCATTACCATATGAGTTTTATCAATGGTACCAACTTCATTATTATAAACATTAGCTTTGTTTTCTTTTCTTAAGGTTCACATAATTACTTTTGTTGTTGTGTACAACTAATTCTGCCCAATTTTACTATTTTTATTGTTGAATCTTTGGTATGCCACACTCAAATTTTGATTATGCAAATATTTTTCTCAAATTGTGTAACTAACATATGTATTAAGTGTTTAAGGTGATCAAGGAACTAATTCACGACCCAACAACAAATACCTAGCAATTTCATATATATTAGTATGCTTTTAGGTCAAGTTGTACTATGAGTATAATTCTCTAAGTGTGTTTTCCATAAAATTTGATAGATATGATGTAAGGAAAAGTGGTGATTTTTCAAAACCTACCCAAAACCCTATTCAATACATATATGAAGGCTTTGTAATTGTTAGGTTTTATTACAAAAAATCATTAGAAAGATTTTCCAATTTTTACCAGATATTTTTATAGAGTTTTTTTTTGTCAAAGTCTATTTTGACCAATATTCATTTGGTTGAATACTTTGTTTATCGAGATATAGTCGTTGCAAATCTTGAAGTTTTGTGTCATTCCAATTGAAGTATTTGTCAACCAGATGAGTCTTGGTTGAACTCTTTGTCGATCGAGATATGTTTTGCAAACATAATTAATGCAACTTTGTCGCCTTAACTATGAAATCTAATTTACCATTAATCTTATCCTAAACACTCTTCCCAACTACCCTAACCACATGTAAGTGATTCCTATATATAGGAGTGGGGTTTGGGACACTTGAGACACACTTGAGAATTTGATTACTTTCTATACTACTCAAAGAGCTTAGTATCTTCATTTGCCATTATGAGTTTCCCTCAAGCTAGCCTCAGATTTAGGTTAGTACTACTGTCCTTCTCCACCAATATATCCTTGCCTAACCCCTGTGGATAATATCATAATTACTTTTCCATAGTGTTTAATTGTATATCTTATGAAAAGGTGTTTTAATTTCCTCCTTCCTCTTTTGTTCTTGTGGTACAGTTTGTTGGTGCATCTCACTACTTCGAGGGAGAAGGTTGTGGTGAAGCTCTCTTGGTTCTATTTCAAGGTTGAAGGCTGCAACAAAGTTGGTAGAGGTGGATTGTGAACCTCTCCAAGTGAGTTACCTTCTAACATCCTATCAAAGAAGATGGTAGTTCTCCTTGAGATGAAAAGGTGGGTTTGTCTTGCGCCACAAATGATACCAATAGATTTTATGTATTGTGTATTAGTATAGAAAAGGAATAAAATAAATGATTAGGAAATATTGATTGGTAACAATTAGGTAGTGGACTGACGTATTCATATGGAATCTCTCTAAATTTTTATCACCTTGTGGTTGCTTCCTTTGTCCACTTTACTTGCTTCTATTTCTTCATTCTTTAAGCAAGATGCAATTTACCGTGTTTGTGTTTTAAGTTGCAAAAAGTTTATTTTATCTCTATTCACCCCTCTGGATATTTCATTATATCATACTTATAGAATTGAATACTCCCAACCAACATTTTTTGAACCAAGATATCATTTTTTTGGTCATTTGAAAATTCCTACAACTAAAATGATGATATAAGTGGTTTTAAAAGAGACACTACATGATGTAATAATTGGTGATTGCACTTGCCATACTCTAATGACTTACTCCTTCATTGTAGACAACATCAATAAGTGGGGACAGTAGCTGATTGATTCTTTTCATTCTCCTAACAAGAAAATTCATGTCAAATATATTGAATTACAATCTAAAACTATGTTGTATATTCAATATTTGTGATCCTCAAAACATCCTGACAATTTCAATAATATTCATATTGTCTTGATAAAGCCAACATTCAACAAGAAAAAAACAAACTGGAATAACTAAAAAAAACAAGCTTACAACGAACATAAAAACAATGTAAGATAATATATGACATTTCATAAATCAAATGATAACATGAGTGGTTCAACTATTTGACCCATCTAGCAAAAAAAAGTAAGAGTTGCATATCATCAATGTTGATCATCATCACCCCGATCATGAAAGTCATACCCTTCATTTCTTCTCTGACTAAATCAAAGTCATCATAAATGACAATTAATATATCTTAAAAATCATTTGAAGTATTTTCTTCAGATAAGTAGGTTTTTTCTTAGAAACTGTCATGAAGCTTCTCCTCCATGTCATAAGTACCATATGGTGTAGTCTGCACAACAAGCTCCAATCATTCTTATTTATGTCTATCACATAAAACACTTGTGGTGCTTGGGAGGTCAATGTCAATAGATGATCAGTTACATCAATATGATAAAATTTGACCATTGTGAAGTCATTTTCAATTTTTTTATGCCTCTATTTACATTGACCCAGTCACATTTCAATAACACAACATTTAGTTGATCATAATAACTAATATTGAAAACATCTTTTAACACTTAATACTAGGTAACTTGACCTATTACAAGGCCTTTGTCCATGGAGCTAGCAAAACTTTCAGTATGAGCATTCATCACAACTATTTTGTGTTTTTTTGGTTGCATTCTTTCTCCTTGGTGCAAAATCGATAACCATTTGTTAGATATTTGCATATTGCATTCCCATTTGTTGTGTCCCTCGAGCCAACACTAAAAGGTTTGGTAACACATTTGTTGAATTTGACTTTTCTGAATTTATTAATTTATATGATTTTTTACAATGCTAATGGTAATAACTTATTTAAACTTACACATTCATTAAAAGTTATCATCTCAAGATTACTGATTTTCCATTATCATGTATGTGGATTGACGTTCTTCACATTATCCATGCTAATAATATATAATACACCTAGACATTGACCTAAAGATGAAATTACATATTCAAAAGTAAACTATGATCTTACTTCACAAATCGATCAACTACATAATAGTTGGCTAAAATATATTGATACACAATTTTCAGCATTTGACTATCAAGAATAATTAGAGTCTTCTTTCCAGCATTATCCACATCATCCTCATTATCCACATCATCATCTTCCACATCATTTCTATACAATTTAGTGAACCTTGTATCAACCTCTGAGAGATATCTTGAACAGAATGTTGAGCATTCATCTGCCAAGTAACCTTCTGTTATAAAATCTTCTGGAGTAGCTTTATTCTGCACATATTATTTCAATGTTTTTAAGTATCTACAAAAGAAAAATTAATGTTTTGTAAGATTATCACATACTGTCTAGTGCAAAGTTTTACCAAATTTAATAGTGAGAAATCTTACCTCTCCATTGGGTACATCCAACAATAGATATTGGTTTGTCTATCTTCGATTATCGTGGAAGACAAATGACCATGTGTTCCATCACATCAAAGAACGATGTCAAGAGAAACTTCTCAAAGTTGCAAAGAGTCACTACAATTTTGGATTCTAACTTCTCAAAAGTATTTAGATTTATATGTTTAGAGCATAAGTCTTCAAAGAACTCATACAACTCAATTACAACATATCTTACATTTTTTATTGGGCAATGCTACATATAAAGATGATGGGAGAAATTGTGACGTCAATACATGGCAATTGTGACTCTTCATTGCCATCAAATTTCTTTCTTTGACTCATGAATTTTGAACTATATTAGAAGAATAACCATCAGGAACTCAAGAAAACTCCAACAGCTTACAGAATAATTCCTTTTCCTCCATTAAAATAAAACATTAAGGTGGGATGATATGTTTATTTTCATTCTTGATAATGTGAACTCTATGTTGTATGCCCATTTCTTCAAGGTCATATCCAAAATTTTTAGTGTCCTTTGACTTGTTCGTTGTTATCAGTGTGTGAATAAGGATCTCATATACATTCTTTTCTATGTGTGTTACATCAAAATCATGATGCATAAGGTTGAGCTTCCAATACAACAACTTAAAAAAGTGCTTCACTTTTTCTAGTTATATGGTCAATTATGTAGATCTCTAGTTTGATCTAGAACTTGACATCTAGATAGAATCTTAGAAACACTTACTAATTCTTCTTTTCCATCAAATGATGAAGATCTCTACAAAATTTGTGATCCATTGGGAGGAACCTCCTATGAACTATGAAACATTCTTTCTTATAATATGGTAGTCTCAGTGAGCAGGTGTCTTTGTTGTAAAAAGAACATGCAAGATATCCACTAGCTTGCCAACCAGATAGATGATCATACGTAGGAAAATCACTTATCATCCACAGTATGGCAGCATGCAACTTGAATACATCTTAATGATCAACATCATATGTATCAACTCCAACTTCCCATAGTTCTTGTAAATACTCAATCAAAGGTTTTAGGTTGACTTCTATCTTCATTCCTGGTTGAGTTGTACTAGGAATTATCATGGAAAGGATAAAATTTGGAGACTTCATGCACAACCATAGTGGAAAGTTTCACAAAATTAATACGGTGGGCCAAATGCTATATAATAGACTTATACGGTACAATTAATGTGCATTAATGTCTAATAGCTTATAAAATTGATAAGCTTATACATCATCACCATATGTAAATCCATTGTCATCGTCTTCCACATTCTCTTCTTCATGTGATACTTTGTACACATCAAGCAACATGTTTCTCATATCTTCTTTTGATGTGTCAGTTTGCATAGGTGAATGCTTGTGCTATAAAATGAAACCTCATCATGAAAATTCTAATGAGAGTATCTAATTAAGAATCCATGCCATTACAAATGCTCAGTTGCAACTTGACGATTGTACATGTGTACAATTAAGCATTGCTTGCAAGGATATAATACAATCCCATCTCTGTTGCATTTCACAAATGCATTCTCTATAAATTTAACTATCCTAGGTAAGTACATTGTGCTTGTTATGTGCTCACTAGTACATAACCGACCTTTAGTGTTGGTTATTTAAGGTCTTTAGTGTCAATTTCTAAGCGACACCTATGTGGGCGACGCTAAAAGCCCAGCCGTTATGCGTCGGTTCAAAAACCGACGCCAAAACCCTTCGCGCGCCACCGAAAATGCGCCAGTCGGGCACTATAGTCATCGATTATTAGATAAGCAACCGACGCCATATACCTTCGTGCCACAGAAGGGCGCCATATTGGGCACTATCAGTGTCGGTTATTAGATAAGAAATCAGCGTCATATAACTCCCAACACGGCTGTGCTGGTCCGCTGCCACGGTCGTGCATTCCCAACACGGTCATGTTGGCCAACACGACCGTGGTGTCTGGTCCGCTTCCATGGCCGTGCTGTCCAGCACAACCGTGGTGTTAAGGAAATAAATGTCGGTTACTATTAGCAACTGACACTGTAACGATGTGGTGTCAGTTTTATACAAATAACCGACGCCTTTTTTTTTCTGTGAGTCTGCAGACCTGCTGTATGGCTGGTCACAGAATGAGAAACCTGCAGTTCAGTTATGAACATCAAGTTTTATGACATTCATTGATATCAACCAACAACAGGCCACAAACCTGTACAATTAACAATAAAAATATTCACACATTTAGCAATGCAACCTACAGTTCCATTTGATTTTCACACATTTAGAAACATTCATGTAGCTAGCAATCTGTAGTTCCATTCATTTTTACATTCACACATGTAGAAACATTCATATAGAAACCAACAGTTTCATTCATTTTCACTCAGACACATGTAGATACATCCAGACATGTAGAAACATTCACATATATTATAATTCAGAAATTCATTTACAAAATATCATTCTTTAGTCATTATTCGCTATCAACATCCCAATTAAATCTTAAAACCCCCACTATTTTTATGGTTGTTGCTCATTCTTCTCTTACTTCATTTAATTCTCCTGTCGTATAGGGAGAATGTACATCTGGTAAGGTTGTTCCTGTAGTGTGGTCAGTTTTAAACACCTGTAAAGAGAATGATGTATATATATAATTAATGAGCTGTAAATAAGATTGATATATTTCATATTATCTAATGAGACTATATAATACCTCAGCAATACAATCGATGTCCATTGCGGCATATTTGATAATCATGTGCATAAATCACATCACATAGTATCCACATGCCCATCCGTTGTCTTGTGTAGCACACTATAAATTCAAACATACAAAATATTAAAAAATACAACTAATTAAGCATTGTTCACATAAATAATATATACATATATTGCAGTCGGGAACTTACTTTAACATTCTTCCAAATTATTGGCTGGTTCTTTTTTGTGGGGACCTTTCCTCCAGCCTTTTTGAACTCATCAAAACCCATACATGTTAATGTAATATAGTGCATTGCATAATTAAATAGTAATGTAATAACATATGTTAACGGATATGAAAATGAAATATTTCTCACCAGAATAATACAATTTTCATTATGTGTCCATATTTTGTATTCAATTTACTCCCCTTAGGATCTAGATAATAGACAGTGAATGTCTCGGGGACAACAACCAGTAACTCCCAATCCATACCACTAGAGGTAAAAAAGTTCAAAATTAATAACTCAAAATCCATAATAAAAATGTAATTTTCTTAAGTCCAAATTAAAATAAGCAAAGTAAACTTACTCTACATTGAATGGAGCCATTATCACGGTCTTCTTATTTTGAGAAAAAATTGTAAAAGCCTCACAGCAGTATTGTTGAACTGACGGAGGGTCTTTAGCTACTAGACTAATCAAAGATGGAATAAAAAATCCAACATGTTCGAATGCAAAATCTGCACATATCAAGTCTAAGTAGTTGCAAAATATGTATTAATTATGCATGCATTAATAAATAAAAAACCAGATCACCAGATCCTACACAAGTATATGGATGTATGAAGAAGATCTCACCTTATCCATAGCTCTATCACAAATGTATTTAGCCAATCATATCAAAACAACTCCAAAATATCTTGTATAAATAGTTTCCTTTCATATGATTGACCTGCAACATCTGAATCTATAGAAACAGTTATAGGGCAATTTATATCATGTTCGCCTAACCATATTGCCATACCCCTACATTTAGGACCTAACGGGACATGTAGGTCCTGTGGAACCCAACTGGGTAATGTAGGAGGTGGAAGTGGAGGCCTACATATTGTGGGTGTCTTCTTTTTAACCTGTATATATATATAATATTTTCAGATCAACTGACATCATATACACACACTAACAATTTAACATAATGTAAATTTACCATACATTTTCAGTAAAGATGGCATCCGCTTTTAGCCACAATATCACTTCGCCTTTTGCCTCACCAAGAGTTTCACAATCTGGGTGGGCATATGGAAATGGAAGATCCATCCACTTGGGGAATATATATACTAGGCTCACAGGAATCCAACCAGCTGGTAATGGAGACCCGTGAAACATTTCCCCTGGTAGGGATGGGTAAGCGGACGCCTCTACAACGACATATTCATTAACTTTTAGACGGCATGGCTTCAACCCCTACACATTTTTGTGTAAATAATGTTATATACATATATACATATCATCTTTTTTGAAACAAATACAATTTCATATATACATATCATCTTGAAAAATATCATCTTGAATTAAAAAACTAGTTACTATGTCATAAAAATACTTACAACGTATTTGCTAGGTGGTGGGTCTATAGGATTACTCCCAACCTCTGCAGTAGGAGTAGAGCCTGCAGTAGGAGACACCATAGGTACTGTCTGGTAAGTGGCAGTCTGAGATGCTTGCCACTTTTTCATTACTTCTTCGAGTTTCCTATCAAATAGCTTATCTACCTATACATGGATAAAATAAATGTCAAATTCTAATTATTGAATTCTCTTTTACAGTAACATCTACAAGGAAAAAATATGTTACCTCTTCTTGTGAAAGTCCCACTTTTGGGACATGTTTGCGCTGGGATGGCCCAAAAAAGCTTTGATGCCCACACCAGTGCCTGTAGCCCTAACATGTCCAGGATGCTCTGGGTTACCCAGAGAAACTGTCAATTCATCCCTTGTGCCCTCAGGGATGAACTTGCCTTGTTTCCTCAGCTCGTGCAGCTCCCGCTAATTGCCAAAACAAACATTTGTAATTAAGTAAACACCACAAATAATCAATATTCGAACAATTGTTGTAAGAGTTTTATTTTACCATTTTTGCAGCCTCCTCAGCAGTTGCCTGCTTCCTTATTTCTCCCTTCTTATTTTGCCTCGCAGCTATCCAGACATCATGGCGAGGCAAAGGTGTGCTACCTATAGTGGAGGACTCCTGAGCAGCAGCAGACTGAGCAGTAGCCTCAAACTGTAGACTTTGGCGAATGCCTGCATACCCCTTTGGACCCATTGTATGGTCATGCACATTCAGTGCACGCCTTGATCTTTGTACCTCACTGAGGGCCTAGTTAGTATGCACATTAATGATTTGGTTAGTAACAGTAAATGTTAATCTTGAATAAGTGAATACAACATATGTTAATGAGATTGGGACTGACGCCTAATACCTTGAATTCATCAGTTTGTCTTGAAGCAACAAACGCGTCCCATTCATCTTTGTCCAGGAAGTTCCACTGTTCAGTGGCTGTCTTCTTCCTCTTGTCAGCTTCTTTTATGTATTCTCGGGTGAGATTTGTCCAATAGTTCCTTAGGACTCTCCCACAACATTGCATCATAGATTTATGATGCAACTTTTCATCCAATTCAAATATACTCTGCAAAATAGAATTGATATTAACTAGTATCCAAAAAATTAGTAATCTACAAAATAGAATTGCAAATTAATGATAACTCATGCATAAATCCTTCCATATTACGTCTTTCTTCTCCTTATAAACTTTATGCCAAGAATCTATCTTACAACCGCAATGGCTACGAGTAACATACCCAAGATATGAAACAAATGAATTGCGATTCACACCAGATGCATTTCCTACATTATCAAAATCCACAACAAGTTTGGGTCCATTGCCCTTTTGCACTATTAACTTCTTCATCATAGTGATGCCCCTTCTCTTGTCAACTTTTTGGTGTTGTTGATCAAGTGCCTCAAGTGCTTCAGATGGTACATGTGCATCATCAACCTAAAAGTTGACAAAATAAACACATTTACAAGATATAACTATTAATGGACATATAGATATAAATATATGATATATTTTTAAAACTTACATTGTGAGGCAACACATTGATGTCCTCACCCTCACAGTAATCATCAGCACGGTCATCAGGAGAATGCTCAGCCATCTAAAAATTCACATTCACATTGTAAAGTTCACATTATAAAGTAATTCACATTGTAAAATTCACATTGTAAAGTTCACATTCACATTGTAAAGTTCACATTCATAAAAATAAAACATATAAAAAAATATAAACATGCCTCTAATATTGCGATTTTTTATCAATTAACAATCCTTCATTGTGATCTAGGGTTAACAGATTATATTTTTTGCATGGTTAAAACTTTAGGCCAACAAATACATGTGTTTTCATTCTTATATATAATAAATGTGTACCACCTATCCCATTCTTGAACACCTAATCTCACTAGTAAGTGTATAATGTGTTTTGGGTTTTCGAGAAAATTTCGGCAGCATTTCCCTGTTGTTCTCTAAGTACATATGTACTTAGAGAACAAATGGGGAAATGCTACAAAAATTTTCTCAAAAACCCAATACACATTATACACTTACATCCTAAGTGAGATTAGGTGTTCAAGAACAGTCCCAAATCGGGGACTATCCAAGATTTACTCCTAATGAGTAAATCTTGGATGGGTTTCTAGGCTAAAAAATACATGTGTTGTCATTCTTATAAACAATATATGTGTACCACCTATCCCATTCTTGAACACCTAATCTCACTAGTAAGTGTATAATGTGTATTGGGTTTTCAAGAAAATTTTGGCAGCATTTCTCCACTGTTCTCCAAGTACATATGTACTTAGAGAACAAACGGGGAAATGCTACTAAAATTTTCTTGCAAATCCAATACACCTTATACACTTACATTCTAAGTGAGATTAGGTGTTCAAGAACAGTCCCAAACCGGGGACTATCCAAGATTTACTCCTAATGAGTAAATCTTGGACGAGTTTCAAGGCTAATGAGTACATATCCACTACATGTATTTTCTCACTTACATTGCATCACTCACAATTAGAGCATTCTTAAATAATAAATCATGAATTCAATAGTTTTAAACATGCAATAATTCACAATTAGAGTGATAAGATTCACTTTGTACAAACATACATGACATAATTCAAGCACAATAGCAGGTGTGGTCATTGACCTGATTCAACAATATAAGAATAATTTTAGAAGAGTAATGTAGCACACCATTATAGGCTATCCGATTATAATTGAGCAATATAGCACAAAATCAACAAACATGGTCGTGCTATGCAACACGGCCGTGCTACCAACACGGCCGTGCTGCCCAGCACGACCGTGCCAACCTGTGATTTCACACACCTCGGTCACGGAGCAGGGTACCTGCTTGAGGGCAGAGGAAGAAGAGGAGGAAGAAGAGAAGAGAAGGTATCTTCAGCGACGTTGGCAGGGAGAGTAGCAGCAGCGAGCAACAGGAGTAGGAGAGCAGGCCTTCGGAGCAGGATAGAAGGTCACCGGAGAAGGAGAGAAGGTCGCCAGAGCTGGGGGCAGAGGGCAAGCGGCGACGGAGGTGGGCAGAGGACCAGCCAAGCGAGCAGAGCAGTGCACAGACGGAGGAAATGACAGCGGACACTACTACAGAAATGGCTTATAAAGTCACTTTTCAAGGTGTCGGTTGTATACATAAAAGGACACCTAAACTCTACAGTGTCGGTTTATAACATAAACTGACATACAATCTGTGAAGGTCGACCAGACACGGGTATTGCTTTTATTAAGTGTCGGTTAATTAATAAAAAACCGACACCTAAAATCAACCACCAAAACCAAAATTCCAGCGAAAAAATTACCTCCAAAATTTGACATATGTCGTCGGTTCATAAATAAATAACCGATGACTAAAGGGTATTCGCAAGATAGGAATAGGTGTCTGTTGACCTTTAGTTAAAAACTGACGACTATAATATAGTATAGGTGCCGGTTTTTGGAATAGAACCGACAAAGTTGGTTTATTTGGCGGTTTATTAGAATAACTGACACTTATTGTCAACTTAATAGCTCACCAGCGCGAGCTTCTCTTCCCCTTTCCCAGTTTCATTCCCGATTTCAGTTAGGTCCGGCGATTTCTTTCTCGCCCCCGCCGGTCGTTGCTCCTCCGCCGCTGCTCCGTGCTCCTGCTCCTGCCCTCACCGCTGCTCCGTGCTCACCAGAGGTCGTGCTGCTGCTCCTTCTCCTGCCCTTTGTGCTCATCGACGGATGTCCGTGCTCCTGCTCCATGCCCTCACCGCTGCTCTGTGCCCTCGCCGCCGCTGCTCCGTGTTCTCGCTGGCACTTCTCCTCTCTTTGTCGTCGCCTCCGCCGGTGGTTGCTGTGCTCCGACCACTACTCTCCTCTGCCCTCAAGGTATGCTCGCCCACCCTGCCTTCTTCCTTCTTCCTCTGCTCCGGCGGCTTCTTGGGCGGTGCCAAGGCACGCCCAAGCAGCTGTTGGGCGTTTTTTTTATTTTTTTTAAGTTATATACTTATTTTTGTTTAGGGTTTAGGTACTAATTTTGTGCTTCTACTGAGTTGAATCCTCTATTGTCTATACAATACATATAATTTTGATCAAGTGATGATATGTAAATGTAGAAATAAGTTAGTAAGGTATCAATGATAAGTCTGGTGTAATGTGATGCAAAATAGTTATTGTATCATGCATATTTTAATATTTTTTGTTTTATAGTTGTATAGGGTGTTTTATGTGTGACAAGTCTATTGTTTTATATATAGTTGTGCATACCTGCGAGTTATCAGGAACACCTAAATGAATGTCTAACACCTAAATGAATATCTAGTTGTGTATTTTCCTAGTATCGTGAAAGATTCTCAATCGTGTGTATCACATGGGATTCTTATCTCAACACAATGGACTGCAATATATGCATCTAATGCCTTAAATGGAAGACTCGAATGTATAAAATCCCATCAAAGTAGGTAGAAACAACTTATATATATTCAGATCTTAACAATTCCATGAAGTGCACATTATCTTACTCAGGAAAAGTATGTGTATAATGTAGGATTAGTTCCATATAATGGTTCTATTTTAGTAAGCACCTAGAAACTCGTCCAAGATTTACTCATTAGGAGTAAATCTTGGATAGTCTCCGGTTTGGGACTGTTCTTGAAAACCTAATCTCACTTAGGATGTAAGTGTATAATGTGTATTGGGTTCTCGAGAAAATTTCGGTAGCATTTCCTCATTTGTTCTCTAAGTACATATGTAGACTTCTTTTCAAGCTATCATGTCTACCACAATAAAGTTAGTTATGACAAGCAATAAAAGGTTAACTGATGTTATACAACTTTTTCTGAAAATATATAACATCGTTATATGTACTTACACTTTGTTAATACTAATATTATACAGTCTCTGTCCACCCATAACAGTCACTATGAACTGGGCCTCTATGTCAATGTTAACGTTCCCTATTGAAGAACAATTGGACATCATCCTAGATGATCGTTCCTTAAAACAATTGGTCATACCCAAACATTGGCGTTTTCTAAAAGGAAGACACTACATGCCTGGTAAAGTGACCCTAACTTTTGGCAATTATTCACATGTTATCAAGGTTGAGTATGATTTGGCGGGAAATCTTGTATCAAAATCCGGTTGGCGTGATTGGATTGGAGAGATGCATGTGGTCCGTTGCAACAGGCTTTTTCTCCGTCCAGTTGGCCATAATTCCATCAAAGTTTGGATAACCAACAGCAACTGTGAGACCCCCGATCATCTACTGTGGTATGAGCGCACGTCGTCGCATATCATCTCAGACGAATCTGAATCTGAGGCCCCTGTCAGTTCAGATTCATCTAAATATAGTGAGGAGCTTCGTGGCACAGCTTCATCATCAAAAAGACCACGGTAAGTCCAATTAACAAATATAATTGTCAACACAAAAAATTTGTGTTTACACTTTTTGTTTGAAAGCAATCAATACTCATAGCTGCTTTCTATTCTGAACTTCAGGAGAAGATCGCCACAATGATAAGTCCTCGAATTTACTGATGCGGGACCATGTTGGTGTAGTATTTAGTTGTCTATCTATCTAGACTTGTCTGTATTAATAGTTTTTTTAATTATATGCATGTTTAGGGGTACACCAACCCCTTTGTTTAGTTATTGTTTAGGGGTACACCTCTGTGTGTGGATGTAAAAAGAGATTAATGAATGGAACTGAAAGTTGCTACATCAATAATCACCCTAACTTGAAGAACTAGGATTTTAGGTATAAGAATGACAACACATTATTTGTTGGCCTAGAAACCCGTCCAAGATTTACTCATTAGGAGTAAATCTTGGATAGTCCCCAGTTTGCGACTGTTCTTGAACACCTAATCTCGCTTAGGATGTAAGTGTATAATGTGTATTGAGTTTTCAAGAAAATTTCGGCACCATTTCCCCATTTGTTCTCTAAGTACATATGTACTTGGAGAACAGCGGGGAAATGTTGCCGAAATTTTCTTGAAAACCCAATACACATTATACACTTACTAGTGAGATTAGGTGTTCAAGAATGGATAGGTGGTACACATTTATTATATATAATAATGACATCACATGTATTTGTTAACCCTAGACCCTAATCTTGTCCTAATATATACTTGTTTTATCTTTGATCATAGAATGGATAGATCATGGATGTCCATTCGCAATCACTGCACCCTAGAGTTTATTTCTGGTCTTGACCAGTTCATTAGATTTGCCGAGGAACATAGGAAACAACCTGGAGATAGGTTCTACTGTCCATGTAGGCATTGCGGTAACAACTTGAAAGTCAACACTGGTGACAAAATCAAAACTCATGTCATGTGCAACGGGATTATACAAGGCTATACAGAATGGCACTGGCATGGAGAGATTTCAAACCCGAAACCAGTGGATGTCGATAGCAGTGCTTGTGTGGAAGAAGAATTTTCCTACAATAGCGTAGATGTGAATGAACCAGTTCCAGTAGACATCGTTGATGCGATGCTGGATAGTTGTTGGGTAGATCACACCAATCCACCTCCCATTTTTAGAAACATTGTGCATGATGCTAAGATGTCGTTATACACAGGTTGTACTAAGTTTACGAAGCTTAACGCTATGTTGAGATTTTATAAGTTGAAATCTAATAATAGATGGAGCAACAAAAGCTTCACGTCATTGTTGTCTTTGTTGAAAGAAATGCTTCCTGAAGGAAACGAGCTGCCAATCTCAACATACCAGATAAAGAAATTGTTGTGCCCAATGGGAATGGATGCCAAGAAGATACACACATGCCTGAATGATTGTGTATTATTTCAAAAGGACTATGCGGATTTGAAAGATTATCCAAAATGTGGTGCGTCACGGTATAAATTGACGACTTTGGGGGAGTCCAAAACTGGTTCTCCTGCCAAGGTGATGTGGTATCTACCTATAATATCACGGTTTCAACACTTGTTTGCCAATCCAATAGATGCGAAGAATTTGAGGTGGCATGTAGATGTTAAAAAAAATAATGATGGGATCCTACGACATGCGTCTGATTCCCCACAGTGGAAGAAGATTGATGTATTGTACCCTAAATTTGGTGAAGAAGTTAGGAATTTAAGACTTGGGCTTTGTACATACGGGATGAATCCGTATGGGACATTGAGCAGCCAACATAGCACTTCGCCAGTCATGCTTGTTATATACGATCTTCCTCCCTGGCTGTGTATGAAAAATAAGTATGTAATGTTGTCGTTGTTGATATCGGGCCCTAAACAACCTGGAAATGACATCGATGTTTATCTTGAACCTCTGATTGATGACTTAAAGAAACTCTGGGGTGAAGGTGTGATGACCTATGATGCTTCATGAAGAGAGACATTCTGTTTGCATGCTATGTTGTTTTGCACTATTAATGACTTTCCAGCATATGGGAATTTGTCTGGATATAGTGTCAAAGGAGCTAAAGTGTGTCCTATATGTGAAGAGAACACTGATTCAACAAGACTAAAACATGGCGGTAAGAATGTATATCTCGGTCATTGAAGGTTTCTTCCAAAATTCCATCTGTATCATAGGAAGCGCAAAGCATTCAAAGGATTGAATGAGGAACGCAGTGCACCTAAACCTATACCAGGGGAGGTTGTTTATGAAAGAGTAAAAGACTTTATCAATGAATTTGGTAAGAGATCACAATGTACTACACGGAGTGACAATTCTTCATTCTAGAAGAAGTCAATATTTTGGGATCTTCCTTATTGGAGTTCTTTGACAGTCAGACATTGTATCGATGTAATGCACGTTGAGAAAAATGTCTGTGATAGCATCATTGGTACTCTGTTAAATATACCAGGTAAGACTAAAGATGGGATAAAATCTAGACTGGACCTATGTGAAATGGGAATAAGGTCAGAATTAACATAATTATGTGAAATGGGTAATAAAAGAACATACTTATCTCCCGCTTGTTACACGTTGTCTAGAAAGGAGAAGAAAGCTTTTTGTGAATGCTTGGTAAATGTTAAGGTGCCACATGGTTACTCATCCAACATCCGTAGATTGGTATCAATGAAAGATCTGCAGTTCATAGGTCTTAATTCTCATGATTGTCACACTCTAATGCAACAAATATTGCCCGTGGCAATTCGATCTATATTGCCGAAGCATGTAAGGTTTGCAATCACCACACTTTGTTTCTTTTTCAACAGTCTATGCAGCAAAGTTATTGACCCTGAGACTCTCGATAATTTGCAAAGAGAAGTGGTTGTTACCCTATGTCAGCTTGAGATGTATTTCCCTCCTTTGTTCTTTGATATCATGGTACATCTTGTTGTCCACTTGACTAGGGAAGTGAAAATCTTGGGACCGATTTCTTGCATTGGATGTATCACTTTGAACGATACATGAGCATTTTTAAAGGCGATGTTCAAAACTGTTATCGGTCTAAAGGGAGTATTATTGAAGGTTATGTGGCGAGAGAGATTATGGATTTCTGCAATGACTTTCTCAGTGGTAATGACACTCCTGATAATGACAAGAATATTGACGAGCTATTTGGCAAAGTAATTTTGGGATCACGTGTGAAAGTAATCAGTCGTGAGCAGTTGGAACAAGGTCATTTGTATATTTTACACAACATGGACAAAGTGAACGTTTATATCGAGGAACATACCAATTTCATCAAAAGACAATATCCTTGAGCCAATACAATGTGGCTTGCTAGAGAGCATAACAAGACTTTTATTAAGTGGTTTGAAGATAAAGTCTTACATCAACTATCTCAAACACTAGATGATATTACTAAAACTATCAAATGCCTCGCCTTTAAACCAAAGTTGACTGTAATGTCTTATGAAGGGTATGAGATTAATGGATTCACATATTACACAAAGCGCCAAGATGATAAGAGTGTCGTACAAAATAGTGGGGTCACCCTTCAAGCATCGACTATGTTTTTTGCAAGTGCAAAGGATAAGAGTCCACGTGAAGCTAAAATGTCATATTACGGTGTCATTGAAGAGATATGGGAATTTGACTACATAGATTTCATAATTCCGCTCTTCAAATGTAAATGGGTTGATAACACCAAAGTAGTTATAGTGGATGAATTGGGTTTCACTTTAGTGAACTTTGAAAAGATTGGCGAGAAGGCTGAACGATTCATATTGGCATCACAGGCGAAACAAGTATTTTAAATCGATGATCCTGCAAATGATAAATGTTCGGTTGTTCTTCATGGTAAAAGACAGTTCATTGAAGATCCTATAGATGAAGAAGAATACTATGATAAATATGATGACTCCATTCCATTCTCAGTTGGGTTGCCAACTCCACAAAATATTGAAGCTAATGATGACTTATATGTGCGCGGAGATCACAATGAAGGATTGTTAATTGATAAAAGATCACAATTTTAGAGGCATGCATGTTTATATTTTTTTATTGAAGCTAAATGTTTAATTTTTGAATATCAATATCATTTTTTGATTTGATGTTTCATTATCTTCTAGTCAATACAAATGCTAAACATTGTGGGAGGGTGCTAAAGAACTATAGGACCAATCCAACCCGAGATTACATACACGATGCTCAGAATAGGTTATTGATTGATTCCAATTCTAGACATTGATCAGTATTTCACTAACTCTACACTAATAATTTTTGTTTTTATTCTCTTTGAAAAATAAATATAGGAAGAAGGAAGCCACACAGCAATGGAACTACTTGGACCTCAAAGACTGGGAGGAGTTTGTTACCCAAAGAAAAACAGATGAATTCAAGGTATTAAGTGCCACTCCCAATTTAGTTAATATACGTTTTTATGTATTCACCTATTCAAGATTAAACTTTATTGTTACTAACCAAATCAATCTGCTAACTAACTAGGCTATCAGCGATGCTCAACGACAACTACATGTTACGACCACACAATGGGTCCAAGAGGATATGCAGGTGTTCGCCAAAGGTTATATAGATATATAGGTAGCAAGCCATGAAACAGAAAAAGAAGCCCCAATGAAGAGAAGTAGGATACAGATACAATACATAAAGTACAGCACACACAAGAGCTTCAGATTCATATAACAACATGACAGACTAACACATATATAGTGCATAACAACAGCAGCTCCAAATTTACATACAACACTAGCTTAGTACATATATAGTGGGACTAAGGTGACGATCCCACCTGCTAAAATAGGTTACCGAAAACTACATGTTACGACTAGGAGGTCATGATTCAGCAACCGTATGCATTAGCAGGTGGATCTGTTTGTCCTCCTGCTAATGAATACGGTTGCTGAATCACGACCTCCCAGTCGTAAAATGTAGTTGTCGGTAACCTATTTTAGTAGGTGGGATCATCACCTTAGTCCCACTATATATGTACTAAGCTAGTGTTGTATGTAAATTCAACGTTGTTGTTGTTATGTACTATATATGTGTTAGTCTGTCATGTTGTATGGATATCGATTGTATTGCTCATGTATTATATAGTCTCATTAGATAATATGAAATATATTAATCTTATTTATAGCTCATTAATTATATATATACATCATTCTCTTTACAGGTGTTTAAAGCTGACCCCACTACAGGAACAGACTTACCAGATGTACATGCTCCCTATACGATGGGAGAATTAAATGAAGTAAGAGAAGAATGGGCAACAATCATACAAATAGTGGGGGTTTTTAAATATAATTGGGATGTTGATAGCGAATAATGACTAAAGAATGATATTTTGTAAATGAATTTCTGAATTATAATATATGGTAGAATGTTTCTACATGTCAAGATGTTTCTACATGTGGCTGAGTGAAAATGAATGAAAGTGTTGGTTGCTATATGAATGTTTCTACATGTGTGAATGTGAATGAATGGAACTACAGATTGCTAGCAACATGAATGTTTCTAAATGTGTGAAAATAAAATGGAACTGTAGGTTGTATTGCTAAATACATGTGTGAATATTTTTGTTGTTAAATTTGCAGGTTTGTGGTCTGTTGTTGGCTGATTTCAATGGATGTCATAAAACCTGTAGTAACTGTAGGTTTCTCATCTGCGACCAGCCACAGCAGGTCTACAGACTGACAGAAAAAAAAACAAAACAATAGGCTTCGGTTATTTGTATAACACTGACACACAAAGTTATAGTGTCGGTTTTATATAAATAACCGACGCCTGTTTCTTGTGGCGCGAAGGTATATGGCATCAGTTTATTATCTAATAACCGACGCTGATAGTGGCCAAGATGGCGCCCTTTCTGTGGCGCGAAGGTATATGGTGTCGGTTTATTATCTAATAATCGACGCTGATAGTGGGCAAGATGGCGCCCTTTCTGTGGCGCGAAGGTATATGGTGTTGGTTTCTTATCTAATAACCGACGCCTATACCTTTGCGCCACAGGAAACATGTGCGATTTCGGTGGCGCGCGAAGAGTTTGGGCGTCGGTTTTGGAACCGACGCGTAATGGGTGAGCTTGTAGTGTCGCCCACATAGGTTTCGCTTAGAAACTGACACTAAAGGTCTTAAATAACCGACACTAAAGGTAGGTTTCATAGTAGTGGGAGGTGGGGGCAGAGGAGAATCATCGGAAATCGCCGGACCAAACACTGGAGTAGCAGTGTGAGACAATGAATGAAATAGAGAAAGGGGAAGAGTCTGGCTCGCGTAGGTGTTGTTAAGTTATCAATCAGTGTCGGTTATAAAAAACAACTGACACGTAAAACTAAAGGTGCCGGTTCTACAAACATACCGACACCTATTCTCAATGATAGTCGTCAGTTTTTACTAGAAAAAAAGCGACGTCTATCTACATATGCCGATTAAAAAAATTGTTCTCGATTAATGACCATAGTCGTCAGATTCTTTCTCAAACCGACGCTCAAAGGGGTGTGAAACATTTCTCGGGAAAATGCGCGAAAACCCATAAGCATCGGTTATTGTAGTAAAACCGACAAACAAAATGTGCCCAATTTTTGTATCGCGAATAACCTTTCATCATCGGTTTTTTAGTAAATAACCGACGTCATATGTCAAATTTTGGAGGTAATTTTTTTCACACAAAATTTTGGATTTGGCGGTTAATTTTAGGCGTCAGTTTATTATTCGGGAACCGACACTGAATAAAAGCGATACACATGTCTGGTCGCCCTTCACAGATAGATGTCATTTTTTTTAAACTGACATTTTAGGTTTTAGGTGTTGGTGTATTTATACAATCGACGCCTTTAAAAGTGACATTATAAGCCATTTCTATAGTAGTGGCTCCTCATTAATTCAACTTTTATCTCTCATAATTATGCATAACAATTAAGAAAATAAAAAGAAAAATTAAATACATAAAAATATTATAAAATCGGTTCATAATTTAGTTTCAATATAGCAGATTCAAATTAACAATATGTTTTAAAAATGAGAGATGCATGTCTGTTTGGGCATTTAGCTCATGTAGTGTGGCTCGACTACGTAGGTGAGCACCTGGGTGTCGCACTATTCTTTTTGCATTATTTATATATAAAATATCATATATATAAATATATAACATATTTACATATATATATCATGATCAACTTCCTGAATATTTACTGTAGTAATGAAATGGTAGCCTAAAAATAATTACATAAGTCAAAATATGTTAAAATTACACACATTAAAATAGAAAACCTAAAATAAAGTCTACGGGTCTCGGGCACCCCTAAGCGGCCTGCAAGCAGTCTTAATTGTTGGGTGGTGGAGGTTCACACAACTAAATAAAGCATAATACATGATATGGAAGCTAAAATGATTTATTGTAATTTTTACGATGTGAGTTTATTGTAAATTAGAGATGCATTTATATCTCTACCAATGTCGTTCAATTCCTTGGTGAGTATTTTAGCAAGTACTCCTCCTAAGAAGTTGTTAAATATTCTATGTGATAGCTTGAATTCTCTAATAAATCAGATTGAACACCACATGCCTCCAATGGTCATTACAGGCCCCAGAATCTAAGGAGTCAAAATCTATAGTTATACATGAAACTATAGGTATATATCAACATGAAAATGTTTTAATTAATGTATTAAATAGTTCTTTTCAAAATTATGGAAGTGATACTTGAGAAGTACACCAATATGGATTTAAAAACATAACATTTATAATAATAGTAAATCCAATCTAAAGGGCACCACAAAAAGTGCTTCACCACCCATTATAATTTACTACTCTATTACAATATTGAGTCATGTTTTAGTTTATGGTCATACATTCTTATGTCTATGCTTCTACTTTTCTGCTTTGATAGTTAATGTCGTCAAAATATAGATACTAATTCGGTTGTTTTCATTTTGGCAAGAGAATGTTGCTACTCATTGGGAGCCCATTAGGGAAAGAATGATCAAGTAAAAATCCTCTACATCATACAACCATATTTAAGTGAATATTTAACTACCTCAAAATACACACCTTATGAGAAGATTATCAATAAGAATTAGAGGCATCCATTAGACTTAGAGCCATCCATCTCAGCTAAAAAGAAGACTAGGACTTTGAAAAAGGTAAGGACTATTGGGGAAGAACAACAAATATAAGGGGTCCTACACAAGGAGCCTGCGTAGGAGTGGGTAATAAAATAAGTGAAATGACTAAGATTGTATATCTTAGGCTCACGATAGCTCAATAAGAAATTTGATCTCAGATATGACAAACACAAGGGAATGTACATGAGCATTAGAGATAAAGTTTTCAAGTCCATTAGGCATAGTTGTTGCCAACCCTTGTATTCATAAGGATTAAGAAACTTCTCATTGAAGAAAATGAACTTAATATATGTGAGGAGAAGACTTATAAAAAAATTATGAGTGCATTCATGTCCTTCGTAATTAAACTCCCAGTTCAAGTCAACCAAAAAGTATATTTTACGGGATCACCCAAGATGTCAGTGAATTGTACAACAAAAGACTACATCATGTCAGAAAGTATGCTCAACTATATGTTCTATCGGTTCATTATAGGAAGCTAAAAGAGTACCATTCAGTTAGTCTAACTAAACACTTCAACACCAACAAATTTTTGTGAGCACATCTCAGACGAATGAATCCATAGGTCTAATCATTAAAGGATCAAGAATTAGTTATGACCCACTACATGTAGTTCAAAGATTCATATCTTGCATAATTTTCAAAATCTATGACTCTGGTTATGTGAATAGAGTACATAGCCACATTCTATGAGGCATCACAGAAAGGCATATAGGCTCAAGACAGGTCTATAGTCCTCTACATGGGCCACTTAATAAATGTAGTAGCACACCACCTCAGATACCCTAGAATAGTAAAGGATTTTTCTTAATAAAAAGGTTCCTGCCACATTAGTACCAAGTACCTTATCTCAATTAATGTCTAACAAAGTAGACTAAGAAGTTGTTCTATAGATTTAAGAAGTCAAACATCCTACTATTGCTCCCAAAAATGTGCAAATATGATAAAGTAAAACTTATATTCATAGGAGAGCATTGTCATATAATAATGAAGTGGGTTCTTAAAAACAAGATGAAAAGTCTTGAATCCTACCAAGGAAAAAGTGATCCAAGGAAGAAGAGACATTGCACTATCACAATAAGAACCATTGCCTCCCCCAAACAGCCAATAAGGCACAAAAGTTTGCAGTGGTGTGAAATATATAACTGATCTCAAAATAACCGATCTCGAAAACATCCTACCTACTATTTATGTGAGGAGGAAGAATAATAACAAGGAATTCTAGAGGAGGAGAAGGGTTCACACCACTCCTACTCGCCTCTGAAAGTGGTCATCAGATGGGGATGAAGTAGAATTTCTTGACGGTGCCTCTACTCACCTATTATAGTGGTTGGATGATGGGGAGGAAGTTGATGGGCACTTTGCTTATTGATCTTTGTCGATGGGGCTTCTTGACAGGAGGCACCAATGTGGGGGATTTTTTCAATTTTCGAAGCAGTGAAGGAGCACAGGGTGATGGGGGAGCACAATAGGAGAGAGAATCAAGGTCAAAAGAGAAATAGTGAGTGGATTGGTTGAAGGAAGAGCACAAATTTTTTGAGAAAACAAGGACACAAGGGATCACACATGATGGAAGAAAGGGGGGTGATATTGGCTTCATCCAATTATTTCTAGTTCTAATCAATTCAATGTATACAATGGTTATTTGCACTGTGTGTAAAGAGTGAGGGAGACAAGTTGATAAAGATTATTACTTGTCTTCAAATGAAATTTCTAGTCAATTTGTAGTTATTGTCATTTACTACATTTGTTTCACTTATATTTTCATAATTTGTAAGGAAAAGTATTTCTTAATTACAAATGAAACATATGTAGTTAGAGAAATTATAGCTAATTCATGTTTTTCTCGTAGAAGATTACTAGAAGGATTGTCTTAAAAAATGGCATAAATATGACTCAAATTTTATTGCAATGAAATAAATCCACAACATTGTGCCTCTTTTTCACTCTTAGATTATCACACGAGCTAGTCATTCCATGCCATAGACATGTACTAGTACACTAAGATGCAGATATGAACCTTGAATAGTAATGAAGTATATGAATTCCATAAAAAATCATACTATTAATAAAGGAACAAGTTATATGATACTACCCATCTTTAAATTATTTACTTTGGGCCTTAGATGATTGTGAACAACATTTAAGGAAGAATCATTGCCTCGAGGAATTATAATAATTTATAACAAAAATATATTTGGAAACAATAAGAAGAAGTTTGATTTGCACAAATATATTGTACATTATGAAAGATTACAAAAAATCATATCTATAGAACGATTATTCATTTGAGAACCTTATACTATTGATTTGATCATATAAGGTAGTTACATTCTTTCCAGGAAGCATTATAATGCATACAATAATAAATTTCAATAAGAGATAGGTATCAGTTTATCCAATACATAAATATAAAATTTAAAAATCT
This sequence comes from Alisma plantago-aquatica, assembly GCA_963693085.1. NCBI lineage: Eukaryota > Viridiplantae > Streptophyta > Magnoliopsida > Alismatales > Alismataceae > Alisma > Alisma plantago-aquatica. The sequence goes on along the minus strand of OY856410.1, from coordinate 1,316,519,691 downwards.
CAAGATGCATAAAATTTTTTATAAAAATGATGCACATTATTCACCGACAACAAGCTAAAAACTACTTTCCTTCTATATATCCTTTACTTGGGGCCCCTATAAAATTCAAACAACATGACCTCTAGGATCTACAAATTTATCTACAGCTAAAAAAGACTACAAAAAGAGGAAGTCTGGTGTAAGTTAGAAAATATTAATAGAAAACCATGATAGCTAATAGAAAATCATATCTATTACCAAACTAAAATTAGATATAATAGGAGCCAATCCTTACTAATATTTCTAGAGGCCATTTTTTTGGGCCATTTTATGCAAACGAGCACAAACAACACTTGAAAATATTATGTGCTTATCCAAAAGGATTGTTTGAAAAAATCTATCTCAAGATAAATAAAGCATGTAAAGAGTTAGTTCGATGCAACATATTAAGATTAATCAATCTATATAAAAGCATTGAAACAACATTGATTCATATGCCAAGGCCTAAACAGTCATGTCTGGCAGTAAAAATTTGATTATTTCATTCTAATACACAACAACACCAAAGTCACATAAATGTTTTTTTTTTAAGTTGGAACCATTTTATTTACTCCAAATCAGAGTGAGAAACTCCCATAACAAGTTCAGTAAGGAGGTTGGCTCCCTGGATGAACTAATCGTGCCATATAAATCACTTTTAGCCACCTAGTGTGCCAACCTATTATCATCTCTCTTAACAAAGGAAAAAGAGCATAAATTAAACGAACTAACTATAGACTTAATATCTATTATAATAAGACCCAGTTGGTCTCTTCTCTCGTGCGTAGTGAGTAAGGCATCAACAAAACCTTTTGAATCAGATTCCACGATCACAGACGTAAAGCCCCAAGATGTGGATTTCTTTACTGCTGCTAGCACTACCTGCGCCTCCGCGATCTACACATCCTCGGGATTAACCCCTTGTTCAACTACCACTGCCATGAGCCTCTCTACAGCATCTCGAATAGCTCCCCCCATTCCAGTACAACCGTTCTGTCCCATAGCCACATCACAATTAATCTTGAGTCTGCCTTGGGGCGGTCGTGCCCATGAAGTTGTAGTCGTGCCACTGGTTGCTGGTTCTCTGTTGCGCACCCTCTCTTTGGCCCTGCAAAAATCGTCCAAGAAGCTAAATGCTTGTTGAATGATTGAGTGCACGTTAACTTCTGTGTTACTGAAAGTGAGCTTGTTTCTGTACGTCCACATCGCTCACATCAAGCCAACAACTCTAATAAAAGTAGTGTGGTTAAGGCTGGTCTGCAGGTGAAGCAAAGCTTCCACTGGTTATTTGTCGCTCAGTTCATGTAAACAACTCAGATCTAGTTCTCGCTTCCATATTGCCCCAACCGCCGGTCACTCAAAGATGGCATGAGTAATGGTTTCCTTTACCGCGTTGCACCTCGAGCATCTACCATCAGGAATGCAGTGCCTATCTAATAGTCTGCCTTTTGTCGCCAGCCCCCCCCATGCAAGCTCGCCAGAGGAAATGCAAAACGTTTGGTGATAATTGAGCTTTCCACACAGTCCTCCAGACTTCATCTCTGTCCACTATCCGTGATCTAATAAATTCCTCCTTTCCCAGAACACACAGCCAGTAAGCTGACTTTACTGAAAAATAGTCTTTTGTGTCCGTCCACCACATTAGAACATCTTCAAGGAGGCGGTAGATAATAGGCGTTGCGGGGATACCGACTTAGACGTCTGCAGGGAATATCTCCTCTATGATTTGGGAATCCCATTTTCCAGTTTCCATATCTATGAGCTCGTGAACAAACTCTTTATGTCTGGGCAGTAAAGGATGTGATTCCTGAAAGCAATTTTGTTGTCCCTTTATCCATCTGTCAGTCCAGATGTGAATGTTCCTCCCATTACCCACACGCCAGTGTGTGCCTTCAACTAGCAGTGGTTTGGATCCCCAAATACTCCTCCATGTAAAGCTCAGATTGTGTCATCTACAAGCATCAAGTAGTGAACCCCTTTGGAAATAGCGTGCTTTGAGAACTTTCTGAGCTAGAGTATTCGTCTTTGTTAATAGCCTCCACGCTTGTTTGGCTAGCATCGCCTGGTTGAAAGCGTGTAGATCTCTAAAGCCCAGACCTCCATCTCTTTTTGGTTTACACAGCGCGGCCCAGCTCAACCATGACATTTTTCGCTCATTTTTCTTTGCTCCCCACCAAAAACGCCCTATGCAACTGTGTAACTCATCAATCAGACCCGCAGGCAGAAGAAAGATGTTCATGATGTACATAGGGATAGCTTGCACCACTGCCTTAATTAGCACCTCTTTTCCCGGCTTATACAAAAATATCTCTTTCCAACCTTGAAGCTTTTTCCAAACTCTCTCTTTGATGTAGCTAAACACTTGTTTCTTCGACCCATCCACTGCTGCTGGGAGCCCCAAGTACTTTGCATGTCGCTCTACCTCCTTCACTTTGAGAAGATCATGCAGCTCACCTTTCCTATGGAAAGGCGCCCCCTTGCTAAAAACAACTTCAGTTTTGGATAAATTTATTCTTTGACCCAAAGTCACATAAAGGTTGATAAAGAACTACAAACACATGATCCGCTATCAAATGCAAGGACATTGTCAAAAATGTGAGATATGAAAATGAAGACTATCAATTTTCATTGTATGTTGAGGCTTGATATTTAAGTAGGGAGCATTATGACTACATAAAGTACTAGGGCCAAAAAATTGGAAAAGCTATTACCTTTCCGAATCAAAAAAAGAGATGTAATTGATCGTGTAGGAATACAAACCTAGGGTCAAACATGAAGCCTTTGAATAGTGTCCACCATCTATGTTGATCATTGGTACATGATCTGAATTCTTATGGGACTCACTATAATATTGGTCATCAACCAAGACATGTTGCTTATATTGTTCAAAGATAGTAGATCACATGCTACCTTGGTATAGTGAGTTGATGCCCATTATAGGACAAAGGTGATTCCATTGTCTTCCTAGTTTCAAGCATTATGCTTCAGCTGATAACTTGGTTTTTTTCTTGCACTTGTTTCTACCAGATCCAGATATATTGAAGGATGGAAGAGGAACCATTTCCTAGTTTGGCACCATGAAGACTCACCTCCCCATTCCAGATTGAGATGCCATAGGCTTCTATGTTACCCTCACCATGCTATATTGCATCATCCCCTTGGTCTAGATTGAGATATGCCTTCTAGGTCACCCTTCACCCAACTGAGACAAACTGCGGTTGCGCGATAGCTGAGATGAGAGCAGGCTGATTTTCTTTCCTCACTTTGGGTCTGTAATGTGTTTGGGGTCCACCAAGTAAACTTCATGGCCATGATTATTTTATTAGAAAAAAGAAAAAGGTGGGGGAGGGTCTTTGGCTTCACGCTTTTGCTTTGTTACCCAGTAGACCAAATTCAACAATTACTTCCATGTAATATATCCCACTGTTAAATATGTGTATGAACACTACTACAAAAACATCATTCAGTGTCGCTTTTCTGGGCGTCGGTTATTTAGGAAAACTGACGCCTATAATATTAGACATCAGTTATTTATGCAAACCGACGTCTATATTCGAAGACCAGCCAGACACGGGTACCGCTTTGTATTCAACGTCGACTGGTTATAACAGACTGACGCCTAAAATCGCCCGCGAAATCCAATTTTCGAGCGAAAACATTTTAGGTCACCTACAGCGTCGGTTGTGTAACTATTCACTGATGCATATTTAAAATGAAAATTTGCGCGAAAAGTCCCACTTTTAGTGTCGATTATCCTTCGATAACCGACGCTGATAATGGTTCCCGCCAAATAATTTAGGGTAAAGGTTTTCTAGTTGGGCATTGGTGGTTTACTATCAACCAACGCTAAATCATAATAGGCATCGGTTTTGTTGATAACCGATGCCGTTGACCAACTTAATAAACGCGATCACCCGGCTCTTCCCCCTTTCTTCCTATTTCATCGTGACATTGTTGTGTTGCTGCTCGTTGCCGCTCTCCTGAAATCGCCCGACGACCCCGCTGTTGCTCGCCGCCGCTACTACTGGTGCTTCTCTGCTCGCCGTCGCCACTGCTGCTGGTGCGCCGCTGCTGCTGGTGCACCTCTACTCGCCGCCGCCGCTGATGTTGGTGTGTCATGCGCTGCTCTGCTCATTCCCGGTGCCAATGTTGTTCACCACCCGCCGCTCTGCTCTCTCTTCTTCTGCCGCCACTGCTGCCGCCGCTTGCCGTCGTGCTTTCCATGCTAGCTCTAGGTAGCCCTACCTCTTTGCTTCCTTCTCCCTAGCTATTTACCAACAGCAAGCATGGCCATAGCTGTGTTGGCCTACCACGGCCGTGGTAGGCCAACACAGCCGCGGTCGTGCTTGTTGTTGTTGTAGTAGGCCAACACAGCCACGGTCGTGCTTGCTGTTGGTAAGGATATGAATAAATTTGTATGTAATGCTTTATGTAAATCCTAGGATATGAACAAATTTTTTGCTTGCATATATTTGTGCTTCTAATCCTAATGTTTGACTTAATTCAGTAAATTTTGATGCATGTGGAAATAAGATTTAAACTTGTCAATTCAAGCATCCTAATTTGATTTGAGTAAACCTAACATTGATGAAGCCCTAACATCAATTGTGATGAAACCCTAACATGTACATATCTATTATTTTGTTTGTTGGCCTAGAAACTTGTCCAAGATTTACTCATTAGGAGTAAATCTTGGATAGTCCCCGGTTTGGGACTGTTCTTGAACACCTAATCTCACTTAGGATGTAAGTGTATAATGTGTATTGGGTTTTCAAAAAAAATTCGGTAGCATTTCTTCATTTGTTCTCTAAGTACATATGTACTTAGAGAACAGCGGGGAAATACTGCCGAAATTTTCTTGAAAACCCAATACACATTATACACTTACTAGTGAGATTAGGTGCTCAAGGATGGGATAGGTGGTACACAATTATTATATATAAGAATGAAATCACATGTGCTTGTTGGCCTAGAAACCCGTCCAAGATTTACTCATTAGGAGTAAATCTTGGATAGTCCCCGGTTTGGGACTGTTCTTGAACACCTAATCTCACTTAGGATGTAAGTGTATAATGTGTATTGGGTTTTTGAGAAAATTTCGGTAGCATTTCCCCGTTTTTTCTCTAAGTACATATGTACTTAGAGAACAACGGGGAAATGCTGCCGAAATTTTCTTGAAAACCCAATACACATTATACACTTACTAGTGAGATTAGGTGTTCAAGGATGGGATAGGTATTACACATTTATTATATATAAGAATGACATCACATGTGTTTGTTGGCCTACAAACCCGTCCAAGATTTACTCATTAGGAGTAAATCTTGGGTAGTCCCAGGTTTGGGACTGTTCTTGAACACCTAATCTCATTTAGGATGTAAGGAGTAAATAATAGGAGTAAATCTTGGATAGGATGTAAGTGTATACCCTAATCTTGTCCTAATATATACTTGTTTTCTCTTTGATCATAGAATGGATACATCATGGATGTCCATTCGCAATCGATGCACCCCAGAGTTTATATGTGGTCTTGATCAGTTTATTAGATTTGCTGAGGAACATAGGAAAAAACCTAGAGATAGGTTCTACTGTCCATGTAGGCATTGCGGTAACAACTTGAAAGTCAACACTGGTGAGGAAATCAAAAGCCATGTCATGTGCAACGGGATTGTACAAGGCTATACAGAATGTCACTGGCATGGAGAGATTTCAAACTCGAAACCAGTAGATGTCGATAGCAGTGCTTGGGTGGAAGAAGAAATTGCCTCTGATGATGTAGATGTGAACGAACCAGTTCCAGTAGACATCGTTGATGCGATGCTGCATAGTTGTAGGGTAGAGCACACCCATCCACCTCCTATCTTTAGAAACATTGTGCATGATGCTGAGATACCATTAAACACAGGCTGTGCAAAGTTTACGAAGCATAGCACTGTGTTGAGATTGTATAAGTTGAAAGCTAACAATAGATGGAGTGACAAAAGATTCACTTCATTATTGACTTTGTTGAAAGAAATGCTTCCTGAAGGAAACGAGTTGCCAATCTCAACATACCGGGTAAAGAAAATGTTGTGCCCAATGGGAATGGAGGCCAAGAAGATACACGCATGCCTGAATGATTGTGTATTATTTCAAAAGGACTATGTAGATTTGAAAGATTGTCCAAAATGTGGTGTGTCACGGTATAAATTGACGACTTCGGGGGAGTCCAAAACTGGTTCTGCTGCCAAGGTGTTGTGGTATCTACCTATAATATCATAGTTTCAACGCTTGTTTGCAAATCTGAAAGATGCGAACAATTTGAGGTGGCATGCAGATGTTAAGCAAAATAATGATGGGGTCCTACGACATGCGTCTGATTCCCCACAGTGGAAGAACATTGATCTATTGTACCCCAAATTTGGTGAAGAAGATAAGAATTTAAGACTTGGGCTTTGTACAGATGGGATGAATCCGTACAGGACATTGAGAAGCCAACATAGCACTTGGCCATTCATGCTTGTTATATACAATCTTCCTCCCTGGCTGTGTATGAAAAATAAGTACGTTATGTTGTCGTTGTTGATATCAGGCCCTAAACAACCCGGAAATGATATCGATGTTTATCTTGAACCTATGATTGATGACTTAAAGAAACTTTGCGCTGAAGGTGTGATGACCTATGATGCTTCAGGAAGAGAGACATTTTGTTTGCACGCTATGTTGTTTTGCACTATTAATGACTTTCCAGCATATGGGAATTTGTCTGGATATAGTGTCAAAGGAGCTAAAGTGTGTCCTATATGTGAATAAAACACTGATTCAATAAGACTAAAACATGGCGGCAAGACTGTATATCTTGGTCATCGAAGGTTTCTTTCAAAATTCCATCCGTATCGTAGGAAGCGCAAAGCATTCAATGGATGGAATGATGAACGGAGTGCACTAAACCTATACTAGGGGATGTTGTTTATGAAAGAGTAAAAGACATTGTCAATGAATTTGGTAAGAAATCACAATGTAGTATGGCCAAACGGAGTGACAGTTCTTCATTCAAGAAGTCAATATTTTGGGATCTTCCTTATTGGAGTTCTTTGACAGTCAGGCATTGTATCGATGTAATGCACGTTGAGAAAAATGTTTGTGATAGCATCATTGGTACTCTGTTAAATATACCAGGTAAGACTAAAAATGGGATAAAATCCAGACTGGACATACGTGAAATGGGAATAAGGTTAGAATTAACAGAATTACATGAAATGGGTAATAAAAGAGCATACTTACCTCCCGCTTGTTACGCGTTGTCTAGAAAGGAGAAGAAAGCTTTTTGTGAATGCTTGGGAAATGTTAAGGTGACACATGGTTACTCATCCAACATCCATTGATTGGTATCAATGAAAGATCAGAAGTTGATAGGTCTTAAATCTCATGATTGTCACACTCTAATGCAAAAAATATTGCTTGTGGCAATTCGATCTATATTGCCGAAGCATGTAAGGTTTGCAATCACCAGACTTTGTTTCTTTTTCAACAGTCTATGCAGCAAAGTTATTGACCCTGATACTCTCGATAATTTGCAAAGAGAAGTGGTTGTTACCCTATGTCATCTTGGGATGTATTTCCCTCCTTCGTTCTTTGATATCATGGTACATCTTGTTGTCCACTTGACTAGGGAAGTGAAAATATTGGGACCAGTTTTCTTGCATTGGATGTTTCCCTTTGAACGATACATGAGCATTTTTAAAGGTGATGCTCGAAACCGTTATCGGCCTGAAGGGAGTATTATTGAAGGTTATGTGGCGAGAGAGGTTATGGATTTTTGCAATGACTTTCTGAGTGGTAATATCACTCGTATTAATGACAAGAATATTGAGGAGGGCAAAGGAATTTTGGGATCATGGGTGAAAGTAATCAGCCATGAGCAGTTGGAACAAGCTCACTTGTATATTTTACACAACATGGATGAAGTGAGTGTTTATATCGAGGAACATACCAATTTCATCAAGAGACAACATCCTCGAGCAAGTTCAATGTGACTTCATAGATAGCATAATAAGACTTTTACTAAGTGGTTTGAAGATAAAGTCTTACATTAACCATCTGAAACACCAAATGATATTACAGAAACTATCAAATGTCTCGCCTTTAAACCAAAACCGAATGTTATGTCTTATGAAGGGTTTGACATTAATGGGTTCACATATTACACAAAGTGCCAAGATGATAAGAGTGTCATCCAAAATAGTGGGGTCACTCTTCAAGCGCCGACTATGTATTTTGCAAGTGCAAAGGATAAGAGTCCACATGAAGCTAAAATGTCATATTACGGTGTCATTGAAGACATATGGGAGTTTGACTACATAGATTTCAGAATTCTGCTCTTTAAATGTAATTGGGTTGATAACACCAAAGGAGTTATAGTGGATGAATTGGGTTTCACTTTGGTGAACTTTGAAAAGATTGGTGAGAAGGGTGAACCATTCATATTGGCATCACAGGCGAAACAAATATTCTATATCGATGATCCTGCAAATGATAAATGGTCAGTTGTTCTTCATGGTAAAAGACAGTTCATTGAAGATCCTATAGATGAAGAAGAGTACTATGATAAGTATGATGACTCCAGTCCATTCTCAGTTGGGTTGCCAACTACACAAAATATTGAAGCTAATGATGACTTATATGTGCGTGGAGATCACAATGAAGGATTGTTAATTGATAAAAGATCACAATTTTAGAGGCATGTATGTTTATATTTTTTTTATTGAAGCTAAATATTTGCTTTTTTAATATCAATATCATTTTCAGATTTGATTTTTCATTATCTTCTAGTTAATACAAATGCTAAATGTTTTCCTTTTTCTAGTTAATACAAATGCTAAATGTTTGCTTTTTTCTAGTTAATACAAATGCTAAATGTTTGCCTTTTTAATGACATTTTCAGATGGTTGACCATGATGAGCATGATGTCCATGATGAGCATGAAGTCCATGATGAGCATGCTATGCATGAAGAGCATGGCGAGGATACCAATGTAAGTTCTAAAAACATATCGTGTATTTCTATAAAATTCGTTATCTTCTAGTTATGTCATATATCCCATATTTCTATATTGCGCTAATTCAGTGGGTTTATTTTTGTCAAAATTTAGGTTGATGATGCACATGTACCCACTGAAGCACTAGAGCAACTTGATGTGCAACACCAAACACTTAACAAGAAAAGGGGCATCACTCTGTTGAAGAAGTTATTAGCGCTAAGTGGTAGTGGATCCAAATTGGTTGTGGAGTTTGATAATAGAGGAAATGCAATTGGAGTGAACCACAATAATTTTGTAAACTATCTTGGGTGTGTCACTCGAAGCCATTATGGTGTTAAGTATGATAATTGGCATAAAATTCCTCAGGGAAAGAAAGACTTGATATGGAAGGATTTATGCGTGAGTTATTATTATTTGCAATTCTATTTTGGAGATTACAAATTATATTATTTGCAATTCTATTTTTGGATACTAGTTAACAAGAGTTCTATTTTACAGAATTTGTTTGCATTGGATGAGAAGTTGCATCGTAAAAGTGTGATGCAACACTCTGGAAAGATGCTTAGGAACTATAGGACAAATCTCAACAGAGAATACATAAAAGATGGTGATAAGAAGAAGAAGTCAGCCCTTGAACAGTGGAACTTCTTGGACAAAGAAGATTGGGACAATTTTGTTGCTTCAAGAAAATCTGAAGAATTCAAGGTATTAGGCGTCACTCCCAATTTAATTAATATACGTTGTATTCACCTATTCAAGATTAACATTTAGTGCTACTAACCAAATCATTAATGTGCATACTAACTAGGCCCTTAGTGACGCACAAAAAGCAAGGTGTGCACTGAATGTGCATGACCACACTATGGGTCCAAAGGGCTATGCAAGCGTTCGCCAAAGACTACAGGCGGAGTCTGTGGCTACTTAGGAGTCTATTCCTACTCAGGAGTCTGCCACACCCATGCCTCGCCATGATATCTGGATAGCTGGGAGGAAAAACAAGAAGGGTGAAATAAAGAAGCCCGTAACTGCTGAGGTGGCTGTGAAAATGGTAAAATACAACTCCTAGAGCAATCGTTTGAATATTGATTATTTGTGGTGTTAACTTACTAATTTCTGTTGATGGTTTTTAGCGGGAGCTACACGAGCAGAGGAAACAAGGCACATTCTTCCCTTAGGGCACAAGGGATGAATTGACAGTTGCTCTGGGTAACCTAGAGCATCCTGGACGTGTTAGGGGTGCAGGCGCTGGTGTGGGCATCAAAGCATTCTTTGGGTCATCCCAGCGCAAACCCAGAGCGAGACTTTCACAAGAAGAGGTAACCTATTCTTTTTTAGAATGTTACTACAAAAGGGAATTCAATAATAAGAAGCTAATGTTTCTTTTATCCATGTATAGGAGAATAAGAGAGTCGAGGATATAGTTTCTAAGAAGGTCAATGATATAGTTGTTGAGAAGGTCAAGGAATAAATAGTACGGTGGCAGGCATCTCAGGCTTCCAATCAGCCTATGGTGACCCACTCTTCTCCTGATGCACAGAATATGAGTAATCCTGGAGACCCATCACCTAACACGTCTGCTGTAAGTATTGTCTATGACATTGTAGCTAGTATTTTCAAGATTATATGTTTTCAAGATGATATGTATATATGTATAACATTCTTTACATAAATTTGTAGGCATTGAAGCCATGTTGCTTAAGAATGCAAGACTATATTGTTGCAAAGGTGCAGGCTTACCATTCCCTTCCTGGGGCAACGTTTCATGGGACTCCAATCCGCAGGGCTACGTTCGTGTGAGCCCAATATGTGTATTACCCGTTTGGAGGGAAGCTGCATTGCCATATGCCCACCCAGATATTGATACACTTGGTGAGGCAGAAGGTGGGGTGAAGTTTGTGGCCCAAAGAAGATGTCGTCTACACTACTGAAATTGTAAGATAAATTTACATTACTTTAGATTGTTAATGTGTATATATGAGGTCAACTAATCTAAAATTATATATACAGGTTAAAAAGAAGACACCCTGAGCACCTAGGCCTCCACCTCCACTTCCTGCATTACCAAGTTGGGTTCCAACTGACCTAAAATACCCATCAGGTCCTTCTTGTAGGGGAATGGCATGTTGGCTACGGGCACATAATATACATTGCCCTATAATTGTTTCTTTAGAAGCATATTATGCAGGTCAATCATACGATAGCTCTTTATTTATATAAGATATTTTTGAGTTGTTTATGTATGATTGGCTGAATACATCAATGATAGAGACATGGATAAGGTGAGATCTTGTTTATACATCCATATACCTTGTGTAAGATCTGGTGATCTGGTTTCTTATATATTAATGCATACGTAATACATGTTTTGCAGCTACTTAGTCGAAGATCAATGCAAACAATTTGCATTTGATCATGTGGGTTTTTTGATTCCATCATTGATTACTATGGTAGCTAAAGACCCTGATAGTGTTCAACAATACTGTATAGATGCTTTTACAATTTTCATTCAGCAAAAGAAGACGATAATAATAGCTCCATTCAATGTTAAGTAAGTTTACATTATTTATAATTTGGACTTAAGAAAATTCCATTTTTATTGTGCATTTTGAGTTATTAATTTTTAACTTTTTTACCTATAGCGGTAGACATTGGGAGTTACTAGTTATTGTCCCTGGGACATTCACTATTTATTATCTAGATCCTGCGGGAAGTACATTGAACACTAAAATTAGACACATATTGAGAATGCCATTATTCTGGTGAGAAATATTTAATTTTTATATATGTTAACATATGTTATTACATTACTATTTAATTATGCAATTTACTGTGTTACATTAACATGTAGGGGTTTAGATGCATTCAAAAATGCTGGAGGAAATGTCCCAAGTAGAAAGAACCAGCCAATAATTTGGGAGAACATAAAAGTAAGTTCCCGACTCCAATGTAAATATTATTTATGTGAACTGTGCTTAGTTGTATTTTTTAATATTTTGTATGTTTCAATTTATAGTGTGCTACACAAGACAACGGCTGGGCATGTGCATACTATGTGATGTGATTTATGCAGATGATTATCCAACATGCCGCATTGGATATTAATACCATACATGAGGTATTATATATAGTCTCATTAGTTAGTATGAAATATATCAATCTTATTTTTATATTATTATTTATATATATACATCATTCTCTTTGTAGGTGTTTAAAACTGACCACACTATAGGTAAACTCTTAAAAAAATGTACATGCTCCATATACGATGGAAGCATTACATGAAGTAAGAGAAGAATGGGTAAAAGCCATACAAGCAGTGGCGATTGTAAGATATAATTGGGATGCTGATAGCGATGTTGAATGATATTTTGTAAATGAATATTTCTGAATGTTTTTACATGTCTGAATATTTCTACATGTATTTAAATGTTTCTACATGTGTGAATGTGAGATTTGAATTGATGTCTGAATGTATCAACTTGTGTGAAAAATATTTGATGATTTTGCAGGTTTGTGGCCTGTTTGTAGGCTGATATCAATGGATGTCGTAAACATGCAGTTCAGAAAACTAAACGGCAGGTTCTCATCCTGCTGACCGGCCAGCGGGCCTGCAAACTGATAAGAAAAAAAAATAAAAGTATAGGTGTTGGTTATTTATAAAACACCGTCATCAAAGGCCTACAACGTCGGTTATTAGATAAAAATTGACGCCTAATATGACAAACAACCCGACCGTGCAGGAAAGTACGGCCGTGGTGGAAAAGGAGTCACTTATTCATATAAAACCGATGCCTATAGTACTAAACACGGCCGTGCAGGGAAGCACGGCCGTGTCGTCTGGGAGTATGGTGTCGGTTGTTCAGTTGTTAACAGACGCAGAAAGTGTCCTAGGTGGTGCCCTTTTTTGTGGCGTGAACCCTATAGACGTCAGCCAACTATATATAACTGACGCCTATAGATCATATAGGCGTCGATTAGAAAACCGACGCCGAAGAGTTCGACCTTTAGCAGTGCCCACATAGGCGTCGCTTGAAAACCGTCGCCAAAGGGGGTTAAACAACTGACTCCAAAGGCGTATTCTGTAGTAGTGGAACGACCGTCAAAACTCACCCCTCCCTCCAATAGTGGGGCCTTACAGTGGTGGGACTTATGATGGTAGGTATTATGAAGACATGCCTTTTGATGGTGGTCCTTCCAATGGCACAAATCGATTATTTTCATAAACTAATAGTTTTGCACCGTGTTGCTGCCAATTACAACCCATCGCAAAAATAGGCATAAATTTTGATATACTCATAAAATTTGAGAAATTTTTTTCCTTTTATTTGTGTTTCAATCCTATATACAACCAGAGTCTTAAAACATGGAAAGGTTGAATTGGAAGGCAGCATCCAAGGCAAGAATAGGGGATATTTGACTTGGTAAGTAGTTTCTTATCATTGAACTTTCCTTATTTTTGTATTCCCTTAAATAAAAACTTCTGAATCAACAACTAAATATTTTGATTGACCTTCCTTCTTTATCTTCTACCTCAAATAAGTTTTTTTACTTATAAACCCCATTGTGTAGCTTTTCTTTAGAGGTCTGGAGCTCGAATCAAAGTTCAATAGATAGGAATATCATTCTTAGCTTAGACTTAAAATCAGCAATCAAGATCGAGTATTGGTGAGTTGAATATCGTCTTTTCTCCATGATATTCATAGAAAATATGCTAAAATGTGATGAACATGTGTTGTCATGTATACTATTTTACTGTTCTGAGTTCAATAGGCTCTAGTTCAAATTTCTAAGGTATGAGTGATTGAAATAACTGGAATTCTATGAGATTTTAATTTTTTTCACTTGCAACATACTTGTATATAATTTATATGAGTTATAATATAGAGAAATCTAGAGGCACCTGTGTACCCAACATTTACCCCTGAATCCTCAATAACAAAATACATGTAAAGAAGTGTAATTATATGGTTTCAATTACTTTTAGTTAAAATTCTGAGATAATAAATATGCATTGTATTTACCAACCCTTGGGTCATCAAGGCTCTGGAACCTATTTGAGGGAGGGGGGAGACTAAGTCTCCTTCTAACTCAAAAAAAATTATATAATTATTTATTCATTCCTGCTTTAGGTCTGAATACAGTCGATCAGTACATATAAGCTAGAATACAGTAACAAATATTTAGTATTACTTGATATATGGTATTTCTATAACAAGGATTGTGTCAGTATATTTAGAAATTCTCAAGTATTAAATGTAATTGAACATAGTACCCAATATAGGTGAAATACATTTTTTAAAGTTATTAGTTTTGTACATATAAGTTAGATCAAAATAGGTTGCATTATGTATAAAAGATTAATACAATTGTTTATACATGAAATTATTTTAATAAGATTAGATTATTTAGTTCATACTAAAAACAATATTGAAAGTTATCAGTTTAGTTAGATGTTCTTTTCAAAGTATCAAAAATACTTGTATTTGAGTAGTTTACTATCAAATAGTATTGTTGTAGTCTAGAATTCATAAGAGACGATGGAATGATCTAAATATAAGGTAAAGAAAAGAAAAGTATGGTAGATCATTGAGAAGTAAAACTAAAGAATCATCAGATAGTTAAATGACCTAAACACCATAGATTCCATGTGGAGGTTTATTCTGCAATGGAGGAAACAACTTACCAACCGGTAGTGTCCAGGAGTTGAAGTTGGAGCATGTCAGTGGGGCACGAGGGGTTAAGCCCAATGTAGACAACCTCTTGAATTATAGTAGGGATATCTAATATTAATGGGACACTCCAGTGATATCCAGTGGAAGCCATAAACATTTAGAGATCCTAGTGGTGTCATGTTTAAGAACAATTACATATAACTACACAACAAATATCAGAGATCCCAGTGCCACTCTATTCAACTACTACTCAGTGTGTCAGTCCTTGTGGAATCACTAATGTAGCCTTTTTTTCAAAATGCATTGAATCTCCATCTGAATGCCCAAGATTAGAGGAGGAGTTCGGTTTACCTAGTCAGCTGATATTGTTGTCGAGGCCAGATCTGCTGAGGTATGTCACATACCTGGTAGCTAGTTAGCAGACTTAGAATCTTGGGTCAACTCTAAATCTTGTACGGTGATATCATAACTTGTAGTGATGCTTCCACATGTTGTGAAGTACCACATCTGGGTTTCAAGAAATTAATAAAGTGATTAGAAGGTTTTTTTTTAAAATCAACAGATCTAATATATTAGATGAGCAAATCTGCAAGACTTACGACTCTCTTGGGTTACCAAAAAATATTTTATAGGATGTTGGAAACGCCAACGCTCACCTATAGTAAATGGACTTAATCTAGTGGCCTAATTGGTTAGATATTCTCCGTGGATGTTAAGGAACTAAATATTCTTATCATATATGTTGAATTTTCAAGAAACAAAAAATGTCACACGTGCAACACTGTTAGATATATGGCTGTTGTAGCAACCATGTAGATAGCATGGGTTAAGCCCAATGTAGTCCAGCAAGTACATGTGAGAAAATTAGTTTTATCTCTGGTGCAAATGGCAAAGAAGTTTTATCCCATATTGCTCACTCCTAGAACTTTGTGGTCCTTATATTTAGTATCACATGGGGAACTAGTGTCCAAGGGGTCCTAGGAGGGAGGTATGCTCACCTCCTTGATAAGTGAGGCTACTACATCACAACGCATGCACACACGCACACGCGTGCGCCATGCCATGCCTCGCCTGGTCTGGTTGGGCATGAGCTCAGGCTTGTGTCTTGTGGCTTGTGGATTGTAGATTGTGGATTGTGGATTGTGGAGAATGTCTTCCGTCTTTTTTTTATACTAGGACACAACTAAGTGATTAATTATTTGTGTAATTAATTGTTTCTTTCCTATTCGAATTTTATAATCCTAATTGGAAAGTGTCTCTTTTGTGGATTTTTTCACATTATGTACAAGAACGACTGAGTGCTTGTGTCTTATTGAAAATAAGAATTATAGGGACATGCATGGATATAAATACTCCTCCAGTCATTAGGGTTAAACACACACAACAAACGTACTTCAGTCGTCATTTTCACGTGTGTTTTGAGAGCTCTAATCCAGAGAGCGAGTGCCTTTTTTCCAGAGCCATTTTGTGGAGTTCTTCTCCTGTGCGAATCGTGACTTTCTTCTTCCCGTTACCAAGACATGACTGTCAGACGGACATTCATGCGGTTGTTGTGTTGCACTGGTGGTAGTGCAACGAGACTTCTTCAAGCGCGAGCAAGATGTGTCTGTTCCAGGTTCGTGCCAAATCGAGTCTGGGAAATAAAATTAACAATGGCCGGTCTGGGTGGTTCTGGAAATAAAATTAACACCAGCAGTATGCCAGAAAAAATTACTGGTACCAACTTGGCCTGTTGGCAGAGTCAAATGCAAATTTAACTGAATATTGCGGGTTTTGATCAGTACTTAGAAGAGACTAAACCTAAATCTGATGATACTATTCATGATAATGCAAATATAATTGCTAATTGGAAGAAGGGTGACAAAACGTGCAACAGTTTGATTCTATTTGGTTTAAATAACAAACTGTATGATTCTTACTCAAAGCCGCCTGTCCCAACTTCCAAATTTCTATGGGAATTGTTGGTTAAGAATTTTAGCACTGAAAATCAAGGTGTTGAAAAATATTGTGTCTAAATTTCTTAAGTTTCAGATGGTAGATGGTAAGTCTGTTTCTGATCAAACACATGATCTACAACTCCTAGTTCATGAACTCTCGGATGCCAAGATGGTATTTCCTGAGAATTTTGTTATTATGTCTGTCATAGAAAAGTTCCCTAAGTCATGGGAATCATTTGGTATGTCTCTAAATTACCGCAAAGGGACACACACAATGGAAGAATTAATGATGGATATTAATATACAAGAAGAACACTTAAAGGAGAAAATGATCAAGGTGCCTACTGATGCAAACCCGACAGTTAATTTTACTTCTGTGAGAAACACCAAAGATAAGAAATCTAAGAATGCACATAAACCTAAGGCAAAGATCCAGTAGAAACCGAAAAACAAACCTTGTTGAACTTGTGGACAGGTTGGCCACTGGAACAAGGGTTGTCCTTCTAAGAAGGTAAAAAAAGCTACTACATCTGCAATTGAGGAGGTTGTTGTCAACATGATGACTACATCCTTGAACCTCAATGATGGGTACGTGTCTATTAAACATGAAATCCTTTCTATTTTTGAACCACTTTATTGGATAATTGACACTGGGGCTAATGTACATGTGTGTGCTTATAAATCCCTATTTGTGTCTTACCAGGCCTCTTGCGGTCAGTTCATGACTTTGGGCAATTCCAACTCTGCAGAAGTCAAAGGAGAAGGACGGGTGGACTTGAAATTCCCTACGAAGAAGATTCTGACTCTTCACAGGGCCATACATTTTCCAACCATTCGACGCAATATCCTTAATGGCATAATTTTAGTTAGGGAAGGTTATAGACTAAATTGTAAATGTAATAAGTCTATTATTACATGCCTTCATGATTATTTATGTTATGACCATATCTGAGCCTAATCAGTAAGTTAGGGTTTATGTGGATGATTACATGCTTTACTAGAATGATAATTACTTAAATATTATTAATGATGATATCTCAATCATGATATGTTAAACCTAGTGAGAACCCCAAGTATGCTATCTTTTTGAATAATTAGGGTTTGAGAAAATATAAACCCTAGTCGGCTGAAATTAGGGTTTTGATAGTATATGAATATAGAATTTGATTAGGATAGTAGTATGGTAAATGATTTTTCATATTTTCTAAAAATTTATATTTAATTGAATTTTGTATATAATATGGATAACTCAATCATGCATATTGGAGAAAATTTTCAAAATATTTGAGTGTTCTTTGAATGTGGTTATCGGTCGAACTATACTTCAACCAAAATGCTGACAGAGTGCTTTATTGCAGTGTAGTGTTTTATGTTTATTTATTTATTGGTAACTCAATATGATCTGAAATTTTAAATGAAGATCTGAATCTCAATCATTAACATGTAAAATTTTCATAATTTTTGGATGTGTTTAGACCTTATCAATAGATGAATTACATTAATATTTTTTATGACAGAAAATTCAGATGAAATAAGAGAAAGTAAAGTAAGGGGTTAATTTGCAATTGACCCAAGAAGCTCAATTACTCTATATAGTCAACCTAACATACAAGGATCTCTTATAAATTGTGATTCAAACTAGAGAAATGAAATCCTAGAGAGAGAGGGAGAGTCGAGGTTTGAGAGAAGCAATTGAAGGAGATGTTGACCTAGGGTTTTGCGGTCCGAGGAATGATGAAATCATGTAAGTTTAGCTTCCTTGGATATAGTTTCATGGTGAATCTTCTATCAGATGTCAAGATTCCTGTGATGACCAAATCAATAAATCACGATGTAAACTCAACAGAAGTGATTAACTAGCAGCGGAATTATCAAAATCACTAAAAATTTAAAACTTTTTGGAAAGAGATTTTTAAACCATAAAACTCTTTTATAAGAAAACAAGACGAACTGTTTACAACATGGTTTGACATTACATCTCTATGAATTCACATCTCGAGTGATTACATACATCCATTGCCCTGTTACCTGTATAGGCAAGATACAAAAATCTCAAGGCATTATGCCAAAAACCTCAGATCTACTGACTCCTAGGACCTGAGAGTACAGAGACGACACATAGGATCTACTATCTACAAGACTTGACAGTCATTATCTCCACCTGAGATTCACTATTTCCCTTGGTGTTGTTGCTGCTGTTGTTCATCTCTAAATGGATTCCTTCATCCTCGGCGTCTACCTAAAAATTCGAAACCCACGGGGGTGAGACAATTGAATAATTGTCCCAGTGAGAGTGATAACTCTCCGCCAGAAGCTTTGTTATAGCAATAAGGGATAATAATAAGCAGTATGATTATTAACATTTAACAACAGGTTTAATGTCAAGTAAAGAAACATTTCAATTATAACTTAAATGGATATCAAAGCATATCTCATTAAAGAATATGGAGAACATGTATACTAGTTATTTAACTAGAACATTATAAATAATGTAACATCAATCATTGTTTCTCGTAGTTCAACCTAAGCAGTTATGCTACACGGCTGATTATGTTTTCCAAACATTATTATGCCCTCCGGAGATGAGGTATATCACTCATACTCCAATTGACAATTACAAAATCGCGTCGGTACCAAACATAGGTCATCAAAAGAGCCGGATTCTTATGGCCTCATCTTCCTCGGTCAGTGTGAGGATTACATGAAGGACATCTTGTGTCTCTGCTATGATAGCTATCTAGGGTATTCTGGAAACTTCCATATTAGAATCACAGTGGTGTTATGTACTCTCTTCATCATCGAGGGATCTCTTGTTTATCTCTCATCGATGCGGCATTAATGATTCCCTCAGGAGATTAATGATACATCATCCCGGCATAGACATGTAATGAAGGATTGATGGGTTAAAGATACATCCCACATCAATTCCTACATTAGGATGTAAGGATATTCGCGTCCATAATCCCCCATATACTCAAAAGTATATGTTCCAAGAGTTCCCATAGGAAAACCTGTTTCACCATCATTTGGTCTTTGACAATGATGGATCTATGGTCAGGGCCCTACATGATATGATCATACTTGATTATTTAAGTACATTTTAGCATTCTTTTATCATCAAGCATGTTTTCAAACATAAACATTTAAAATATCTACTATAGAAGAAGAATACTAAATGGATCAAGTTTATTTCACATCAGTCATCATTTCTTAACCATCTCATCATTATGGTTCAAGAACAGGGGTGTTCAAACCCTTAAATCATCATAAGTCATCTAATAGCACGACCTTAATTGTAACAATGTAAATATTACTCAAGGCTCTTACAGCCCATCATTCTCATATGTTACCTCTTAAACCAGGCAACATAGTATATCATTATTCATAAAGCTTATAACATGCTTTCAATGAATAAACATCATAAGTGTTACCTGGCTATGATTACCTCTTGCTAACAACCTGCATGACTAATATAATTGAAGACATGCATATATAACAATATCAGTACAATACCAATCCTTTTTAGTTTATTCATAGAACACCACGGTCGTGCTACCTTGCACGGTTGTGCTACCTTGCACGGTCGTGCAAAGGGAAGCTACCACGGTCGTGCTTCATAGCATGGCCGTGCTATCAACATCATACCATGACCATGTTACATCACCATGGTTGATTTTTAGGGTTAGGGATTATTCAACTCAATTAGGGTTATTAAACCCCTTTGACTTATAAGGTATAAGGATTCCTCATATTATAATTCATTCAAAGGGTTTCATACTTAAAAGCATAACCCAAACTTAGGGTTAAAGTACCCTACCTTTCATTAATTAGGGTTTCCTATTCACATTATCAGTTCAACCCTAATATAATACTCCACTACCATTGGGAGCATTCAAAGATGTTATAAGTGTTTGATTTCGGTTATTGTACTCATCATGTATCATTAATGATCATCACTTCTAAGTATTATCCCATTCCTCGTATGACGCATATATCATATATCAGAATTATCCAATTATCTGTAATGTTATAGGTTTAAACATTGTTGATATAGGATAAATCATCATCAACTATTCTACGTATCTTCATATTTAGGAGGTTATCTACATCATGCTCTAGTATACATCATTTCTAAGAGTTTGATGCCCATTATTATTATAAGGTGTAAAATCTAGTACTCATTCATAGGGATGTTTGGATCTAGGCATCTTACCTCTTAAATCCTTATTTATTGAAATTACCAAATTTATCATTCACAGGGTTCAATAACCCTATTCTATATATTTATGACATAATTATCTTATTTAATTGATTTAGCTACACCTCACCTTATTGTACTATCTAGTAAACCATCTCAAGGTTATCATGATTAATAAGACATAAGTTAAGCTTGCTATTCATCTTAATAAGGGTTTCCCATAACATCACCTCCAATTAGGGTTTCTATTCATATCACATCTCCCCTAGATTAGGTTTATGATTAATATCCCACCATTAGGGACTACTATTTCACATCATGTTATTCCCCTAGAATTGGGGTTTACTATTTACATTACATGATTTACCCTAAAATTAGGGTTTACTATTCACATCACAGTGAATTGAGGTCTTACCATCATTATTTATGAAGATTACTTCCATTAACACCTTCAAATTAAGTTAAGATTCATAATCTCCATAATTAGGGTTTCCATGATCTCCTTATGAAGGATCATACCCTAATGGTGTGTATTGATACATTTTAAAGGTATCTTATTTAATTGTCATTGATATTAGGAGTCTTCTCTCTCCTCTTACTAATAGATGATGTCTACATCACTCTTGATTAGGTTAAGTCAATTCAACTTTGACTGACATAAGTCAAGTCATCACCATTAAGGTCATTAGGGTTTACCTGATCGAGGGTACTGGTCACACTAACCCATTAAGGGTACTTTTGTAATCTTCACCATTGACCCTAACATACAATAGTTCACTAATTACTTAACCCCTTAATGAATTTAGGTGTCTTTAGGGTTTAGGTTAAACAACTATTGAACCATCTAAATCTTTAAAGCATTAAGCATTCTTGACCTTAAAATATCCCAAACGTTTTTTCACTTTCAACCTCCAAACAGTTCTGAAACTGCATGAATCCAAACGGTTTTGAAACCGTTTGGTCCCAAACGGTCTTGAGACCGTTTGGTCCAAACCTCCTCAAAACTTCATGCATCAAATATGGTCTCAACTACACCAATCGGTTTAGGATTCTCAATATTGATTCCTTCAGTCATTGAATTCATGGAACCAATTATCAATTGGACCTATCCTCATGCTTCAATTGAGTTAAATAGGTCAACCTTAAACTGATTTTACCCTCAATTGACCCTCAATTAGACCTCAATTAGGTTTGGAATTAATTGACCCTCAATTAGACCTCAACACTAATCAATGCAAGATTAGTTACTTTGAAACCATTGAACCATCATCCAAATGGACATGACCTGACCCCAAACGGTCTTGAGGTCATTTGTATGACCTCCAAACAGTCTTGAGACCGTCTTCCCATCAAATCATCAAAATACAAGTCAACCAATTAGGGTTTGGATCATTGGGTTGATCACCAAATCAGCAATTGATTACAGTTTAACTTAGTATCATTAGATCATCAATTGCTTAACCATACTCAACCCTAGACCTACAAACGGTCTTGGGTGGCCTCCAAACGGTCTTGAGACCATTTGGATGAGTGCCAAACGGTCTTGAGACCGTTTGGCTCATCCAACCCTTGGATTCTAGTGAAAAAACATTAGGGTTTGAGCTACTGAGTTGATTATCAAATCAACACTTAATTGCAAAGTGGTTTGGTATCTTTAGACCTTCAATTGGTCAACCATGCTTAACCTTAGACCTCCAAACGGTCTTGGGTGATCCCCAAATGGTCTTGAGACTGTTTGGGTGATCCCCAAATGGTTTTGAAACTGTTTGTGCTAATCAACCCAAAATCATAAATTAACTCATTGGAATTTCAGCACTAATTTCAATTAGGGTTTGCCAATTGATTAGCCTTCAACTCGTGATTCCTTGGGAATTAACCCCTCAAATTTGGTGAGTCATTAACCAACATAACTACGAACAGGAATCTCAAATTTTCAACGCTTGGTCAACTCACTCAAACGGTTTTGAAACCGTTTGCCCAAAAAGTTCAATTAATCAAGATGAAAAATCGGCACTTAATCCAATTAGGTTTGCCTAATTAATTAGCCTTCAACTCACGATTCCTTGGGAGTTAACCCATCAAATTTGCTGAGTCATTAACCAACATAATTAGGAACAGGAATCGAAAACGGTCAATGCTTGTTCAACTCACTCAAACGGTTTGGAAACCGTTTTCCCAAAAAGTTCAATTAATCAAGCTGAAAAATCAGCACTTAATCCAATTAGGTTTGCCTAATTGATTAGCCTTCAACTCACGATTCCTTGGGATTTAACCCATCAAATTTGGTGAGTCATTAAGAAACATAATTAGGAACAGGAATCTTAAATGGTCAATGCTTGGTCAACTCACTCAAACGATTTTGAAACTGTTTTCCCAAAAAGTTCAATTAATCAAGCTGAAAAATCAGCACTTAATCCAATTAGGTTTGCCTAATTGATTAGCCTCCAACTCACGATTCCTGGGAGTCGATACCTCAAATTTGGAGGGTTATCAACCAACATAATTATGAACAGAAATCTCAAACGGTAAACCCTTGGTCGACTCAACCAAACGGTCTTGGAGACCGTTTGCTCCAACCGACCTTGTGAAACTGTTTGCCCTTCAAACGATTTTGCAAACCGTTTGCCCCTAACAGTTTAGCAAACCGTTTGGCCAGGGGGGTGCAAGACCGTTTGCTAAAGTAGCATTGGTAATCACGCCCATCTTCTTCTACCTCCAGATCAAGGTCTGTTCTTCATGGTTTTAGTTGCAAGAAAGCAAGGAAGGATGGGGGAAAGAAGGACAAATTACTTTTGCAAGAAAGAAAGATGCATAACAAAGTTTAAGGGTTTAGAGTTATAAATGTTGGCTAAATGGACATCTGTAAATCCCTTTGTTTTGATAATGACAAACATTTCATTCTTATTGATCTAACGTGCTACTTGAGTGTGCAGGAACAAGGCGGATGACAAAGCAATTAGGGAAATCCATATGCTTACATGTTTATATTTTCATGAAATGGAATCACTTTGTAAAAACTTGTACAAATATATAATGTACAAGTACTTAGATTTCATGTAAATCAAGCATTAGATCTTCCCTAGCTAAACACCACATTTAGATAAGTCATCCCCTTCAAATAGGGTCACATATGCACACTCATATACACACTTAGCGTTTAAATTAAAAGATTGAAACAGGGTCAATCTCGGTCGACTAACTCCTCGACTGAGACACTCGCGGTCGACAATCTTCTCGACCGAGAAAGACCCAAGTAGCCGTTAGACACATCTGACAAGGTAGTTGGCAGTTGGAGATAAACGTTGCAAAACACTTGATTCAGAGAGCCTGTCGGTCGACAAAAGTTCGACCGAGTAGGTGTCTCGGTCGACCATTCTTCGACCGAGATGGACTCTGACAGCAACTGCAGAATTAATTAATTAGTCGTTGCTAAAGCAACAAACTTGTACCTAACGGCTAGTTAAGCACTTAGAAACCCCTAGAAGGTGTCTAGAACGTCCTTAAGCACTTGTAGGACATTCCTATAAATAGGACATGCCTTAGGACACTTAGATTCACTTGCTACACTTGAGAAATCTTTGAGCATCCTTTGAGCAACCTGTTTGTGAGCAATTTGAGCATAGTGACAATTGGCTACTTCTTTCCTTAGCTCAAAATTTGTGTCCTATAGGCTAGCATCTCCTATCCACAGCAATTACAATTACATACACTTTGGCTAGGAGATCTATACGCTTGATCTAGGCAAATCAAGCCTTTTACTTAAAAGGATAAGTTGTAATTTCCGTTTCCTTTCTTATTCTCTATTATTGTTTGTACTCTCCTTGCTACTCCTAGGTTGGAGGCTGTGGATTGGAGAGGGTGGAGATCTTCTTGTTGAAGAAGGGGACCTTGAGCTACTTCAAGAAGGCTGGTGCAACGGGAGGTTACTTCTAGAGAGGAAGGCTACTTCAAGGGGGAGCTTTAAGTTACTTCAAGAAGCCTACCTCGGGTTGGTGCATCTACTTCAAGTGAAGGTTGTTCAAGGGGTGTAAGAACGTATTGTATTTTGTGTAATTCCTTGTGAAGGTAATAAAATTAATACTTTCAAAATCCCGGTTGGGTAAGCAACCGGGTAGTGGACTGACAACTTTAGTATTTGCTAAAGTTGGAACCACTCTAAACACTTGTTTCCTTTTCCAATTTCAATTGTGGTTGTTTGAGTTCAATAATTGTTAAAATTGTTTAAAACACTATTCACCCCCCCTCTAGTGTTTTTCAATTGGTATCAGAGCAGGCTTCAAGGAACCCTAACAAGGTCTTGAAGAATGGGGGACGGAGTGCTCAACAACCTTAACCTTGAAGGGACACTTGTTGCTAGACCTCCAGCGTTCGATGGAACAAACTACCAATACTGGAAGAGAAGGATGCAATTCTACTTCCAAGGCATCAATTGGGACTTATGGAGGATGGTGTCAACCCCATACGAGCTTCCTCAAACACAATATGCAGAGTGGGACGCAAATACGGTAAAGTTAGCTCAAATGAATGCCAAAGCTGTAAGCATTTTATATTGTTCAATTTCAATAGGAGAGTTTAATAGGATATCAAACTATGACACAGCCTATGATATTTGGCATAGACTGTCCATAACTTATGAAGGTACAGTTGAAGTCAAGAATTCTAAGATTAGCATGCTTAAGCAAAAGTTTGAACATTTCCGTATGGATCCAAATAAAACTATTAGTGAAATGTTTGCAAAATTTTCTTCTATTGTTAATGGTTTAAATGCCCTAGGAAAAACTATTCTTGAAGAAGATCAGGTATCCAAAATCCTTCGATCACTTCCTCCTAAATACAAGCCAAAGGTGACATCCATTGAAGAAGCCAATGACCTCACTCGACTGAAAATGGAGCAACTCATTGGAAATCTAGAAGCACATGAAGCAACCCTAGAAGAAGAAGAAAGAAGAGAACGTGAACTTCAGCAAGGAAAGAAAAAGGATGTGGCTCTAAAAGCCTCAAAGATCATCACACCAGAAAGTGAGGAGTCAAGTGAAGAAGAAGGAGAAGAAGCCTTGATTGTCAATGGTAAGAAATACAAAAAATTTAAATATAACAAAATTTCTAGTTCTTCCTCTACTCCTCCCAGGTGCTTTGAATGTGGAAAGAAAGGACATCTCAAAAATGAATGTCCTAAAGCAAAGAAAGGAAAGAAAATCTCACACAAGAAGAAGGGAGAAAAAGCCTATAAAGTTGCATGGGACGAGTCAAGTGAAAGTGAAAGCGGAGAAGAAAAGGTAGAATGTCTAATGGCAAGAGAAGATGATGAAGACTCTCAAGAGGTAAGCCTTCTTGATCTTCCTAAAGAAGAGTTAATTACTAGTCTACAAGAAACTCATGATAAGTATGTTGATATCAAGAAGAAACTAAAGAAGGTTATCAAAACAAACGATGAGCTATGTGCTAAATTAGATGATCTTTCTTCTGAAAAGAACAACATTGAACTTGAGAATTTGTCTTTAAAAACATCTTTAAATGATTGCACTAGAAAGCTACTCACTCTAGAAACAAATGTTGATCTTATCTCTCTAGAAAAGACTGAATTGTTAGCTAAACTAATAGATTTTCAGACTCAACCTATTCTGTGTAAGCATCTGGACTATGACAATGTTGTAAAAGAAAGAGATTCATTATTATCTGAGTTAGATCAAGCAAGAAAAGATTTACACAAGAAGATGAATGACATTGCTAAGCTACAAAGAGGCCTTTATGAGTTAAGAAGAAAAGATATCCTTGATAACATTCTAAACATTGGTACCAGTTTCAATGGAAGAAAAGGTTTGGGATATGCTCCAAAGAAAAATCAACCCAAAAGAACTCAGACTATGTTTGTACCTAAGAACACAATGGCTAGAAAGAGAAATGAAGTTGACTCTATTACTTGTCATTTTTGTCTACGTCTTGGACATTATTCATTCTCATGCCCTTATAAGAGCAAGGATTCCGATTTAGTTTGGGTCCCAAAACCCCAAACCTAGTAGAGTCAAAAGCCATTTAGTTGAGATATGATCAAACGCTCAATTTTGCAATTTATATTGTCTTATCTCAACTTAACAAAAAGTTTTCATGCATACTGGTCATTTTCTGAACTGCTCTACTGAAACAGAAAAATAGTCGGTCGAAGTATTGTCGACCGAAAATATAATCGGTCGAACATTTGTCGACCGACCAGATGCCTGTGACAAATCACAATCTACAGCAACAAAACAACAACTATTTCGGTCGAAAATTGGTCAACCGAGCTAAATTTCTATGTTTCTTTGTTTGCAATACAGTAACCTTCTCGATCGACAATTAGTCGACCGAGAAAGATGTCGGTCGAACAATTGTCGACCGACTAGATTTCTGAATCAAAATCTTTATACAATCTGTACTTAAATGGTTCTAACCATATCGGACCATCACATGGGTACCAAAATCTACATTTTCATGCAGGATTGGGTGGTTGACAGTGGATGTTCCAAACATATGACCAGGAACAAGGATGCATTTCAAACTTTTGATGAAAAGAAAAGTGGAACATTCACCTTTGGAGACAATGGAAAAGGTAAAATCGTTGGAATAGGTAATGTTGGTACAAACCTTGAAATAAAGAATGTTCTACTTGTTGATGGTTTGCACCATAATTTGATAAGTGTTAGTCAATTATGTGATAGTGGCTATGATGTTTTATTTAACAAAACCTACTGCAAATTATTAATAGAAAACACTACAAATGTTGTCTATGAAGGAAATAGAGTTGGAAATCTTTATATTCTTAAACCTAACTCTATGAAATCTGTAGTGGGAAAATGTTTGCTTGCAAATGAAAATACCTTACAACTATGGCATAAAAAGCTAGGACATGCTAGTTCACATATTATTAAAAAGTTATTGAAATATGATCTTGTTCGTGGTTTGCCTACTTTATCTTTTGTTCAAGTTGAAAATTGTGAACCATGTACATTGGGAAAGCAAACAAAAACCTCTTTTAAACCTAAACATATACTTAGCACCAGTAGATCTTGAAAATTAACTCATATGGATTTATTTGGACCCATGAGGACAGAATCTATTGGTGGCAAAAGATATTGTTTTGTTATTGTTGATGATTATAGTAGATATACATGGGTACATTTTATTGCAACCAAAGATGATACCATTCATGTTTTTATCAAATTTTGTTCCAAGATTGAAAATCTATTACAAAACAAAATATGTACCATTAGAAGTGATCATGGTGGAGAATTTGAAAATCATGTATTTGAACAATTTTGCACTTCTCAAGGGTACACTCACAATTTTTCTGCTCCACGCACTCCACAACAAAATGGTATAGTTGAAAGGAAAAATAGATCCCTACAAGAAATGGCTAGAACTATGATGCTCGAACATAACACACCCAAAACCTTTTAGGCTGAAGCTGTGAACACCGCATGTTATGTGTTAAATAGAGTAACTGTTCACTCTCATTTGAAGAAAACTCCATATGAAATAATACATTCTAAGAAACCTAGAGTTGACTATTTTCATACTTTTGGATCCACATGCTATATCTTAAATACCAAAGATGATAGAGATAAGTTTGACTCTAAATCACACAAAGCATTCTTTTTGGGATATTCCACTTCTAGCAAAGCATTTAGAGTATATAACACTATCTCTAATAAAAGTTGAGGAATCTATTCATGTTTCTTTTCATGAGGAGTCCAAATCTAAAAATCCTAAAATAATTGATCTTACTAATCAATTCGAAAACTTAAACATACCAAATGATAGTGAGAAAGATACTACAAACAATCACCAAGCTAAACCACAACCCACACCTAGGCTTATTAAGGATCATCCTCAAGAACTAATTATTGGAGATCCTAAAGATAAAGTAAAAACTCGGTCTTCCTTTAAGGATGTTGCAAACATGGCTTTTGTTTCTATCATTGAACCTAAGAAAATATCTGAAGCTCTTAAAGATGATTATTGGATAATAGCAATGCAAGAAGAATTGAATCAATTCACTAAAAATGATGTATGGGATTTAGTTCCTAAACCACAAGATAAAACCGTCATTGGAACTAAATGGGTTTTTAGGAATAAGCTAAATGAGGCAGGAGAAGTAATAAGGAATAAAGCTCGATTAGTAGCACAAGGATATAATCAACATGAAGGAATAGATTTTGATGAAACGTATGCACCGGTAGCTAGACTTGAAGCTATTAGAATGTTGCTAGCTATTGCTGCACATAAAAACATCAAACTCTACCAAATGGATGTAAAAAAGTGCATTTCTAAACGGCATCATTCATGAAGAAGTATATGTTGCCCAACCACCCGGTTTTGAAATACCGGAAAAAGGTGACTATGTTTATAAACTTAAGAAAGCACTTTATGGTTTAAAACAAGCACCTAGGAATTGGTATGAAAGGCTCAAGACATATCTTTTTTATAATGGTTTTTCTATTGGAAATTCAGATTCTACTTTATTTTTCAAAACATATACATCTGATTTCCTAGTTGTGCAAATATATGTTGATGACATTATTTTTGGAGCTTCTAATGACTCGTTGTGCACACAATTCAGTGACATTATGCAAAAAGAATTTTAAATGAGCCTCATGGGTGAACTAACTTTCTTTCTTGGTTTCCAAATTAAGCAAACGCCTGCCAGAATCTTTATAAGCCAAGAAAAGTATACTAAAGAACTCTTAAAACACTTTGCGATGGATCAATGCAAACATGCTACTACTCCTATGGCTACTTCTATTAAAATTGATAAGGATGAAAATGGGGAACCTATTGATGATTCCTTATATAAAGCCATGATTGGTAGTTTTCTTTACTTAACTGCTTCTGGACCGGACATTATGTTAATAGTTGGTCTTTGTGCTTGATTTCAATCACAACCTATGCACTCTCATTTTCTAGTAGTTAAACGAATTCTCCGTTACTTAGCCGGCAATACCTATTTTGGTTTATGGTATCCAAAAGGACAATCCTTGGATTTTAAAGCTTATACTGATGCGGATTATACTGGTTGTCGACTTGATCGCAAGAGTACTAGTGGTGGCTTTTTCTTGTTAGGGAGAGCTTTAGTATCTTGGTTTAGCAAGAAACAAAACATGGTTGCCCTCTCTACAACTGAGGCTGAATATATGGCAGCCGGATCTTGTTGTGCTCAAGTGCTTTATATGCAACAAGTATTAAATGATTATGGTTTTACTCTTTCATCTACGCCTATCTTTTGTGACAACACAAGTGCTATAAACTTAGCACACAATCCTATCTTACACAGCCGAGCTAAACATATTGAAATTCGTCATCACTTTTTAAGGGATCATATCTCCAAAAATCATGTTTCACTTCATCATGTTGATACGGAAGATCAATTGGCTGATATTTTTACAAAACCGCTTCCACTAGACCAATTTAACAAAATTAGGAAGCAATTGCTTGTCACTCCTTTGGAAGATGTTTTCTTTGATATTTGTGCTTCTTAACGATAACTTTTACTTGCATCATTTTGGCTTTTAATGGACATCTTTTTCATTGGATTTTGATGGGACATCTAATTAAGGGGGAGTTTTTATTCTTAAACGGATATCTTTTTGAAATGACAAAGGGGGAGAAATAAATATAAAACTTAGTAATTATGCAAAACTCAATCAATGAGTTTCACAAACCTCTTGGCTTTACATTGAAAGTTGCTATATTCCCTAAAGAATTGGATTTCATGTTCCATAATTCATGGGGAATAATAAGCACACATTTTATAAACAAGAGAGAAAGCTACAAAAGGTAATCTTAAGGTATGAAACTCATATGTATTATATTTCCTTCATTTATATTTTGGAAATGTTTTTCATCTTCAAAAAGGGGGAGATTGTTGGCTAAATGGACATCTGTAAATCCCTTTGTTTTGATAATGACAAACATTTCATTCTTATTGATCTAACGTGCTACTTGAGTGTGCAGGAACAAGGCGGATGACAAAGCAATTAGGGAAATCCATATGCTTACATGTTTATATTTTCATGAAATGGAATCGCTTTGTAAAAACTTGTACAAATATATAATGTACAAGTACTTAGATTTCATGTAAATCAAGCATTAGATCTTCCCTAGCTAAACACCACATTTAGATAAGTCATCCCCTTCAAATAGGGTCACATATGCACACTCATATACACACATAGCGTTTAAATTAAAAGATTGAAATAGGGTCAATCTCGTTCGACTAACTCCTCGACCGAGACACTCGTGGTCGACAATCTTCTCGACTGAGAAAGACCCAAGTAGCCATTAGACACATCTGACAAGGTAGTTAGAAGTTGGAGATAAACGTTGCAAAACACTTGATTCAGAGAGCCTGTCGGTCGACAAAAGTTCGACCGAGTAGGTGTCTCGGTCGACCATTCTTCGACAGAGATGGACTCTGACAGCAACTGCAGAACTAATTACTTAGCCATTGCTAAAGCAACAAACTTGTACCTAACAGCTAGTTAAGCACTTAGAAACCCCTACAAGGTGTCTAGAACATCCTTAAGCACTTGTAGGACATTCCTATAAATAGGACATGCCTTAGGACACTTAGATTCACTTGCTACACTTGAGAAATCTTTGAGCATACTTTGAGCAACCTGTTTGTAAGCAATTTGAGGATAGTGACAATTGGCTACTTCTTTCCTTAGCTCAAAATTCGTGTCCTATAGGCTAGCATCTCATATCCACTGCAATTACAATTACATACACTTTGGCTAGGAGATCTATACGCTTGATCTAGGCAAATCAAGCCTTGTACTTAAAAGGATAAGTTGTAATTTCCTTTTCCTTTCTTATTCTCTATTATTGTTTGTACTCTCCTTGCTACTCCTAGGTTGGAGGCTGTGGATTGGAGAGGGTGGAGATCTTCTTGGTGAAGAAGGGGACCTTGAGCTACTTCAAGAAGGTTGGTGCAATGGGAGGTTACTTCTAGAGAGGAAGGATACTTCAAGGGGGAGCTTGAAGTTATTTCAAGAAGGCTACCTCGGGTTGGTGCATCTACTTCAAGTGAAGGCTGTTCAAGGGGTGTAAGAAAGTATTGTATTTTGTGTAATTCCTTGTGAAGGTAATAAAATCAATACTTTCAAAATCCCAGTTGGGTAAGCAACCGGGTAGTGGACTGACAACTTTAGTATTTGCTGAAGTTGGAACCACTCTAAACACCTGTCTCCTTCTTCCAATTTCAATTGTGGTTGTTTGAGTTCAATAATTGTTAAAATTGTTTAAAACACTATTCACCCACCTTAGAACCAGCTATAGAGCTCCATGCTTTGAACATTTAATGGTGGCTTGAGCTCCACAGGTCGTCCAAGGTTTCTTCTTCAAGAATTGGTTGGAAAGGATGGCTAGAAAGAAGAACTAAGTAAGAAAAACTAGCAAACCAACCTTAAATCATGATTTCCTCCATGAATCCGAGTTAGATAGTGGTTAAAGCTTGCCCAACTCTTCGTGGCCGTTCTCCTCTGCTCTTGATCTCCTTCCTTAGTCGGTCCAAGCAAGAGATAAGTGAAGAGAGGAAGGGAAACGATCCCTTGGTTGTAAAAGAAAGGTGTATATATACTTTGGGCATGTTTTCAAGATAAGGACAATCTTTTCTTGTATTTCTCATATGGGTCCTTCTCTCCTTCTTGGCCACGCCCCTCCTTTCTATAATTAAGCAAAACTCCTTTCTTAACCAAAGTCTTGTGAAAAGGAAGCCAAACATCCTAGTAAGTTGCACACATATAAAAGGGTCATTATGCTTACAACTTGGTTATTTAGTTACAAGGGTTATCCTTCTTATTTGATTAGTCAAATGAAGTGCCATCTTCATCACTTTTACTCTAATTTATGCCGAGAGTCATAAAAGATACTCTAGAAGGTATATTTTACATGTTGCACCCCATGTTTTGGGTAAATTGCACTTTACACCAAAACTAGGGTTTAAAGCACAACGATTGCTCTACAAGCTGCATTTTGGTGCTCAAGCTTGGAGAATCCATAATACTTCATAAAATTCATTCTTATGATGTGCTATCATCAGAGGAACATCTAAACATGTGCAATTTGCAAGTTAACCCCTCTAATTGGGTAATTTGCACATAAGTCCACTTTTAACAAAACAAAATTACAATATTGTTTAAAAAGGACAGAAAGGGAAATATATGTTCCTCAGAAGCTTTAATTACATTATCAATAGATAACCACAAGCATTTAATCACATGATTAAGCAAAACACCTGGGGTTAGTTCCTGACCCAGGTCAGGGATGTTACAATTCCATCTTTCCCCTGATTGGATTCAAAATCATATCAAATCAAGTACTTTTTTTAGTCTTTCTCTCCTAATCTTCAATTCTAGGGTTTCCAAGTTGAAAGGAAGAAGAAAGTGGTGATTGCTAGGGTTTTGATATGGAATCGAGACTTTCAGATATGTGATATGTTGTTAAGCTATTTTACATCCTAGGGTAACTGGATAAATGAATATTTCATTCAATTGTACTTAATTAGATGGTTTTAATTTATATTCTCGATTTCTCCCTAGATGACAATATATGAAAAGAACTGTTCTTGAATTCAGTTTATAGAATACTTTAATTCATGTTCCAACTATGATCTGAAAACATTTATATGATGACATGGATATAGATATCCATGTATCTTGAATACTACACAATTAAGAAGTTTATTGAGAATCTTCTGAAGATCTGAATTTTCAAGTTATTCGGGTGCTTGAACAACATTATAGCTAAAATTCAGATTTATGTTTATATGATCTTAGTTATGTTCCTAGTGCACATAATTCTACATGTTTGACCTCTTTGATTTGATATATGGACAAATAGAGTTTCTGATTTTCACAAAACATATCCTGTGAATAGGAAGTAATCAAGGATGGACACCCCATCTAGTATGCTTTTACAAGTATACATACCTAATTTAGTAGTAAATGGCTAGTTGAAATGTTTCATGTGATATTGTGGGATTTTATTTGAATATTATATTATATGCATATATGCTTTGTTTATGAGATTCAAATTTTCTAACTCAAATACTTGTCATGAAATGCATATGTTGTTATATTATTGCAAGTGGAGATATGACACGCGCAAGATAGGTATGTTATCGATGCCAAGAATAAATGTGAGAAATGTTGAATGAGAATATTTATATTAGTAGACATGATATATGTTTGAATACATAAGAAGTGATATGTGTGCATGAGTAAGGAGAAACCCTAAGAAAGGGGTAAACAAACTGTTAAACATTCAGTTCATTATTATCAGTGTGTTAAGAAGTTCAATTACATGATTCTAGTGCATAAAGTGCCAAGTTGACATGTATTTTGTTTATATAAGAATTTTAGTGTGCATGTATGTATAGTATGATGATTACTCAGAATATCACAGTATTTTGAATATACTGCTCTACCAAGTTTAGAATGATATACATGTTGTATTATAACTTTCAAATAAATAGTTGTGGTACCATAGAGAAACTAGAGTCAAGTATAAGTAAGGAAAAGATACAATATAGTAAGAGCTTTCCAAGAATAATAAAATAATAGACTTAGGGGCCCTAAACACCGTAGATTCCCTAAGAGAGGTCTGCACTGTAGGGATGAATGACCTAACCCTGGCAGTGTCCAATATACAGGGGTCAGATCATACTAACAGGTGGTACGGGGGACGAAGCCCTAGTGGAAGTTTCCTTAAAAATACAGTATCTAGTGTCCAACATCAACCAGAGATCCTAGTGGCACTAGAGTACATTGAAGCCAATAGGTGGCTTGACTCTCCACCTATGTGCTCAGGTTAGAGGAGTCCAGTTTTTACTGCATAATAGGTGTGTTGAGGCCAGAGGGCCATTTTCATGTTGCAGACCAGTGACGTTGTCAGACTTAGCATTCTCAGGAGTGTCATCTAAGTCTTGTACGGTGAGATCGTATTTTGTTACAATTTTTTATATGTAGAGTACATTGCATATGATTAGGGCATAAATGAAAATATGATAATATAAGTTTTAAAGAGTTTCTTATAAGTAAGAAGAGTTAAGAATGGTTTGATTTTAGTTTTGCAGCAGTTGTTCTTTATATGAAATATTGAATATAGTGAAGATTATATTTCCATACTTGTTTATTTCTAATGATGTAGGCATCAATGTTATTAGTAAGTTTTTGAATATCTAGTCTTTTCATTTGAAATTACTATCTTGTTTTATTTCAATTATTCAAGAATGATAAATGTCTGATTCGGTACTTTAGACTGTATTAATTTTTTACTCATTCACTGAGCGAGTAAGCTCATCCCTCTACTCCAAATTTTTAGGGAAATTGTGGGGATTGAAGAAATCATTGCATCAGAGTAGATCTTCCACAAGAGTTAAGTCTGAGTATAGTTACGTTCAGTCAGTCCTTGTCACTCTAGATCCTTGTAAAGAAATAAGAGAGAGTTGTAAAGGATGATGTATAACATTATTCCTCTTTTAGAAATATATGTGAATCAACAAGTCTTATGTTCTTAAAAGTTTGAGAAACATAATGAATGTTCATGCATGCATTGTTACTATTGAAATCAGATTAGAGAAATCAATGTTTAGATTTCCTTGTAAAGTTAGTTTATGTGGTTCAATGCGAGAAAACAAAGAGTTTGAAAATGAAGAAAAAGTTAAGGGTGATCTTTGTGTTACGTTAAATCCTCAATTTATGCCCTAATCTCATGATTAATGGTAACTAGTGAACGCACACGTGCACATGCACGTGACATATAAAATTTGTTGGAAATGTGCGGGTAGAGGACTCGTCCGTGAAGGGGTCCCTAGGATAAAAGATATTTGTATTGGTTGTTTGAAAGGAGAGAATCAAAGAACCATTTTTCTAGGATGGAGATAAAATACAGAATTAAAAATAATAAAAGTTAATAAGAGAGTGTGAGAATAAATATTTGTAGGAGTAAAATTCCTTGAAAAAAGGAGAGAAGAGAGTGAATCATCAATGAGAGTGCATCATCAAACTCACTCTTTTTATAATAAAATAGTAATGCACATGTGCACATGCACGTGTCAAATTATACTTGTTAAATTTTATTTTATAATTTTAATAATTAGATAGAGAGTAATTTATTAATTCAATTTTAATTCAAATGAAATAAACAAACCTGCCACATAGAGAGTGGTTAAAGGAGGCTCTCCCCATTCAGCCAACTGGGTTCGAACTCCTTCCGGGTTCGACTTTGCGTTAAAAATTATCTGGTAGTCACTTTGATAAGACATTTTCTAGGACAACGGAATATATTATCGATTGTGGCATTGGAGTGAGTTGCCACCACCAACTCTAATCTTATAGTTTAACCTTCTAGGATGAATCTCTTAGTGTCTCTATTTATGTGGGCTTACTTGTAATAAAAAAATATGTATATAAACCCATAAGAGAAGTGGAAGGTTCTCATATAACAGAGTTTATTTCTAATTTTGTAATCAACGTAAGAAATAACTCTGAATATAAACTTGGGAATGCACTTGATTCATTACATCTAAAACCAACATGTGAAATTCATACACATTTAACTCTGATGAAACAACAACTTTGACAAAATTCCTTTTAACCACACATTCAATAAAATAATCCAATATTTTTCTTATACATACAATGTATTGCATAGGCAGAAAGCACACAATGGGAAATTTGGATTTATTTACACATGACATAGTAAAAAAATGGCGTGATTGTATGTCTTTAACACTGAAATATTTTAAGCTAAAGTAACCCCACCATTCAACCATTTTGGATCTTGGACGTCCGACATATATTCAATTTTTTTTCTTGCTTCCATAGAATGTATAATTTGTAGCCCATTTGCACAGATGAATGATCTTGTGCTTTCGGCCGGAAGGAAAAGGATCATTAAAGAACTAAATATTTAGAATTCGACATGGCAATGAGCATAAAATTGATCTTAGAGAGGAAAATGAGAAAACATCCTCACCACAAAGATATAAGGTTCCACAAGAAGTCATTTGCCTATCAATTTCTATAAAATAAATAATTTTTAACATGCAGTTGGTGAAAATTGGATTTGTTATGACCTCAGGTTACGACAAATGAAAGAGAACAAATAAATAGAAATATTTCTTAACTAACATAGAAACTTATAGTTCAATGTTCGATGAAATTCTCTTGGATTTGTATTTTGGTGATATTCCATCAGAGCCTTGAACTTAGTTGTGGAGGTGTGTAGTTCTTGCTTTAAAGGAGTCACCCGCCACATCCAACAACTGGCAATCTCGGCAGCTGAAGTGGGATGAAAATGCATAGAGTTAATATCAATTTTTTGGATCTGTAAGCCAATGATAAAGATAGATGTTGGAGAGATAATTGGGATGCACGTTCTTGGCGAGATAACTGGGATGTAGGTTCCCATCATCTAGAAAGAGCAAAGAATGGGGATCATGTTCATGGTATCCAAGTATATTTTAAGGATGGCCAAACTTGCGACATAGAAAGTTCCTTACATGAGACATTACTTTTTAATATGCATATTTTGTATTCGAGCTACAAA
The DNA here is from genome assembly GCA_963693085.1 of Alisma plantago-aquatica. Classification (NCBI taxonomy): domain Eukaryota; kingdom Viridiplantae; phylum Streptophyta; class Magnoliopsida; order Alismatales; family Alismataceae; genus Alisma; species Alisma plantago-aquatica. The sequence continues at coordinate 1,316,482,260 of OY856410.1, read as the reverse complement.
ACGATTAGCATGAAGACATCTTAACAATACAAACGCCAAAATGGATTACTTTGTGGGATTAGAAACCTTTTCTATGCTACATCCACGAACCATTTTAAAAAATATATAACTTGGTAATTACCTTTGTTTGGCAACGTCAATAGTGTCAATTTGAGATATCAATATCGTTTCTAGTGGATGACTGTCAACTGTATGGAAGTTTTTTTTTTCTTTTAGTCAACTATTATCACTAATATTAGCAGCTTGGCAGTCTAAAATTCAACTATATTGAGACAACTACAAAGACCTAATCATCAAGGAGCTCTACAACCAGCATGGGCGGGCAGGCTCTAACAATAAATAACACTGTAATGTCACTCTTTCCTTAATAGTTAAAAGCCTATAGATTAAGAGAAGCAGCAGTGACGTTAGATTCTCAGTTGCATGCATTCCAAGTTACCCACTACAACTGTGTCACTTCTACGTGATAGAGGGAATTCCAGAAGAATGAAATAATAGGATTAAAGTTAAATAAATATGACATGTGTCGTTAACTACAGATGATATAGGAAATGAAAAAAGCCATCCCCTCATCCGTAGACTGTCGCAACTCATAAGTCATGATTGCTTTGTTTGTCAAAGCATGGGGGAGATCTGGAAACACAGATAGGCCAAAGAAAAGTTTGAAGTATGCTTCCCTAACACCGATGGAGTTCACCACTCTATCATCCATTTACAAATACAAATTCCTGTAAAACTTGAGCAGCCAACCAAAAAAGTAAAATTACCGCGTCGAAATGACGTAGTGGTAACCAACCACTTCAAACACGTTGCTGAGCAACGCTAACAAAATACCTTACAACAACCCTTGCCAACTATGTTGTTGATGCCTCATGAACGTCCATTTTTCCTGACAAGTTGCTCCACTTTACTCGCCGTTGCTTGTCATTTGCGTGATGATTGTCCTTGTGAACTCCACACCTCATTGGACATTCTTAGTCAAGAGCACCTCGTACCTATATGAGAAGATTAGTGTACCTTTCGATAACAGAAATGGCCTCCTCTGTTAGTTTAATGTATACATTGAGCGCAATGGATGAGCACATGAATGTCAACTTTTGGCTATTATAGAAGCAGTTCAGGCAGAGATATCATATTTGCCGCTAATGATCTGAGTGTCACATGTTCTATTTGACTTCAAGGTACTGGAGTGCAGGAATAGAGGAACGTGATCAGGAGTGCGGAGCTGGGGGCTAGGAATGGGTTAGGTCCGGCAGAGAGAGAGAGGTTCATGTATGGGGGCTTGTAGGAGTCCTCCCGGCCAACGTTGCATCACAACCGCTCAACATCGCAAAGAAGGATGTCAAACTTATCATCTTAAAGGGAGGAGAGGTGGCGAGGTGGGGGAAGTCCTAGTTACAGTGTGTGCCAAGGATGATTTTAATGCTAGTATAGAGGTCATTTGGTAGAAGAGGGGTGAAGAACGTGTCTAGTATGGATAATGACGAATTGTTTTGTGAAATAGTGGGCAGTTTGTTGGCGATAATACAATGTTTGTTGGAGATAATATCTGATTGTAGAGATGCCCTCCGTAAGATGCGAAGAGAGAAATGGACATCGGTCATTAGAGACGGGAGAAAGTGGGGGGTGTACGGTTGTTAGTTTTGAAAAACAAATAGTATTTTTTTTTAGGGAGGGCGGGAAGCCCTATGATTGGGGCTCCCCGCAATAACCATACTACTAAATCAAATCAAGTTCTACACAGGACAACAAACTAGAAGGAAAAGACTATAGAGAAGAAAACCTATCTACTTGACCCCGACGAGCTGAATTGGCCACCTCGTGGGCTGCCCTGTTACCTCTACGACTGACATGATTTAAGCTACAGAAAGCAAACAAACTGCAGAGAGAAAGAACATCATCCGTCAAGACTCCCAAGTAATCCCTTCTCGCCTTCGGGCTTTTGCATGCGCAAACTACCTCCATAGCGTCCGTTTCCACCTCCACGTGTGAGTATTCGTTCCCACTTGCCCATAGCAACGCCTCTCTAACAGCAAGAGCTTCAATGATGGTGATATTATCCCCCCACTCTATCTTCATCCCCATCATGCCCACCAGCGCACCCTCTTCGTTCCTTGCCACCACTCCAATCCCAGCAGTCCCGTTCTCCCCGATAGAGCCATCGGTGTTTAGCTTTATCCTGCCTCATGCCGGCTTCATCCATCTGCCCGGTTGCTGCAAGCTCATCTCCTCTTCCGGCCTCCCCTCCGTCCATTGTACGTCGCACCCTGGCCCTTCCCCGCACAGCATCGAGCCTGCCTCAGCCGCGGCCAGGGGCCTACTACCGCTTCCCCGCTCAACATCACGTTCTCCCCGCCCCCTCACTCGGTGAACCTCCAGGTCGTGGACTTGCCGCTATCCAGCAGCGTGTAGAGTATGCTCCGCATGATCCTCTCCCGCTGCCCTCCCGCATGGGTGTCTCCCTCTCCTCCCTACGCTCCTGTGCTTCCCAGCATCCTTGCCTCGTGAATTTTCCGCCCGTACAATGGACAATGCCTCCCTGTATATATAACCTCAATGACTCCCATCTTCCTGGAACACCCTCTTGCATCTCATCTGCCATGTAGTCCACATAGCAGCCACTGCTTCCTCCGTTGTCCTCGAGGATGGCATCTCTAGAACTGCCACCATGCTTGCACCCACTTCCTCATCTCTGTGCTCCTCCACGATTGCTTGGATTTCCGGTGGCGTCTTCTCCCAAATTTCTGTTGCACTAGGACATCGGAACAGCATATGTGATATAGTTTCCTTTTCTGATCCGCACAAAGTACACGTGCCATCTTCTACACAATGTCTATCAAATAATCGTCCCCGCGTCGCTAGGCATCCCGTGCAAATCCTCCACAGAAAGTGTGCTATCTTTGGAGACCATCCTGCGTGCCATATCTTCTTCCAAAGAATATGGTCTTGACGATTTTTGTACCTTCTTGCTTCCTCTATGCCTGTCAATCCCACCCAATACGCTGACCGAACTGAGAAGGATCCATCCTTGGTAGGCCACCACATCCACGTGTCTTTTGGTTTCCTCGCACTCAGCTGAATGCTACATATTCGCTTTTCTATATCATCAGGAAAGCAATCCCGGACTCTTTCTCCATCCCACCTACTGCCGTCCTCTATCATAAGCTCCCAGACCACAACATACTCCGGGCAATTATCTTTCTTATGCATCTCTAGTAATTCACTTTCCCCGGGCAGCCACCTATCTTTCCATATATTCACGTCTACCCCGTCACCCACCCTCCATTGAGATCCTTCTTTTAGGAGGGCCTTCGCCCCCCATAAGCTCCTCCACGTAAAGCTTGGTGCATGCCCCCGTCTAGCCTCCCAAATAGATGTTCTTGGGAATTACTTTGCCTTTAGAACCCTCGTCACTAGAGCTTCTGGGTTGATGGCCATCCTCCATAGTTGTCGTGCTAGGAGTGCTTGGTTAAAGGTCTGTAGATCTCTAAAACCAAGTCCTCCTTGATGTTTCGGTTTGCACATCCTTTCCCAATTCATCCAAGCTATCTTTCTCTCCTTTTCTTTTGCCCCCCACCAAAATCTCGTAATCATCCTTTGGATCTCCTGAATGGTCCCCGCCGGTAACTGGAATATGCTCATAATATATGTGGGTATAGCTTGTGCCACAGCTTTGATAAGGACCTCTCTCCCAGCTTTGGAAAGCAATTTCTCTGTCCATCCTTGAAGCTTCCTCCATATTCTTTCCTTGATAAAGTTGAACACCAGTTTTTTAGACCTGCCCATGGCTGTTGGCAAGCCTAAATAACTAGCATGTCTGTCTACCTCCTTGATGCCCAATAGCTGTTTCATCTCATCCCTTCTTTCCACTTGCACTCCCTGGCTAAAGACCACCTCTATTTTAGAAAGGTTGATTTTTTGACCCGAGGCTTGTTCATACTGGCTGATGGTAGTAAAAGCTCTCCACAAAAAGAGAGAAGAGGAGGATGAGGGAGAGGCCAACAATTTTAAAATGGTGTGATATGATTGGTTAGTGGAGAGCGTGGGGAGAATGCACACATGCACATGCATGTGTCAGAATGACAATATAAATTTGTTTTAAATAAATATAAAAACTTGAGAGCAAAGAAAAAAAGTTATGCTAGTTGTTATTAGAAGTAAATATTCAAATTTTCAAACTTATGAATGTAAAGTTCATTTTTGTGTTGAACTGATTTTTATTAAACAAGATTTTTTAAAGTAAGATAATGCATAATTATCATCATCTGAAGCACAATTTTGTACCTTTTACTCACATAATGAATCAAAATGAGGTATCAGAATGAGTTAGATACATTTCTTAGGAAAAATATATATCATTAGGACAATTATCTAATAAAGATCAAATTGAATACAATTGTTTGTTACTTTTTCTAATTTACATGCTAATGCTTTGGTGATTTGATACCAAATACTTCAATATACGATTTCATACCTTTCAAAAATATTTATAAGACGGTTAATAAAATACTAAAATAATTAAATAAGTAAAATAACTGTTATAAAATTAAAGGATAGTACCAATCTAGTGACCATTTCTTGCAAATATGTTTCTTTTAATGGTTAGCAAGGATACATTTTCATTTATTGAAGCATAAACTTTGATATAACTCATTTAGATGAATATATAATCAAACATATTAAAGTAAATTATGATACCAATATATATAATATGTGTAGAAGCCATGTTGAAAAAATGATTAACAACCACATATTATATAGCTTTATTAAAGCCTCATATCTAGTTGAATTTTCAATTAATATATTCTTTACTAAATTTTCAAGGAGCTATCAGACTTTCAAATGTTCATTGTTCTAGATTCTTTGCCCGACTCCACCTGAGATTTTATAATTGAAAGGTTTATTATCTTGCTTACATTATACATTCAAAATATATCATGTATGATGTAATCTCTATTTTCCCATAACATTAAATTAATTTTATCACACAATATAAGGATAATGCATCCTTTTAAGTTACTGTAGATGCGTTTATGCATCCCTTAGTTCTTTTGGGGTGCAACCTAGATGTCATCTTATTCTTTCAAGAAAAAACCAATAGCAATTATTTTTCCATGTTTTCATGATAAGTGACAAACTTGGTTGTAATAAAGAAGTAGTTCTAATTGCCTCAAGATAGCTCTTTATTGGACAACAATTTATGCACACTTTCATTTACCATTTCTTTGTCTCTCTACTACATGTGAAACACACATTGCCCAAAGTCCTTGGTTACAATAAAAAATGTTCTAATGTAGCCTTAATTTCATTAAGTTGCAAAATGATAACTAAACTTTGACACAAATTACAAAATAGTGCATTACTTATTATGAGTTGTAAACTAATACATTGTGTGCAACTAAACTCTGCTTGTTATTTGAGTTATAATTTATTCAATAAATTAAGTTGTTCTTGTAAAAATAAATATGAAGTTCAAGTACTTCAGGGAAAAAATATTTTATTTAATTTTTTTCGTTATCATCATGAAAATTTTAAAATTACAATAAATTTCTTTGATGCATTTAGTCAATCACTACTTGTTCTTATGCTCAATTTGTTTAAAGGCCTAATAAATAGAATCTAGAAATAAAATTTATATTGTAAAGTTGCATTCTATGCATGATTTTTGGATTTTCTTAATAATAAAATATATGATTTTGTTCATTTTATTACTTTAGTGATTTCGGTTTATAAAATAGAAAAGTTAGGTACTTATTAAAAGATATATGTATTCATATTTTAATTATAGTTTATAATCAAACTGATTAGTTATTGATTAAACATGGAAACTACACCACATCAAACGTGTCCATATGCATTTAAAAAGAAAATAGAAAACATATTTCATATAATATAATAATATGTTTATAAATAAATAAATATATGCATATATATGTTGTATTTCATTTGTTTTTCTTGTTATTGATAAAGATAATCTGATAAACCACATTGAATCTATACATATTTAGTAAGTACTCAAAGAGGTGTTGTTTTCACTGAAAATTATATGCATAATTCAATTAAGTATCAATAAGAGTTACGATCTTGGTAAAACAATGATAAGTCGAGCAAATTTACTCATGCAAGCATATGAGAAATTGTAGAATACACATTCTTATGGTGTTAGCGTGCAGCCGCTGGCGTTAGTATAATTTTTAGAAACTCAATGTTCACTAATGAATAGATTAGCGAAAACAACACTGGAACAATATTCAGTAATACGTAGATTTGAGATGTTGTTGGGCTTAGGTTCAAGTTGCAATCTGATAGGAGGTGAAACATGATGTGAATGGGTTGTTCATTGAAGATTAAAAAATATCAATTTGATGTGGTGGCAATGGCACAATGAATTCTAGGAGAGTCAAAATAACTAAAGGGCATGAAATCGTGTGTGAGGAGAACGTGTGCTAAATCTAATTGTACTCGAAGAGGGATAACATCCATTAGATGTTGGTTCAATGTTGTTGTTTGATGACATGAGAATACAATAGTCCCTTTGAAGGAGTGCACCATGTTTAAATCCAAGCACGAAGAAGTGGGGAAGTCTTGAGACCGTAAAATGCAATCCACACGGCTATCTTGCATGTCTCCTGCAAAACTGCACTTTTGTTAGTCAGATGGAATATATTCTATAGTTAATGCAAGTAATCTCATTCCCCATATTCTCAGAAAGGTAGCCAGAAGTCATACCCCAATACCTTGTCTCGGCACAAGTACGATGCGTCTTTACCTCAACAGTGTATATAATCATAAGTGATAAATAAATTATTTTTGGAATAATAACATGAATGGGACAGTACCCATGTTACTGACCAGTGCAAGTGTTGTTTAGTACTAACCTTAGCCATGTCGATCCATCTCAATGGATAGTAGTTCTCCTGGCCCAAAGCATTGAGTCCTGATATCCGTAGGCCTACGCCATCACCAATTTGCAACATCATATTCACATGCTTCATCCCCCATGACTCCTCGTGTGTTGACATGTGTGCAATTGTGCAGGGGTTCAGCTCCCCTACTTCTTTTGTCACCTAAAGCATTTTACTGGAGGAGGAAAGAGAGAGAGAGTTAGACTGATATAACTCTATCTGATATAGTAGTTGGGGTGTGTTGAAATGGGCTATAGGTCGGACACAGTCACGGAAGTTGGCATGGTCGCAATTAAGTCGGCGTCAAGGATTCAAACCAACAACCAAAAAGAACAATAAAAAGCTCATCTCCAGGATTATGATATGGTTTGTATAAGTGGTAAAAAGGTATTTTGTGTACCACACCTACAGTTAGGAATAAACCAAAGAATAAATGAGGAGTCTTTTGAGTATCAACACCTCAGGTCAAGTAATAAACCAAAGATTAAACCAGGAGCGATTCCAGTTGTCATTGTTGTTCCTATGCATTCTCCACTCATACAACCCAGTGTCAGACTGAATCACCAGCAGCAGCTGCGGATAAAATATTCTGAGGACTTGGCGTTCAAGACAAAGAAGAATGGAAACGGAGAGGAAATAATGTGCTTCTATATCACATATTCATGGCTCACCTAGTATTTACAGTGGTGTCAACACCCAGCTGCTCCATGAAGGGTCGACTATTAAGGAAGAGATGAAGGAGGTGATGCCTATTGTTTCCTTTGTGGCAGGCATTCATAACAAACTTATATGATGAGCATAGTGATTTGTGTTTGATAGGAATGTTAGACGGGATCGTGGAAGATCGGATCACGATAGGAAGTTAGATATATCTTTGTAGGTAGTTTTGGGTTTCCCGGAAATGTGGTAGATAGGATAGGAATAGTCAGTTAGATAGATCTATCGTGGTTTAGTTGAAATGTCAGAACGTGTATTGTGAGTGTAGATAGAGTACGTGGTTGAAGTGGTCAGTTGGAGGGAATCATGGAGGTGTAGTTTAATAGGAGATAGTTATCATTTTTTTGAAATAAAAAAGTTGAAAAAACATGAGAGCAACTTGAGTGTAGGAGAGTGCAAGCATTTGCCACGTTGGCAAAACCATGGTATGTGATTGGTCAAAATGACTTTGGGCGGGTATTTTTAAACTCTCTGAAAAACTCGCTCTTTTTATAGTAGTATAGATTGTGTGATCAGGGTGTGACAACTTGGTATCAGAGCTTAGGCTGAGTCATCAGGGACCATTAGGATAGAAAGTTAGAGTTATAAGTGTAACAGATAGGAGATGATGTGTCTATAGGTCTGGGAGGTCTGAGTATTTAGATACCCTGGCCCGGTATCTGAATACTTAGGTTGACCAGTATCAAGCTACTCTATCTATTCTTCTCTGAATGCCCTGGCCAGGCATGTAGTGGAAGGATGGGCTAGAGAGAAACCCTAGAAATATTAGGGTTAGAAGACTAGAAAGGAATAAATGGATTGAGCATAAGAATAAAATGTGATGCAACTCTTATTTTATATTATTGCTATGATTGGAAATCAATAGAAATGCTCTTATATGTATGAATTCAGATTATCAGTTTGTAGAATATATATGGTTCTTTATTATTGTTGTGTATCATGAAGTGATTCAGTTATTGTTTATATTCTTTGTATCAAGCAGACCAAAAGTTATGTTTGATTGAGTTTTCCCTATGTGGATATTCTTTCTACATGTTTGAGATTAATAGGATTTGGTTAATCTTGAGTAGCTCTTAGCTTCAGGACTGTAGGTTCGGCCTAGTTTTGCTTCCAGGATGCATTACTGGGATCTAATGACTCCTATCAGTAACATAACAAGAGTAAATTTTGGATAGATTAGATCCAAATTCTAGTATGAATGTATATACTATAAGATTTGAAGTATAAGGGAAAGACTGGGATAACTGTGAATCAGTTAGAACTGATATCTGAGATCCAACTTTGGGGCCTCATATGAGAAACCCTTCATTGGGAATAAAGGAACACGACATAAGGTTCATATTAAGTTTAATTATTAGTATTATATGAACTCTAAATATGAAATATGGAAAAAATATGAGAAAAGTATGTAAGGGCCAAGATAGTAAGAATCAATCATGAGGAATGGATTATATAACCGAGTACAATGTTTTTATGTACTCCAAAGCAAAGGGAAAATAGAAGAAAAGAGTTAAGTTTACAATAAATACATAGAGGTGAAGAGTCATCAGAAGAGTTAAAGTGAAGAGAACTATATGAGCATGTAAATCATAAAAACTAGGATAAGAAACTTAGTTGAAACAAAGACAAATGTTGGAAATAATGAGATTGATTAAGGAATGAGGGTTATGATATAATCGAGAGCATGGAATGTATACCTTTATTAATAAGTTTAATACATTCATCCTTACTGCCTTTGGATTCTAAGTCTCTATAGAATAAAAAACTAGTTTCTAAAAGAAGAACAAAAGTGTAGCTAAATAAATGAAGAAGTCATACAAAGGTAGACTATATTCAGGAAGGAAAACTTGATTGAAAGAGAAACTATGTTTCACCCATGCATGAGTCATTTGATTTAAAATGAAAGATATGTAATGTATTAAACATGAGGTGAAACTAGTAGAGATATTATTGATTTAGAATTTCAACTTCACATTAGTAGAAGGATAAAAGGAAATATATGCAACATGGTATACATGATCATACACATAAAAGAAGCAACATGATAATAAGAGAAAACTAGAAGTTAAAGATGACATGTGGAATAGTAGTATATGGTAAGGGGATTATGGAAAGTAAAGAAGATTTTGAAACATAATGGAGTAATATAGATTATAAAAGAAAGAGGTTGTGAGATTCAAGAAAGTGCTAATTAGTCAAGTATCCTTGTTGATAATTAATTAAACCTACATATGAGAAATGTATTAATGAATGTTTGAAGATAAGAATTCTAAGTCTCAAAATCATCTTCTCTTTCATATCTTCCTCAATGAGAGCAATGTGGGAACGAAGTCATAAGAAAATGAATCATATATGATGCATAACCACCGTGGTAGAGACATCTAGTGAATGTAATAATAACACACAATATGAAGATGAAACCCTAGTAGGGTAATTGAGAATGTAATCTATCTGAATGGCCAAGTAAGAGAAAGGAAATTCAATTGATAAGATAAAGAAGACCTTAGTAAAACTTGTGACATCCAAAGTTTGAATTTCAAATTAAGGGAGCAAAGTCACATCACAATTACGACATGCTACTGATAAGGACCAAGCCCTAGAATGTTTAGAGTTGTAGTAGTTCAAAGGATGTCACTAGTGATTTGGCCTAAAATACTAGCATCTCTATAAAATAAGATTATGAGATTTGCACTATGATAAGTAAACTAGCATTGATAGTAATCCAGGGTTTAAAGGTAGCTAATCTGAAAGGTAGATAAACAATATGGAAATGATTTGGAGAAAAGAGTAAGATATAAATTTTAAATGTAACAAATGTGTTCTGAACAAAAGGAGAAATACAATATGAGTGAAGTGCGATATGAGATAAATTCTTGCAGTGGTAGCAAGAATGATGAATAATCTATTTGTACCTTGTATGTTTCAATTTTAGTGATGTTCAATCTACATGATTAAATGAGAAGGTTAAGCAGCAAAAAGTAAGTACTAGTAAATGAGGAGAGAGATAAGAGATAACAATGACTTTTAGTAATATGTGAAGTTTGTTTTTAGAAGTATAATTTGTTCAAGGTATACTAAGGTATGTGAATTTGTTTTACATATGAGTTTAGTTGTACATGTGCAAGCAATATGTTAATTAAAGGTGTTTGATAGTTTAAGTCATTCATACCAGTAATCCATCTTAGCATTGTACAGTTGTGGTATGGTGATATGGGTTGAATAATGATGGAACAAATGAAGGGTTACCTTAAATAAGGTAGTCTTACCTATTCACTCATATGAATAGAAGGGATGATAACCATATTGTATTGATATGTAACCCTAATGAGGTATAGCTTGTTATACCTAGCTTTAATATAACTAAGTGATGATAATTGGGTATGAATAGTCCTTGAATGACTAATACAATCATGGAGTACTTTGGTACTGTTGTTGAAACCTTAGTATGCTATAACTTGATGGTTACACCTTGAATTATGTGTGGGTTCATACTTGAGAATAATATGGAATGTGATGGTAATGCTTCACCTTATGCATCCATGATGTAATGGGGATGCTGTGAATAATATTGTACAATTACTGTTGAATCTAGTCTTCCAACTCAAGATTGTTTTGCTATTTGAGTAGCACAATAGTAATATTCAAAACAACATGGTGAACTCTCTTTTGTGACTTAGAGGTAACACAGAACAATAGTACATATTGAGTCGTATGAATTGAGATATTTGGATCAGATTATCAATGTTGAGGTAACACCTCAAGAGTATGAAAATATTGAAATGGTTGTTTCTCTCTGTATCTTATGATTGATTGTGGCATAGAGAACTTGTTGGATATCATTGGGAACTGTTTCAGACATGTTGTGATTAGAAAAAAAATAAAGGACATAATGTTGAAAACCACATTCAAGTATGAAATACAAGAATATAATGACATGTAAGATTTCAGAAGCATAAAATAAACCTTGAAAGTACTATTCTTGCATATTTATGTTTCAGGGGCGAAACCTTTTTAAGGGGTGGAGAATTGTTATGACCGTATCTGAGCTTAATCAGTAAGTTAGGGTTTATGTGGATGATTACATGCTTTACTAGATTGATAATTACTTAAACATGATTAATGATGATATCTCAATCATGATATGTTAAACCTAATTAGAACGCCAAGTATGCTATCTTTTTATATAATTAGGGTTTGAGAAAATATAAACCCTTGTCGGCTGAAATTAGGGTTTTGATAGTACATGAATATGGAATTTGATCAGGATAGCAGTATGGTAAATAATTTTTCATATTTTCTAAAATTTTTGTATTTATTTGAATTTTGGATACGATATGGATAACTCAATCATGCATATAGGAGAAAACTTTTAGAATATTTGAGTGTTCTTTGAATGTGGTTCTTGGTCGAACTATACTTCGACAAAAATGCTTATAGAATACTTTTCAATAGTGTAGTATTTTATTTTTAGTTATTTATTGGTAACAATAAATGATCTAAAATTTTAACTGGAGATCTAAAGCTCAATCATAAAGAAAATGTAAAATTTTCATAATTTTTGGATGCGTTTAGACGTTATTAGTAGATGATTTACAGTAATATTTTTTATGACAGAAAAGTCAGCTGAAATAAGAGAAATTATAGTAAGGGGTCAATGTGCAATTGACCCAAGCAGCACAATTGCTCTATATGGTCAACCTAATGCGCAAGGAGCTCTCATATTTCGTGATTCAAACAAGAGAAATGAAATCCTAGAGAGAGAGGGAGAGTTTGGGTTTGAGAGGAGAAATTGATGGAGATGCTGACCTAGGGTTTTACGGTCTGAAGAATGATGAAATCATGTAAGTTTAGCTTCTTTGGATATAGATTCATGGTGAATCTTCTCTCAGATGTCAAGATACCATCCCTCCCCTGATTGGATTTGAAATTATATCAAATCAAGTCATTTTCTCACTCTTTCTCTCCTAATCTTCAATTCTAGGGTTTTTGAGTTGAAAGGAAGAAGAAAGTAGCGATTGCTAGGGTTTTGATATGGATTCGAGACTTCCAGATATGGGATACATTTTTAATCTATTTTATAGCCTAGGGTGAGTGGGTAAAAGAATATTTAAGTCAATTGTACTTAATTAGATGGTTTTAATTTATATTCTCGATTTCTCCCTAGATAACAATAAATGAAAAGAACTATTCTTGAATTCAGTTTATAGAATACTTTAATTCATGTTCCATCTATGATCTAAAAAATTTTATATCCTGGCATGGATATAGATATTCATGCATCTTGAATACTACATAATTAACAAGTTTATTGAGAATCTTCTGAAGATCTAAATTTTCAAATTATTCGGGTGCTTGAACAACATTATAGCTGAAATTTGGATTTATGTTTATATGATCTTACTTATGTTCCTAGTGCATGAAATTCTACATGTTTGATTTCTTTGATTTGATATATGAACAAATAGAGTTTCTAATTTTCACAATACATATCATGTGAATAGCAAGTAATCAAGGATAGAAACCCAATCTAGTATGCTTTTACAAGTATACATGTCTAATTTAGTAGTAAATGGCTGATTGAAATGATTCATGTGATATTGTGGGATTTTATTTGAATATTATCTTATATGCATATATTCTTTGTTATGAGATTCGAATTTTCTAACTCAAATACTTGTCGTGAAATGCATATGTTGTTATGCTATTGCAAGTGGAGATATGACATGCCCTCGATAGGTATGTTATCGATGCCATGCATAAATGTGAGAAATGTTGAATGACAATATTTATATTAGTACACATGATATATGTTTGAATACATGAGAAGTGCTATATGTGCATGAGTAAGGAGAAATCTTAAGAAAGGGGTAAACAACATGTTAAGCATTCAGTTCAGTATTATCAGTGTATTAAGAAGTTTAATTGCATGATTCTAGTGCATAAAGTGCAAAGTTGACATGTATTCTGTTTACTTAAGAATTTTAGTCTTCTTGTATGTATAGTATGATGATTACTTAGAATATCATAGTATTTTGAATATACTTCTCTACCAAGTTTAAAATGATATACATGTTGTATTATAAATTTCAAATAAATAGACACGGTACGATAGAGATACCAGAGTCAAGTATAAGTAAGGAAAAGATACAATATAGTAAGAGCTTTCCAAGAATAATAAAATAATAGACTTAGGGGCCCTGAACACCATAGATTCCCTATGAGAGGTCTGCTCCGTAGGGAGGAAATGACCAAACCCTGGCAGTGCCCAGTATATGGGGGTTGGATCGTAATAACATGTGGTATGGGGGATGAAGCCCTAGTGGAAGTCTCCTTAAAAATATAGTATGTAGTGTCCAACATCAACCACAGATCTTGGTGGCACTAGAGTGTAGAAAAGACAATAGGTGGCTTGACTCTTCGCTTGTGTGCTGAGGTTAGAGGAGGAGTCTAGTTTTTATGGCATAATAGGTGTGCCGAGGCCAGAGAACCATTTTTATGTTGCCGACCAGTGACGTTGTCAGACTTAGCATTCTCGGGTGTGCCAACTAAGTCTTGTACAGTGAGATCATATTTTGTTACGATTCGTCATATGTAGAGTACACTACATATGATCAAGACATAAGCTAAAATATGATAATATAAGTTTAAAGATTTTCTTATAAGTAAAAACAAAGAAAGATTTCATTTTAGTTTCACAGTAGTTGTTCTTTAAATGAAATATTGAATCTAGTGAGGATTATATTTCCATACTTGTTTATTTCTAATGATGTAGGCTTTAATATTATTACTAAGTTTTTGAATATCTAGTCTTTTAATTTGAAATTACTATCTTGTTTTGTTTTAATTATCCAAGAATGATAAATGTCTGATTTAGTACTTTAGACTGCATTATTGTTTCACTCATTCACTGAGTGAGTAGGATCAACCCCCTACTCAAAATTTTTAGGGAAACCATGGGGATTGAAGAAATCATTGCATCATAGTAGATCTTCTACAAGAGTTAAGTCTGAGTATAGTTTAGTTCAGTCGGTCCTTATCACTCTAGGTCCTTGTAAAGAAATAAGAGAGAGTTGTAAATGATGATGTATAACATTATTCCTATTTTAGCAATATATACAAATCAACAAGTCTTATGTGCTTAAAAGTATGAGAAACATAATGAATGTTCATACATGCATTGTTACTGTTGAAATCAGATTAGAGAAATCAATATTTAGATTTCCCTTTAAAGTTAGTTTATGTGGTTCAATGCGAGAAAACGAAGAGTTTGAAAAAGAAGAAAACGTTAAGGGTGATCTTTGTATTACGTTAAATCCTCAATTTATGCCCTAATCTCATGATTAATGGTAATTGTGAGATTGGTATGTGACACTTTATTTTCTAGAAAGGGGTACTTATGTGATGTGGAGAACATATTTAAGATTCATGTTGAACGTGTTTCAAATTCCATTTTAAATTTGAATGATTATAGTTCTGTTTGCATGAATCTTGTTTCATCTGATGTTTGTCATTGACATTTGGGACATGTTAATGTTGCCTCAATGAAGTGTACGATGAATCTAAATTTAATCCCTAAATGTGAGATTAGAAATAATAAATGTGAAATCTATGTGCAAGTTAAATTGCTTAGGAAGCCCTTTCATTCTGTGAATAGGAATTTGGAAATTTTGGATTTAGTGCATATAGATATCTATAAATTTAATGGTGTTGCTATGAGGGATCAAAAGTATTATTTTATAACTTTTATTGATGATGCAAGTAGATATTGTTATGTCTTTTTACTTAGAAGTAAAGTTGAGGCATTGGATAAATATAAAATTTATAAGAAAGAAGCTGAAAATCAAACCATTAAAGTACTTAAGTGGTTAAGGTCTGATAGGGGATGAGAGTATACCTCGAACTTGTTTTTGGAAATTTTCCAATTACAGTGTATAGTTCATGAGGGCACTGCTCCTTATTCACCGCAATCAAATGGGATAGATGAATGAAAAAAATTGAACCTTAATACATATGGTAAATACCTTACTCCAAACATCTGGATAACCCAACTTTATATGGGGGGAAGCTTTGAATACGGCTTGCCATATTCTGAATAGAGTTCCCCATAACATTCGGAGAGTAGTCCATTTGAGTTGTGGAGAGGAAGGAAACCTAAAATTAAATATCTTCAAGTATGGGGATGCCTTGCTAAGGTACTTGTCCCTGAACACAAAAGGAAGAAATTGGGACCGAAAACGGTTGATGACATATTCTTTCCGTATGTAGAGACAAACTATGCTTACAGATTCTTGATTGTAAAATCAGATATCTCTGGCATTGAGGTCACTACAATTGTGTAATTATGTGATGCAACATTCTTTGAGAACGTATTTCCTATGAAATTTGGTGTGCCCAAATAACTATCTCAAGAAGATTCATTTACCATAGGTTCCATTCTCGAGCATGTGGAAAGGATGACAAATGTGGGGGGTGACTCAGAACAAGCTATTTCTAAATCTAATGATTTTGAAGAAATAGCTGAACCAAGGATAATTAAATGGCCTAGGACATCCAAGGACTTTGGAAGTGAGTTTCTCACTTATAATGTTGAGGATGATCCTGTTACTTTCAAACAAGCTATGGAATCTCCAGAAGCTAAGTTTTGGAAAGAAGCCATTAATGATGAAATTCAATAAATTCTCTCGAATGGAACTTGGAAATTGGTGGATTTACCTCCTAGTTGTTCTGCAGTTGGTTGCAAATGGATCTTTAAGAAGAAACTTAATGCATACGGAACAATCAATAAGTATAAGGCTAGGTTAGTTGCTAAGGGTTACACACAAAGGGAAGGAATATATTATTTTGATACCTATTCACATGTTTCCCATATGACTACAATCTGAGTGCTTAAAGCATTGGCTTCCATTTATAATCTCCATATCCGTCATATGGATGTGAAGACCGCGTTCTTACACGGTGATCTACAGGAAGAGATATATATGAAACAACCTGAGGGATTTGTGGGTCATGGGAATGAGTCCAAAGTCTGTAAACTTATTAAGTCATTAAATGTCTTGAAACAAGCCCCTAAGAAATGGCATGAGAAGTTTGATTTTGTGATATCATCGTTTGGCTTTGTTTCTAATGAATTTGATAAGTGTCTCTACTGCAAAATTGTCAATAATGGATTCATTTTGTTATGCTTATACGTCGATGATATCCTGCTTTTTGGTTCCGATATGAAAGTAGTAAATGAGACAAAATCATTCTTGTGTACCAAGTTTGAGATGAAGGGTATGGGTGTCACTGATGTGATTTTAGAGCTTAAAATCATTAGGTCTACTGATGGTATAACTCTCTCACAGTCTCACTATGTTGAGAAGATACTAGAGAAGTTTGAGTACACATCACGTAAATCTGTTAAGAATCCATATGATTCATCCAAGCCCTTGTTCAAGAATGAAACTGGGGTTCCGGTGTCTCAATTATGATATCTCAGATTATCGGAAGTTTGATGTATCTTATGAACTGTACACGTCCAGACATTGCGTTTGTCGTGAACAAGTTAAGTAGATATACCAGTTGTCCCGACAAGACCCATTGGGAAGCTCTTGACAGAGTTCTGAGGTATATCAAGGGAACGTGTTCCCTAGGGCTGCATTATGGTAAACATCCTTCAGTAGTCGAAGGATATAGTGTTGCAAGTTGGATTGTCGTGAATTCTGGGAGTAATGGTGTCTCAGGATATGTATTCATGTTGGGAAGAGGAGCTGTTTCCTGGAGGTCTAAGAAACAGATCATATTGTCTCGGTCCACTTTTGAAGCAGAGTTGTGTGCTTTAGATGAAATAGGATTGGAAGTTGAATGGCTACATGGATTTATGTCCAGTTTACCTATGCTAATGAAGCCGCTTCCTGCAATTTTAATTCACTGTGATAGAACTACAACTATTGCCAAGATAAAGAGTTCTAAGTACAATAAAAAACAGCGTAGACACATCCAAGTCAGATTGAAATATGTAAGAGAGTTAGTGTTTAATGAGGTCGTGGTTGTGGACTATGTCGGTACCAAAGATAATACAACTGATCCTTTCACTAAAGGTCTTACCTTGGCTTTAGTGGAAAAATCTAGGTTGGGGATGGGACTGAAACCTCTATAGATTCGCAGACAGTAGCAACCCAACCCAAAAGAGTGGAGATCCCACAAATTGGGTTCAATGTGGTAATAACAAGTTGTTAGGTGAATCAGATGACACTATGTATTCTTGTTTGATGATTCTAGCATTTGTGTGTATATCTCCTAGAAACATGTTAGTGTCACGACTACAAGTTAGTAAGAGAGTAGTCTCTGAATGATGTCAAGTCGTAGGACAGGATGTTAGAAGTACATCTTTGGAGACTCAAGCTAAGTGATTGATGTTGTGTAGGCCGCAACAAGAGAATTGGGTTGTTCTTTGTTATCAATAATGATATAGAATTTTGTATGCATGGCTTTAATGTATTGTTTTCTTTTCTACCATGTCTTTATTGTGTTGTTATCAACCTATACTCTTGTACCCAAGGTTCAGGTTCAAGACTTTTGTTCACTTAGTTCCTATGAGGGTCACAGTTGGATAACTTAGGTAGATTCAAACCGAAAGGTATCTGTTAAAAGCAGAGTATGGAGGACTGAATGATATATCACACTAAACATTGGACTTTGTGGGGGATTGTTAGATATATGCCTGTTGTAGCAACTATGTAGATAGAATGGGTTAAGCCCAATGTAGTGCAGCAAGTACATGTGAGAAAAGTAGTTTTGTCTCTAGTGCAAATGGCAAAGAAGTTTTATCCCATATTGCTCACTCCTAAAGCTTTTATGGTCCTTATATGTAGGATCACATGGGGCACTAGTTTCCAAGGGGTCCTAGGAGGGAGGTATACTCACCTCCTTGGTGGGTGAGGTTACCACATCACAACGCGCATAAGCACCACGCCTCCCTCGCCTGCCTGGCCTAGGAGGGAATGTCTTCCGTCTTCCGTCTTCTTTTTACACTAGGACACAACTAAGAGATTCATTACTCATGTAATTAATTGTTTCTTTTCTATTCGGATTTATTAATCCTAACTGAAAAGTGTCTCTTTTGCGGATTTTTCCGCATTATGTACAAGAGAGACCGAGTGTTTATGTCTTACTAGGAATAGGAATTAGAGACGTGCGTGACTATAAATACTCCTCCGGTCATTAGCGTTAAACACACACAACAAACATACTTCAGCCATCGTTTTCACGTGTGTTTTGAGAGTCTTAATCTAGAGAGCGAGTGTCTTCGTTCTAGAGTCATTTTGTAGAGTTCTTCTCCTATGCGAAGTACAACTTTCTTTTTCCCGTCACCGAGACGCAACTGTCAGACGGAGGTTCCTGCGGTTGTTGTCTTGTACTGGTGGTAGTGTTCCATATTCCATGTTCGTGGCAGATCGAGTCTGGGAGAATGGTGTTTACCCGCGAGGATTGTCGGACACTGATTTCTTTAAGTATCACGTTCGTTTATCAACGAATGATCTGGTTTGTGAATCTAACTCTTTTATTTTTGTTCTCCTGTTTTGTTTGAACTTCATTTTTTATTTGGATCTGACTGAAATTGTTAATAAAATTACACCTGCTGCTATTGCATGTAACAACATTAATAATATTAACAACAAACACATCCACTAACGTCTAAAGAAAACAAAAAATAAAATCAACAAAGATAAAATGTTACGTTCATACACAAAAAAAACAATAGAGAAAACAAATAAGACAATATGACACTAGTTTATATTAATACTTAAATAACACACATGATTCATATAGAAGTTTGGGATACATATAGAACATCTCCGCACAAACCAGACCCCAACATCGAGTCTAACACAATATTACATGAACACATAACCTGAGAAAAGAAGTTAACCAGACGACCTCACAATGTTCCAATGCATAAGAAAACAAACAGGAATAAGATAGAAGGTGAGAACTCCACACGATATCCAAATTCGGTACCCAGCAAATACCAAACAAAGTCTGCCACAACACATCAGTGTGTGGTTGAGCAGTGTCTGTCGAGCAACACTCCAGTGGGTTGGCTTCGTAACAGCAGCAGACTGTATGCAGGGAGTACGAGCCGCGCAAGCGTGAGCTGATTTTGAACTTCGTCCTGAAAATAAAGCCCGCCTCGAATCCCACCAATTCACCGCTGGCCATATCGGCCTGGCTAGCCACAATGTTTACATTCCACAGACGGGTGTTGAGGCTAGGGCTCTCAAACCTTGGAATGGCCTCACTGGCTAGTAGGATGTGGTTGTAGAAGAGGTTTACCTTAATACCCCGGGGGTAGGACAAAGTGACTTTGTGATTCGGGTTTGAGATATTAATTAGAAGGGATAACCCTAGGTTTACTTGGTTCCCGGAATCAAGATAAATGGAGTTCATATTCTCACCTGCGATATCAACTGCAGGAATATGAGGCTTCACCGACAGCCAGAATGCCAGAAGGATGATACAACCTAAAATGACTGCTGCAAACAGCCCAAGTAGAATCCACCCCATGGCCCAAACCCATGCTGCCATGCTGGAGTGCTGGGCATTGGCCTAATGCCTCTGCCAGGTCCGCCTCCGTAGCCGTGTCCCGGTCTCGCACCTACTGCTGGTTGGTCGATCTCCATCTGCAATACGTTAAAAGAACCGGACACTTGTAAATAATATGGAAAAGTAGCAATTAGTACAAATTAATTTGTAAAAAGTTTCAGGACGTTTAGATATAAGTATCTGAATTATATAAATACAGAAGTCGGTTATACAAGACCAACTATAATCTTCTTTCCGAAACGCTCACG
The DNA here is from genome assembly GCA_963693085.1 of Alisma plantago-aquatica. Lineage (NCBI taxonomy): Eukaryota > Viridiplantae > Streptophyta > Magnoliopsida > Alismatales > Alismataceae > Alisma > Alisma plantago-aquatica. Next base: position 1,316,461,805 of record OY856410.1, on the reverse strand, counting down.
CAGTTTGTTATACAGCAGTGCCTTTGAGGCTCCTATTGGTTTGTCGTAACTGGTCCGGAAATCTTATGAACTGGAGTTCATAAAGTAGTTTTGTATGATTGGTTTAAAGTAAGTGTTGGAACTTGAGTTTCATGACTTCCGTTGAGTTATGAACTTACATACAAAACACAGTTCCTGAGTTCCCTCCTAAAAGAAAACGAGTTCCGGGACAACTAACATCAATTCTTATACAATTATGCTCTTCATTTGTCATAAATGACATATGAAAAATATTTATGATTATAAATATTAGCGATGTGGATATAGTTCATTACTAAAATCATAACATAATATGAAAAAATAACATACACTATAATCACACTATGTAAAATATTTTACACTATAACTATTATTATCAGTATGATTTACAAAATAAAAAATACAAACATCATGAAAAAATACACACCGCACCATATGAAAATAATGTGATTTACCTATCATATTTTTATTATTCAAATTTAAATAATATGATGTGAAAAAAGATAATTAACCATGACCATGTATGCATAATATAATAAAAATTTCCCACAAAAAATGTCAAAATTAATATTCTACAATGTGTTAAACAATGATGAACCAAAATTTATATTTACAAGCACATGAAATGCAGATACTATTATAATATTTTATACACAGAAAATGAAATAAAAATATTATAATGTTATTTTAATCATAATATTTTTATTAAGATTATAGTTTACCATAATAAAATATTTTTCAAAGAAGCGATATACGTATCATAAACACTTATTGAGGTTATTATGATTTAAAAAAATTAAGAATTTTTAAAGTAAAAATTAACAATGTTTCTAATTTTTTTAAAATTTACACTTACAACAAACCAATCACATGGAAGTGAATGGAACTTAAGTTTCGGAAACTGAACTGGAGTTCTCAGAAAATGAGTTCCACAAAACTTATGACTTACACCAAACCAATAGGAGCCTGAGTATAACACAAATTATTGACACAATATGTGTTGATGCTAGAAAGGGAACTTGGTTTTATAATACTGTGTAAGGAAGGCAGAGGACGACTCCTGCTATAGACATCTGTAATGAAGGAGGAGATCATGGTTTGTCACGAAGGCAATGGAGGATGCCTGCAAAGGAGGGAAACATTGTTGGTTGTGTGAGACAGGTGCCTAGAGGCTGAGACGCCTAGTGAAGAGGGGTGCGAGGAGGAGAATGTCATACATGAGGAAGCTGGAGACCGCTATCGTTAAAGCGGGGGAGGTTGTCGTATGTGAAGTGAGAGCATGGCGGCTCTGTCGGTGAAAGAGGTCGTTGTGCAGAAGCCCGAGGGTTGCTGTGAAGGTGGACCAGACCACTAATTGTGCGGGAGTGAGGAGTGGAGGCTGCCAAGGGTCACACACAGGTATTGCCAAGTTTGAAAAATGTCTCAAGGAAGGGCCAGATTCATTTGTGTCTGGTTCACTAGGTGAGTGTCAATCCTTATTACGATTTTGTTGCAGGTTTAGGCTTAATTCAAACATAAAATTTTATTGAGTTTTCTTAAGAACAAATCTAGAATTTTAGGGTCAAATCCATGTATAGATTAGAGATTCATCATTCTACTTCTACTCATGGCGTATTGAATGAATATATTCATATAATGATACATGTTCTTGATAGACCATGCAAGCTAGGGTGTCCTAGTTGTGAAAAGAGAGTATGCAGATGAATAATATTTGACTTTCTATGAATAAAATTCACCAATTATAATTAAATACTACAAATTTAGATAATCAACAATTTTTATGTCCCTAAAATCAAATCATTATTTTATATTTTATAACTTTTTTTGAGATGTTTTATTGTTAGTTGTAATTGATGTACCTATATAGATTAAGATATTTATGTAATAACAATTATATCTATGAATTTAAACATATGATTAATAAGAAATAAAATCCTAGGATTATAGTAAGATCCAATCAAATAACTAAGACATTTATAACCTATACATCTGAGATATGGGTTGGTCTATGAAAAAATGAACTCTTCTATTTGCCGACTGATGAACGTTATATTAAATTAAGGTGATCAAAGATCGAAACCCTAATATGACACATGGTAATGAAAGTTGGAGCCCTATGTGGAACTAGTATTTCATGGATATTTGCATGTCCTTATCTTAGGAAGATAACTATAGGTATATATCTAAGATAGTTCACATCTTGTAAGTGGCTCATGTCATATTGAGAAATCACGTATCATGACCTTTATTTGTTATAGTTTCTTCTTTGCATCATTGTTGTATACCATATTCATGCATAAATATTTGGCATGTTTTTCAATTAGGAAGTGTCACATTTTTAACAATTTATGAAAATCATTCAAAAATTGAACATACTATGTTTCTAACTTCCATTACATGTATTATTAAGATATGGGACCATGTTTCAAGATTTGCTAATTTTCCTTTTTTCATGTTGAAATATTACTATATTGGGTATTATGCATCTTTTACTAGTTTTTAGTTGCTAAACCCATGTAACATAATTTTTCTACTCATATATGACATGATTAAAATATTTCTTGATAAAACAAAAACCCTAACATTTAGTACCTTCTTAATAAAAGTAATTATATTATTTAGTTTTTGATGTCAATTATATAATTCCAGCGATTGCCATGTTTTGAAAAAGTAACGAATATTATGTATATTGTTTGGTGCTCTAGTTCTAGCATGTATCATGCAAATTTGAATTACTAAAGTAATATTTTTAAATTCTACAAAGATTATTGATTTTTTTAAATACTATCTTTAATAATAACTATATAATTATGTAAGGATATTATCATATACTTTTAAAAAGTATGGTATTTATAGATAGAAAATATGCCTTGTATACCAATATATTATTATTAGAAGAAATTTATATTTTTTGAATAAATTAGTTTATAAAATTGTTCTTCTTTGGAAATAAGTAATCATCAATTTTAAGACTAATTTTGACTTAAAAATACATTTTAGTTCATGTTCTAAGTTTTACATATAAATTGATAGTTATATATATACACACACAAGTATATATAAATATATATATGTATATATAAGCACTTAATATATTATTTTGTATAATTGATAAAATATAAATGACATTGCCAATTATTTCAAACTGTATTAATATATTTTTTCTATTTTTACACATCTTGAAATTTTAAGATATTCAGTAGTATACTTCTTTTACATATCATCTCTTGCTAAACATATTGGATATAATATTTTATTCATTCATATTAACAAGTGGAAAATATTTATATTGAAAAAAAACCTAAACTTTTGAAATAATAAATGGTATTTAAATTGTTTTTGATGACTGAGAGAACCCACACTGGGCGAAGCTGTCTTGAGGCATGAGAGAGTGTGGTCCGGTCAACCCCCTCCCGCTCCTAACCAGCATGGATTACCGTTCGTAAAGTGCCTTCAGTGAGGTTTGAACACAGGTCCTTCATTGGGAGTTACTGAGTTTTTACCACCCGGGCTACTATGGCCGGACATGACATTTAAAGTTAATATAAAATATTTTTGTATCTATATTTATATTATATATACATATATTTATCTAGGTATACACACAATATATATAAATATATATATATATATATATATATATATATACAGAGAGAGAGAGGGAGATAGACTATAAAACACTCTAGTTTTTACATCTCATTGTATTATGAAGTGATGTCTACAATTAGGGGCCATCTATTAAATATATCAATATTTTTATGATCATTATTAAAATAGTTATACTATATAATTATTTTTAACTGATATAGATTCTACTAATGCATTCATCCCAAAACTACAATATTGAATTAGATTCTTATCACATGTGACTTGTTTGGTACCCATAGTCCATGCCATATAAAACTAGGTAGGCTCAATTATTTATGATGTTTAACTATATGTTAACAATAAATTGCAATGGTTCTTATAAAAACATGAGTGTATAACATTGGTAGTATACTAAGTCTAGCTTAGATTGAGTCTTTCTATCTGTCTCTTTAGGTAAATGTGTGTGTCTATGTATGTGTGTGTAAACTAAACTTATTTAGATTTATTCTTCCAATGAAAAGCATTATATAATTAGCTATTTAACAAAGTGGAATTTTATTTGGAGTTTGAGACACACTTTACGAGACATATAACATTAAATTTCATAAGTACTCAAACTAAATCCACAATTTGAATTTTCTCAAGTAAAATTTTGTTATTCTCCTAAGTCACAGTAAATAGCTATTCCACTCTAAGTCAAAAAAAAATTCCATATTATAAAATTATATGCAACAAATATTAAATAGTTTTTAGATGAAAATAATATCAATTTACATGATATTGTACTTTATATAATTATTTACAAACATATTACAATATTGTGATGATAATAGATTGGTTAATTAATGTACTACTAGGCAATTACGCAATAGGAAATAGTAGAAATTAGTCAAGAGATCTTATTTATCATTTACTACTAAAGAACATTTTTTTTACATATTTGTATGCCAAGCCTTATGTTTGGATTATAGCCAGTGAAAAGTATGTATTTCATGAAACAAAAATTTCCATACATTTCAACATTTGTTCATTTACTTTAATATTGAATACATTGTCAACTCGCATTGTTACAAAATATCTTGAACTTTCTTGTGGCTCAATCATAAGACTCAACATGTGACTACGATGCTAATAACATACATTTTTAATATTTAGGTGATCCCTTATTTATTTATAATACTGATAAGGTTTAGTGATATATATTTCACATATTTTTATCATCTAGAAACTAGATTCAAGTGTAATGTTAAAAGAGTTTCAATATATATATATATATATATATATATATATATATATATACATATATTTACAATTTGTGTTGCTTCAAATAATAAAATATATTTCTAATAAGAAAATTTCATTTATATTTTTTCTTCTAATTACGCATTTGTGAAATCAATATTCACTAAATTTTAGTGTAAAAATCATGGTGAATATATTTTAAAATAATCTTAGTTTTTGGTTTTGAACTTGAAATATATAAAATTACTAAAAAAATCTCTCAACCTTTCACCAATCCACTTATTTTTTGTAGGGCTCAATTCTTGGGATAATTTGATTACAATTAATTTTAAATCACACATTTCAACATGTGAATTCTCCATCCCTCACCGCCACTCTTCCCTCTCTTCTTCTATTTACCCTTGTCATCATTCCATCATGTCCACCCTTCTCTTCCTTATCCTAACGCCACTAACCCTAGTCGTCACCTTCTTCCATCTTTTTTCTGCCCAACATCTTGGCAGAGAGGACGCCGCCAGCATCTGCTAGTGCTAGAGGCTATGGAAAAGCCCGTAGTGGATCCGCCTTCCTCCTCGCCATCACCCTGTCATAGGGCATCGTCACACAATATAATCGGCATACGTCGACTATAGGGACTACAAGTATACAAGATCTCCTTCTCTACGATAGCACCTCCTAGCCATCTACCATCATCACCTTAACGACACCCTTATGTAGACTGCGGCCGCAAGCAAGTTGTCTCCAGGCTGGCGACCTCTCATCCCCCCTACGTGGGCCATAGACGTTGCACCAAGACCTAGCCGCCTCCATCTTTCACCATCTGTTTGAGCTATTAAGCATCAACGATGCCATCCAGAGAGGTCGTTGTAGGGTGTCACCATGTGCATAGAGGGATCAACCTTCGACACCATTGCCACTAGTAGCTGGTGGTTCTTCTCCTCTATCATTGCCTAGCAAGTTTGGCAGTAAGGAGGTTGTTGTCACCTTCTGTTGTGGCTGACTGATCGAAGACATGGCGGCACATACTTATCACCTCACCACCACGACCCTATACACCTGGACACATCACCCCCATCTGCACACTTGAAACAACGACCTGCATCATTATATGTAGTTATACACATGCATGAATTAATATACATAAGTTCGACATCTCTAAGTTCAATGGTTACAAAGTAAGTAAATAAATTCATAAGTTTCATAAGAAAACCTAGCATACTAATCTTCTTCTAGATTTGAATGCAATGGCAAAAGAATTATAATATAATATAAAGTTACACATATTTATAATTTGAGTTTCTTTAAATACTAAAATTTATTTCTTATAAGAAACCTGGATTGATATTTTTTCTCTAATTTACACATTTGTGACATCCATATTCACTAAATTTCTACAAAATAAATACAGTGAATGTGCATTTTAAAATATATTTAGTTGTTGTAGTGAATTTAAAATTTATTCAATAACTAAAAGAATCTTTCAACTTTTCACCAAACCATTTATTCTTTGAAGGGCTCAATTTGTGGTATTATTCGATTACAACTCATCTTAAATAACTCATTTCAACATGTTAATTATTTCATTTATAATCTCATTAGATGCTTGCAAGTGAGAACTGTGCTGTTGATCAGATCACTATATTAACTTTGGGATCTCAAGTTCGATTTATGGATACAATGCTAGTTCGTGGTCAACATTGTGATTTTAACCAGGTTGCATTCCACTAGCTACCTGTGCGGGAAATAAAGATGGCCCTATATATATATATATATATATATATATATATATATATATATATATATATATATATATATATATAGATATATATTAAAGGTATGATACATAATATCAAAAACATAAAAATAAAATGTGAACTATATAAAGTAAATATATGTGAACAATAACAATTGATAATCAAAATAAAATATATGATACATACGATCATAAGTGCAATACAAAAAAATCGTAATATATTACGAAGAAAACTTTTTGTTATCTTTAAAAATAATATATTAACATAAATTATAATAACATAATGATATTTGTCACGTTTTATACAATTCATAGACAAAAATAATATGATAAAAATCAAATATATTATGATTTTTATTTAATTTAAAATTATATGCATCATATATTTTAATTTGATTGTTCATTGTCATTGTTCCAGTATATTTTACTTTTCATAATGGACATGTTTATATTTTTTAATATTATTTTTTGTGGCTTTAATATATATATATATATATATATATATATATATATATATATATATATATATATATATATATGTATATATGTATGTTTATATATGTATTTATATATATCAAATATATATATCACTTTTTTCTAAGTTTACAAATAAATATATACATGTATATGTTTGTATATATATATTTGTTTTATTTCTATAGTTTTAAACGTGAATATATAATTTAAGTATTGTATCCATTAATTTTAAATACTTTTGTCTACATTTATAAATATTATGTATTAATGAAATATAACATTTTGTTCTTATTTTATTATGTTTAGGTATTATTTAAAATATATAGTTAATTATATATAAGTTAATGTAGATTATATTCATTTAACAATTTAACATGTATTTGTATTAATATAACATACATGATATCATAATTAAAAAAAGTAAACAATAAATAAAAAATCAATACGTCCTCATAGGGGACGCATTGCTCTACTGGAGGTAATGTGTATCCACTGGGGATATATTGCATTTTTAAAGTAACAATACGTCTTTTGAGGGACATATTGGTCCCACCAGGAGCAATGTTTCCTCTTTGTGTACGTATTACCTCAGAAATGTGTAATTTTGGGAATTAAGTTCAGAATTGTGCTATTTTGGTAATTAAAATACCCAAACATGCCATTTTAATTTTTTAGCCCAGAAATTATTGAGAGTTACCTCCACAATGATTTGAGACGTTGAGAATCACACTCCACGGGGATTTGAGACTTCTGAGAATAGCTCTCCACGGGGATTTGAGACTTCTAAGAATCACCCACATCAACGATCTAAGATACATAAGAGAAATCAGTGTGGAAACTGGAAACCTACCAGAAATACGTGAGGAAATAACTTCCCATTAAATGAACAAGATTCTTTACCTTGCAACTTAACTTGGAGCATTGGATTGTAGCTTGATGGGGGGTACTCGTACATTATGGCAAGGGAGGAGGAAAGAATGCAACGATTTTAGAAAGCATGGTTTCTGTTTGGCCCACATTTTTCTACTACAGATGGGCCAAGGCCTATTAGATTTTTTTAGTATGTTGTATGAACTAGGATGTGCATAGTACAATTTGGTTTGATTTACTAGTAAAACGACAAATCAAACCATACATATCAATTTGTAACATTTTAAAACTAAAACAATTCATTCACCAGTCCAAATTCAAACCAAATTGAACTATTGATGTGCGATTTGATTCGATTTAGTTTGGTTTAAAACTATTATGTGAGAAATTATAAAGATTTACACTGAGTTTTTATATGAAATTAAAACTATCATTCATCATTTTAATCAATTATCTAGCATGGTTAACAAATATTAGATTAAAAATATATGTTTAAAAATTTGTAATGTACATGTATCTAAAGTATAAGTAGATAGTGTCCAACAAACTTCAAATAATTATTACCTTACATCACATAGTAAAAAATTTCTGGAACCCTCAAATTGAACTGAATCGTTGATGCTTGGTTTGAAAATTTTTGGAACCGATCGAAACTGTTCAACTTGTAAAACCAAACCAAACCGACCGACTGGTTCGGTTTGGTTAAGTTCAACAAAACCATTACTCACATTGTTTGTTGTTGTTATCACATTGATATCTAGCCTAGATCTCTATTTCTAAATTACACTTAATATATACAAAAATAGAACTTTCAATTTTTATAATTATTGTAAGGATTGTTGTCCTCTTTGTACAACTAGTAAAAATACACATGTCCCTTGCATGTTAAAAATACAACCAATTATTTTTACTTTTATATATTTGCATTGAATATTTATTTATGTATTTCCACAAACATTTATAGTCATTTATATTATAGCGATAGAAATAATTGGAGCAAAAAACCATATAATTTATTATATTTATTTTTTGAATAGAAATATGTAAATATTATTAAAGGAGAGAATGATAACAAATGTGAGAATCAGGTTCATCATTATAATAAAAATTTCATTTTTCATTGAGACAAAAAGTTACAAGTGGAGATCAATAAAGTTTCAAAAATAAAGAAAAGTGAACAAATAATGAGAAGATAGAACAGAGAGAGTTACAATCAAGAAAAAATAAATATTTCCTTTATTATTAATCATCTTTCTATATCTTGTACACCAATAATTGTGACTTGCATCTCTCTCTCTTATAGAATATATCATCATGATTATCCCAAAAAAAATTATATCACCATATTTAATTTTAAAAATTACATACTTCTCTCTCAATAAAAATAAAATAAAAAAGAAAGAAACCTACCTTACATTTTCGAAAATGAATAGGACACCATTTGGAAAAGACTTAAGGAACTATTTTAAGTAGAATAATATTTTTTTGTAAAACAAAAATTGTATATTAGTGAGAAAAGGCTTAATGAGATATTTTAGGAGACAATTATGTTTCAACTCTGAATGAAAAACAATGTGTAGTTGAAAAATATTATAGTTGTGCCAAAGTTGTGGTACCTAGTTGGTAAAAGTATTGATGTATGACCGAGTGGTCGCAGGTTCGAAACCCCTCGACCACAAGATGAATGAATGGCCATTTGAAAAAAAACTTACTAGTTAGAATATTCATTCACATAAACCAAATATCATTTTTAACATAAATAAATTATAACTATTTCAGATCATCTATGTTGTTATTTTATTTTATTATGTACAACTTTATAAATATTTTGTATAATACTACTATGACTAAAAAATTATTCATTATGTGGTGTGGTGGGATACAATGCAGTTAACTACAATTATTTGGTAGCACTGATATGATTTCTCATATTAAAAATCAAAGTGGATATGGTGCATATATGACATTTAGATTTCTATTGTGTTTTGGTAATAATTTTATAATAAGCACACCATATGTGCATCACTGTCATCCCAAATTCTCATAGTCAAACACCCTATCAGCTAGGCCCATGAAGCGTTGTAGTACTAATATTGAAAAGACTAAGAAAATGGAATAGAGGTGAGAGGGAGAGAGAATGTGTCTACTATTGGAGAGAGAAATCAAAAGAGAGGACAATAGGCATTTCCCAACTTTAGAGATGAAAAAATGATTGGAGTTAAGTGATGGCATACACGAGTGAGTTAATTGGGAGAAAGAGATAATAAAATATAAGATGCCAAATAACTTAACATTTTCCAACATTACTTACCAAGTAAAACACGACAATCTATTTAGTATTTTGTGCACAGTTCATGAATAAGACATACTAGTTAGGAGGTGAGAAAAAATTAAGTTATCATAAGAAGGTAATAAGAAATCTAATTAGAGATAAAACATCAAGTAAAAATTAAAAAAAGTATTTCCCATTTATTTCCTTCTCCCTCCTATATTTCCCTATCACTTTCTTTCCACCAATTTTCTTCTCTATTTATTTACGCATGTTTAATAATGTGTTTTGTTCTACTTATTAGTGTGTTATTTCCCACTAGTTTACACCTTCCATCATTGTTCTCTTTATCTCTCTTACTACTACTATCCTCTTCTAAGTATCACTCAAGTGTGTTATAATGTGTTTTTCTATCACATGTGTGTTATTTCCCACTACCTCTCTCCTCCATCATTTTTTTGTCTTTCACTCTGTTTCGATTACATACCTCCATTTGCGTTCACATGTATAATAATGTATTTCATCTCACATATTTGTGGTACTTCCCTACTCCATATGTGTTTGAATGTGTTTTTGTGTGCTCCTAGTAACATATTAATTTTTTGTTTCCCACTATTTCCATGCTCCCTCCTATTTTTTTTCTTTTTTTTCACTACTTCCCTTCTATTCATGATCCCAAGTGTTATAATGTGTTTTTAGTGACATATTAATGTGTTACTTCCCTCTTAGATTTGTATTTTGTTGTATCATAATGTGTTTCTTGACATGCATTAATGTGTTACTTATAACTTTTTCTCTTTTTCCTCCTATTTTTACCCTCAAATAGAAGTATGAACCTTTGGACATTATTTCAAGGTTCCTTGCATTCTTATACTCTATACTTGAGTGGAAAATTCGCTATAACCCCATAGTTATTCTTGAGCTTGTTTATTCTTCGTAGTAAATATGAGTAAACTAAGGGTTCTATTAAAGAGCTATTACATTGTCATCTTTACAAATCTCTCAGTATCCTTTCTCCAATCTAATATCTCAAAGCTTGTTGATTGAATATTTCTTTCTTGTTCGATGGAGGTTAAGGTTCAAGGCTGAAGATACGAGGTAAAGGGTGGGTAATCCTTGGCAAAGGATGTAGACACTTAGTCATTGTATATCTAAGATCCTGGAATAGCTATTTGAGCCCTTGGCCTTAAAGGAAAGATGGTACTCTTTGTTCTTGAAACAAGAATGTCTTGTTGGTGTAACTCTTATAAGTAATATAAGGTAGTACTTGAGTGTTTAAAATCCTATGGGGTGACACTCTATAGGTATTGTAGTATGTCTCACTTGATGTTGAAACCACTATAAATAATTTGTTCAATTGTGACTTTATTTAACTAATCCTGCCTTTTCTTGTTTTATTTGCATGAAATTGCAATATATATCTAAAGTTTTGATACTTTTGTATAAGTGGTTTGAGATCTATTTAACCCCCTTCTTGAGAATAAAGATTCAAAAATTGGTATGAGAGTAAATATTCTCCAGGCTACTACTCATATGACTAAGAGAATATTGGAGAAATCATGCTAGGTTCACTCAACCTTCAGAGTGGCTTATCCCAACAACATGCAACCTTTGATTGTACCAACTTCCTCTGTTTAAAGAGAAGGATGAAATTATACATATAGGGGATGACATCTTACATGTGGAAAGTTGTAGGTTGTTCCTATACATAGCCTAAAGATAAATTACTTTGAATGCGGTAATTTTGAAGGAACATCATTTCAATGCTAGATCAATAAGCATCTTATGCTATGCACTTAGACAACCAATTTCAACTGCATCTCTGCTTGGGACCAGCAACAAGAGGTATGGGATAAGGTAGGCTTATGAAATGATGTGCAAGCAAAGGAGAGAAAGGTCTACATTATCACTCAATCATTAGAAAAACTTCTACATGGGAAAGTCAAAGAGTGTTTATAAAATAGGCTTCAAGAACCTTTTCAATGGTCTTGTCACCATAAGACACACCATGGACAATGTGAAGGTTAACTCAAAGACCATACACTCTCTTTCTCACCAATGGTATATGAATGTGACAATCATAGAAGAAACCACGATGCTTTCCCTTTGTCCGATTGAATAACTTCTAGGAAACCTTCAATCCCATAAAGTGAAAATCAACTAAAGAGAAGAAAAGTATGAAGAGGAGTCATACAAGAAGAAGGAGGATACATTCAAAAATCAAGTTGAGTCCCTTGTGCAAGCTCAAGTCATTAAATATATTGCTCCTTCTATTTTAAATGTGGGTCCCCAAGTGACAAAGATGATCACTACTCTAAAGGGGAAACACTTTAATGAATAAACCTCCTCATCAGATCCTAGGTGCTATGACTATGTTCTAGAGGAATACTTCAACAAAGAATGTACAAAAACAACAAAGAAAAGAACATCCATAGGAATACATACGATAAATACATAGATGAAGCAACAATAATAGAGACTACAAGGAGAAGAAGAACACAGAAACAACCCATATCGTTTGGGATTCCTCCTCCTCATTTGGTTCCTCTATTTCAAGTTAAGATTAATGTAACATGACACTCATGGAAAGAACAAGTCAAGAGGCCAGTAAGGTAAGTGAGACATATTTTCATGAACTTACTCAAGAAGTTTCCATTGATATTAATCATGCTTGCCAAAATTCTAATTCGTATTAGAAATCAAAGAAGAATAGATCAAGAAATTTCATTGATGACTTGTATGCTAGAATAGATTCTCTTGAAAAAAGTAAAAATGTTTTGGTGGGTTGCACAAATACACTACAAGATCTCAACCTCGATTATGACCTATGATATAGTGGTGTAGACATAGAAAATGATGTTTATCTCACACAAATGAATGGGTAATGATTAATACCTAATGTATCTTGATCAAACTAAATTTTGGAGTATAGACTTATTTCTTAGCTATAATATGTTTTCTCCTCACTATGAAACCTCATTAATTTTTCACTAATTAGTATTTCATTTTATCTCAGTATCCATTAAATTCATACATAAATTTTAATTTTTGATGTTCTAGTATGATCTGATTTGATCAAGTCCAACTAAGGGTATGTCATAACCAATTGTAAGTCATTGGATGAAAAATATATAAAAAAATACTAACCATGTTAAAAGATAAAATTTTGAGTAGTATATGAGAGTAACTAACTCATTCAAGTTAGACCTATGATAAGAAGAGTTGGTGCTTCTTTTGAGAACTAGTCGATTAAAAAATGAGTTTACAATAAAATGAGTAGTTGGTATTTTTTAAGATATTTTTGTTATTCTAAGTACGGGTCATATTCGATAATTTGGTACCCACTAGGGTACCATTTTGGATTGTGAGGAACTCAAATTTCTATATCCATATAAGAGAGTACACGGTGATGTTAACTAGAAGACACACTCTAAGATTTTGTAACCTGATGTGTATTGATAATTGAAAACATCATGAGTCATGGAATAAAATGCACAGATTCTGTCACACACATAGGATATCAATTGGGAGTGAATGTGACTCCTCTAAGAAATGTATAATTTCTCATGTTAAGTTAGAAGTCTCATCCTTTCATTTTACTAGTGTCTAGATATAACAATGACTGGTTAGTTAGTTATTAAAATGGATATTCATATTGGATATGTGGTTCTTACATTTTCAAATCGATTTTCTTTTGTTATGTATGGAAATGAATCATATTGTCATAAAACATATTGCAAACAAACTCTAAGGGAGTTGTGCATTACCAACAACACTTTACCCATAACTTGTAATAATTTGTAGCATTTACCAAGAAACATTTAACACACATTGTTGAGAGCCATAACTCCTCACGCAGAATAGACAAAATGTGTGTTCATTGCCGCCATAAATCCTCATATTGAACAACTAATTTTATACACTCAATTTGGCCTTTCTGCTCCTCCTTCACTACCCTTGTGAATCCCTAACATCATTTAACCCTCTACCTCATCCAATAAACCCTAGTCTCATCCTATTATAATTAGGGCAAGATGGCATCAAAATACATCAATAATGAAGGCCACCTACAAACAAACCACCTCCACTGTTGTTTACTCTGGCTATAAAACTAGTGTGGCCATCTATAAAACTTAGAACAATGATATATGAAGTACAATCCAATAGCTACAGAGCAAAGATGACATGATGTGCCCCCTCATACTCTAAAGCTTCACTACCCAACCTCTACTATGTGAAGAATTGTAAGAAATGACCTACATCACTATTAGCATATCTCTCTTGACATGGTCTTTTACCCCAAAAGGAATATCACAACTAGAAGAATGGTTCAAGAAATCGATCCTAGGTTCATTTCTATACTGTTGATGGTCATGTCAAAAAGGGATTCAATCTTTTGTAAACACTAGGCCACTTCCTCACCATATTTTTCACCCGCAACCATGTCGGCCTAAACTCCATCAGGTCTCTGCATCTGATTAATCCCATTTAAGATCCCCATGACACTAGATAACCTCCTCCCTGATCATTGTTGTAGAGTCTGATAACTTAGACATGACCAACATTTAAAGATTACGTCAGAAACGCAAACAAGAAACTGATATTGTTATCCTTGCAAATTTTGGATAGATTTGCACTGAATAGGGAACCAAGCTAACCTAGTCAAACCAAAAGTATAGATTGAACCCATAGAGCTAAAACAACACTGAGATCAGTTATATCAAATTGTGAGGTATGTTGTTGCGTCCTCAAGGAATAACACTACTTGGATCTCCTCTGACTAAGTCAAATAAAGGAAAATATACCTGTTGTCCATCATCAACAAATTAGGGAGTAACCATAGATTTCATCCACAGTCAATATCATAATCTTTTGATGTGTTTACACCTTGATCCTTTTGCCAAAAGTAGAGAAAATGATCTCGTTCATGATAATGAAACCATCCAATCTATAAGAAAGTTTCTTTCCCTCTCTATTTAGAGTATGATAAGTTAAATAGAGTAAGGCATTCCAAATAATACAACAAATGTGAAATTGAATTCAAGTACATAAAACATGTACTAATGTGTCTGATAAATAGATCCATTAAATATAGTTGTATAATGCTAATATATATATATATATATATATATATATATATATATATATAGAGAGAGAGAGAGAGTCATGTTCTAGGGAGGACCATAAATTTCTACAAACTGAGCAGACAATGCAACGTCTCATTGCCTTTCTCACACACACACATATATATATTAGCACATCAGTATCATGTAAAAATATTAATTAAGGACTATAATGGCTAATCCTTATTAAATTTTATCAATATTCCTATTTATATTGATTCATGACTATTGCACATAGTAAAAAGTAATAAATATGAGCGAATAAGAACTTTAGAATTTGAATTTCTTGTTGTGCTTCAGATCATAGAAAATGAAATTAGAACCTATATTTTCAACAATAGGTTTGATGACCCTCTTCAAAAATGACTTTAAAAGTACTCATTAGATTTTTTGATTCATGATATACTTGCACCATATGGATATATATATGCATATTAGTATATCAAGATTGGTAAATATAAAATAGAAATTTTAATGAACATTATGGACGATATGCTTAGCACTAGTTTAGCTTTGTTGTGAATTCAACCTCTAGATTACTTCAATAATAGTATTTTACTATATTATATTGTATGTAATAAAAAATTTCATTTATTTTATCAGCAAAATATCATGAATAGAAGACTTAAGTGAGAAACATATTTATTTTTAGATATATCAGTAACGTGGACATATTTTTACTTTGTGGGTAAATATAGATACAATATAGATAATGTTAATAGAAGACCTAAATTAGAATGAAAATGATAAATAACTTCAATATTAATAATAATCTTGTGTGGAATCCCAAATTGAGAAAAATTATGTATACATAACATCTAGTAACCTATGTTTTAGTAATTGAGTAAATGGATAACATTATGTAACCAAGTATGAGACAATACCATAATACAAAGGAATATATGTAATATGTTAACCTATACAAACGTTAGTAAGAATATTTCTATTCTTGTGTTTTCCTAATGAAACTAGAACCCTAGAATAGATGCTAATGGGAAAATAATGGATACAATCAAATATAGAAAACCTAATCCATAAAAAAGTAAAAAACACTTAATTCTAAGAATGTTGTTGAACTTTTTATGTCTCTCTTAATCTACTTCTAGGAGTCACCCAAACCATTGTCTATACAAAAAATGGAGTTTTGAGGTATTGGTTCTATATTTCAATTATTGTGCTAATTTAACCCTCTTGAATTTCATGCATAAAATATTGTCAAGTTGTGGACCCAATGTGTATATTTAGCCTTATCTTCCCTCTTGAAGGTCATGATGATTGCATTGAACTTTTAAATTTGTTACATGCTTAATATTGAATACTAAAAATTGGCATATGAATTGATTTGTTGAACTTTTGACTCCTTATAGACTTGGTTCTCATTTAGAGCTTTTCATCATATGTGTGGGTCAAGTGCTCAAAACCCTATGAAGTGGATAGGGAATAGTTTTCTCCAAGTACACTAGAAACAACCCTATGCCATGGATAGGAATTAGTTGTCCCCCAGTATACTAGTAACAGATAATAAGACACTAATGCAATTCTCTCTTAGAGGGTTACAATACAAGATACTTATATCTATAGAAGATATGATATGACGGTGTCAAACTTGACAAGTTTTATATTTAGAAATATCTGGAAACCTATTAGTTCTTAATCAGATCTTGGTTGATATCTTGTGAATAAATCTTGAAATATAAAAATAATGCTTAGTTTATATTTTGATCAACAATATGATTTTTAACTTAAAACATGGATCTTTTTTCATCATTATACTTAATATTCATGAACATAAGTGAATCAAATAGTCCTTATGTAGTTTGTGAATGTGTTGAATCTTCACTCATTATACACACACATACACATATATTTATATATATATGTATGTATGTATGTAAGTATGTATGTATATATATATATATATATATATATATATATATATATATATATGTTTGTATATATATATATGTATGTATGTATATATATGTATATATATATGTATATATATGTATATATATGTATATATGTATATATATACATGTATATATATGTATATATATATATATATATATATAGAGAGAGAGAGAGAAAGAGAGAGAGTCAGGCTAGAATACACTCGAGTGTATAGATCGCACGAATACACTCAAGTGTGTTTGCATATCAAGACTATTTTTTGTAAAATGTAAACCATTGATATTCACCATCATACTATAACTAGGCTACATACAAATTTTGAGCCCATTTGGATGAGTGTAAGTCACTCATACAAGGGCAACAAAATCGACACGCGAAACTAATTTGAAATGCATAATTTTTGTTGTTTTCTTTACATGAGCTATACATATCCAAATGTGCTCAAATTTTGCGTATGAGTTTCTCATGAGATGTTTAAGAAGATCAATGAATTAGATTTAAAAAAAAAACATTGCATCATGAAAAACTACTTGAGTGTATTCCGCTCCGGATACACTCGAGTGTATTCTAGCCTGACTCTCTCTCTCTCTCTATATATATATATATATATATATATGTGTGTGTGTGTGGGGGGGGGGATTCACTGAATTCCTGCGCGGGTACTGCTGCAATTACTACCCGTGCAAAAGCACGGTGGCACTAGTTGTAAATATGACATGTCTTTGACCTTCTATCACTCCGTCATATCTTAATCTTGCTACGTGGTGCTCCAACAACGGTCCTGACTTTCTGGTAAATCTTCTTTTCCACTCCGCTCTATCACTAAGGCAATCGTGCCGCCAACAATCTTTCATGCTCATATCCTGCCTCAACTCTGCCAATTTTAGAACCTTGTGATACTTGGCCTTTTTGGGGAATCAGATCACCGGATGCATCCAGTAGTCAGTTGGCCACAATGGATCACCACCATCAACTGAGTTTAGCAGTGTCTTGGGCCACAGGTTGTGCCTCAAAGGAGGATTTGTGATGGATTGGGCATTCTCCATCTTCAAAATATTGGGCGCTAGTGCCTCCATCTACGCCATACTGAACTTTGTCAACACCGACTATATCGCTAGGGAGGCCCCCATATGGAGGGCGTTAGAAACTACAAATTGACAAATTATGCTAGTGTTGAAATTGTCGAGGAGTGAAATTGTAACACCCCTAACCTGGATTATGGCTTAACCCTAAGATTTTTTCTTAAGTAAGATACGTACAAGATATTTCTATTCTTTTGAAAAGTAATTAAGGCTTCTTGTGAAGTTTATTGTCAAGATTGAACTTAATTGCAAACTATGTGTGCATTATATGAAAGTTTGAGCCAAAAGTGTAATTTACCCAAGATGAGGAATGTGTTCTATGTGTTGTGCTATCACAAGAAAGAGAATGATGCTGTAACACCCCTGACCTGGGTTATGAACTAACCCTAGAAGTTTTGCCTAAATAGGTAATTATTATACTTGTGAACACTCCCTGGCATGAAATTAAGTTCCTCAGGAACATTTACTTTCGATTTTGCTCCTTTTTGTATAAAGATGTAGCATTGTGTTGTATGCAGGGACCTATGTGAAAATTACCCAGTTTAAGGGTTGAACTTGCAAATTTCACAAGATAAGATGTTCTTTTGATGTTAAGACATCATGAAGATGTCTATGATAAAGTTTGAGGGATTTCCCAAGCTTGAGCACCAAGGTGCAGCTGTGGAAGCAATCCCCATGCTCAGAAACCCTAATTTGGGGTAAAGTGCAATTTACCCAAATTGAGGGGTCCAACTTGTAATTTTCACCATCTAGAACATCTTCTATGACTCTTGTCATCATTTAGAGTAGAAATGATGAAGGAGATACATCATTCACTAATCAGATGAGAAAAATGATCTTTGTGATAGAAATCACCTAAAATGGGTACAAAACCCTTTCATGTATGTACCCTAGTTGAAGGTTGGATTCCTTTACCCTTAGATCTTGAGTTTTCTTGAGATTTGCATAAGATTAGATGGGCTTGGACGTGCCCTTGAACAAGGAGGGACCTAGATGTGAATTTTGAATTTGAAAGGTCCTTGTAGTAGAAAATAGGCTAAAGCTATAAAAGCTTTTTCCTTTGCAAACGAGCAAACGACCTTGCTCCTGTTTCATTCACTCCCTCTCATTCTCAAACCGACTAAGGAGAGCTCTGGAGCTCAGGAGGACAAACAAGGGAGTGCAAGGTAGGTTTGGATCCTTCCTTTTTGCTCAATTCTTGGATGAAACTCGGATTTAAGGTCAAATTCATGGCTAGCTCACTTAGCTCCATCTTTCTAGCCATCTCTTCTCAACCTTCCTTGGAGGATTCACCTTGGCCGACCTGTGGAGCTTCTAGGACGCCATTAAAGGCTTGGAACTCGAAAGCTTGGAGCTCAAGGAGCAAGCTTTAGGCGGGTTTTATAACTCTAAACTTTATGCTTTGATTATACATCTTTTCTATGCATATAGTTGATAGATCTTCTTCTTCCCTATCTTCCCTTGCATCCTTGCAAGCAAAAACGTGAAGAACTGCTACTGTTCTTAAGGTGGAAGATAAGGGCGTTAATTCCTATGCTTATCCACAGATTTTCACTTTATCAAACGACCTCCACCTATTGCTCAAAACGGTTTCAAACTGTTTGGTGGGCAAACGGTTTCAGGGTCGTTTGAGGGCAAACGGTCTCAAGACCGTTTGGTCCCGTTGACCAAGCGAAGACCGTTTGGGAATCTTGTTCATAATTATGTACGTTAATCACCCACGAAATTTGAGAGGTTAACTCCAAAGGAATCGTGAGATATGAGCAAATCAATTAGCAAAACGAATTGAATTAAATTCTGATTTGCAATCTGTTTAATTTGCCCTTTTTGGGCAAACGGTCTCAAGACCGTTTAAGATGGTTGACTAAACGTTGACCGTTTGGGATTACTGTTCATAATGATGTTAATTAACGACTCACCAAATTTTATGGATTAATTCCAAACGAGTCATGAGTTGAAGGATGATTAATAGGGCAAACCCTAATTGAAATTAGTGCTGAATCTCCTATGAGTTAAGTTGAGATTTTGGGTTGCTTAGCCCAAACGGTTTCAAGACCGTTTGGGAATCACCCAAACGGTCTCAAGACCGTTTGGGGGTCACCCCAAGACCGTTTGGAGGTCTGGGGTCAAGTATAGTTGATCAATTGAAGGTCCAAAGGCACCAAATCATATTGCAATTAAGTATTGATGTGATGATCAACTCAATAGATCAAATCTTGATGAATTTTCACTAAAGTCCAAAGGATGGATGGGCAAACGGTCTCAAGACCATTTGGAACTCATCCAAACGGTCTCAAGACCGTTTGGTGTCAACCCAAGACCGTTTGGAGGTCTAGGGTTAAGGTAATTGACCAATTGAGGGCCCAATTACAGTGGGTTAGTGAAACAATCAAATTGCTGTTTTCTAAGTATAGATCTTGTTGAGTTTTGGGTTGAAGGACCCAAACGGTCTCAAGACCGTTTGGGGATTCCACCAAACGGTCCCAAGACCGTTTGGGCACAACCCAAGACCGTTTGAAGGTCTAGGGTTGAGTTAATCTAATGGTTTGAGGGTCCAATTGTAGGAAATTGATGCATTGTTGAAAATTGCTGATTTTGACCTAATTGGATTTCAACCTTAGTCAAAACGACTTGGATTTTGGTCAAACTTTGGGCAAACGGTCTCAAGACCGTTTGGATGATGTCCAAACGACCTCAAGACCGTTTGGGCCAAGTTTGAGCCCAATTGGAGGTCAATTGATAGGTTCAACCTTGAATTGATTCACATTGTTGAACATTGATGACCAATCCACTTGGAACCCTAATTGAGGACGATTGAACCCTAATTGGTTTACAATTGAGTGTCAATTTGATGTCTAAGTGTTTACGGCTAACCCTAATTGGCTCAATTTATAAGTGGTTAGCATAGCTTTAGCCAATTGAGGGCTTCAACATACATATCCTTGAACTTTGGTGACCTTTGAACCCCTTTGGAGGTCCAAACGGTTTGAGCCCATTTGGACCAAACGGTCTCAAGACCGTTTGGGTCCAAACGGTCTCAAGACCGTTTGAGACCAAACGGTCTCAAGACCGTTTGGGGCCAAACGGTCTCAAGACCGTTTGGGCTCAAACGACCTCAAGACCGTTTTAGCTCAAACGACCTCAAACCGATTGAAGCTCCAAACGGTTTGGAAGTCAACCCTTCCAAACGGTCTTCACCTCCAAATGGTCTCAAGACCGTTTGGATCCAAACGGTCTCAAGACCGTTTGAGGGCCAAACGGTCTCAAGACCGTTTGGGTGGTTGAAACCGTTTGAAGGTTGAAACCGTTTGGAGATTGGTGATGGTTTGTACTTAACCATTTGATGATGTAATCAGTTCAATGGTGATTCAATCTAAACCCTAATGGTAACCTAGGTCATTAAGGGACTATGTGATTAATAAGTTAACCCATGATGGTGATCATGTGGCAAATTACCAAAATACCCTTGAGGGGTCTAAAAGGGTAAAACCTTGTTCTAAGCAAACCCTAATCACATGATGTTGATGTTTCGGCTTATGCTAGCCAATGGAAACTTATCTCAACCTGATTTAGAGTGGTGTTGTCACCATCTACTAGTGAGAGGAGAGAGGAAGTATTTCTAGAGAAAGAAAGTATCCTAGAGAGAGAAAGTACCCTTTTTAGGAGGAAACTCTAGTAAGATACTTCATATACATATGAATGTGCATGATTAGGGAATGACCCACCTATGTGAGGTCATGGAAACCCTAATTATGATATCTAATGGATCTTAATCCTAAGTAAGAGCCTTAATGATGATGTTTCTCTTACATGATGATGTAATGAGTACAATTCACCATGGAGTGAATAGTAAACCCTAAGTTTAGGGTGAAGACATGAAAAATGAATAGTAATCCCTAATTCAATTGAATAAAACCCTAGTTAATGACCAGTTGAGGGTTAACTAAGGGTCAAATCAGTTGAAGGTTGACCTATTTAACTCAATTGAAGGATGAGGGTAGGTCCAACTGATGAATGGTTCCATGAATTCAATGGTTGAAGGAACCAACATTGGAAACTCTAATTCATTTGGGTGCTTTATGTAAAGGAGGTCTAATGTGATTGAATATCTTGAGAATCAAGATGATAAATGATCCATCGACCCAGTGGTGAATAATAATGATAAACAAATAAGGTACAAAGGTTGGAACCCTAATAAGTATCTAAGGGACTAGTACCAATTAAGGAATGAATCCCTAATTGCTTACTGAATGTACCTAACCGATTAAGAGAATTAGTGAGAGGAATTAATGTAGATTCGTGTAGTCCGTCATTCCTTCACTAAAAGAGAAATGGTGAGAGGAGTTGATGTAGATTCATGTAGTCCATCATTCCCCACCGCACGGTCGAAGAGGTGAGATGCATCCCTGCACTCCCTTAAAAACATAATCAACAGCGTAGTATATTTGTTAGAGTTATCTACGAGTTATTTGATTGATGTTACTTTAAACAGCATAGAGGTTCTCATATTTTGATATTGATTGAACTATGCTTATCATTAAAACTACTAGTGAATATCTTGAAGGCTATTATTGCTTTAGTTATTCCCTGCTTTGTTTATAAAGCTTCTAGTGGAGAGTTATAACTCTCGCTGGGGCAATTACGTATAATTGTCTCACCCCGTAGACTTCTACTTTTTAGGTGGTCGTCGAAGACGGAGGGACAAGAACTCAGGTGACCAATCCCAACAACATCAGGGGCAGTAGTTATCTCAGGTGGAGATCCAACCTGCTTCATGATGTAGTATAGAGTTTGTCCTATGTGTCCTCTGTATTCTCAGGTCCTGGAGTGTTTTGAGTATGAACTTTTGAGAAGTTTTGTATCATGTTGTATATAATCACTCAAGAAGTTTTTGTTAGTGATGTAAACAGTTAAATCCTTTTTATAGAAAAGGTTTGTGGTTTCAAGCTCTTGTCTCAAAAAGTTTTAATTTCTCGTGATTTTTGGTCTTCCGCTGTTTACCGAATGCTTCCGCACCTGTTTAAATCGAGATTAATTCGTGGTTTGGAGATCGGAGCCCACAATTAAGTGGTATCAGAGCTCTAGGTTCGCCGAGTCTACAGAGGCATAGGACATAGGAAGTCGAGTCTATCTTTAGTATTCCTTCCTTATCTAATAGAGTCTTCTACTCCTCAGGAGAAGAAGATACTTAAGATGTCAATGCCACATGATGAGTATGTGGTAGAAAGTAGTGTTAGTGCACCTCAAGGCGGTGCAAGAGTACCAGAGGTGGAACAGCCTGTACCAGGACAACTTAGAGAGCCACCCCAGTTTGACCCAGCTGATATGGGTAATCCAGCAGTCCCGACTGTGTTTGGGCAGTTTATGACTGCCATAACACATATAACCGACAGGTTGCCTATGCCTGCACCTAGGGCACCTGTCCAACCAGAGAGCCAAGGTATCAGGAAGACGTTCGAGCGACTACGTCGCGTCGGAGCTACCGAGTACCATGGGACTGCTGACCCCGCAGATGCTGATCAGTGGATGACAGAGCTGGAAAAGGCTTTCAGGATCCTGAACATCCCTGAAGCTGAGAAGGTTAGACATAATGTCTATCTTCTCAAAGGAAGTGCTGGTCACTGGTGGACCATGGAAGAGCAGAAGAGACCTGGAATAGAAATCTCATGGGAAGACTTTAGGTGGGAATTTGTCCAAAGATATTTCCCGAAGACCTTCCTAGATGAGAAAATATCTCAGTTTGAGAGACTGAGACAGGGTATGATGAACATTAGCGAGTATGAAGCTAAGTTCATGGAGCTGTTGCGGTTTTGTCCACACATGGCTGCCACAGAAGAAGAGAGAATCAGGAGATTCGAGAGGGGTTTGAATGCTGACATGTCTACCCCAGTGTCTGCCCTAGAGAACCGAGACAGATTCTCTACCTTCGTTGAATCAGTCCGAAGGATAGAAAGATCTGTGGTTGAGAAGAGGCAAACCCAGAAAAGATATCCACAATTCCAGGGTTCTTCATCTATGGACTTTAAGAAGTCTAGATCCTCTACACCTAACCCTCCACCATCCAGAACTAGTTCTCAGACTGAGTGGTCTCCAAGTAGGGATGGGGATCTTAGTTATATTCCAAAGAAGGCCTCCATTATAGCATCAACATCGGTGTCTGGACCTCGCCGACCTTATGCTATATCTAGAATCTGTTATCAATGCAGACAACTGGGACATTTGGTAAAAGACTGTCCAGACGGGAATCCTATGATGACTCAACCTCAGGGGCAGAGTCAACAAGAATCACAAAGGAGGCAGTTTTCTAGTGACAATAGAAGACGTGGACAGACGTCCCGGGCAGGTCAGAGGAAATAAAGTCATTCTAATATTTCATTTTCATGTTTCTATGTGATTAAAAACGTGAAAATAGTGTTTTTGAAATTATTTTGACTAGTTTTATAAGGACACAAGGGAGATGAGAACTTATATCTCACTCAATGTTCCTTAAAAAGTTTTATAATCTCTCTTATCGGTATGTCAAAAGATGAGATTTATAAATGATGCCTGGAGGAAATATAGAAATGGAAAATCTTGTGTGTATAAGGATATGAAAAGTGAGGAATGAGACAGTATATAAGTGCATACTACTTGATCTCAGTATTTGTAAACCCTGGCCAGGTATACAGATATTGATGATAAAGTGAGTATGGAAACTCCTAGATGGATATCGTTTTGATTGCCCTGATCAAGCAATCATTCTGATACAATCTAATGAGTATCATGAAATAAGAAATATGATTTAACAAAAGGGAAGAGCTATGTGTCATTCCCAAAGGGAAGAGCTATGTGTCATTCCCAAACAAACAAAAAGGGAAGAGCTATGTGTCATTCCCAAACAATCAAAGGGAAGAGCTATGTGTCATTCCCAAAGGGAAGAGCTATGTGTCATTCCCAAACAAACAAAAAGGGAAGAGCTATGTGTCATTCCCAAACAACCAAAGGGAAGAGCTATGTGTCATTCCCAAAGGGAAGAGCTATGTGTCATTCCCAAACAAACAAAAAGGGAAGAGCTATGTGTCATTCCCAAATAACCAAAGGGAAGAGCTATGTGTCATTCCCAAAGGGAAGAGCTATGTGTCATTCCCAATCAAAGAGGGAAAAGCTATGTGGCATTTCCAATTAATAAGAAAAACTGTGTGAACTATCCCAATTACATAAAGTTGTAAAGGATTACTGAGTAAATTATCCTTGTATGATATATATGTTGTTCCTTTTGATAAATATTCTTGGGTAATGATAGAAGTATGTTCTTTTATGCTTCTTCTTCCCAATAATATGGACATCATATGTTAGGGGTTTATGCTCTGCATAAACATTGGTAAGGTTGAATTAGTGAAAAGAACCTTGTGTGGAATGGCAGAATTCATGATACCTCCATAATATTAAGATAATATGTGGAGACTTGAGGGCATGATTAATGAATACTCTGTTCCTCCTTTTGTCTGAGATTTCGGGGACGAAATCCTTGTTAGGGGTTTATGATTTGTAACACCCCTGACCTGGGTTATGAACTAACCCTAGAAGTTTTGCCTAAATAGGTAATTATTATACTTGTGAACACTCCCTGGCATGAAATTAAGTTCCTCAGGAACATTTACTTTCGATTTTGCTCCTTTTTGTATAAAGATGTAGCATTGTGTTGTATGCAGGGACCTATGTGCAAATTACCCAGTTTAAGGGTTGAACTTGCAAATTTCACAAGATAAGATGTTCTTTTGATGTTAAGACATCATGAAGATGTCTATGATAAAGTTTGAGGGATTTCCCAAGCTTGAGCACCAAGGTGCAGCTGTGGAAGCAATCCCCATGCTCAGAAACCCTAATTTGGGGTAAAGTGCAATTTACCCAAATTGAGGGGTCCAACTTGTAATTTTCACCATCTAGAACATCTTCTATGACTCTTGTCATCATTTAGAGTAGAAATGATGAAGGAGATACATCATTCACTAATCAGATGAGAAAAATGATCTTTGTGATAGAAATCACCTAAAATGGGTACAAAACCCTTTCATGTATGTACCCTAGTTGAAGGTTGGATTCCTTTACCCTTAGATCTTGAGTTTTCTTGAGATTTGCATAAGATTAGATGGGCTTGGACGTGCCCTTGAACAAGGAGGGACCTAGATGTGAATTTTGAATTTGAAAGGTCCTTGTAGTAGAAAATAGGCTAAAGCTATAAAAGCTTTTTCCTTTGCAAACGAGCAAACGACCTTGCTCCTGTTTCATTCACTCCCTCTCATTCTCAAACCGACTAAGGAGAGCTCTGGAGCTCAGGAGGACGAACAAGGGAGTGCAAGGTAGGTTTGGATCCTTCCTTTTTGCTCAATTCTTGGATGAAACTCGGATTTAAGGTCAAATTCATGGCTAGCTCACTTAGCTCCATCTTTCTAGCCATCTCTTCTCAACCTTCCTTGGAGGACTCACCTTGGCCGACCTGTGGAGCTTCTAGGACGCCATTAAAGGCTTGGAACTCGAAAGCTTGGAGCTCAAGGAGAAAGCTTTAGGCGGGTTTTATAACTCTAAACTTTATGCTTTGATTATACATCTTTTCTATGCATATAGTTGATAGATCTTCTTCTTCCCTATCTTCCCTTGCATCCTTGCAAGCAAAAACGTGAAGAACTGCTACTGTTCTTAAGGTGGAAGATAAGGGCGTTAATTCCTATGCTTATCCACAGATTTTCACTTTATCAAACGACCTCCACCTATTGCTCAAAACGGTTTCAAACCGTTTGGTGGGCAAACGGTTTCAGGGTCGTTTGAGGGCAAACGGTCTCAAGACCGTTTGGTCCCGTTGACCAAGCGAAGACCGTTTGGGAATCTTGTTCATAATTATGTAGGTTAATCACCCACGAAAATTGAGAGGTTAACTCCAAAGGAATCGTAAGATATGAGCAAATCAATTAGCAAAACGAATTGAATTAAATTCTGATTTGCAATCTGTTTAATTTGCCCTTTTTGGGCAAACGGTCTCAAGACCGTTTAAGATGGTTGACTAAACGTTGACCGTTTGGGATTACTGTTCATAATGATGTTAATTAACGACTCACCAAATTTTATGGATTAATTCCAAACGAGTCATGAGTTGAAGGATGATTAATAGGGCAAACCCTAATTGAAATTAGTGCTGAATCTCCTATGAGTTAAGTTGAGATTTTGGGTTGCTTAGCCCAAACGGTTTCAAGACCGTTTGGGAATCACCCAAACGGTCTCAAGACCGTTTGGGGGTCACCCCAAGACCGTTTGGAGGTCTGGGGTCAAGTATAGTTGATCAATTGAAGGTCCAAAGGCACCAAATCATACTGCAATTAAGTATTGATGTGATGATCAACTCAATAGATCAAATCTTGATGAATTTTCACTAAAGTCCAAAGGATGGATGGGCAAACGGTCTCAAGACCGTTTGGTGTCAACCCAAGACCGTTTGGAGGTCTAGGGTTAAGGTAATTGACCAATTGAGGGCCCAATTACAGTGGGTTAGTGAAACAATCAAATTGCTGTTTTCTAAGTATAGATCTTGTTGAGTTTTGGGTTGAAGGACCCAAACGGTCTCAAGACCGTTTGGGGATTCCACCAAACGGTCCCAAGACCGTTTGGTCACAACCCAAGACCGTTTGAAGGTCTAGGGTTGAGTTAATCTAATGGTTTGAGGGTCCAATTGTAGGAAATTGATGCATTGTTGAAAATTGCTGATTTTGACCTAATTGGATTTCAACCTTAGTCAAAATGACTTGGATTTTGGTCAAACTTTGGGCAAACGGTCTCAAGACCGTTTGGATGATGTCCAAACGACCTCAAGACCGTTTGGGCCAAGTTTGAGCCCAATTGGAGGTCAATTGATAGGTTCAACCTTGAATTGATTCACATTGTTGAACATTGATGACCAATCCACTTGGAACCCTAATTGAGGACGATTGAACCCTAATTGGTTTACAATTGAGTGTCAATTTGATGTCTAAGTGGTTAAGGCTAACCCTAATTGGCTCAATTTATAAGTGGTTAGCATAGCTTTAGCCAATTGAGGGCTTCAACATACATATCCTTGAACTTTGGTGACCTTTGAACCCCTTTGGAGGTCCAAACGGTTTGAGCCCATTTGGACCAAACGGTCTCAAGACCGTTTGGGTCCAAACGGTCTCAAGACCGTTTGGGGGCAAACGGTCTCAAGACCGTTTGGGGCCAAACGGTCTCAAGACCGTTTGGGCTCAAACGACCTCAAGACCGTTTTAGCTCAAACGACCTCAAACCGATTGAAGCTCCAAACGGTTTGGAAGTCAACCCTTCCAAACGGTCTTCACCTCCAAATGGTCTCAAGACCGTTTGGATCCAAACGGTCTCAAGACCGTTTGAGGGCCAAACGGTCTCAAGACCGTTTGGGTGGTTGAAACCGTTTGAAGGTTGAAACCGTTTGGAGATTGGTGATGGTTTGTACTTAACCATTTGATGATGTAATCAGTTCAATGGTGATTCAATCTAAACCCTAATGGTAACCTAGGTCATTAAGGGACTATGTGATTAGTAAGTTAACCCATGATGGTGATCATGTGGCAAATTACCAAAATACCCTTGAGGGGTCTAAAAGGGTAAAACCTTGTTCTAAGCAAACCCTAATCACATGATGTTGATGTTTCGGCTTATGCTAGCCAATGGAAACTTATCTCAACCTGATTTAGAGTGGTGTTGTCACCATCTACTAGTGAGAGGAGAGAGGAAGTATTTCTAGAGAAAGAAAGTATCCTAGAGAGAGAAAGTACCCTTTTTAGGAGGAAACTCTAGTAAGATACTTCATATACATATGAATGTGCATGATTAGGGAATGACCCACCTATGTGAGGTCATGGAAACCCTAATTATGATATCTAATGGATCTTAATCCTAAGTAAGAGCCTTAATGATGATGTTTCTCTTACATGATGATGTAATGAGTACAATTCACCATGGAGTGAATAGTAAACCCTAAGTTTAGGGTGAAGACATGAAAAATGAATAGTAATCCCTAATTCAATTGAATAAAACCCTAGTTAATGACCAGTTGAGGGTTAACTAAGGGTCAAATCAGTTGAAGGTTGACCTATTTAACTCAATTGAAGTATGAGGGTAGGTCCAACTGATGAATGGTTCCATGAATTCAATGGTTGAAGGAACCAACATTGGAAACTCTAATTCATTTGGGTGCTTTATGTAAAGGAGGTCTAATGTGATTGAATATCTTGAGAATCAAGATGATAAATGATCCATCGACCCAGTGGTAAATAATAATGATAAACAAATAAGGTACAAAGGTTGGAACCCTAATAAGTATCTAAGGGACTAGTACCAATTAAGGAATGAATCCCTAATTGCTTACTGAATGTACCTAACCGATTAAGAGAATTAGTGAGAGGAATTAATGTAGATTCGTGTAGTCCGTCATTCCTTCACTAAAAGAGAAATGGTGAGAGGAGTTGATGTAGATTCATGTAGTCCATCATTCCCCACCGCACGGTCGAAGAGGTGAGATGCATCCCTGCACTCCCTTAAAAACATAATCAACAGCGTAGTATATCTGTTAGAGTTATCTACGAGTTATTTGATTGATGTTACTTTAAACAGCATAGAGGTTCTCATATTTTGATATTGATTGAACTCTGCTTATCATTAAAACTGCTAGTGAATATCTTGAAGGCTATTATTGCTTTAGTTATTCCCTGCTTTGTTTATAAAGCTTCTAGTGGAGAGTTATAACTCTCGCTGGGGCAATTACGTATAATTGTCTCACCCCGTAGACTTCTACTTTTTAGGTGGTCGTCGAAGACGGAGGGACAAGAACTCAGGTGACCAATCCCAGCAGCATCAGGGGCAGTAGTTATCTCAGGTGGAGATCCAACCTGCTTCATGATGTAGTATAGAGTTTGTCCTATGTGTCCTCTGTATTCTCAGGTCCTGGAGTGTTTTGAGTATGAACTTTTGAGAAGTTTTGTATCATGTTCTATATAATCACTCAAGAAGTTTTTGTTAGTGATGTAAACAGTTAAATCCTTTTAATAGAAAAGGTTTGTGGTTTCAAGCTCTTATCTCAAAAAGTTTTAATTTCTCATGATTTTTGGTCTTCCGCTGTTTACCGAATGCTTCCGCACATGTTTAAATCGAGATTAATTCGTGGTTTGGAGATCGGAGCCCACAGATGCTAAGTGGTGGCTTGTGGAAAGCCTAAACCTCGAGTTACAACTCATTTGAACAATGCTAGTACCTTGTACACCCATTTTGATAGAATTTGTAATTTACCCAATATGTGGGGTTGAAATGTAAATTACCACTTCTAGAGTGTCCCAACTCCCTTTATGTATCTTTTAGAGGAAAGATAAAGAAGGGGGCACTATGTTTGAATCACCTTTGAGTGGTGATAATCTTGGTAATGAAAGACCAAAAGTGAGTTGAAGGCAAGAGCCTTATATGTGTTGTATCGAATTGTAGACTTGATATAAGGAGCCCTATCAGCCAAGCAGCCAAAGTAGGATCCTCCTATCAGTTTGTTGAGCCTTGGAAAAGGCCATGACGGGAAGAGCACCTCAAGGAGGTGGCCCATGATGAGTTGCAACGTTCCTTACAAAAAGTGTATCAGGTTGCTTATTTAAAGAGATAAAGATGAGATAACTTGCCCAACAAGATAAGTAAGGGCCGAGATATTGTCTTTAGGTTATCCCCTAGACTCTTGCATCGAAATATATACATGTGTGCATGCATGGCCACGTGTCAACCATGCATGGCCACGTTTCATCTAGTAGCATGAGGGGAAGACACCTCTTATATGCTTTATCTCATGAAACCAAGTATATATACTTCACCTTTCACCAACTTATGAAATTTTACGATCCTCATAACCATTTACCTTGGTGATATTGTGCAAAGACCCTTATGTATCATGCAAAGCAGCTCAAGCATCTAGGAGAGCTCGAACACCAAGCTTTAGGTAAGGCTTTGGTCATCTTCAACCTTGGTTGAAGTAGGATATCAGGTAATGAATATTCCTTTCTTTCTTTCTTCACCAAGTGCTTAACTATGGTGATCTCTTGCCCATGGAGGAGTTGTGAAAGATTCCTAGACCTTGGAGAAGTTCTTCTTCAACCTTAGGATGTGAAGCTTTAGAGCTTGGAGATTTAAAGCTATTAACAGGGGATGTTATATAACATGAACTCTATCATGTTATTATTCATCACCTAAATTGATATACTTAAATGATCTTCCTTTAATTTCGAAATTTTCTTGAATAGTTGATGAAATTATGAGTTCTAGTAATTTTTGGACCTGTTGTCCATGAACAATAATAGTTAGAACAAATTTCTAGAGCTTGAAGAAGATGGTAAAGTGGTATCGGGTTCAAGCATACATACTAGTATCTCTAAACCGATATGGGTATGTGCAAACAACTCTTGCATGATATGAATAGAATATTTCATCTTATTGCACAATATGGAGGTGAAGTTCATATCTTGGAACACGATATGATATTATCCATAAATCTTTTGCACGATAGGAAGTCAAGAATGGACTCCATGCACGATATAAGGTTTAATGTATACTTCTAATTTGATATGAACCCTAGTTTGGGTAAACCGATATAAGTTAGCAAGTATTCCTTGCATGATATGATCATGTAATATACACTTGCACATGATATCTTGAAGCATACATTTGATGCACGATATGATGGATTGAGTACATATTTATGCACAACATAAGATATGGATTAAAATATAAGGTGTAACCTGATATGGTTGGAACACCTCAACCCGATATGAAGCCAGAGGCGGGGTTAAACTGATATGCAAATAGATGATATCTCCTACACGATATGGGTTATGTAATTGCATGAATGCACGATACAAGTCCAAGATTATACTCTTGCACGATATAGAGATAGTAAATACTCCAAACTATATAAAGCTGGAAACCCTAGGTGATGGGTATGTTGATACAAGTGGTGAGTGATACCACATGGATGATATGAATGATATCCCTTGGATACTAGGAATAGCACTTACTCCTACCTTATGGATGATATGAGGTACAATTTATACTTCATGCACGATAAGGTATAATTTAGCCAAATTGGTGGAAAACCCTAGATGAGGGATTGAAACCTGATGTACCCTACCCCTTTGTGTAATGGATTGTGGTATGAGAATTTAATAAGACAACTAGCTTGTCAAGTAATTATATGATAAGGTTGATCCTTGAAGGAATGAAATGGTTATGAGTTTCATGGTCTACCTAAGATGGTTATCCAATATGTTACCCGATATGTTACCCAATATGGATACCCAATATGACAATCCTGAAGGGAAACCAATATGGTATCTTGTGTATACTACTCACATGATATGTGATGAGGTATATGTTCTATGCCTGATATGGGGCACACCTTGTGCACGATATAGAACCTAGCACATAGCTTATACCCGATATGGGGTCAAGTACCTAGCCCATACCCGATATGAAGTTGTCTTTAGATGATAAGAACTAAGTGATAGTCAATTTGATATGGGTACACAATAGGATGATTAGGGGATACACCCTAAAACATGACATGGTGATGTGGTTATAACACCTGCCTGATATGGATATACTATGTGAAATAAGAATGTATCCTAAAGCGATACATGTTGAGATGCACACATCTTGATACCAATATGGTAGAGACACTTCAATCATATGTGATTGATTGAGTGACATATGTTGAATGTGGTGTTAATTAAAAGATGAAGGGAATTGCTAATGATGAACTAATATTCCTCAAAAGGAGGATAGAACCAAAAGTATGATATCCTAGAGAGGATAAGAGAGAAACTCATACTTTGTGTTGATCATCATTTAAATGATAAATGATGAGAATGGATAAGTATGATTGAATACTTGTGATATGAATATATGCTCCTAGATGTACGGAGGAATGAATTAGGGTCTGGACTGATAATATGAACTTGAAACCCTATTCATCTATAAAAGGAAACCCTAACCCTAATAATGGGGAAGGTTGTATTTCTCTTATTGCATAAGCCTTATGAGGCATGTTAAATACTTATATGAAAAGTATAATGTTTAATGGACTTGTGAGCCAAGTGATTAGTTGTTGTCTAGTGAGAGGTGACAAGATTCCTAATGGCCTTGTGAGCCATGGTTGACGTAGCCACCGTTGCGCTGTTATTCTGTGATCGGGAGCTGGGTGTCCATGGGCCATTCTGGGTCTACACTGAAATGGGGAAGCATTATGAGGCCACATAGTTGATCCTTGGCGAGGACGTCAACAGTCTAAGTGGGGGATATTGTAACATCCTAGGATGTGAGCTCGGATAAAATGATTGAAAAACCACTAGAGGGGGTGAATAGGGTTTTATGCTATTTTAATAATAATTTAACCAAAGCAAGCAACCACAAAAATATTGGACAAGGGGACAAGGATTTAGAGTGGTTGCAACCTTGGGAAATACTACGGCAGTCAATCCACTACTCGGTTGCTTACCCAACCGGGATTTTGAAAGAATTAAATTTTATTACATCGCAAGGATATTACATAAAATTACAATTCTTTCACCAAACCCTTCGAACACCCTTCACCTAGAAGTAGTCTCACCAACCTTGAAGCAGCCTTCCTTGAAGTAACCTCAAGCACCCCCTTGAAGTAGCCTTCCTCTTGAAGTAGCTTCCCATTGAGACAACCTTCTTGAAGTAGTCCAAATTCCACCTTCTCCTCCTAAGAAGTCAAACCCTCTCCAATATGTAGCCTCCAACCCTAGGAATAGCAAGGACAGTACAAAGGATAAAAAAGAACAAGAAGGAAAAATAGAAATTACAATACCGCTGTAGCACAAGGCTTGATTTCCTATATCTAGCATTTTGATCTCCTAACCAATGTGTATGAAAGTGTAGGTGTAGTGGGTAGGAGATGCAATCCTATAGGACATGAAATTAGAGCAATGGAAATGAATAGGCAATTGTTGGAATTTCTCTATTGCTCACAAGAATGAATTGCCAATTGCAAGTATGAATGCTCAAGTGTAGCACAAGTGTACTTTGGGTGTCCTATGGCCTGTCCTATTTATAGGAATGGCCTATGGATGCTTAAGGACGTTCTAGACACTTTCTAGGGGATTCTTAGTGCTCAACTAGCCGTTAGGTATCCATTAGTTTCTTTAGCAACAACTAGTTAATTAATCCTAAAAAGTGCAGACATAACTCTTCTCGGTCGACAAATTGTCGATCGAGAGTCCTTCTTGGTCGAGGATTTGTCGACCGAGGGACGTCCTGGAGAAAGTGTTTACAACATTCATTTCCAACTCCCAACCACCTTGTCTGCTGGGTCTAACGGCTACTTGGGTCAATCTCGGTCGAGGAATTTGTCGACCGAGAGTGTCTCGATCGAGGAGTTTGTCGACCGAGAATGACCCTGTTTCAATATTTTGAACTAGATACTAAGTGTGTGAATGAGTGTCTAGTTGTGACACTATTGTAGGGGATGACCTATCTAAGTGTTGTGATTGACTAGGGAAGATCTAATGCTTGATTTACATGATGTCTAAGTACTTGCACATTATATATCTTGTAAAAGTGATTACATTAGATTACAATCATGATATTAATGCATTTTGAAGCATATAGATCTTCCAAAGGGTTGTCATCCACCTTGTTCCTGCAACACTCAAGTAGCATGTTAGATCCACAAAAATGAAATGTTTGTCATCATCAAAACAAAGGGAAAATAGTAATGTCCAATTTAGCCAACAATCTCCCCCTTTTTGAAGATGGCAAACATTTCCTAAATATAAAATAAGGAAATATAAATCATATGAGTTTCATACCTATAGTTTACCTTTTGTAGCCATTCTCTTGTTTTGCAAGTGTGTACTGGCCCGAGTTTTATGAAACTCATTTTACTTTATGTTTTTAGTTTATATTATTTCTCCCCCTTTGTCATTTCAAAAAATATCCAAGAAAATCATTTTGTATGAATTTTATTTCTCCCCCTTAATTTTATGGTATACTCCCCCTAACTAAGATATTCAGTTTTAAAATAGGGATTAATATAAATGTAAACCATTTATTGTCGAATTTATCCACAATTTGTTTCTCAATCATTTGCAAAGGATGTTAAGCCTTGAAATGATATGAGATCCTTTTAGATCTATGGCATATGCATTTTGATTTCTCATCCATTTTGCAAGGGATGTTAAGCCCTGAAAATGACATGAGAACCTTTTTATCTTATAGTAGAGTACATGAAAAGTATCTCCAACCAAATGCACATGATGTTAAGCCCTGATTTGTTTAGAGAATTCCATTAAGAACAAGATATATCACATTCATGAAATTTATATTCCTTCATTTTCATAACCAAGAATAAAAATACTAAGGTCATAACATGTTTCATCTTTTTTTTATGGTGTTCTCAAAAATTGTGTAAGCTCCTTCTTAATCTTATAGTCAAGATAGTTTTTGTGAGCTCCCCCTTAATCTTACAATCAAGATGTTTTAAGGATTCTAAGGTCACAATGAATATTAGATCATAATAAGTTGACCTTTTATGAGAGTTATGCACTAAAATTATGTTTTCAATATGATTAACATATTTTGAATTAAGATACTAAGATTAAGTGCAGTAAAATGATGTACAAATAAGCATTTTTTCAAGCTTATTTTAGGTCAACCTTGAATTCGACCATAGCGCCCCTTGGTCAAACTTGATTTCAACCAAGAGGAAAAATCTGCAGATATTCAATTTGAACACTTATATATGAAGTATAATATCTATAGGTAACTTGATTAAAAAAATATCAATTTGAAGCACTTTGAGTTATACTTATTATGGAGAAGTTTTATCAATTAAAAACTTAATATAGGCATCACAATGAAGTCTTTGTCCTTGATTTTCCTAGACTGTATTCATTTTGAATGATGTCTCCTAAGCTTTGCTATAGGTACATAAATATCAATTCCCATTTCTTCTTGTACCCTCATTTACAAATTAATCATAGGATTCTTTAGAGATATATATACTTGAAAGAAAGATTAATATCTTAAAGTCAAGATTTTGTTTTTGATTTCTTAGAACAAACAAATAGATAAAACATTTACATTGTTGTTCTAAGAGACACTTTCAATGATAGCATCATCTATATTTGTAATGTGTTGAATCACAACGATCATCCATATATGGTTTGTATATATAGATCACAGATTATTTTAGACAAACCAAGTAAAAATGAAACACAATGATCATGGTATAATGATTTTGATCGAACAGTAGAAGCATATCCACAATATAGTGATCAAGATACAAGCATATAATTTCTTGAAATACAATGATCATGGTCATTTAAACTAAATTTTAATACACATGGTTCCTATATGGATAGACCAGGGAATACTTGGGACAAACCATGTGAATTATGATAAAATAGTAATTTCCTTGATTTAAAACAACATGGTTCATGATTTTCAGTTTTAAGCCAAATCGTGTAGAGGATAAACCATGTAAATGATCATGCTTAATAGACTTTTTCAATCAATGAATAAGGTTTGTTCAAAATCAGTCTTCATATAACACTTTTGTAATATTCATAATGTTATACCTTAATTCATGATGCAAAAAGATCAATATGTCTTGTTTCAA
The DNA here is from genome assembly GCA_963693085.1 of Alisma plantago-aquatica. Classification (NCBI taxonomy): domain Eukaryota; kingdom Viridiplantae; phylum Streptophyta; class Magnoliopsida; order Alismatales; family Alismataceae; genus Alisma; species Alisma plantago-aquatica. Next base: position 1,316,424,784 of record OY856410.1, on the reverse strand, counting down.
AAATGGTCTCCAAGATTTATTCCTGATTTGCATTATAAATCAATCATTAATAACACATTGATAACAAACTAGATTAATTGAAAATAGGTTCAACAAAACTTGATTTGGTCGAACTGTTTGTCGACCAATTTTATCTTGGTCGAGGTTTTTCTCGACTGAGAATGCTGCTGTTTGTACATGTTTTGTCAGATTTATTGCATACTTGAAAATAGTAACTTGCTCGGTTGACTAATTCTCGACCGACAATGTTCTGAGTCGAACAGTGTCTCGACCGAGATTGTTTCTGTACTGGTTTTTAGTAATTTTTTTTATAAGTAAAACATAGATCACTTTCAATTCAATTATGTGATTTTAAAAATCAGTTTAGTTGAGATAAAACATATAAATATCAAAGTAATATGTAGATCAAATCTCAACTAATCATATTCAAATCTTTAGGTTTTGAGAACCCAAAATAAGACAAATTTCTAAAGATGTGTTTTTGCAGAAAAATGTGTATTTTCAAGTTAGAGATTTGATTCAATTTGTTATCTTATTATTTTATGTTGAGATAGATATGTAGATATACAACTTAGAGTTTTTAGTCATATCTCAACTTAATTATATTCATTTAGTTTGGAGGTTTTGGAACCCATACTAACTCAACATCCTTTTTCTTATACGGAAACGAGAAGGAATAATGTCAAAGACGTAAACAATAATGGCAACATATAAAATGAACTTCATATCTCTTTCTATGATTTTGTTCTAGGTTGTTTTTGGGTACATATCTATATTTTCCTTTAGGTACATATATATATTGATTTTCTAGCTCCTGTGTCTTTCTCCATCTAGGTTTTTGATAAGATTTTCCTTTAGGATTATAACCTAGTCCTCTCCTTCCAATTTGATGATAAGAATTATTTAAAATTTTATCAAGAGTATCATTGTTATTCAAAGTACTAATTTTTTATTGTAGATTGACAATCTCATCCATTCTCGTATTGATGTCTAGCTTTTCTTGATCTATATTAGATAATAAGGAATATATTTCTTTCACAATCACATCATAATCTAGATGTGTACACAAAATAGGTTGTTTTTGAAGATCATTTACTTGAGTTTGCAAGTTTAACTTTTCTAGGGAAAGAAGATTGCAATTTGCTTCAACGGATTTCAGTTTCATATCATGGTCTTCAATAACCTTTTTAAGATCCTCATTTTTAGATGTGAGAGCAAGAATTTTAGCATGTAACTCATCATTTGTCTTATTAGATTTCTTTAATTTCTTCTTTCACTCAATATACTTATTATGTGTCTCTTCAAGACTAGCAATTAAATCTTCTTTAGGTAGATCAAAAAGACTTACCTCTTCTTCTTCTTCACTTATTGTAGCAATTAGGCATTCTTTATGCACTTCTTCCTTCTTTGACCTCCATGGACAACTAGGTGTAGTGTGTCTTGTTCCCAAGCACCAATTGCAACTAGTTGAAGATTGGTCCATGCTTTTCTTTTTCTTGCGGTTGTACACACCACCACCCTTCATTCTTCAAGACTCGATTAGAGCTCCTTGAATCCTTCTCTGAAACAAATTGAAAAACCACTAGAGGGGGTGAATAGGGTTTTATGATATTTTAATAATAATTTAACCAAAGCAAGCAACGACAAAAATATTGGACAAGGGGACAAGGATTTAGAGTGGTTCCAACCTTAGCTAATACTAAGGCAGTCAATCCACTACCCTTTTGCTTACCCAACCAGGATTTTGAAAGAACTCAATTTTATTACCTCGCAAGGATATTACATAAAATTACAATTCTTTCACCAAACCCTTCAGACAGCCTTCACATAGAAGTAGTCTCACCAACCTTGAAGCAGCCTTCCTTGAAGTAACCACAAGCTCCCCCTTAAAGTAGCCTTCCTCTTGAAGTAGCTTCCCGTTGAGACAACCTTTTTGAAGTAGTCCAAAGTCCACCTTCTCCTCCTAAGAAGTCAAACCCTCTCCAATCCACAGCCTCCAACCCTAGGAGTAGCAAGGAGAGTACAAAGGGTAAAAAGGAACAAGAAGGAAAATAGAAATTACAATATCGTTGTAGCGAAAGGCTTGATTTCCTATATCAAGTGTTTTGATCCCCTAACCAATGTGTATGAAAGTGTAGGTGTAGTGGGTACGAGATGCAAGCCTATAGGACATGAAATTAGAGCAATGGGAATGAATAGCCAATTGTTGGAGTTGCTCTATTGCTCGCAAGAATGAATTGCCAATTGCAAGTATGAATGCTCAAGTGCAGAACAAGTGTACTTTGGGTGTCCTATGGCTTGTCCGATTTATAGGAATAGCCTATGGATGCTTAAGGACGTTCTAGACACTTTCTAGGGGGTTCTTAGTGCTCAACTAGCTGTTAGGTATCCATTAGTTGATTTAGCAATGGCTAGTTAATTAATCCTGAAAAGTGCAGATAGAACTCTTCTCGGCCGACAAATTGTCGATCGAGAGTCCTTCTCGGTCGAGGATTTTTCGACTGAGGGATGTCCTGAAGCAAGTGTTTACAACATTCATTTCCAACTCCCAACCACCTTGTCTGCTGGGTCTAACGACTACTTGGGTCAATCTCGGTCGAGGAATTTGTCGACCGCGAGTGTCTCTGTCGAGGAGTTTGTCGACCGAGAATGACCCCGTTTCAATGTTTTGAACTAGATACTAAGTGTGTGTATGAGTGTGTAGTTGTGACACTATTGTAGGGGATGACCTATCTAAGTGTTGTGATTGACTAGGGAAGATTTAACGCTTGATTTACATGATGTCTTAGTACTTGTACATTATATATCTTGTACAAGTGATTACATTTGATTACAATCATGATATTAAGGCATTTTGAAGCATATAGATCTTCCAAAGGATTGTCATCCACCTTGTTCATGCAACACTCAAGTAGCACGCTAGATCCACAAGAATGAAATGTTTGTCATCATCAAAACAAAGGGAAAATAGTAATGTCCAATTTAGCCAACAATCTCCCCCTTTTTGAAGATGGCAAAAATTTCCTAAATATAAAATAAGGAAATATAAATCATATGAGTTTCATACCTAAAGTTTACCTTTTGCAGCCATTCTCTTATTTTGCAAGTGTGTACTGGCCCGAGTTTTATGAAACTCATTTTACTTTATGTTTTTGGTTTATATTATTTCTCCCCCTTTGTCATTTCAAAAAATATCCAAGAAAATCATTTTGTATGACTTTTATTTCTCCCCCTTAATTTTATGGTATGCTCCCCCTAACAAAGATATTCAGTTTTAAAAATAGGGATTAATATAAATGTAAACCATTTATTGTCGAATTTAGCCACAATTTGTTTCTCAATCATTTTCAAAGGATGTTAAGCCTTGAAATGATATGAGATCCTTTTAGATCTATGGCATATGTATTTTGATTTCTCATCCATTTTGCAAGGGATGTTAAGCCCTGAAAATGACATGAGAACCTTTTAAGCTTATTGTAGAGTACATGAAAAGTATCTCTAACCAAATGCACATGATGTTAAGCACTGATTTGTTTAGATAATTCCATTAAGAACAAGATATATCACATTCATGAAATTTATATTCCTTTATTTTCATAACCAAGATTAAAAATACTAAGGTCATAACATGTTTCATCTTTTCTTTATGGCGTTCTCAAAAATTTTGTAAGTTCCTTCTTAATCTTATAATCAAGATAGTTTTTGTGAGCTCCCCCTTAATCTTGTAATCAAGATGTTTTAAGGATTCTAAGGTCACAATAAATATTAGATCATAATAAGTTGACCTTTTATGAGAGTTATGCACTAAAATTATTTTTTTAATATGATAAACACATTTTGAATCAAGATACTAAGATTAAGTGCAGTAAAATGATATACATATAAGCATTTTGTCAAGCTTATTTTAGGTCGACCTTGACTTCGACCATAGTTAAGCGTGCTCAGCTTGAGTAGTACTAGGATGGGTGACCAGTCGGGAAGTTAATCCTGGCTTGCGCGTGAGTTTGGAAAAAGTGCCTTGTTAAGGCTAATGGTGGTCTATAGGCCAGTCGTCATTCCTAAAACTCTAGTAGAGCCTACGACAATGGGACCGAGTGTTACAAATGGTTTGTAACGACCCCGCCTCCCGATAACCCCCAATTAAGGGAGACCAAAATGTCAGAGTCGCTATTTTGGTCAGAGTCGCTATCCCAATTTTTCAGATCAATGGTTACGACAAATAATCAATAATAATTACTAAATTCTACCAAACCTATACTAAAAAGCTGGAATAAAATAAAACTTTGCATACCTTTTTAAAATCTTGGATTTCTAAACTTCTATCCATAACTGGAATCTATTCTAACTAATCCTTCTTGTACTTGAATTCATGTATTCATAATGTATAGCTTCACTGTTTGTCTTTTACAATTTTGTACCTAAATCGCCAACAAACAAAATGTGGTTAGTATAAATTATACTGGTATGTGGGGGAAACACAAATTATGCATTTAGTTTTCACAACATATCGCAAAGAAATTATGATTTCACAAACAATTTTTATGCTTTAAGCATAACTACTCAATCCATACATACCCTAGCTTCTATGTTGTCCTTACAGTGGACCTGGATACTACCTCTCATATGGTAGATTCCACTTAACCCCCATGATCTGACCTAACAGGTAGATCGATACCTAGGGTTTAAGAGTTGCATGGCACTACCCATAGGTAGCCTGATCCCTAACTCATAATATGCTAAAGAGTCACATGGCACTACCCATAGATAGCCCAATCACTGACTCATGATAACCTGATGGTCCTACCTAACAGGTTGACCATGTAATAGGTCATCCTTTTTATTAGAAAAGCCGTAGAGGAGGACCATGATCTGAGCTAGTCATGTACACTTATTTATAGTGATAATCATAGTCACTTTATAGTTGCATGAAATAAAAGTCTTCCAAGCAGTTATATTCAGGAAACCGATAAAACATTTGGGAATCACCGTGAAACTAAAGAGATTTAATCATAAGCGTAACCACATACCTGTGATGTAGACTTTTGAGATAAACTCAATCAAGAAGACAAATCCAACCAAGCAAGAAAGTATACACAAGAATCCTGAAATAAATATACAAAATCCTTTTATCAAGATTTATCCAATCCCATCTTGCTTCTTAGGATTTATATTCCCATTTAGGATTTCTACCCCTTTTAGGGTTTCTCTTGCAATTAGGGTTTTTCCTCCACTTTTAGTATCATAAACCCTAAATAAACAAAACTACATAAAAACCCTAAATTTCTCATCTTTTCTCTCCTAACAGTGCTAGGATTTAATAACATATTTCCATAATTTGAATTAAACCTAATTTTCTCTTCTTTTTCCCTAAATTAGGGTTTCTAAATGTATCATCCTTCATACTTAGTTTAAAAAAACCTAAATCTTGCAATTACCCATCTAAATCAGATTAAGGCTTAACATTATCATTCAACAAGTTAATATTACTCGAATTAACCAACTAAGCCTCATAAATTAATCCATTGCACTCAATTAGGGTTTCTAACCAAATTTTAATACATTTTTCATCAAATTAATATAATTTTTCAAAACAAGATGAAATTAGGTTACCAAACTATTTTTATATTGTTCCTCATATTTTTCTGATCAACTTTCATATATAAAGTTTATTCATCCAAGTTTTCTAGCAATTTCTATGAATTTTGCAAGGAAAGCCTTTTTCTAGAATTTCGATTAGAGATGAAGACTTACCAAAAAAACAACAGTCGTTCGATCAGTAGTCCAGTGATCTGCTCTTTAAATCCAACATCCCTCGTTGCATGCCGCTAACTTAGCTGGTCCTTCCTTGGTTCGCTGGATCGACGAGTGGGACCATGATGGATCGCAATCCAATGGTTGCTGCTACTCATCCTCCTCCTTTCTTTCGTGAAAACCTGTGGTGGCGCCACAGCAGGGTCCTTGCCAGAGAAGGATCAATCTAGAGGGAGAGAGTGAGCTAGGACTTAGGAGGTAGCCATTTGGGATCGTGATGATGTGATGAATCGAGAGGGGGGGTCTATTTATAGGATTTGGGACTCTACTAGGGTTTTCCTACCCTCGTCGCCGTTTGTCCTTTAGCCCAATTAGGGTTTTCCTCTAGAACCCTCAAAAAACCCTAAGAATAGGGTTGGTCATGTGTGGAATCACCTCCCAAAGACCCTCGTGGTCTTGGATTTGTGGCAGGTGAGGTGAGATGCATGGAAATCACATTGGAAAATCTCAGTTTCCCTCTCCATTTCCTTCTCTGACTCGAGGTGGGCGATGGACAACCACCCTTGGATCTGTTATCCTCTGGACCATGCGAGGCATCCAACGGCTGACATCGCTCCCCTATTTCTATTTTCTTAAAAACGAGGGAAAAAGAGTTTTAAACAATGAAAACTTGTGAAAATCATATCTCTATCCTCGTTTATTATTTTTCATTCATATTTTAGAGGAAACTCTGTCTTGACATTATCTACTCGTGTGTTAAATTTGAAACCCAAATTCCAAAGGAAATGGGTGTTTCCTTCATGTGCAAGTTATTCATTAATAAAACTAAATTAATTGATATTTCCTCTTTCTTTTGCCATTATCTTATCATCTTGGATTCCTTGGACCTCAAGGAACCCTAAAGGCATGAAATCCCATCTTGGGAAATATTCTATTTCCATTTGATATTATCCTTTATCCCCTTCTATTAGATAAATTCCTTTTTCTTTTATTTCTCTTTTTCTTGTAAGTGGGCTCAATAACCAATAAAGCCCATTAAACAATCAAATAAGATTATTGTAAACGAAATCCATCCAATTCAAACAATGAAAACAACTTTTGATTTCATTTATCATTAAAAGGATATTTATAAATCTCATTACATAGTTTAGGAAAAATGAGGTTATAACAGGTGACAAGATGCTTAATGGCCTTGTGTGCCATGTGAATAGTTGTTGCCTAGTGAGAGGTACCAATATGCTTAATGGCCTTGTGTGCCATGTGAATAGTTGTTGCCTAGTGAGAGGTGAAAAGATGCTCAATGGCCTTGTGTACCATGTGAATAGTTGTTGCCTAGTGAGAGGTGACAAGATATTTAATCAAACTACGTGAGCTATGTAAAATGCTTGTACAATAAGTAAAATGAATACCTTGGTCTGAGGACTAGGAAGCAATAGTAACCTATTACAGAGGTAACAATGTTGTGTGATGATCTAGGGGTTTGAATACCCATATCCTGTGATCCTAATAATGATGATGTGAAGGGAAGAGGATTCCCAATAATGTGATAAGAGATTGAGATCCCAAGTATCTTGTGTCTTAAAGATTTGAAAAATAGGTGAAAAATGTATTACACCTTTCTGTATAGCAATTGTTGTGATTAATAATGATAACTTGGTTGATGCTAAAGGAATGATTTAATACACTTAATATATCACTAGAAACCATAAAACATTACCCTGACCATAGATCCATCAGCATCAGAATTTGCTGAATGGTGAAATGGGTTTCCTGCGGCATAACCCAGAATGCATATTTTTGAATATGTGGGAACATGGGCCTAAGTGACCATGACTAAGTAATTTCATAAAAATATCTCAATAGAGCATGATGAATTGACCCATGGCTCAGAGTATGGGCCTAAGTGACCATGACTCGGTAATTTCATAATTGGGGACGGTTGTTGTAGATGTTCCCCTAAGAGAGCACACTTGACGTTGTACCTCTAAGAGAGGATACCTTTGTACCCTGGTACAACTATATTGCAGCTGACACAAGATGTCCTGCTAAGACTAACTGGTCTCGTACTGACCGAGACAAGGGAGGTCATGGTAACCGACTCTTCCATTGACCTTGTATGGTACCGACTTGTGAGAAGTTTGTGGTCGGTTGGAGATGAACGGGGTATGCTTCATCTCCTTGGGGAGTAAGTGTGATTGTAAAATATGTTCAGCCATGTAACATATCTGCTTAAAAATCGAATATAGAAAAACATTGCATAATGTGCAATTTAGTTATACATCTTAGTTGATAGATGTTATTTATGTTCTTTACATTCCTTAAAAAGCAGATAGATGATTTATAACTCTACCGTGGGTAGATTCACTTTTCTCCTTGAGAAAGGAGATTATCTTATTCTATTCATACAATGATTAATCCTTCTTGTTAATATAAAAGAGCCCATGCTCAGTTTTATAATGTTTATCTACAATAATAATATGGTCGGCAGAGAGTTATATATCTTGCCGGGACAATTGTCTCACCCCATGGGATCCACAATTTTTTTAGGTGGACGTACACGAGGTGGCGAAGACCTTTCTACAGAGGAGGAACAACAACTGAGACAGTAGTGACAACTCAGGTTGAGTGTACTGTCTCTCGTGTCTTGTAGATAGAAGTCCTATGTGTCGTCTATGTACTCTCAGGTCCTTGGAGTTGGTTCGTTATGGTTTCATGAACGATCTGAGATTTTGACTTCTAAGCCTCGAGGTTTTATGTTGCTCCAGTATGTGCTTTGATAGAGCAACTGTTATATGTTATCCTTGAGAGGAAATGAATGATGTTGTATAATGTAAATCTTGATATGTATGAGTTTTAGATCTTTCAGTAAAAGTTTTCTGGACAAGGATCTGCTTACAAAATGGTTTTAATTTTTAGTGATCTTTGTTAATTCATTGATTATGTTTATTCATATGGAGCTAGGACAAACAGCTGCGCTCACGCTTTGCTGTGACAGAAGTACGAAAACAAACATTATTAAAATTCCTGAGGTTTCAAGCCTCGATAGGCTGGTTGACTGCCCCTCCATTCTCGTAAATTGATTGCTAAGACTGGTATCTTCCTGCTTCCGAACATGATCCATGACTTCCAGCCAAGTTGATTCCGCCCACTCGAGCATCCCCGTCGGCTCCTAATACTCTCAATGTGGTCTCATCTTGGTCCACTAGTTCGACATATCCTAGCTAATTTGTAAGGGGAGGGTCACCAAGCTAGTATGAGGACAATTCTGTAACAAAATGAGGATGTGGTAATAGTTGGCAATAGGCTTGCATGGCTCCCTGTTGTCGGTTCCTCTAGTAGAATTCTACTTGATGTAAAGTCTGTAATGCTACCAAATAATTAAATTAGTTTTTCATGCTTCTCTATTTCAGCTATAATGTTTGTATGTTTGTAAATTACTTTATGTTCTCATAAACCAATACCTACATATTCTTTACTATACCTTTAAAACGTGCACCACATTCTACCTGAACAATCTCAATTCGAATTTCTTCTTGTTGTTTGGTTTTTCTTATAATTGTTTATTATGACACAACTTACCAGGAACAACAGAACATCAAATGTAACTATGTTGTATGAAAAGTATTTCTTTGAGAGAAAAAGTAACGTTGTTGTCGTTAAAGGTGAAACATTGATTATAAAAAGTATTTTATGATTTTCATTTTTATGCACTCCTAGTTTTCTATATGTTTTAACAATACTATGTATGTTGATTTCAGAATGGATTGGTGAAGCTTCTTATCGTTTGGTCTTACCCCCTCAATATAGTATGATGCATGATGTGTTCCATGCGTCCAATGTTAAGCTCTATGTGAAGGACTTGATCCATGTGCTAAGCTTTGAACCTATTGAACTCCAAGGGAGGTTGACTTACCCTGAGTCACCTGTGAGGGTATTGGATACCAAGGTGAAAGAGCTAAATAGTAAAAAGATAGAGATGGTAAAGGTTCTCTGGAATTACCATGGAGAGGATGAAGCCACATGGGAGCTGAAGACATACATGGAAAAGTCCTACCGTAAATTGTTTGTTTAATTGGTTGAATTTTGGGGGTAAAATTCCTATAATGGGGGAAGGATGTTATAACCTCAGTTTTTCTTGTAAAAATTGAAATGCAAATTTTCAAATAAAAGGGTTTTGAATGGAAAATTGTGTGATTTTTTTCAAAGAATGAATTCTTGTGCAATATTTCCCTTGGTTGCATGATTTCATGATTCATATTGAATGGATAAGTCCAATAATGATAAAAGGGAAAAGAGATAAAAGAAATCCCATAATAAATAAAAGGAAAAAGAAGTAAAGGGATAATTGTGTGCATATGAGAGAGTTATGTAGAATTCTCTAGAAAGTGGTATCGATGACCACTATTGGTTAAGTTTCATTTTCTTTAGGTTTTCAATGAGAAAAGAAATCAAAGTAAAGAAAATTGAAGAGAAAGAAAGAGAAAAATGAATTTTAACATGCCTTCTGAGTGGATGACTTGCATATGAAGAAGAGACACTTTTATTTTTGAATTTTCATCCCAAACATTGCACACAAGTAACTTAAGGATTTTTGAATTTAACATGCCTTCTGAGGCATGTAATGGTTCTTCATTTAATGGGTTTAAAAGAATTTAAAACCCTAAGTTTCCAGATTAAAGGATTTAATATTGTTCCACCCTAAGTTTCCAGATTAAAGGATTTAATATTGTTCCTTGGTTGTTATTAAGCAAAGTCTAGCCTTGTGTCTTGAAAAGATTTATTGGATCAAATTGGGTGATAATTGTTCCTAATTTGTGTAATTGGGGTTCCATAGTGATAAAAAGTGCATTAATAAACTTAAAAACAATAATTTTGATAATTGTGAATTTTAATGGTTTTAATTATGGAAATCAGTCGAGAAAGCATGAAAATGATGTTCTTGATCTAGTTTGTGAGTAAAGACCTTTAATTTGGATAAATTAAGCAATTAGGGTTTTCCTAAGTGGTAAAGTGTTTTTAGGGTTTGTGGACCTAAAAAGGGTAAAATTGGATAATAAAAGTTTGTAAACAAGGAAACCCTAAGGAAACCCTAAAAAGGCTTAGAAACCCTAGAATAGAATCCCAAGTCAATAAAAGATGTTTGGATGCGATTGTAGCCATTAGGTGTTATATATGTTTTTTTGGATCAAGTTGCTTGATCTATTGCTTGGCTTTGTTGATTGGACTTCTTGATTAGATTAGCTACCTTGATTGATTTTGAGACTACCAAATCAGGTATGTGGTTACGCTTATGGCTAACTACTCTAGTTTCATGGTGATTTGTGAGGTTTTATCTATTTCTTGAAATTAAATGCTTAGATGAACTTTAATTGTTTCTATCTATAAAGTGACTATGACTATCATCTTATAATATCTATAACTTGCTCGAACCTGCATACCACCTCTGGGATATATGAATGAAAAGATGATTATAGTCATGATGATGACTAAAGGACCAAGCCCCAGTTTGGAAAGGTCAGACCAAGCCCCAGGTTGGGAAGGTCATAAGTGGTCAAGCCCCAAGTTGGGAATACCTAATGGTACCTAGCTTCAGAGAGAGTGGAGACCAAAGAGGTACCTAGCTCCAGATTGAGAGGTATCATAATGGATATTGTAGGGACACAACCCTATGAGAGGGTATACCAGAGGTTAGGTAAAATGATTCGAGAATTTATGAAGAAAAAGTAAATTTTGTTTTGTAACAAATAATTGTTGTGGTTATGTTGTTACAATTATTTGCAAATTTTTGGTTTCTCCCGCATACCAATATAATTTGTTATACTGATCGACATTTTGTTTGTCAACATTTTAGGGAAATATTCAGTTACATTTTTGAAATGTGAATGTTCAGTTAAAAGGTGAAATTGAAAAAAAACAAGGAAAATTAATATTCAGAGTATTATAGTTAGTTCTTTGAGTAAAGTTTCAAATTCTTATTTTTGAAAGGTATGTGAAAAGAAAATCTTTGTCCTACTTTAAGCTTAGTTGTTGTAAAATTTTTTAATTATTTTTTATGATTTGCAAAACCATTTTATCTTGTTTTGGGATAACAACTCTAGTTTGTTGGCCTTTCATAATTGGGGGTTTCCGAGGGGCGGGGTTGTTACAGTTTCCACCTCCACCATGTGATATATGATAATGACTACCATATAAAGTCTTCCATGAACTTGCCATTCCGACACCCATATCCCACATGTCAGCCAACATGCCACTTTACTAACTATTCTACCTATGCATACAATCATTTTTGCCCTGCTTCAAAGTACTCATCCTCTAATTCCCCTGATGTATCTACAATTAGATTATCCCATTCATCATCTCCTCATGCTACATGACCTACATCTCCACCTACCTCCTCACATATTAATATATTTGTTGCAATGGTCCCTTCAAATGGTTTACCTTCTGAACCCGTGCACTATTAGTGGGGAACTAATATCACCTACCTACAATTTTGAGCCTTGGTTTCACGTGGTTTATGACTAAGGATCATATTCATACCATGTGAATCATGGTGAGATGATGGTGTTTGAAGATGTTGATATGGATGTTGATGAGGTTCTTGGAGATGAGGATGTGAAAGATAATGGCGGATATGAAGAAGATGTGGATGTGAAATATGCTTCTGAGATCTCTTATATCTATCTTATGAATGAAACCAATGATTAAGATTATGAAGACAATATCCTTCCTTAAATAACTTGGTCTTGGTACAAAATGACCTATGTCTAATAGTTTATGAGTTTGGCATGTACTAGATAGGACACATGTATTCTATTACCTAGTTTTTATATTATACTTTCTTGAGTTTTAATTCACATATGGATGTATGTTTGTATCATTATATGACTATGCATATATTTTTTAGTTTATTTTTTGATGTATCCCAACATGGTTATCTATGCAACTTTTTCTTAGTTTTGACTTTGTTTTTATTATATACTATGTGGTTTGTGGACTTTCCCCTATTATGATGCATATAATGCCTCCGATTTTAAACATTTTTTTTGTGGATAAGACTTTCTTTCTTCTATTCTATACCACCACTAATTTTCATATGAGAATGGAGGAGAAAGTTTAGCAAAACATTGAGATGAATTAATTTTTGTACTCATGTATAAAATATTAGACATAAATGGATATGGATAGAGTTTGTTAACTCTTATGAAGACTAACCAAACATGTATTGAAAACATATATTGAGGGGTTTTTTTCTATACATAAAAACCCCTGTAAGTGACTAGGTAAATGATTTGAATTCCTTGGCTTTCAATACCTATAGAAATGGTATGTCTTATTAAAAAGGGGGATATTGTTGACTTGAGAGGTTTACATTGCCCATATTTTATGATGATTAATCATTCCATTAAATTGTATCAAACATTTCATTTGAGACCATCATAGTTGATTAGGTACACTCAAAGCATTGGAATTTATTAACCTTAGTTTGGGGAAATACAAGTCAAAATTGAACAAAATTAAGAATTGGAGAATACATAGATTGTCTCTAAGATTTTTGTTGTAAATCATTTGTAATGTCTTTATGACTTGTAATAATTCTCAAATGAAATTCAATACATTTTAGTGTGATGAGGTTATGCACTTTAGCACTAAATAACTTGATTTGAATCATGACTTTTCATTAGCCACGATTGTCCTAAAACTATCTTGGTTAAAGCCTATTTCCCTTGTTCTTACAACATCATCAACAAAGATGATAATTGCCATTATATATTAGTAGATGATAACCTCCTATTTTAGTAGTTTATCTTAGTCTTTTTCTTTAGTTTTCCATACTCTTTTTACGTTTATACTATACATAATCCTAATTTTATCCCTTTTTGTAAATACATCATCAGACTAACTTTTTCTTTTTATACTTGCAGAAAAAGCACAAAAAAATCATAAAAGAATAAACCAGCCTCAAGGCCGAATGGATCCAAACGGTCCCAGGACCGCATGATGCGAAACGGTCCCAAGACCGCATGGAGTTCAAACGGTCCCGAGACCGCATGAAGCCAAACGGTCCCAAGACCGCATGGAGTTCAAACGGTCCCGAGACCGCATGAAGCCAAACGGTCCCAAGACCGCATGGAGTTCAAACGGTCCCGAGACCGCATGAAGCCAAATGGTCCCAAGACCGCATGGAGTTCAAACGGTCCCGAGACCGCATGAAGCCAAACGGTCCCAAGACCGCATGGAGTTCAAACGGTCCCGAGACCACATGAAGCCAAACAGTCCCAAGACCGCATGGAGTTCAAACGGTCCCAAGACCGCATGGAGTTTAAACGGTCCCGAGACCGCATGAAGCCAAACGGTCCCAAGACCGCATGGAGTTCAAACGGTCCCGAGACCGCATGAAGCCAAACGGTCCCAAGACCGCATGGAGTTCAAACGGTCCCGAGACCACATGAAGCCAAACGGTCTCAAGACCGCATGGCGTTCAATCGGTCTTGAGACCGCATGAAGCCAAATGGTCCTAAGACCGCATGGAGTTCACACGGTCTCAAGACCGTTTGATACCAAACGGTCTCAAGACCGTTTGATGCCAAATGGTCTCAAGACCGTTTGACGCCAAACGATCTCAAGACCGTTTGACGCCAAACGGTCTCTGTTGGCTAAATGGACATCTATAAATCCCTTTGTTTTGATTATGACAAACATTTCATTCTTATTGATCTAACGAGCTACTTGAGTGTGCAGGATTAAGGTGGATGACAAAGCAACTAGGGAAAATCCACAAGCTTACATATTTATATTTCCATGCAATGTAATAACTGTTGTAAAAACTTGTACAAATATATAATGTACAAGTACTTAGATTGCATGTAAATCAAGCGTCAGATTCTCCCTAGCTAAACACCACATTTAGACAAGTCATCCCATTCAAATAGGATCACATTTGCACACTCATACATATAGTTAGTGCCTAAATTGAAACATTGAAACAGGATCAATCTCGGTCGACAAACTCCTCGACCGAGACACTCTCGGTCGACAATCTTCTCGACCGAGAAAGATCCAAAGTAGCCGTTAGACACAACAGACAAGTTAGTTGGCAGATGGAGAAAGACGTTGCAAATCACTTGTTCCAGAGAGCCTGTCGGTCGACAAAAGTTCGACCGAGTAGGTGTCTCGGTCGACCATTTGTCGACCGAGATGGTCTCTGACAGCAACGGCAGAATTAATTAATTAGCCGTTGTTAAAGCAACAACTTTGTACCTAACAACTAGTTAAGCACTTAGAAACCCCTAGAAGTTGTCTAGAACGTCCTTAAGCATCCTTAGGCCATTCCTATAAATAGGACAAGCCATAGGACACTCAAACACACTTGTTACACTTGAGAAATACTTGAGCACACTTAAGCAATCTGTTGTGAGCAAATTGAGCTTTGTGAACATTGGCTACTTCCCTCTTTAGCTCATAATTCGTGTCCTATAGGCTAGTATCTCCTATCCACTGCAATCACAAGTCCACACACTTGGTTAGGAGATCTATACGCTTGATCTAGGCAAATCAAGCCTTGGGCTATAAAGGATAAGTTGTAATTTCCTTTTTTCTTTCTTGTTCCCTATTATTGTTTGTACTCTCCTTGCTACTCCTAGGTTGGAGGCTGCGGATTGGAGAGGGTGAAGATCTTCTTGGCGAAGAAGGAGACTTTGAGCTACTTCAGAAGGTTGGTGCAACGGGAGATTACTTCTAGAGAGGAAGTCTACTTCAAGGGGGAGCTTGGAGTTACTTCATAGAAGGCTATCTCAAAGTTGGTGCACCTACTTCAAGTGAAGGCTGTTCAAAGGGTGTAAAGGAAAGTATTGTATTTTGTATAAATCCTCGAGAGGTAATAAAATAAATACTTTCAAATCTCGGTTGGGTAAGAAACCGGGTAGTGGACTGACAACTATAGTATTTGCTATAGTTGGAACCACTCTAAACACCTGTCTCTTTCTTCCAATTTCAATTGTGGTTGTTTGAATTCAATAAATTGTTAAAATAATTCAAAAACTCTATTCACCCCCCCCTCTAGTAGTTTTTCAATTGGTATTAGAGCGGGCTTCAAGGAACCCTAACAAAGTCTTGAAAAATGGGTGATGGAGTGCTCAACAACCTCAACCTCGAAGGGACACTTGTTGCTAGGCCTCCAGCTTTCGATGGAACAAACTACCAATATTGGAAGAGAAGGATGTAGTTCTACTTCCAAGGCATCAATTGGGACTTATGGAGAATGGTGTCAACTCCATATGAGCTCCCTCAAATTCAATTTGCAGAATGGGATGCAAATACGGTAAAGCTAGCTCAAATGAATGCAAAAGCTGTAAGCATTTTATATTGTTCTATATCGGTAGGAGAATTTAATAGAATATCTAATTGTGACACAGCCTATGATATTTGGCATAGATTATCCATAACCTATGAAGGAACAGTCCAAGTCAAAAATTCCAAAATTAGCATGTTTAAACAAAAGTTTGAACACTTTCGTATGGATCCTGATGAATCTATTAGTGAAATGTTTGCAAAATTTTCTACTATTGTTAATGGTTTAAGTGCTCTAGGAAAACCTATCCTTGAAGAAGATCAGGTATCAAAGATCCTTCGTTCACTTTCTCCAAAATACAAGCCAAAGGTGACAGCCATCGAAGAAGCAAACAACCTCACTCGACTGAAAATGGAGCAACTTATTGGCAACTGAGAAGCTCATGAAGCAACCCTAGAAGAGGAAGAAAGAAGAGCACGTGAACTTCAGCAAGGAAAGAAGAAGGATGTGGCTCTAAAAGCTTCAAAGGCTGTCACACAAGAAAGTGAGGAGTCAAGTGAAGAAGAGGGAGAAGAAGCCTTGATAGTAAATGGTAAGAAATACAGAAGATTTAAATCTAACAAAATTTCCAACTCTTCTTCTACCCCTCCTAGATGCTTTGAATGTGGGAAGAAAGGGCATTTCAAAAATGAATGTCCTAAAGCAAGGAAAGGAAAGAAAAGCTCACACAAGAAGAAGGGAGAAAAAGCCTATAAAGCTGCATGGGACGAGTCAAGTAGTGAAAGCGGAGAAGAAACGGTGGATTGTCTAATGGCAAGAGAAGATGATGAAGACTCTCAAGAGGTAAGCCTACTTGATCTTTCTAAAGAAGAATTAGTTACTAGTCTACAAGAAATTCATGATAAGTATGCTGATGTCAAGAAGAAACTAAAAAAGGTTATCAAATCAAATGATGAGCTAAGTGCTAAATTAGATACTCTTTCTTCTGACAAGAATAACATTGATCTTGAAAATTTGTCTTTAAAAACATCTTTGGATGATTGCACTAGAAAGTTACTCACTTTAGAAACAAATGTTGATCTTCTTTCTAAAGAAAAGACTGACTTGTTATCTAAACTAAAAGATTTTCAGACTCAACCTATTCTGTGTAACCATCTAGACTATGATAATGCTATAAAAGAAAAAGATTCATTGCTATCTGAATTAGATCAAGCAAGAAAAGATTTACACAAGAAAATGAATGATATTGCTCAGCTGCAAAGAGAAATTTATGATTTAAGAAGAAAAGATATACTTGATAACATTCTAAGCATTGGTAATGTTTTCAACGGAAGAAAAGGTTTGGGATATGCTCCAAAGAAAAATCAACCCAAAAGAACTCAAACTATGTTTGTACCTAAGAACACAATGGCTAGAAAGAGAAATCAAGTTGATTCTATTACTTGCCATTTTTGTTTACGCCTTGGACACTATTCCTTTTCATGCCCTTATAAAACTAAGGATTGCGAGTTAGTTTGGGTCCCAAAACCTCAAACTTAGTAGAATCAAATAGAATTTAGTTGAGATATGACCAAAAAGCTCCATCTTGCTATTTATATTGTCTTATCTCAACTAAACAAAAGATTTTATGCTTATTGTTAATTTTCTGCATTATTGTATTGAAACAGAAACTTTGTCGATCGAAGAATTGTCGACCGAACCATTAATCGGTCGAAGTATTGTCGACCGACCGAATGTCTGTAACATATCAAAATTTACAGCAATTATTTCGGTCGAAAATTTCTCAACCGAGCTACAATTCTGCGTTTTCTAGTTTGAAATATAGTAATCTTCTCGATCGACAATTTGTCGACCGAGACAGATGTCGGTCGAACAATTGTCGACCGACTGGACTTCTGATTCAGAACTCTTATACAAATCTGTACTTAAATGATTCTAACCATATCAGACCATCACATGGGTACCAAAATCTACATTTTAATGCAGGAATGGGTGGTTGACAGTGGATGTTCCAAACATATGACCAGAAACAAGGATGCATTCCAAACCTTTGAAGAAAAGAAAAGTGGAACAGTCACCTTTGGAGACAATGGTAAGGGCAAAATCGTTGGAATAGGTAATGTTGGTACAAACCTCGAAATAAACAATGTTCTACTCGTTGATGGTTTGCACCATAATTTGATAAGTGTTAGTCAATTATGTGATAGTGGTTATGATGTGTTATTTAACAAAACTTGCTGCAAGTTATTGATAGAAAACACTACAAATGTTGTTTATGAAGGAAATAGAGTTGGAAATCTTTATATTCTTAAACCTAACTCTATGAAATCAGTAGTGGGAAAATGCTTGCTTGCAAATGAAAATACCTTACAAGTATGGCATAAAAAGCTAGGACATGCTAGTTCACATGTTATTAAAAAGTTAGTGAAATATGATCTTGTTCGTGGATTGCCTACTTTATCTTTTGATCAAGTTGAAAACTGTGAACCATGCACAATGGGAAAGCAAACCAAAACCTCTTTTAAACCAAAACATGTACTTAGCACCAGTAGGTCCTTAGAATTAATTCATATGGATTTATTTGGACCCATGAGGACACAATCTATTGGTGGTAAAAGATATTGTTTTGTTATTGTTGATGATTATAGTAGATACACATGGGTACACTTTCTTGCAACTAAAGATGATACTATTCATGTTTTTATACAATTTTATTCCAAAATTGAAAATCTATTACAAAGCAAAATATGTACCATTAGAAGTGATCATGGTGGAGAATTTGAAAACCATACATTTGAAGAGTTTTGTACATCTCAAGGGTACACTCATAATTTTTCTGCTCCACGCACCCCACAACAAAATGGTATAGTTGAACGGAAAAATCGATCACTGCAAGAAATGGCTAGAACTATGATGCTTGAACATAACACACCCAAAACCTTTTGGGCTGAAGCTGTAAACACTGCATGCTATGTGCTAAATAGAGTAACTGTTCACTCTCAGTTAAAGAAAACTCCATATGAACTAATACATTCTAAGAAACCTAGAGTTGACTATTTTCATACCTTTGGCTCTACATGCTATATCTTAAATACCAAAGATGATAGAGATAAGTTTGACTCAAAATCACACAAAGCATTCTTTTTGGGATATTCCACTTCTAGCAAAGCTTTTAGAGTATATAACACTATATCTAGAAAAGTTGAGGAATATATTCATGTCTCTTTTCATGAAGAATCCAAATCTGAAAATCTAGAAATCATAGATCTCACTAATCAATTCAAAAATTTAAACATACCAAACGATAGTGAGAAAGGTGCTACAAATAATCACCAAGCAAAACCAAAACCTACACCTAGACTTATTAAAGATCATCCTCAAGAATTAATTATTGGAGATCCTAATGATAAAGTCAAAACTTGGTCGTCCTTTAAAGATGTTGCAAACATTGCTTTTGTTTCTACCATTGAACCTAAAAAGATATCTGAAGCTCTTAAAGATGACTATTGGATAATAGCCATGCAAGAAGAATTGAATCAATTCACTAAAAATGATGTATGGGATTTAGTTCCTAAACCACAAGATAAAACCATAATAGGAACTAAATGGGTTTTTAGGAACAAGCTAAATGAGGCAGGAGAAGTAATAAGGAATAAAGCTCGGTTAGTAGCACAAGGATATAATCAACAAGAAGGAATAGATTTTGATGAAACGTATGCACCGGTAGCTAGACTTGAAGCTATTAGAATGTTACTAGCTATTGCTGCACATAAAAACATCAAACTCTACCAAATGGATGTAAAAAGTGCATTTCTAAATGGCATCATTCAAGAAGAAGTATATGTTGCCCAACCACCTGGTTTTGAAATACCGGAAAAAGGTGACTATGTTTATAAACTTAAGAAAGCACTTTATGGTTTAAAACAAGCACCTAGAAATTGGTATGAAAGGCTCAAGACATATCTTTTTGATAATGGTTTTTCTATTGGAAATTCAGATTCTACTTTATTTTTCAAAACATATACATCTGATTTCCTTGTTGTGCAAATATATGTTGATGATATTATTTTTGGAGCTTCTAATGATTCATTGTGCACACAATTTAGTGATATTATGCAAAAAGAAATTGAAATGAGCCTCATGGGTGAACCAACCTTCTTTCTTGGTTTTCAAATTAAGCAAACACCTGCCGGAATATTCATAAGACAAGAAAAATATACTAAAGAACTCTTAACACGTTTTGGGATGGATCAGTGCAAACATGCTACTACTCCTATGGCTACTTCTATTAAAATTGATAAGGATGAAAATGGGGAACCTATTGATGATTCCTTATATAGAGCCATGATTGGTAGTTTGCTTTACTTAACTGCTTCTAGACCAGACATTTTGTTTCTAGTTGGACTTTGTGCTTGATTTCAATCGCAACCTATTCACTCTCATTTTCTAGCAGTTAAACGAATTCTTCGTTATCTAGCCGGCACTACTTGTTTTGGTTTATGGTATCCAAAAGGACAATCCTTGGATTTTAAAGCTTATACTGATGCAGATTATGCCGGTTGTCACCTTGATCACAAGAGTACTAGTGGTGGTTGTTTCTTGTTAGGGAGAGCTTTAGTATCTTGGCTTAGCAAGAAACAAAATACGGTTGCCCTATCTACAACTGAAGCTGAATATATGGCAGCTGGATCTTGTTGTGCTCAAGTGCTTTATATGCAACAAGTATTAAACGATTATGGTTTTACTCTTTCATCTACGCCTATTTTTTGTGACAACACGAGTGCTATAAACTTAGCACACAATCCTATTTTACACAGCCAAGCTAAACATATTGAAATCCGTCATCATTTTTTAAGGGATCACATCTCCAAGAATCATGTTTCCCTTCATCATGTTGATACGGAAGATCAATTGGCTGATATTTTTACAAAACCGCTTCCACTAGATCAATTTAACAAAATTCGGAAGCAATTACTTATCACTCCTTTGGAAGATGTTTTCTTTGATATTTGTGCTACTTAAACAAAAACTCTTAATTACATCATGATATTTTGGCTTTTAAATGGACATCTTTTTCATTAGATTTGATGGGACATCTAATTAAGGGGGAGTTTTTATTTCTAAACGGATATCTTTTTGAAATGACAAAGGGGGAGAAATAAATACAAAACTAAAACCTAGAAAAACTCAATCAATGAGTTTCATAAATAAACTCTTGGCTTTACATTGAAAGTTGCTATATTCCCTAGTGAATTGGATTTCATGTTCCATAATTCAAGGGGAATAATAAGCACACATTTTATAAATAAGAGGAAAAGCTACAAAAGGTAATCTAAAGGTATGAAACTCATATGGTTTATATTTCCTTTATTTTTATATTTAGGAAATGTTTGTCATCTTCAAAAAGGGGGAGATTGTTGGCTAAATGGACATCTATAAATCCCTTTGTTTTGATTATGACAAACATTTCATTCTTATTGATCTAAC
Organism: Alisma plantago-aquatica; assembly: GCA_963693085.1. Taxonomy (NCBI): domain Eukaryota; kingdom Viridiplantae; phylum Streptophyta; class Magnoliopsida; order Alismatales; family Alismataceae; genus Alisma; species Alisma plantago-aquatica. Next base: position 1,316,403,255 of record OY856410.1, on the reverse strand, counting down.
GAGCTACTTGAGTGTACAGGATTAAGGTGGATGACAAAGCAACTAGGGAAAATCCACAAGCTTACATATTTATATTTCCATGCAATGTAATAACTGTTGTAAAAACTTGTACAAATATATAATGTACAAGTACTTAGATTGCATGTAAATCAAGCGTTAGATTCTCCCTAGCTAAACACCACATTTAGACAAGTCATCCCATTCAAATAGGATCACATTTGGACACTCATACATATAGTTAGTGCCTAAATTGAAACATTCAAACAAGATCAATCTCGGTCGACAAACTCCTCGACCGAGACACTCTCGGTCGACAATCTTCTCGACCGAGAAAGATCCAAAGTAGTCGTTAGACACAACAGACAAGTTAGTTGGCAGATGGAGAAAGACGTTGCAAATCACTTGTTCCAGAGAGCCTGTCGGTCGACAAAAGTTCGACCGAGTAGGTGTCTCGGTCGACCATTTGTCGACCGAGATGGTCTCTGACAGCAACTGCAGAATTAATTAATTAGCCGTTGTTAAAGCAACAACTGTGTACCTAACGGCTAGTTAAGCACTTAGAAACCCCTAGAAGTTGTCTAGAATGTCCTTAAGCATCCTTAGGCCATTCCTATAAATAGGACAAGCCATAGGACACTCAAACACACTTGTTACACTTGAGAAATACTTGAGCACACTTGAGCAATCTGTTGTGAGCAAATTGAGCTTTGTGAACATTGGCTACTTCCCTCTTTAGCTCATAATTCGTGTCCTATAGGCTAGTATCTCCTATCCACTGCAATCACAAGTCCACACACTTGGTTAGGAGATCTATACGCTTGATCTAGGCAAATCAAGCCTTGGGCTATAAAGGATAAGTTGTAATTTCCTTTTTTCTTTCTTGTTCCCTATTATTGTTTGTACTCTCCTTGCTACTCCTAGGTTGGAGGCTGCGGATTGGAGAGGGTGAAGATCTTCTTGGCGAAGAAGGAGACTTTGAGCTACTTCAGAAGGCTGGTGCAACGGGAGATTACTTCTAGAGAGGAAGGCTACTTCAAAGGGGAGCTTGGAGTTACTTCATAGAAGGCTATCTCAAAGTTGGTGCACCTACTTCAAGTGAAGGCTGTTCAAAGGGTGTAAAGGAAAGTATTGTATTTTGTATAAATCCTCGAGAGGTAATAAAATAAATACTTTCAAATCCCGGTTCGGTAAGCAACCGGGTAGTGGACTGACAACTATAGTATTTGCTATAGTTGGAACCACTCTAAACACCTGTCTCTTTCTTCCAATTTCAATTGTGGTTGTTTGAATTCAATAAATTGTTAAAATAATTCAAAAACTCTATTCACCCCCCCTCTAGTAGTTTTTCAGTCTCAAGACCGTTTGAAACCAAACGGTCTCAAGACCGATTGAACCCAAACGGTCTCACAGTCCAAACGGTCTTGAGGCCCCAAATGGTCTTGAGGTCCAAACGGTCTCCAAACCGTTTGGACTTCACTCAAGGCCTATAAATAAGACCCCAAGGGTCCTCCCAAGGGGGACATCTCAGACATCCAAAGGCTGCCTCTCCAGTTCCAGAGCAATTCCATCCATCGCCCCAAGGCTGCCGGTTTGAGATCCACGTTCCATCATCAAGCTACCTTCTCTCTCATCAACAAAGAAGGTGAGAGGAGAAGATCCATCGTCAAGCAAGCCACAAAGGGTGAAGATCGTTGCTCTCTCCACCAAGGGTTCAACCTTCTCTCCTCCGTGGAGATGTTGTTCTTTCTATCTCTTCTTGCCTCCTCCTTTGTTGCTCCCTCTATGAGGAGCGAGTAGTTTCATTCACTGGGGCGCGGGGACTAGCCCCGCTGCCCATGTTTTGTATATTGTACTAAAAAGATGTTATCATTTCGTTTTAATACTAAATCGTTTCATACATGCTTGGATGTTGGCCACGTTCTTGTATGCATCTATTGTATTTTGTTGTGGTTTGTCTACGACCGCTCTCGAGACTCGAATACCGATTTAGTGTTGGTTTCTGGTGTGTGTATCCACCACGCATCCGTTTCGGTATCTAGGAATGCTTTCCAAGGAGTGGAGTAAACTCACCTCCATCATTGTACTTTTGCACTATGAAATGGAATCAGTTGACGTGCAAAAGTGCAATCTTGACAGGTCGAGGAACACACTCCGAGGAGAGAGTGGTGCAAAGTACTTGACCATTCGTTCGGGGATGGCTGACGTTGCAACACTCTCACGTTTCTCATAGCTATATCCTCGAAAGAGGGATAGTCTATAAGGATACTAATCGATTTGGTAATTATCGCTCGCTTGTTAGTTTTCCGATACACGTTTCACGAGGTTGAGTAAGATTTTCTCTTCGGAGACTACATATCTTCATTGACACATAGATACGTACCGAATGAGAATTACTCAATCCATGGAGGATGTATGCATTGCTCTTGTCCTATAGGACATCGGTATTGCACAACATCCATGTATCTTGCTTACAAGTCTTGCTATGTTTGGTACAAGTACAATCCATGCGTAGTGGTGGTGATCACCCGCATCACCCCAGTGATCCATCATCATTTGCTAATCTTAGTTTTACTTTCTTGCCTTTACTTTCTTTGCACTTAGTTTAAAACAACCAAATCAAACTTTCGGTCTAAATATCAATCTTTAAGTAGTTAAGTAAGGCTAAAAAGGTTTTCCATCTTGTTTAACTCTAAACAAGATCGTTGTCCTGTGGATTCGACCCTTAACTATATTACGATAAGACTTCCGCGTGTCTTTGCACACGCGGGTGGAGATCTTACCATATTATAAGCAAGGCTAAACTTAGAGACTCATCATCTCTAGGATTTTTAGTGGTGTTGCAAAACTCCATCAAAAATTGGCGCCGTTGCCGGGGATAACGGAACGTTTTAGCCTCTACTTAATAACTTCTTGGTTGATTAGGATTTTACACTTTTTCTTGATAACTAATACAAATCTTCTCGAATTCTTTGTTTTTCTTTCATCATCTTAAAGTGTGACTTTCTTTCTACTCAGGTAGAACACGTGCATGCAAACCCCGCAACGCATCGGATTATCCCCTGAGCCAGAGTACGACTCTGAGGTAGAAAGAAGCTTTCACCGAAGGATCAGACTCAACCGCCAACGAGCCAGACAGATGGCTGACGAGCAACGCCTCATTGCAGAAAGGGTTAACGCTGCCTTAGCAGCCCAAAGAGCACAACTAATTGCAGACACTCGTGCTCAAGTGCAGGCGGAGATTCGAGCTGAGGAGCAAGCTCGCATCCAAGCAGAGAATGATGCTGCTCGGCTAGCTTTAAGAAGTAAGCAACTTCGAGACTACGCAGTCCCGAAGAATTACGAAGATGATCACCCCGTCCGTCCACCGATTATCAATATCCCAAATTTTGAAATCTGGACACAATGGATCCAGATAATGCAGGGCATTTCTTTCTCCGGAGGACCAGGTGACGACTACATGGATCATCTCAAGAGGTTCAAGTCACTCTGCCGACTGGTACCCCAAGCTGGAGTTGCCCTTGAAGCAATAATGCTACACCTCTTCCACTTTACCCTGTCTGGAAGGGCTTTAAGCTGGTATAATGCTCTAGATAGGCATCCTATCATTACAACATGGACTCCGTTAGAAGAAAAATTTCTGGAGAAATTCTTCCCACCTTCGCTAACATATGAGATTAGGGGCCAAATAAATCATTTTACCCAACTGCCTGGGGAAACATTAGCAGAAGCCTGGGAAAGATTCAAAGAACTCTTGAGAAAGTGCCCTCACCATGGCATATCTCAAAACCAACTGATTGAAACTTTCTACAGAGGAGTTAGTGATGATATTAAGCAATTCTTAGATTCCTCATCTGGAGGAAACTTTATGAGAAAGAATTATGAAGATGCTTGGAACATAGTCACAATAGGGGCCGAGAACCAATCTAATTGGGGAAGGTCAGCTAACCACACCAAGGGAGTTCTTAAGGTCTACAAGGCTGAAGAATCAATGGAACTCAATGCTATTGCTAAAGCCTTGAAGACTATTGCCAACAAACAGCAAGCTCTCGAAATTTCTTTCGGAGAGTATGATAAGAAGAAAAGCTCCCAAGTTCAACAAGTAAAAGCTGCTACTGGAACCTGTGAAGCCTGTCATGCATCCGATCATCCCACACTATCATGTGGCATGTTATACAATGTTATGATGGATTTGCAGCCACCAGTGCCGCAATATGAACCTTCTATTGAACATCCCGAAGATCAAATGCCGGAGCAAGTTAACTCAATTCACTCGATACCCGACCAGGTGTACTACAATCCAGATAAACTGAGAAATCACCCGGGTTTCCAATATGGAAATCCTGCTGGAACAACCAATCCACAACAACAATCCCAAGGTGGATCTTTCAAACAACCACCTGGGTTTCAGAGTAATTTCACCCAAAATCAAGGGAACTATAGGAATGGGCCTCAAAGATCCAACTATCCTAGGAACCCCTCCTATCAATATTCAGGATTACACCAACAGCTACAACAGCCTCAGCTGCAGCTACCACAATCGCAGCTAACGGCACCTCCACAACAACCACAAGGACAGCAAGTCGCTCAATATCAATAAAGGGGTGCTCCTCCCCAATCATCTGACGAAATATCCTTGATTAGACAAATGCTTCAATCTCAACAGACTATGCTTGCAAACCAGCAAGCTCAACAAAAAGCCATAGAAACCCAACTGGCATAGATTGCCGCGCAGTTGAAGCCACAAGCCGACACTTTTGCTGGGCAACCAGAGGAAAACCCGAGACATAACCAAAACAGACCAGAACAACTGAATGCCGTTACCACACGATCTGGTCGTGTCCTGCCTGATGTCAACAGAATCATCCATGAAGAAGATATAGCCATTATTCCCCCAATAAGAAACTCAAGCATAGAAACAGAAAATTCTACTGAGAAAGAAAAGGAAAAGGAACCAATGCCAGAGGTCCCACCCAGAGTGCCTTATCCGGATAGGCTGGAAGGGACCAAAATGGATACTAGGTTCCAAAAATTCAAGGAAGCTATGAAAAAATTATACATTGATATTCCTTTCCTCGATGCTCTTTCCGAGGTGCCAGCTTGGGCCAAATACCTTAAAACCCTCTTGTCGAGAAAGTATATGACGGAAGAGCATGAAACGGTGAAACTTGCTCAGACCACCTCAGACATTTTGCTAAATAAGATGCCGAAGAAAAAGAAGGATCTGGGGTCCTTCGGTATCCAGTGCTCTATTGGAAATGGTTCCAGAAAGAAAGGTTTGGCAGATTTAGGAGCAAGCATATCTATTATGGCCTATTCTATGTGTAAAAGATTAGGCTTTACTGATTTGTTACCTACCACAATGACAATTCAGTTAGCCGATTCTACCATAACTGCCCCTCTTGGAATCATCGAAGATATTCCCGTCAGAATAGGAAAGAATCCTTATGTCCCGTGCGATTTCATTATTATGGACATCAAAGAAGACCTGAGATACCCGATAATCTTTGGCAGACCTTTCCTAGCTACTGCCCGATCACTTATCGATGTTGAAGCATGAACTATAATCTTGAGACTTGGGAAGGAAGCTTTCCAGTTCAGAGTTCTTGACAGCATGAAAGGTCCAAGCATTCAAGAGGAAGCTTTTCTCTTAGATGCCGTATATCAAATGTCACAGTTAGAAATGTCTGAATCAACCAATGAACTGGAAAACGCCCTTACAAATCCAGATGTAGAATTCTCAGCATGTGAACTTGTGCAACAATGCTTGGAAAAATCTGAAGAAGCCCCGACAGACACATTCGAAGAACTTAAGGCCGTCACAGTTAAAGAAGCTACTGAGCCACCTAAGGCTCCAGAAATGAAAGCCCTACCTGAAGGGCTCAAACATGTTTTTCTTGATGAAGAGAAGCTCTGTCCAGTAATCATCAGCTCCACTCTGGAGAATGATCAAGAAAACATACTACTCGGTGAACTGAAGAAGCATAGGAAAGCCATTGGGTATAAAATGATTGATTTGACGGGTATAAATCCCGCTTTATGCATGCACAAACTGCCCATGGTTGAAGAGTTTAAACCATCAAGAGAACACCAGAGAAAGTTAAACCCCAACCTCAAGGAGGTGGTTTCCCTTGAAGTCCTCAAACATCTAAAGGCTGGTATCATCTACCCCATCTCAGATTCTCAGTGGGTTAGCCCAGTGCAGGTGGTCCCAAAAAAGGGGGGGACCACTGTTGTCCTTAATGATAAAAACGAACTAGTACCCACTAGAACTGTGACTGGATGGAGAATGTGCGTTGACTATAGAAAACTTAATAAAGCCACGCGAAAAGATCACTACCCCCTGCCTTTCCTAGATGAGGTCCTCGAGCGCTTAGCTCATCAAAAATTCTTCTGTTACCTTGATGGTTATTCCGGGTTTTACCAAATCCCTATACACCCAGAGGATCAAGAGAAAACTACTTTCACCTGTCCTTTTGGGACATATGCTTTCAGAAGAATGCCATTCGGGCTTTGTAACGCGCCAGCCACTTTTTAGAGATGCATGTCTACTATCTTTGCAGGATTAACAGAATCCATAATGGAGATATTCATGGATGATTTCTCAGTATATGGAAACTCTTTCGACAACTGTCTGCTCAACTTGGTTCAAGTCTTACAAAGATGCGAGGACACTAACCTCATCTTAAATTGGGAAAAATGCCATTTTATGGTAACGGAAGGTGTTGTCCTCAGACACAGAGTAAGCAACAGAGGGATCGAGGTGGATCAAGCAAAAATTGACGTCATCTCAAAATTGATGCCACCAAAAGACATAAAAGGGGTACGTGCTTTCTTAGGTCATGCTGGGTTTTACAGGAGATTTATCAAAGACTTCTCGAAAATTGCAAAGCCCATGACACAACTGCTGACCAAGGACACAAAATTTAACTTTAACCAAGAATGTTTGCAAAGTTTCACAACTTTGAAAAATGCCTTGATTTCCGCACCCATTCTAAGAGCTCCAGATTGGTCGCAACCATTCGAAATCATGTGCGACGCGAGCGATTATGCCATAGGGGCCGTGTTAGGGCAAAGAATCGACAGGAAACCCTATGTTATATACTACGCATCTAAGACGCTGGATGAAGCATAGAAGAATTACACCACTACTGAAAAGGAATTCTTAGCTGTCATCTACGCGTTCGAGAAATTCCGCTCATACCTGATTGGAGCAAAAGTTATTGTCTACACCGACCACTCCGCTATACGATACCTAATTCAAAAGCAAGATGCAAAACCTAGACTGATCCACTGGGTATTAATGCTTCAAGAATTTGATTTGGAAATCAAAGACAAAAGCGGGGTGGAAAACGTCGTCGCTGACCATCTCAGCCGTATTAAAGTCGAGGATGAAGACAAAGTACCTATCCGAGACTCCCTCCCGGACGACCAACTAATGAAAGTCACTAATGGATTCTCCTGGTATGCCGATATTGTTAATTATTTGGCAACAGGAATCATTCACCCATCCGCATCCCATCACGACAAAAAGAAGTTCATTCATGACGCTAAGCAATATTTCTGGGACGAGCCCTATCTTTTTCGCTTATGTGCAGATGGACTCTTCCGTAGATGCATTCCAGAGACAGAGATCACTTCGGTTCTTGAGCACTGTCACTCAGGCCCCACAGGGGGCCACATGAGTTCTAAAAAGACGGCCCTTAAAGTCCTGCAATCTGGCTTTTATTGGCCTACCATCGCAAAAGATGCACATGAATACATGCGATCATGTGACAAGTGCCAACTATCTGGGGGAATTACCAGAAGAAATGAAATGCCATTGAACATGTTGCAAGAAATCGAACTCTTCGATGTATGGGGAATAGATTACATGGGCCCTTTCCCCTCATCCTACGGATTCATGTACATCTTAGTTGCTGTGGATTACGTGTCCAAATGGGTTGAAGCTCTACCAACCACCTCTTGTGATTCAAAACCGGTAATCAAGATGTTTAAAGAGATAATTTTCCCCTGATTCGGCGTCCCAAGAACGATAATATCTGACGGCGGATCACATTTCTTGGAACGGAGCTTTGAAGCTTTATTAAGGAAATACGGAGTCAACAATAAAGTTTCTACACCATATCATCCACAAACATGTGGACAGGTTGAAGTTTCCAATAGGCAAATTAAAGCTATCTTAGAAAAAACTGTCAATCGGCACCGCCCCGATTGGTCCACCAAACTATCTGACGCTCTATGGGCCTACCGCACTGCTTTCAAAACACCAATCGGAACAACACCGTTTCGATTAGTGTATGGGAAGTCTTGCCATTTGCCAGTTGAATTAGAGCACAAGGCCTGGTGGGCCATTAAGCAACTAAACTTTGATCTCAAAAGCGCTGGCAAATTCAGACAACTTCAACTCCAAGAACTGGAAGAATTACGAATGACAGCCTACCACAATGCAAGAATCTACAAAGAACAAACCAAGATGTGGCATGATGGCCACATAAAAAGAAAGGATATAAACATCGGGGACAAAGTCCTCCTGTTCAATTCCAGACTAAAAATGTTTCCAGGAAAACTGCGCACTAAATGGTCGGGACCTTTCACAATCAAACATATATACCCGACAGGAGCTGTCATTATTTTCGATGATAATGGAGGAGAAAGGACCGTCAATGGTCACAGATTAAAAAGATATTACACTCAGGAAGACAAAATGCATCGACAAACCATCAACATCAGAGATGCTACGCCAACAACATAACAACCCTACAAGTTCGTCGAGCCAACGACATTAAACCAAGGCGCTTCTTGGGAGGCAACCCAAGACCTGAGTATCACCTTTTCTAAATTTCTAGTCTTTTATTTTCTTTTAAACTTTATTTACTTTCTTTAAGTTCTTTCATCATTAATCTAAAATATACAAAAAAAAATCTACATAATCAAAAACTACAAAAAAATAATCAAAAGAAAACAACATAAAAATGCATAAATCAAAATACAAAAAAATCCACAACTATCACAAAATATAAAAAAATACATAAATAAAAAACAAACATAAAAATATAAAAACCTTTTTGCCCTTGCCCTTCCAAGCGGTCCTGAAACCGTTTGGACTCCAAACGGTCTCCAAACCGTTTGGAGCCAAACGGTCCTCAAACCGTTTGGGACCAAACGGTCTTGAAACCGTTTGGGACCAAACAGTCTTGAAACTGTTTGGGCTCCAAACGGTCTTGAGACCGCTTGGGACCAAACGGTCTTGAAACCGCTTGGGACCAAACGATCTTCAAACTGTTTGGGACCAAACGGTCTTGAAACCGTTTGGGCTCCAAACGGTCTTGAGACCGCTTGGGACCAAACGGTCTTGAAACCGCTTGGGACCAAACGGTCCTCAAACCGTTTGGGCTCCAAACGGTCTTGAGACCGCTTGGGACCAAACGGTCTTGAAACCGCTTGGGACCAAGCGGTCCTCAAACCGTTTGGAATACAAAGGGTCACCAACCAATCCCTATAAATATTAACCCTACCCCTTCATCTTTCTCGCTTCGAACTTTCGTATTCTCCAAAGCTTTTGTGCGAAGAACCTCCTTCTTGCTCCTGTTACATCCGCGCAAGTTGCTCTCCCGTCCGTCCACCATCTGCAAGGTAGTCTGGCGACCTCTACGAACGCCGTATCTCTTCCTTGCCACCTTTTTCGTCGCCGTCCGTTCCGCCTTCACCTTCTTTATCGACGCTGTCACCGCCATCACCGTCTGTATCGATGGCTTGACCAACTCTTCCATTGCCACCGTCGTTTCCATCACTGGCGTTGTCGTTGCCGTCGCTATCAAAGGATTCCCCGCCGTCGTCGCCGTCGCCGTTTTTATCATCGTTTTCATCATCGTCGAAGTCACCGGCGCGTTCTTCACCTTCGCGCCGCTTCATCTTCACCTGCGCCGGCGACCTGCGGCTCTTCATTTTCCAAACGGTCTTGAAACCGTTTGGAACCAAACGATCTTGAAACCGTTTGGAACCAAACGGTCTTGAAACTGTTTGGGACCAAACGGTCCTCAAACCGTTTGGGACCAAACGGTCCTCAAACCGTTTGGAACCAAACGGTCCTGAAACCGTTTGGAACCAAACGGTCCTCAAACCGTTTGGAACCAAACGGTCCTCAAACCGTTTGGGACCAAACGGTCCTCAAACCGTTTGGAACCAAACGGTCCTCAAACCGTTTGGGACCAAACGGTCTTGAAACCGTTTGGGACCAAACGGTCCTCAAACTGTTTGGAACCAAACGGTCCTCAAACCGTTTGGAACCAAACGGTCTCGAAACCGTTTGGTCTTCGCTTCCTTTCTCTTTCACAAAAATACAAAAAGATATAACTACAAATAAAATCTAATTTGTTTCAAATCTTCTTCTCTAACTAAGAAACTCTTATTTTTCAGAAATGGCGTCACTAGCAACCAAGACCACTGGCTCAGGAGCTGCTCCTACTCAGACAAGGGAGAAGATGATGGAGGAGCTGGACAGGCTCATAAAAAGCAGAGATACCTACAACACCTCCAGAGCTGTCCCACCAAAGACCAAAATAATCGATGTGCTGTGTGAGATTACCCGCCTCACCAAATGTCTAGGTGAGGCTCCTGAAGAAGAAGTCGAACAAATCTCCTCTGATGACGATGAAGGTTCGGATTACACACCGAATCTTGATGAGGAATCCTCTGCCCAAGAGACAGAGGGTAAGCGCAAAGCTTTAAAGGCTGCATCTGGGCAGCCCTCCAAGCGGGCAAGGAAACAAGTCTCCCCTCTATCCTCTATGGACCAACCTCTCGCCAAACCATCCACCCTTGCTGCTACCACCACCATCCCTGCAGCTACCATCACTACCACTTTCATTCCCATCACCGCCCCAATACCACCACCATAGAAACTTTCCATCCAAACCTCCATCTCCGCCGATAAAATCCTGAAACCGACCAAGTATGTCTGCTCCAGCATACTAATCAAAATGGGAATCCACGATCGCATCTTCAACGTATTACAAAAAGCCAACCTCACCAGGTTGTGTTTAATACCTGAAGTATCCTACCTCGAGCCCACCGCGGAATTCTTCTCCTTTCTGACAAAGGAGCCCGTCGACATTACAGATAGGTCACGGGATGGGGGTGACAGAAGGCTTGTCACCCAAAATTTTGGTAGCAATGTCGTTGTAACATCCCAGGATTTGAGGCCTCGGATAAGTTGATCTTAAAAGTAATGATTGGACTACCCATATCACCAAGGTGCACCTCCTTTTCCGGGAGCGCATCTCTAAAGAACTCTGCGGTTAAGCGTGCTCAGCCCAGAGTAGTACTAGGATGGGTGACCAGTTGGGAAGTTGATCTTGGCTTGCGCGTCAGTGTGGACAAAGTGTGCAGTTAAGGCTAGTGGTGGTCTGTGGGGCCAGTCGTCATTCCTGAAACTCTACTAGAGCCTAGGGCAGTGGGACGGGCATTACAAATTTCATGATTAAAATTGGAATATGCCAAGTCTAAGTTATTTCGAGCATTAAAGTTCTTAATTGATGGATAAATACCCTAAATGAAGTAATTAGGGTTTTCTCATGAATCAAGGTAGAGTTAATACTATATAGAGTTCATATGGGATTTAGGCCATCATGAATTATGAGTTGATAATCCGAAAGAAACTAAAGGTGATAATTGAGTCTAATAACCTTGAAATAGATTAAAAGGATAAAGAAGGTAGTTTTGGTATAAAAGAGAAATAATCAACTTTAATTGGGCTTATGGTGTTGAAATTAGGGTTTATAAACTAAGAGAGCATTTAATATGATAAAAGCGTTATGGAGGCAAAAACCTTAATAAAACCCTAATGTGGTTTAGAAAACCTAAGATGGAATCCAAGTGTAGCTTTAGAATGTTCTGGATAAATTATAACACTTGGATGTCATGCATTAATTTCAGGATACTTGTTGATTGCTTGTTGCTTGTTCTTTATCATTATTGCTTGGATAGCAAGTTGCTCTGGATCAGGTATGTGGTTACTCTTATGAATAACCGCATTAGTTTCCCGCGTGGTTGCCGGATGATTGATCGCATTGACTGCAAATTATCAGTTTGGATGTTCATATTTGCAAATTATAAAGTCACTATGATTATCACATTAATAATAGAAGTATGGATTCTCGCACCTACATGCCACCCTGATGGATGATACCAAAGGTCAGGCCCAGATGGGTAGACCAATGGACACCTTGAGTGGTGACCCCAGGCACCAAGAAGGTGGCCTATGACATTGCATGACTAGTGGGCACCATGAGTGGTGACCCCCAGGCACCAAGCTCAGGATTGAGAAGGTGGCCTTAAGTCATTGGCAAAGGGCACCCTAAGGTGGGTATGCCAGGGTTAGGGCAAAAGCGGTGGAGAATGTCATACTGAAAAGTGTAAATTGGCTTGTTAAATAATTTGATTGTGATTATTAAATTGTTAGCCATATGTGCAAACTTTTGGTTGTCCCCACATACCAGTATATTTCGATATACTGACCGACGTTTTGTTTGTCGGCGTTTTAGGTACAAATGAAAAGAAAAAACAGTAAAGTGGCATATGTGGAATTAAATGAGAAGTAACGTACACAGGAGGATTAGTTAGAGTAACATCTTCATGGATAGAAGTTTAGAAATCCCAGTTTTTCCAAGGTAAGAAAAGTTTTATTTTATACCAGTTTTCAGTTTAGTTGGTAAAGTTTATTAATTATTACTGATAATTTGTCGAACCTTTGATCCTGTTTAATGGATAACGGCACCGACCTTTCGGTCTCCCTTAATTGGGGGTTACCGGGAGGCGGGGTTGTTACAATCGTCTTAATAGAGAATATGCTGAATTCTATCTTCATCGACGACCAGGAGCAGCTACAAAAAGTTAAAACAGTGGGAACTGATCATCCAGAATTCAACAGACATACATTATGGAAAACCTCAACAGGGATCCCCACTTACGACGCCAAGACGTGCAAAGCGTCAAACATCCACTCCGGATTTGTGCGCACTCTGCACAAGATCCTAGTCGGCACACTTTTCCCCAGGACGGAAGGAGGGAATGTTACAATATCAGACCTTTTCGTCCTCTGGTCCATCATCAACGAAAGGCCAGTCAACATAGGATGGTTGATGATCCAGAAACTATCTGCCGCCCTCCTGGGGAAAGAGATTTGCTTGGGGGGCCATGTCACATCTATAATCAAATTTTTTAAGATGGACAAACTCTTACCCCGCTGCACGCAAATAAAGGGCGACATCCTTACCAACGAGCAATCTTTGAAAAACTCGTTCATAATCAAAGAAAAGGATGGAAAGATACACTATGTATTCTGCCCAATGGTTAAGTCGTCAAGGACTCTCGTCCCGCTCCCAGAGTTAGCGCATTATGATATGACACAGCTCCTCTTCTCTGACGAGGAGCTTACTCATCTGCTAACTTCGGTCAAACCTCTTGAAAAGAAAGCAACTGCGGGTCAAACTGAGATGAGCATCACAGCCCCGACAACTAGACCTACTAAAATACCTGTCAAATGGCCTTCTAGAAGGCAGTTGCAGGCCCATCAGCTGTCGGGGACACCAACGTCTCGCCCAAATCCGGAGGATGAGCAGTTCCACGAAGAAATCTTAACAACATCCTCCATCGACTCTTTCATCCAGAGTCTCAACGAGCAGCTCTCCGCTGCCCCCACCACTCCGCCTTCCACCATTCCCACATCCACCACTCCCTTCCTCCCCACATCCACACAAGCATTCACATCCACCTTTTCACCCACTTTTACGTCGGGCTTCCCTTTCTCCATATCCATGCCCTATTTCACCACCTTTCCATTCACTTCCGCAATTCCCACCCCCTCATTATCGGTACCACCATCTTCGCCGCAAATACCACCGCTTTTCACATCCGCCACCACCCCGACACCGTTGGTGACTTCATCAACAGTCACTACGCAGTTTGGGACATCATCAATGTCTCTTCCACAAGACACTGCCACCATCCCACACAGACCCCAGTCACATCACCCTTCCGCTTCTGGGGTCCCTTTTACTAACATCGGTGAGGAATCCGGCCGTCAATTTGACGTTGTCCGAAACCTCCTCACCGATCCCTCTAACTTATTAAATTCTATTTTTTCTTATGTACCGGACCTATCCCGACAGGTAACCAAGATTGAAAACCAACACAGAGCCTTTCCTACCTTCCTCCAAGGCATCCAGCAACGACAGGATGAAGTGGCTAAGCAAGTTGAGCACATCAACAGCCACACCACCAACCTGCCGGACCTGATCTTTGGAGCAACGCGCCAGCAAGAAGCTACAACACAAAAAGTCGATGAGATCTCCAAACAGACTCAACCTCTGCAAGAGAATCTCCGCAAGATTGAGCAAAATCAAGAAACTCTGAGCACGCGCTTGGCTACCATCGATGAAACGATTACGCAGCTACATCATCATCAAGAGGAGGCAAATAACAATGAAACCCAATAGCTACGTGCCCAAGTCACAGAACTGACAGCACGCCTCCTCTCCACCGAGGGCAGATTCACAGATCTCCAAGAAGCCCACGACGCACTGCTCGAAAAACACGAGCATCTGCAAGTGGCTTTTGATGAGCTACAGGACACTCACCGGCGGTGTAAAAAGTCTGCTAACAAAAAGAAAACCGACGAAGCTGCGGACGACAAAGATGATGATGATGAAGAAGAAGACGACTCTGACTCATCTGCTGACTCTAATAAAGATACATCTTCAGGAGACAAGCATGATGATGGAGAAGACCCCGGGAATGCAGCATGACCCTCCCATAAAGGGTCCGATAAAGGTCACCAGGAAAGTGACTATCACCCCAAATCCCCACATAATGACAAAGTCAACATTTCATATGGGGATCAATTCTTTGACTACTCTACTTTGGGGTCAATTGGGGAAGCTGCCAAGGACGCGGCCTACGCTGAGCTACAACAATGCATGCTAGGAACCAGTGCTAGCCCGCCAAAAACTTCTGCCCTCTTCTCAACACCTTCTCCCCCTTACCAGGACGAGGCAGACCGAGTGAGTCTAGACACAAATGAAGATCCTGACTCTGCCTCTGACTTGGACGACAATCTCAAGAGCCATGAAGAGGCCTTCGAACAACATGCTTCCCCTCCACCACAAGAACTTCCCCCACCACCTCCTCTTCCACACAAAATGAAAGATCTACATATGACAGCCATCTCTACTTTAGATGCTCAGGACATTTTTATACTGAACACTATAGTAGACGATGCAAAGGAGGGGGAAGACATAATATATAATAACACCAAAACCAGGCGTACGTTGACACGCGAAAATTTCTGTTGCATCCTCAGACCCCGGTCCATGGTGCCAATGCCGATCTTCCGTGTCCTCCTCGCCAACTGTATAGAAATCTATAGAAGTAAACAACGGAAATAACCGGCTTTTAATGCTTCACCCGCGCTGTCTTTCGGCCTTTTAAACAATAGCTTGCACGCGAGGTCAATTGAGCGGCTTCGTGCTGGTTTAGCGCGTCGGGCACGTTATATCACAATGCCCTTCCAAGTCTCGGACCACTGGCTTTTTATGATCGTGGATACCGAAGCTCGGGACGCCAAAGTTTACAACTTCAGTAGCGTTGAGCTACCAGCCGGCACAATAAACTTCGTCGGAGAAGCAGCAGGTGAAGCCAGGTGTATACCCTTCCGGCTGCTCAAATTAATCTGGGTTGCACGCCCATCTCTTCGCCAAGACTGGAGCCAACCCTGGTTCAGAATCATAAACCCTCCAGTTCAAGCCACCGAGGGATCTGGGGACAGCGCTTTCTGCACCATCCGACACATCCAAGCGCTGAACCAGGAAATCCCATTCACCGACCTGGCAGCTGAAGATTTTCATTCCCTACGAGGACGCTATGCCATGGAGCTCATCTGTGACAGAAGATTCTTCAACGATCCGACTATGTCACCAGATGATGTTCCACAGTACCTTTTCTCAGCTGTCCAGCGTCGACAACGGCGACCTTTCCGACAAGTTCTGGAAGCGTTAGAACAAAACAAGTCGCCAGAAAAAGATAACAGCAAGAGAGACCCTACTTACACCATTAAACCAACATTTCCTGATTTCGATCGCGACTCTTGCAAGGGTCTTAACGACCTTGAAATGCGCATCATCATGGCAAACCTCTCCGCAGAAAAAGATGGCCTAGTATTCATATCTCAAGACATTCTTGTGATGGCCGATACACTGCGAGAGACTCTACAGGATAAGGGGCAACTTTCTGTCAGCCTCATGGCCGCTTACCAGTTTCAGCTTGGCCAAAATAATCCAAATACATACATGGCGTCTCCATACATGAAAGATGATCTCCTAAAGCTCAAAAACTTCGGCACAACTGACGCGCCGATCGCATATCTCCAGCATACAACGCTGAAGTTCATTATGTTACCAACCCTGTATCATGAGCACTGGATTCTTCTGGCAACAAACCTCCAAGACGGAACAACCACAATATACAACAGTTCTGACAGCCAGTTCAACGCTCGACAATGACACTACGTCGTGACGCCAAGGACGCCAACCGAAGTAGTGGCAAAAGAGTGTGCCGAGAAATTAATTGATCTTCTGAGTCAGCACACAAAGGCGTACGGCAAAGAACATTTCAAGCGCCCCGCCTTCTGCCATAAATGCCCCCAGCAAATACGACAATCCAACGACTGCGGCTTCCACGTCCTCTACTGGATGTACACCATCATTGTTCTCCAAAGACTAGTAGAAGATATGACTGACGTGGACTACCATGCTTTACGCGGACAGTTCACATCCACTTTACTCCGTTCTCCAGGGGCAAACAAAGATCTACCTTAACTTGCAGCCCTTGTTCTAATGAATTCTCAACCTATCACTTTTCCACTCTGGGGACAGAGTGTGTGATAAGTTAGGGGGGGATACATTAGACAAGGGCGGGGTATCAATTTCTATACTTCCTTTTCCTTTAACACTTTCCATACAATATTCTTAAAATTCTTTTTACAATTCTTTATTCTTAAAAATTCCTTTTACAATTCTTTATTCTTAAAATTCTTTTTACAATTCTTTTTCAAAAATAGTCACCTCAACTAACCCTAGAATCATGTTAGTCTCTACAAGTAAATAGCACTTAGACATCAAATGGCGATTTACCAATTTCCACCCACTATGGATCCCATATTTTTGCTTCAATTCTTTATCTGACTCTCCACAGGTCAAAAATCAGGGCAGAAATAAGCCGAGATCTCGAGGATGAGAGGGAAATTAGGCAACTTCCAAATCAAAAAGTTCTGCAAGTGGACCACAAACCAAATAAGTGCACGTTGAAAAACTTTAAGAACATCTTTCCTCTCTTCAAAATAAAAGAGGCTTGGACGCCCAAAATAAATTCTCAAAAATTACAAAACCCAAGCCTGTGAGTTATTGAATAAAAGCCAGAGAGACGAATAAAATTATGAGAGTTGTGCCACGCATAAGGATCTATATGAAGAACTGACGAAGGTCTCACCCGACTGGCACATTCCACTGCCCTCACAAAGGCAGATGTGTCGCGCCCGGTAGTGAAACCCTAAAGTTTCCAAGTATATGAAAAGGCTTATAAAAGGACTCACCCGGCCGGTACATTCAGATGCCCTCATAAAGGCAGATGTGTCGTGCCCGGTAGTGAAATCCCAAAAAAGCATAGACAGCCCCTCCCCCACTTGAAGGGGGAGCTACACTTCAAAGCCTTTAGCCAACCCTCATACCCTCTCTAGCTTCCAGTAGGTTTTTCAGAGAGGTATAAAGCTGATTAGAGTCAACAACATGCACAAAATAAATGTGGTCCCAAGGCAAACTTTGAGATACGGAAAGAACCTGAGATCCAAGCAACTCTCAAAATCCAAAAGAATCAAGGCATGCAATAAGCCTCAATATGACCCCTGGGGAACTCAGGTCAAGAATTGAAGCAAGAGTATGGAGATCCTAAATAAGATCGCCTCGCCATTACATGTCTCAGCTCTATCTAACTTGAGAACAAGCTAGACTCTAAGTTAGGGGGGGTGATAACCTCCTATTTTAGTAGTTTATCTTAGTCTTTTTCTTTAATTTTCCATACTCTTTTTACGTTTATACTATACATAATCCTAATTTTATCCCTTTTTGTAAATACATCATCAGACTAACTTTTTCCTTTTATACTTGCAGAAAAAGCACAAAAAAATCATAAAAGAATAAACCAGCCTCAAGGCCGAATGGATCCAAACGGTCCCAGGACCGCATGAAGCCAAACGATCCCAAGACCGCATGGAGTTCAAACGGTCCCGAGACCGCATGAAGCCAAACGGTCCCAAGACCGCATGGAGTTCAAACGGTCCCGAGACCGCATGAAGCCAAACGGTCCCAAGAGCGCATGGAGTTCAAACGGTCCCGAGACCGCATGAAGCCAAACGGTCCCAAGACCGCATGGAGTTCAAACAGTCCCGAGACCGCATGAAGCCAAACGGTCCCAAGACCGCATGGAGTTCAAACGGTCCCAAGACCGCATGGAGTTCAAACGGTCCTGAGACCGCATAAAGCCAAATGGTCCCAAGACCGCATGGAGTTCAAATGGTCCCGAGACGTCATGAAGCCAAACGGTCCCAAGACCGCATGGAGTTCAAACGGTCCCGAGACCGCATGAAGCCAAACGGTCTCAAGACCGCATGGAGTTCAAACGGTCCCGAGACCGCATGAAGCCAAACGGTCCTAAGACCGCATGGAGTTCACACGGTCTCAAGACCGTTTGATGCCAAACGGTCTCAAGACCGTTTGACGCCAAACGATCTCAAGACCGTTTGACGCCAAACGGTCTCAAGACCGTTTGAAACCAAACGGTCTCAAGACCGATTGAACCCAAACGGTCTCACAGTCCAAACGGTCTTGAGGTCCAAACGGTCTCCAAACCGTTTGGACATCACTCAAGGCCTATAAATAAGACCCCAAGGGTCCTCCCAAGGGGGACATCTCAGACGTCCAAAGGCTGCCTCTCCAGTTCCAGAGCAATTCCATCCATCGCCCCAAGGCTGCCGGTTTGAGATCCACGTTCCATCATCAAGCTACCTTCTCTCTCATCAACAAAGAAGGTGAGAGGAGAAGATCCATCGTCAAGCAAGCCACAAAGGGTGAAGATCGTTGCTCTCTGCACCAAGGGTTCAACCTTCTCTCCTGTGTGGAGATGTTGTTCTTTCTATCTCTTCTTGCCTCCTCCTTTGTTGCTCCCTCTATGAGGAGCGAGTAGTTTCATTCACTGGGGCGCGGGGACTAGCCCCGCTGCCCATGTTTTGTATATTGTACTAAAAACATGTTAACATTTCGTTTTAATACTAAATCGTTTCATACATGCTTGGATGTTGGCCACGTTCTTGTATGCATCTATTGTCTTTTGTTGTGGTTTGTCTACGACCGCTCTCGAGACTCGAATACCGATTTAGTGTTGGTTTCTGGTGTGTGTATCCACCACGCATCCGTTTCAGTATCTAGGAATGCTTTCCAAGGAGTGGAGTAAACTCACCTCCATCATTGTACTTTTGCACTATGAAATGGAATCAGTTGACGTGCAGAAGTGCAATCTTGACAGGTCGAGGAACACACTCCGAGGAGAGAGTGGTGCAAAGTACTTGACCATTTGTTCGTGGATGGCTGACGTTGCAACACTCTCACGTTTCTTGTAGCTATATCCTCGGAAGAGGGATAGTCTATAAGGATACTAATCTATTTGGTAATTATCACTCGCTTGTTAGTTTTCCGATACACGTTTCACGAGGTTGAGTAAGATTTTCTCTTCGGAGACTACATATCTTCATTGACACGTAGATACGTACCGAATGAGAATTACTCAATCCATGGAGGATGTATGCATTGCTCTTGTCCTATAGGACATCGGTATTGCACAACATCCATGTATCTTGCTTACAAGTCATGCTATGTTTGGTACAAGTACAATCCATGCGTAGTGGTGGTGATCAACCGCATCACCCCAGTGATCCATCATCATTTGCTAATCTTAGTTTTACTTTCTTGCCTTTACTTTCTTTGCACTTAGTTTAAAACAACCAAATCAAACTTTCGGTCTAAATATCAATCTTTAAGTAGTGAAGTAAGGCTAAAAGGTTTTCCATCTTGTTTAACTCTAAACAAGACCGTTGTCCTGTGGATTCGACCCTTAACTATATTACGATAAGACTTCCGCGTGTCTTTGCACACGCGGGTGGAGATCTTACCATATTATAAGCAAGGCTAAACTTAGAGACTCATCATCTCTAGGATTTTTAGTGGCGTTGCAAAACTCCATCAGTAGATAAAGCTAAAATACTTGTCTTTTAGTCTCATGGGAAAACATACATACCTTTCATCTCAAATAATGGAATATTAGTTGTAAAATGCAAACCAAAAACTAAAGAGATCAAGAAAAATGATTAATAATCATTGCAAAGTAAGCCAACCTATCTAAAACATCTACGTTTTATAATCAAAGTAGTCTACTAGCTAGTGAGCATCCTCAATGATTAATATAAACCATTTCACATTATTCAAATGTTTCCTTTTATGCTATTATGCTATTGTTGAGTGACAAGCACTTATATCATCCTAACCATTCTTGTGCTTGATCACATTTAGTTGTTATGAATAATGATCTAGGGATTTTACGATATAGCTCGCTTTGTTTTGATTTTTTTATGCTCCTAAATATCCTTCTTCCAGTCTCCTCTCTCAAAGATTAGTGAATTGAATATTACTTCCATGATGAAGGAAGTGAAGGTTCAAGGAAAAAGATCCAAGTCAATGATGGGTAAGTTCTTGGCATATCTCTTATAATAAATATAATAAGGGTTACAAGTTTTCAAAATCCTAGAGGTTTACCTCTCTAGGTTGTGGAGTAATCTCTCGATTATAGGTTGGAACTACTATAATTGATTATCTACTATGGTGCTTGTGCTACCTCTTTCATCCTTGATTTGTTTATTTGTTTGTGCTCCAATTTCATTGTAAAATGAAGGTCATTCAATTTTTGTGCATTGTTTTAGCTGTATTAACCCACCTCCAATCTAGAGCCCATATATCTACCATAAACACTTTGTCTTACCTCAGTTGATTTTCTACTCCACATTTATTTGTAAAAATATATAACGAGGGTCGGCCATAAAAGTGATATGTTATTCTAATCTCACAAAAATGGCATAATCAAGAGGGAAATATAATAACAAACATATTCATTTCTAATTATAACAATGTGTTGACTTATCATTATATAGTAAGTTCCTTTGTTTTATATTATATTACCAAGAACGTTACTATATTTGTACTCATTGGTTTCTATAAATGTTTGATTACCTTGTTGAGTCTTAAATAAGTCGAATACTCATGACAATACACCTCACAATATGTAAGGAAGACTCATATCCTACATACCTGATGTGAGAGATTCCTTCAAGAAGTCACTAGTCATACAACAGGGGCAAAACTCACTTGTTCCAAAATGAACATCATTTTTAATATCACATCTTTTTTGCTATTACAACATGTTTGACCAGTTGTTCTCACATCTAGGAATGTTAGGGATCATGGTAACAAGACATTGCTATCATGAATTTGTTTCTTATATTTTCCATGTACCCATCAGGAATTGAGCACTTGATTGGGTCAAAAAGTGTTCTGAATTGTATTCATCATCAAACATTTAAACCACTCATTAATTCTAAACTATTATCTCTAAGTCTTAAACTATTATCTCTGACTATGTAACTTGGTTCTTTAATTCTAAACTGAGTCTTACTCAAAACTCAAAACTATGAATCTATATCTACATCGTTAAGTAATTGAGATTTGATTTGAGACTCTTATTAGGTATGTGGATATAATTTATGACTCCTCACAATGAGTAATCTAAATATAAAATCTAAAAATTCTGAATTCTTATTGTCTGAATAAATTTTAATCTAAAACTCTTATTTAATCATGACTTAGTTACATTCTAATATCAAATATATGACATCTGTGTCTAAAGGCCTAAGAAGAAAATTGAAACAAATATTGAAATTCTAAATATATGATAGTCATATAAATCTCAAATACTTGGAATATGATCATATGGAAAGATAATTCAAGCTGATTGAAAATTGATTACTCTAAGCATGACATGATATGAAACACTAAACTTTGAAAGTAACTTAATCTCTAAATTACTTTGTAGGAAGGTGTACGATAAATATTAATAACTAAGAAATTCAATGGACATGGCCTACTTACCTTGTTTGATGATATCCTCAATATAGTCTAGGTTTGTTGGTTCACAATGTATTTACCAGGACATTAACAAAAGTCTATAAGTTCATATATATGTTTTTCTTCTTCATTTCTAACTCTCAAACCACATCATCCTAACCTTATGTACAAACTTAGGGTACATACTTAATTGTAACTAACCCATATGAACTATATAAATAATCTAATGCTCTAATACATGACTATATACATAATTAATTGAAAGAAAACCTCAAAGATACTCACACATATTATTTTTACTCATTAACATGTAATGCATAGAGTAACTATGCTTAAAATCTTATTGCATACAAATAATAAGTATATATCACATATTTCTCCACAAATAATCATTAATAATATTACATTATGTCCACTTAGATCTAGGAAAAATTGTATACTAATACAATTTTAAATGAACTCTGGAAAAAATCACATCAATAGTAAGAACATTGTATCTGAAAAATACTAGAGGGGGTGAATATGGTTTTATGATAATTTTAAAATTAAATCAACCAAGCAATCACAAAAATGTTGGAGAAGGAGACAAGGCGTTTAGAGTGGTTCCACCCTTAGCAAATACTAAGGGAGTCAGTCCACTATCCAATTGTTTCCAATTGAGATTTTGAAAGCACTTGTATTTTATTACCTAACAAGGATGTTACATAAGATACAAATACCTTCACCCTTAGGATAGCCTTCACCCTTAGGATAGCCCTCACCTAGAAGTAGTCTCACAATCCTTGAAGCAGCCTTCCTTGAAGTAGATCCAAGCTCCCCCTTGAAGTTGCCTTCTTCTTGAAGTAGCTTCCCATTGAGACAACCTTCTTGAAGTAATCCTAAGTCCGCCAAGATACCTTCACCATTGAAGAAGCTCCAACAACTTCCTTTCCGCAGCCTCCAACCTAGGAGTAGCAAAGGAGAACAAAATACAATAAAAGGAACAAGATTGGAAGAAGGAAACAACGTTACCAATTGAGTACAATGCTTTGATCCTATATCAAGTGTTTGATCTCCTAACCAAAGTGGATGGATGTGGATGTATAGTGGATAGGAGATATTAGCCTATAGGACTCTGATGCAGCCCTATTTTAGGGCTTCATCTTGTGTTATATTGCTCTTCAATCACATCTATACCTATTAGATTGCATGTCATTCCCCCTAATATGCTTATTTGTATAAAATGCACTTATGGACATTATTTGCATGTTTTTCAAGAATTTGGACCACGCTTGATGGAAGAGAGAGAGAGAGAAGGGGCGATCCTAGGGTTCCTCTACACTTGGAGAGGCCCAAAGTGAATTCTGATGCTCCCTCGACCTACCCCTAGTGGCCAAAGATCAATTGAAGCAAAGATGTCCAAGAAAAGTCAAAGACTCAAGTCAACGTGCTGCCCCAGGACCCAACACAGCCGTCGTACCATAGAACGGTCGTACTAGGTCACTTAGAAATTGACAGGTTCAACCTTCAAATCAAGCAGAACCCACCACGGCCGTGCCCCACAAAACGACCGTGGCACAACAGAGCACCACGACCGTGCCAAACACCACCTCCACCACGGCTGTGGTGACACACCACGACCGTGTCTGTTTTGACAAAAACCCTATAACTTTGTATTTTTTATCACCACGACCGTGCCCATCCACCACGACCATAGCCTACCCTACCCATCACGGCCGTGGTACCCCACCACGGCCGTGCTACTCACAAAATCTAGCCACTTTTTCACTGCTTTCCCCATTTTGCCCCTAACTTAACCTAGTGCTTCCCCCACACCTATATATACCTAGGTGGCGGCTGGGGAACGAGGCTAGCTACCTTCTACCCCTTCCTAGATCCCCAAATCGCCACCCACTCCATTCCACTCCATATCCACCTCAAATCCACTCCATTTCACCATTTCCACCGCATAACCCCCCATATCTAAGCCTTCCATCCCCTTCCCTCCATCATTCCACACCATTTCATCCAAGGAGAAGAAGGAGGACGTCCCTACAGCTGCTGGAGAGGAGGACTTCTTCATCTACACTGAGCTCCATGTCTTCTTCTACCTCTTTCTCCTCTCATTTTGTATTTTGCTTTGTTATGAGTAGCTAGGCCCCTTGGGTGGGCTGTTTGGGGGAAAATATGTTACTTTGATACCATGTTGGGGGAAAATGACATGTAAACTTTGTAATTTCATTTGTTAATGATTATATTCTATTTGCATCTCTTTCTCCATGGATTACTTGTTGGTTTGTGTGTGAAATCACCTATGAATTTAGGCAAATTGCTTATATGTGTGAATTTTGGGATTTGCCCCGAGGTCCAATTCTTGGATCCCTAGGTTGCCTCCCATCTTCCTACATCTTAATCAATCTCCCTAAACCTAAGTGAGAGATCTAAGTAGATAGATTAGATAATTCTAGTGCAATTAGCATGGTGCCTTCTCAAGGCTAGAATGTGGGGGAATTGGGGTCCAAAACCCTAATCTCACCTCCCCATTACTACCCTCGGCCCCTAATTGCCCTAGGGATGCCTAATCTAGAAACCTAGACTTGGTTAGACTCTAATTGAATTGAACCTAACCCCTAACCCAATTGATCCTCGTAAGGGTAGTAGGGGGTGTTAGGGACTAGTTCCCCTATACACAACCTAGCATATCCATGGCCAGTTAGTAGCTTAGGTTAATTCATTAGACTCTAACTTGTTGTTTGGTTTGGATAATCTAAATGGAATCATAATGTTCATATGTCACCCCCAACTTAAGTGATAAGTTCATACCCCTAAACAGCCCACACATCTCTTTACTGCTTAAAACCCTAGTTCTATTCTTACTTAGCTTAGTTAGTTCTTTCCTTGCTTAGTTAGCTTCTTGCTTTGTTCTTACCTTGTTCATGTTAGTTTAGTCCTTTAATTGATCTTTTGCTCTTCTTTCTTTCTTTAGTGTAATTTGCTATTTCATACCCAGCTTAATCCGTTCTTTCCTATTTAGCCTTAATCTATTCTAGGGTTAACGTAGATATCATTCTTGCCTTTAATTCCTTACTTGTTCATCCTTAGTTAACAATCAAAACCACCTTCAAACCCTTAACCCTAGTCTCCGTAGTAGGAACCTAGCTAAACTTACCTAGCTCTATCGCCCCCTCTTTTCCCTGTGGATCGAACCTTTACTTGCCACCTTCCTATAATACGACACGACCCCGTGCGCTTGCGGGTGTAGTGTTTTAGTAGACGTAGGTAGCTAGTTTAGGTTTATAAATTTCGAAAGCACAATCCCATATCCCGTGCATTCCAACCTCATGGGGCGCATCTATTCAATCGAGTAGTGTGTTAGCACCACTAGTGGAAACGCACCAGACACTAATGTAGAGCTCAAGAAAAACATATTACAAATGTAGCTCAGCTTGTTTGCCCACAAGGATTGAATCTTAACTGTAATTGTGTATGAAAGTTGTAATTTGAGGTGTCCTATGGCTGTCCTATTTATAGGAGTGGTTTGATAATGCTTGGGGACATTCTAGACACCTTCTAGGGTGTTCTTAGTGCTCAACTAGCCATTAATTATCCACTAATTGTGTTTATAACAACTACTTGATTAGTTCTGAAAAGTGCAGATAGAACTATTTTCAGTCGAAGTATTTGTCGACTGAGTGAGAGTCTAAGTCAATATGTTGTACATTCTATTCCAACTCCCAACCACTTTTCTAACTCAGTCTAATTGCTAAGAGGGTCTATTCTCGGTCTAGGAGATTATCGACCAAGAGTGTCTCGGTCGAAGTATTTGTCAACCGAGAATATCACTCATTCAATGTATTCATTTACTAAGTGAGTGTATCAATGTGCAATTGTGATACTATCTTTGGGGATGACCTATCTAAGTGTTGTGAGTGGATACGGAAGATCTAAGCACTTGATTTACATGATATCTAAGTACTTGTACATTATATACTTGTACACATTTTTACATTTGATTACAATCATGAAAATAAATCAATTTTAGCATATTGATCTTCCAAGTCTTTGCTATCCACCACCTTATATGCTTGTCCCTGAAACACTCAAATAGCAAGTTAAAACTACAAGAAAGAAATGTTTGTCATCATCAAAACAAAGGGATTATAATAATATCCAATTTAGCCAACTGTCTCCCCCTTTTTGAATATGACAAACATTTCCAAAATATGAATCAAGGAAATATAAATCATATGAGTTTCATACCTGAAGTTTACATTTTGTAGCCATTCTCTTGTTTGCAAGTATGATACTAGCTGAGAGATTATGAAACTCATATTACTTTATGTTATTGATTTTATATTATTTCTCCCCCTTTGTCATTTCAAAAAGGTAACCATGCTAAACATTAATTTTGACTTTTATTTCTCCCCCTTAATTAGATAATTTGACACTTAATGCAAGCCACGTATTTTTATGTCAAATTTAGCAACAATTTATTTCTCAATCATTTGCAAAGGATGTTAAGGCTTCAAATGATATGAGATCCTTTTAGATTCATGGCATATGTGTTTTGAGTTCTCATCCATTTTACAAGGGATGTTAAGCCCTGAAAATGACATGAAAATCCTTTAAGATCTTGAATATATTTAATAGTTTCTCAACCATTTACAAGGGATGTTAAGGCATGAAATGTTATGAGATTCTTTTAAGCTTATAGTAGAATTAATGAATGTATCTCTAACCAAATACACGGAATGTAGGCTCCTTTATTTTCATAAATAAGATTACTTTAAAGATACTAAGGTCATAACTAGTTTCAAATTTTCTTTATGATGCTTACAAAATTTTGTGAACTACTTCTTAATCTTATAGTCAAGATCATTTTTGTGAGCTCCCCCTTAATCTTATAATCAAGATAATTTAAGGATTCTATGGTCATAATAAGCATTAGATCATAATAAGTTAACCTTTTATGAGATCTATGCACTAAAATATTGTTTTCAATATACTAAGATTGAGTGCAAGGAAATGATTTACAATTAAGCATTTTGTCAAGCTTATTTTAGGTCGACCTTGACTTTGACCTCAGTACCCCTCGATTCTTTATGAATCGAGAGGCAATTGCTACATATTTTCAATTTAAGCATTCACAATAATCCACTTGATTGAATATAAAGCCTTTATGTAACATGTCGATACCAATTTGAAAGAGTTTATATCAATTTAAAAGATTATAGTTTAGGATCAAAGTTTGTATATAACTTAATTCATGTAAGCAATATTTGATTTTTAAATGGTGTCTTGCTCTTGATTTGCTTAGAGTACGCTTTAGATAGAATATTGAAATAATTTTATTCTAAGAAAGACCTCTTATTCCACTAATGCAAGAAATATATGAAGTTTTCTCAAGGCAACCTGATTCATAATTTTCATATTGGCCAATATATACTTTTAGGCAAACCATGTATAAGATCATAGTAATTGAAAATGAACTTGCAATCTATGCTATATTTGTATTGAAGCATGTCCAATTGCAGTAAGAATACAGATTTCCAGTCATGCATCAAAAAGATAATATCCTTTTCCATAAGCTAAGCAGAAGATAATTATTAACTTAATATGTCAAGATACATTTTTTCCATTGAGTTTTAATTTTATGCAAAATGGCATTTCCAATGATAACATCATCTTTATATGTAAAGAGCTGAATCACTATGATCATTTTGAAAACAATATCCTTTCATGGTTTGTATATATAGATCAAAGATTCTTTTAGGCAAACTAAGTAAAAGATGAAACACAATGATGAACCAATAAAGGCATATCCATAACACAATGATCATGATAGAACAATAGAAGCATATCCATAATTTCATGAAATACAATGATCATGATCATTTAAATGCAAATTTCAAGACACATGGTTTCTATATAAATAAACCAAGGAATACTTAGGACAAACCATGTGAATTATGATAAAACAATAATTTCCTTGATTAAATCAACATATAGATCATGATGTAAATTATCAATATGTGATTTGTGAGTTGTCTCCAACAATTATGATTCATTTATAATTTTCAATCAATTTTCATTTATACCAAATTTATAGCAAGTTTATATCAAACTGAACCAGTTAAATAGGTTTTCTGGAACCTTATTCGGTCGAACTCTTTCTCGACCAAATTCTTTTCGGTCGACATTCTTTTCGTCTGAGAATGCTGTCCAATAAATTTTTGATCAAATTTATCTCGGTCGAAGTCTTTTTCCACCGTCATGGTTACTATTTTTCTATATTTCTACAAGTTAGAGACATAAACTACTTCGGTCGAACTTTTTCTCGACCGACATTGTCTCGGTTGAAAATTTTGTCGACCGAGATTGTTTCTGTACTATTTTCAGTAGTTATAAAAACATAGATCGCTTCAAATACAATTTTACAGAAATATGCAATTTAAAGCTCAATTTAGTTGAGATAAGACATTTGAATATTAAAGTTACATTTTAGGTCAAATCTCAAATAATCATATTCAAATTACTAGGTTTTGGGAACCCAAACTAGATCAACATCCTTTTTCTTGTATGGGAATGAGAAGGAATAATGTCCAAGACAAAAGCAATAGTGACAACAAATGGAATCAATTTCATTTCTTTTTCTAGGAGGATTGTCTTTAGGAACATACATGACTTTAGTCTTGGGTATTTGTGCCATTTTCGTTCTAGGTTCATGATAGAATTTTTCTTTCGACACATGTATGAACTTGGTATGTGTTCTTATAGGTTTAAGTTGATGATGTTTTTCTTTTAGAACATATCCTAAACCTCTTCTTCCAATTTGACCAGAAAAAACCTTTAGGATCTTATCAAGAACACTATTGTTCTTCAAACTACTAATTTCCTTTTCTAACTTAGCAATTTCATCTATTTTCTTTTTAATATTCAAGTTTGCTTGATCTAAGTTAGATGACAAACTATCTCTTTCTTTTAAAATGGCATCATAATCTAAATGAGTGCATATAATAGGTTGAGTTTGAAGATTATTCACCTTAGCAAGTAATTCAACCTTTTCTTGAGAAAGAAGATTATAGTTTGTCTCTAGAGTAAGTAACTTGGTATTACAATCATTAATAGAAGATTTCAATGTAGAATTTTTAGAAGTAATACTTTCCTCTTCAGAAACAAGTTCACTTAACTGATCATATAATTCTTCATTTGTTCTTGTAACTCTTTTTAGTTTCTTTTTACAATCAATATACTTATCATGTATTTCTTGAAGGCTAGCAATTAAATCTTATTTTGATAAATAAAAAAGGCTTACCTCTTATTATTCTTCATTTGTAGTAGTAACGAAACATTATACCTCTTTATGCACCTCTTGTTTCTTTGACTTCCTTGGACAACTAAATGTTGTTGTCCCATTCCTAAACACCAGCTACAGCTTGTTGAAGGTCGACCCAAGTTTCTCCTTTGCTTGAGGTTGTAGACACCACCACCCTCCATCTTCAAAATTCGATTAGAGCTCCATAAATCCTGCTCTGATACCAAATGAAAAACACTAGAGGGGGGTACATAGGGTTTTATGATAATTTTAAAATTAATTCAACCAAGAAATCACAAAAATGTTGGAGAAGGAGACATGGTGTTTAAAGTGGTTCCACCCTTAGCAAATACCAAGGGAGTCAGTCCACTACCCAATTGTTTCCAATTGGGATTTTGAAAGAACTTGTATTTTATTACCTTGCAAGGATGTTACATAAGATACAAATACCTTCACCCTCAGGATAGCCTTCACCTAGAAGTTGAAAAACTACTAGAGGGGGGGTGAATAGAGTTTTATAAATAATTTTAACAATTATTGAACTCAAGCAATCAACCACAAGAATATTGGACAAGGGGACAAGGATTTAGAGTGGTTCCAACTTTAGCAAATACTAAAGTTGTCAGTCCACTACCCGGTTGCTTACCCAACCGAGATTTGGAAAGAATTTAATTTTATTACCTCGCAAGGACTTTACATAAAATTACAATTCTCTCCCTAAACCCTTCAAGCAGCCTTCACCTAGAAGTAATCGCCCAACCTTGAAGTAGCCTTCAACTAGAAGTAATTGCACCACCTTGAAGTAGCCTTCCTCCTGAAGTAGCTTCCCGTGCAATAGCCTTCTAGAAGTAGCTTCCCGTGCGATAGCCTTCTTGAAGTAGCTTGAAGTCCACCTTCTCCTCCGAGAAGAACCTTCTCCAATCCGCAGCCTCCAACCCTAGGAGTAGCAAGGAGAATACAAAGAATAAAAAGGAACAAGAAGGAAAAATAGAAATTACAACTTATCCTTTTAAGCACAAGGCTTGATTTGCCTATATTAAGCGTATTGATCTCCTAACCAATGAGTGTAGAAGTGTAAGTGATGTGGTAAGGAGATGCTAGCCTATAGGACACGAAATGGGAGCAATGGAAATGAATAGCCAATGTAGGAATTGCTCTATTGCTCACAAACAGATTGCAAATGTAATTGCTTGCTCAAGTATAGCACAAGTGTAGCTTAGGTGTATTTTGGTGTCCTAAGGCATGTCCTATTTATAGGAATGGCCTATGGATGCTTAAGGACGTTCTAGACAACTTCTAGGGGCTTTTAAGTGCTTAACTAGCTGTTAGATATAAGTTAGGTGCATTAGTAACGGCTAGTTACTTTATTCTGCAGTTGCTGTCAGAGACCATCTCGGTCGACAAATTGTCGACCGAGATACCTACTCGGTCGAAGTTTTGTTGACCGACAGGCTCTCTGGATCAACGTTCATTTGCAACTGCCAACTACTTTGTCAGCTGTGTCTAACGGCTACTTGGGTCATTCTCGGTCGAGAAGTTTGTCGACCGAGAGTGTCTCGGTCGAGGAGTTTGGTCGACCGAGATTGACCCTGTTTCAATCTTTCAATTTAGGCACTAAGTAAATGTATGAGTGTGCATATGTGAACCTATTTGAAAGGGATGACCTATCTAAGTGTGGTGATTGGCTAGGGAAGATCTAACGCTTGATTTACATGAAATCTAAGTACTTGTACATTATATGTTTGTACAAGTTTACAATTTATTACATTGCATGACATTTACAATCATTCAAGCGTATGGATTCCCTAGAGCTTTGTCATCCACCTCATTCTTGCAACACTCAAGTAGCACGTTAGATTAACAAGAATGAAATGTTTGTCATTATCGAAACAAGGGGATTTATCATAATGTCCAATTTATCCAACAATCTCCCCCTTTTTGAAGATGACAAACATTTCCTAAATATGAAATAAGGAAATATAAAGCATGTGAGTTTCATACCTGAAAATTACCTTTTGTAGCCATTCTTGTTTTGCAAGTAAGTGCAATATGTTATGAAACTCATTTTATATTTTTGATTTTATATTCTTTCTCCCCCTTTGTCATTTCAAAAAGATATCCAAGTTGAATATTTTATTTTTCTTCTCCCCCTTAATTTTATATTATGCTCCCCCTTAAATAGATATCTATTAGGAGCATGGATTGAATATCATTTTTGTCTAATTTATCCATAATTTGTTTCTCAATCATTTGCAAAGGATGTTAAGCCTTGAAATGATATGAGATTCCCTTAAGCTTATGATGAATGTATATTGATTTCTCATCTATCAAGGGATGTTAAGCCCTAAATTAAATGAGAATCCTGTAATTCTTAGAGTTCATAAAAATGTCTCTTAATCAAATACAAGGGATGTTAAGCCCAGATTTGTTTAGAGAGTTCCTTTAAGTACAAGATCATTCATGGATTTCTTTATATCCAATAGTAAAAATACTAAGGTATGAACAAGCTCCAAGTGATGTTTACGATGTTTTTCTAAGCTTCTTAATCAATTAATCCAATTTGTTGTTATGAGCTCCCCCTTAATCTTATAATTAAAGCAATTTAAAGCTTCTAAGGTCACAAATGATTTTAAATTTTGATTTTGACCTTTATCAAAAAGTATACTAAGATTAAGTACAAAAAAATGATGTCCAAATAAGCATTTTGTCAAAGCTGATTTTAGGTCGCCCTTGACTACGACCATGGCGCCCCTTGGTCAATTTTAATTTTAACCAAGAGGCAAATTCTGCAGATTTCCAAGATAAACATTCATATGTGAAGTATAATTTCTGCAGATGGCTATAAATATCAATTTGAAGCACATTAAGATATACCTATTATGAAGACTTAATATGAGCATCATAGTGAAGTCTTTGACCTTGTTTTTCTAGAATGCATGTTTTACATTCATTGTAAATAATGTTTCATATGTTTTGCTATGGGTACATAAATATAAAATCCCATTTCTTCTTATACCCTTATCATAAGATTCTTTAGAAACATATATTTTGAAAGCAGGATTAATATCTTAAAGTCAAGATTTTTGCTTTTGATTTCTTAGAACAAGCAAATAGATAAAAACATTAATATTTTGTTCTAAGAGGCACCGTTTGGCTTGTCATAGAAACATCATCATCACGAGCTGTGTCCACAAGCATTATCTATTATGTCAAGATGCTTTTATGCTAATGACATTTGCAATTATCTGAATCACAATGATCATTCATGGTTTGTATATATGAATCAAAGCTTATTTTAAACCAATGAAACATAATGATCATGATGAAGCATATCTATGATAGAACAATTGAAGCATGAAATTTAACCCATGGTTTTTATGTAACTAGATCAAGGAATACTTAGAATGGACCTATATGATTCAAGTGAAGGCATGTTGCAAATATCAATTGTGATTTGTCTTAAAGATTCATTCATAATTCCAATTAATTTTATAGCAGACTGAGCTAGTCGGTTTCCAAAAACTTATTCGGTCGAACTCTTCTCAACCGAAATATTTTCGGTCGAAGTATTTCTCGACCGGGAATGTTTCTGCAAATTTCATTCAGCAATTTGTATGTTTTATGTATAAGTTCTGTTACAGGTGTCAAATCCTATTTACTCTTGTTTTCAGATAATATACTTTAGAAGCATTTTTCCTTGAATCCTTACTTTTTATTTCTTAGAACAAATAAATGGATAAAACATTAAAAAAATTTGTTCTAAAGAAACATAGTTATTGAAATATAATAATCATGATGCTATAGAGAGGTAGAAGCATATCCATAGTGCAATAATTTAAATTGCAACACATACATGGTTCATGTATAGATATTCCAACGATTACTTAGCAAAACCATGTAAATTATGATAAAATAGTAATTTCCTTGGTTAAGCTAATCATGGATTTTCAGTTTTAAGTCCAACCATTGAGAGTAAACCAAAATAGTCTCATATAAGTTTTCAATTTTAAGACAAACTTTTATAACTGATCATGCCGAAGAAACTTTTCAAACAATGAATAAGGTTTGTTCAAGATTAGTCTTCTTACAGCACTTTTGCAATATGTTTAAGGATTTTCTACTCATAATTTATTTAATGTAAACGATCAATATGTCTTGCTACAAAAATTGTCTTTCAAGATTTTATTCTTGATTTGCATGTTAATTCAATCATCAATAACAATTTGATAGCAAACTAGGTTGATTGAAAAACAATTTCAGAAGATTTATGTCAGACTTGACAACAGAAGCTTGCTCGGTCGACCATTTCTCGACCGACAGGTCCCTCGGTCGACAGTGTCTCGACCGAGAAATATTCTGTGTAGTTTCAAACCTGTTTTCAAATATTGTTTATAATTAAAAGCAAAAGTATGAAAGTTAAAGCTCGATTTAGTTGAGATATTTAAATATCAAAGCAACATTTAGGTTAAATCTCAACTAATCATATACATTTTGTGAATCCAAACTAAACAAGTAGTTTAAGATGTATATTTAGTAAATTGAAATTTAATTTCTTGGATTAACTTGGTGTCCTATTGTGTTAAGTTGAGATAGACATAGAGATATACAACTTAGAATCTTTGGTCATATCTCAACTTAATTTTATCCATTTAGTTTGGGGTTTTTGGAACCCATACTAACTCAACATTCTTTTTCTAGTATGGGCATGAAAAAGAGTAATGTCCAAGACGTGAGCAATAATGGCAACATATAGAATCAACCTCAAGTCTTTTTCTATGGTTTTGTTCTAGGTTGTTCTTTGGTACAAATGTAGCTTGATGTGCTCGTGTCTTTCTCCAACTAGGTTGTTGATGAGATTTCCCTTTGGGCTTATAACCTAGTCCTCTTCTCCCAATTTGATGATAGGAATCATCCAATATTCTATCAAGGATTCCATTTTTTCTTAACCTACTAACTTCTTGTTGCAACTTAGCGATCTCATCCATTCTTTTCTTAATATCTAGTTTTGCTTGATCTAGATTAGATGATAAAGAATTCCTTTCTTTCACTATATTATCATAATCTAGATGTGTACACAAAACAGGTTGTTTTTGAAGATCATTTAACTTTGCAAGTAAGCCAACCTTTTCTTGATATAGAATATCATAATTTGTTTCTAGAGTAAAAATCTTCACATCACTACTACTTAGAGATGATTTCAAAGTACGATTTTTAGAAATAATGCTATCTTTTTCAAAACCAAGATTATTCAATTTAGCATATAAATCTTCATTTTTGGATGTAAGAGCAAGAAGTCTAGCATTTAACTCATCGTTTGTTTTACTAGATTTCTTTAATTTCTTCTTGCACTCAATATACTTATTGTGTGTTTCTTCAAGACTAGAAATTAGCTCTTCTTTTGATAAATCAAGAAGGCTTACCTCTTCTTCTTCTTCTTCATTGGTTGTAGCAATAAGACAATTTTTATGGACCTCTTCCTTCTTTTCTCTCCATGGACAACTGATTGTTGTATGGTTTGTTCCTAAACACCAATTGCAGCTTGTTGAAAGTTGGTCCAAGTTGCTCCTTTGCCTGCGGTTGTAGTCACCTCCACCCTTCATTCTTCAAGACCTGGTTAGGGTTCCTTGAACCCTGCTCTGATGCCAATTGAAAAACTACTAGAGGGGGGGGGGGTGAATAGAGTTTTATAAATAATTTTAACAATGATTGAACTCAAGCAATCAACCACAAGAATATTGGACAAGGGGACAAGGATTTAGAGTGGTTTCAACTTTAGCAAATACTAAAGTTGTCAGTCCACTACCCGGTTGCTTACCCAACCGGGATTTGGAAAGAATTTAATTTTATTACCTCGCAAGGACTTTACATAAAATTACAATTCTCTCCCTAAACCCTTCAAGCAGCCTTCACCTAGAAGTAATCGCCCAACCTTGAAGCAACCTTCACCTAGAAGTAATTGCACCACCTTGAAGCAGCCTTCCTCCTGAAGTAGCTTCCCGTGCAATAGCCTTCTTGAAGTAGCTTCCCGTGCGATAGACTTCTTGAAGTAGCTTGAAGTCCACCTTCTCCTCCGAGAAGAACCTTCTCCAATCCGCAGCCTCCAACCCTAGGAGTAGCAAGGAGAATACAAAGAATAAAAAGGAACAAGAAGGAAAAATAGAAATTACAACTTATCATTTTAAGCACAAGGCTTGATTTGCCTATATCAAGCGTATTGATCTCCTAACCAATGAGTGTAGAAGTGTAAGTGTTGTGGTAAGGAGATGCTAGCCTATAGGACACAAAATGGGAGCAATGGAAATGAATAGCCAATGTAGGAATTGCTCTATTGCTCACAAACAGATTGCAAATGTAATTGCTTGCTCAAGTATAGCACAAGTGTAGCTTAGGTGTATTTTGGTGTCCTAAGGCATGTCCTATTTATAGGAATGGCCTATGGATGCTTAAGGACGTTCTAGACAACTTCTAGGGGCTTCTAAGTGCTTAACTAGCCGTTAGATATAAGTTAGGTGCATTAGTAACTGCTAGTTACTTTATTCTGCAGTTGCTGTCAGAGACCATCTCGGTCGACAAATTGTCGACCGAGATACCTACTCGGTCGAAGTTTTGTCGACCGACAGGCTCTCTGGATCAACGTTCATTTGCAACTGCCAACTACTTTGTCAGCTGTGTCTAACGACTACTTGGGTCATTCTCGGTCGAGAAGTTTGTCGACCGAGAGTGTCTCGGTCGAGGAGTTTGGTCGACCGAGATTGACCCTGTTTCAATCTTTCAATTTAGGCACTAAGTAAATGAATGAGTGTGCATATGTGAACCTATTTGAAAGGGATGACCTATCTAAGTGTGGTGATTGGCTAGGGAAGATCTAACGCTTGATTTACATGAAATCTAAGTACTTGTACATTATATGTTTGTACAAGTTTACAATTTATTACATTGCATGACATTTACAATCATTCAAGCGTATGGATTCCCTAGAGCTTTGTCATCCACCTCATTCCTGCAACACTCAAGTAGCACATTAGATTAACAAGAATGAAATGTTTGTCATTATCGAAACAAGGGGATTTATCATAATGTCCAATTTATCCAACAGAAGTAGTCTCACTAACTTTGAAGCAACCTTCCTTGAAGTAACTCCAAGCTCCCCCTTGAAGTATCCTTCCTCTTGAAGTAGCTTCCCGTTGAGACAACGTTCTTGAAGTAATCCTAAGTCCGCTGAGCTACCTTCACCACCGAAGAAGCTCCAACAACCTCCTTTCCACAACCTCCAACCTAGGAGTAGCAAAGGAGAACAAAATACAATAAAGGAACAAGATTGGAAGAAGGAAACAACATTACCAATTGAGTATAGCGCTTTGATCCTATATCAAGCGTTTGATCTCCTAACCAAAGTGGATGGATGTGGATGTATAGTGGATAGGAGATATCAACCTATAGGACACTAATGTAGAGCTCAAGGTAAATAGATTGCAAGTGTAGCTCAGCTTGTTTTCTCACAAGGATTGAATCTCAAGTGTAATTGTGTATGCAAGTTGTAATTTGAGGTGTCATATGGCTATCCTATTTATAGGAGTAGTTTGATAATGCTTGGGGACATTCTAGACACCTTCTAGGGTGTTCTTAGTGCTGAACTAGTCGTTAGTTATCCACTAATTTCATTTATAATGGCTAGTTGATTAGTTCTAAAAAGTGCATACAACTATTTTTGATCGAAGTATTTATCGACCGAGAGTTTGTTAGACTAGGAATTTGTTGACTGAGTGGGAGTCTGAGCCAATATGTTGTAACATTCGATTCCAACTCCCAACCACTTTTCTAACTCAGTATAACAGCTAGGAGGGTCTATTCTCAGTCGAGGAGTTTGTCGACCGAGAGTGTCTTGGTCGAAGTATTTGTCGACCGAGAATATCACTGATTCAATGTATTCATTTACTAAGTGTGTGTATCAATGTGCAATTGTGATACTATCTTGGAGGATGACCTGTATAAGTGTTGTGAGTGGATAGGGAAGATCTAAGCACTTGATTTACATGATATCTAAGTACTTGTACAAGTTTTTACATTTGATTACAATCATGAAAATAAAGCAATTTTAGCAAATTGATCTTACAATTCTTTGATATCCACCACCTTATATGCTTGTCCCTGAAACACTCAAATAGAAAGTTAAAACCACAAGAAAGAAATGTTTGCCATTATCAAAACAAAGGGATTATAATAATGTCCAATTTAGCCAACAATATGTTAGGGTTTAGATAATCTTTTAGATCATATCATTTACAAGCAACGTGTGAAATTCCTAAAGTAACCTTATTAGGTTTTATATAAAATACATAGATAATACTTCAAATAAGATATATCTCGCTTTAGGAACTTGATGAACAAACTGAAACACACGTTAGGTAAAATATTTATTAATTTCAAAAGTCTTTTGTGTTTATATTGCTCAAAACATTGAAATCATATATCTTTGAGTAATAAAAATGTAATAAAAACCAAACATCTAAAACACCATTTGAACCCATTTTGTATGATAGTAGAGACCATTATCTTTCAATTGACACCTTATGTTATAAATTTCAACCCATTTTGTATGATAGTAGACACCATTATTTTTGGGGCAATCTAGGCCATAGATTTGGGACCTAAGAAGCCCTAGCCAGTTGTACCTCTCCTATCCTACTCATCTTTCACAGATCCTATCTGGGACCTACTTCCTTCATTACCTGATGGCCCAAAGAGGCATGCTCATTATTTTTGTGCAGCCCTATGTCCCTTGCGACAATATTCTACATTGCCACCAGACCTATGTCCTTCTCATGAACTGTATTCATTGTTTCTCACTCTCCTTTGCACCAAATCAAGAATCAAAACCCCAACTCTCATAAAATAGAGGCCCTTTATAGAAACAAGACCCCTGATCTTGCCAACAAATCTCCCCCTTTCCTTTGGACTCTATTTGATTCATCTTTTACCTGCGTGCGGTTCTCCAGTCCGTGAGTCTTTGTTGTTCTCTTTTTATATATTTTTTCTCTTTGATAAAAGCGTAGATTTAAGAAATTTTTATATGATGCACATCAAGACTCTATTTTATCTCAAACTTTTGAACCATAGTATATTATCATTATATATTTATGGGAAAGATATTAGGTCTAAATTAATTGAATAGGAACCCCAAAATTATCTTTTAAATGAATATTATAAACTTAAAAATTTACTTACCTAGACTATTGGGTAAATAACATTATATGAAATTTCTTCTACAATCTTATATCTTAGTTTTGCATCTACTAAAAATATTTGGAGTATTTATCTTGAGTAAGAAATACAAAGTCACCAAATTTGTACTCCAAGGACCCATGTGTGAATCTTCATTGGCATAATTAGGCTAGAGTTGGTTTCTGGGGCACATGTCCGATTCCATGGCATTTCAAAGGGTCAATAGGCTTAATCCTATCCTTGATTACAAAATCAAGTGTGAATTGATAACATATCTCAAGTGAAGCTTCCTTATGATACATTTTATCAATATTACATTTATTTCTAAATATTAAGATCATAACTAGATCTAGGGTTCAAACCATTAACTAAAATCACCGCCTTTATTTTATTATTCTACTTCGGTCATCACCTTATATCATCAAATTAAATATTAGATTCCCAAACATACAGGATAGTACTAAAGCAGTAACAATTGCATAAATGACACCCTCTACCTTTATTTTCCTTTAAATCCAATTATCATGAAAATTGGATGGTACCTTATTGTAACCATAAATCTATCATATATTGAATTCATCAATAACCTAATCATGTACTTCCTAGGTTCCAAGAATTAGGGGTGTGACAGTAATCTTCTAGAAGTGTGGCTTTTTGTAGAAAGTCAAGAAACTCTTTATTTGCCCCACTATTAATTACTTGTGTATCAAGGTGTACATCAAGTCCCACAATTATAATTAATTCTAACCAAAACATATCAACATTATATAAAAATAGAATATTTTCAAAATATTTACCATTTTGTCATGTTGCAAAGGCGAATTTGACCGTCGTATTAGCAAAAAGTGTCTAACCCATAAAATATGGTCGAAATTAAAGTAGGATTTCCACATCACTTTTTTATTGTTTAACACAATTTATTACTAAATTAAGGTTATTTCTAGGTCATTACATCCACTTTGGTTATGTTACCACATTAATGAAGGACATGAAACATAAGATCAAGGTTGAACATGATATTCTATGGTAATTAAGTTCAGAGAATTATATAAGGATATACACCCAAGATTAAGTGATATGTCACCAATTATTATCATGGATCTATTGTCTTCATTTGATTATAGATTAACAATATATACTACATGACCAATAAATATATATTTGAAGGAATATTTCAAATTAGAAATCAAATTTCTAACATATATATCAAGATTTTTCTATGAATTACATATTATCGATCAACACTACCTATGCAGATATTCACACATATATCATACCCTATGCTCAAGTGACACTCATTTATGCATCATACAATTTCTAAGAAAAAACAAAGTTAACAAAAATTTTCTTTAGATATTTTAGAAACTCGAGGTAGGACCTATATATTTCAAGGAATGAAGTTATAACCATAGAATATATACCCTTATAATAAAATTATATCCAACTCTCAGTTGTAGGAGAAGCAATTATATTCTTTCACATGGAACTACCAATCTAGTAAGAGGATCATAATAGAAATCATATGTGATATACTTCCTCTATGGTTTTTGGACACAACCTCAAACATATGCAATTTCCCATATATGCAAATCCTTCATATCTCTAGGGATACATTCTATTAGAGTATGTATAGGCTTCAAAATATCATAGGAACCCCACACTAGGTGAGTCTTACATTGTACTCAAAAACTTTCTAGCTTGGGACTCATTATTCATATTTTATCATTCACATGATTCATATTTCATTAATTCGGAAGGTGTGGCCCTCTTACTTTTTCCAAACAATTTCACCCTCTCTAAAATTCACCCTATCACATATCCCACAGTAATGGTCCTCCTTTTTAAGGAACTCCAATCACATCTTTGTTCCAAATCATATCCACTTCTCATCAATCTATAGGAAAACATGACGACAAAGAAGACAACAGAAACAAAATTAAACTACCATATTCCCCTTTAGACAATAGATCATATAAATAACTATTTAATAAGAAGGATGGTTATGAGGTTATACCTAGTCCAAAGCAAGTCCAGTGACAATTCCCTTCTTATAGTGTGCACATTTCTTCAAGTTGTACTTGGACAATGTCTGTGTTGGCCACACAGTTGTTCATCGTAGATAGCAGTTTGACATTATCCTTTGAGAGGCAGGAAATGGCCTCCTTTTCTCTATAGTAGTCCACACACACCACTGCAAACTACTATTATTCTAGAAGAATAAACAAGGAGTTGTCCCTTTTGGTCATCGTACTAGCACCGACTTGGTCTCCCACAATTACTCTCCTTTGCGATCCCTCCCTTTGATGGGTAGGACTTTCTTGGGTTCTCTCGGTTACCACAACCAAAGAAGACAACAATTGTTAGATCTAATTGATGTTTCTAACAAGACCCCAATACATCTCTATTTATAGTAGGTTAGGGCCAGGGTTCCCATTCTGAGCCACAGTCGAAGGGAACAAAATTTCACAAATTTTCACATCCTACGAATGGAGAAATTTTTTGTTCAGGGGTGAACTAATCATTTGGCATGTTAGTCGATCGATTCAACCCTTGAACTGGTCATTTCAAAATGTTCCCAATGCCAATTGCATTGGCAATCAATATCAAATCAATTCATAACATGATGCCAACATTAATCCTTGATCCAATCCAATTGATCAATGAACCGGGCAATTCATCAAATTAATTGTCATTTGTGACCTTTGATCTGATTAGTTCACTAAGTGAACCGGTCGATTCATGCCCCAACTCAGACCAATTAGCCAATGTAGTTTCAATTAACTTGACACTCCAACCGATTGGTTCAACACTTAAACTGGTTGGTTTAGAGTCTAGTCAGTCAATTTTCAACAAGTGTTATTTAAATTGAATACCTAAACACTTTAGTAACCACGTTAAACAACATTCATGAATAAACTCCTATTCTAAGTGTGTCTTATGTGTGTGCCCCTATATCTTCCTATTGGTATGGTATGCCCAGAGAGTCAATCATATTATGATTGTGATGCCATATTACATAAAATACTTGATTAAAAATAATAAAGGCAAACAACCAATTCATTATGTTTCACTAAGTTAAGAGATCATGAGGAAACATAATGAATGCCTAAAGAATCACATTACTCAATGATGTATGTCATCAAGTACATGCCTTGAATAATGAGATCATACAGATGTTAAGAGTATGCACATTGTTATTATGTTCCTAGTCAGTTGTTATTTTGGAAGGTAGATAGACAACAATAACACTAAAGACTAGAGTGTGTGTTGGTTGATGACAAAATCTTATCAATCATGATATGTGATATCAAACCAGACACACAGATACTTGTTAGGGAAAAGTGTATCAGACAGACCCACCCTAAAAGTGACACATGGAAACCAAAATTGGTGGTCATAGTCATCTCTCATTGTGAAGGTGGTGATTGTCGTTCTTAGACCTGAAGTCACTAGACTCATCACTTATTGTTTAAGCTTTGGAATTATCCAACATAATCTTGAATAAGGGTTTACATAACAGTGATGATTGGGTGATTGTGACACATGGGGACTGACTATGAGTGATGTAGATAGGATTTTTCCTCCTACTAGAGTTTGATATCCTAGCCTATTGATAAGAGAGTTTGGGAGAAGCATGTGCATGCACATGTGGACCAATATATGATATTGAGGTCACATATATCTGAGACAATCTTATCTAGTTCAAGGAACATGGGTTGAACATTGAGAGGACAATGTTTCCATGCGTCAAGTTCATTCTGGATATCAGATACATAGGAATTATACAATCACTGCAACACCTTACATATATTATAGGTTGAAGTTATTCTCCAACTTTCCATTCAGTAGGGTAGCAGTGATGTGTGATAAGGCACCACTGTTTGCTTGTGATGTCATAAACTAGTTATAGACATTCACTGCCAATGTGATATAGGACCTATAGGGTCACACACATTGGAATTCACCTATAATATGAGTTTTAATCATGAATAATGATTGAATTGATTACTAAAGTGTTTAAGTATTCAATTCAAGTGACAAATCAGCGGACTGAAATCCCAAACAATCACCTGGGTTGATGAAATGACCGATTGGAGTGAAAAATTTATTTGGAATTCAATTGGTTGAGTTCTTCTTGAACAGGGGAATCAACTGACTAGTTCACATTGTGAGTCAATCAGTTCAGGTCACTAACTGACCGGTTGGGGTTGTG
The DNA here is from genome assembly GCA_963693085.1 of Alisma plantago-aquatica. NCBI lineage: Eukaryota > Viridiplantae > Streptophyta > Magnoliopsida > Alismatales > Alismataceae > Alisma > Alisma plantago-aquatica. The sequence goes on along the minus strand of OY856410.1, from coordinate 1,316,360,252 downwards.
AGACGACCGAATCCCAAGGGCGAGACACCCGATTTGTGGAAAATTCAATTGCATCAAGGATTAGTGTCGATTTCATGTTGTGCATTAATTAGATTCCAATTGACAATTCATATGCGATTGGGAAACTTGGCTCAATGACCGGTTCACTGAGCGAATCGATTAGCTCACATGTGAACTGACCAGTTCTCTTGGAGAACCGACCAATTTTTTTCTTTCAAGTTGTGAATTTTGTGATATTTCGGTCCCTTCTACTCCCAGACAGATTGGAGACCCATAACCTAACCCCTTCTATACTTAGAGGGGTACTGGGGACTTCTCATACTCAATTGCTTCTGGAAATTTTTGTCCTCTATGATTATGGTAACAAATAGAGAGTCAGAGTAAGTCCTACCTACTAAAGGGAGGGATATCAAGGGAGAACAATTGTGAGAGAGAAAGTTGGTGACTAGTACACCAACAGGAGGGAAAAGTCCTTGTCTGTTCTAGTAGAATGACATGAGTTTTAGGTGATTTGTGCGGATAGTATAGAGACAAGAAGGCTTTTGTCTTCTTCTAGGAGGACAACATCAGCTTGCTATCTATGGTGAAGACCAGGAGTTGTTGCTGACACTGTCCCAGTGCACCAAGGAGTGTTGCACTACTACAACGATCGATAGTCGTTGGACTTGCCCCAGGATCAAGTATGAACTCGTTAAACCATCCCTCCCATTACATATTTGTTGATGCGATCTTTATGTCATACAGAATATGGAAAAACAATTGTTTATGCTACCTACTTTGTGCATGTTATTTCCCTACAGTGGTATAAGATTCACATCAATTTACTTTGTTTTGGAATTTATCGATTTGATCCTATTTTGGTTTATCACTTTTATTTGTTGTATAAAATGTGAATATTTAAAATGATTAATGTGCAAAAATGATTAAAGACCACATCCCATCACACACACAAATATATATATATATATATATATATATATATATATATATATATATATGTGTATATGTATATATATATAAAATTTACATGTGTCGTCCTAAAATTGGTTTTGATGGTGGATTTGTAGCATGGTTATGGCCAATAACCCAAATATCTATGTTTGGTTGGATGGTTTATTTTATTCCTATTTTATCTCTAAATAAATACAAAGCCTCTATCTTATTCTTCCAAATGTAATAGTATTATTCTTTCCTACATTTGTCAACTAGCATGTAACTTGAGGCTTCTCATTACCATGTAATAAGTTTAATATCAATATGATAGTTTCTTTTATTGCAACAATGACGATGACAATCAATGTCAGGTGAGTCGACCGTTTCACGTGACAAGCCGACTGACTGGAAGATAGTAGGAGGAGTGACCCGATCGACTGGTGAACCCAACTGATCATTTAGAGGTGTCCAGGAATCAGTTGGATAGGAGGCCATACGATCATTTTAGATGATCAACTTACCAGCCTAGAGGCGAAACAACTAATTTAAGGGTTGAACCGATCAACCCAGATTAGCAAGCACAAATCTACACCAACAACAAGTTCATACAAATGATGTACACCTAGGTGGTAGTAATTCCTTGTGGCTCCAATGGATTATAGTAGATATGGCCATAACCATCACTAATGTTTATATTGAATGTTTATTTTGTGATATATAACATGTATATTATACGCACAACTATGTGGTGATCGGATATGTATATGTATACATATGATATATATAAATCCCTCAATCAAACATATTAAGTCTAAGATTATTTCCATTAGAGGCACACATGAAAAACTTGATCGACTAAGAGTGGGAACCCTAAGGGTAGTGCACTATCTATCTCGTAGATGTGTGATGGTAATAATGTGGGCTTGCCAAGTGGGGTGCATTATTATTGTGTCTAGCTTTTGGGTCAGGCTTAACTAAGTGTCCTTAATGAGACTAAGAACCAAAGGAATATAGGTGACTATGGCAAAGAGTTGCACATATCAACTATCCAAGAATTGCATAAGATTCAATTGGAAAATGTTTCCTACCTTAATGGTTGATTATGGATGCTAGCGTTGGCCGGATAATAATTTAATTATTTTGGATCTTGACTCATTATAAGATTGTTTATCACAGTGTTTTGAATTGATAATTGAGTGTTATCAATTTGATCAAAATAATGAGAGTGATAGTTAATTAAATACCTAATTAATGTTGTCAATTTTAATCAATCAAATAAATGTGAGCTTTTGACAAAAATGCAAATTATTTTGTCTAATTTGATGGCAACACACAACAACAAATTTTCACTATGATAGGTCCTTGAGAAGGACAATTTAAATGGGAATAACTTTCATGACTTGTTCAGGATGTTGAGAACCGTTCTCACACAGGAGTGCGAGCTCTATGTCATGGAGACACCAGAGCCATATGAACCCCTTCCAAATGCACCTAAGGCTGACAAGGATGCTTACAAGAAGCATATTGAAGATTTTGTTGATGTCAAGTATCTAATTCTATGCTCCACGACGATGAGTTGCAAAGGCAGCATGAGAAAATGGATGTTAGTGAGATGGTCACACATATCAATAACATGTTACAAGATCATGCAAGAAAAGATAGATTTGATATCTCCAAGGCGCTATTCAAATATAACATGGTAGAAGGAGATTTAGGTAGTCCTCACGTGCTTAAGCTCATTGGGTATGTGGAGAACTTGTCCAAACTAGGATTCCCCTTGGATCAAGAGTTTGTTACTAATGTGATTCTATAGTGTCTGCATGATTCAAACAATCATTTTGTCATGAACTACAACATGAATGACTTTGACAAGCCGTTGATAGAGTTATTGGGCATGTTGAGAACAGTTGACGGACAAATGAAGAAAGTCAAGCCCAACTTTGTGATGATGATCATCAAGGAAAATGGAAATTCTAAAGGAAATGGAAAATCTAAGAGGGGTTCTAAATCTTTCCAGAAGCTCAAGTCTTCATATCTCAAGGAAAAGGGAGGAGTAAAGAAGGGAGACAATTTTCACCACTATCACCAACCTAGACATTGGAAAAGATTTCCAATTCCTTTTGGAGGAATTAAAGGAGAATAAGAAAGGAACAGAGGCCTCTACATCATATATAAATGTTATCAAACAAGTTTAATTACTTCTTCATCGTGGTATGTGATATCTTATGTACATCAAACAAAAGTTGACGTTTAGGATCTGATAAGAAGTAAATCCTTTATGAAAGGGAAAGGGTGGACTATGTGGACCAAGAGTTGTTGCAGCTGCAATCTACATATATGATTTATCTTATCCCATTGGGCATGTAATAGAGTTAGTTGAAATGTCATTTCATTATAAATTGAAACATTTTACTTTATGCAACTTGTATGACAAGGATGATAATCAATAAAGAGTTGTTAATGCCTCTATTTCACATATATGACCTTGTATAACAATGCCCCAAACATCTAGTGTCCTTTAAATACCTAAAGGATTATAATTGATAACTAACAATAAATATCTATAGCATAGCCGTCTGCAACACATATATGAGAAATTCATTTCTAGACTACATATTTAAGTTTGTCTAGACTCTTTTGGTAATTGAAGCAACAAGAGACATGCAAGTCATATTTATGAGCAACATGACAAACCACCTCTCACTAGGTGTAGTGGAGAGAAAGAATTCTATTAGGACTTATACATGTTGATGTATGAAGGTCTTGTAGAATAAATGCTAGAGGTACTTATTAATACTTCATTATATTAACTGATGATATCAGTTGATATAGGGTTTGTATATGGGTGAAGTAAAAACATGAATATCTTGAAGTGTTCAAGGAGATTATAAATAAAGATAACTGTGATAAAATTATTAAAAAAGTTTTATATGATCAAATGTTGAAATACTTTACATAATAGCTTGAGGACCTTCTAGATAGACCATAATAGTGTATCACAAGTCAAATCCACCTGAAACATGATGATCTATCAAAAAGAAGGATTTACATCCTAATGAAACATGATTTGATTATCATTTAATCTAATCTTCTAATCTCCTCATATATACATGCTTTACACTAAAACAAAGTACTGTCTAAAATGGTTTAAAAGACATCATATGAGAAATGGTATGTGAATATCCTGATATGTCTTAAGGATTGAAACTTATATAAAGAAAGTAGTTTCTTGAAAATGATATATCCACAAACCATAATTGTTGAATATTACCTTTAATCCCAATCTGACAACAAAATCTTTGTTTCTAGGATAACTAAGTTCCAAAAGAAATAGTTGGAGTAAAAGTAAAACTCGAAAGGTTTCAGGTCAACAACAAGGTACAATGAGAACAATTGAAAATCACAAATTGTTTTGGAATATCAAGTTCCGCATGTAACACCGAACACCAAACCTCATAAGTTTTAGTAAAAAAACATATGAGATTGTAAGATTATGAATCCAACAACTCACATAGGTCAGTCATAAGATGATGAGCCAACAAATCAACTAGAACCTGTTGAGATCCAGAATCTGAGAAGTGGCTTAAAACCATTATCGAATCCATGTACACTAACAAGGTATAACCTTAGTAGTACCACCTAAAGGGGTAAAACCCAAATGGAGCAGTTGAGTTTTCAAGATGAAGACCAACATGGATAACCTGAAAGGACACATTGATTGCAAAGGTTTCCTAATCAGTTAAAATTGTTGAACATGAAGAAATTCTTTCACCAATTCATGCTTATTTTTGCGGCTAGTATAGACTAGGAGATTTGACATATGAAGCTTAGGACTACATTCCTTTAAAGGAATATGAGAAAGTATGTGTATCCGAAGTAGCCTAAAGGTCTTATAACATCATTAATGCAAATAAAGTCTATAAGATGCAATGTTCAATTATGAGATTGAAGCAAGCATGTTAGAGATGGGATCATTTGACTTGATAATATAGTCAAAGAGTTTGACTTGAGCCAAGATAAAAGATGAAATATGTGATTATAAAAGATCTAGTGGGAGAATATATAAATATTCCACATTTTAAGGGAAATAACATCTCAATACTATAAACATTGAGACAAGGCATGGAAATCACCTTCATCAATGAAGCGTTAAATGAAACATCCTATGTGATAGGGATCAAGATGTATAGTTCTAGAACGTTTCATAACCTAAAAATGAGAGAATACAATATCAAGAAGGTGAAAGAGTTCATCATGAATGATTCAATGAGAGAGAATATGACTATGATTCATGTGATTAGTCTCTTAAGAACCCTATGTTCTGATTCTTATGAAGAATGAAAATACATAAATGATATTCCATATGCACTAGCAAATGGATTTGTCATGTATGCTATATAATGTACTCATAATCTTATATGTGTTGGACATGACATGATGATTAGTTCCAATGAGGGTCATTGGAGTGTCATTTAAAGATTTCCATTAGTACCTGAGAAGCACTAAAGGATACTTTGCTAGATTATAGAAACAAGGAAGAGTTGGGTGTAAAGGGTTACACTGATGCAAACATTCCAAATTATAGAAAGTGATCAAAATAAAAAATATAATGCAAACTTTCCAAATTATAGAAAGTGATCAAAATAAAAAATTGGTTCAATTTTAAGAAAAAGTTGTGATTTGGAAGGGTTCCAAACTATAGACCATTGATTCAATTCTAAAATAGAAGTGAAGTATCTTGGTGCTATGAACACATGAATGGATACTATATGGATCTAGAAGTTCATATGGATGAGCTTAATGATGTTAGAACCATTGATGGCATAGTAGAAATATTATGACAACAATGGAGCTACCAAAAGAAATATCAAAAAGCATTTTACGGCAATTTCATCTTATAATGAAGAGATGAGGAACAAGCAATATATATACTAAAAGCAAAGTGTTGCAAACTGGATGGATTAGCACTTGCATAGCAGAAACATGATGGACATGCTTATATCACTAAGAATATGATTCATGGGTGATTGACTATAAGTTCAAATGGGAGTTTGTTGGTATAGTATACCCATCGAGACAATCATATGATGATTGTGATGGCATATTACATAAATGATTTGATTAACAGTAATAAAGTCAAACTTCCAATTCATTCTTCTTCACTTAGTTATGAGATAATGAGGAAACATAATGAATTTCTAAATGATGATATTATTCAATGATGTATGTCTTCAAGTATGTGACTTAAACCATGGGATCATACTGATGTTAAAAGTAAGTACATTGTTATTATGTCCCTAGTTAGTTGTTACTATTGAAGGTAGATAGACAACAATAACACTTAAGACTAGAGTGTGTGTTGGTTGATGACAAAATCTTATCAGTCATGATATGTGACATCAAGCCAGACACACAGATATCAGGAAGACCATGATGAAAGTGGCACATGGAAACCATAATTGATGGTAATAGTCATATCTCATTGTGAAGGTGGTGATTGTGGTTGTTAGAAATGAAGTCAAAATACTCATCACATGTTGTTCGGTATGCTTTGACATCATCTAACTTGATCTTGAATAAGGGTTTCCATAACCATGATGATTGGGCCATTGTGACAAATGGGGACTGACTTTGAGTGATGCAGATGGGATTTATCCTTCCTAATGGAGTTTGATATCCTTGCCTCTTGATAAGTGGCAATGAGAAATGCATGTGCATGCACATGTGGATCATTATATGATACTGAGGTCACATATATCCCAGGCAGTCTGCTTAAGTTCAAGGAACATGGATTAAACATTGAGAGGATGATGTTTCCACGCCTTGAGTTCATTTCGGATATTAGAGACAAAGGAATTATACAACCACTGTAACATCTTACAAAAATTTTAGGTTGAAGTATCTCTCCAACATTCCCTTCACTTGGATAGAACTGATGTGTGACTAGGCACCACTCTTTTCTTGTGATGTCATAAATTAGTTATGGACATTCACTGCCAACATGATATGGGACTTATAGGGTCACACACATAGGAATTCACCTAGAAGATCAGTTTTTTTAAAGGACACCTGCCATTTATTTATTCAACATCTTTCAAAGAAATTACAATGATTTTGACATCAAAATCATCTGTTAACACCCGAGGATTTTCTATGTTGTAGGATGAGGAAGCCAATGCATGAGCAACCCCATTGTCTTATCTCAGAACAAAACAAAATTGGAAACAAATGAACTCCTACGAAAGGAGGATGATGTGTCGGAACACCATATCTTTGTAACCCTTCCCCGGCCTCCATTCCAAACTACCTATACCAATGGAGGACTGTCAGTCTCGATGGTAATGTCTGCAAAACCCAGTTGGAGAGACATATTCATTCCTTCTAGAGAAATAGTTCCCTCTACCCAATGAACTGAGAATGCAAGCTCTAATTTGCATTGGAAGGTCATTCAGATACCTCCTTGATCGTCCCTTATCACTGTCCCACAACGTCCTTTGCCTCCCTCCTCGACACTCGCATCCGTATTCAGCTTGTCGTACCCTTTTGTTGGCTTCACCCATGAGCATGGTCTTCTCCTTGTGCTTGGTTGACACTCTCTAGTCATCATGGTTGAGTACCACACATGGTACTCCACCAGTGATAAGAAACCAACCGGCAATGCAGGGATGAAAGGAGGTTTTGGGTCAAATAAATGCTTGTTTCTTGCTGTCCATGCAACCCATAGTAGAGTGGATCCATCGTCCTTTCTAGCCTAATGGTTACTTTGTAGAAGCTCCCTGACCTCCATGTGCTCATTCTGGCCATCCCAGTCCATCGCTCCTGCTGTCAATACCGTCCTCAACCAATTGCACATCAGTAGTGCATGCATTATGTTCTCGTGGTGATTGTCACATCTCTGGACAATATCATCCCGGATGACTTATTTCATGAAGAGATCGAGTCTAGTTGGCAATATATTCTTGAGCACCTGCCAAATGAAACATTTTAGTTTAGGGGGCCAACATTGTTTCCAACCTCTTATCTAATCCTCCATATCCAAAATGTCCATAATGTCTGCACCTGACCATACCAGCCTATAAGCACTATGAACTGTAAATTGTCCCTTACTATTCTAGTCCCAACATAGTGTGTCCTCCTCTTCCCTACCAAAGATTGGGATGTTCCAAATCATATCCCCTATATGTGGTGGGAAACATTATGATAGAGGTGTATTGTCCCACTGACCCGTATCCTGGTTGATCAAATGGCTTACTGTCATGTACTCCACCGGGCCATGTATGTGATAGCATTGCAACAGACCCCCCAACTATGGAATCAACCTATCCTGATAGATATATATCATGTTACCTCCACCCCTCTCCATAGAAAACTAGGTTTGGTCATCTGGATTGCTCCCCATATGCTCCTACACGTGTAACTCGGTGCTTCTCCAATTTTAGCCTGAAGAATTGTGTCATTCTTATTGTATTTCTCTTTGAAGATCCTTGCTACTAGTGGGTTATCATTAGTAGCTAAACACCAACCTTGCGTTGCTAGCAAGGCTTGATTGAAGGCCTTGAGGTCCCTGAAGCTCATACCTCCATTTTCTTTGGGCCTACACAGCCTTTCATAGCTTAACCAGTGAATCTTTCTTTCACCTTCCTTAAAGCCAACCAAAAATGTGTAATCATCGAGTGGATCTCATCAATCAACCCATTTGGTAGTTTGAAGATGCTCATCAAGTATGTGGGAATAGATTGGATGACAAATTTATTGAGAACAACTTTTCCCGGCTTGCACAACAAATGTTCCTTCCATCCATGCACTTTTTCCACACCCTGTCATTAATGGTGTCAAAAACAAGCTTTGTAGTCCTACCCACCACCATGGGGAGCCCAAATGTTTTCATGCTTGTCCACCTCTCTGACTTGCAACTATACTTTAAATGTGTTTCTTCTTTCTTCTGGAACATTTAAGGTAAAGGAGACATCCGTCTTATCATAATTAATTCTCTATCTGGATGCCGTCTCATATTGGCTGAAAATATAATCTAGAACAGAGATTTCTTCAAAGGACTCCCTTGAGAACAAAATATTATCATCTGCAAATAAGATATGTGAGACTCTTTGTGCTTTTTTACCTAGAAGAGGAGTTTAATCATCAATAATGGTACAATTGATTACCTAATTGTTTAGGTTTTCAATTCAAGCAATAAATTAGTTGATTAAACTCCCAACCGACCGACTTATGTGATGAAATGACTGGTTGGGGAGTAAGGTTGATTAGAAATTGAATTGGTTGAGTTCTACCTGAGATGAGGAGGGAACCCACTGGCTTACATTGTGAACTGATCGGCTTGGGTCACCAACCGACTGGTTGAGGTGGTGAGATGATTAGCTCACAAGGGTGAGATACCCAGTTCATGGAGAAATTTCAATTGCATTGAGGATTAGTGTTGATGTCATGTTGTGCATTTATTGGATTCAAATTGCAAATTCATATGCTATTTGGAAACATGGTGAAACAACCAGTTCATTGAGCGAACTGATCAGCTTGCATGTGAACTGACTAATTTTCTTAGTGAATCAACTGGTTTGTTAGTTTTAGGTTGCAAATTTTGTGATATTCTATTCTTATCTACTCCCACACAGACTGGGAACCGAATCCCTAAGCCCTCCTATAAATAGAAGGGTACTGGGATTTTCTCAGACACAACACAATTGCCTCTGACAATAGTTGTCCTTTCTGGTTGTGGTAACCAATAGAGTGGCCAAGCAAGTCTAACCCTCTAAAGGGAGGGAATCAAGGGAGAAATGGTGGGAGAGAAAGTTGGTGACTAGTATATTATCAGGAGGGACAACTCCTTCATATCTATTCTAGTAGAACGACAAGAGTTCTAGGTGGTCTGTGTGGACTACTATAGAGGCAAGGAGGCTATCATCTGATGCTAGGAGAAGAACATCAGCTTGCTATCTATGGTGAAGACTAGGAGCTACTAAAGACATGATGCCTATGCAAGTAGGAGTGTTTCACTACTACAACGAGTTATAGTCATTGGACTTGTTGCAGGACCATGTAAGAACTTGTTACCCCATCCTTCCCATTACATAGTTTTTGAAGTGATCGTGTTGTCATGGGGAATATGGATAGAATTTGTTTTGCTTCCACTACCTAATTTGTGCCCATTATTTTCCTACAGTTCCATGTTACATTTGTAGTCAATTTCCATAACTAAATAGTGACATCATAAGCAAATAAGAGGTATCTAGCAACACATCATTTCTTTTCCAAGTAATTTGGAAAGTTGGAGAACAACTTCAACCAACAATCAATAATTGGGGTTACAATGTTTGTATAGGCCTCTGTCACTGATATCCATATTGAACTCAAGACATGGAATAATCATCCTCTTTAATGTTCAATATATGTTCTTTGAACTTGAGCAGACTGTCTGAGGTATATGTAAGCTCAATATCACATACTGACTCACATGAGCATGGCCATGCATTTCTCAGTCTCTTTTATTAAGTGTCCAGGATATCATACTCTTGTAGGAGGGACACATCTCATCTACATCACTCGCAATTATCTCCATCTGTCATAGTGCACCAAAGCATCACCTTTATGGAAACCCTTATTCAAGGTCACAATGGTTGATGTCAAAGTGTACTGAATGACATGTGATGAGTGTGGTGATTTCAAGTTGAATAACAAAAATCACCACCAACACTATAAGAGATGATTATGACTACCAATTGTGGTTCCATGTATCACTCCTAAGGTGGGTCTGTTCGATGCATTATTCTCTAACAAATATCTATGTGTTTGGTTTGATATCACATATCATGATTCAATGGGTTTTTTTTGCATCAACCAACACACTCTAGTCTTATGATTTCTTGATGTATATAAAACTTCCAATAATGTCTAACTAGCGAAACAACAAGAATGTATACACTCTTTACATTAGTATGATCTCATTGTTCAGGTCATCAACTAAAAGACAAACATCATTAAGTAGTATCATTCTCTAGACATTTATTATGTTATATCATTATCTCATAACTGTATAAAACATAATCAATTGGTAGATTGCATTAATTTGAAATAAAATTATTTATAATATATGCCATTACAATCATCATATGATTGGCTCTCTGGTCATACATGCCAACATACTCCCACTGTATGATATCTCGTATGAGATGGAACCAACTTTGTATATGGGACTCCCATTGTGCAATCTGTCCGGGCATACATACCAACAAACTCCCACTAGGCATCAAGTCATGTCTTAGTCTCCCTTAGCAAGTGTTTTTGTCAATGGGTCAAATGCATTGGTCTCGGATGGTACTATGAAAATCTTCACATCACCTAACTACATGGTATCTCATATGATATGGAACTACCTTTTTATATGCTAGTAATGTTGATGTGATCTGGGTTCCTTAACTTGTGAAATAGCTCCGTTATTGTCACAATATATTTCAATTTCATCATTGATGCTTGAAACCACCCCAAGTTCAGAAATAAACTTTTTGATCCAGACAGCCTCCTTTGTTGCATTTGATGCAACAATACACTCAATCTCTATTGTAGAATCTAAAATTGTCTCTTGCTTGGAAATCTTCTAGCTCACAAATCTATTGTTGACAAAAAATACAATCCAATTTGTGATCTATAGTCATTTTTTTTCAATTTGGAAGCTTGCATCAGTGTAACCCTTTACCACCAACTCTTCTTCTCCATGGTCGACAAGGAATTGGTCCTTAGTTCTTCTTTAGTACTTAAACATGTTCTTCATGGCTATCCAGTGCGTGTCACTGGGATCTGATTAATATCTGCTTTTCAAGCACAAGTTACATGAGAGATTGGGACAAGTTCTTAACATTGCGTACAATATGGATCTAAATGCAAATGCATATGAAATCCTACTCATGTGTTTCGTTTCTTTACAAGAAATGTGACATTGATCTCCAGAGATAGTAACCCTACGAGACATGGGCAGCTTTCCTCCATTTGAGTCACCAATTTGAATCTCTTCAAGACTTTGTCAATGTATGTTCTCTGACTTAGTCCAAAAATCCTTCTAGATATATCTCTATAGATCTTGATTCTTAAGATTTAGGATGCTTCACTCAATTCCTTCATCAAAAAACTATTTCACAGCCAGGTCATTACTATATGTAAAGTAGGGATATCAATCCCCATCAATAGTATGTCATACACATACAATATGAGGAATACAATCATGCTCCCACTAACCTTCTTGTAAACATATGGTTTATCTTCATTTTGACTAAAGCCAAACTCTTTGAATATCTCATCAAAATGAAAATTCCAACTCTAATATGCTTGCTTCAATCCATATGTTGATCTTTGTAGCTTATAAACTTTATTTTCATCATTTGGATTTAAAAAACCCTCATGGTTGTGTCATGTACACTTCCTAGAGAACATTCCCATTAAGGAATGTGGTTTTAACATCCATCTGCCAAATCTCATAGTCATGATAAAATTCAATAGAAAGCACGATCCTGATGGATTTAAACATGGAAACTAGAGAAATGGTTTCGACACAGTCAACACTTTGAACTTTTCTAAAACTCTTTGCTACCAATCTTTCGTTATAGGTTTGTCCAATACCATCCATGTTGTTATTCTTTTTGGGGACACACCTTTACCCTATGGGTTTTACTCCCTTAGGTGGAACCACCAAGGTCCATACCTTATTAGTGTACATGGATTCCATCTTAGATCTCATGGCCTCATCCATTTATCAACATTTGGTCCTTTAGTAGCTTCTAGATAGGTTGTTGTCTCATCATCTATGACCATCTCATCGCCTTCATGAGTTACAAGATAATCAAATCTTTTAGGGTCAAGGTGTGTTCTACCAGATCTACAAGGTCCTTGTGTTACATGAGGAACTTGAGATTCCGCAATAGTTTGTGACTCTTCTTATTCATCTTGTACCTCTATTGGTTCAATGTTTTCTTGTTGATCTCAAACTTCTTCGAGTTCTACTTTCCTCACACTGACTCCTTTTGAAATAAATCCCTCTTCTAGGAATACATAATCTCTAGAAAAAACACTTTGCTGTCAGATAGGGAATACAAGTAATCTACTTTGGTTTCCTTAGGATATTTAGCAAAATAACATATATTTCATTTTGGTCCAAGCTTTTAGGAAACTACTTTCTCACATAATCATCACAACCCCAAACCTTTATAAGAGACACATTGGGACACTTCCCATACCACATCTCATATGGTGTGTTTTATATTGATTTAGATGGTACATGGTTTATGGCTTGTTTGGTTGGGTAGAAAATCAAAATGAGTAGTTGCAACTTGCACCATGTTCCAACTACTTTCTTTTCGTAGTGTGTGGATTGAACACGCAGTGGGAAAACAAACTACTCGATGATTCATGGTGATGTACAAACCTGTGTAATGTGGACCACACACTTTTTGGGTGCACTGCCGTGTGACTGGTGACGTGTATTTTACTACGCGCTAAAAACTCAAGTATACGCGTCGAGTAGTACAGGCTTTTGTGAGGCCCGAGTCAAACACAGGGATACTCGGAATTGTCGGAGACTCCTACTAACTATTTGCGATCAGCTAAGCTGAATAACAAATTGGGGTTTGTAGTCAGAATTAAAAGAAAATAAAAATAAAACAAAGCAAACAATCGATTAAATGTTAATTTAATCAATTCAAAAAGGTATCTTTATGATTGCGGTTTCACCGTGGGTTTTCATTGTATTAGATTTTATATAATGCCTCAATCTTCTCTCTCATTCCGGGTAGTGGCCTGAAAACAGAATTGGCCACTGTCGTGGTGCAATTCACTACTTAGTTTTAGGTCGGTTCCACCGTCGTAGTAACCTATTCCCTAAACTAAGTGCATTATGAATGATATCTCAGTTTCCACCATTAATTTTACACCTCCTTTGTCAAGGGATTTATCGATTAATGTAGGTTTCGTCTCTTTTCAACCGTTAATCCTTCTGTAGAAGTGATTAAGGGCATTAGGTTATTATTATGGTGATCAAGCATAACAATATATGGAGAAAACGAAACTATAACACAGATTTAAGAGAGAAAATATGAATTACTAATATAAAACTGTCATACAATGAATTCCCGGGCTACTCGCGGTCCTAAAGATGGAGGGGATTAGCCCTGCATGTTCATCTCACACAAGTACAAGGTAGAAATAGGGGAAATCATATGAAAAACGTGAATTGAATGGGAAAACCCCTGAATGGAGAAGAATCGATTGATCCTTTGCGTAGAACACGAGCATTCCCGCCTCTCGGTGGTGAAATCCGTCTTCGGCAGTGTTCGGATCAACAAGTGTGAACTTCTAGCCTCCGTTCTCCTTTCTCTCGCTCCTCGGCACTTGTGCAATGGCGAATGAGATGATCCTCTCGTCTGGGCGGCTGTCATTAGGTATAAGTCCCTAATTAGGTCGTTAATTAACTCCAGCCATCCGATTGAAATCAATCTGAATCCAACACATATCTGACGGTGTCGATACCATTGACGCGGGTCTATGGTATCGACCCAGTGTAGTAGCGACAACCTTCTTGTCTTTTCATCTGAGTGCCTGAAGCAATCTCGATACCATCGACTTGGGTCGATGGTGTCGACTACCCTGTAGCGACAGTTTTGTCGTTTAGTGTCGCTGTAGCCTCCATGCATCGATGGTATCGACTTGGGGTCGATACTATCGACAGCTTCCTCACCAACAACCTGAAGGGGTCTCGATACCATCGACTTGGGTGTCGATGGTATCGACTCTTTGCTGCTCCTTTCGGCTGGCAACCTGTGGCCTTGTCGATGGTATCGACTTCCGTCGATGGTATCGATGGAAGCAAATACTTGTTTTTCCTTAAATTCGAAGACAAGATCAAATAAATCCACACAAATAATAATAATGTGATAATGAATGCTCAAAATGATGAAACTAAGGGGATTTGACATAAAATGATGGCAAAGACCAAAATGGGTGAATTATGCAATATTAACCATAAAACTGACTAATAAAAGCACAAAACACATATCAAACAGGTCTATAAATACGACTCAAAATCATCGCATCAAACTCCCCTAAGCTTGAACATTGCTCGCCCTCGAGCAACTAATCCTTAGAATAGAATTGCAAATGTCAACTGAAAAACAACACACCAACCCAACATCCCAATTGACTCCCACTGAACATTCTCAAACCGGCCTTCTCTAACCACAGAACAGTAATTACCCTAAAGGCGACATTAATCATCAATAAAAGAAATTGACCTCCAAACCGATGAACACTATCACATAAGGCAGTTAACATAATACAATTTGTCGGTTCAGCATTGGTGCATCTTGTGATCGCCTATACTACGTTGCTCACCCTAACTACCATCTACATGGAAGGAGTTCTCTTGATATTCATTAGTGAGGAGAAATTCACGGTGGCCTACCAATCTGAGCAACGGGTGGATGAAAAATGGGTGGCTCATGGAAGAACTTGGAAGTATTGTACAGTTTCAACATGCATATATAAAAATGTCCTATATGATGCAAATGCACATTAGAAATACCCTAATGCCTAAAATTGGGTGGAAGGATGCATGCACTAACTATCCGCCTCAAAGTGAGATGGATATCTAGTCAAGATACATCATGTACTCAATTATCCTTTAATGCAAGTGATATCATGTTCCTTTCTCCTTCTTATTTCACTTTCTTATAAATTCTTTTTCTTTTCTCTCTTTTTTTTATATATTGCAGATTTTCAGATTTTTTTTTCAGCCCACATATCCATAATTTCTTAAAGATAATTTTATGGGGCTATTTTCTTCATACTCATAGATTTTTGCAATATTTAGAAGGTATGGAACAATTGAATTCACCATTAGGGAAAAAATTGAGATACATGATATACTTTATGCATGAAAATCATGAATGCAACTACATGGCATGCACCTAAAGGTAATGTGCATGAATCACTATATTTTTTTCTTCTTTTTATGCAAAAGTATGGAAAATATCAATGCAAGTCCTATCTAAATGCTATGCACACAAAAAGGAATTAAAACTTCACTTTACTTCGAATTCTTAGGTGGATTATGAAATAAATGAAGTGGAACGATCACAAGACTAGATGACTGAACCTTAGAAAAATATCATGTGTCCCTCCTTACTGACATATGTAGTAGTTTAGAGGGTTCTCTCTCTTACATCCCATTAAAGTCTCATTACCATTTGGTTAGGTTAGGCTCAAACAACCATTACTGTCCACTTTCATGAATCATTAGGAGTACATGTATGCAATGTTGTTTTAAAGTTGACATAATCAATCATTTTTGTAGGATGTGTGCCCCAAGGTCAAACAAAGCAAGCTATCCAAAGACACAAAAATTTTAAATTTCCCTTAAATTTCCCATGAACTAACAACAAGATGACACACTTTTACGACATCCACAATTACACTAGATAGCACGTGGGTCCTACAAAACTAAAGATGCAAGAAACAAATAACAATTCTAAAAACTGAAAACAATAAAAGATAGAGCTGTTCCAACTACCTCCCTAAGCTTGAATTTGACTATGGCCTCATAGTCAAAAACAAACTTAAAGATTGGAACAGAGATACCTGATCACTCTTGTGGAGGTGGAGGTGGCTGCGAAGAAGTGGGGTCCCAAGACGGGAACTGCCCTTGGAAGTTCGGCTCATACGAGGGCATTGGTGGAGGCTGTGGGTACCCACCAAAATAGCCCTGACTCTAGTAGTGGTCGTAGAACGGCTGCTGATGCTGTTCCATCCGATGCAGCCCATCATGGATGCTCTCTTGATTGGCGAAAAGAAGGCGCTCATTCTCAAAGATCGCCTGCTGGTTGACACAAAAAGCCGGTTGGTGGTGTCTTGAATACCGGCGTACGCAGCGGTGTGGTTGTGATGCGTCTTCTGAATATCTTGGAGCATGCTGTACATGCCCTGCATAGAATAAACATCCTTGCTCTGATGCGAGGGCTGTGGTGGTGGAGCCGGCGTAGGTTGTGAAGATGATGATGCACCTGGATGCATCCGAGGGCGCTTCAAGGGTGCTACTCATGCACGAAGAGGTGTGAATGCCTCCTCTTCCTCCTCCGCCTCGTCGTCCTGTCCGTCGTCGCCGCCGTCATTGCCGCCTTCTTCATCATCGGAGTCGATGGCTATGATCGGCCATCTGAAATGGTGTGCGCCCTCGATGTTGAAGATGGGATCCGGCAGCGCACACTCCTGGTACGCTTGATTTACGTGGCAATGTGCAAATGCCACGCCATCCCAGAGAAGAATTAGGTTGGCCCGGTGAAGATGTTGCAAGTTGACCTTGCTTCTTGTAGAAAGAGGAGTTAGAGATTGGAAATTCAGTCCCAAGTATGACGCCAGCTTGGTGATGAGCCCACCGAAGTGAATTGGCGCTTTCCTCGTACTCCTCTTCACATCCAACAAACGCTGTAAAAAGAATGCACCGATGCAAGACCCGGACAAAGGGGTGCTCGAAGTCGGCTACTGTAGCGTTGTGGTAGCTAACCGACCTCCCTTGTGGCACCATCACCAACTCAGAGAAGATTACGTCATAATCGGTGCGGTGGTCCGGCCTCCAGTGGTCGTACTGGGAATGGTTCCAGTTGAAAATTGCGTTGAACTGCTTTAGCGTGATGTTGTAGTTCATGTTGAACAGCCGGAAAGACACCCGACCCTTGATCCACTCACGATCAGAAGCAACTACGTCATTGGGCACGACGCAGACGTCAAGGGACGCCATGAATTCCGCCACCAACTCTTTGTAGGTGGGCCACTCGCCGAAGAATGGTTGACCATCCGCATGGTACTCCAACTCGTCTTCCATTCTGCCGGTGTGGTGTGCTTGCCCTTTCAGAACATAGGCCAAGTTGGCCTCAAATCCCAGCTCACGGTTCATCCCCCGGTCCACATACTGGGTAGGCTCGATCTTCCGCTTCAAGATCTCTTCATAGATCTTCTTCACCTCCGTGGATGGGTGAGCCAGGCGCGGACGTGATACTGACGCAGGAGGAGGTGGCACGAACTCCATGATATCCATAGGATTCGCGCGAGAGGATGATGCTCCGGCGACGTGCACCATTGTTGCGAGAGAAATGGGATTAGAAGAAGAGCTCGGGGAAGATGGAGAATTGACTCTCCGCTCGATGAAGATCTTCGCTCGGTGTTGCTGCTCTTCGATCTTGGATGGCTCGGGGGAGTGCTCGGCGCAAAGGAGGAAGATCACTCTGAAGGTGTGACGTCAAATGACGTAATGACTCTCCTTATATAGACTTGGCCGGCGCCACTATTGACCCGTCGATACCATCGACGCGGGTTGATGGTATCGACACGTCTCGATGCTATCTGCCCCCCTCGCGAGTATTGACGGCTGACGATTGCTTGATCTTGAACCCCAGATTGCCGATGTGTCGATACCATCGACATCAGTCGATAGTATCGACACAGCACCCGGATCGATGACGTGGACTCTGCGATCGCCGTCGATGTCTTTACACGGATCGGTGACATGGATGGTGGATACCATTGACAGGTGTCGATAGTATCGACTTGGCTTCATTGCGACACCGCCACTTTGCACTTCAACCTGTAACCATGTAGATACCATCGATGAGGCCGTCGATGGTATCGAGTTGACTGAGACAAATCGATCTGAACTTCTCCAGAGATCTTGATGGTATCGACGCCTGTGTCGATACTATCGACTGTTGTTGGCCGACCTGCATGTAGGTGTGTCGATACCATCGACGAGTCCGTCAATAGTATCGACTCAGAACAAACTCTGTAGTTGCCAACCTGAACCTACGTCGATACCATCGACCTGTGTGTCGATGGTATCGACTCTGCCTCAGCCTGCACAATGAACAAACAGATCAAGGTATCTTCTTTACACTAAAAATTGAACGAAAATAAAGCAACCTATGATTATAATTAAACTATCCTAATGTACCGATGGTTGGGTTGCCTCCCAACAAGCGCCCTTATTTAACGTCATAGGCTAGACGGCTTGAAGCTCATCATCCTTTCACTTTGGGAACTGCGCTTAGAGGATCATGTGGTAAATTGAATTCAACTCGATCTCCTCCAATTCCCAAGGACAAAGTACCTCTCCCTAAAGCAGTCACGACATCTGCCGTTGCTTGAAAAGGTCTTCCTAGAAGAATTTCACAGCTTTGGAGCGGTGGCATATCCATGACAACAAAATCCACCGGGAATATGAATCTATCCACTTTGACAAGAACATCCTCACACACACCATAGGGTCTCACAATAGACCCATCCGCTAATTCAATTGTTGCGACCGACTTCTTTATCTCTTTTAACCCAAGCTTTTGAAATGTCGCCAGAGGCATGAGATTTATTCTAGCGCCGGAATCACATTGTGCTTTAGGAAAATGTCAACCACCTATTGAGCAAGGAATGTAGAAGCCTCCTGGGTCTTCTCTCTTCTTTGGCGAACTCCCGTGAATCATAGAGCTCACTGTCTCATTCATCCGACAAATATCATCATCTTTTATCTGCCTCTTCTTATTGATGATTTCCTTGATGAACTTCCCATAGGCGGGCACCTTCTCGATCATCTCCACTAATGGAATATTGATGTGGAGTTTCCGGAATATTTCCAAGAATTTCCTAAAATGACGATGCTCCTTCTTTGACTTCGGATTGACCAGTTTTGAAACATCTGTTGCATCAACACGCCTATGAGGTGGCACATATGAGCTTTTCGGGGTCAACTCCCCTAAGCTTGCTTCAATCACTCCCTCTGACGTGGGCTTTGGTGAGACATCATCAATAGTAATAGCTTGTTGTGGTTCCTCTCTCACATTCGATGTCTCCGCACGTACACAAACAACCTTCAATTGTTGTTCTTGCCTACATGGAGATACAATATTCATCACTCTCTGTGATTTTCTGAAGAAAGGGTTTCCGCCCGGCTGTCCATAGTAAGTGCGTGGATATGGTATCGCCGGTGTCACATGCATATTAAAAATCGTTATTCCTTCTTCTTTAGCTTCTTGCACCTGAGATTCCTCCTCATTGCTCACCACAGACATATACTTGACCTGATGGTGTGCTTGGGCCACGTTTGCATTCTCGGTTGGTTTCTGTTGATTGGCGTGCTTGATGGCCGCCACTTCACTAGAAATCTGTGCCACGGTGGTTTCTAATGCCCGCATTTGTGCTCCATGGCTTTGCATCGTCTGTCCAAACTTGGTTAGAATATCACCTTGAGATTGCAATTGCTTACCAAACATGGCCATCATCTCCTGGTTCTGATGTACCATTTGACTCAGTAGTTCAGTGTTCTTATCCTCGGCTCTAGGCTATGGCTTGGCATCCGGATCCTGCAGAAAGTTATTCGGATCCTTCCATGAGAACATTTTATCCTTCCTCCATGAATAGTCATTGTTTCTATAGCCCTGTTGTTGCATGAATTTCACTTGGGCTTCCTCATCCTCAGATGCATCTTCCTTAGATAGCAGCTTCTTGGCTAGAAGATCTAACTTATCGTTCAGCTCCTTAACTATTCTGGATTCGCCAGCAGCTTTGACCTGCTCCACAGCACCTCTGTCACCCCATGACTGTTTCCTAGCCATATTCTTTAATATCTCCCAACATCTGGTATCTGTATTATTCAGAAAGAATCCGGATCCAGCTGAATCAAGGTTACTCCTATCGTGCTCGGAGAGAGCAAAATAGAAGATTTTCACTTGTGTTTCCTTATCCATCCCATGATGTGGGCACCTCCTCAACATAACCTGAAATCTCTCCCAGGTCTCAGAATATGTTTCACCAGCCTGTTGGTTGAAATTGTGAATCTTCCGGATCATGTCATTAGTCTTCTCAGGAGGGAAGAACCACTAAAAGAACACCTCCACCATATGGTCCCAAGACTCCATAAATTCGTCATCTAGGTTGTGTAACCACTCTCATGCAATTCCCGCTAGCGAGCTCGGGAAGAGCTTCAAATAAAGTGCAGTCTGCGGAAATCGGTCAATTTTTACCATATCGCAGTTCTCCACGAATTGACTCAAGTGTGCAATGGGATCCTCATTCTTCAAACCATGGAAAGCATTGGACTTAACCAAATTAATTAGAGCCGGATCAATCTTATACGTTGGTATGTTGATTGCTTGCTTCTTTATCGGCCCTTAAGAAGCAGATGCGGAAGAAGCTTTGATCTTCGCCCAAATCGTTGGTTCGTCAGCCATCTCTTCGTGTTCGGATTTAGACAGTATTTCTTCTTGGTGCTCTTGCTCATACTAGTCCTCGTCCTCAGGTCCCGGAAGTGGAACCTCGGGTGTTCGATTGGCGTAGTTCGTACTACGTGTTTGCACCATGCAACGTACTTGAAATGAGAAAGTTCGAGTTCAGTACTATGCTCAGACGAGTATTAACAATTATAGAGAAAATTAAAAAAATATTTGAAGTTATTTCACAATAATAAAAAATGTGGCCTAGAGTGGCCGCTCGTAGCACTCGAAGTGCCAAAAATTCGCCGTATCCCCGGCAACGGCGCCAAAAACTTGACGTGTATTTTACTACGCGCTAAAAATGCAAGTATACGCGTCGAGTAGTACAGGACTTTGTGAGGCCCGAGTCGAACACAGGGATACTCAGAATTGTCAGAGACTCCTACTAACTATTTGCGATCAGCTAAGTGGAATAACAAATTGGGTTTTGTAGTCAGAATTAAAGAAAATAAAAATAAAACAAAGCAAACAATCGATTAAATGTTAATTTAATCAATTCAAAAAGGTATCTTTAGGATTGCGGTTTCACCGCGGGTTTTCATTGTATTAGATTTTATATAATGCCTCAATCGTCTCTCTCATTCTGGGTAGTGGCCTGAAAACAGAATTGCCCACTGTTGTGGTGCAATTCACTACTTAGGTTTAGGTCGGTTCCACCGTCGTAGTAACCTATTACCTAAACTAAGTGCATTACGAACGATCTCTCAGTTTCCACCATTAATTTTACACCTCCTTTGTCAAGGGATTTATCGATTAATGTAGGTTTCATCTCTTTTCAACCGTTAATCCTTCTGTCGAAGTGATTAAGGGCATTAGGTTATTATTATGGTGATCAAGCATAACAATATATGGAGAAAACGAAACTATACCACGAATTTAAGAGAGAAAATATGAATTACTAATATAAAACTATCATACAATGAATTCACGGGCTACTCCCGGTCCTAAAGATGGAGGGGATTAGCCCCGCATGTTCATATCACACAAGTACATGGTAGAAATAGGGGAAATCATTTGAAAAACGTGAATTCAATGGGAAAACCCCTGAACGGAGAAGAACCGATTGATCCTTTGCGTAGAACACGAACTTTCCCGCCTCTCGGTGGTGAAACCCGTCTTCGGCAGCGTCCGAATCGACAGGTGTGAATTCTCGCCTCCGTTCTCCTTTCTCTCGCTCCTCGGCACTTATGCAATGGCAAATGAGATGATCCTCTCGTCTGGGCGGCCGTCATTAGGTATAAGTCCCTAATTAGGTCGTTAATTAACTCCAGCCGTCCGATTGAAATCAATCTAAATCCAACGCATATCTGGAGGTGTCGATACCATCGACGCGGGTCGATGGTATCGACCCAGTGTAGTAGCGACAGCCTTCTTGTCTTTTCGTCCGAGTGCCTGAAGCAATCTCGATACCATCAACTTGGGTCGATGGTATCGACTACCCTGTAGCAACGGTTTTGTCGTTTAGTGTCATTGTAGCCTCCATGCGTCGATGGTATCGACTTGGGGTCGATACTATCGAAAGCTTCCTCACCAAAAACTTGAAGGGGTCTCGATACCATTGACTTGGGTGTCGATGGTATCGACTCTTTGCTGCTCCTTTCGGCTGGCAACCTGTGTACTTGTCGATGGTATCGACTTCCGTCGATGGTATCGACTTCCGTCGATGGTATCGACGGAAGCAAATACTTGTTTTTCCTGAAATTTGAAGACAAGATCAAATAAATCCACACAAATAATAATAATGTGATAATGAATGCTCAAAATGATGAAACTAAGGGGATTTGACATAAAATGATGGCAAAGACCAAAATGGGTGAATTATGCAATATTAACCATAA
Source organism: Alisma plantago-aquatica (assembly GCA_963693085.1). Classification (NCBI taxonomy): domain Eukaryota; kingdom Viridiplantae; phylum Streptophyta; class Magnoliopsida; order Alismatales; family Alismataceae; genus Alisma; species Alisma plantago-aquatica. Next base: position 1,316,337,178 of record OY856410.1, on the reverse strand, counting down.
AACTGACTAATAAAAGCACAAAACACATATCAAACAGGTCTATAAATGCGACTCAAAATCATCGCATCAACTGGGTCCATGTTCATGTTGTTCTATGTCATTGTACTGTGTGTCCTCGTGGATTCTGTGCTCCCATCCTGACCTGGGAGCAGATGCACTAAGATATTCAATGATTGTAGTAGATGCTCCATACAGTCTCATGGATTCCACGACCTGTAGCTTCTAGGCTACTTCATGAGACTATCCACGCATGGGAGTTGTTCAGAACAGGATGATAGGGATACACATCCCAACTAGTATCACCGACGGATATAGATACGTGACGGTGGATAATACCATCTACATACAGAGCCTCTATGGCATACACTAGCCACTAGCGAGCACATGCAAAATTGTCCGCAAGTGGATCGATAGTCAGTTACTGAATGCATCCTGGAAACATCATCATACCAAATAAAATCAAACCAATTGAATGGATTTTGTTTACACTGAACCAAATGGAAACAGTGCATCTTCAATTCAATGTTTTTCATTTCTTGTTCTATAACTCTCATCGTTGGTTGATTTTACACCCAACCGAATGAGCCCTTGGTGTAAGTGTGGTGGTTTCTAGAGCATAACCCTAGAAGGTAGTCAAAATTTTAGCTAAAGTCATCATTGGTCGCACTATATCTAATAACATGTGATTCATTCTTTCTGATACACCATTATGCTAAGATGTTCTAGGTGGAGTCCACTATGATACAATACTATAGTCTCTCAGAAGGTCCTCAAACTCTTGGATTAAATATTCTCCAAATCAATCCTTACAAACTGCCTTAATACTTTTTCCATGTTGGTTTTGTACTTCATTCATGAAGTCCTTAATCTTTTCAAGAGTTTCCAATTTATGTTTCATCCGGTAAACATCACCATACCAACCTAAGTCATCAATAAAGGTAATGAAGTGTTGATAACCACCTATAACATTTGTTCTAAAAGGGCCACATAAATTAGTATGTATGAGTCATAATAGATCACTAGCCCTCTCATTGTTTTCACTAAAGGTAGTCTTCGTCATCTTGCCCAATAAACAAGACTACATTTCTCTATAAATATAAAACCAAAAGAGTCTAGATAACCATCCTTATGGAGTTTAGATATGTGATTCTCATTCATGTGCCCTAGACGACAATGCCAAATATATGTCTTGTTTGAGTTATTGAATTTTAATATTTTTGTATTGATGCTCTAAACCTCTATCTTTCGATCTAACAAATAAAGATCACAAGACATTGGGGAACTTCCCAAGAAGATCTCATCTTTTAAAATAGAAAATTGACCATTCTAAATATGAATTCATATCCATCCTTGTCCATACAAGATACAGAAATAATGTTTCTATTTACAGTCGGTACATAATGACATTTTATTAACTCTATTACAAGCCCATTAGGTAAAGTTAAATTATAGGTTCCAACTGCAGTGGAAGCAACTCTTGCTCCATTTGGGACTTGAAGTTTGACCCCACCCTTTATTAAGAATTCTAAGAAAATTAGACAATGGTTTGGTCACATTATATAAGTAGTAACACTTGATAAAATGGCTATTTGATTGAGGAAATGACTATAGAATCATATATGTGGACAACTCTTGGCTCAAAGAGAATCCCAATGCTTCTAGACATGTTCCACATGTCCAATCACATTGAGCACACATGTCTCCATCAGATCTCCCTCTGTCATCTTACACTCAAAGAGCACCTTTGAGACATTGTACCTTTCTTACTTTGTATGATTATGGTTCACATTCTTAAGATGTCTTACCATCTCAATAATCTCCATGTCTTCACAGTGCTCGTGCAAGTCATAGTTCATGCATCTTAGCATAAGGTGTTTTATGTCTTCATCATCATTGGCATGCTCCCAGTAAGTATCCACCTCATGCCTAGGTGCATCATGAGAAGGTATTTCTGGCATTTGTGTATCTAGGACGTAGAGCTTATGCTTGTCATTGATAACCCTTCTCAAATTTCAAAACCAGTCATGGAAACTTGTTCCATTAACTTTGTCCTTCTTACGAACAAACTGCAATGCCACTTTTTTTCATTGTTTCTACAAGAGAATTTTTTCATTTGTCAAAACATTTTTATTTGATTTGATACAAAGAAAATTTGATGATATTTAATTATACCATTAATTAATTACTATTCCTACTATTTTGTTCAAACTGATAGTCCTCAATTATCAATTTGCAAGATTGCACTGTACATCCTTCTAGTGATGCACGACCCAAACCAATTGAGTTATGACCCGGGCAATGCTAGGATATATAATCAATTATTAAGGCATGAAACATTTGCCAATTACAAAGGTAGCACATGCAAGAGCTGAGGGAAAAGGATGTGACTTCTATGAGATTTTTGTGATATCACCATGAGATGGAAATAATCATATGGAAATTATAGGATGAGGTGCATGAGAAGTACTCGTCTTTGCTTGTCTTGGATTTCCTATTACAGTATAATGGTTGTAACACCCTCGACCTTTCCTAAAGTGTTGAACATTCTTAATTACCATAATTGAGTTCTTAAAACTTTAATCAAACCATATTCAATACTTTGATATTATATGATAAGCTTTAGTTTCAAATTTGGTCCAATTTGGACTCTGTTTGTGCAAGTTATGCAATTTTGTGCACATTTTGGACATTCTCCAATTTACCCATATATGAGGTTTTCTTTGCAATTTGTAACATGTATATGATGTTTTTGAAGTTATATCCGGTTTGACATTCTTGCACCTTGGGGCTACTAGTTGTACCTTGGTTTGGTGGTCTTATTCTTCTAGGGTGAGTTAAGGTTTACCCCTTCATGGATGAGCTACCTTGAGAGGCAATCAATCGATGGTCCCCTAATTTGATTGATATCTGATAGTCATCACTAGTTGGTGACAAAAAATGTTCATATCTAGAGGTAGAAGGTCAATGGGTTTCTTTCTTGGGTTCTCTTGGACCAGTGGCTCACTTAAAGGAGGCGATCAAACAATGGTTTACCAACTAGTGAGCTAGGGTTTCAAGAATCTATGGCTACCATGCATGGAAACTTATGGTTGGCCTAGAGAGCTAACAAACAATGTATAATTACGTTTCCGCAACCATTGGATCTATTTCTTCCATGTCCGTGATAACCATAGGCCATGGTCACATGGAAAAGCTACTAGGACACCTTAAGCTTCTCTTATCCCTTATCCATAAGCTATATATGTCTATCCTTTAGATAAAAAATGAATCCTTTGGATATTTATCACTAACCTCCTATTTATACCTTCATATTCCCCTTATTGATAGTCAAGAGTGTGCCCAAGATAGAAGAAGGTTGTCGAACTTCTTGCATGTGCGGCTAGAGCTCGGATTTACCCTCTTTTAATGTTTATGGAGCCTCCGTTGCTTGTTCCTGACCTAAGAAAGTAAGTTCCTTCTTCTCCCATTTTCCTTTCTTTCTTTTTTTCTTCATTCTATCTTCTTCTATTAATATCCATGGTTTCTCATTGTATAACTTGCTCTAAAGCTTAAAGAATGTATCTTTTTTTGCTCTCTTGACTTGGGGTTTGCTTCCCTTATGGAGAAAGAGCTAGTTGGCCGAGTTCAGAGCTAAAACTAAGCTTTTATACCTTTTGATCTCAAGTTTTTTTGATTTTTTGAGTTTGTTTTTCTTCCTAAAGGTCATTTTTATAACCCTCCTCACGTTTATTGCTTACTACTAGCTTGCTTGTTCAAGTTCTTGCACTAAAATGATGATTTAAGCATATAGAAGATATCTTTGCGTAAAGTTTCAATTTTAATGTTGTTCTTTGATTGGTTTTTAACTCTAGATGAACCTAAAATTATGTGTATTACCTTCCTTGGGTAGAGGAAGCCTTATGACTTGCTCAACCATGAACTGATGGTACTCTTGGGATCACAGATGATGGTTCCTTGTATGTGTTAATGAATTGTTTTCCTTCTTTTCTTGGTGGTCGATGGTTTGGCACATATGGACAACCGATGCTCTCTACTTTGTTGAATTTTTAATTACTAGTTCACCCTTAATCGAAGGTTATGTTTCTTTTTGGTTAGTAATGGTCGTTGGTTACCCTGACCCTAGCAAAAAGATGGCCTTTTTGTATGTGTTGAGAGATGTCTTCCCTTTTTGTTTCATCATTCAACCGTTGGGCCTTTGTGATAACTGATGATAGGCACTTGGTTCTTTTTAAGCCTTATTTTAATACCTAGAACCAATGTCTATGTTCCTATAAGAAGGGTGGCTTTAATACTCACTTCAAGTAGTTCTAAGTGATGGGTTTACTTAGGGTTTTATTGGATGTTTTCACTTTGGTGCTTGACCGAATGGGCTAGTTCACATTTTGTTTGTCTTTTGTGTGCCAATCTATGGTGGTCTCTTTGATACTATTTTAGATGTTATATCTTGAGCACAACTAATGGAAAACCTTCTGCCTTAACAACTAATGTTTAGGGATCCCATATTCCATTGTCATTGGTGTCTCTAAGTGGGAACTTAAATGATGATTTTCTTGGTTTAACAAACGATGGTTTTGCCTTTTTTTAGAGTAGTTTTCCCTACTTTTGATTTACAACCTATGTACTCTCTGAGATACCCAATCGATGGTTGTTTTAGGCCATCAACCAATGGTTTTTTGAGTGTAAACGATGCTCTTGTAACCCATGATTTGATGGTGTCAACCGATGGTAGCACTGAGTGCCGTAACTGATGAGAGTTCTAACTCTATCAATCAATGGTGTTCTTCATGTAATCAACTAATGGTCTTCTTCATGTTGTCAATTGATGGTTTTCGTTAAGTACACAACTGATGGTGGGTTGTAATACCACAACCAATGGTACTCCTTTGTGTATGTCAACTGATGGTTTTACTAGTTTGAATGGTGACACACCTAGGTGACAATTTGCATATGGCTTTCTAAGTGATTTTATTTAGTGGTTTCTTGTGTTATAGCCAATGGTTTTACCTCCTCTCATCCAATGGTTTTAGGTTGATTCTTGTGGCATTTTGGGTTAGTTTGATGATGTTTAATCTCATGGAGGTTTGCATTTAATCATGTAGTCTTACCTTTGCCCTTATATGAAGGAAAGGGATAGTCACCATAAGGAGTTGATGGGTAAATATAATGTAGCATATCTTGTTACACTTAATATTAATGCAATAAGAGATGGTTAATCTTGGTGTTATGCATGGATCCATACCAAGGCATTGTGATCCGTACCAAGGCAGGCTAGTTGTTTTGAACTTGACTACATGTCATTGTTGGCAGTTGACTGTTATGTCTCTATGTTGTCTCTTGTACTAACCTGGAGTTGTGGGTGAGATAATGGAGTCTAACTCTTCCATACATCTTTATGGCACCAATTTTCAAATTAGCAAGGGTTAGTTGGATTTGGGTGGTATAACTCAAATCCTCAAGGATTAGTAAAAGATGTAATAAATATTTGTAGCACATATGTTTAGGGATATACACAACACTTCACATTAATGATAATCCTTGTTTGTTCTCTTCACTTAGAGGTGATGCTTAATGCATTAAAAGATAGTATAAATGCTTATGTTGTGGATATGCACATGCTGTAGATGTATACATACAATTGCAATGCTTATATTGATAAATATACAACTACTGCTGCTTATAATTATGATGCTATCTATCTCATGAGGTTAGTTGTGCTTATACTATCTGCAGATAGTTGTTCTTATGCTATTAGTTCTACTAATGATGTAATACTACTCAATCCGTTAGACATGCTTACTGTCATCAATGCATATGTTTCCAGACTTATTCATGATGATAGAGATGCTATGCTACTAGACTTGCTTATGATGTTAATCATGCTTGTAACAACAGTCGCCAAACTGATAGACAAATCGTTACTAATTAAGCAGAATTTAAGCATAAACAGCGAATTAAAAAATCACTAAAAATTAAAACCATTTTGTAAAGAGATCCATTTCTAGGAAAACTCTTTAAGGCAGAACCAAAACTTTATATACATCATTGTTCACATTGTACATACACTGTACCATCTCTTCTTGAGGATAACATATAACAGTTGCTTTATCAAAACATATAATGAAGCAACATAAAACCTCGAGGCTTATAAGCCAAAACCTTAGATCATTCATGAAACCATATATAACGAACCAACTCCAAGGACCTGAGAGTATACAGACGACACATAGGACTTCTATCTACAAGACATGATAGACAGTACACTCAATCTGAGCTGTTACTGCTGCCCCTGCTGTTGTTCTTTTTCTGCAGAAAGGTCTTCACCTCCTCGTGCACGTCCACCTAAAAATTTGGATCCCACGGGGGTGAGACAATTGTAATTGTCCCAGCGAGAGATATAACTCTCCGCCGACCATATTATTATCACAAATTAAGCATTTATAAATTGAGCAGAGGTTCTTTTTATATTAACAGGTAGGATAATTCACTGTATGAACAAAATAAAGTAATCTCCTTTATTAAGGAGGACATTGCATCTACCCATGGTAGAGTTATAAATCATCTATCTTCTTTGCAAGGAATGTAAAGAGCATAAATAACATCTATCAACTAAGATGTATAACTGAAGTACGCATCAATCAATGTTTTCCATATTCGATCCTTAAGCAGATATGCTACACGGTTGATTACATTTTACAATAACACTTATGCCCTGAGCAAGTGAGCCGTACTGCTCAAATCCAACCGACCATTGTGAAGTCGAAATCGGTACCATACAAGGTCCATGGAAGAGCTAGACTCAATGACCTCCCACGTCTCGGTCAGTGCGAGACCACAAGTAGGACCGCAGTCTCTTGCTTATGTGACCTTTGTCACACAGGGTCAGGCTACCCTCTTCCTAGCCCACCTTGGTACAGGTGTCAGCGCTAGTGAGACGAGCCACGGGCTAGTTCACCGTGCTTCCTGAGCCGTGAACACATTCATGCTCTATCACACTGAGCCATGGGCCTATTCACCATGCTCTTATCACACTGAGCTACGGGCCTAAAACCTTGCTCTAGAGTCTACAACCGAAGTTGTACTCTAACCCTCCTATTTGTGACTAGGAGCAACCTCGCATATTCAACAATATGCGCTCCAGATTAACCCGTAGGAGAACCCATTTCAACATCACCAACTGCTGACGATGATGGATCTATGGCCAGGGCACTACATGATAAAATTCCACTTGATTAATTAATTGCATTACCATATTCTTTTAGCATCAATCAAGTTTTCAAACATAAATTATTATGACAAATGCTACAAAGAAAGGTATAATACATCTATCACGTACTTTTCAAATCTTTAAAACACATGATACTTGGGATCTTAGTCCCTTATCACATTATTGGGAATTCTCATCGCTTCACATAATCATTACCATGATTGTTGGATTTGGGTATTCAAACTCTTAGATCATCACATAACATTGTTACCTCTATAACAGGTAACCATTACCTCTAGGTCATCAGACCAAGGTATTCATTTCACTTGTTGTGCAAGTATTCACATGGCTCACAAGGCCATCACACACCTTGTCACCTCTCACTAGGAAACAACTTATTCACATGGCTCACAAGGCCATTGCACATCTTGTCATCTCTCACTAGGCAACAACTTATTCACATGGCTCACAAGGCCATTGCACATCTTGTCACCTCTCACTAGGCAACAACTTATTCACATGGCTCACAAGGACATCACACATCTTGTCACCTCTCACTAGGAAACAACTTATTCACATGGCTCACAAGGCCATCGCACATTTTGTCACCTCTCACTAGGCAACAACTTATTCACATGGCTCACAAGGGCATTGCGCATCTTATCACCTCTCACTAGGCAACAAATTATTAAAATGGCTCACAAGGCCATTAATCATTATACTTGTTATACAAGTATTTAACATGCCCTACAAGGCTTATGCAATAAAAGAAATACAACCTTCCCATCATTAGGGTTAAGGTTTTCCTTTTTTATCGATTAGGGTTTCTCTTACATATCATTACCCTTCATTAGGGTTTTCGATTTTTAACCATTTAGGTTTTCATGGTCATATTATCAATGATCAAACCCTAACTCATTGCTCCACACATCTAGGAGCAAACATTGATATCATAAGTATTCAATTATACTTATTTATTCTCATCATTTATCATTAAATGAATCATCAACACAAGGTATGAGTTTCCCTCTCATCCTTATCAGAGAATGATTACATCATATTGAATTAACTTGGCTTAACCCTTTCTCAAGGTATGTTACCCTACACTTATCAAAGTGCATTAATCTCATTATATCTCAATGTAACAATTGACATGACTCACTTCATGTGTTACTCATCCAAGTATATTGGATTTAAGGTGCATCAACCTTGAAGTGTTGGATGTCATATCTATCATGTATTGATGTATCACTTCCCTCATTACTTTTAACATACTTAACTTCATCAACTTATCTTGTATTAGGGTATGTCCCATCCTAATACTTTATGCATTAGCTCATCACATTTATCATGTAATGTATTGGTCATAAGTCACACACTTGAATTATTCAACCATCATCAATGATATGGACTCATCTCGGGTTAAGGCATTATTGATATAAGGTTGTCCATTATCAACCACTCTAGGTGCTTCACCTATCAAGGTATTAGACACACCATTACTTGGTGTTACACTCATTACTCCTAAGTGTGTCTTGCCCTCACCTTTACAAGGTATCTTGGGTTAGAAATGTGCATATATTCACTATATCGGGTTGTATGTATATGAGCACTCACCATATCAGGCTAGAAGTATATACACACCATTGATATCGGATAGAGGTGTTTGTATGTGTTACCCATGTCATGCTCAAGTTATTAAGCCATCACCATGTTGGGCTAGACATCAACTAGGGTTGTGTATCGGGCTACTATATCGTGCAATATCATTTGCTATTCTTTACTCATATCGGGTTACCCAAATTAGCGTTTTGTGTCAGCTTATAAGTATTCATTCAACCTTGTATCGTGTATGGAGTCTATACTTGACTCCCTATCGTGAAATAGGTGTATACTACACCCCCATATCGTGAAACAAGGTATACAATCATATACATATCATTTTATTGAAGTAGGTACATCATCATATCGGGTTAGAGGTGCTTGCTTGTATGCTTGCACCCGATATCACTTTTATAAGGTGATAGCATCATCTTCAAGCTCTAGACCTTAGTTATAACTGTTATAGTTCATGGCAACAGGTCTAAGCAACAACTAGAACTCATAATTTCATCAACTATTTCAGGAAATTTCGGAATTAAAAGTAATTCATTAAGTATAACAATTTAGGTGAAGAATAATAACATGGTTGAGTTCAAGTTATAAAACCCGCCTTAAGAACCACTTCAAATCTCCAAGCTCCAAAGCTCCATGTTCCTAAGGTTGAATATGACTTTATCAATTGTCCAAGGCTCGTTCAAAACTCCTTCATATACAAAGAATCACCGTGGATAAGCAATTGGTGAAGAAGAAAAGAAAGGTAGATCATAACCCTAATTCCATGCTTCAATCCAAGCTTGAAGACAACTATAGCTTACCATAGGGTTGAGTTTTGAGTTCCTTAGCTCCTTGGCCGACACCCTACCACTCTTGGGCGATATGGACTTCCACTTGGCCGACACAACTTTGCTTGTGGCCGATACCCCCTCACTTGTGGCCAAAATCACTTCAATTGACCGATATCAACTTGCTATGGGCAATATCAACATGATATGGTCGATATACTTGCTATGGCTGATACCCAAGTCCTATGCACGATACCCTTGTTCTCTTGCACTACATTCCACCCCTCTTGCACGATATGATACCTACTTGCACGATATGGAACTCACTTGGAGTCAAAACACTTCACTCTATGGCCGATATCACCCTATATGGCCGATATCACCTACTTGGGCGATATGCTCTTGCCATGGGAGATATCCCAAGGCCCATGCACGATACCACATCATCCCTTAACGATATGGGAGCTATATGCACGATACCTTAGGGTAGGATGGTGGTAAGGGTCGAAAAATTCCATTTAAGGGGTCAAACTAGGGTATATATACTTGTTGTTCATGAAGGAAGGTAAAAATGAGGTGTCAACATTTTAAGCTAGTAGGTGCCACGTGTCCTGCATGGGTGACACGTTTACATGCATGCATCATCATTGATATTGTCTTGAAAAACATTTGAGGATCGTCTTGAGATGCAAATTCGTCCATTACTTATCCATTTGGATAAGTTATCTATGTTTAATCACTATTTTAAGTCAAGCCGATACACTTTTTCTAAGGAAAGTTGTTGGTCGTCACACCTCACCTCCTTGAGGTGATTTTCATGATATGGAATTTTCCAAAAGTTCACAAAAGGATATGGGACACCTCCTTGGGCTCCATGGCTGATAGGCACTCATATATAAGCTTTTCAACTTGATACAACTCAAGTTAAGCTTTCAAATGCAACCCTTTTCTTGGTCATTTCTTCACCAAGATTACCATCATTCATAATGGAATCAAACATGGTGTATTATTCATTCTATCTCCTCTAAATGATACATAGAGGAAGTAGGAACACTATAGAGGTGGTAATTTGCATATCAAACCCATATTTTGGGTAAATTGTACTTTGGTCCAAAACAAAGGAAAATGGTTCAAACAACATTCAATCGGGACCAAACTTGAAACATAAGTGTGTAACATGATAAAAAAACACCTTAGAGTATTATATTAAAGTTCTAAGAAACTTTATTAGCCAAAACAAATAGGGTTACCTCATAACCTTGGTGAGGGTTGTTACAAATTATAAACCCCTAACAAGGATTTCATCCCTGAAATCCCAGGTAAAAGGGAGACAGATATTATTCATTTATCATACCATTAAGTCTCCACATAACATCTTAATGTCATGGAGATACCATTGAACTTTGATCAACACAAATTTCTTCCACATAGGGTTATCATAGAATCGGTCACACAGGGCACATATTACACTGTCTTTTTCATTATTGATTATAGAGTAAACTCTGTGTCAGGTAATACTTTTCTTAGTCAGATAAACATCATTCATACCTTATTTAACTCAGGTATCAAACCTCAGTGATTGGTTACCTTTCACAACTTACAACTTTTTGTGACAAGATTCGTGGTTCTGGGGAGTCTCCCATACTCCTCATTCAGTTTACCATTTCACTTTCAAGAAAAGACCAGAGTTAAGTTCTATCACCCACTTGAGACTACAAGTCTTATCATACATCTTTTGTGCCACCCAAATCTGCTGACACAACACTAAGCTTTCTTATGACTTGTATCAACTTTTCCAAAACAATTCTACTATAGTTCCTTCAACTCATACATCTTTGTTGATGTCATGTTTATGCAGGGCATAAACCCCTAACATATGGTATTAATACTACTGTATGTAACTAGACTAATTTCAAAGTTGGCCCTTCTAGGTAACCAAACATTACTCCTTGTCAGGACTCATGTTCTCATTTTCTCATATCATTGAAAGTTCTTGGATACTAGGATTATTTACCTTGGTATCCATTGTATGTGCCAAAGACACATTACATCATCATCTTTATTTCATCTTGGGACATTACTTATTACACTTATCCTAATCTTAGAACCAAATCTAAGACAAACTGATACTTTTATAAGTATCCATGAATGGATTATTTCTAATCCAAGCACATCAAGTGTCATAGTACTCACTTGATTGCCATGTCCCTGAAAGGAAAGAACACAAAGAAACATATTCCTTTTATCACCCCATCATCATCCATGGTTGTTTATCAAAGAGAAGAGATTAGCATATCCTCTGATTATTGCATGAACTTTCAACTATTCATGAGTCATTTACTCTTATTTCATCCTAGTTTCCTTACCATCAACATAGGAATTATAAGGTTGATTACATGTCATCACTCCTTCCTTTGTTATTGTCTAACATGTTCATGAATATTTTGTGATTTTATCGCATTTCCCATTTCTACATAATGGGAAAAGTTCTTTTTCTATTTACACAGACTTTATCGAACAGGGATCACCTCCCTTGTTCTCATTACTGATCTGAGATCATCTCAGATTCCTCTTTCTTGTACTAAGGATGTGATACAAATATCCATACCATATTTACAGTTTCATTATACTCACTAGATTGTCTCAGAATGACTACTTGATCAGAGTAATAAGAAAGATAACAATCTAAGAGTTCCATACTTACCTTATCTCTAACAATTATATACCTGGCTAGGGTATACAATAATTGAGATTAGGTAGTATGCACCTTATGTACTATCATATTCCTTACATTTTGTATCATCGCCAACACATGATTCAACATTCCTGGACTTTCTCCAAGCATCACTTCTATATCTCATACTCTTTCAAATAGATAAGAGCAATTATAGAGCATTTAAAAGAAGACTGAATAGAATATAAATTCTAGTTCTCATCATTTCTTCCCTATGTCCCCATAGGACAATTAATAGGGAAATCCGTAACAACAATCCTTTTTATGATTATCAGGTAATATCAAGATAATGAATATAAAAAAAACTCTATCTAACGGTTACCCCTCGCCGTCGTTTATCGCTTCAAGTTGACTCAACACATAGAGTCTAGATGTTTCATGTTGTTACTTTTGCCTTTTTATGTTATTGGGTTGTAACTTTTATATGCCCTACCGATCCTTCTTCGGCTGTTGAGTCATTTTCTGCCTTCTTTTCAAAGAAAAGAGTTTAGTATGCTCAACATGTACACATCTATACATGTCTTGTTCTCGTACCATGGTCTTATCGGTATTATTATCAATGTATAAGCTAAGCCATGATTTCTTACTGGTGGAAAGTTAAGACTTTTGCCTTTACATAGTGGCTACTTCCCTGGTACACTAGGCATTTATTGCACTGGTGGCACCGAAAGCTTTGGCTTTTTAGAACAACTAGAAAAATGTCCCTGGAATTGTAATAACATTTCCTTAATTCTCAGCTTATTTCCCTTCTTGGACACTACCATCACAGATATACTATCTGTCTAAACTTATGGCAGAGTCTACTTTCTCACCATATGTTAATCTTTTCCACATTTTCCATTGTTTCAACATGACTATGTCATTCAAGACACCTTTCAAAAGCCCAAAGTTTCCATATTGAGGACTGGTAACCTAGGTTGTAATGCTAGTATCCAGTCTACTATATGTATCATTATTGTCCTAGCCTACCCAACAAGAGCATAAACATATGATGCTCTATCTTGATCAGGTCATGATGGAAATTCTCAGGCATTCATTCTATTCTTGCCTAATCGTTTGCACCCTTTCTTGGTGCAACAACATTGCCCTCAACAATGTGTTCCTCGTGTTCCCCAGTCATTTATAAACTTTACCCTTTCCTCTGCATAAGTAGAAGTTACTATAGGGTATACTGGAGGACACTAACACAGAATCAACACCTTAGTCCTATGCCTCTGTAGACTCAGTGAACCTTAAGCTCTGATACCAAAACTTGTAACGAAAGTCGCCAAACTGATAGACAAATCATTACTAATTAAGCGGAATTTATACATAAACAATGAATTAACAAAAATCACTAAAAATTAAAACCATTTTGCAAAGAGATCCATTTCTAGGAAAACTCTTTATAGAAGAACCAAAACTTTATATACATCATTGTTCACATTGTACATACACTGTACCATCTCTTCTCAAGGATAACATATAATAGTTGCTTTGTCAAAAGATTTAATGAAGCAACATAAAACCTCGAGGCTTATAAGCCAAAACCTTAGATCATTCATGAAACCATAACGAACCAACTCCAAGGACCTGAGAGTATAGAGACGACACATAGGACTTTTATCTACAAGACATGACAGACAGTACACTCAACCTGAGCTTTCACTGTTGTCCCTGTTGTTGTTCTTTTTCTGCAGAAAGGTCTTCACCTCCTCGTGCACTTCCACCTAAAAATTTGGATCCCGCGGGGGTGAGACAATTGTAATTGTCCCAGCGAGAGATATAACTCTCCTCCGACCATATTATTATCACAAATTAAGCATTTATAAATTGAGCAGAGGTTCTTTTTATATTAACAGGCATGATAATTCACTGTATGAACAAAATGAAGTAATCTGCTTTTTTAAGGAGGACATTGCATCTACCCATGGTAGAGTTATAAATCATATATCTTCTTTGCAAGGAATGTAAAGAGCATAAATATCATCTATCAACTGAGTATAACTGAAGTACGCATCAATCAATGTTTTCCATATTTGATCCTTAAGCAGATATACTACACGACTGATTACATTTTACAATAACACTTATGCCCTGAGGAATTGAGTCGTACCGCTCAAATCCAACCGACCAATGCGAAGTAAAAATTGGTACCATACAAGGTCCATGGAAGAGCCGGACTCCATGACCTCCCACGTCTGGGTCAGTGCGAGACCACAAGTAGGACTGCGGTCTCTTGCTTAAGTGACCTTAGTCACACAGGGTCAGGCTACCCTCTGCCTATCCCACCTTGGTACAGGTGTCAGTGCGAGTGAATCAAGCCACGGGCCAGTTCACCGTGCTCCCTGAGCCATGACCACATTCATGCTCTATCACACTGAGCCATGGGCCTATTCACCATGCTCTTATCACACTGAGCCACGGTCCTCAAACCATGCTCTGGAGTCTACAACCAAAGATGTACTCTAACCCTCCTATTTGTGGCTAGGAGCAACCCCGCAAATTCAACAATATGCACTACGGATTAACCCGTAGGAGAACCTGTTTCACCATCACCAGCTGCTGACGATGATGGATCTATGGCCAGGGCACTACATGATAAAATTCCACTTGATTAATTAAGTGCATTACCATATTCTTTTAGCATCAATCATGTTTTCAAACATGAATTATTATGACAAATGCTACAAAGAAAGGTATAATACATCTATCACATACTTTTCAAATCTTTAAAACACATGATACTTGGGATCTCAGTCCCTTATCACATTACTGGGAATTCTCATCCCTTCACATAATCATTATCATCATTGTTGGATATGGGTATTCAAACCCTTAGATCATCACATAACATTGTTACCTCTATAACATGTAACCATTACCTCTAGGTCCTCAGACCATGGTATTCATTTCACTTGTTGTGCAAGTATTCGCATGGCTCACAAGGCCATCACACACCTTTTAACCTCTCACTAGGCAACAACTTATTCACATGGCTCACAAGGCCATTGCACATCTTGTCACCTCTCCCTAAGCAACAACTTATTCACATGGCTCACAAGGCCATTGTACATCTTGCCACCTCTCACTAGGTAACAACCTATTCACATGGCTCACAAGGCCATCACACATCTTATCACCTCTCACTAAGCAACAACTTATTCACATGGCTTACAAGGCCATCGCACATTTTGTCACCTCTCACTAGGCAACAACTTATTCACATGGCTCACAAGGCCATTGTACATCTTGTCACCTCTCACTAGGAAACAACTAATTAACATGGCTCACAAGGCCATTAATCATTATACTTGTTATACAAGTATTTCACATGCCTTACAAGGCTTATGAAATAAAAGAAATACAACCTTCCCATCATTAGGGTTAAGGTTTTCCTTTCTTATCGATTAGGGTTTCTCTTACATATCATTACCCTTCATTAGGGTTTTGCATTATTAATATTTTAGGTTTTCATGGTCATATTATCAATGATCAAACCCTAATTCATTGCTCCACACATCTAGGAGCAAACATTGATATCATAAGTATTCAATCATACTTATTTATTCTCATCATTTATCATTAAATGAATCATCAACACAAGGTATGAGTTTCCCTCTCAATCTTATCAGAGAATGATTACATCATACTTTATTAACTTGGCTTAACCGTTTCTCAAGGTATGTTAGCCTACACTTAACAAAGTGCATTAATCTCATTATATCTCAATGTAACAATTGACATGACTCACTTCATGTGTTACTCATCCAATTATATTGGATTTAAGGTGCATCAACCTTGAAGTGTTGGATTTCATACCTATCATGTCTTGATGTATCACTTCCCTCATCACTTTTAGCATACTTAAGTCCATCAACTTATCTTGTATTATGGTATGTCCCATCCTCATACTTTATGCACTAGCTCATCACATTTATCATGTAATGTATTGGTCATAAGTCACAAACTTGAATTATTCAACCATCATCAATGATTTGGACTCATCTCGTGTTAAGGCATTATTGATATAAGGTTGTCCATTATCAACCACTCTCGGTGCTTCACCTATCAAGGTATTAGCCACACCATTACTTGGTGTTACACTCATTACTCCTAAGAGTGTCTTGCCCTCACCTTTACAAGGTATCTTGGGTTAGAAATGTGCATAGATTCACCATATCGGGTTGTATGTATATGAGCGCTCACCATATCGGGCTAGAAGTATATACACACAATTGATATTGGCTAGAGGTGTTTGTATGTGTTACCCATGTCATGCATGAGTTATTAAGCCATAACCATTTTGGGCTAGACATCAACTAGGGTTCTGTATCGGGCTACCATATCGTGCAATAGCATTTGCTATTCTTTACTCATATCGAGTTACCCAAATTAGGGTTTCATGTCAACTTATAAGTATTCATTCAACCTTGTATCGTGTATGGAGTCTATACTTGACTCCCTATGGTGAAAAAGGTGTATACTACACCCCCATATCGTGCAACAAGGTATACAATAATATCCATATCATTTTATTGAAGTAGGTACATTATCATATCGGGTTAGAGGTGCTTGCTTGTATGCTTGCACCTGATATCACTTTTATAAGGTGAATTCATCATATTCAAGCTCTAGACCTTAGTTCTAACTGTTATAGTTCATGTTAACAGGTCTAAGAAACAACTAGAACTCATAATTTCATCAACTATTTCAGGAAATTTCGGAATTAAAAGTAATTCATTAAGTATAACAATTTATGTGAAGAATAATAACATGGTTGAGTTCAAGTTATAAAACTCGCCTTAAGAACCACTTCAAAGCACCAAGCTCCAAAGCTCCATGTTCCTAAGGTTGAAGGTTACTTTATAAAAGGCCCAAGGCTCGTTCACAACTCCTTCATATACAAGGAATCACCATGGATAAGCAATTGGTGAAGAAGAAAAGAAAGGTAGATCATAACCCTAATTCCATGCTTCAATCCAAGCTTGAAGACAACTATATCTTACCTTAGGGTTAAGTTTTGAGTTCCTTAGCTCCTTGTCTGACACCCTACCACTCTTGGTCTATATGGACTTCCTCTTGGCCGACACAACTTTGCTTGTGGCTGATACCCCTCACTTGTGGCTAAAATCACTTCAATTGGCCGATATCAACTTGCTATGGGCAATATCAACATGCTATGACCGATATACTTGCTATGGTCGATACCCAAGTCCTATGCACGATACCCTTGTGATCTTGCACTACATTCCACCCCTCATGAATGATATGATACCTACTTGCACGATATGGCACTCACTTGGAGTCAAAACACTTCACTCTATGGTCGATATCATCTACTTGGGCGATATGCTCTTGCCATGGGTGATATCCCAAGGCCCATGCATGATACCACAACATCCCTTCACGATATGGGATCTCTATGCACGATACCTTAGGGTAGGAGGGTGGTAAGGGTCGAAAAACCCCATTTAAGGGGTCAAACTTGGGGTATATATACTTGTTGTTCATGAAGGAAGGTAAAAATGAGGTGTCAACATTTTAAGCTAGTAGGTGCCACTTGTCATGCATGGGTGACACGTGTCCATGCATGGATCATCATTTATATTGTCTTTCAAAACAGTTGAGGATAATCTTGAGATGCAAATTTGTCCATTACTTATCTATTTGGATAAGTTATCTAGGTTTAATCACTATTTTAAGTCAAACTGATACACTTTTTCTAAGTAAACTTGTTGGCCATCACACCTCAGCTCCTTGAGGTGATTTGCACGATATGGAAATTTCCAAAAGTTCAAAAAACGATATTGGACACCTCCTTGGGCTCCATGGCCGATAGGAACTCATATATAAGCTTTTCAACTTGATACAACTCAAGTTAAGCTTTCAAATTCAACCCTTTTCTTGGTCATTTCTTCATCAAGATTACCATCATTCATAATGGAATCAAACATGGTGTATCATTCATTCTCTCTCCTCTAAATAATACATAGAGGAAGTAGGAACACTCTAGAAGTGGTATTGTACATATCAACCACACATTTTGGGTAAATTGCACTTTGGTCCAAAACAAAGGAAAATTGCTCAAACAACATTCAATCGGGACCAAACTTGAAACATAAGTGTGTAACATGATAAAAAAACACCTTAGAGGATTATATTAAAGTTCTAAGAAACTTTATTAGCCAAAACAATAGGGTTACCTCATAACCCAGGTCACGGTTGTTACAATGCTTATGTCACTAGTCTTCTTATATAGTTCGCAATGATCATGATGATAGTCAACATAGTGATGATAGTTTTATAAGTCCTTTTGTACACTTTTTAAATCATGTATGTTGTCATTTTTATCTATTTTATTAGTTTGAACTGCTTAAACTATTTAATTACTTAACTTGTTGTAATCAATTAATAGTGTTGAGAGTTATATCTCTCATTGGGACATGGGTCTCACCTCATGGGTCACCACAACTTTTTCGGTGATCGACAACAATGGCAGAAGAATCATGGCAGTGAGAAGAAGTTGTGATGTTGGACATTAGAGAAGGTTGTTTAACTTTCTACTTTGTGCTAAAGTCATCACTATACTCTCAGCTCTGGGTAGGAAAGTTTGTATATGGTGTTTCAATCGAATCAAGCTTTTGGTAGCAATCTCATGCATGTACATGTGGCATATATGGATAACATTTTCATATATATATATATATATATATTTATATTTATATATATATATATATTTATATATATATATATATATATATATTTATATATATATATATTTATATATATATATATATATATACATATATATACATACGTATATACACACAAACATATATATATATATATATATATATACATACGTATATATACATACATACATATATACATATATGCATATATATACACATATATACATATATACATATATACATATATATATACACACATATATAAATTATATATATACATATATACATGTATATATATATATATATATATATGAAAGTGTGTGTGTGTCTTTGTGTGTGTTGTGTTTGAGGCCATGGAACAATTTGTTTAAGATTCTTGACATATTATGAATAAAAGCAAGATGTTGGGATCTTATGTAATATCTATGATGTTTGTGATGTTGAAATCGATTTAAATTATCCACTTTTCTGGGTTTGGTTTTAATTAGTGATTCATAGTGTTTTTTGTTTTGTGCAATCTCGTTTAGCGTAATAGGTTCTCCCATTTACCCTCAATTATCGTTGCACCCATCTTGCATGTTAATGATCCACCCTAAAAGAATATTTATTAGTAGTATTTTAGTGATATCTTGAACTAGGGTTACGGATTATGTTATGATCTTGTATACATTATCCCTTTTTTGTAAACCCTAATTCTTGTAACCAAGATCTTGTTGAAGGAGGAAGTGTTGTTCCCTACATCCATATCATGAATGATGGTTTTCTCCTCATAATCTAGGTTATATTTTCTCTCTTAGTGATGGAGAACTTGGATGCATGCATGTGATGTTTTGCAATGTTGATTCTTCCTCTCTTGAATCCTGCTTGGTTTTCCTATGATGAGATGATTGAATTTTAGGGTTTTAAGGATGATTTCCTGCATGAACCTTACTTCATGTTGGTTTCAATTTCATGGTGTAAATCAACTTTTGGATCTTGTGTTTATGGTATTTTCCTTCTCTTACCATGGTTTCTATGTTGTGCCTTGTGGTGAATATAATTGGGTTTGTGGTTCTCATCTTCTTCATGTGGTTTTCACCTAGGTGATTCTTCGTATTCTTGAAGTTGAACTATCTATTTTGATCTCTATCATTCTATATGTTTTCCATGTGGTAGATGTGCATGGAGTTCTTGAGTGGTCTCTATGTTTTTGTTTGGTCGATGAGGTGGATTTTGTGGTCACTGTGGTTATTGGTTGCCATGTTGATGTGTTTCTTGTGGTCGATAGACTGTGAGGTCACTGTGATGGTTCCTAACCCTACTGGTTGCTAGGGCAACGAATCCTAGCAGTCACTAGAGGGTTTTAACCCATATGGTCGCTAGGGTACCTAACCCTAATCAGTCGCCAGATATTATTCCATCTTGCTTGGTGGCCATGTTTTCCTGATTTCATGATATATGGTTTATGATAATGACGCTTGATATAATGACTTCCAAGAATGTGGGGAGTGGTGAGCATTGGGTTAAATATTAATTTTTTTGTGAAACCCTAAATTGGTTTGCTATTATAAAACCTAACCTGAATTTGAGTACATGGTGTTAATGATTATCTTACTTAAGTAATTAGTGCAATGATGAAGTACTATCTCTTGCCTACTTGTTTAAATACTAATTTTTTGGTTGGATAAACATCATAGCTAATGCTTTCTTGTGATAATACTTATGTGACACGTGTGGTGATTATGACTCTTGATGAGACATTGAGAGATAATGATTTTTGTATGAATAATGTGAATGGTCTTACGACCTTGGTAGAGGCTTAGTATCTAATTGAGGTGATATCCTTATTCTATGTAATAAGGGATTGATATCCCATGGTGACATGATAACGGTGATGTCCTTGTATATAGCTTTGTAATAGTATCAAGTGGTGATGTGAAGATTTTGTACCATATATGTTTTATATCTTTTGAAGTTGCAATATGTTATCACCTATATTTTTTCTCTCCTCCTTTGTAAACCTTCCAATTTCTTTTGTAACTCAGCTAATTTCATATAATTTCCATTACATGATTTAGGTGTTTTAATGTGTGATGGAGGTCACTTTGACTATATGATCCAAAATGTAACACTACCTTGCATCATTTACTAATGTTTTATATCTTGGTTATCCATCCTTTTTCCATTATTTTGTCCTTCTTTAATGAATTCTTTAATCCTTAAATGTACTCCATGTCATAGAGCTTTCGATTTCAAATCAATTGATGCAAAAATCATGTCATTTGGACCTATGAAACTCTAGTTATGGTATTAGGAAGATTCGCATCTTGATCCCCTTATTTATTCTCTTTTCTCTATTTTGGGTTGGCCTACTTGGACCCAAGCACAAAATCGGATCCCAGACGCTTTCCCCTCTCCCCTGGTCCCCCCACCCCTCCACTTTGGGGAAAAATGGTAAGGTTGGGAAGCTCATCTTCCACCTCTAGCCAAATAAGGAAATGTAGGAAAGCTTAGGATTGCTTGGGATCTAAACCCTAGCACTCTTGCTCTGTTTATAAACCCTCAACTAACCCTAGTTGAGGTTTTTTCCATCCTTTCCCTTGCTTTGTTTTCCTCTCACCTCCCTGCTTCAAGCCCAAAAACCAGCGTTTGTTTCTCTAGGAGATCTATTGTCGCCGCTAAGGGAGGGCAAGGGCTCCTATTATTCATGACCCTGGGGCACCATTGGCCCTAGTTTAACTCCTCATGCCTTGCATCTTCCTCTCCACTCCCCTGTCATCCACTAGCACTCTTCCTTCCCTGAGCCTACCTTCCCCCAACTCCTCTTTTGGTTTGGTTCCTACACTGCAAGGAAGTTTGCGGGGACCAAAGACGTCATACAGGACACAAAGACGTCATACAAGACGCAAAACCATAATTATTATAGGTGGCATCCCTAGAGGACACCCTAAGCCTTATGCCTCTCCTTACCCTCTCCAACGTCAGGTGCAGACACTTCAAGCATCACCCCTATTCCTCCCCTATTTGGAATAGGTAGAATGATGATGAGCATGAACGGTTTATCGACCGCAAACTGGGTCAGGTCCAGACTGGGTTCAAACCAACAACCATAGGGAATCTCACATATATATGGTAATACCCCCTCAATTTCATATAGGTCTTGGATCAAATTTCTAAATGTCATAACTATTATATCATTCATCCAAAATATGCAAAATTATATACCATTTTGATAAAATCGATATTCCCTACACTTTGACCATGGTTTGAGGCCATAGATACCCATATTGTATCCTTATATTCCCAAAAATGCAAGCTTTGACCATATTGGTGATCATTTGATGCATAACCATGATAATGTTGAATCCTTTTTCTACATCCCTACTATCTTAATCACCCAAATAGTAACTTAGATGTAAAACTAAATGTGTTTTTGTTCCTAGTCACCTTGATTTCTCATGAACGACTCTTTTGGACACTAGTGACTTAGTTTTGGACATTAATGAAGTATCATGTCTATTGTGCTAATATTGCATCCTAATGTTGATGAATGCTAATCAACTTCGAAATCAGTAAGCCATTCCACACCTCATGACTCTAATATCTTTCCATAATCTCTTTTTGCTCTGGTGGTTACATGTCACACTAAGTATGATTGTATGTTACACTTTTATGATGATATACGTTGCACCTAATTCACATAGTGACATTGTCAACTATGTGGTAATAAATTACATTAGATCCTTCAAGTCATTAATCATGTAATTCTTAGTGACACTATTGCCTATGATCCACTTCCTGGCTCTATGGTGGTGTTTGTAACCTTAGCTTTCCCTTATGGGACATATGTGCCTTGGATTGGGGTTCTTATACCTAAATGCTTATGTGGATCCTTTTCTATTTCCTTCCTCTCTCTAAGTAGAGTATACCCATACCTATGGACACCATTGATATGGGTACCGCCTAATTCTTTTGTTGAGCCTAAATGATTTAAGAAACCAATGTGATATTCACATGTATGCAAAATATGTTAGAATAATGGTCGATATGATCTTAGACCTAGTCATGAACATCCACATATTCTTGAAGATGATTCATGTGTCTATATCATGCTGACCTAAATTATCTCTTATGCTTGAATCTCATGACTTGTCAATCTACAACCTTTATTTCTCTATTATGAGTCTTACAACCTAGTTATGTACATAAAGGACACAAATCATGTATTGATCATAAATAATGCATGGAACCTCAGAATGACTTGAAAGTTGAACCACACCTTCATGATAAACCTTAAATCAATAAAAGATCATCAAGCATGTATTTAATAAACCTTGAACCTAACTTGGTAAAAACCCTAATAATGGAACTAGTTAGGGTTAATTATGAAAATCTAATGCATGTATACAATTTTTTGTTAATCAGGTCTTACTTATGGCTAGATGGTCAATTCTAAGTTAAGTTGAAATCTCTGAATCAGGTACGAGCTTTAATAATTATATGACTATGTCTTTCTTGCCTCAACTATGATACATATGTATGCTTGTTTACTTTCTCAAATATTGTCATGTAGTAATCAGGTCTTACTTATGGCTAGATGGTCAATTCTAAGTTAAGTTGAAATCTCTGAAGCTTTAGGGTATGGAAATGAAGATGGGTGTCCTACTTGAGTTATCAAGATAGGGAGGATGGTTGATAAAAGGGTTATCTAATCATGAGCACCCTCGTAGACTCTTACAGTGAGAATTTGTCCATAAAAGGCCTTACAAATACATAATTTTGATGAATGCACGAAATGATGGTATGATTGGAACCAAATGACATAATGCATGGGATCACATTTTGCTAAATACTTAACTTTCTTATTTCTTGTTTGTAACCTCTAAAAATCTTTTCAAATTATGCAAATCTTATTTATATGTATCTTTTAACCATGCACTCAACACCTCGTGTTTATAACCTACCTTGTTTCACGTATTTTATAGGTTTAAAGATGGATAAATATTGATGGGCCTGGTGAGCTATGCCAAGTGTAATTGTTGTAAGATCGCTAGTATACATGAGCAGACTCGCTGAAATGTACCCTCAATTTGTAACTGGAAACTATGTAATAAAGCAATGATTCTTAGCAATACTTGTTGAATTATGACATTATGATTGGTGTTTTTATCTTGTTATTTATTCAGGTATTCAAATCTTTATGCTTCGACATTCACACTTTTCTAGGGATGGACACCTAGGTCCTATCGCCATTGCATTTATAGGTATTTGGAGTTAGGATTGGGTAACAAACAGTTGTGTGACACAATCTACCCTTACCTTTGTAGAATCTCTTAAGGGTTTATATGTAACTTGTTTGGTGCAATGTCAAAGACACCTAGTTGGCTTAACTAATCTAGTGGAACCCTTAACATGTAGTTCCATGTGCCATAGATCAATTTCTATTTTAGGACAAGTTGTATGGTAAAATGAGTATTCCTAAGGGAAAATCATAGCACATACTATTGAGATGTGGGGTGCTTATCATACTGACCCCAGTTGTTTTAGGGAGGATGGTTGCAGTCATCCCTAGCCCTCGGTTTTGAGAATGAATGTGGTTGTCTTAGTGATTATATATATGTCATATGATTGTAGGACAATTATGGTTGTACCTTGGTGATTGGGTTTATATACCCTTGTTTCTAGTGTCATGGCTTGTACCAAGGCGAGCTAGGTCTTTTCTTCTTGACTATATGTCATTTTTGGCAATTTAATTGATATGTCATTTCATTGCAGACTCGTACGGACCGAGTAGTGTTAGAGAATATATAGGAGTCTGACTCTTCCTTGATCTTGTATGGAACTGATTATGACCAAGAAATTGTTGGTTGTAATTTGGGTTGTGATACATGCAAACTACATGTTGAATGCAAGTACACATATCAATGTAATATTGGCCCAAAGAGACCCAGATGTCAAACTTAGGGAAATGTTCTTCAGAGACTGCTACTAATTGTAACGCGATCAGCTAGGCTGATGAAAACCTTGATTGAAGGTTTAATTATCTAAAATGCAAAAAAGACATCTAAGATTACTAGTTGTTTTGATCTCAAATAGAGTGAATTCCTTAGGATTATGGTTTCATCTCAGTTAACATTGCAATTAACATTATATCATTAATAATTACCTATCCTAACCCTAGACAAAGATACATGTTGCAAGAATTACCCACTTTTACAACGTAATTCACTACCTAATCTAGTACCAATCCCACTCTCATAATGATTTTATTATTAGTTAGGTTCTTTACTGAAAACTATGGGTAATCTGTTCTAATTCGTAAGTCTCCTCTCTCAAGGTGTGATATAAAACATGTAATTCTATTCCAACCCCTAATTCTTCTTTCAAACAAATTAACAATCTAATTAACATACCCCTTATATAGAAGTCTAGCAATGGAGATCGGGCAATAGTAGGTCTTTGGATTGGGAAAAACCCCAATAGACTACCATAGCAGGTAAAATCTGGGATATTTGGGCTCAAAATCCCCTCGTGAACTCATTGGAAGTATTTTTAGGGGACATTATGGGGAGAGGATAGAGAGATAAGGGAGGGATAGTCAGTTACTGTTGTCTTGTTAGCTATTTGGTACGGGGGTAGGATCCAAAGGTTCTATCATCGATCTGCAATCAAACGGTCCTAGGATCACGCATTGTACAAGGGGCCGAAACACAATTTTCATTATTCTATTAAAATTATGATATTTAATGCATTTCCTTCAAATCCTTACACTTTAGTAAATATTATTTAATTCATATCTCCTTCTCCTTAATTTCGATTGTTCCTAAATTTTTAAAGGAAATCTATTAATATATAAATCTATGTGTGGGAAAGATTTGGGGCTAAAAAAAGTTAGATACCTTTTTATTGCCCCTTAAGTAGTTTATGTAACATACCAAAATCTAGGACCTAATCCTATTCCAAAATTAAGAGGTTAGAGACCCTAGCCTTTGGCATTAGCCAAACGAGGATAAAGATATGCATATTAGTATTTAAATGAAACCCTAACATGTGGACATATAAACAAATGGCTTAATGCTTTCATAATTAATCTTTAGACCAATAAAGTATACATAGAATATCTCACCTGAAGTAATGTTGATTAAAGTATGGTGATAGGTGAGATAGTATGCATCAAAAAACTATGTGTTCATAAATGAGAAAAAAAATTACATTATCCAAATAACTATAGAATTAATAAGCTAAATGAGATAAAGGATAAATATATAAGACTTCATGCTTAAAAATGACATATAATCTTTTGGTTGTAATATGATAATATTGGAAGTATAATAATTATAATAATGATAAAATGCATGAGGAAAGAGAAAATGAGATTTGCCAATTTAATGAATCAAAAGTTCTCAAATATGAAATCTAATTGCGTAATTGGAATGTACATGCCTTAATTGGCCTCCGTGCAAAATTTCAACCAATTTGGAGTTTGTTTGCACCTCAAACAAGGAGAGAGAAAAAGAGACATTATTAATGTCCCACTTTATTTAAAATCCAATTAGGAAACATTTAATTTGTGATGCGAGTATTTTCTTTTTCTACTGATGCATGCGAAGATCTTAGAAATTGATTTTGTAATCGGACGGCTCAAAATCTGTCCTCTACCACTTGATGAATTAGGAAAATTGGCCGCCTCTGTTGATTCATATTTTTTGGATTTCTCTCACCCTACTTAACCTCCGTACGAGATTCTTTCTCCATTAGATTCCATGTCCAATTCTACACATGTTGATCCCTTACATGAACCAGAAATCCTATAAATATGAAACACTTGATTCATCCCTCTCCACCATTTTTCACAAACGAGCATCCTATACACCTTGGCCTCACATGAGTGCCCTAAAAACACCCTCAGTCTCCTTGCGACTCTCCTCCATCCCCAATTGGATCGATCGATGCTTCCCCTAAAACCCTGAGCCTACTCGCCTTTCTTCTCTGCCAACCTCGGCCTTGTCTCAAGCTCGTCTGCCACCTCCTGTGCAATTGGCTCTGTGGTAAGCACCCACTTGACTCCTACCTTCTTTTCCTACACTTAAACCTCCATCTAATTCTTTGTATTGCAATTTCCGATCTCGTCTTGTCAAGTTGACCTTTAGGCTTAATGGCTATGGTGTCTGAGCATGCTAGAACCCCACTAAGACATTTTGTGCCTTTGTTTTTCCTTCTAAAATATGTTGGCGGTCTTTCTTCTCTTGTTCCTTTGTTATTTCATTAATTTCCAATCTGTCACCACTGCTCTATTTCTCGACATGGCCATTTCTAGGGTTGCCTACTTCAGTCCTTTTTGTTTTCTAAAATGTTTTCCTGACTTCGTGGTGAATTAATGAAGATGTTAAAGTAGTTTTTCATCTATTGCATAGCCTAGAACTCTCACTACTTCTTCGTCTGATGTTGCTTGGTATCCATGTCATGAGATTAGATTCATGTAAAGAATTCCTAATAATGTTTCCCATGCAATCCATCATATTTCTTTTGTATTTGATTTTCTGCACCACCGAAATTTTTGACATTTCATGCTTGATTAACCTTGTTTCCGCTCTAAAAACTTTCTAGCTTGTCTGTGGGGCCATAAGAGTTGGCCTCCAGTGATTTGGGCAACTCAGTATGAGCTCCCTCTCCCTCTCTTTATTTTTCTCTCTCAACATTTATTGCTGAAATGGACTTTTTTAATTGACCTATTTTTGAAAATTCATAATAAATTATCCTCTAATAAGAAAATTACAAATAAATAGTCTGTAAATTCAGAAAAATATAAACTTTCTAATGGTTTTATCTTGTTTCCTAAATCCAATGTTATACAAAAAGTGATTTTTAATGAATTTATCTAAATAGATAATAATAGGTAAAATTCATAACTAATAGTTTATAAGTCACAAGAATAAAGTAAAATATGTTTTGCAATTAGAAAATTATAATCTAAAATATGGTGTGATTTTCATAATCTAATTTGATAATATTAAAAAGATGATTTTTAGGGTTTTGAATAATTAATGTAAACCTAACCCTAATTCTACATATATGTGTCATAGGTGCTTTAGAGACCTAGGCTTGGATCTAGGACTAACTTTGGATTTTTTAGATTCTTTAGCAAGTTATGTATGCATCCCACATTATTCCTTTTGAGCTATTAACCTATTTTCATATTTATCTTGGTCCTATGGACAATTAACCTACACAATATTCCTTTCTCTTTTGAGAACATATTCCTATGGAATACATTATTTGTTTATGATCATGTGATCAATTTATTGTGATGGACATTGTTTTGGATTCTATCCTATACATTGTTTCATGGTGGAACCTTACTTGGTGATAAATGCTCTTTTTGCCCACTTTTGTGGTGGTTGATTAAGTTGTCATTTATGTGGTGACAATTTTTATTTAATCAAAATATACCTTTTACTTGCCACTCTATTAAGCATGTTATGTGACTCA
This sequence comes from Alisma plantago-aquatica, assembly GCA_963693085.1. Lineage (NCBI taxonomy): Eukaryota > Viridiplantae > Streptophyta > Magnoliopsida > Alismatales > Alismataceae > Alisma > Alisma plantago-aquatica. The sequence goes on along the minus strand of OY856410.1, from coordinate 1,316,308,714 downwards.
GTAGCCCTGGAATAGTGTAATTGAATTGGTTTTGGTTTATGTTCCCTTTTATATTTTGGGATGGAGTTATGTGTCCCATACCTAGGTTTCAAGTTTATGAGGCTTGGACCACACACATTATATATTAAGGATTTTGGTTATGTGCCATTCTCAATAAGGTTTCAAGTTTATGAGGCTTGGTCACCATTGTTATTTATAATGTTTTAGTTCTATGTTTATCTCACATGCATGAATATTGATGTTATTATTGAAGGGTTGTGTGCCGTAATTCTTTATATGCGCTTTTGTGGAACCAATTTTATTATTGTTTTTATGGAAATTAATCTCCTTCTATTTCATCATTTGTAATTTTCTTATTTATGTCCTCTTTGGGTAGTCCTTTTCTTTTCTATGGGAAGAATTCTTTACTTGATGTCCTTTTATTCCATAAATTGCTCAACTCTATTTTAGTATGCATCTACCAACTTTTCATTGTTGTTATCTTTTCTTTTCCTTTTATGGGTTATGCTTCCAACCCCAGGTGTTGCACAAGATGAAGACAATCAAGGAAGACCTGAACTAAAACAAGTGTAGCCAAAACCTTGTCAGAGACTTGCTTGAAGTTGTTAGGTGATCCTCAACTAGTCATATGATTAGTTAGTTTTTCCATTAATCTCACCCTGCGTTGTGAAGGATAGTGGTGATAACAAGCTTTTTAATATTTAAACACATCTTTAAATTCCGATGCTACTTTCACTACAGGAAAATGTCTCAATAACGATGGAAAAAAGTTGTCAAAGTTGTACAAAAACTTGTCGTTATAACTATCAAAGACGATAAAAAAAAGTCGTCGCATCTTACCGTTATTGGTCTTGCCGTTAACTGAAACAGTGACGTCTCATTTCAATCCAACGCTATTAACAATAACGGCAACCAATATATTTTGTCACTAATGGCTATAACGAAAACATGAATTGTTCGTCACAAAACATTTTAACGATAATATGATCATGTCGCAGTAGTCAGTTACGACTACTGCAATCAGCTTGTCTAAAAGAGTAGTAGGGACGTCTTTTTTCAGTCGTTAATAGCAACAATGACAAAATATCAAAATGAATTTTTGTAATACATCTAATATACGTATTTGAATGGTAGAGCATTATAAATTTATTATTTTCTATAACCATTAAAAATACACATTCAACATTTACATCTGATATTGACAAACTGGCATTGGAACAAACAAATTATAACTTTTATTGATCTGAAAAAAGTGTTGATATACATTGCGGACATTGACATTGCTCCTTGCGTAAAGAAAATTACAATAGATATTGGACAACCACACCTCTAAGTGGCGTACATCTAAATGGACAAAGACAAATTCTCTATATATAAACTTTTCCTTTGTTCAAATACGAAAAGTTACTTTGTCAAATTCATCCCAGATACAAGCTTATGCAGAAAAAGATGCTTCATCAAATTCATCCCAGATACAAGGTTATCCAACATCAGCTTCGAAGAACCAAATGTCAACTGCAGTAATAAAAAATATCAGTAAACTAGTGGACGTGTTGCTATCAAAGAAACATAAAAATGTCAAAATATTTCGACCACTACTTCTGTTATAGGAATAAAATATTCACGCAATGGAAGCTTCAAAAGAAGCATTTTGTTATTCTTGTACGTTAATATCAAGCTTCCACTATGCAAATTCCAAAATTATAGTCTTTTTGTACCGCATTCGGACATCTATATTTGACAATAAAGCTTGAACGCTTATACTCAAATTATCACACTCTTTTTCCTAAAGTTGCACTTACCTATATAAGATTACCAAGGCAACACATATACTTAAGTGGCTCATTAACTTTTATTCTCTGCTCAAGGATCATAGCATGAGGACAGGTGGGCAACTAAGTGCTCATATGGTCCATCATCTGGAAATTGCTCTTGTGTCTACTTAATTTGTGGCATCTTGGTATTCCTTAACGGCCTATTTGGACAAACAAGCTTTAACACCATTACCCATTGCAGTGTTTAACGGCCTGTTTGGCATCCTGCTATTAAAAGAACGAATAACTTTCACTAATTACATCCATACCACTTTTAACTGTTTAAACTCTTCTAACCAATCATATTGCAGTGTTTTTGAAATCCTTTCTTCTCCTTAACTCTCTCTCTTCCGAAAACGATCCTCACATTTTTTTTGTCTACTGATTATCTCCCACTTCCACAACTCCAGCCATGCCCCTAACTTATGAGTACATATCCAAGTACTCATACTCTACTGAATGTCGATTCCGAACTGATTGCCCACGTTCCGTCAAACACAAACCCCATTACTTGAGAGACGTGAGCCACGCCAATGTCGGTTTAAAATTCCCACAACCTGAACCCCTTCTTCACCCTAGAGCACCTGCCCCTGGTCTCGACTTTGCACTGTCGTATGCGCGCTCCATGGAGCTGGTAGACTGGAAGGAGACCTGGAGGCCCACGTCGTCAAGGTGGATACACCTGGGCTATGGCCAGAGGACCTGACTGTTGAGGTCGAGGAGGACAGTCTGTGTGTTGCGGATCAGTCAGGAGAGGAAGAGGGAGAATCATAAGGAAGGTTAGAGGTGGCACACCGTGGAGAGGGTCGTCAATGAGAAATTTCGCCTCCCCGCCAACACCGACCTCGACTCTGTGTCCGCCAGACTGAACGATGGCATCCTCACTCTCTAATACAAACACGACCACGCTTCCATGAGCACCCAACACTCTGAATGACACTGATGGCCGAAGGACAAAGCATGACTCCAGGTATGTCGTTCGGTAAGAGCCAAAATAGTGAAGGGCAGTTATTAACAAGACATATGGTCCATCTTAATATCCAGTACGATTAGACACAAACTTTGCATACATCTACAAGGTCCATCTTAACAAGAAAGCTCTGTTGTCTCTATGATAAAAACAATATCAACTGGATCAAGATCAATACATGCTTCCTGTCAAATGTAGAGTTAATTTAGCTCTCAATCAACTATTATTTCTTGGTTACACTGATTGTAGTTTGATGCTCATGTCGTTTCATCTTCTAACCGTTATAGTATCTTGGTGTATAACACAATAAGTTGGGTTTAGCACGAGAAATGTCAATCGTTCTGCTACTTTTTCTTCGCATATGACGCAATGTCATGATTTGGGCTCAGCGTTAGTTGTTTCTTATGATTTTCTTATCAGAGTCACACACATTTCCAATCAACTACTGGATGCAAAGATTTGCAAGGATTCTTATGTATAGCCATGCCGATGTACTAGTGTTAGAAACCAACCTTCACACTGTCTTGCTCTTTGTCATTGTTATTATAAGAATTACAGAAACAATGGCCACTGCACTTGTGTGAATTTTACGTGTAGGAATCCGCTTAGAATCAACTAATAAGTAGCAGACATGAGCCAGTTTGAAGCTAGGATCGAGTATCTAACGAGATGAATAACCAGAGAAAATTGGTGGCAAGAACCACAACAGATACAAATTTTTTTGGATGGTCTATTCATGTCAATGGTCCATCATCTACACACGGCTTTGACCTGTACAAGTTTTGATACAGCACAGACTGAATGCCACAATAGTTATAACTACTAATAGGCCTACACGACAAACCATTTAAAGATGGAGTATATAATGTTGGTAGTGATTGTGTTGACTACTTCAGCATCCCGTGGCCCGATCAAACCCAAAGGAATCCTAATCAGGTTGCCAACAAGCTAGAATATCCATATAAGTATTGTCAGGGCTCTATGTTCGCGCTTGAGTACGAAGGAGCTCCCGTCATGTCCTTAACGGAAACCTCACAACAGGAATAGGTAATGCAGGCATCACCATGAGTTCGGCTTTGCTGTTCCTTGTTTCAGGAGGAGCAGGCTACTCCGTTATTAATCAACTTGCACGTGTCCCTGTTCATGAATTTGTAGGGTGGGGATTATATTGGGATTACACATGGCATTATCTTAAACAAGGTGCAGCCAGCTCCTTGTTTAATTAGGAACAGCAAATCCTACCGGCATCACCATGCGTGTTATGTGTTATTATTTTCACTTGATAACTATCCCTCTATCAACATCGCCTAAGTAGGTATTTCACCCTATCTTTTACCAGTTGCATTGCTAAGGACTTTGATGGTACCCCTAGAAGCCTGAGACCTTGAAGTGGTGTGACGATCATAGTCTCAAAAGGAATGTCGTCACTCTTAGTCTCCAGCGCTCCTACAAATTCTTTCGAGCACGATCAATGGATACATTAATTGGTACTCTTGTATTTAGATCTGCATTTATTTCTTCCTTTACCATCTTCATTTAAAATGTATTTGTGTTGCATTACTTATCATCGTATTTGGCCAATGTTCTTGACATAACATCTTTGCAAGTTTATTTCCCATTTTGAAATTAGAACAAAACGCATCACTAATTATGGGTGCCAGACTTTTGTCGCCCCAATATGGATCACATTGAGAGGTCGACGTGTGTTCTTAAATGGCTCCTTCATTAACGCTATTACTTCCCATTTTCATGCATGCATTGTAAGGTAGCCGTTGAGTTTTTCTCTGTCTGCTAATTTCCCAGTCAACATTCGGATACCATATCTGGTGATCAATCTGTATATTCTCAAATCCATGCATAGGTTTCTAGAGATCATGATTATATGTCGTGCTTGCAACTTATCTTGCCTGACAAGATGTACAAATTGCAATCACCTTCTACCATCTACTATATTCTTATAGCCAAACAAGGCAACTGCAAAATAGATGATTCACCATGTGCTATCTAATACATAATATTTGCCCACCTATATAGTTTCAAAGCCCATGACATTGATGTATTTTATAGAAATAATTATAGTATATGCACAAAGCTATTCATTCATAGATATAAGAACAAGGAGTAGGAGGGAAGCTCTAATATTTTTCGAGAAGACACCACCTCACAATATCATAATCTTTTCATAGAGTATAGAGTCATCCTTTGTAGTGGTGTGAAATTGTGAATCATGTTTTAGTAGTTAAAACTTACAACTAATGTACGAAGCAAATAACGAGGTTTGTTATAAATTTTTATCTATTTGCTTGATGGTTGATGGATTGCGAAAGAAATACATAGCTCACTATGTTTGACTGCAGATGCCTTTATTTTTCTCTTATTATTTGAGTTAGCATTATATTTCTTAAAATATACACAAATATACTCATTAATTCTGAGCTTACCATCAAATAAAACAAACAACCATGTAGTGTTAAATAGTGTTACAATTACAATCAAAACATAAAGAAAACTTTGTAGTATTAGACTACCACAAACATGCATACACTCCATCATATATGTACTTAACTTATATACAAATCACTCAAATATGACATGTACACATCTCCAAAAGATCAGGTTAAGAGGCACTTCTTTGTTATCTTTATTAATCAATAGTAAGAGATTGGTTACAAAATAAAAATGTGATGCAACTATAAATCATTCAGACACACCTAATTTTATTCTCAATAAATCAAATGATGCTTATATATAACATGAGGAAACTATTCTGATGTTATATCTATTATTTCCAAAATGATAACACATAATATAGAGAAGATATATACATGCAATTATATTCCTTTATAATAAGGTTTACATCTGAATTTTGATTAGTAATTCCCAGTAGCGCTAATCACTCACTTGAGAAACAAGATGAATCCATTAATCTTTGAGTGTATAATACAATATATCCACAAAATGAAATTGATATCACATAACTATATTATTGAAACCAATAAATTCCATTAATTTTATTTTCACATATGGAATTCAATTTTAAAATATTTTCAATATCAAAGTTCCAATATATATATACATATATATATAGGTTTAGGTCACAAGAAAATGTATTTGGTTGTGGTGGTATTATCATACAACTGCACATATAACATACAATAGAATTGAACAACAAGGACTATAGAAAGTATTGTTACGTTGGATCCATTTCCTTTATGCTATAGATTGATTGAGACGTGGTATAGTACTAGCTTTTACAAAATGGTTCATATGAGCTCAATATTTAACCAACAAAGGACACTGAAAGTATGCATCCGTCAATATGTTTTATATATCAATACAGAATATTTAGAGGTCAAACTAGGGTAGACAAGATAGCGAACAAAATATTGTAATGCAAACTTTTTAGGACTCATTGTATGTCCTTATATGCATTTGGTCTTTTTTACTTTTTAAATAATTATACTATGGTTAATAAAAGCTCATGCCCTCACTAGTTTAACAGACTTTAATCATTGAAGGAACAACATATATTTCTAACCTGGTCTGCTTGGCAAAAGAAGCCAAGTGGAATTGTGATAGTTACTTAATGGATATCCACTTTGAACCAGCGGTAGAACATAATGAAGGCTGAAGGCTACTGCAATCGGCTTGGTAGGTAACTCATAATAGTAAGCATTTGATCAACATCATTAAGGACTGAAGGCTGCTGCAATAGCTGAACAAATTTATGTTCAACACATAATTATTCTTCAAAGACAACAAATATCTAAACAAGTGGCCTAGGACTGAAAATATGATATAAAATCTCTTACATATGTTCTTCAGCCAGCCAGGAATCATAGCCCACTTGGTAGGCAACATCATAATAGTTAGCATCTGATCATCATCAATAAGGACTGAAGGCTGTAGAGAGCAAATAGAAAAGTAAGAAAAACAACCCTCTAATGAAAGTTTGCAATTAGGAATCATCTCAAGTAGCGAACAAATATATCTATGTAAACCATCAATATATACCCACTTCTTGGATACCTGCTTGAAGGAAGAAACTGCCTTTCTTATCACCTTGTCCATGTTATTTATTCTACAGTCAAGTCAAATTGGATTTAAAGCCAGATCAAATTGGTCTAAACCCCTGTGTTCAAAATGAATCAAATTTCATCTACATTAAAATTGGATGCAAAAAAACTTTTATTTAATTCATGTACACATACATAAAGTATCGTAGAAGCAAATCTTGTCCAAGGATGGCATTGTTTAGGTCATAAGAAAATGTATTTGGTTGCGACAGTAGGAGCATACATCTGTAGATCACATACAATAGATCTAAAGAATATATTTAATTGCTCATGTAAATTAAATTCTTAGATAATATAAAAATTCTATAAAATGTACGCTTATACCTAGGTCCTTTTATAATAGATTCATAATCCCAATTGAATGTGAGCCCTTGAACTGCAATAATCTACCTATTTGGCATCACATAGAATATATAAAAGAAACACTTAATTTTGCATACCTCTCGTCATTCTTGTTCTTTGTCTCTTTCCATTCTTCATCATCCCTTATTCATCAAAATATTCTAGAAAAAAGCACAGTTAAAAAACACATATTGCAGTTTGAATTTTAAAGAAGACACTAATAAATAGAAATGGAACCTACTCTCTTACAATTTGATTTGACACTGCAGTTTGCTTTTCCTTGAGCCATCGATGTGTATGCACCATTTTTTCTTGTTTCATTTAATACAGACAAGTTTCTGAAGAAATTTTGTGTAGAAAACAACCTCACCTTCAGGATAGGAGCCTCCAATACAATACATCGTTTCAACTCTTATGTTTCAAAGTTGCTCAAGAAATTTTCATATCTACTCATGATCACTAGCTACAACAACTATAAACCATACATCAAGACAATATTCATTCTTCTCCAATAATGTTCCAAGAAAAAAAACTAATTAAGATGTTCTATTTACACCATTACATATAGAACAGAGTGCATAAAAATAAATAGCATGATTGGGCATTAATCATATAGAAAATAGAAGTGTTTCAAACTACACATATAGAAAAAACAAGGAATCATAAATATTGCAATGTCCTCCCTTGACAATCTTTCAAATATTTGAGTGTCCTTTCCAGATTCGTCCATCATTCCCTGCCATATAGTATAGGTGAATACATTGATTATTAAGCTGGACTCTACAAGAATATACAAAATATATGTTAATGTATTGATGCCATGTGATACATGCATCCAATCTTCCAAGGATAACAGTAAAGATAAAACTTCATTTGATATATTGATCTACTTGAACTATGAAAAGTTTAGAAAAACCACTAAATTTTGAATGATAGTAGGAATGTAAATTCATCTTTCTCTTAGTTAACCTTGTAGCTAGTTTAGTTCATCATCTTCTGATATAGATACAGAAGAGGAAGAACCATCTTCATCCTCAGTAAACTGCAGAAGTTGTTGAAAGTTTTGATTATTGACTATCACATCAAGTATCTTTTCCACTTTTCTTAGGCGCTTTTGTGTGGCTCGCTTTTCATCATTGACCGCTTGAAGAGTTTCTTCTTGAACTTTTAAGGCTTGCTCCTTGTCTTTTAATTCTTGATTCTGGGATTTTAGCTCATCCAACAATGAATTCTTTGTTTTGTAAGGCCCTCTAACATCTCTAGGTCTCACTCCTCCACCATAACCGACTATGTATTTTTTGGTTCGTGATTCTCCATATACTTTCTCCACAACCTCAACAGGTAGGAGTGATGGCTCAGCTTCTTGAACACTTATGATTTTTTCCTATAAAAAATAATTATTCATAAAAAAAAATAAAAATAGTGTTAGTGACCCTGTAGATTAGGACTTACATGAACTTGAGATGCCTCTATAGTAGATAATGCATTTCCCTTCTTATGGCTCTCAAAATAAATTGTGCCAAAGTCAGGTGGTTTTCCATCTTTTCCTCCCTATAATATTCCCACGTTTAGCTATACACATTACAAAAGACATCAAAAATGAATATGAATGACATATAGATATGGACAACCATATGCCATGAAATTTCTCTCAGAGGCTTGCTACCAGTGCGATGAAGTAATTTTTTGTTCAACCCTTCTCGATTTGTGGTATTTCTCTTACTTAATGCCTACAGTCATATCAATAAGTACATAGATTACAACAACAAAATTATAATATAAAAAAAAGTAAAAAGAAATGATGTGGTATTATTTTTATAGAATGTTACCAAAAACTTTTCACTATTAAAATGCTCCTTCACCAGCCATTGCCAATCACTCTCAATTTCGATTGACATAGGCTTCCTTTGTAGTTATTGTTGCATGTCTAACCCTTTAATAGTGTGGTACATCGCTGCCCTCCACTTTACCCATAACTCCTTCAGATGTTTCAAAGTATGACTTTTATATTCTTCCATCTTGTTGTTTGTAAATTTGTCCTAGAACAAGTACGACATAAATTTAGATATTGAATGATTCTATTTAAAAAATAAATGCATTATAATTACCACAACTGCTGCCCACATGTGTTATTTTTGCCTTTCATTGACATCGTTCCAAGAATGCACCTTTATCGGACAAATATTCCGATCACGAACGATCCTACCCAAGTGTCTACTCCACACCTTATGATTTTTCCCAACTGGGCGTCCTTGATAGAAGGTGATTTCTAACTTGTTTCCTTCTCTTAATCTAGCAACCGTTTTACATTTGTTACTTCCTCGACGTCTCACAACCTTTTCAGGGGCATTAGCTGTAATTAAGATCAGAATTTTGATACACATTCAGATTACGTCATATAAAGTGTTAACAAATATATTAATGGAAAGAAAGACAACAAAGAAAGAAGTCCAACAAACAACATGTGACAAATTAGGCAATAAAATACATGTGAAAAGTATTTCATGGTTGTAGTCTAGCATGTTAAAACCTACTAGATAGATAGGAGAGAACAAACACTAAATTAAAAAAAATGGGACAGTATAAATAACTAATTAACAGCAGTTTTATTTTTTATCTAAAAAAATTAGTATTCAATGTGCACGAACTCTTATTATTAAGTAAAGACAAGTAAACATACATGTTGGTATCTCATTGATGGCATGAGAATCCATTACTTTAGTAGAATTGCACCCTTCTTGCCGGATAGGAGCATCTTCAGGAGGTGTATAATCATTTTCATTTGGTGGGTAAGGAACTGCAGCATTGCAAACTTCATTTTGGACAGGAGCATCTTCAGAAGGTGAAAAATCATTTTCAGTTGGTGGGGAAGGACCATTTCTCGGTGATGGATTACACCCATTTGATGGCGGGCTGGTTTTTCTTAGCGGAAAGGAAGCATTTTTTGATAATGTAGGAGATTGGGAATGGTTGATGCTTCGTTGGGAAGATGAAGGCCTTGTCCCACTATTAAAAAATGAAAAATGATTGCTACTTGAGTCAATAATACCAGTACTACCACTTGCTATAGGATTTGACATACAACTTCTATGCTCTAATACACGACCATGACTCTTCCCTATAATACTTAATTATTGTGGAAGGATATACTTCTTAGCCTTAGTCTTTTCCATCAAACCCTTCTCACTTTTAGATGTGCTTATAACCATTTTCCTGCATCACAATCAAGGTTAGTTGAAAAGGAGATATTTTCAAAAATCAAATGTAAATGACCATGCTATGCATAAAATATGATGACACAAATTATAAGAGGAGATCATCTTTACAAGAATGTTTCTCAATAAAACATAATTGAAATTGAAACATTCACATATACTTCAAGGGAAAAAATGTTTTAGTTATTGTTATCAATATGAATTGCATCATCTTGTGCTTCTTCAACATGAACTGGATCAAACTTGTCTCGTGGTTCAACCTTTGTAACAACATGCCACCCCTTGTTAATGTGATCATTTGCATAGAACACTTGGGATGCTTGTGTGGATAATACAAATGGTTCACCTGTTTTCCAAATACGTCTGCAGTTAACACTTGTGAAATCATACTCATCAATCTTTACTCCTTTAACTTTATCAGCAACATCAAACCAATCACATCAAAACAAGACCACCTTATTATTACCCAAGTATTGCAATTCTATAATATCAATTAGTTTCCCATAGTAATCTATGCTACCTCCACTACCATCATCACCAACGACAACCACTCCACTACATTGTGATGTCAATCTCGTATCATGGGACCTAGTGTGAAATCGATATCCATTCACTACATAACCATAAAAAATTGTAGCACATTTGAGTGGACCACGTGACAGTGAAAATAGATCATCCATCTTCTTACTTTTATTATTCACATATTGATCAGCAACCTAATATATCAGAATTATAAAAGAATTAGTAACACATAACTAGTATATTTGTACAGTACCATGTGAATACAAAAAAATGTCTTACCTTCATCTTAAACCACTCTATGAAATTCTCACTTATTTTTGTAAGAGGTATATCTTCCACATTTACTTCTTGACTTTCATAATATTCTCTACAATAAATAAGTAAAAAAGCATATGTAATGAAGTTAATTAAATTCATCTAAAGACCATCAATAGAAAGAGATGCGAAAGGAGGTTAGGACTCACTCAATGTATTGTTTGACTTCTTCACAATTGTTTAGAATGTATATATGAGCCTGCTCCAACATGAGTGCATCAAGGTCTCTTGTTGTACCACTACCTAGCCCTCTTCCCTTGTATGTAAAAATACTTAACATTGCTGATTCATTTACACCACCATCATAATTCCTATCAAGACGATTGAACCTTGTCTCAACTTTATGCAAATATCTTGAACAAAGAGTCATGCATTCTTCTGCTATGTATCCTTCTGCTATTGAACCCTCAGGACTGGTCCTATTGCGGATGTATGACTTTATTGTAAACAAGTTTCTCTCTATTGGATACATCCAATGACCATGAATGGGTCCACATAGCATAGCCTCATGTGCCAAATGAATAGGCAAATGCATCATAACATCAAAAAATGATGGGGGGGGGAATTTTCTCCAACTTACAAAGAGTAATTGGAATTTGTCTTTCAATTTGCTTCAAGTCCACCATATTCAAGCACTTAGAACCTAACACCTTAAAAAAACGAGACAAATCAAGTATTGGTTCATAAACAAACTTAGGAAGAAGACCACCCAATGCTAAAGGAAGTATGTGATGCAACAATACATGATGATCATGACTCTTCAACCCTGAAAGCTTATTCTCTTTTAGGTTCACACACTGTGAAATGTTTGAAGAAAATCCACCAGGAACTTTTAAATCCTTCAAAAATCTACAAAACTTGTACTTATCCTCCCGAGATAATGTGAATGGTGCATCGGGCAATATAATTTTACCATCCCTTGTCATTGGGTGTAATTCTTGTCTGATGTTCATTGCCTGCAAATCAAGACGAGATTTGTAATTGTCCTTTGTCTTATTCTTCACATTCGAAAGAGTTGCCAAAATACTATCACATATATTTTTCTCTATGTGCATCAAATCTAAAGTATGTCGTATCAAAAGATCTTTCCAATAAGGAAGCTTGAAGAAAATACGTTTCTTATTCCAGTTGCCCCCCCTATTCTTGTGTAAAAGTGTCTTGGAACATTTACCCAAAACATTCCCTTCAAGATTTTGGACTTGAATAAGGATGTCATCACCCGTTAATGGTGTGGGTGGTGTTCCCTGCTCAATAGTTCCATCAAATGCAGATTTATTCCTTCTCCAATGGTGATTTAAAGGCAAATAACGTCGATGACCCATGAAGCACTCCTTTCCACCATTAGCTAGTCTAATTGAATAGGTATCCTTGTGACAACATGGACAAGCAAGCTTTCCCTTAGTACTCCAACCTGATAACATCCCATATGCAGGAAAATCATTTATAGTCCACAAAAGTGCTGCCCGAAGATTAAAATTTTGATGTGTAGTTGCATCATATGTTTGTATACCGATATTCCAAAAATCCAACAATTCTTCTATTAGAGGTTGTAAATAGACATCAATAGCATCCCCAGAACCATCAGGACCAGGAATTAGCATGGATAAAATAAAATTACGTTGCTTCATGCACATCCATCGAGGCAAATTATAGGGAATAAGAATTACAGGCCAAATACTATATGATGATTTAGAATTATTGAATGGTTGAAAACCATCACTAGCTAGGCCTAGTCTGACATTCCTTGGATCTTCACAAAATGTTTGATGAAGTTCATTAAATTTTTTCCATGCCAAGGAATCAACTGGATGACACAAATCCCTGTCAGATCTCTTATCATGATGCCATTTCATTAGCGCAGATGTTTTTGTGGACATAAATAGCATCTGAAGGCGAGGATTTAGTGGAAAATAACGCAATATCTTTGCTGCTACCTTCTTTCCATTTGCTTTTAGTTTCTCTTCCTCACTACGCTTGTCATGTTTCCATCTTGAAGTATGACAAAATCTACATTCATTAAGAGCACAATCTTCCTTCCAAAATAACATACAATCATACACGCATGCATCAATGTTATCATATGAGCAACCAAGATCTTTGATTGTTTTCATTGCTTCATAATAAGAGTTGGGCAAGGTTGAGTCATTTGGGAATAACTCATCTTTCAACAATTCAAGTAGCATTGTGAAAGAATGATTGCTCCATTTCCCAAGACTCTTTATGTGAAGCAACTTTACTAATGCAGACAACTTTGAACCCTTTGAGCCCTTATAAAGAGGTTTATTGAGGTCATCTAACAACCTAAAAAATCTTTGAGCATCATTGTTAGGTTCCTCTTCTTCGCTATTATGGTTGTAAAATCCCATGTCTTCACCATTTCTCTGAAAATGATGGTGGTTTGGGTGCATATCTTCAAGAAGCTCTAACATCTCATCATCAGTTTCATTATCTTCTTGATTGTCATCATTTTGAGAGACTGAGTCAGATTCATGTCCTGTTTCACCATGATGATACCAGAAGCTATAACTCCTCACCATACCATAAACCATTAAGTATGTTTTCACCAATTCATGAGAAATAGAAGAAGCATTCATACAACGAACACATGGACACTGAATTTCATTTCTGCCTATTTTTCAGCATGCATAGACCAAAAACTCATTAACACCAATTTCATATGTTGGATCATCAAGACGTTCATCAAAAAGACTAATCCATCTCTTATCTGGTACCATTTTCTACAAAGAAAAATCACATAATAATTATTCAAAAAATATAAGCATCTATAATCGAACATTAACATTTACAGTTGTTGCTTTTAACTGTTAAACCATATGTGGCTAGGCGGTTCCTTTTTCCTAAGGGGCACCTAGGAAGTCTAGGAGCCTAATTTTTACTAAAAAGATTGCATACGTAGTAGAATTTTTTATCGTTACTTATAACAGTCTACCCAATTTGGTCAAAACAGACCAAATTTCGCCAAATAAGACCTATTTCCTCCAAATCAGACATGTTTTCCCAAAACTAGACCTAATTTAACCTAAATTTGGCCAAAATCAAATCTAATTTTGCATAACCTGACTAAACAAACCATAATTTCTATAATTTATCCTATTTCAAACTAAATGATGCAAGTTCGGGCATCATTTAGACTGGCTTCCCCTAAATCATACCTAATGTAAATTTCCCTAAATCACACCCAAGGAAGCTTGGACACCTTTCTAGACACGGACACGGATACGGATATGGACACATGACACGACAATTTTCTAAAATATAGGACACGGGCACGACATTGGATGAGGGGTTTTTATAATATATACATATATGTAGGTATACTGGATGAACTTAATTCTTTAAAAAATGGAATGGAATTATATATTTATGTATAAAAGTATAATATCATATGAAAATCAAAGTATGTGTTTGTGAGTGTAATGGAAACAGTACAAGTAAAAAAATGAAACACCATGCTTTTGTCCAGTAATTACAGTAGATTTTCCGAGTATATACATGAGTTCTCGTTACTCAACTAACCGGTTTATTAGGCTTTAATATGTTTCTTGATATATTATTCAGCTTAGATTTTACATTTTGTTTCTTTTAAACAGATCTATTTGCATCATTAATCAGATCTCAGCTTATCTTTCCATTTCCTCAATGACAAGACATAAACAATGACTAGAAAAAAATAGTGGCTGTATATACAAAATCTGCACTCTAAAAAAGGAAATTACAGCAGTTGCTGCTGCATTAACGTGTCAGGGAGTATCCGGGCAGTGTCCAGCTGTGTCCGGGCTATAAAAAATGACCACAACGGTCAGGACACGTCATGGCTGTGTCCAAAACATTTTGGGCCGTGTCCGAGAAGTGTCCGTGTCCAAAACGTGTCAGACACGGACACAGGGGCTTCCTAGAAGTGTTTGTGCTTCCTAGATCACACCTAATGTAGGTTTCCCTAAATTAGATGTATTTTCCCAAAATTAGACTGGATTCCCCTAAATCATACCTAATTTTCTACACGATGACGTTATTTGGCATAAACCAAACCTATTTCAACCATAAAGTGATTTAGACTGATCAAAATTGACTAAACTCAAAGCCAAATCATGCTAATTTAGCCTAAAAATTGTTTAATTTGGGCGTAAAGGGACTTTGAGGCCCAATTAATATACTTAATAGGTTAAACCTACTTTGGGAAGCCTAAGGCACTTAGATAAATAAGTGTTTATAATTCAGCAAATAATGGACGAGTAGTTCTTTAATCAGTTTTTTGTCTATTGGTTATATATTGGTTTCTAATAATGCATCCCCATTTGCCATGTTATTCAACCTATTTATTACACCTTTTACGCATCACATCTACTTGACCTAGCTAGACCTCATTGGCCTAAATTAGAGCCAATTTTGCATAGCATAATCTAGTCTGACCTTAGACCCCTAATATACCTAAACTAACTTAAATGAGACATTATTTGACCAAATTAGATTGTCCACACATAATCGTATCCTCCAAAATCAAAGTTTAGCATTGAAAATATTAAACTGGTAAGTGAATAAAGTACTTGGGCTGCATTTTTTCCAGCTAGATATGGAGACAACATTAGAATGGTAGATCTGGGAAAATAATGCCTAATTTTTATACAACTAATAGCATTAATATACCTTCCAAAAGACATGTCTAATTCACATAGAAATATTGCGAGTGTAAATCATATTGTTGGTCATTCAAGGTTTAAAAAATATAATATATTTACTAGTAACATAAAAATACTAAGCTAAGAAAATACAACATTGTCTTATAAGAACAGTTAATTAAATCTACATGCAGTAATATACTATCATGTTGAAAGACAAGCCAGTCTTGCGTATAAGAATTTCAAGATCCCTTATAAGAATTTCAAGCCAGTCTTACATCAAATTCACCAACACTTATGACAAATCGAAAAATCCCATTGCAGTCGTGGAAGACGACAGAGTTGGGGTATTTACTTGTCCCAGGATATGGTTGTACATGGTCGTCAAGTCATTGTTGTTTCCGTTCATCCCCATGTAACCTATGATTTTCACATATATGTTCACAATCACAAAGCTGATTTGTTATTTCCCTATTATAAAAGAGATAATTCGATGTGATGGAAGTATGATTTGTTCGTGTCTTAACGGAATAACTTTATTCATTCTCCATGACCACTTTAACAAGCATACAGTTGTGAATTAGATGACTGCAATACATGTCCACACATGGACATCGTTTACTAAGAAGTCACGCCATTTTGTTTCCTTTTTGTCTTCATGTTACACTCATTGGTGATGTTAATCTTTCCCAAAAGGACGATGCCACCCAAAGCATTAACACTTTTAATGTTATTACACTTATCATTTCTCCACACTGTCACTTTTCGGACTTTCAGTCATGCATGCCTGTCGACTTTGTCTAATAACTAAATGCTATGTGATTCAAAAAATAAGTCCATTTTCACTCACACAGATCTTTTACTTGGAATGTACAAATTAGTACATTGTTAAATAAATATGATAAATCAATATAGTAATGTTAGTGTTTGTGTACATAACATTCAAACAATCATCTGTCAGGATGTTTATATTTAATATATTGTATACCGAGTTGTTCAACGTATTTTAACAAATAAAAATACTCCATATGGCATATAATAACCAAACTAACTTTCTATAGTGGCACACACTTTCTACCTAATTATAGAACCACCATTTATATGATAATATACTATATAAAACAAACAACATAATATTAAGCATGTAATTCAGTTGGACAGAAGACAACTCGATTGTGATACCCCCAACATATAGAATTTATATTAGTAGATATATCCTCTCTCCTCATGAATTTATTTCATGAATAATTCTTATTCAATTATATCTATTACCTTCATTTTGATGGATATTCATGTGTCGTTCCATAATTATTACCACTGAAAGGGTCCACAAGTCTTAATATGATGTCTACAAGAAAGAGGGTGTGTATCCTACAAGTTTCTTATATTATGATGTTGAAGTTTTTATGTTTTGGGAAACATTTGATTTTCAGTCTCAACACAATAAATGTTTGCATATGTGAAATATGATATGTTAAATGTTTATCTTTTATTAAACAATCCTGATATATTCTTTAATGAAGTAAAGTATAATTATATAAATACCAAATATTCATTAAGCTTTTGTGTAACTAAATGCTATGTAATTCAAGAAATGAGTACAGATCACTCATATAGATCTTTTATTTAGGACAAAGAAATTAGTCCATTGTTCAACAGGGTTGAAATATGACTTTTAAATTAATTTCTGAATTTTTAGATGCAGTTAAAGGGAGTGGTGGAGCCATTCACAAAAAGCATAAGATAAGTGGGGTTACTTATGTTGGTGTTTGTATACATAACATCCAAAAAACCATCTGTAATGATCTATATGTTCAATTTATTGTACACTAAGTTGTATGTATATTTTAACATATAAAAATACCTCCAACTTGCATATTAATAACCCAACTATATTTCTATAGTGGTAAAGATTTTCCACCTAACACTAGAACCACCCTTTAAGAACAGAAATCATTTGGAATGGAGTAAGACAACAATCAATTTTTCCCATCTACTCTTAGCTTTTTATGAAACGAGAAGGGGGAGAAACTTACGGACGAGAGATGCCCGTCAAAGTTATGAATAGCTTGATAGTCAAGCCTTATGAACTGTAAACCTTAAGAAAGGAGACACTCTCGCCGCCCTCCACAAGCTTGATCCGGGGATGCTACTGCAGACGAGCCTGACCTGGAGACGCCGCCCTCGACAAGTCTGACCTAGGGACGCTACTGCGGCCGAGCCTGGCCTGTAGACGCCATCGTCGGGGACGAGATTGGTATGGAGACTCAGTCACAGATGAATCAGACCTGAAGATGTGGCCGCCGGGGATGAGTCTGATATGGAGACGCTGCCACACCACCGATGACCTCGATCTGGAGATACCACACCAGGACAGCCTTGGTTTGAACACACGAGAAAGACCTGGCCGCTGATTCACTCTTGCGCTGCCGCCAGCGAAAGAGGATCAACTAGAACCCTGAGAGGATGCCCTCGAATCGGCTTCCAAAAGTCTATTTCGTAATAGAGAACGGCTATGGCTAGGTATAGCATTGGGGGAAAAGGGAAAGTCATGGCTGCGATTGATGCGGGAGCGGGTGGAGAGTGGGAGAAGGGAGACGACTGTGGCGCACGGAAGGTGCCTCTTCTTGCGGGTAGCGTGAAGGGAATTGGGGATCGTGTTTTCCTTTTAGTTGATCTGATTTGTTTGGCGATATTTACGATGGAAAGATCCTATTATTTAGGACCGGTTAATAATTTTGCCGTGTTTAACTGTGTTAGCAGTGACAATATCATTTACTTGTTGTTGTTTAATATTTAATTACGTCAGGCAGGTTATGTTGACGTTAGCTTTGTCGTTAAAGCTGGACTTTCCCGTAGTGACACCGAAACTGGGGATAGTGGTGAAGATTGAGAGAAACGAGATGACTATGGCACGTAGAAAGCGCCTCTTCCCGCGCGCGATGTGAAGAGAATTTTGGGGGCCTCTTCCCGCAGATGGCGTGAAGAGAATTGGGGTCGTGGGTTTTTCTTAGATCTGATCATTTGGAGGGAGGTATTCACGGCAAAACCATGACACTGATTTCGGCTATATAAATATTTTATCGTGTTTGGCTGTACCAGTAGCGGCCATATTATTTACTTGTCATTTTTAAATATCTAATTATGTCTAACAGGTCACGTTGATGTTACCTTCGCCGTTAAAGTTGTAGTTTCTCGTAGTGTTGGTTAGGATTGGGTTTGGATCCGGTTAACAAAACCCACTCCTCATAGCTCTAGTTTATAGTTGGTTTAGGCACGGACTATATACTTCTTACTATTAGCCATTTGCTAGTGAAACATGATTGAAGCCAACGATTTCCTGGGGCAGATTATTTTTCTTTGTTGTGAGAATGTATCTCTCTTATATAATTATTTCACAATCATGTTGTACCTTGTATCTTTTGATACCACAACAGAAAAATGTTCCTGCAATAGCACTTATTTTGAGAGATAACTGTGAGATGTAGACTGCCCAGGCCAGGCCAATCAACTTTCAGTTGGGTTTATTTATTTTTGGTGATTTCTTTTGTTTTTAAACAAAACCATATTGGTTAGGACCGGGATTGGATTAGGTTAACGAAACCCAACTCGTTGCAATCACTATTCTGCTTATTTTGGAGCTATTTTTATGACATTTCTTATGGGATATTTTAGATGGTTTCTTTTCTTTGGATCTAGATAAAATATACAGAACAGGGGATCAGGTTGATATGCTGAAATATAAATTCAAGTTATTTTATGAGCCCCATCTGGTTAGATACACTGCAATCATAACATGTTCATATATATCTTGTTTCTATAGCTAAGATGTGCTTAGGATATGTATTGATAACATATTTGTGTTCTTTTGATCATATCTCAAAGACAACATGTTTCGAGTCTGGGATTGGATAGCTTATTGAACAAAAAGCAAACGAAATGATGATTTAATGGGTAGCTATAGTGAAGATTGGATGGATCATGTTGTTGGATGTAGTTGTGGATTATTTTTGGTATACTTGTATATTGTTGGCCCATTTATGTAATTCTAAAACTTGTAAAAAATTGTTTGGGTCGACAACTGAATGATGGAAATTATGTTGCTTGAAATAGAGCTGCAAATGCAAGGACATTAGTTTGTACATGAAAACATGAATGTGATGTTCATTTATAATGATTTTTTTAAGAAGATATACTATTTTCCTAGCAAGTGAGAGTGAAATGGTCTTTTTCTTGGTGTTGTCTGCTCATGTATTTAATTGGATAATCGTTTGCAGTAGCTACTACTTATGTATTCTCTGTAATATTTCTGTACAGGTTATTCTTAAATGGTAGGTTGGCTCATTTTACTTGCTGACCGTTGCTGGACTATGATTACTATTGTAGGCCCTCTATTTTATTATTAATATATAATGTTCTACAACGTTTTAACTGACTACTTTCAGTGCAGTAGATGTTGCATCATGTCCTACACCTAGGAAGGCCACAGACATGTTCTATACTTAAAGTATATTCTATTGTGTTGAATGTAGATCATGTATTGTGTTCTACTGCTTTGAATATAGAATCAACATTTTTCTCTAGTGGTAGGCGCCACTAGAGGAAGCAACAGATGATTCCGATTATATCTAAGGAACTCTACAAGTTCCCAGAAAAGTCTTTTGAGAATTTACCGAAAACCAATCAGTAAAAATATTCTCTAAAACTGGAGTTACAAACCTTTTTGGTTGATTACAATCGAAGCCTAAGTTGAAGATGTCCTGCAACCGACGACCTCAGTCTGAAGACGCCACACCACCGGAAACCTTCATCTGGGGACGCGAATGACGAGATGGAGATGTTGCCGCAGGTTGACTCCTATGCAATCTATCGCCTCTGACTGAGATCAACTGGAACATCGATTACGCCCTAGAATTGTCCGCCAACGATCTATGATGTAATATAGATCGACTACTGCTAGGTATATCGATGGGCAAAGGGAGAAAATCATGGCCGTGGTGGACGTGGAAGCAGGGGAAAGTGGGAGAAGCGGGATGACTCTGGCGGGTGGAAGGCGCCTCTTCGTGCGGGTCTGGTGAAAGGAATTGGGGATCGTGTGAAGAACGAAATCTGATGCGCGGATGCCACCTCTTCGCGCGGGTAGGGTGAAAATCGGAAATCGTGGTTCTTTTATCGGATTATGACCTGTTTTGAGGCATTTGCGACGGAACCCTCGCAATATTTACGGCCAAATAATTATGTTGTTGTGTTTAGTTCTGTTAATAGTGGCAATATTATATACTCATCGCTTTTTACTAGTCAATGACGT
The DNA here is from genome assembly GCA_963693085.1 of Alisma plantago-aquatica. Lineage (NCBI taxonomy): Eukaryota > Viridiplantae > Streptophyta > Magnoliopsida > Alismatales > Alismataceae > Alisma > Alisma plantago-aquatica. The sequence continues at coordinate 1,316,287,515 of OY856410.1, read as the reverse complement.
CGAACCTGGCACATTGACGCTAGTTTCGTCGTTAGTAATGCAATTTCTGGTAGTGTTTGGTGTTATGATACAAACATGTTGAATAAATTGGTTATCATCCCTTTTAAGAAATTTTTTATGTTGGTGTTTGGTTTGGGTTGTTGCCTTTTTATTTTAGTAGGGAGTGGATTCCCTATGGGATCCCACTCCTTACAGCATGGTATCAAAGCATGCATATGACAATTATATAAGTATTTCAATCTTTTCTCCCTTAGGATGTTTACCTTTTTCATAGATTTCTTATACCTAGTACCCTTGCCTTGTGAAGACAAAGCCCTCATGGAAAGAGATAACTCAACTGTTGACAACCTATCCGGCAATGAGACAACCCTGAACCGTAGGTTTGGGATGCCAAGGATGGATCCACCCTTTACACCTCTAGTGACTCAAGGTACATATCTGACAAGAAGTGAACCATCAATAGGTCAGGAAACCCCAGCCTCTACTAGTGTGGGTGTAGTCATCTCTCCTGAGAAAGAGTTGGTCATGTTTTGACAAATTTTTGCCACAACTATGGTAGGGAAGATGAACAACCCACCTATTCCTAATAATACTAAGGAGTATTCAATAATTGAATTCATGAAGATGCAACCAACCTCCTTTAAGGGTGATGGTGAAATAGAGATGGTCATCAAAGCTATGATTGGGTGTTAGCCATAGAGTAGACTTTTGATGGTATGGCATGTCCTCCATACTAGAAGGTTAGATTTTCTTCATATGTTCTGGATGGACCAGCTCGAGTTTGGTGGAATAGGATAGAAAGGACTCGTGATATCTCCACCATGACCTGGGAGCATTTTTTGGTGATTTTTTATGGGAAGTATATATGCACTGCTGCTCTAAAGAAGAAGGAAGTTGAGTTCTATAGTCTAAAGCAAGTTTCATTGATCATTTCTGCTTATGTGAAAAAGTTCCTATTACTTGAGAGATATGCTTCTGGATGTAGTGAAGAATGTAGAGCTGACCGATATCTACAAAGACTCAACTACAATGTGGGACATGCTCTTATCCCACATCCTTTGACCTTTCAAATGGTAGATAAAGCTTTGGCTATGGAGTCTTACCCAGGGTTTCAACCTAGGGAGTGTTACAAGAAGAGGAATCCCTCAGGAGATGAACACAAAAGGTACACATGTTCTAAGTCCAATGGCTATCATCCAGGGAAGTTCTCTTAAGATAAGAATCAAGAAATTCATCAATCTGACTTATGAGTTGTGTGCCATCATTGTAATGAACCTGGACATATTCATGCTAGGTTCCCTCAAATTCATAAGGGTCATGCACCAACAGAACAACAACAACCTCAAGTACCTCCTTAGAGTAATGGAAACAATTGTAAAGGAAGACCTGTGGAAAGACGTGTTGGAAGAGTTTTTTGTTTGAATGATCAAGAAGTCAATGATGATGATCATGTTGAAGGTAACCCTTAGTCCCATAGTTATACTTTGAAGTTATGTTTCCTTTTTGTGTGATACCTTAGTGCTATCCTCTGTACCTATAGAGTGGCTTGACTTTTTAAGATGAATCTTTGAAGGGGTGGTAATTAGTTTATGTTTGGTTTTAAAGGATGAAATCCTTTTAAGGGGTGGCATGATGTAACATACCAAAATTAGGACCTAATCCTATTTCAAGGTTAAGAGGTTAGAGACCGTAGCCTTTGGGCTTAGCCAAACAAGGATAAAAATATACACTTTAGTAGGTAATTGGAACCCAAACATGTTAATGCATAAATAAATCACTCCAACATGTGGACATAAAAACAAATACGGCTTAATTCTTTCATAATTAATCTTTAGACAGAATGTGTCACTTTAAGTAATGTTGATTGAAGTATGGTGATAAGCGAGATAATATGCATAAGAAAACTATGTGTTCATAAATGAGAAAACAATGTTACATTATCCAAATAAATATAGAATTCATAAATTAAATCAGATAATATATATATATATATATATATATATGTACATATGATTTTCATGCATAAAAATGGAATATAACTTTTTGGTTGTAATATGAATATATTGGAAGAATAATAATGATAATAATGATGAAATATGTTGATGTCAATTATGTAAACCTCACACCTGGAAGACAAATTAATTAAAAATAACTGTATAATCATTTTCTTTGGATATGTTTTGGCTTGGAAGTCAATTTTCAATAATTTACAATAATATTAACCAGACCTATTTCATTTAGAAAAGAAAAGGTGATTTTCCTTCAAAATATGAACTAAAATATTTAATGACTCAAAAAGAGAAAAATAATCTTGGATTTGTACTCTAGACATTAAAACAAGCCTATATTTGAATTTTCAATTAATGTGGAAAATTCTTGATAAAAAGGTGAAGTTAGGAGAGAGAAAGTGTGTAGAACCTTCAAAAAGATTAAATAATGTGCAAACAACGTCAACATGTGAAATTAAGGGCAAATTCGTATCCAACAAATCAAATGTGACTTATGGGCGAAGTTTCATTAGATTTGGAGAATCCTAGAGCCATTAATGAATGAGGAAAGAGAAAATGGGATTTGCCAAATTAATGAATAAAAAGTTTTTAAATATTAAATCTAATTACATAATTGGAATCTACATTCCTTAATTGGCCTCTATGAAATTTTTTGATCTAATTTGTAGTTAATTTGCACCCATAAACATGGAGAGAGAAAAATATACATTATTAATGTCCCACTTTATTTGAATTCAATTCGGAAACATTTAATCTATCACACATGTATTTTATTTTTCTACTGATGCGCGTGTAGATCTGTGTCGTTGATTTTGCAATTGGAAAATCCAAAGTCCATCCTCTACCTCGATGAATCGGGAAAACCAGCCGCCTATATTGATACATAGTTTTTGGATTTCTCTCTCCCTACTTAACCTTTGCATGAGATTCGTTATCCATTACATTCCTCATCCAATTCTACACATGTTGATCCCTTACACGAGTCCTAACACCTTATAAATAGGAAACACTCAATTCAACCCTCTCCACTATTTTTTGCAGACGAACATCCTATGCTCCCCGTCCTCATGCGAGTACCCTGAAACCACCCTCGACCTCCTTGCGACTCTCCTCCATCCCAAATTTAATTGATGCTTCCCCAAAAACCCTAGGCTTACTAGCCTTTCTTCTTCATCAATCTCAGCTCCGTCCCAAGCTCCTCTACCATCTCATGTGCAATTGCCATTGTGATAAGCACCCACTCGACTCCTACTTTCTTTTCCTGCACTTAAACCTCTGTCCAACTCCCTTTAGCATGGTTTCCAATCTTGACTAGTCAAGCCGACCTTTAAGCTTTATGGCTATGGTGTCTGAGCAAGCTTGGACCCCACTGAGGTATTCTCTGCCTTCATTTTTCCATCTATAATCTTTTTGTGGTCTTATTTTGCTCGTTTGTTCACTATATCATTGATTTCAAGTTTGTCACTGGTGCTTTGTTTCTTGACATGGAGATTTTCAGGGTTGGCTTCTTCAGGCCTTTTTGTTTAGTGAAATTCTTCCCCGACTTCGTAGTGACTTAATGAAGATGACGGGGTCGTTTCTCAGTTGTTTCACAATCTAGATCTCTCAATTCTTGTTCTACTGATGTTTCTCAGCATCCATGGTGTAAGAGTAGACTCAGGGGAAGAATCAGAATCCCCAATATTGTTCCCATGAATGCCCTCATGTTTCTTTTGTATCTAATTTTTTACATTAGGGGTATTTTGGACATTTCACGCTTGATTAACCATGTTTCCACTCTGATGACTTGCCAACTTATCTGTGGAGCCGACTGAGTTGGTCGCCCGTGATTGTGCCAACTCAGTACGAGCACCCTCTCCCTCTCTCTCTTCCTCTCTCAATGTTTATTGCTGACATGGATTTCTCTAATTGGCCTTTTTTTAGAAATTCATAATAAATTATCTACTTGTCAGAAAATTACAAATGAATAGTCAATAAATTTAGAAAAACATAATCGTTATTATTGTATTAATCTTTCTTCATAAATACAATGTTTTATATAAGGTGATTTTCAATGAATTTAACTAAATAGATAATAACTTGAAAAATCCATAACTAATAATTTATAAGTCATAGAAATAAAGTAAAATATGTTATGAAATTAGAAAATTATAATCTAAAATATGATGTAGTATTATAACCTAATTCAGTCATATTAAAAATACTACTTTTAGGGTTTTGAATAATTAATGTAAGCCTAACCTAATATACATCATAGGTGCTTTGGAGACATAGGCTTGGATCTAGGTATAACTTTGGACTATTGAGATTCTTTAGTAAGGTATGTATGCATCCCACATTATTACTTTTGATCAATTAACATATTTTCATCTTCCTCTTGGTCCTATGGACAATCAACCTCCACAATATTCCGTTTTCTCTAAGTTATCCCTCACTCAAAGGAACACCCCCATCTATGAATAGGACCCCTTAGAGTTCATTCCAAGTAATACCTTAGTTGTTTCTAATCTTGTGATCAATTTATTGTGATGGATATTCTATTGGACTCTATCCTATACATTGTTTCAAAGTGGAACTTTACTTGGTGATAAATGCTCTTTTTCCCCTGGTTTCTTATATTGTCATTTATGTGGTGACAAATTTTATTTTATCTAACTATACTCTTTACTTTCCTCTCTATTAAGCATGTTATGTTACACATTAGCCCTAGAGTAGTGTAATTGCATTGGTTTGGGTTATGTTCGCTTATTATGAGGCTTGGCCCACACATGTTATATATTGAGGAGTTTGGTTATGTGCCATTCTCTATCATGTTTCAAGTTTATGAGGCTTAGCCACCATTGTTATTTATATTTTTATAGTTCTATGTTTATCTCACAAGCATGCATGTTGATGTTATTATTGAAAGGTTGTGTTCCCTAATTCTTTATATGCGCTTTTTGTTGACTCAAGGTCAATTAGGTCAATGTTGACTCACGTCTAAATTGACTAAACCCGTGTTTTGATGATGACTAACCATTCCACATATTGGTGTCTAATGTCTCTACTTGAGTGATTTCAGATTAGGTATAGACACACTCCAAATGCCCTAACTTGTGCATATCAAATTGGAGAAAAGACAAGTCAAATTCAATACAAGTGGATGTTTTTGTAATATGATGTATATCCATTAGAATCATGTTCTAAATCACTTGCAATGATTGTATGACTTGTAATTAAGGTTAGAAAAATATCAGGAGCACTTAGATCGAATATTAGAGCACTTTAGATGCATCTTTGAAAATCAAATACAGGCACTTGGTCGATCGAATTTCCCCATCCTGAAACTCGACCGATCCACCTTGGTCGATTTTCTGAAGATTGCTTCGGTCGAGTTGTGCACTCATAGAACTCCACCGATTGGGTAGTAGGCCATTTCCAGTTGAAATGGTCGGTCGAGTTTCCTCAGGACAAACTCGACCGATCCTTTGAACATCGGTTTGCCTCCTACTTGATCGGTCGAGATACACCCATTAGATCTCGACCGATTGCACTGTACAGAAAAGTGCATAAAAGTGTTTCTAGTCGTTGTGGAGTTGCAACAAGTGAAAATATATCTGTTGCAAGCCACAAAATGGCTAGTTTTCGTTGACAAGTGTTCCCAAAGGTAAGAGGCATCTCCAGCTATAAATAGGACCCCTTGGGTTTCATTCCAAGGTTGAGCATTCATTGCAAACTCTTTATGAGGTTCCTATTCTATAGTTGAGTGCTTCCTACAGCCTCCTCTCTCTCTCTAAGCTTAATCACTTGCTACATCCATTAGAGTGAGTAGGAGATTTGTAAGAGAGCTAGTTCTACTTATATATCTTGTGAGGCTCTCACTTCCACCACCTCCCCATCTCTCATTTGCAATCATGAAGATGAAGGTTCTCTCTCTTGTCCAAGAGAGGTGAAGAAGAACAAGGGAAGGAGTCCCTTGGTGAAGATCAAGGTTGAAGACTAGGAGCTAGAGTGGGTAAGTCCTTGGAGAAGGCAGAAAACTCAAGCTCAAGTGGGTAAGTCCTTGGTGGAAGCTTCTCCGAGTGAAGGTGAAGTCAAAGGCGGAAGATCCAAGAAGAGTGGGTAATTCCTGCAAGGCCGAAGACTTGTGCAAGAGTGGGTAAGTCCTTGGAGAAGGCCGAAGACTCTTGCAAAGTGGGTAAGTCTGTGGTAAGGTTGAAGACTCTTTGTATTGGATAGGTAAGTCCTTTGTTGGTCATGTATTGTAAGTATTATAAGTGAATATAAGAGTGCAATTGTTGGAAGTCCTAGAGGTTGACCTCTCTAGGCAAGTGGACTGACACACTTCTAGTTTGAAGTGTGGAACCACTCTAAATAGCTTGTCTATTTGGTGCATGTTCGATCTCTCTCTCCCTTGCTATGAATGTTTTAGTTGCACTCAAATTACCTATTTAGCAACCTTATCTTGTCATATATATTGAAGTTTTAATGAGTTTTGTTTAAGTGCTTTCAGCTCTATTCACCCCCCCTCTAGAGCATCTAATCACTCATCTAGGATCCAACAATTGGTATCAGAGCAGGTCTTCTCCAAGCATACTTCAATAAGTAAGAGAAGATGTGTGACTACCAAGGAGGGAGAATCAGCCTACCAATCTTTGATGGGAGCAATTTCCTCTATTGGAGAAGAAGGCTTCAATTCTACATCCAAGGATCAAGTCTTGAGATGTGCCAAATGGTGAATAGCCCATACATGCAACCAAAGACAAATATTGAAGAATGGGATGAAGCAAAGTTGATGAAAGCAACCTTGAATGCTAGAGCCATGCACATTTTATATGCCTCCATGACCCCCACCGAGTTCAACCAAATTTCTTCTTGTGAGACGGCCTATGAGGTATGGAGAAAGCTTTGCATGACTTATGAAGGGACAGATCAAGTGAAGGAAAGCAAAGTCTACATGCTCAAAGGGTTTCTTGAGAACTTCAAGATGGGAAAGAAGGAGAGCATAGCCAACATGTACTCAAGGCTCAACACCATCTTGAATGGTCTTGATGTTCTAGAACATCCTATGTCTAGTGGAGAGATCAACTCAAAGATCATTATAACTCTCGCCAAGAGGTGGGAATCCAAGGTGACTTCTATTGAAGAAGCAAGGTCTCTTAGGGATATTCCTATTGAATAGCTCATTGGAAATCTTCAAGCACATGAAGCCACACTTGACAAGAGGGAGGAAGTAGAAAGACAAGAGGAGAAAGAACTCAAGAGAATGAAGAAGGTTGAAATCAAATCTCAAATCAAGGTTATTGTTGGTCAAGCTTCTCCATCCTCTCAAGTTGAAGAAGATGCCATGTACTCCAAGGGTAGACTCTACAAAGGCAAGTCCTCCTCCATCTGGTGCTTCACATGTGGAAAGAAGGGTCACTACAAGGAAGATTGCCCACAAGGCAAAAAGACCCATCTTCACAAGAAGGAGAAATGGCACTCAGGCTCAAGTGGCACCTCCAACTCAAGCTCAAGTGAAGATTCATGTGAAGGATCAAGCTCAAGCTCTAGTGATGAAGGAGAATGCCATTTTGCCCTTATAGCGTCAACAAGTGAAGACTCAAGTGAGGTAAATATAGACTCTTTAGATAAAGAATCTTTAATTGCTATTATTCATGATATTTTTGCCTCTTATAAGTCTTATAAAAAGAAAAAGAAAAAGCTTGCTAGAATTGTCGATAATTTGCATATAGAACTAGATGATCTTGAATATGCTAATTCTTGCTTGCTTAATGATAAAAATGATTGTCTTAGCCAAGTAGACTCTCTTAAACTTGAAAATGCTAGTTTGCTTGATAAGATAAAATTTCTAGAAGCTCAACCTCTCATGCCTAGTTCTAATGAAGAGCATACTTTAATTGTTGATTCTCTCATGCATGACATTGATGTTCTTAAATCTGAAAACAAGGACAAAGATTTTGTTTTGCATGAATTAGAAATAGAAAATGCCTCCTTGCTTGCTAAAATCAAAGGGCATGAATCTTGTTCTAGTTCCACAAATAGAGAGAATGATGTTTCTGCTCTTCATATTGATAGTGATTCTCTTTCAACTAAATCTCTTTGCTTAGAAAATGATATTTTACATGCTAGAGATAATATTAATCAATTGTCTTCTACTATTGCTTCTCTTAAGCATGATAATGATAGTTTGAGATCTTCTTTGCTAAGATTCTTAGTGGGTAAAAAGAATCTTAATGATATCCTACACTATACTACTAAACAAATTGGTAGACATGGTTTAGGATATGATAGTAGTCAAGGGAACAACAAAGATAAAGGACCTCCAATATTCCATGGAGAATCCTCTAGTTCCAAGACTATGGGCACATGCAACTATTGCAATGAATTGGTCATTATTCTACTTGTTGTCCTTTTAGGAAAGCACCCAAAAGCAATCGGATTTGGGTTGTTAACTAATCCCTCCGGACCCAAAAACATGATTGGGGACCATTTCATCTTTCTTCTTGTAGGTACTTGCAACTGGATTGACATGAGCTACTAAATTGCAAATTGACTTCTCAATCCACATGAAAGAAGAAAAGTGAGATGTTTAGAGGGTGACAACAAGTGGAAAAGTAAATGGTAAGCACAAAGGTAAATGTTGAATTGCTTATAACCTATCATAACTTGTTTTTGTCAAGTTAGTGTGCACTATACATATGGTTTTTGAGTCAAAAGTGGTATTTGTGTTTCCCTTCACACTCTTTCTCAAAAACTGTTTCTAATGCTTCTATAGTGCATTACTAACTTGCTTAGACATGTTTGGATATGGTTTGTATTTTTAGCATGCCTTTAAATATGTTTTTATGAAATATATGTGCTTTTTGACAGCTGCTCTGTCGGTCGAGTTTGCCCTAGTGAAACTCGACCAATGGGCACCAATAGGTGTTGCCAACATCTGTCATCAGTCGAGTTGTCCATACACAAAACTCGACCGATAACACTGTGCACAGAATACACAGTTGGTTTATTGAATTAGAATTTCCCTCTCAACTAGATTTTCTCAACCAATAGCCTTATTCTTTGGCACTCTCTTTTGGTATCTTTATATATGCATATTGCCATGTTCTAAATTGCCTATCTTGCATACAACTCTATCTCTCTAATTGCTCTAAATTGGTATATCTATATCTTGCAATTACTTGCTTTGAGTTGTTTTGCAGGTTTTGATGATGATCTCTTTGGATCTCTTGGTTGTGTCTAAAAAATGCTTCTGTTGTACTCTAACTTGCTACATCTATCTAGGTGTATATCCTGTGTTGATACAACCTTGAGGTTCATAGGGGTAATCATCTTATGGTAAGGATGCATATCTAGTGAGTTATATCCTTTCATGCTTATAAAATTGCATATCTCTTTGTTTGGATATATCTCTACATCAACTCATAGCTTGCTTTATCTTGTGTATATTTTGGAATCTCTTGGTATGATCTAGATCCTACTAGTAGTCCTAACTTGTGATATCATCTACTAGTAGTTCTAACCTTGTTTATAATTGAAATCTTTGCTCATCTATATGATATGCTTGTATCTTGTCTCATACATGCTCAAGATTGTTCCTTGAATTGCATATCTACTATCTTGAGTTGCTTGCATAACATTGTGATGCAGGGTACATAGATCTACATGGTATGTAGAAATTGGAGTTTTTTTGGATTTTATGTTGGTTTTGCTCCAGTTTCAGTTTTTGGTGCAAGACTTGTGTTTTTCATGCAGAAACGGCCTTCTAAGCAAGACTCATCGCTTTGCCATGAGCTCTGATGGTTTTTGGTCAAAATCCATCATCTTGACGGTCAAAATTGCGATTTATTATTTTTCTACAACACTTTATCTTGCATTTTGGGTTGTTCAAGTATATATGCTTTAACTTGCTTTTCTTTCTATGCTTGGACAAGACCCTATCTATGCTCTTCTACTCTCCTTATATATATTTGTGTTATCTTCTTTCTCTTTACCAAGTGATGTTTCTTACTTTCTTTATAACCCCACTTTTTGAAATGACAAAGGGGGAGAAAGGTATGTCTTCTTTTAAAAAAGGAAGAAGGCATGTCTTACATGAAGAACAGAAACATGTTCATGGAAAGGGAAAAGGTAAAGGGGAGAAGACATATATGTGTAGAACATATATGAGTAGAAGGCATAGTATTCTATAAATGTTGTGAAAGCTAACCATGCAGGAGAAACAACATCAATTGAGGGGGAGTATAAGAACTCCATGTGCATCAATTGAGGGGGAGCATATGAGCTTAGTCCTATTGAAACCCCTAGGTTTCTCCAAAGGTATGATTTTACTTAAAAGCTTTCAATACATTTATGGAATGGTTTGTCATCTTCAAAAAGGGGGAGATTGTTGACTCAAGGTCAATTAGGTCAATGTTGACTCACGTCTAAATTGACTAAACCCGTGTTTTGATGATGACTAACCATTCCACATATTGGTGTCTAATGTCTCTACTTGAGTGATTTCAGATTAGGTATAGACACACTCCAAATGCCCTAACTTGTGCATATCAAATTGGAGAAAAGACAAGTCAAAGTCAATACAAGTGGACATTTTTGTAATATGATGTATATCCATTAGAATCATGTTGTAAATCACTTGTAATGATTGTATGACTCGTAATTAAGCTTAGAAAACTATCAGGAGCACTTAGATCAAATATTAGAGCACTTTAGATGCATATTTGAAAATCAATTACAGGCACTTGGTCGGTCGAGTTTCCCCAGCCTGAAACTCGACCGATCCACCTTGGTCGATTTTCTAAAGATTGCATCGATCGAGTTGTGCACTCACAGAACTCGACCGATTGGTTAGTAGGCCATTTCCAGTTGAAATGGTCGGTCGAGTTTCCTCAGGACAAACTCAACCGATCCTTTGAACATCGGTTTGCCTCCTACATGATCGGTTGAGTTACACCCATTAGAACTCGACTGATTGCACTATACGGAAAAGTGCAGAAAAGTGTTTATAGCCATTGTGGAGTTGCAACAAGTGAAAATATATCCATTGCAAGCCACAAAATGGCTAGTTTTCATTCACAAGTGTTCCCAAAGGCTAAGAGGCATCCCCAGCTATAAATAGGACCCCTTGGGCTTCATTCCAAGGTTGAGCATTCATTGCAAACTCTTTATGAGGTTCCTACAACCTCCTCTCTCTCTCTAAGCTTAATCACATGCTACATCCATTAGAGTGAGTAGGAGATTTGTAAGAGAGCTAGTTCTACTTGTATATTTGTGAGGCTCTCACTTCCACCACCTCCCCATCTCTCATTTGCAATCATGAAAATGAAGGTTCTCTCTCTTGTCCAAGAGAGGTGAAGAAGAACAAGGGAAGGAGTCCCTTGGTGAACATCAAGGATGAAGACTTGGAGCTAGAGTGGGTAAGTCCTTGGAGAAGGCAGAAGACTCAAGCTCAAGTGGGTAAGTCCTTGGTGGAAGCTTCTTCGAGTGAAGGTGAAGTCAAAGGCGGAAGATCCAAGAAGAGTGGGTAATTCCTGCAAGGCCGAAGACTTTTGCAAGAGTGGGTAAGTCCTTGGAGAAGGCCGAAGACTCTTGTAAAGTGGGTAGGTCCTTGGTAAGGTTGAAGACTCTTTGTATTGGATAGGTAAGTCCTTTGTTGGTCATGTATTGTAAGTCTTATAAGTGAATATAAGAGTTCAATTGTTGGAAGTCCTAGAGGTTGACCTCTCTAGGAAAGTGGACTGACACACTTCTAGTTTGAAGTGTAGAACCACTCTAAATAACTTGTCTATTTGGTGCATGTTCAAACTCTCTCTCCCTTGCTATGAATGTTTTAGTTGCACTCAAATTACCTATTTAGCAACCTTATGTTGTCATATATCTTGAAGGTTTAATGAGTTTTGTTTAAGTGCTTTCAGCTCTATTCACCACCCCTCTAGAGCATCTAATCACCCATCTAGGATCCAACAATTGGTATCAGAGTGGGTCTTCTCCAAGCATACTTCAATAAGTAGGAGAAGATGGGTGACTACCAAGGAGGGAGAATTAGCCTACCAATCTTTGATGGGAGCAATTTCCTCTATTGGAGAAGAAGGATTCAATTCTATATCTAAGGATCAAGTCTTGAGATGTTGCAAATGGTGAATAGCCCATACATGCAACCAAAGACAAATATTGAAGAATGGGATGAGGCCACCTTGATGAAAGCAACCTTAAATGCTAGAGCCATGCACATTTTATATGCCTCCATGACCCCCACTGAGTTCAACTGAATTTCTTCTTGTGAGACGGCCTATGAGGTATGGAAAAAGATTTGCATCACTTATGAAGGGATAGATCAAGTGAAGGAAAGAAAAGTCTACATGCTCAAAGGGTTGCTTGAGAACTTCAAGATGGGAAAGGAGGAGAGCATAGCCAACATGTACTCAAGGCTCAACACCGTCTTGAATGGTCTTTCTGCTCTAGGATATCCTATGCCTAGTGGAGAGATCAACTCAAAGATCCTTAGAACTCTCCCCAAGAGGTGGGAATCCAAGGTGACTTCTATTGAAGAAGTAAGGTCTCTTACGGATATTCCTATTGAAGAGCTCATTATAAATGTACAAGCACATGAAGCCACACTTGACAAGAGGGAGGAAGTAGAAAGATAAGAGGAGAAAGAACTCAAGAGAATGAAGAAGGCTGACATCAAAGCTCAAATCAAGGCTATTGTTGGTCAAGCTTCTCCATCCTCTCAAGCTGAAGAAGATGCCATGTACTCCAAGGGTAGACTCTACAAAGGCAAGTCCTCCTCCATCTGGTGCTTCATATGTGGAAAGAAGGGTCACTACAAGGAAGATTGCCCACAAGTCAAAAAGACCCATCTTCACAAGAAGGAGAAATGGCACTCAAGCTCAAGTGGCTCCTCCAACTCAAGCTCAAGTGAAGATTCATGTGAAGGATCAAGCTCAAGCTCTAGTGATGAAGGAGAATGCCATTTTGCCCTTATAGCATCAACAAGTGAAGACTCAAGTGAGGTAAATCTAGACTCTTTAAATAAAGAATCTTTAATTGCTATTATTCATGATATTTATGCCTCTTATAAGTCTTCTAAAAAGAAAAAGAAGCTTGCTATAATTGTTGATAATTTTCATATAGAACTAGATGATCTTGAATATGCTAATTCTTGCTTGCTTAATGAAAAAATGATTGTCTTAGCCAAGTAGACTCTCTTAAACTTGAAAATGCTAGTTTGCTTGATAAGATAAAATTTCTAGAAGCTCAACCTCTCATGCCTAGTTCTAATGAAGAGCATACTTTAATTGTTGAGTCTCTCATGCATGACATTGATGTTCTTAAATCTAAAAACAAGGACAAAGATTTTGTTTTGCATGAATTAGAAATAGAAAATGCCTCCTTGCTTGCTAAAATCAATGGGCATGAATCTTGTTCTAGTTCTACAAATAGAGAGAATGATGTTGCTGCTCTTCATATTGATAGAGATTCTCTTTCAACTAAATCTCTTTGCTGAGAAAATGATCTTTTACATGCTAGAGATAATATTAATCAATTGTCTTCTACTATTGCTTCTATTAAGCATGATAATGATAGTAGGAGATCTTCTTTGCAAAGATTCATAGTGGGTAAAAAGAATCTTAATGATATCCTACACTATACTACTAAACAAATTGGTAGACATGGTTTAGGATATGATAGTAGTCAAGGGAACAACAAAGATAAAGGACCTCCAATATTCCATGGAGAATCCTCTAGTTCCAAGACTATGGGAACATGCAACTATTGCAATGAAATTGGTCATTATTCTACTTGTTGTCCTTTTAGGAAAGCACCCAAAAGCAATCGGATTTGGGTTGCTAAACTAATCCCTCCGGACCCAAAAACATGATTGGGGATCATTTCATCTCTCTTCTTGTAGGTACTTGCAAATGGATTGAATTGAGCCACTAAATTGCAAATTGACTTATCAATCCACATGAAAGAAGAAAGGTGAGATGTGTAGAGGGTGACAACAAGTGGAAAAGGAAATGGTAAGCACAAAGGTAAATGTTTTATTTCTTATAACCTATCCTAACTTGTTTTTGTCAAGTTAGTGTGCACTATACATATGGTTATTGAGTCAAAAGTGGTATTTTGTGTTTCCCTTCACACTCTTTCTCAAAAACTGTTTCTAATGCTTCTATAGTGCATTACTAACTTGCTTAGACATGTTTGGTTATTGTTTGTATTTTTAGCATGCCTTTAAATATGTTTTTATGAAATATATTTGCTTTTTGACAGCTTCTCTGTCGGTCGAGTTTGCCATAGTGAAACTCAACCGATGGCCACCAATAGGTGTTGCCAACATCTGTCATCAGTCAAGTTGTCCATGCACAAAACTCGACCGATAACACTGTGCACAAAATACACAGTTGGCTTATTGAATGAGAATTTCCCTCTCAACTAGATTTTCTCAACCAATAGCCTATTCTTTGGTACTCTCTTTTGGTATCTTTATATATGCATATTGCCATGTTCTAAATTGCCTATCTTGCATACAACTCTATCTCTCTAATTGCTCTAAATTGGTATATCTATATCTTGCAATTACTTGGTTTGAGTTGTTTTGCAGGTTCTGATGATGATCTCTTTGGATCTCTTGGTTGTGTCTAAAAAATGCTTCTGTTGTACTTTAACTTTCTACATCTATCTAGGTGTATATCTTGTGTTGATACAACCTTGAGGTTCATAGGGGTAATCATCTTATGGTAAGCATGCATATCTAGTGAGTTATATCCTTTCATGCTTCTAAAATTGCATATCTCTTTGTTTGGATTTATCTCTACATCTACTCATAGCTTGCTTTATCTTGTGTATATTTTGGTATCTGTTGGTATGATCTAGATCCTACTAGTAGTCCTAACTTGTGATATCATCTACTAGTAGTTCTAACCTTGTTTATAATTGAAATCTTTGCTCATCTATATGATACGCTTGTATCTTGTCTCATACATGCTCAAGATTGTTCCTTGAATTGCATATCTACTATCTTGAGTTGCTTGCATAACATTGTGATGCAGGGTACATAGATCTACATTGTATGTAGAAATTGGAGTTTTTTTGGATTTTATGCTGGTTTTTCTCCAGTTTCAGTTTTTGGTGCAAGACTTGTGTTTTTCATGCAGAAACGACCTTCTAAGCAAGACTCATCGCTTTGCCATGATCTCTGATGGTTTTTGGTCAAAATCCATCATCTTGACGGTCAAAATTGCGATTTATTATTTTTCTACAACACTTTATCTGGCATTTTGGGTTATTCAAGTATATGCTTTAACTTGCTTTTCTTTCTATGCTTGGACAAGACCCTATCTATGCTCTTCTACTCTCCTTATATATATTTGTGTTATCTCCTTTCTCTTTACCAAGTGATGTTTCTTACTTTCTTTATAACCCCACTTTTTGAAATGACAAAGGGGGAGAAAGGTATGTCTTCTTTTAAAAAAGGAAGAAGGCATGTCTTACATGAAGAAGAGAAACATGTTCATGTAAAGGGAAAAGGTAAAGGGGAGAAGACATATATGTGTAGAACATATATGAGTAGAAGGCATAGTATTCTATAAATGTTGTGAAAGCTACCCATGCAGGAGAGACAACATCAATTGAAGGGGAGTATGAGAACTCCTTGTGCATCAATTGAGGGGGAGCATATGAGCTTAGTCCTATTGAAAACCCTAGGTTTCTCCAAAGGTATGATTTTACTTAAAAGCTTTCAATACATTTATGGAATGGTTTGTCATCTTCAAAAAGGGGGAGATTGTTGACTCAAGGTCAATTAGGTCAATGTTGACTCACGTCTAAATTGACTAAACCCGTGTTTTGATGATGACTAACCATTCCACATATTGGTGTCTAGTGTCTCTACTTGCGTAATTTCAGAATAGGTATAGACACACTCGAAATGCCCTAACTTGCGCATATCAAATTGGAGAAAAGACAAGTCAAAGTAAATACAAGTGGAGGTTTTCGTAATATGATGTATATCCATTAGAATCATGTTGTAAATCACTTGTAATGATTGTATGACTTGTAATTAAGCTTAGAAAAATATCAGGAACACTTAGATTGAATATTAGAGCACTTTAGATGCATCTTTGAAAATCAATTTACATGCACTTGGTCGGTCGAGTTTCCCCAGCCTGAAACTCGACCGATCCACCTCGGTCGATTTTCTGAAGATTGCATCGGTCGAGTTGTGCACTCCCAGAACTCGACCGATTGGGTAGTAGGCCATTTCCAGTTGAAATGGTCGGTCGAGTTTCCTCAGGACAAAGTCGACCGATCCTTTGAACATCGGTTTCCCTCCTACTTGATCGGTCGATTTACACCCATTAGAACTCGACGGATTGCACTGTACGGAAAAGTGTAGAAAAGTGTTTCTAGCCATTGTGGAGTTGCAACAAGTGAAAATATATCCGTTGCAAACCAAAAAATAGCTAGTTTTCATTCACAAGTGTTCCCAAAGGCTAAGAGGCATCCGCAGCTATAAATAGGACCCCTTGGGCTTCATTCCAAGGTTGAGCATTCATTGGAAACTCTTTATGAGGTTCCTGATCTATAGTTGAGTGCTTCCTACAGCCTCCTCTCTCTCTCTAAGCTTAATCACTTACTACATCCATTAGAGTGAGTAGGAGATTTGTAAGAGAGCTAGTTCTACTTGTATATCTTGTGAGGCTCTCACTTCCACCACCTCCCCATCTCTCATTTGCAATCATGAAGATGAAGGTTCTCTCTCTTGTCCAAGAGAGGTGAAGAAGAACAAGGGAAGGAGTCCCTTGGAGAAGATCAAGGCTGAAGACTTGGAGCTAGAGTGGGTAAGTCCTTGGAGAAGGCATAAGACTCAAGATCAAGTGGGTAAGTCTTTGGTGGAAGCTTCTCCGAGTGAAGGTGAAGTCAAAGGAAAAAGATCCAAGAAGAATGGGTAATTCCTGCAAGGCCGAAGACTTGTGCAAGAGTGGGTAAGTCCTTAGAGAAGGCCGAGGACTCTTGCAAAGTGGGTAAGTCCTTGGTAAGGTTGAAGACTCTTTGTATTGGATAGGTAAGTCCTTTGTTGGTCATGTATTGTAAGTCTTATAAGTGAATATAAGAGTACAATTGTTGGAAGTCCTATAGGTTGACCTCTCTAGGCAAGTGGACTGACACACTTCTAATTTGAAGTGTGGAACCACTCTAAATAGCTTGTCTATTTGGTGCATGTTCAATCTCTCTCTCCCTTGCTATGAATGTTTTGGTTGCACTCAAATTACCTATTTAGCAACCTTATGTTATCATATATCTTGAAGGTTTAATGAGTTTTGTTTAAGTGATTTCAACTCTATTCACCCCCCCTCTAGAGCATCTAATCACCCATCTACGATCCAACAATTGATATCAGAGCCGGTCTTCTCCAAGAATACTTCAACAAGTAGGAGAAGATGGGTCACTACAAAGGAAGGAGAATCAGCCTACCAATCTTTGATGGGAGCAATTTCCTCTATTGGAGAATAAGGCTTCAATTCTACATCCAAGGATCAAGTCTTGAGATGTGGCAACTGGTGAATAGCCCATACATGCAACCAAAGACAAATATTGAAGAATGGGATGAAGCCACCTTGATGACATCAACCTTGAATGCTAGAGCCATACACATTTTGTATGCCTCCATGACCCCCACCGAGTTCAACTAAATTTCTTCTTGTGAGACGACCTATGAGGTATGGAGAAAGCTTTGCATCACTTATGAAGGGACAGATCAAGTGAAGGAAAGCAAAGTCTACATGCTCAAAGGGTTCCTTGAGAACTTCATGATGGGAAAGGAGGAGAGCATAGCCAACATGTACTCAAGGCTCAACACCATCCTGAATGGTCTTGCTGTTCTAGGACATCCTATGTCTAGTGGAGAGATCAACTCAAAGATCCTTAGAACTCTCCCCAAGAGGTGGGAATCCAAGGTGACTTCTATTGAAGAAGAAAGGTCTCTTAGGTATATTCTTATTGAAGAGCTCATTGGAAATCAACAAGCACATGAAGCCACACTTGACAAGAGGGAGGAAGTAGAAAGACAAGAGGAGAAAGAACTCAAGATAATGAAGAAGGTTGAAATCAAAGCTCAAATCAAGGCTATTGTTGGTCAAGCTTCTCCATCCTCTCAAGTTGAAGAAGATGTCATGTACTCCAAGGGTAGACTCTACAAAGGCAAGTCCTCCTCCATCCGGTGCTTCACATGTGGAAAGAAGGGTCACTACAAGGAAGATTGCCCACAAGGCAAAAAGACCCATATTCACAAGAAGGAGAAATGGCACTCAAGCTCAAGTGGCTCTTCCAACTCAAGCTCAAGTGAAGATTCATGTGAAGGATCAAGCTCAAGCTCTAGTGATGGTGGAGAATTCCATTTTTCCCTTATAGCGTCAACAAGTGAAGACTCAAGTGAGGTAAATCTAGACTCTTTAGATAAAGAATCTTTAATTGCTATTATTCATGATATTTGTGCCTCTTATAAGTCTTCTAAAAAGAAAAAGAAAAAGCTTGCTAGAATTGTTGATAATTTGCATATAGAACTAGATGATCTTGAATATGCTAATTCTTGCTTGCTTAATGATAAAAATGATTGTCTTAGCCAAGTAGACTCTCTTAAACTTGAAAATGCTAGTTTACTTGATAAGATAAAATTTCTAGAAGCTCAACCTCTCATGCCTAGTTCTAATGAAGAGCATACTTTAATTGTTGATTGTCTCATCCATGACATTGATGTTCTTAAATCTGAAAACAAGGACGAAGATTTTGTTTTGCATGACTTAGAAATAGAAAATGCCTCCTTGCTTGCTAAAATCTTGTTCTAGTTCTAGTTCTAGTTCTACAAATAGAGAGAATGATGTTGTTGCTCTTCATATTGATAGAGATTCTCTTTCAACTAAAGCTCTTTGCTTAGAAAATTATCTTTTACATGCTAGAGATAATATTAATCAATTGTCTTCTACTATTGCTTCTCTTAAGCATGATAATGACAGTTTGAGATCTTATTTGCAAAGATTCTAAGTGGGTAAAAAGAATCTTAATGATATCCTACACTATACTACTAAATAAATTGGTAGACATGGTTTAGGATATGATAGTAGTCAAGGGAAAAACAAAGATAAAGGACCCTTCAATATTCCATAGAGAATCCTCTAGTTCCAAGACTATGGGCACATGCAACTATTGCAATGAAATTGGTCAGTATTCTACTTGTTGTCCTTTTAGGAAAGCACCCAAAAGAATCGGATTTGGGTTGCTAAACTAATCCCTCCGGACCGGAAAACATTATTGGGGACCATTTCATCTTTCTTCTTGTAGGTACTTGCAAATGGATTGACTTCAGCCACTCAATTGCAAATTGACTTCTCAATCCACATGAAAGAAGAAAAGTGAGATGTGTAGAGAGTGACAACAAGTGGAAAAGGAAATGGTAAGCACAAAGGTAAATGTTTTATTGCTTATAACCTATCCTAACTTGTTTTTGTCAAGTTAGTGTGCACTATACATATGGTTTTTGAGTCAAAAGTGGTATTTTGTGTTTCCCTTCACACTCTTTCTCAAAAACTGTTTCTAATGCTTCTATAGTGCATTACTAACTTGCTTAGACATGTTTGGATATGGTTTGTATTTTTAGCACGCCTTTAAATATGTTTTTATGAAATATGTGTGCTTTTTGACAGATGCTCTATCGGTCGAGTTTGCCCTAGTGAAACTCGATCGATGGGTACCAATAGGTGTTGCCAACATCTGTCATCAGTCAAGTTGTTCATGCACGGAATTCAACCGATAACACTGTGGATAGAATACACAGTTGGCTTATTGAATGAGAATTTCCCTCTCAACTAGATTTTCTCAACCAATAGCCTTATTCTTTGGAACTCTCTTTTGGTATCTTTATATATGCATATTGCCATGTTCTAAATTGCCTATCTTGCATACAACTCTATCTCTCTAACTGCTCTAAATTGGTATATCTATATCTTGCAATTACTTGCTTTGAGTTGTTTTGCAGGTTTTGATGATGATCTCTTTGGATCTCTTGGTTGTGTCTAAAAATTTATTCTGTTGTACTCTAACTTGCTACATCTATCTAGGTGTATATCTTGTGTTGATACAACCCTGAGGTTCTTAGGGGTAATCATCTTATGGTAAGGATGCATATCTAGTAAGTTATATCCTTTCATGCTTCTAAAATTGCATATCTCCTTGTTTGGATATATCTCTACATCTACTTATAGCTTGCTTTATCTTGTGTATATTTTGGTATCTCTTCTATGACCTAGATCCTACTAGTAGTCCTAACTTTTGATATCATCTACTAGTAATTCGAACCTTGTTTATAATTGAAATCTTTGCTCATCTATATGATATGCTTGTATCTTGTCTCATACATGCTCAAGATTGTTCCTTGAATTGCATATCTACTATCTTGAGTTGCTTGCATAACATTGTGATGCAGGGTACATAGATCTACATTGTATGTAGATATTTGGAGTTTTTTTGGATTTTATGCTGGTTTTGGTCAAGTTTCAGTTTTTGGTTCAAGACTAGTGCTTTTCATGCAGAAACAACCTTCTAAGCAAGACTCATCGCTTTGCCATGAGCTCTGATGGTTTTTGGTCAAAATCCATCATCTTGAGGGTCAAAATTGCGATTTATTATTTTTCTACAGCACTTTATCTTGCATTTTGGGTTGTTCAAGTATATGCTTTAACTTGCTTTTCTTTCTATGCTTGGACAAGACCCTATCTGTGCTGTTCTACTCTCCTTATATATATTTGTGTTATCTCCTTTCTCTTTACCAAGTGATGTTTCTTACTTTCTTTATAACCCCACTTTTTGAAATGACAAAGGGGGAGAAAGGTATGTCTTCTTTTAAAAAAGGAAGAAGGCATGTCTTACATGAAGAAGAGAAGCATTTTCATGTAAAGGGAAAAGGTAAAGGGGAGAAGACATATATGTGTAGAACATATATGAGTAGAAGTCATAGTATTCTATAAATGTTGTGAAAGCTAACCATGCAGGAGAAACAACATCAATTGAGGGGGAGTATGAGAACTCCATGTGCATCAATTGAGGGGGAGCATATGAGCTTAGTCCTATTGAAACCCCTAGGTTTCTCCAAAGGTATGATTTTACTTAAAAGCTTTCAATACATTTACGGAATGGTTTGTCATCTTCAAAAAGGGGGAGATTGTTGACTCAAGGTCAATAAGGTCAATGTTGACTCACGTCTAAATTGACTAAACCCGTGTTTTGATGATGACTAACCATTCCACATATTGGTGTCTAATGTCTCTACTTGAGTGATTTCAGATTAGGTATAGACACACTCCAAATGCCCTAACTTGCGCATATCAAATTGGAGAAAAGACAAGTCAAAGTAAATACAAGTGGACGTTTTTGTAATATGATGTATATCCATTAGAATAATGTTGTAAATCACTTGTAATGATTGTATGACTTGTAATTAAGCTTAGAAAAATATCAGGAGCACTAAGATTGAATATTAGAGAACTTTAGATGCATCTTAGAAAATCAATTACAGGCACTTGGTTGGTCGAATTCCCCAGCCTGAAACTCGACCGATCCACCTCGGTCGATTTTTTGAAGATTGCATCGGTCGAGTTGTGCACTCACAGAACTCGACCTATTGGGTAGTAGGCCATTTCCAGTTGAAATGGTCGGTTGAGTTTCCTCAGGACAAACTCGACCGATCCTTTGAACATCGGTTTGCCTCCTACTTGATCGGTCGATTTACACCCATTAGAACTCGACCGATTGCAATATACAGAAAAGTGCAGAAAAGTGTTTCTAGCCATTGTGGAGTTGCAACAAGTGAAACTATATCCGTTGCAAGAAAAAAAATGGCTAGTTTGCGTTCACAAGTGTCCCAAAGGCTAAGAGGCATCCCCAGCTATAAATAGGACCCCTTGGGCTTCATTCCAAGGTTGAGCATTCATTGTAAACTCTTTATGAGGTTCCTATTCTATAGTTGAGTGCTTCCTACAGCCTCCTCTCTCTCTGTAAGCTTAATCACTTACTACATCTATTAGAGTGAGTAGGATATTTGTAAGAGAGCTAGTTCTACTTGTATATCTTGTGAGGCTCTCACTTCCACCACCTCCCCATCTCTCATTTGCAATCATGAAGATGAAGGTTCGCTCTCTTATCCAAGACAGGTGAAGAAGAACAAGGGAAGGAGTCCCTTGGAGAAGATCAAGGCTGAAAACTTGGAGCTAGAGTGGGTAAGTCCTTGGAGAAGGCATAAGACTCAAGCTCAAGTGGGTAAGTCCTTGGTGGATGCTTCTCCGAGTGAAGGTGAAGTCAAAGGCAGAAGATCCAAGAAGAATGTGTAATTCCTGCAAGGCCGAAGACTTGTGCAAGAGTGGGTAAGTCCTTGGAGAAGGTCAAAGACTCTTGCAAAGTGGGTAAGTCCTTGGTAAGGTTGAAGAATCTTTGTATTGGATAGGTAAGTCCTTTGTTGGTCATGTATTGTATGTCTTATAAGTGAATATAAGAGTGCAATTGTTGGAAGTCCTAGAGGTTGACCTCTCTAGGCAAGTGGACTGACACACTTCTAGTTTGAAGTGTCGAACCACTCTAAATAGCTTGTCTATTTGGTGCATGTTCAATCTCTCTCTCCCTTGCTATGAATGTTTTAGTTGCACTCAAATTTCCTATTTAGGAACCTTATCTTGTCATATATCTTGAAGGTTTAATGAGTTTTCTTTAAGTGCTTTCAGCACTATTCACCCCCCCTCTAGAGCATCTAATCACCCATCTAGGATCCAAAAATTGGTATTAGAACGGGTCTTCTCCAAGCATACTTCAACAAGTAGGAGAAGATGGGTGACCACCAAGGAGGGAGAATCAGCCTACCAATCTTTCATGGGAGCAATTTCCTCTATTGGAGAATAAGGCTTCAATTCTACATCCAAGGATCAAGTCTTGAGATGTGGCAAATGGTGAATAGCCCATACATGCAACAAAAGACAAATATTGAAGAATGGGATGAAGCCACCTTGATGAAAGCAACCTTGAATGCTAGAGCCATGCACATTTTATATGCCTCCATGACCCCCACTGAGTTCAACTGAATTTCTTCTTGTGAGACGACCTATGAGGTATGGAGAAAGCTTTGCATCACTTATGAAGGGACAAATCAAGTGAAGGAAAGCAAAGTCTACATGCTCAAAGGGTTGCTTGAGAACTTCAAGATGGGAAAGGAGGAGAGCATAGCCAACATGTACTCAAGGCTCAACACCATCTTGAATGGTCTTGCTGTTCTAGGACATCCTAGGTCTAGTGGAGAGATCAACTCAAAGATCCTTAGAACTCTCCCCAAGAGGTGGGAATCCAAGGTGACTTCTATTGAAGAAGTAAGGTCTCTTAGGGATATTCTTATTGAAGAGCTCATTGGAAATCAACAAGCACATGAAGCCACACTTGACAAGAGGGAAGAAGTAGAATGACAAGAGGAGAAAGAACTCAAGAGAATGAATAAGGTTGAAATCAAAGCTCAAATCAAGGCTATTGTTGGTCAAGCTTCTCCATCCTCTCAAGTTGAAGAAGATGTCATGTACTCCAAGGGTAGACTCTACAAAGGCAAGTCCTCCTCCATCTGGTGCTTCACATGTGGAAAGAAGGGTCACTACAAGGAAGATTGCCCACAAGGCAAAAAGACCCATCTTCACAAGAAGGAGAAATGGCACTCAAGCTCAATTGGCTCCTCCAACTCAAGCTCAAGTGAAGAATCATGTGAAGGATCAAGCTCAAGCTCTAGTGATGAAGGAGAATGCCATTTTTCCCTTATAGCATCAACAAGTTAAGACTCAACTGAGGTAAATCTAGACTCTTTAGATAAAGAATATTTAATTTCTATTATTCATGATATTTGTGCCTCTTATAAGTCTTCTAGAAAGAAAAAGAAAAAGCTTGCTAGAATTGTTGATAATTTGCATATAGAACTAGATGATATTGAATATGCTAATTCTTGCTTGCTTAATGATAAAAATGATTGTCTTAGCCAAGTAGACTCTCTTAAACTTGAAAATGCTAGTTTGCTTGATAAGATAAAATTTCTAGAATCTCAACCTCTCATGCCTAGTTATAATGAAGAGCATACTTTAATTGTTGATTCTCTCATGCATGACATTGATGTTCTTAAATCTGAAAACAAGGACAAAGATTTTGTTTTGCATGAATTAGAAATAGAAAATGCCTCCTTGCTTGCTAAAATCAATGGGCATGAATCTTGTTCTAGTTCTACAAATAGAAAGAATGATGTTGTTGCTCTTCATATTGATAGAGATTTTCTTTCAACTAAAGCTCTTTGCTTAGAAAATGATCTTTTACATGCTAGAGATAATATTAATCAATTGTCTTCTACTATTGCTTCTCTTAAGCATGATAATGACAGTTTGAGATCTTCTTTGCAAAGATTCTTAGTGGGTAAAAAGAATCTTAATGATATCATACACTATACTACTAAACAAATTGGTAGACATGGTTTAGGATATGATAGTAGTCAAGGGAACAACAAAGATAAAGGACCTCCAATATTCCACGGAGAATCCTCTAGTTCCAAGACTATGGGCACAAGCAACTATTGCAATGAAATTGGTCATTATTCTACTTGTTTTCCTTTCTGGAAGGCACACAAAAGCAATCGGATTTGGGTTGCTAAACTAATCCCTCCGGACCCAAAAACATGATTGGGGACCATTTCATCTTTCTTCTTGTAGGTACTTGCAAATGGATTGACTTGAGCC
This sequence comes from Alisma plantago-aquatica, assembly GCA_963693085.1. Lineage (NCBI taxonomy): Eukaryota > Viridiplantae > Streptophyta > Magnoliopsida > Alismatales > Alismataceae > Alisma > Alisma plantago-aquatica. Next base: position 1,316,262,725 of record OY856410.1, on the reverse strand, counting down.
ACTAAATTGCAAATTGACTTCTCAATCCACATGAAAGAAGAAAGGTGAGATGTGTAGAGGGTGACAACAAGTGGAAAAGGAAATGGTAAGCACAAAGGTAAATGTTTTATTGCTTATAACCTATCCTAACTTGTTTTTGTCAAGTTAGTGTGCACTATACATACGGTTTTTGAGTCAAAAGTGGTATTTTGTGTTTCCCTTCAAACTCTTTCTCAAAAACTATTTCTAATGCTTCTATAGTGCATTACTAACTTGCTTAGACATGTTTGGATATGGTTTGTATTTTTAGCATGCCTTTAAATATGTTTTTATGAAATATATGTGCTTTTTGACAGCTGCTCTGTCGGTCGAGTTTGCCCTAGTGAAACTCGACCGATGGGCACAAATAGGTATTGCCAACATCTGTCATCAGTCGAGTTGTCCATGCACAGAACTCGACCGATAACACTGTGCACAGAATACACAGTTGGCTTATTGAATGAGAATTTCCCTCTCAACTAGATTTTCTCAACCAATAGCCTTATTCTTTGGAACTCTCTTTTGGAATCTTTATATGTGCATATTTCCATGTTCTAAATTGCCTATCTTGCATACAACTATATATCTCTAATTGCTCTAAATTGGTATATCTATATCTTGCAATTACTTGCTTTGAGTTGTTTTGCAGGTTTTGATGATGATCTCTTTGGATCTCTTGGTTGTGTCTAAAAATTGTTTCTGTTGTACTCTAACTTGCTACATCTATCTAGGTGTATATCTTGTGTTGATACAACCTTGAGGTTCTTAGGCGTAATCATCTTATGGTAAGGATGCATATCTAGTGAGTTATATCCTTTCATGCTTCTAAAATTGCATATCTCTTTGTTTGGATATATATCTACATCTACTCATAGCTTGCTTTATCTTGTGTATATTTTGGTATCTCTTGCTATGATCTAGATCCTACTAGTAGTCCTAACTTGTGATATCATCTACTAGTAGTTCTAACCTTGTTTATAATTGAAATCTTTGCTCATCTATATGATATGCTTGTATCTTGTCTCATACATGCTCAAGATTGTTCCTTGAATTGCATATCTACTATCTTGAGTTGCTTGCCTAACATTGTGATGCAGGGTACATAGATCTACATTGTATGTAGAAATTGGAGTTTTTTTGGATTTTATGTTGGTTTTGCTCCAGTTTCAGTTTTTGGTGCAAGACTAGTGTTTTTCACGCAGAAACGGACTTCTAAGAAAGACTCATCGCTTTTCCATGAGCTCTGATGGTTTTGGTCAAAATCCATCATCTTGAGGGTCAAAATTGCGATTTATTATTTTTCTACAACACTTTATCTTGCATTTTGGGTTGTTCAAGTATATGCTTTAACTTGCTTTTCTTTCTATGCTTGGACAAGACCCTATCTGTGCTCTTCTACTCTCCTTATATATATTTGTGTTATCTCCTTTCTCTTTACCAAGTGATGTTTCTTACTTTCTTCATAACCCCACTTTTTGAAATGACAAAGGGGGAGAAAGGTATGTCTTCTTTTAAAAAAGAAAGAAGGCATGTCTTACATGAAGAAGAGAAGCATGTTCATGTAAAGGGAAAAGGTAAAGGGGAGAAGACATATATGTGTAGAACATATATGAGTAGAAGACATAGATTCTATAAATGTTGTGAAATCTAACCATGCAGGAGAAACAACATCAATTGAGGGGGAGTATGAGAACTCCATGTATATCAATTGAGGGGGAGCATATGAGCTTAGTGCTATTGAAACCCCTAGGTTTCTCCAAAGGTATGATTTTACTTAAAAGCTTTCAATACATTTATGGAATGGTTTGTCATCTTCAAAATGGGGGAGATTGTTGACTCAAGGTCAATTAGGTCAATGTTGACTCACGTCTAAATTGACTAAACCCGTGTTTTGATGATGACTAACCATTCCACATATTGGTGTCTAATGTATCTACTTGAGTGATTTCAGATTAGGTATAGACACACTCCAAATGCCCTAACTTGCGCATATCAAATTGGAGAAAAGACAAGTCAAAGTAAACACAAGTGGACGTTTTTGTAATATGATGTATATCCATTATAATCATGTTGGAAATCACTTGTAATGATTGTATGACTTGTAATTAAGCTTAAAACAAATATCAGGAGCACTTAGATTGAATATTAGAGCACTTTAGATGCATCTTTGAAAATCAATTATAGGCACTTGGTCGGTCGAGTTTTCCCAGCCTGAAACTCGACCGATCCACCTCGGTCGATTTTCTGAAGATTGCATCGATCGAGTTGTGCACTCACAGAACTCGACCGATTGGGTAGTAGGCCATTTCCAATTGAAATGGTTGGTCGAGTTTCCTCAGGACAAACTCGACCGATCCTTTGAACATCGGTTTGCCTCCTACTTGATCGGTCAATTTACACCCATTCGAACTCGACCGATTGCACTGTACGGAAAAGTGCAGAAAAGTGTTTCTAGCCATTGTGGAGTTGCAACAAGTGAAAATATATACGTTGCAAGCCAAAAAATAGCTAGTTTTCATTCACAAGTGTTCCCAAAGGCTAAGAGGCATCCCCAGCTATAAATAGGACCCCTTGGGTTTCATTCCAAGGTTGTGCATTCATTGCAAACTCTTTATGAGGTTCCTATTCTGTAGTTGAGTGCTTCCTATAGCCTCCTCTCTCTCTAAGCTTAATCACTTACTACATCCATTAGAGTGAGTAGGAGATTTGTAAGAGAGCTAGTTCTACTTGTATATCTTGTGAGGCTCTCACTTCCACCACCTCCCCATCTCTCATTTGCAATCATGAAGATGAAGGTTCTCTCTTTTGTCTAAGAGAGGTGAAGAAGAACAAGGGAAGGAGTCCCTTGGAGAAGATCAAGGCTGATGACTTGGAGCTAGAGTGGGTAAGTCCTTGGAGAAGGCATAAGACTCAAGCTCAAGTGGGTAAGTCCTTGGTGGAAGCTTCTCCGAGTGAAGGTGAAGTCAAACGTAGAAGATCCAAGAAGAGTGGGTAATTCCTGCAAGGACGAAGACTTGTGCAAGAGTGGGTAAGTCCTTGGAGAAGGCTGAGGACTCTTACAAAGTGGGTAAGTCCTTGGTAAGGCGGAAGTCTCTTTGTATTGGATAGGTAAGTCCTTTATTGGTCATGTATTTTAAGTCTTATAAGTGAATATAAGAGTGCAATTGTTGGAAGTCCTAGAGGTTGACCTCTCTAGGCAAGTGGACTGACACACTTCTAGTTTGAAGTGTGGAACCACTCTAAATAGCTTGTCTATTTGGTGCATGTTCAATCTTTCTCTCCCTTGCTATGAATGTTTTTGTTGCACTCAAATTACCTATTTAGCAACCTTATCTTGTCATATATCTTGAAGGTTTAATGAGTTTTGTTTACGTGCTTTCAGCTCTATTCACCCCCCTCTAGAGCATCTAATCACCCATCTAGGATCCAACAATTGGTATCAGAGCGGGTCTTCTCCAAGCATACTTCAACAAGTAGGAGAAGATGGGTGACTACCAAGGAGGGAGAATCAGCCTACCAATCTTTGATGGGAGCAATTTCCTCTATCAGAGAAGAAGGCTTCAATTCTACATCCAAGGATCAAGTCTTGAGATGTGGAAAATGGTGAATAGCCCATACATGCAACCAAAGACAAATATTGAAGAATGGGGTGAAGCCAGCTTGATGAAAGCAACCTTGAATGCTAGAGCCATGTACATTTTATATGCCTCCATGACCCCCACCGAGTTCAACTGAATTTCTTCTTGTGAGATGACCTATGAGGTATGGAGAAAGCTTTGCATCACTTATGAAGGGAGAGATCAAGTGAAGGAAAGAAAAGTCTACATGCTCAAACGGTTTCTTGAGAACTTCAAGATGAGAAAGGAGGAGAGCATAGCCGACATGTACTCAAGTCTCAACACCATCTTGAATGGTCTTGCTGCTCTAGGACATCCTATGTCTAGTGGAGAGATCAACTCAAAGATCATTAGAACTCTCCCCAAGAGGTGGGAATCCAAGGTGACTTCTATTGAAGAAGTAAGGTCTCTTAGGGATATTCCTATTGAAGAGCTCATTGGAAATCAACAAGCACATGAAGCCACACTTGACAAGAGGGAGGAAGTTGAAAGACAAGAGGAGAAAGAACTCAAGAGAATGAAGAAGGCTGAAATCAAAGCTCAAATCAAAGCTATTGTTGGTCAAGCTTCTCCATCCTCTCAAGTTGAAGAAGATGTCATGTACTCCATGGGTAGTCTCTACAAAGGCAAGTCCTCCTCCATCCGGTGCTTCACATGTGGAAAGAAGGGTCACTACAAGGAAGATTGCCCACAAGGCAAAAAGACCCATCTTCACAAGAAGGAGAAATGGAACTCAAGATCAAGTGGCTCCTCCAACTCAAGCTCAAGTGAAGATTCATGTGAAGGATAAAGATCAATCTCTAGTGATGAAGGAGAATGCCATTTTTCCCTTATAGCGTCAACAAGTGAAGACTCAAGTGAGGTAAATCTAGACTCTTTAGATAAAGAATCTTTAATTGCTATTATTCATGATATTTGTGCCTCTTATAAGTCTTCTAAAAAAAAAGTTTGCTAGAATTGTTGATAATTTGCATATAGAACTATATGATATTGAATATGCTAATTCTTGCTTGCTTAATGATAAAAATGATTGTCTTAGCCTAGTAGACTCTCTTAAACTTGAAAATGCTAGTTTGCTTGATAAGATAAAATTTCTAGAAGCTCAACCTCTCATGCCTAGTTCTAATGAAGAGCATACTTTAATTGTTGAGTCTCTCATGCATGACATTGATGTTCTTAAATCTAAAAACAAGGACAAAGATTTTGTTTTGCGTGAATTAGAAATAGAAAATGCCTTCTTGCTTGCTAAAATCAATGGGCATGAATCTTGTTTTAGTTCTACAAATAGAGAGAATGATGTTGTTGCTCTTCATATTGATAGAGATTCTCTTTCAACTAAATCTCTTTGCTTAGAAAATGATCTTTTACATGTTAGAGATAATATTAATCAATTGTCTTCTACTATTGCTTCTCTTAAGAATGATAATGACAGTTTGAGATCTTCTTTCCAAACATTCTTAGTGGGTAAAAAGAATCTTAATGATATCCTACACTATACTACTAAACAAATTGGTAGACATGGTTTAGGATATGATAGTAGTCAAGGGAACAACAAAGATAAAGGACCTCCAATATTCCATGGAGAATCCTCTAGTTCCAAGACTATGGGCACATACAACTATTGCAATGAAATTGGTCATTATTCTACTTTTTGTCCTTTTAGGAAAGCACCCAAAAGAAATCATATTTGGGTTGCTAAACTAATCCCTTCGGACCCAAAAACATGATTGGGGACCATTTCGTCTTTCTTCTTGTAGGTACTTGCAAATGGATTGACTTGAGCCACTAAATTGCAAATTGACTTCTCAATCCACATGAAAGAAGAAAGATGAGATGTGTAGAGGGTGACAACAAGTGGAAAAGGAAATGGTAAGCAAAAAGGTAAATGTTTTATTGCTTATAACCTATCCTAACTTGTTTTTGTCTAGTTAGTGTGCACTATACATATGGTTTTTGAGTCAAAAGTGGTATTTTGTGTTTCCCTTCACACTCTTGCTCAAAAATTGTTTCTAATGCTTCTATAGTGCATTACTAACTTGCTTAGACATGTTTGGATATGGTTTGTATTTTTAGCATGCCTTTAAATATGTTTTTCTGAAATATATGTGCTTTTTGACAGCTGCTTTGTCGCTCAAGTGTGCCCTAGTGAAACTCGACCGATGGGCACCAATAGGTGTTGCCAACAACTGTCATCAGTCGAGTTGTCCATGCACAGAACTCGACCGATAACACTGTGCACAGAATACACAGTTGGCTTATTGAATGAGAATTTTCCTCTCAACTAGATTTTCTCAACCAATAGCCTTATTCTTTAGCACTCTCTTTTGGTATCTTTATATATGCATATTGCCATGTTCTAAATTGCCTATATTGCATACAACTCTATCTCTCTAATTGCTCTAAATTGGTATATCTATATCTTGCAATTACTTGCTTTGAGTTGTTTTGCAGGTTTTGATGATGATCTCTTTGGATCTCTTGGTTGTGTCTAAAAATTGCTTCCGTTGTACTCTAACTTGCTACATCTATCTAGGTGTATATCTTGTGTTGATACAACCTTGAGGTTCTTAGGGGTAATCATCTTACGGTAAGGATGCATATCTAGTGAGTTATATCCTTTCATGCTTCAAAAATTGCATATCTCTTTGTTTGGATATATCTCTACATCTACTCATAGCTTGCTTTATCTTGTGTATATTTTGGTATCTCTTGCTATGATCTAGATCCTACTAGTAGTCCTAACTTGTGATATCATCTACTAGTAGTTCTAACCTTGTTTATAATTGAAATCTTGCTCATCTATATGATATGCTTGTATCTTGTCTCATACATGCTCAAGATTGCTCCTTGAATTGCATATCTACTATCTTGAGTTTCTTGCATAACATTGTGATGCAGGATACATAGATCTACATTGTATGTAGAAATTGGAGACTTTTTGGATTTTATGCAAGTTTTTCTCCAGTTTCAGTTTTTGGTGCAAGACTAGTGTTTTTCATGCAGAAACGGCCTTCTAAGCAAGACTTTGCAATGAGCTCTGATGGTTTTTGGTTAAAATCCATCATCTTGAGGGTCAAAATTGCGATTTATTATTATTCTGCAGCACATTATCTTGCATTTTGCGTTGTTCAAGTATATACTTTAACTTGCTTTTCTGTCTATGCTTGGACAAGAACTTAATTGTGCTCTTCTACTCTCCTTATATATATTTGTGTTATCTCCTTTCTCTTTACCAAGTGATGTTTCTTACTTTCTTCATAACCCCACTTTTTGAAATGAAAAAGGGGGAGAAAGGTATGTCTTCTTTTAAAAAAGGAAGAAGGCATGTATTACATGAAGAAGAGAAGCATGTTCATGTAAAGGGAAAAGGTAAAGGGGAGAAGACATATATGTGTAGAACATATATGAGTAGAAGACATAGTATTCTATATATGTTGTGAAAGCTAACCATGCAGGAGAAACAACATCAATTGAGGGGGAGTATGAGAACTCCATGTGTATCAATTGAGGGGGAGCATATGAGCTTAGTCCTATTGAAACCCCTAGGTTTCTCCAAAGGTATGACTTTTTTTAAAAGCTTTCAATACATTTATGGAATGGTTTGTCATCTTCAAAAAGGGGGAGATTGTTGACTCAAGGTCAATTAGGTCAATGTTGACTCACGTCTAAATTGACTAAACTCGTGTTTTGATGATGACTAACCATTCCACATATTGGTGTCTAATGTCTCTACTTGAGTGATTTCAGATTAGGTATAGACACACTCCAAATGCCCTAACTTGTGCATATCAAATTGGAGAAAAGACAAGTCAAAGTCAATACAAGTGGACATTTTAGTAATATGATGTATATCCATTAGAATCATGTTGTAAATCACTTGTAATGATTGTATGACTTGTAATTAATCTTAGAAAAATATCAGGAGCACTTAGATCGAATATTAGAGCACTTTATATGCATCTTTGAAAATCAATTACAGGCACTTGGTCGGTCGAGTTTCCCCAGCCTAAAACTCGACCGATCCATCTTGATCGATTTTCTGAAGATTGCATCGGTCGAGTTGTGCACTCACAGAACTCGGCCGATTGGGTAGTAGGTCATTTCCAGTTGAAATGGTCGGTCGAGTTTCCTCAGGACAAACTCGACCGATCCTTTGAACATCGGTTTGCCTCCTACTTGATTGGTCGAATACACCCATTAGAACTCGACCGATTGCACTGTACGGAAAAGTGCAGAAAAGTGTTTCTAGCCGTTGTGGAGTTGCAACAAGTGAAAATATATTCGTTGCAAGCCACAAAATGACTAGTTTTCATTCACAAGTGTTCCCAAAGGCTAAGAGGCATCCCCGGCTATAAATAGGACCCCTTGGGCTTCATTCCAAGGTTGAGCATTCATTACAAACTCTTTATGAGGTTCCTATTCTATAGTTGAGTGCTTCCTACAACCTCCTCTCTCTCTCTAAGCTTAATCACTTGCTACATCCATTAGAGTGAGTAGGAGATTTGTAAGAGAGCTAGTTCTACTTGTATATCTTGTGAGGATCTCACTTCCACCACCTCCCCATCTCTCATTTGTAATCATGAAGATGAAGGTTCTCTCTGTTGTCCAAGAGAGGTGAAGAAGAACAAGGGAAGGAGTCCCTTGGTGAAGATCAAGGGTGAAGACTTGGATCTAGAGCGGGAAAGTCCTTGGAGAAGGCAGAAGACTCAAGCTCAAGTGGGTAAGTCCTTGGTGGAAGCTTCTCCGAGTGAAGGTGAAGTCAAAGGCGGAAGATCCAAGAAGAGTGGGTAATTCCTGCAAGGTCGAAGACTTGTGCATGAGTGGGTAAGTCCTTGGAGAAGGCCGAAGACTCTTGCAAAGTGGGTAAGTCCTTGGTAAGGTTGAAGACTCTTTGTATTCGATAGGTAAGTCCTTTGTTGGTCATGTATTGTAAGTCTTATAAGGGAATATAATAGTGCAATTGTTGGAGAGGTTGACCTCTCTAGGCAAGTGGACTGACACACTTCTAGTTTGATGTGTGGAACCACTCTAAATAGCTTGTCTATTTGGTACATGTTCAATCTCTATCTCCCTTGCTATGAATGTTTTAGTTGCACTCAAATTACCTATTTAGAAACCTTATCTTGTAATATATCTTGAAGGTTTAATGAGTTTTGTTTAAGTGCTTTCAGCTCTATTCACCCCCCCTCCAGAGCATCTAATCACCCATCTAGGATCCAACACTTTTGTGGCACCACTTTTATTATTGATTTATGGCAATTAATCTCCTTTTTATTCATGATTTATAATTCTCTTCTTTATTCCTTCTTTGGATAGTCCTTTTCTTGTTTATGGGAACATTCTTTAATTGATGTCCTTTTATTTCATAAATATTTCAACTCTATTTTAGTATGCACATACCAACTTTTTGGTGATGTTATTTTTTGTTTTCCTTTTGTATGGCACGATTCCAACTCCATGTTGGACAAGGAAAAGACAATCAAGGTGGACCTGGACCACAATAGGTTTAGTTGAAACCTTATGGGAGACTTGTTTGAAGTTGTTAGGTGATCCTCAGCTAGTCCTACATTTAGTTAGTTTTTCCTTTTATCTCACCCTAAATGGTGAAGGATAGTGGTGATAACATGCTTTATAATGCTTAGATACATCATTAAATTCTACTACTGCTTTGGTGTTATCATACAAACATGTTGAATAAATTGGTTATCATCCCTTTATAGAAAATTTTTATGTTTGTCTTTGGTTTGGGATGTTTCCTTTTTATTTTAGTAGGGAGTGGATTCCCTATGGGACCCCACTCCTTACAAATGACTTCTTTTATTTATTTAAGATATTAATCAACTTTTTCCCATCCAAACTTGGCAAGAAATCCTATTTAACTATATGTTTCTCTTGAGTTCAAGTTATGGTCAAATTATGGCCATAGGTTACCCTCAACCTATATTTTCAAGAAAATTCCACATAATTCCTTGTTAATCATTTAACTTTAATGTAATGCATTAATACATTAGATAATTGGGGAAAATACTTCCCTTTTATATCCCTTGAGTCAAAATTCGAGATAATAACTTATTGACCACTCCAAAAGTTATTTCATCTACCTTTTACACTTTTTAGTGTAAATTCTTTGGAGGAGAGAGAAAAGGAAAACTAACTTTAATATCATTGAGTTAACTGTAACACTTGATGCCCATATGGATGACAAATTCTATTTTGAGTTCTATTATGCTCTTCTCACTTCATTATCTTTTATGAAATTTCATTCGTTGTCTTTTTGTATTAACACCCTCAACTATTTTATGCTAAGTAAAACCACATTCTAAGGTTTAAATTATTCTTGATATTTTGGAATATTACATAACTAAGAGCCAACGTGAAGCTTCTCAAACTCATATTTCTTGTGATATGAAGGTTGACCGCACCTCATCCTATATGTCTTGGTCTAGATATATCCATCAACTATTTCTGCTATATACATTCTTAACCTCTAGTCTAATTCTTATTGTTATTCTTTTTATGTTGTAGGAGCAGAACCTCAACCAGTAAACAACTAACATAATAATGGGAAGAACCATAAATAAAATTCCCTTGTTGCTGACATTAAATCTAGATCATGGCTTAGTAGTCATTGCAGGTACGTGGTATTGATTTTATACTTCTAATTTTTCTAAAGGATTTTAACTTGTAACTATTACATTCCAAAATTATTTGTACTCCCATGTTATGTATATTAAATCATAAGAAAATGTTGATGCAATACTAAGTTTTCTCAGAAGTATATGTTAAGAGGGACTTCATATGTAGTGCAAATTTGTCGGGAGATGCATTCTGGTGACTGTAAGACATCTTTGCAAACAATGAGGGTCACAATAAGATGTTTGCGCTGGTACATACCTGACCGGCCTAAATCACACGTCCAAAAGGAGTGGATTGATGTAGTCGGACTTTTAAAGAGATAACCTGACTCTCAGGCCCCCGCAACAATAAACGGGGTCCGATGTAGCGATTGGGGTCGAATACAGGGACAAGGTTTGTCGTATTAAGAACGCAGAATCAAACACTCTTATACTCCAGCCAAAAAAAGGGGATAAATAGATGTTCCCTAAGGAATGGTAGCACATAAACAATCACAGTAAAACAAAAAAAAAAGCAAAAGAAACAAATTGTAAACAAGTATATGGGGAGAACCTGGGTTGGGGTTCACCAACTAAAGCACCTCACCAACATGTAATACTATCTCTCTCTCTTGCATACTCATATCAAGATTACAAGAAACAATTCAAACATATATTCCACTCTCTCTCGAGATGAGGATAGATCTAAGTCTAAAAGACGCCTCTCTCTTGAGATGACAACTCAAAAACCTTGTAGCAAAACAAATGGTTAAATCTTTAGCATTCCAACAGTCTCATGAATTCATACCACTCCATGACACAGGATACAAGTGATATTACTCTATCGAGATATCAACAACCAAACATCACCATATGGTAGCTAAGCATACAAGTGAAGCATTAAAATAGGTGCATGGAGATAATCTTGATAAGAATATGTATATTTAAAAGAAAGAGACAATATACATGTTGGGAGAGCCTTAGTGGCTACTCCCAACCCAAGTTAAGGTGCTTAGCCGCTCATGTTTGCAGAAAACATGACGACGTTACAAAAAGATAGATCTGTAAGATACCATGAAGGGGAAAGGGGTACAACAGGATGAAATGATAGATCTAGAAGAGAAGAAATGTGATAATACACACTACTTCTTCAAATCTGGATCTACCGCGTGGATGGCCTTCTCCTCTCGAAGAAGGGGTAGGCGTCTATCTTCTCTCTCCTTGACTTCTGCCCCTGGAGATCTAAGACTGATGTATGGATGGTCGGAGACGATTCTGGAATGTAGCAGCACTTTGTGGCCTCAGGACTTGATATCTCCTGATCTGATGTCTTGACAAGACATATGGGGGCACTATTTATAGGCACACTCCACCGACTTAGAATTGCGGTCATGGTTTGTGCCTTGTTTATCTCATTCCGTGGTCCAACTTGGTCATAGTGTTGTGATAACCGCGGTCGTCGTCTTCTGGCAACAACAGTCGTGGTCTTCAGGAGTCCACCTGTGATTGTGGTCTTGTGATAACCGTGGTTGCAGTCTTGTGATAATTGCGGTCGTGGTCATCCTTATTTCCTGATGATCGAAGTCTCTGGGTACTCTGGAACCGCGATCGCGGTTGAGAAATAAGTGGACCACGGTCGCGGTCCCCAAAACCGGAACGTGAGCTGTGGATGTTCCTGAAAACATGTAAGTGAGGCTTTAGTCAAAAAGATAGAAAAATTTTGTGAAAAGCTGACAAAAGCTATACTAAAAGTGGTGTAAAATATATACAGAAAGTATGTAAAGTAGAGTGTTATCAACTCCCCCAAACATAGAATCAAGCATGTCCTCAGGCTAAGTGTAGGCTTGAGAATTCAGAGAGAGAGAGAGAATGAACAATCTTAAAAGACAACATAATAACATGACTGATATATCTCATTCTTGCATCAAGACTGTTGTGGTATGTACTCAAACCCTTAGGTCTCAATCTCCCCCTTTCAACTGGTGTTGCATAACTTCAATACTCTGTTATAACCTTCAATTGTAAAAGGCTTCTCCTTCTTAACTTATCACCCCCTCCCTTAGGTAATGACCGTACTAATGCCAGATCTTTTTTGAAGGGTAGCTTTCACACCAATTCTTTATTTTACAACTGGCCCTATGCTAACGTGTTCGAGTAGGCTTAAGGCTTTTAGGTGTTTTCCTCTTCCCCCTGAACTCCTCACCCACAACTTTCGTAAGAACAATGTTTCCCTTTTGGGGCTTCTGACTTTAAGTTATGTGGTTGTGTGAGATTCCATTCAGGATTGGAGGTGTGTAAGCTTGGCTTCAGGATTCCACTTATAGGCATGACATATCTGCATTCATGAGTGCAGAAATATATCCACCGTGCGGAAAGGTTTGGCATCTTTTCAGGCACAACTCTCATATATTTTTCTTTATTTATTTTTGGCTTTTTACCTTTCCTTTCAGGGTTGGCTTTGGGGAATTTTACTTGGTCTTCTGGGCGGCCAAGCCTCTTTTAGATATTCCTTGAAGAGGGCAGCCTTTTCCCTTTCTACGGAGATAAGGATTTTATGGTCAAAAGTGTCAGGTGAGGGTGGTTGGTCAGGAGTATGACTAGGTGAAGTTCTCTAGTCTCTGGGGGTTTCATGAGTTAAAGTTATTACATTTATAATATCTTATTGCAAGAATGAGGTATAGTAGTATTTCTATGACTATTGTTTTGGTCATATATACTAGTATATGTTGCTCATATGTTTCTCTCTAGGAGGGTTGAAACACTACATTCAGAAAATTTAGCAAGAGAGAGGCGAGCTTCTAAAAAGTTAGTTGTAATAAGAATTCAAAATTTCAAAATTTTTAACGGTGTAAAAGGAGTAAAAGGGAAAGTGAGTGAAAAAGGAAGTAAATTAAAAAGGAAGGTACAAGTACCACTATGGCCCATTTATGACTCCTCCCCCAAACTTATCCTGCACCCCATCCTGGGGTGTCAAAATTTGAGTAAGATGTACAGACGAGCCTTCTTTATTTGCTTATTTTTTGTAGAATGTCCACTTGGACTCGAGGATCATGCTTGCGTAGATACCCCTTAGTGCGTGATATTGCTCGTACTGCATGTTATCTACCTTGAAGCCGATAGTGGTAATGGCTACCATCCACGACAGGCAGAAGAACCTGTAGTCATTGGATAGGGGTACCTACTGAGGGCTTCTGTGGTAGTATTGAGTTTTCTTGAAGTCCTTGCCTTTTGTCATAACGTACCCTTTGCAGTGATGCCTTATCATCTCAACAATTACTTCAGTGCAGGTATTTCTCTTTTCTTCTGTAGGAGACTTTTCTGTTGTCATGTTGGTCTTTTTGTTGAGTGCAAAGGCTGCGTTGGAGCTGTTATACAGAACTACATTCCTTTTCACAAGGTTGACATGCAACAAAGTCCAGTGGTTGTCGTGAAGAATTGGCAAGAAGATGTACTCTGGCGTGGCCGCTTCAAGTCGTCATTGTAGTCATTCCATTTCTCTTGCCTTCTTATCTTTTAGGATGTCGTCTACCAGTAGGAAATACGCTGTGTGTGAGATTGGCATTGAGTCCCCTAATAATGCCTGGTAGGCTGACATGGTGTTCATAGAAAGATACCCTCCAATTTTCAATGTTTCGCAGAGGTCATCTTTTACTACGCATAAGTCATCTCGTTGAAAGATGACATCTCCCGGTGGGTCATCTTCTTTCAGGGAACTCATAATTATCGTCAGTTCTTCCATTGATAGGATGAAGCAGCTCCATCTGCCAAAGTTCTCGAAAGAAGGTGTGATTTCTCCTGTCGACCCATCTAGTCCATCGTTCCCCATCTCTTCTTCTTCAGCTTCTGCTTCTGTGGGTTGTTCTTCTGTAGGTTGAACTTCAGGAGTTGTTTCCACTGAAGACTGCTTTTGTTCTTCGATAGTTTGCTTCACAGCTTCTTCAGCCTCTACACTCCAGTCCTCCTTCCAAGTTATAGCTCTGGCTGGTTGAGACGGATCAACCCACATGGTTTTGAGCTGTATCCTCCAAGCTACCTTTTCGGGAAGATGAATGTCCATATGAAGCCTGTGGGGTTTGGCGTTTGTGGGCATCTCTGGATCATTGAAGAACCGGCGATCGTAGATGACTTCCATGACGTACACACCCCACAGTCCATGCAGGTCTTCTACGTTCAGATCTTCCAGGGGGATTCCCTTGTTGATGGCCTTCCATCATGCGCAGAACAATGAAGGCACAATCCCCCAAACCAGTTTCTTCCTGGGGAACCCTTTTGTTGATGGAGAACAACTTCCAAGACCCTTGAAAATTTGTGCCCGCCTCTTTGATAGATCGTTGTAGGCATATTAGAATCTTCAAGGAGTAACTGGTGTCCTTTCTTTTTGTATACGAGAAAAGTGTTATCCATCTCAGTTGCATGATAGTTGAGCACCATTGTCTTACGTTCATATATATTGACCACAATTAGTGTCCAATTCTTTGCATTCCTGATGGGTAGCAGAACAATTCTGGTCTCTTTCCTCCAGTCTACCACTTTTAGCTCTAACACTTCTACCTCCATGTATTCTTCTTTATATAGCAGGTTGGCCATACGCATGGTCCCATTGAAGACCAGATGCGGCTTGTCTGGGTGCAAGAACTCTTCCATGAGGGTGGCGTAAAGTACCTTGAACATTCTTTTGTGTACTTACACCTTCTTCAGAAAAATCCTTCGAAAGCCATTTGTGGAGAGATGTCTACCCTTGTTGTTGTACAGAATGTCCGACCTAGATAGATCATCATTGAGAACATCTACTAGGACATGGACATCACTACAGGAGATGCACGACACAACCTTCATGTCCATGTCCTTAATCTTACAGGGCAGAGGGGGAGATGATGCAGGTAACTCTATCCTGGCTTCAACTTGTCTCTCCCTGGAGGGCTCATCTATGAATAAGGTTACTAGCCTAACATCCTCATCCTCAGATGTTTCCTCATGTGCCATTGGTGTCGGGGATTCTTGTATCATTGGCATAACCCTTGCCACTTGATCAACAACTTTATTTATAGGTTGTACTGTGGCTATTGGTCCAGCTTCCTCTGAGGAGGCTTCAACAACGACATTGTCCTTGATGTGACTCTCCTCAGAGGCCTTCCCCAACTTGGCTTCTACCATCATTTTCAGAGTAGCCTCCATATTCCCAACATAGATGTAGTCGTAGTGCTCTTCAAGAGGTTGGAAGAGGAGGAAATCATTACTTTCTTCGAGCATAGCCCCCAGCTCAGCAATCATCCTATCTAGCTCTTCCACTCCGGATGAGCTAAGCTCTGTGAGCACCTCCTCCTGATGAGCAGCTGAAATCTGCTCTTTTAGAGTTAGAGAGTGTGCTAGAGGGGAGAGGTGATGTTCCTCTTGATGTTTATCTTCATTGGCGGCTTCATCCCTTACTTCCTCTGGGTCGTAGTTGAGGTTGAACCCCTTTGATTGTGTTGTGTGCTTCTCATTCTGGGGGTTCAACCTTTCCATTGGTTGGGTCCCTTTTGGATCAGCAGTGCAAGATGTCTTCCTGCTTGTGCTCCAGACTTTTGTTGTGTCGTCTCCTGCGCCCCCCCCCCCCACATTGTCGTTGTGGCTGGAGGGGCTGGCTAAAGAGCATGCCCGACTGGATGGACGCTTCGTTCTCTTTTTTTCCTATCGGGCTTTGAGTTCTTTGAACTCCTAGTCAAGCTTTCGGCGGTCTATTTGTATGCCCTGGTGCTCTTCTGCGAGGGAAGCCATCGCCGCTTCGTAATCCAGATGCATTTCTTCATTGTCGGCGCGGATGGCCTGCCCCTCCTTCTGCAAGATTGTCATCTCCTCCTACATCTTTTTCAGCATCCCCATCATCCTCCACTAATTACTTAAAGCTTCTTGGATAAAGTTTTGTAATTTTGTCATCCTGTCATCCAACACTTGTACCTGTGTTGTTAGGGATGCAAAAGATGTAGAAATTTATATATTTATAGTATTGGTTTGATGCATGTGTTCCCACATTGCATCAAACCTTGTACCTAGGGCACCCCCGAAAGAGGGTGCTTGTCGTTGCTGCTGGTTTAGTTGCTACTCCGTGCATGTTGTCGACGAGCTTGACACGGTTGGTTGCTTAGGTGGTGGCAGTGGGGGCATCTCTCTATATTGGCCCTTCTCTGTGTCCGCCTCCGGTACGACCTGAGAGCCTTGTCTTTCTAGCTCCACCATCAGCATGTTGGTGGGCTGTGGGGCTTCTTCTGTAGCCTTACCCTTCCCCGCCTCTTCCTCTATAGTTGTAGTTTCCACTTGTGGCTTGGGAGTGGTGGGGTCTATAGCCTTTTCACCTAGAGGTTGTTCTGCTGCCATCTCTTTTTCAGCTGGCTTGATGGTGGCTTCAGTCTTCTTTTTTTCCACCGCCAGTTTCTTTCTCGGCTCCTAGTTCTTCTTCTTTGTTTTTAGGGATGGGGCACTGCTCTCCCCTGTTGTGGGTGTTGGATCTGTAGTTTTGCTGGTGTGTAGTACCCCTGAGCACATTTTGTCTATGTCATCTTGGGTTGGCCACAGCTTGAGGGCGTCATAGTATGCCATTTCGGGAAGGGGGGAGTGGTCTTTTTGACCCTCTCTGTTTGAAGTACACCTTCTCCCCCTTCAATTCTATAATACCTATGATGGATAGGAACTTGATGTCTATATATTGTTGTCCCACCATTTCTTTATATTTCTAGACCTCTCCTTTGTCCAGTAGGTAATCAGCAATCATGGCTATCTGGCCACCAATGCAGAATGCAAAGTTTCTTTTCACATCCCCACCTATTGATGTCGATAGATGCTTGATTAATATTTTACCGATATTCATCGGTTTTCTATTGATCAGGGACCAGATGAGGAACAGATCCCCCTTGCTGACTGTCCATGGCTTTGACCTTGTGACTATCGTGTTGGCGGTGATCTTTTGCATTATGCGGATGAAGCAGGAGGTGATTTGGGATGCCTTGGAGTTTTTGGAACTATTTTTCTCCTCCCCAGCTAGTTCTCCCCTCATCTCATCACTATCATATGTGATTGTCTCTTTTTCACTCGGGGCTATGGAAAATTCTATTTAGATCTTCCTCTGAGACCATGTGGGTTTCTCCCCCTAGCCTTACTTGAAGTTGGAAATCTCCACCTCCTACCCTTCGTGTCTCACTACTGGTAGTGACTTCTTTAATGAGGACAAGAGTTTTAAGGTTAGATTCTTGTAGGATTTCAACTCAGACGTGGATTGGGTGTGTAGATTTGCACCTTCAAGGAGTTTCATCACCCTATCATAGATCCCCATTTTCTTGAAGTCTTCCACGTATAGGTAACGTGTCAGGCAACATTCTTTGTGTAGGTGCATCCAGTCATAGGTGGACTGGTGCAATGCGTCCCTGGGCACAAATGAAGGTTCCCCAGACTGTGGAGGTGTTTCCCCTACTGCCTCTTTGCCCTTGCTTTCCTCCTTCATAATTGGTTTGTCGGCAGGTTTTGTCTTTGCCCTCTTGCTGCGCTTGGGTTCCTTGGGTGCAACTTTCCTCTTTTTGCTGTGTACTTAGCTTTCAGACTCCCCAAGCTGGTATACGGAGGTCTCGGTACCCTCGGTATGTTCTGTTTCTTTTGGGGATTCCTCCTGTGGCAGCTCCCCCAGTATCCTTTGATACTTTTCCAACCTCAGCTGTATTTCCACTCGTTTTAGCACTGGTAGAGAAGTATTCTTCTTCACTACTTATGTCAGGTCCTTGACTATCTTTTCTATCTCCTTCAAGGAAGTAGCCTTCTCGTATAGGGGCCGCTGGTTGTTGGAGAAGACATTCTGCAATTTTCTGAATGAATTAGTTTTTAATATAATCGGAAGTTATTATTATTACAATTAGCTCAGGATAGGCATTCAGCAAATTATTTAAGTTTCATGTTCAAGTAGAGAATAGAAACTACGGTTGCAGTTGTGTAACATCATAGTATACCGTGGTCACGGTCTCTTGAAAGAGATTGCGGTTGCAGTTTCTTGTGAAGAACAACTACGGTCGTGGTTTTTTTAGAAAAGGGGCCATGGTCGCAGTTCATAAGGAAGGACCGCAGTCGTGGTTGTTTTGTGTGGAACAACTACAATCGCGGTTTCTTTGGTAAACCTTACCACACCGCGGTCATGGTTTTTTTAGTAAAGATTGCGGTTGCAATTTTCTAAGAAAAGACTACGTTCGCAGTTTTGGTAGTCAGATAAAACATTGCATCGGTGTTGTAGGTTTCAAACACACCATGGTCATGGTTGTAAAGGAGATGACCATGCCGCGGTCGCAGTTTTCCTGCTTTCATCCCTTCCGATTCCTCCCTCTGTCTGATGATCTCTTCTTTTTTTTGCCAACTTTAGTTGTTCCATTGTTAAGGGTTTTAGGGTTTTATTAGAGATTATTAACAAATGCCGCTATGAGGTTGTCAGGATAATAATCAGCAGAACCAAAGAGAAACCATGGTTAATCGTTGGTTGCTGAGAATCATGGCAAAAATGATTGGTTTTAGGCGAGAAGGTGGTACAACGATGAGAAGCACAAAGAAAATGGTTAAACCCAAACAGTTACCTCGACGACGGTAGTGACGATGTAGACAAATGTGGACGGGTTGTCAATCGGGCAGTCACTGCGGGAGCGGATCGTCAGTCACGATCAGAGCGGAGATTAGGGTTTAGATTGGAAGAGACTATGAGAAAAAATTACTTAAGATGCAAAGGTTTAACGATATATATATGCAAGTAACCATGACCAAACAAAAAGAGGGGAAATACCGCGGTTGTAGTTTTCATCCAGAAGAACCGCTGTCACAGTGTTCTCATGGAAGAACCACAGTCGCAGTGTTCCTAAGGAAAAAGACTACGGTCGTGATTTTTCAGTTGCTACAAAAAAAATTCTGGTCACGGTCTCACATAAGCAAGTGATAAACCGCGGTCGTGGTTTATCCACGACCAGGTCAAACAAGGGTCGATTCTTTAGGTGAAACTTGAAATACTCAGAAGAAAATGAAAATGTACATCAAAAAGAAGAAAAACTTAAACAAAGCGAAAGAGCAAGAGAAAAAAAAGATCAACTTGGGATGCCTCCCAAGAAGCATTTGGTTTAAAGTCTCTTAGCTAGACTTCATAAAACATCATTCCTTGGGTATTACAGTTGGGTGTGGTAACTCTTCCTTGCTTCTCTCATACAGCTAGCTTGGTTCCACCAAATTGATCTCAGATCTTCTCACAAAGGCCTCATATTTGTAGAACCTTTTTATCCTATGGCCATTAACCTTGAAGATCCCAGTTTTCTCTCCTTGGATTTCCATCACTCTTGATGGGTAGAGTTTTACCATAGTGAAGGGACTTGACCACCTGGCTCTTAGCTTTCCAGGGAACAGCCAAATGCTAGAGTTGAAGAGGAGTACTTTGTCTCCTTCATGAACATCCTTGTTCTTCAGGTGGGTCTTGTGCCACACCTTGGTCCTTTGTTTGTAAATTCTTGCATTTTAATAGGCATGCAATCTCAATTTATCTAATTCTTGCAGTTGTACATAATGTCCTTGGCCAGCCTTTTCCATGTCCATATTCAGAAACTTAATCGCTCGGAGAACTTTTTGGTCGAGTTCCAATGACAGATGACATGATTTCCCGTATAAGAGTCTATAAGGTGTAGTCGCTATAGGGATTTTGTAGGCAATTCTATATGCCCAAAGGGCATCATCCAACTTCATCGCCCAATCCTTCCTTGTTCTGCTAACTGTCTTTTCAAGAATTTGCTTAAGTTTTCGGTTTGACACTTCTACCGGCCCCGAAGTCTAGGGGTGGTAGGGTGTAGCAACTTTGTTCTTGACTCCGTACTTTTTCAACAAATTTGTTGACTACTTTTCCCAAAAGTGGGAACCTCCATCACTAATTATAGTATGAGGTACACCAATTCTTGGAAAAATTGTCTTCTCAAAAAGCTTTATGACAACTTTGGAGTCACATGTTTGGGTAGCTACAACCTCAACCAATTTTGAAACATAGTCGAAAGTAAAAAGTTTGTATTTCTACCCCCGGGGATGGCGGAAATGGGTCCATGTAGTTGACTCCCCATACGTCAAAACTTCTACTTCAACCCATTCTACCATAGGTATTTCATTTTTTCTTCCAATATTACCCATCATCTGGTATTCCTTTCAAGATTTAACATAAGCAGAAACATCTTTGAACAGTGAGGGCCAGTAGAAGCCGGATTGAAGGACTTTATCGGCAGTCTTTGCACCTCCCAGGTGTCCTCCATAATGTGAGGAATGACACTCCCTTAAGATGTGAAACACCTCTTCCTCAGGAATACATCTTTTGTACAAGTTATCATAGCACCTTTTAGAGAGCATCAGGTCATCCCAATAATAATTCCTTACATCTAAAAAGAGTTTCTTTTTCTGATGATATGTTATCTCCGGGGGTAACTCCCCACAAGAAAGATAGTTGCAGATATCTGTGAACCACGACAACTTTTGTTCTTCGACTTCTATCATGAGAAAAGCTTCATCTGCATAGTTATCATTGACTAGCGGCTCATTCCTATCTTCAATGACAATCCTTGACAAGAGGTCGGCAACTACATTTTCTATCCCTTTCTTATCCATGATTTCGTAATCGAACTCTCAGAGCAGTAACGCCCACCGTAGCAGCCTAGGCTTGGTGTCCTTTTTCTGCATTATGTATCTTATTGCTCCGTGGTCAGTGTATACCTTTACTTTTGCCCCAATCAGATAAGACTTGAACTTATCGAAGGAGAAAACGATAGCGAGCATTTCTTTCTTAGAGGTAGTGTAATTTATCGGTGCTTCGTCAAGAGTGTGGCTAGCATAGCAGAAGACATGGTGTTTCTTGTCTTTCCTCTGCCCTAGGAATGCTCCTACGACATAGTCACTAGCATCATACATCATCTTGAAGGGTAGCTCCCAATATGGAGCTTGAAGAATAGGTGGGGTCACAAGCACTTCCTTCAATGTCTGAAAAGCCTTCAAACAATCATTTGTAAAATCAAATTCTATATCTTTTATCGGAAAATTCGACAAGGGCTTTGAAATCTTAGAGAAATCCTTTATAAATCTTCGATAATATCCAGCGTGACTAAGAAAACTTTGTATTCCAGTCACGGACTTAAGTGGAGGTAGTCTATAGATAGCCTCGGCCTTGTTGAAATCTAGTTCAATTCCTCTTTTTGAGACCTTGTGACCCAATACTATGCCTTCTTGTACCATGAAATGGCATTTCTCCCAGTTGAGAACTAAGTTCTTCTCCTCATAGTGCTGCAAGACCAACGATAGGTTCTTCAGAAAACCATCAAAATATTTTCTATAGATAGAAAAATCATCCTTAAAAACCTTCACGATATCTTCCAGAAAATATGAGAACATTGAAATCATGCAACGCTAGAATGTTGTAGGCGCGTTGCACAATCAAAACGGCATTCTTCGAAAAGCATAGGTACAATATAGACAAGTGAAGGTAGTCTTTTCCTAGTCGTCAGGTAGGATAGGGACTTGGTAAAACCCAGAATAACCATCTAATAAGCAAAAATATTCATGATGTGCTAGTCTTTCTAGAACCTGATCGATAAAGGGAAGTGGGTAGTGATCTTTCTTCATCTCCTGATTTAGCTTTTAATAATCAATACACATTCTCCACCTCGTGACAGTCCGAATGGCCACTTCATCTCCTTTATCACCCTTCACAACTGTCATCCCCCCTTTCTTTGGTACAAGATGAATAGGGCTCACCCGATTGCTATCGCTGATTGGGTAAATAATACCAGTGTCTATTAACTTGATGACTTCCTTCTTTACAACCTCTTTTAACATTTGATTCAGCTTCCTCTGGGGTTGAACCAGGAGTTTTGCTGACTCTTCTAGATTTATGTGGTGCATACATAGAGCAGGGTTAAGCCCCTTGATGTCATCCATGAAATAGCCTATAGCTTGCCTATGGAGCTTTAGCTCGTTAAGAAGTCTTTCCAATTGCTCTTCAGTTAGACTAACATTAATTATAACAAGGTTTCTCTCCTCGTGATCAAAAAATTTGTACATCAACCCTTCCGGCAACTGTTTCAGTTTTGATTTGGGTTTAGGTGCCTTCTCTTCCTCCGGTGTCAGTTCTAGAGAAGCATACTTGACTATCTCGATAATTTCCACTTCCTCACTCAGATCTTCTTTGTCTTGATTTAAGTAGTCGAGGATCTCAGCAACATCGGGGTCTTCGATTTCTACATCATGATTGTTTAACGCCTTCATAAGAGGGTCTAGTACTGCTTTATTTTCTTCTACTTCTTCACAATATTGGATGTATCTATCCATGAACTAAGAAGATTCAAGCATGCATGGTCCCTTCATGGCGTCTTTTACCTTGAAATCAATGTGCTCGTTTCTGACCCTCAGAGTTATGATGCCTTTAGCAACATCAATTAGTGCCCTTCCAGTTGCTAAGAAAGGATGTCCGAAGATGATAGGGCATTTAGGGTCTTCAATAGTGTCAATGACAACAATATCACACAGGATGAAGAACCTTCCCACACGAATTAGAACATCTTCAACTACTCCCACGAGCCTTTTGAAGGTATGGTCCGCCAACTCGATTCTCATATTGGTCCTGACCATATTAGTTAGTCCCAATCATTGTGTGAGGCTTAAAGGCATAAGATTGATGCTAGCCCCCAAGTCAGGGAGACCTTTCCTTTCGATGTTATCCCCTACAACAAAAGGTATAGTAAAGGCTCCAGGGTCCTTCTTCTTGGTAGGTAATTATGCCTTTACGAAAGCAGTTGACATATTGGTAAGGTGCACTGTTTCAATCCTACATCCTCTTCTTTTCTTTGTGATTAGGTCCTTGGAAAACTTGGCATATGTTGTAATTTCTTCTAAAGCATCCAGAAATGGCATATCGAGGTGCAGCTTTTTCACCGACTCCATAAACTTTTCATACCTCTTTTTGAGATGTGTCTTTATGAGTTTATACGGAAATGGCAATCTTGAGCAGTATTGACTCCTTTTGGCTAATATGTCCTCCACACGTCCTGGTTCTCTAACTTGAGCTTGTTGGTTTTCTCCTTCGGCTGATTTCTCTGTAATAATCTCTGGCTTCGGTTCTTCAAGTCTTGTCGCCTCAGGGTGCTCTACCTTCCTTCCCGATCTAAGGACTGCCATCTTGGCAGACTCAGTGTTAGATGGTATCTTCCATGAAGGGTTCTACACTAGCTCGGCTAACTGAGCGAGTTGTTGGTCGATCTAGCATTGATGTGTTTGCATATCTGCCATTTGGACAGTGCACTTTGTGCTAGTTGATCGTTTATCATGTCCTGTCTCTTGACAAAAGCGAATAGTTGGCCCACTAAGTTAAGTTGACTATTGTTCCTTGCATGACTCTATTCTTGATCTTTTCCTTGTCCTTGACTTGTGCTTGCAGATTGGAGGTTTTGACACTTCCCTTGACCTTAATACTGGGTTTTGTTTGTTTGGAAAGTACTTGTTTTGGTGTACTGACCTTGTCTGCCTCTCTTCTCGAAACCTGGTGGTTGCTTGGGTGGATTATTCAGTTGATGTGAATTCTTCGCAGCGTCCTTGTTGCCATAACTGAAACCTAGGTGATCTGGTCTCTTAAAGTTAGAATAAGAGACATTTTCAGCTTCCTCCTCCTCAGACTCACTTTCACTTGATTCTTCGGGTCAGGAGTATATGCACTTATCTATTCCGTGCCCACCTTCACCGCAAGTGATGCATTTCATCACTTTTTCAATGTGCTTCTTCCCCTTTCCTCCTGATTCCTTCAGTTATCAAACATCAATGGCTATCTTTTGTAACTGAGATGTGATTGCCTCGACAACCTTTAATTCAATTGATGACCCTTCATTGGTGGCCTTTTTGGCACACCTTCTGTCGGTCCTGTCATAATCAGTTCCAGATTGTAACTCAGCCATGTTTTTGATAATTTTCTTGGATCTATTGGGATTTCTATAGAGGAAGTCACTTCTTGCTGCTACATTTAGCGATACTTTCTTTCCTGGTGGTAAACCATTGTAGAACATCGATATTAGGAAAACCTTCTTATAATTATGGTGATGGCAATCTCTCTGATACTCCTGGTACCTTTTCCCAGCTTCATGCAGATTCTCACCTGGTCTCTACGTGAAAGACGTGATCTTCTACCTATTACGAACAGTCTTCTCTGTGGGGTAGAAGTTGTTCACAAAAGCATCAGCCAATGCGTTCCATCCATTCAAAGCTTGATGCAGTAATCTAAGGTACTAGGATAGTGCCTTGTCCTCTAAGGAGAAAATAAAACTTTTGTAATAAATGACTTCTTATGGAACTCCCCGCATCTTGATGGTGTCACACATATTCTTAAAAGTGTCAAGGTGATGATAAGGGTTATCGTTATTTGAACTCCCTTAAAAGCTTTTATTCTGGATCATAGAGATTACAACTGGATTCAGTTTGAACTTCGCTGCATCGAACCTTGGGATGATCACAGGACATCTTGAGTTGTTGGCTTTTGTAGCAGCCAATTCTCGAAGAGTCTTCTCCTCCTCATCATCATCTTCACTATCGTTTTTCCTGTGATTGCGCTCGTGATTGTTATGGTTTCTTTTGTGCCTACGATGATGGTGACGCTCCTTGTAGTGATGATTTTCTTATTCATGCCACTCTTCTTGCTCTTGATATCGATGGTCATCATTGTAACAGCCACCTCTATCTTCATCCATTGCTGGTGGAGGTGGGTTTTGTTCATTCCTCACATTCCGCTCGTCACCTGAAAGGGCAATGTCCACACGAGGCGGCATGGTGAAAAGGATTAAAGTCAAACAAGTTTCTTCTTCTTGGGTAACTGAATAGATCATACAGTCAAGTTAGAAAATCGAACTGGTCCAAATGAACTACTCTGCACAATCCCAAGTTAGCAAACTTAAAGTAATTGTGCTATCAAGCTTATTGCTAAGTTTAAGGCACGTAAGTATAGTAAGCTGACTCGGGTTCTTAATAGTGTTGTTTTGCCTTATCCCCGACAACGGCGCCAAAAAGTTGACTGGATAAAATCACACGTCCAAAAGGAGTGGATTAAAGTAGTCGAACTTTTAAAGAGATAACCCGACTCTCAGGCCCCCACAATGATAAACGGGGTCCGATGTAGCAATCGGGGTCGAACATAGGAACAAGGTTCGTCATATTAAGAATGCAGAATCAAACACTCTTATACTCCATCCAAAAAAAGGGGATAAAGAGATGTTCCCTAAGGAACGGTAGCACATAAACAAGAACAGTAAAACAAAAAGAAGCAAAAGAAACAAACTGTAAACAAGTATATGGGGAAAACCTAGGTTGGGGTTCACCAACTAAAGCACCTCACCAACATGTAATACTATCCCTCTCTCTTGCATACTCATATCAAGATCACAAGCAACCATTCAAACATCTATTCCACTCTCTCTCGATATGAGGATAGATCTAAGTCTAAAAGAAGCCTCTCTCTCGAGATGAGGATAGATCTAAGTCTAAAAGAAGCTTCTCTCTCAAGATGACAACTCAAAAACCTCACAACAAAACAAATGTTTAAAGCTTTATCATTCCAACACTCTCGTACATTCATACCACTCCATGTCATGGGATAAAAGTGATATTACACTCTCGAGATATCAACAATCAAGCATCACAAGATGGTAGCTAAGCATACAAGTGAAACAATATAATAGGTGCATGGAGATAATCTTGATAAGAATATGTATATTTAAAGGAAAGAGACAATATACATGTTGGGAGAGCCTTAGTGGCTACTCCCAACATAAGTTAAGGTGTTTAGCCACTCATGTTTGCGGACAACATGATGGTGTTACAAAAAGACAGTTCTGTAAGATACCAGAAGTGGGGAAAAGGGTACATCAGGATGAAACGATAGATCTGGAAGAGAAGAAATGTGATACTACACACTACTTCTTTAGATCTGGATCTACCACGTGGTTGGCCTTCTCCTCTAAAATAAGGGGTGGGTGTACGTCTTCTCTCTTCTCAACTTCTGCCCCTGGAGATCCAAGACTAATGTATGGATGGTCCGAGATGAGTTTGGAAGGCAACAACACTTCGTGGCCTCGTGATCTGATCTCTCCTGATCTGATGTCTTGACAAGACATATGGTTGCGCTATTTATAGGCACACTCCACCAACTTAGAACTACGGTCGCGGTCTGGTAATAAGTGAGGATGAAACTGTAGTCACTATTTGTGCCTTGTTTATCTCTTGTCACAGTCTAACTTGGTCGCGGTGTTGTGATAACCGCGGTCGCGGTCTTCTAGTAACCGCAGTTGTGGTCTTTAGGAGTCCACCGATGATCGCGATCTTTTGATAACCGCAGTCGCAGTCTTGTGATAATCGTGGTCGTGGTCATCCTTAATTCCTGATGATCGAGGTCTCTGGGGTACTCTGGAACTGTGGCAACACATCCCATTATCACACAGATAACGAGGTGTTACGCGAAAACGTGCGGAAATCACCATAACCATAGATTATGAAAACACAGGTTAATTAAAACCGATTGCGGAAAACTGATAAAATATGAAACTATTACTTTCCAGTACTAATCCTGCACAGAAACATGTCATATATATACACACACGAGATCTGATAGGTGTCTACAGCTTACAGAAATAGTTGTTCATCCTTCACATGAGTTCACCACCTGTTCATATACATAAAGACCCACATCCGGCCATCAGCAGGATATACAAACATCATCGATCATTCGTCGTGAAACATCGTCAAAATACTGCCAAGGACCTGAGAGTACAGGTATAACTCTAGACTCTACTACAAAACATCCAAAACAGCAGCATGTCCAATGCTTGCCTTCTACTGCTCCTCAAGCTGCTCAGCCGCAGCACCACGACCACGACCATGTCTACCTCGACCACCTAAAAAGGTGTTTAACCCAGCGGGGTGAGACAATTGAACAATTGTCGCAGCGGGAAACATAACTTCCCACCGCAACTACAGAACATCAGCAAGATAAACTATAACAGCAAATAACTAGAAACAGGTATAACAAAAGCAGTCTATATAACATGATTGTTAAGATAAGATATATCACTATGTAACATGATCCTCAGAACAAAGTATATTACCACATAATCGGATTATCAAGATATGACATATTATCACATACCTAATGAATATAGAAGTAACTGCAAGATATAACAGAATTAACTACACAAACAAGGCCTCAACCAATGTTTCATGTTTATCTTAAGCAGTAAATACTAAACGGAAGTATTACATATTATTATGCCCTGAGGATTTGAACCGTACCGTTCAAATCCAACCTTTGGTTATGAAACCCAAGCCGGTGCCATACAAGGTAAATGGAAGAGTCGGACTCCACGAACTCCCACCAAGTGGTCAGTACACGATTACAACACAAGCAGAACCGTAGTCACATGCTGAAGTGGTCTTAGCCACAGGGTCAGCTCCATAGACTACCCGCATTCTAGCCCGCCATGGTACAAGTCTCAACGCTAGTAAAACTGAGCCACAGGCCTGTTCACCGTGCTCTGAGCCACGAACGCATTCATGCTCCACACATCACATATCCTGAGCCATGGGCCTGTTCACCATGCTCTATATACATATCTAAGTCTATAACCAAAGTTACACTCTTACCTCCTCATTTTCAGGCTAGGAGCAACCTACACATATTCAACAATATGTGCTTCCAGGTTAACCCGTAGGAGAACTCGTTTCACCATCACCAAGTCCTAACGATGATGGATCTATGGCCAGGGCAAACTACATGATATAATTCCACTTTAATTATTTAGTATCTTTTAGATGGATTGCAAGATTCAACCAAGTTGTATAACATGCAGGATATAACAGAAAGTAAACAACATTATATTATTATTGAAACCACATCAACCTGATCCATCACAAGGATCCAACATCACATGTTACCACTTGGCCTCTTGCCAATCATCCAAATCTATCTCAAGGATTACCACATACCATGGGATCTCAATCCCCCATCATGTACTGTCACTGCCTCTCAAGGCTCACATCTTCATCATGGGACAAACACATCATACATACAACCTCATAGATAATCATCAAAGTGATGTTACTCATCACATATGTCTCATAGCCTTTTCATGGCTAATCATCACCTGCATGGTTAGGGTACACAATAATCATAGTTCCAACATAAGGGATATGCTCACTATCATGAAATATCATTCAAGATACTCTACTTATCATTCTTACACTATTTGGTGATCAAGTATATTAAGCACATCATTAACAAACCATATTCATGCTTACACTTATCTCAGGATTTATATGAATAAACAAGATGCTCACATCAAGCAAGATGTCATGTTGAGAATACCGAGCAAACACTATTATTACCAATGTCATTTTTGTCACCATCCACTATCATCATTATTATCTTTATCATTAGCAATCATTAATGTAACTACCAATTATTATTGACATTTACAAATAAGCATAAGGATTACTATATGCATGTCATTACTACTACCTTCCTCATCATCATCATATAATACTATCAACATCATTACTACCATTATTACCATCACTACTATTATCAGCATCATTCCTATCATTAGCATGGTTATTTTGCAAAGCATCATAATCATTGTTGTTATTACTAACAAGACACCACCATCGTTTATTAGTGCATAGCCAACCACTTTCACATCACAAGGGACCGTCACTATAGGATCACACAACCCTCACTAAAACTCCTCACTACCCTTACCCATAAACATCTCACAACAACGACTATAACATGGGAATGCAGCAATGATGCGTTGCACCCAACCGCACGACACAGCGTCACCAGGGGGTGTCGCGCGTCAGGGGTGTTGGGCTTCGCATGCCTATCGGGCAATGCCCGTCAAACCTCTGCCGCGACGCCCGTCACAGGCCAAAACACAACGCCCGATATCAAGGGGTTATCGTCCACATCACAACCCACCACAACAACCAGGAGAGAGAGAAGGAGAGAGAGAAGGGACACTCCTCAAAACGTGCCATCAACAAAACAAAGCCTACGGCCGACATGATTCAAAGGGAGGGGTGTGATGCCCGTCACAACCCAAGCCTTGTCGCCCGCTACACTCAAGGTGTATCCCCCATCAACAACCACCATGCTCATCAAGGCCTATCGACCAACTCACCAAACAAAACCTATCGTTCAACACAAGGAAACAAGCCACACATGGCCCTATCGTCCATCAAGAACAAGGATATTGCTCATCACAAGAAGACCGTCATGATGTCCAACACCACCATATCGGCCAACCCTACTCTAGCTCAAACTATCACCCATCACAAGGGCAGGGATATTGCCCAACTCAAGAGCACCTTATTTCATCCTATACAAGGATACCCATGTCTCCCAACACACCCCAACAAGAGAGAGTATCGCCCAACAGGGGTCATCATCAACCTCCAGCACAAGGATACTAAAACCCTAGAAAGCAAGGTATACTAGGTCACAAGGGAAACCCTAAGCCTGAAGGGGATCGACCACCAAAGGTACAAAAGCAAGGTACAAAACTCAGCTACTAACATGCATCAAGATTATAGCTAGAGGTAAAGGAGTTAGGGTTAGAAATTATGCAACCCGCCTTAAGCTCCAAGCTCCAAGGAAGAAGAAATAGTCCAAGGTCCAAGGGGTATCGTCCACCAAAGCTTCTTCCAAGAGGGTATCGGCCACCACTGCTACTCCAAGAGAGTGTATTGACCAACACAAGCAAGGAAGGAGAGGGGTGTCATGCACTCAAGGTGGAGGAGAGACCAAAAGAGCAAAGGAAGCTAAGGCAAGGGAAAGAGCCACCTATATAGAAGGGAAGGGAGGATAAAACAAGGGAGGTTCATTCTAAGTGTCATCCACCCAAGGGACACTTGTCCTAGGGTTCAAACCAACACACTAGCACACTAAGAGACACTTGTCAAAGATATGCACCAAGTGTCCACCAACCCAGACCAAGCAACATGGGCGACACATGCATCAGCTCTATTGGGCGACTCACCAAGGATCCTAGGTGACACACCACCATGTTGGGCGACACAAGCTACTCTAGGTCGACACAAACTTCACCTTGGACGACACAAACAAGTCTTGTCCGACACAAGGCTCAAGCAAGCCCAAACAAAGCATCCCAAGGCCCAAACAAGCTCAAACAAGGCCCAAGAAACTCAAACAACAAGACCAAGCCTTCCTCTCAACCCTAGAGGAAGAAAAGAGGGTAAAACATCTCACAAGATGGCAATCTTGCACACAAAACCTTAAACTTGGGTTATTTGCAAGTAGCCCCTCCAACTCTCAACAAAGCACAACTAAACCCTAATCACCACCAAAGGTGATTAGCAAGCACCAAAGCACCAAGATCAAGCAAAACAAATAGGGTAAACCCTAAACGCAGGTTAGGGTCCTTACAAGCTAACCCCCTTTAAGGGATTTCATCCACGAAATCCGAAGAGAAAAGCGAGGGATACTTCCTCCTCATCTCTTCCTCAAGCTCCCACGTGGCTTCCTCAATGCCACGACGCTGCCAAAGAACCTTCACAAGAGCCAGGTCCTTCCTCTTTAGCTTCTTGATCCTTCTATCAAGGATCGCCACAGGACCCTCCTCGTAGGTCACATCTGCATCAAGCTCAACCTCAACTGGTTGTATCACTGTACCTGAATCTGGATGACTTTTCTTTAACATACTGACATGAAACACTGGATGCAACATGTGCAACTCTGGAGGCAACTCTAACTCGTAAGCTACCTTGCCAACATGTGCTCTGACTGAGTAAGGCCCCATATACATGGGAGCTAACTTACCCTTCTGTACAAACCTTAACACACCTTTCCATGATGAGACTTTGAGATACACTTTGTCTCCTGCCTGGAACTCCAGAGGTCGTCAGCGATTGTCTACATAAGACTTCTGCCTGTCTTGTGCCAATTTCAACTGTTGATGTATCACTTTGATCTTATCTGATGTCTGTTGTACTAACTCAGGACCCAAAAGTTGATAATCACTAGACTCATACCAACACAAAGGAGATCTGCACTTCCTTCCATACAAAGCCTCATAAGGAGCCATGTCGATGCTCCGCTGATAACTGTTGTTGTAGGCAAACTCTATCAAACTCAGATGTACATCCCAATTGCCTAAAAACTGCAAAACACAAGCTCGAAGGAGGTCTTCTAAAATCTGAATAGTCCTCTCAGACTGTCCATCTGTCTGCGGGTGAAAAGCTGTAATGAACCTCAACTGTGTTCCCAACGCTTTGTGCAATTGTTCCCAAAAGCGACTCGTAAACTGAGGACCTCCATCAGAAACTATCGTTGCTTGCACTCCATGCAAACGTACTATCTCATCCACATATACTCGAGCTAGTTTCTCAGTTGTATACGTCATCTTCACTGGTAGAAAATGGGCAGACTTAGTCAATTTGTCCACTATCACCCAAATGGAATCATGATTCCTAGTTGTCCGGGGTAGACCAACTACGAAATCCATGCTTATATGATCCCATTTCCACTGCGGTATCGGCAAAGGTTGCAACGTACCTTCCGGCTTCTGATGTTCAACCTTCACTTGCTGACACACCGCACATCTTGCCACGAACTCGGCTACATCTCTTTTCAAACCGGGCCACCAATACAAGTCCTTTAGACTTTGGTACATCTTGGTGACACCTGGATGCATCGCATACATCGACATATGTGCTTCCTCAAGCACCAACTCCCTTAGATTATTAGCATCTGGAACCATCATCCTATCAGAATAGCAAAGTAGCCCATCCTCAGACTCATTAAACCCATCACGCTTGTCGCTGCCGAACTCTGATCTGATCAACTATATCGCATCATTTGTCTGCTGTGCATCCTTGATCTACTGTCTCAACGTAGTCTTAACTTGCATCTGTGCGAAAATACCAGACAACAAAGAAACTTCCATCTGCACATTCATCTGTCACAGAGAAACAAACATATCTCGCTTATGGCATACCAGAGAACTCAATTGTGCCTTCCTGGAAGAAAGCGAAGAAGACTTTCTTCTAAGCGCATCAGCTACCACGTTCACCTTACCCGGATGATACTTGATAGTACAGTCGTAATCATTGATCAACTCCATCCATCGACGCTGTCGCATATTCAACTCTTGTTGCGTAAAGATGTACTTCAGATTCTTATGATCCGTAAAGATCTAACACACTTCTCCATACAGATAGTGTCTCCAAATCTTTAGCGCATGAACCACTGCTTCCAACTCCAAGTCATGAGTCGGATAGTTCTCCTCATGTTTCTTGACCTGTCGCAAGGCAAAAGAAACTACATGATCGTCCTGCATCAACACGCAACCCAAACCTTTCTTGGAAGCATCACAGAAAACAACATAGCCTTTCCCAGGCTCTGGCAAGATCAACACTGGAGCACTGGTCAGCTTCTCCTTCAGACTCTGGAAAGCTTGCTGACATCGATCATCCCAAACAAAAGGTACGTCCTTCCTGGTCAACTTCATCATCGGCAACGCGATCGCACTGAAGTCCTTGATAAACCTCTGTAGTATCCTGCCAAACCAAGGAAACTACAAACTTCTATCGACGTCTTTGGTTGTTCCCAATTCGCAATGGATTCCACCTTCTTCAGATCTACTTTGACTCCTTCAGCAGATATCACATGACCCAAGAAAGCCACTTCCTTCAACTAGAACTCGCACTTACTGAACTTGGCATACAACTAATGTTGACGAAGAAGAGTCAACGCTCGATGAAGATGTTGCTCATGAGCTAGCCTGTCCTGACTATAGATCAAGATGCCATCTATAAAGACTACAACAAACTGATCTAAAAATGGACGGAACACTCTGTTCATCAGGTCCATGAAAGTTGCAAGTGCATTGGTTAACCCAAACAACATAACCACGAACTTGAAATGAACATACCTCGTCCTGAAAGCTGACTTTGGTATGTCATCTGCCTTTATCCTCAACTGATGATATCCAGAACGTAGATCGATCTTTGAAAACACTGTAGCACCACGCAACTGATCAAACAGATCATCCATCCTCGGCATCGGGTACTTATTCTTGATCGTGACCTTGTTCAACCGCCGGTAATCTATACACAACTGCATCGAACCATCCTTCTTCTTAACGAACAACACGGGAGCACCCCACAGCGACGTACTTGGTCGGATAAAACCTTTCTCCAACAACTCTTGCAACTGCTTCTTTAGTTCTGCCATCTCTGCTGGAGCCATCCTATACGCTGACTGTGCAACTGGTTGTGTTCCTGGAACCAGATTGATCTCGAAATCAATCTCTCGGGGTGGAGGAACACCAGGAAACTCCTCAGGAAACACGTCTGCAAACTCTCGAACAGTTGAGACCTCCTCAAGACTAGGACCTTTCGCCTTGGTAACCACAACGGTATCCACCACGTGAGCTAAGAACGCCTCACATTCTTGTCGTAACAACTTATCTGCCACCATAGCTGATACCAAGCATGTCGGGAGAATCTTCCTATCTCCCTAGAAGATCTACTTCTCCCCAACGACATCAAACACTGCCTGCTTGGAACCACAGTCCAAGACAACCTTATACTTCTCTAAGGTATCCATCCCAAGGATACCATCGAAACCATGCATATTAAGTGGTATAAGATCCACTTGGATACGATGTCCCGAGAAAGACAAGACACAAGATGGACACTCTTATCTAAGCAAAGAGGAACCATCAAGAGGGGTTTCTAACAACAAGCTATCCTTCTTACAGCTAATAGGTAAACAACAGTTTTCAAGCATACTATAGGCTATAAAAGAGTGTGTGGCACCCGGGTCAACAAAAATTGATATAAAGCAAGAAGAAGACATATCAGAATGAAATAACTCCATCTGACCTATCACCACTCGCGGGTTGACTATCGCCTCTGGCTGATTCATGGCATAGAATCAAGCCGTTACGTGTTGTCCACGACCTCTACTCCCTTGAGCAGACGATCTGGCTTGAGATGCTTGACCGCGTCCTTGTCCTATGCTACGACTGGCCTGCGGTCTCTCTGTCCTCTGAAAACTCTGTCTCGGCTACTGCGTCACCTCAACATCTCTATTCGGGAAATTAAGCCTGAAATGCCCGACTTGTCCACAAAGATGACATGACTTGTCCTCAAACCGTGGGCTAGATGGCCCTGTCACTGCCACAGAGGCTGAACTGTGCGCCTTAGACGATGAAGAAACATAACCTCTCCCCTTACACGGAGACCACCGAGATGGTACACCAGAACTTCTCATCGCTGACAGTGTTGAAAACCTAGGCTTCTTGAAGCCACCAAACCTTCGTCCTTGAAACTGAGCAGGTCTTTTAAGAGACATAGACTCTCTTTTCTCCCTTACTGTCCTCTCGATCTGTCAAACAGATTCCACAAATGTAGCAAACTGTTCTCAGTTCTCCAATGTAGACACCGGGGTTTTCAACTCAGAACTCATACCTTTCTCGAAACGTCAGATTTGTTCCTCATCGGTTGCCGCTATATGAGGACAAAACCTCAACAGATCCATAAATTTGGCTTCATACTCGGTGATGTTCATCGTTCCTTGCCTCAGATTCTCAAACTGACTCACCTTCTCATCCAGATACGTCTTTGGATAGTATCTGGTGACGAACTCGCATCGGAACACCTCCCAACAGATCACCTCACCAGGTCGCTTCTCTTCTTTGATGATCCACCAGTGACCAGCACTACCTTTCAGAAGGTAGACAGCATGCTTTACCTTGTCTGTTTCGGGGATGTCAAGGATCCAGAAAGCCTTCTCAAGACTTGTCAGCCATAGATGTACATCTGCTGGATCAGTCGTTCCAGCATAATCCAAAGCTCCAACTCGGCGAAGCCGCTTGAAGGTCTTCCCATTACCCTATGCTTCTCCATGGGGAACCTATGCTCGCAGAGGAGGCACTAGTAATCGCTCAACCATGAGATTCATCGTAGCCATTAACTGTCCCATAAGTTGTTGGTAAGCAGGATGTTCAAGTATGGCTGGGTTAAATTGGGGAACCTCAGGCACCCGATCTTCATGTGCCTGCCCATCTGCTCCATCAACCGATGCAGCATCACTATACTCAGCAGAGTGTTCTTCATGGTTTCCAAACATCTTTGCTTTTCTTCCACTAAGGGCAGAAGATGTTGTAAGAATACCTGGAAAACTCATAAGAACAGACTCACCCTAGTCCTAAATCCCTGTAGACTCAGCGAACCTAAAGCTCTGATACCAAAACTTGTGGCAACACATCCCATTATCACACAGATAATGAGGTGTTACACAGAAACGTGCGGAAATCACCATAACCACAGATTATGAAAACTCGGGTTAATTAAAACCGATTGTGGAAAACTGATAAACTGTGAAACTATTACTTTCCAGTCCTCATCCTGCACAGAAACATGTCATATATATACACACACGAGATTTGATACGTATCTACAGCTTACAGAAACCGTTGTTCATCCTTCACATGAGTTCACCACCTGTTCATATACATAAAGGCCCACATCTGATCATCAGCAGGATATACAAACATCATCGATCATTCGTCATGAAACATCGTCAAAACAATGCCAAGGACCTGAGAGTACAGGGATGACTCTAGACTCTACTACAAAACATCCAAATCAGCAACATGTCCAATGCTTGCCTTCTACTGCTCCTTAAGCTGCTCGTCCGCAACACCACGGCCACGACCACGTCTACCTCGACCACCTAAAAAGGGGTTTAAACCAGCGGGGTGAGACAATTGAACAATTGTCCCAGCGGGAATACATAACTCCCCACCGCAACTACAGAACCTCAGCAAGATAAACTATAACAGCAGATAACTAGAAACAGGTATAACAAAAGCAGTCTATATAAAGCAAATCTATTCTTACCGACAAGCTTACCAGCTGTACAAAAGCATATACCAGATATTTCTCAATGGAACATGATTGTCAAGATAAGATATATCACCATGTAACATGATCATCAGAACAAAGTATATTACCACATAACCGGATTATCAAGATATGACATATTATCACATACCTAATGAATATAGAAGTAACTGCAAGATATAACAGAATTAACTACACAAACAAGACCTCAACCAATGTTTTGTGTTTATCTTAAGAAGTAAATACTAAATGGCTGTATTACGTATT
Source organism: Alisma plantago-aquatica (assembly GCA_963693085.1). Taxonomy (NCBI): domain Eukaryota; kingdom Viridiplantae; phylum Streptophyta; class Magnoliopsida; order Alismatales; family Alismataceae; genus Alisma; species Alisma plantago-aquatica. The sequence continues at coordinate 1,316,226,241 of OY856410.1, read as the reverse complement.
ATTATGCCCTGAGGATTTGAACTGTACCGTTCAAATCCAACCTTCGGTTACGAAACCCAAGTCGGTGCCATACAAGGTCAATGGAAGAGCCGGACTCCACGACCTCCCACCTCGTGGTCAGTACACAAGTACAACACAAGCAGGACCGTAGTCACATGCTGAAGTGGTCTTAGCCACAGGGTCAGCTCCATAGGCTACCCGCATTCTAGCCCGCCTTGGTACAGGTCTCGGTGCTAGTAAAACTGAGCCACGGTCCTGTTCACCGTGCTCTGAGCCATGAACGCATTCATGCTCCACACATCACATATCTTGAGCCATGGGCCTGTTCACCATGCTCTATATAGATATCTGATTTTGTAACCGAAGTTACACTCTTACCTCCACATTTTTAGGCTAGGAGCAACCTACACATATTCAACAATATGCGCTTCTAGGTTAACCCGTAGGAGAACCCGTTTCACCATCACCAAGTCCTGACGATGATGGATCTATGGCCAGGGCAAACTACATGATATAATTCCACTATAATTATTTAGTATCATTTAGATGGATTACAAGATTCAAACAAGTTGTATAACATGCAGGATATAACAGAAAGTAAACAACATTATATTATTATTGAAACCACATCAACCTGATCCATCACAAGGATCCAAATCACATGTTACCACTTGGCCTCTTACCAATCATCCAGATCTATCTCAAGGATTACCACATACCACATACCATGGGATCTCAATCCCCCATCATGTACTGTCACTGCCTCTCAAGGCTCACATCATCATCATGGGACAAACACATCATACATACAACTTCATAGATAATCATCAAAGTGATGTTACTCATCACATATGTCTCATAGCCTTTTCATGGCTAATCATCACCTGCATGGTTAGGGTACACAATAATCATAGTTCCAACATAAGGGATATGCTCACTATCATGAAATATCATTCAAGATACTCTACTTATCATTCTTACACTATTTGGTGATCAAGTGTATTAAGCACATCATTAACAAACCATATTCAGGCTTACCCTTATCTCAGGATTTTTATGAATAAACAAGATGCTCACATCAAGCAAGATGTCATGTTGAGAATACTGAGCAAACACTATTATTACCAATGTCATTGTTGTCACCATCCACTATCATCATTATTATCTTTATCATTAAGCAATCATTAATGTAACAACCAATTATTATTGCCATTAACAAATAAGCATAATGATTACTATATGCCTGTCATTACTACTACCTTCCTCATCATCATTATATAATACTAGCAGCATCATTACTACCATTATTACCATCACTACTATTATCAGGATCATTGCTATCATTAGCATGGTTATTGTGCAAAGCATCATAATCATTGTTGTTATTACTAACAAGACACCACCATTGTTTATTGGTGCATAGCCAACCACTTTCACATCACAAGGGACCGTCACTATAGGATCACACAACCCTCACTAAAACTCCTCACAAGCCTTACCCATAAACAGCTCACAACAACGGCTATAACATGGGAATGCAGCAACGCTGCGTTGCACCCAACCCCACGACAGAGCGTCACCAGGGGGTGTCGCGCGTTAGGGGTTTCGGGCTTCCCATGCTGTTACGACCCCACCTCCCGATAACCCCCAATTAAGGGAGACCAAGAGGTTGAGCCGCATCCATTAACCCCGGATCAAAGGTTCGACATATAACCATAAACAATTATCAAATTCTAACAGACTATACTGAAAATGGTAATAAATTTTTTCTTTACATACCTTTTGAAAACTTAGATCATTAAACTTCTATCCACACTGATACTAATCTAGCTAATCCTCCTTTATACTTTGATTCTCTTTTAGTATCACATGTGCCACTTTAGTGTTTGTTCTTTTCATTGTACCTAAAACGCCGACAAACAAAACGTCGGTCAGCCGAAGCTGGTATGTGGGGAGAAGAAGATAATTGTTCAACTAAGTTAACAACATAATCATTCAATTAAAGATTTAACAAACAAGATTACGTTTTAAACCATATAACTCAATCCATACATATTCACAAACTTTGGGCTGTCCCTGCAGTCGACATGGATATCACCTCTCTTTTAGGTATAGAGTCGCATGGAACTATCCGAGGATAGCCCAATACCTAACTCATTATGACTTGATGGTCCTACCTCCGTGGTAGCCATGTACTAAGTCAACCATTGACCTGATGGACCTACCCAATGGGTAGCCATGTACTAGGTCATCCATAGACCTGATGGACCTACCCAATAGGTAGCCATGTACTAGGCCTTTCTCTAACCTGATGACCTACCCATAGGTAGCCATGTACTAGGTTAGCTATTTTGCCACAGAGAGAACCAGGATCTGAGTTTATAGGTATACACATTAAGTGATAGTCATAGCCACATTATATTTGCAATATGAACATCCAAGCAGTTTAGTTGCATTCAAGCGATAAAACGTTCGGAAAACGTCGGGAAACCTAAATGGTTAACCATAAGTAACCACATTCCTTTTAATTGCACTTTTCAAGATAGAAAGAGAAACCCTATTAACAAGCAACACCTGAAAAAAAAAGAACAATTTCCTTTTATTAATATTTATCCGCTTTCATTATTCAAACTAGGATTCTAATTCCATAATTAGGGTTTCATCTGGAAATTAGGGTTTTACTTCTTCTTTCATCAATACCATTCTTTATTTATTTCTTTTCATAAAACTCCTAATTTCTCATTGAATTTCCTTTATTAAACAATTGATCTCCTCATTTCATAAAAATATGGTTTTTATCTCTCTTTATCCCAAATTAGGGTTTCCATGCAAATTAACCTTCTTTTAAACATTATAATTCCAAGTTAAGCATTTTTGCAATCAAATAGCAAATTAAACTACCATTAACATTATCAGAGTCAAACTAGATGATTTAACCTATTGATCTACCAAAATACCCCCTAATCATGAAATTAGGGGTTCTCATCAAATTTTACTAAACTTTATTAGTCAAATAAATTACTTTTGCTAAAAGAAGTGGAATTAGGTTCTGGAATTATTTTTATCGTGTTTTGTGCATTTTTCTATGCAACTTTCATATACAAAGTTTTCTCATATAAGGTTCCTAGCAATTTCTATTATTTTTGCAAGAAAAGCCCTTTTTCTGATTATTCGTTTAGAGAGGGAAATTACCAAAATTAGTAGTCGTTCGATCGGTGCGCCCCTTGATCCACGCCTCGATCCGACGTCTCTCACTGATCGGCTCCACATGCGCTCAGTCGATGGCGAGTGACCGTCTGATGCTCACGTCCACGGTGATCCTTCGATCTGACGCCTCGCGCTGGCCCGCCCTACTGATCCCAGCAAGACCGGCCTGCCGTTAGATCGCGCAAGGGACCTCGGTGGTCCGCAATCGAACGAAAGCTGCTCGTCGTCCTCCCTTTTCTTCCTAACTCACATACGCGGCGGTGCCGCGGCTGAGGCTCGCCGGAGCTAGACCAATTGGACAGAGGAGAAGGTCAGGGCACACGAGAGGATGCCGATCAAGTTCGTTAAGGCGCGGGGAACCGAGGGGTGCCTTTATATAGGCACTGGAAGGTCCCAATTAGGGTTTCCAAACCTGCCGCCACTCCTATTCCCAGCCCAATTGGGCGTTTCACGAATTCACAACGATACCTCATCGAACCAGGGTTGGAACTCAAGCTCTTGCTCTCCCGGACCCAGAGGGAGAGTTTCCAAAGATGCACATGCATCGGATCTCACGAAAACAAGGCATTAAAATCCCTCTCACGTGGCTACAGTCCTTGTCCCTTTGGGACTTGGACGATGAGCCATGTCCCTTGGATCAAAATCCAAGGGCTCTCATCCCACACGCAAGATCAAAGGGAATTTAATTCCCATTAAAATTGGATTTTATTCCTATTCCAATTGATTCTTAGAAAATTAATATCTCCCAATTGGATTGGTATTTCTTTCCCAAATTTTGAGGGAAACTCGAATTCAGTATTATCTTTCATCCCTCCAAATTTGGTGTTATTATAGTAAGGATTCGATTCGTTTTCTTAATATGCAAGTTATCATCATATTAATCACATTTTCCATCTTTTCTTTATTTCTTTTATCATTATTTCTCGATTCTGAGTTCCTTGAACCCCAAGGAATCTATTATCTCGAAATCCTATTTTCCTTTAATAGTAATTTCTTTCTTTTTAGCAATACCATGTAATACATTAATTGTATATTCACATTATCTTCTTATTTTGCTATTTTGGTATTTTCTCTTTCTTTCCTCTTTATTGGGACTCCTTGGATCCCAAGACACTCCATTATTCGAAATTCATTTTATTGGAATACTCATTATCCTTCTTAATGCACCTATATGCATTATTTGCATTATCATGTTTATTTCTTAATACAATATTTCTTTTTGAGGATTTCTCTTTATTTCTCTTTTATTTTCCTCATTGGCATTCCTTTTATCATTAGAAATCTCATGGATACGAAATTCCCCCAAGGAATCTCATTTATGCCTCTTTCCACTTATTTTCCACATTTTCTCATTATTTTCCAATTTCTCACTTCATAAAGAAAAACTTAATTAATATTTTCTTTTCTTATGGCTTTCTTTATGCAACTTTATACTCCTTGGAACCCAAGGAACCCAAGAGGCACGAAATCCTCTTTGGATTTGCCTTCTAGAGGTTTCCACACATTTCTTTTATCAATTATTCCATTATTCATTACCAATTGAATTTTCTTTGTTATTTCCTTGTTATTGGGCCCAATAGCCAATAAAGCCCACAAATCAAACAACAAGGCTATTTTAAACGAAATCCATTTATTCAAAACAAATCACATCATTATTGTCAATTATCCTTAATATGAGAAATTGCATTTCTCACCAATTGAACCCAAAAATTGGGGTTATAACATCCTTCCCCTCTTATAGGAACTTTGTCCTTAAAATTCAGGCAAGCAAACAAACAATTCAGGATAAGACTTTTCTATGTCCATCATTGGCCCCTATGTGGCTTTGCCTTACCCATGGCACTTACAAAGAACCTTTATCATCACTTATTCTTTTCTCTAAGTCCTTTCACTCTGGCGTCTATAACTGCACAGGTGACTCAGGTCATTTCAGCCTCCCTTGGGGCTCACTAGGTTCATTGCTCAGCACATGGTCGGGTACCTCACATAGTGCTCTAAATTGGACATATGGAAAACATCTCCCATTACTTTATCCTGAGGGGTAAAGTCAAACCTAACCTTCTCCACCCATCCATCTCTAATGGACCCATTATCAGGGACTCAGCTCTCTTAATTATAACTTAGAGGGGTCGGACTTTCATGTCACATTTTCTCCCACAGTGAACTGCATGTCAGTCTACTTTGCATCTGCTCACGACTCTTGTCGTCTCTAGGCTCCTTTCAGCCATTGCATGATTAAAGTGACTTCATCTACACGCACTGTGGTCCCTTTTTCTAACCATCATGTGGTCCTTTTCAAACCATCATGTGGCCGTTTTCACCAACATCACCTTACTAAAGTGGTGAACGACACAACCTCCCTTATAGAGCTTCATATAAAACCCGATACTGGCTATGGTGGTCATTGTCACATCTTTCGTATGAAAAAAAAACTATCTCTAGATATCACCCTAAACGAGCACACATGCCCTCATCAGACCCTTTAGTCTGGATCATACTAACCATAGTTAGGGGTGGTAAACTATATTAACATTGAGTTCTTCATGTACCTACTTCCACCGTTTGGAAGGGAACCTTTAGTTCCAACTCAAGAACCTTTGAACTTGCTTTATGGTGTAGTTGAACCATCTCTCTCATGGGTAGTTCAACTAGATCTGTCCCTTAAGCGAACTCTTCCTTTCTCATATTATCTAGGTAAGGCGACCTACCATAACCCATATTGTACCTCGACCTTCTTTGGTCCAGGGAAGACCTATCACAACATCCATAGTGTTGAGCTATCATTCCTTCTCAGGGATTCTTTTGTCCTCCATAACGATACACTGGGTTACCGGGGTTCGTCCTTTACCTCCTGGCTTGCATGGCCATGAACCACATGCAACCCCATCTTAAGCACCTAACGTGCTATTGCCATTATCACGGTGTATGGTGATCTCTAATCATGATTTCTTGTATGTCGTGATTCTTCAAAATCGATTCCTTCGAAACCCTAAACCACTTTAGTCGGGGTTTCATCACCTTCTCTTCCAAAGAAGTACATCTGGGGTTTTACCACCATCCTTTCATTGCATCCAGGATTAGACTGGCTAACCAAACAACCCTAACTTTTCAACGCATCTTGTTACATTTGAGTGTTATCCGAACACTTCTCCCTTTCAAACTTAGGGTTAGCCAAACAACCTCTTCTAGCTTCTAGTCAAACGAGTCAGATGTATCTCAACCAGAGCAGCCATTACCACTTCACATCTTTAGGTATTAGGTAACATTACACTTCCATGTATTTCACTTATCATGTCACCTCAAACTATATGTTTATCTTCATAAGAACACTCTTTGATTCCATCATCATGGTGATCAAACTCAACTTGGAATAACTTGTAAGTTCCACATAACTCATGATAAAAACATCCTCATAAGGGGACTACCTCATTCCTCTTAGTGTTTACAAACCATCCATGTATCATTCACTTTACCAGGGTAGATATCTTCTCTCTCCCCAATTCTCGTGGCAACGTTCCAACCTACATCATCTCTTATCCTTGGTGTATGACATGCATAATGTCCTATCTCTCACCCCCATAACAAGAGGAAATAAGCATTTGGCTGCAGTCCAAATACAGAGTTCTTCCTGTTCCAAGAGTAGAGATGGTACATCCCACCTTGCCAGTACACCTTTAAATCTAAGTTATAACATGCCACATATGTCTCTTCATCACACACATCATGATATCAAACTAGCCTTGAACCTACTGAGGTTTATATCCTTGGTCATCTCCTCTAGGTCTATAGGGTACCGACTCTTTTGGGGTCATCCCTCTTCCCTCATGCATCAAGAGAGTGCCCTACTCATCTGCCCTTTGGGTCCCATGAGTTCATGAAGGTGATCAATCTCCTAACCCATGGCCCTCAGACAATGATAGCTGTTACCTCCCGACCCTATGGTCATGTGCAACTGGGGAATTAGGCAACTCCTACTTTCATCGGTCTTATCCCTACTGGACCGTAGGATAGACTTAGGATTCTCCATTATAGTACATGTTTACTTACCCAAGTCTTCATCATCTCTCTCTCTCTGCATTCATGGGCTGACTCTCATCCGTTCATAGGCATCATGGCAACCTGCCTACCTTGGTCAAGCCCCATACCGGTTACCTCCATGGTAACACATTCGTATGCAATAGAGATGGATATCTATGGGTCTACAGGTTCAATCTCATACTATGTACCTTTCACTTAGCTTCTCGAGATCCTATGAGACTTCTTTAGGTTACTTTGAACCAACAAAACTGATATACATCCTTCCAAAGGGGTCCCTCTCCCAGGATGGGAGGAAAACTATCTCTAAGGTCACAAAAGCTCTTTGGTTTTGGGTTTACATCCACACGAGCCTACTTAACCCTAGCAAGCCATCAAGGCACAAGCAGGTCACTTACTGTACTATGCTAGGTCATATTTGTCCTCTTTCCTCAATGCAGGATCAAGATCATACCTTTCTTTATCATCAACTTAGCTGTGAGGGGTTCATCAAACACACCTTTAACTTCAGGGGCTCCTCTTTTCCTCCATTCATGAGGATTACTATGCTTACTTCTATAAGAACTCAACTTCTCATCATGAGCCATAGGTACACCACTTCCCCTCTTAGGCCTAGGAACCCTAGGTTCACTGCATGCTCTGTCTCTTAACTACGAACCAAGCATGAAAAAGGCATGACATGCACTCCTTGTCATCCTTCAACTCAAACAACACTTAGGATTGGGTCCTCCTCAAGGACACCCAACAAGGTACGGGGCCTCATAACCTGCTACTAAACCTTTCTAGGTCTAAGGAACTCTTCTTCCTACCTCAGAAGGTAAGCATCCCTACCATGGGCCTGTAGGTACCAGAAGCTTCCTCTTCTCTCAAGAGTTGGTCCCTCTAAAGACAACCAAGGTATCAAAAACTTTCAGGGATCGATCATGAGACAACCACTATCATCCATTTTTCAGGGTTTTAGGTTTCCAACCTTCTTGTTGGGTTTTCCTGCTCTCTCTAGAGCTAACCCTAAATCCAACTTCACCATTAGAGGTCCTCTTTTCATGAAGAATCAACCTCAAAGGTGTGCTCTACAGGGGTGAAGCCTAGGTTCGAACTTATGGTTGCTCAAGATAACCCTTTATGCTCACTCATGATTCCTCATCCAGGGTTATCCTACTGTCAGCACTATGATGTGCCCTAGGTGCCAGCTATGCCCTACTGGTACAAGCCCATGGATTTTCTATGGTCCTTCACTAACATCATCATCTAAAGAGCTATCCTTTACCCTAACATGCATGACCCTTCCCAGGGTTGGGTTGCCAAAGGTGCTAGGTTACCCATGGATCATATGGCATCCCAAAGGCATGTTCTTTAAAACACCTGGTCCGACTCATCTCTCTCTAACCTTCACTTAGGGTTAGGTTTAGTATCATCCTCTGAGGATATGCCAGGTCTCTACTTGAAATGGAGATCTTTATCTCCAAGACTAACTTATCCTCCTGACAGGAAGGTTTAGCCTCAGGTCTCTTCTGAGGACATGACAACTTATGTCATACGACCTAAGCATGTATCTATTATTTATTTTGCGTTTAATCTATTAAGCTTATGTCCGTGACATCTCATTTACATGCCTCTCATTAATTTAGTGGAGGATTCCTTGAACCTTATTAACCGTACCCATACCTCAAGAGGGTGAGGAGAAGAAAGAAAACCCTAATCCTTTATATCCTTATCAGAATTTGGTGATAAGTAGGGATGAATAAGATGAGAAGTCCTAAAGGTATCTTATTCCGATTCATACCCTAAGACTTTGGCCAGGCGGTCACACGGGTCCGGGAGTCCTCGTATTCCGACTAGCGGTGTGGAGGAAAATCTTGCCAGCCCCCGGTCGTGATCCCTTTCTAGACACCTCCATCTTTCGGATACTCCTCTAATAACTCCCTTGGGTTCTATCGAGTTTGTAAAATTTAATAATTATTAATGGTTAAATGAGGAACCTATGCTCTGATACCAAATGTTACGACCCCACCTCCCGATAACCCCCAATTAAGGGAGACCAAGAGGTTGAGCCGCATCCATTAACCCTGGATCAAAGGTTCAGAATATAACCCTAAACAATTATCAAATTCTAACAGACTATACTGAAAATGGTAATAAAATTTTTCTTTACATACCTTTTGAAAACTTGGATCATTAAACTTCTATCCACACTGATACTAATCTATCTAATCCTCCTTTATACTTTGATTCTCTTTTAGTATCACATGTGCCACTTTACTGTTTGTTCTTTTCATTGTACCTAAAACGCCGACAAACAAAACGTCGGTCAGCTGAAGCTGGTATGTGGGGAGAAGCAGATAATTGTTCAACTAAGTTAACAACATAATCATTCAATTAATGATTTAACAAACAAGATTATGTTTTAAACCATATAACTCAATCCATACATATTCACAAACTCTGGGCTGTCCCTGCAGTGGACATGGATATCACCTCTCTTTTAGGTATAGAGTCGCATGGCACTATCCGAGGATAGCCCAGTATCTAACTCATTATGACTTGATGGTCCTACCTCCATGGTAGCCATGTACTAAGTCAACCATTGACCTGATGGACCTACCCAATGGGTAGCCATGTACTAGGTCATCCATAGACCTGATGGACCTACCCAATAGGTAGCCATGTACTAGGCCTTTCTCTAACCTGATGACCTACCCATAGGTAGCCATGTACTAGGTTAGCTATTTTGCCACAGAGAGAACCAGGATCTGAGTTTATAGGTATACACATTAAGTGATAGTCATAGCCACATTATATTTGCAATATGAACATCCAAGCAGTTTAGTTGCATTCAAGCGATAAAATGTTCAGAAAACGTCGGGAAACCTAAACGGTTAACCATAAGTAACCACATACCTTTTAATTGCACTTTTCAAGATAGAAAGAGAAACCCTATTAACAAGCAACACCTGAAAAAAAGAACAATTTCCTTTTATTAATATTTATCTGCTTTCATTATTCAAACTAGGATTCTAATTCCATAATTAGGGTTTCATCTGGAAATTAGGGTTTTACTTCTTCTTTCATCAATACCATTCTTTATTTATTTCTTTTCATAAAACTCCTAATTTCTCATTGAATTTCCTTTATTAAACAACTGATCTCCTCATTTCATAAAAATATGTTTTATCTCTCTTTATCCCAAATTAGGGTTTCCATGCAAATTAACCTTCTTTTAAACATTATAATTCCAAGTTAAGCATTTTTGCAATCAAATAGCAAATTAAACTACCATTAACATTATCAGAGTCAAACTAGACGATTTAACCTATTGATCTACCAAAATACCCCCTAATCATGAAATTAGGGTTTCTCATCAAATTTTACTAAACTTTATTAGTCAAATAAAGTACTTTTGCTAAACGAAGTGGAATTAGGTTCTGGAATTATTTTTATCGTGTTCCTTGCATTTTTCTATGCAACTTTCATATACAAAGTTTTCTCATATAAGGTTCCTAGCAATTTCTATTATTTTTGCAAGAAAAGCCCTTTTTCTGATTATTCGTTTAGAGAGGGAAATTACCAAAATTAGTAGCCGTTCGATCGGTGCGCCCCTTGATCCACACCTCGATCCGACGTCTCTCACTGATCGGCTCCACATGCGCTCAGTCGATGGCGAGTGACCGTCTGATGCTCACGTCCACGGTGATCCCTCAATCTGACGCCTCACGCTGGCCCGTCCTACTGATCCCAGCAAGACCGGCCTGCCGTTAGATCGCGCAAGGGACTTCGATGGTCCGTAATCGGACGACAGCTGCTCGTCGTCCTCCCTTTTCTTCCTAACTCACATACGCGGCGGCGCCGCGGCTGAGGCTCGCCGGAGCTAGACCAATTGGACAGAGGAGAAGGTCAGGGAACACGAGAGGATGCTGATCAAGTTTGTTAAGGCGCGAGGAACCGAGGGGTGCCTTTATATAGGCACTGGAAGGTCCCAATTAGGGTTTCCAAACCTACCGCCACTCCTATTCCCAGCCCAATTGGGCGTTTCACGAATTCACAACGAAACCTCATCGAACCAGGGTTGGAACTCAAGCTCTTGCTCTCCCGGACCCAGAGGGAGAGTTTCCAAAGATGCACATGCATCGGATCTCACGAAAACAAGGGATTAAAATCCCTCTCACGCGGCTACAGTCCCTGTCCCTTTGGGACTTGGACGATGAGCCGTGTCCCTTAGATCAAAATCCAAGGGCTCTCATCCCACACGCAAGATCAAAGGGAATTTAATTCCCATTAAAATTGGATTTTATTCCTATTCCAATTGATTCTTAGAAAATTAATATCTCCCAATTGGATTGGTATTTCTTTCCCAAATTTTGAGGGAAACTCGAATTCAGTATTATCTTTCATCCCTCCAAATTTGGTGTTATTATAATAAGGATTCGATTCCTTTTCTTAATATGCAAGTTATCATCATATTAATCACATTTTCCATCTTTTCTTTATTTCTTTTATCATTATTTCTCGATTCTGAGTTCCTTGAACCCCAAGGAATCTATTATCTCGAAATCCTATTTTCCTTTAATAGTAATTTCTTTCTTTTTAGCAATACCATGTAATACATTAATTGAATATTCACATTATCTTCTTATTTTTCTATTTTGGTATTTTCTCTTTCTTTCCTCTTTATTGGGACTCCTTGGATCCCAAGACACTCCATTATTCGAAATTCATTTTATTGGAATACTCATTATCCTTCTTAATGCACCTATATGCATTATTTGCATTATCATGTTTATTTCTTAATACAATATTTCTTTTTGAGGATTTCTCTTTATTTCTCTTTTATTTTCCTCATTGGCATTCCTTTTATCATTAGAAATCTCATGGATACGAAATTCCCCCAAGGAATCTCATTTATGCCTCTTTCCACTTATTTTCCACATTTTCTCATTATTTTCCAATTTCTCACTTCATAAAGAAAAACTTAATTAATATTTTCTTTTCTTATGGCTTTCTTTATGCAACTTTGTACTCCTTGGAACCCAAGGAACCCAAGAGGCACGAAATCCTCTTTGTATTTGCCTTCTAGAGGTTTCCACACATTTCTTTTAGCAATTATTCCATTATTCATTACTAATTGAATTTTCTTTTTTATTTCCTTGTTATTGGGCCCAATAGCCAATAAAGCCCACAAATCAAACAACAAGGCTATTTTAAACGAAATCCATTTATTCAAAACAAATCACATCATTACTGTCAATTATCCTTAATATGAAAAATTGCATTTCTCACCAATTGAACCCAAAAATTGGGGTTATAACACATGTCTATCGGGAAACGCCCGTCACACCTCTGTCTCGACGCCCGTCATAGGCCAAAACACAACGCCCAATATCAAGGGGTTATCGTCCACATCACAACCCACCATAACAACCAGGAGAGAGAGAAGGGACACTCCTCAAAATGTGCCATCAACAAAACTAAGCCTAACGGCCGACATGCTTCAAAGGGAGGGGCGTGACGCCCGTCACAACCCAAGCCATGTCGCCCGTTACACTCAAGGTTTATCGCCCACCAACAACCACCATGCTCATCAAGGCCTATCGGCCAACTCACCAAACAAAACCTATCGTTCAACACAAGGAAACAAGCCACACATGGCCCTATCGTCAATCAAGAACAAGGATATTGTTCATCACAAGAAGACCATCATGCCGTCCAACACCACCATATCGGTCAACCCTACTCTAACTCAACCCATCGCCCATCACAAGGGCAGGGATATCGCCCAACTCAAGAGAACCTTATGTCGTCCTATACAAGGATACCCATGTCTCCCAACACACCCCAACAAGAGAGAGTATCGCCCAACAGGGGTCATCATCAACCTCCAGCACAAGGATACTAAAACCCTAGAAAGCAAGGTATACTAGGTCACAAGGGAAACCCTAAACCTTAAGGGGATCGGCCACCAAAGGTACAAAATTGAGGTACAAAGCTAAGCTACTAACATGCATCAAGATTATAGCTAGAGGTAAAGGAGTTAGGGTTAGAAATTATGCAACCCGCCTTAAGCTCCAAGCTCCAAGGAAGAATAAGCACTCCAAGGTCCAAAGGGTATCGTCCACCAAATATTCTTCCAAGAGGGTATCGGACACCACTGCTACTCCAGGAGAGTGTATCGGCCAACACAATCAAGGAAGGAGAGGGGTGTCGTGCACTCAAGGTGGAGGAGATACCAAAAGAGCAATGGAAGCTAAGGCAAGGGAAAGAGCCACCTATATAGAAGGGAAGCGAGGAGAAAACAAGGTAGGTTCATGCTAAGTGGAGTCCACCCAAGGGACACTTGTCCTAGGGTTCAAAACAACACACTAGCACACCAAGAGACACTTGTGCAAGATATGCACCAAGTGTCCACCAACCCAGACCAAGCAACATGGGCGACACATGCATCATCTCTGCTGGGCGACACACCAAGGCTCCTGGGTGACACACCACCATGTTGGGCGACACAAGCTACTCTAGGTCGACACAAACTTCACCTTGGATGACACAAACAAGTCTTGGCCAACACAAGGCTCAAGCAAGCCCAAACAAAGCATCCCAAGGCCCAAACAAGCTCAAACAAGGCCCAAGAAACTCAAACAACAAGCCCAAGCCTTCCTCTCAACCCTAGAGGAAGCAAAGAGGGGAAAACATCTCACAATATGGCAATATTGCACACAAAACCCTAAACTTGGGTTATTTGCAAGTAGCCCCTCCAACTCTCAACAAAGCACAACTAAACCATAATCACCACCAAAGGTGATTAGCAAGAACCAAAGCACCAAGATTAAGCAAAACAAACAGGGTAAACCCTAAACGTAGGTTAGGGTCCTTACAGGAACCATGGTCGTGGTTGAGAAATAAGTGGACCGTGGTCGCGGTCCCCAAAACCACGACCTGAGTTGTGGATGTTCTTGAAAACATGTAAGTGAGGCTTTAGTCAAAAAGATTGAAAAATTATATAAAAAGCTGACAAAAGCTATACTAAAAGTGGTGTAAAATATATATAGAAAGTACGTAAAGTAGAGTGTTATCAATACCCAAGACTAGTTCAAAATACATAACAAAGGATAAAATCACTAATAGCATTTTTCTAATATAGATTGTATAAGTAAATCTTTATTTCAATATTAAACTTTTCTTTACTTGTTTTTTTGAGTTCTAGATATGTGTTTTGAGCATCTTCATACATACAAGGGAGGATTTCAATGGAAAGATGAGTTGCACATGACTGATGCAATTTTGTCATCATCATCAACATGCAAAACCATACTTTCTTTATCCATTTACATGTAAGTTGGAAGCAAAGTGATTCTATTGGATTATTTAAAAGAATCTCCAACTTTGATGTTCACACTTATTTTTTCCACATAGTGGATACAATTATTGGTGGCACTTAAAAAGGTGGTGGCGTTCTTTTATGTGATTTTATCGGGCATTTGAGGCGTAGTTGTTCGTGTCGGGTGTCTGTCGGGGGCAGAAGGAGATCTGGGAGCTCCGGTATCGGGCGCGTGTATCAGGCGATAGCCGATACGTTCTAGGAGGCCGATACACAAGGAAGATAGCATCGAGTTGGTGGGAGAGAGATGTCGTGCTTGGGTGCCCACATATCGGGCGATACCGATCGGTAGTGAATCGGGGGCGCCGCGCAGAGGGAGATAACATCCGGCTGGGTTTTTAGGCGTCGTTGCTGGTAGTGGGAAACAGGTGTTGCTAGTAGGATCGGTATCAGGTGAGGGAGACGGACTTTGATCATCCTGAGTCGGGCGATTGGCAAGGTAGCTGCTCGGTGGAGCGCTGGTTGCAGGGAGCCGTGTATCGGGTGGTAAGCATCCAGGGTCGGGCGAGTCAGACCGCTGGGGAGCGCTAAAGAAAACGGAGGGGATTCCTTGGTCATGCGTGTCGTTGGGCGGTGCCACCGCCATCCTCTCCGGATAGGCTCTCTGCCTTCCAGAGGCCCCGGCTGGGCCTCTCGCCTACCGGGGGCCACCCCCTTTGTTCACTGGTTAGCCCTGGAGAGGAAGATGTTGCCTTCGCCGCTGCTACGAAGGGTGATGAGACAGAGTTTGAGGGGTGCGACTGCGCAAAAGGCTGTTGCGGAGAGGAGGAGTTACATGTTGGCGACTGCTGTCCCAACGGAGGAAGTGCTGCCGGACGTGAGGATGGTGTTGGGCAACCTTGAAGACGGAGGAAATATCAACCCATCACCACCTAGGGTTGCAATTGAGAATGGGCAGATTCATGGGAGACCGAGCGATACCCCTTCGGTTTCTACTGAGGAACCTAGGGTTTCGACTGAGGAAGCACACAAAGGAGGGGGAGTTGCTCTTTCTGAACCTATACGGGGGGAGAATCTTGTGCCGAACATAGAGAGTATCACGACGCAGCAGCAGCCTGGGCCATCGGAGCCGTCGAACGTGCAACCAGAACAGGGTGGTTCAGCATCGTCTCCGGATGGGGGTGACCACACAGTAACGATGAATACTTCACAGACGGAGATACCGCATAGAGAATCACTGAGGGAGTCGGATGGTCAGGGCGCGACGAGGACGGATGGGCTTGCTTCAGGGTCCCTTCCCCCTCCGCCGGCTAAGGAGACAATGGTGCAACAGCCGAGAAAGACACCATTGTTCGGGATCCCACATGATACCTGCTTCCAATGCATGGGGAAAGGACACTGGCAGGCATAGTGCAAAGGCTTCAAGGTCTGCTATCTTTGCAGGCGGCCGGGACATGTAGCGAGAAGATGTAGACAGAGACCATTGCAGAGAACGCAGTCGCAGAGACATCCTGATATCCAATCTAGGGTTCTGTTCCCCCTGCTGCCCACGGGGATCCTAGCTCGGGGCACGGCACAACATGTGCCCAGGAGGATTGCGGTGAACATCGGACCGGATACTGATATGAGGAAGATGAAGATGGATGCACTTATGAGAGTTTTCGAGGTCTCCTGGCCCAGTGAGACCTCGTGGGTGGAGATGTTTATGTTCCTGAAAGGCTTATGGCCCAGCGCTGCCGAACTATATAGGTTTGCAGCAAGGAAATCTATTGCGTTCTTTTCTTGTGTGAATGAGGCACGGGATATGGTCGAGAAGGGAGTACTGGCTGACTGTAGACACAAGCTCATGCTCAGGAACATGCAAGATGGAGAACAACACCAACATAAAGAACGCTTTTGGTTCTGGCTATCGGGCATGCCCTTAGTATGCAGAGATGATGACTCCATGACTGCTCTTATTAACCCGTTTGGGAAGCTCATACATATATCTGACTGGCAGAGAGAAGCTGATGATGTTTCGGGCCTGCTCATCTTGGTCGAAGCTTTCAGTAATGATGTGCCTCAGTTTATTTCAGTTACCTATGGTCATAGAAGAACGGATGTTCAACTCTTTATGATAGCGAGAGGGCTGATTTGTACAAACTCTTGTAACATGATTGAGGTTGGTATAGAATCTGGTATTCCTCGTGATGCACTTACTATCCGAGAGAAGGCTCCTGAACCTCTTACACTGGTGGCTTGCCCGTCTGAAGAGATGCCAAGAGATCCGTCACCGACTCGGCAGCAGCAGATGAGACCGGTTCAATCACCGAGAAGAATGATAGTGGATGAAGATGGATGCAGAAGACATCTACCGCAGATGAGACTAGAGGACTTCTTTGATAGAAATGTTGAACAATTTTCTATACGAGGCAAACATAGCAGGGTCAGTGGTAGACCAACCTCCAGGCGAGAAGAACAGCGTACTTTCAGGCACAGATCAGTGGAGAGAAGGGATTCCTACAGAAGAAGACCACCCATGGGTGACGATGATTTTTTTTAGGATTTCTATGACGATGATGAGTGGAGATATAGAAGCTGAGCTGGCCTTGGTTGGGGGTGCACTCTTGATGTAGCGGTACAACTGTGATCTTAATGGATTGCAGATCTATCTTTTGGAACATTAGAGGAGCAGCGAATAACCCTACTAGAAGAGTCTTGAGTAGACTTTGTAGCCGATACAGACCTGGGATTGTCTGCCTCTTTGAACCTTTCCTTCATGCGAATCTTGTAGTGGAGCTATTAGATGTCATCCAATTGGACTGGGCGATAGAAAATGTTGATGAGGGAGGTAAAATATGGTTCTATGCGGAGGCGAATTTGAATCTGATGGTCCTCAGGAAGCATAAGCATCATGTTACTATCAAACTCGAGTAGGGAAATGGAACGACCTTCTTTGTCACTGCTGTATACGCAAGCTGCGACTGTAATGATCGTAAAGAATTGTGGAATGAGATCCTCTCTTTGTCCGGAGTTATTGGTGATGATAGGTGGTTGATAGCTGGTGACTTCAACGTGATCAGAAATCCACAAGAGAAGAGAGGTGGTGACCCTCCAAGATTCCAGGATGTGTTCGATTTTAATGCCCTTATCGTTGATGCTTGCCTCAATGAGGTTCCCTTTGAAGGCAGCAGGTTCACCTGGGTGAACAAGAAAATCCTCACTCCGACTATTTGGGAGCGACTTGATCAAGCTTTCTTGAATGATGCTTGGCTAGCTGACAGACCTTGTTTCCGATCTCTGCACCTTACTAGATCTAGAGTATCAAATCACTGACCGATTCTCACGATTCCTGGGAATGGTGATGATAATAGAAAGAGTAGAAAGTACTTCACGTTCCAATCGAGCTGGTTAAAACATGATGATTTCTTGAGGATAATTGAACAGGCGTGGGACACTCATGTGGTTGGGCACCCTTCCTATATTTTCTACTGCAAGATGAAGAGAGTTAGAGCTGCCTTGAAGAAGTGGAGTAGAGATGTTCTCGGTGATGCTAGTCAGAAAATTGAAGATCTGGAGGATATTATCTCCACTACTCAGATTTCCTTCGATGAAAATCCCACGACTGTGAATGAGGTGAACCTGAGGATTGCGGAATTGGAGCTTCAGCACTTGAGGGATATGGAGGAAGCCAATTGGAAAGAAAAGGCTAGGATTAGCTGGTTGCATGAAGGGGAAAGAAATACTCCTTTTTACCACGCGGTGGTGAAGTCTAGACGTCGTCATAGAAGAATCAATTCTCTATCTTTGCCCGATGGATCGGTGGTGTCTGATCCAGAGAAGATGGCATGGGAGGCAGCTGACCACTTTGAGAAGTTTTTCAATGAAGAGGTGCATACTGATGACATGATGCTTGATGGGATGCTAGAAGACATCCCGGCTGTTTGTTCGGCTGAAGACAGCCTCGGTATATCGGCGGTTCCTAGCATGGATGAGATTGTTATGACAATCAAAGAAATGGACTCATCAACAGCCCCGGGTCCTGATGGTTTTACCCTCCCATTTTATAAAGAAGCCTGGACTATTATTGGAGCGGATTTTCTTGCCATGGCTGAAGCTTTTTTCAGAGGTCAGATCTGCCATAGGGCCCTTTTCTGTTGTCGCATTCTTATGATTCCTAAATGTGATAATCCCAAAAAGCTCCCTTCTGATTTCCGTCCGATATCCATTGAAAATTTGGCCCTCCGGATCCTTGCAAGAACACTGAATAACAGGCTGGCACCCTTGATGCCCTCTCTTATTTCCAAATCTCAAGGTGCATTTCTGAAAGGTACCGATATCACAAATCATATCTGGCTTACCAAGGAGCTCATGCACGATATCAATCAAGGCCAAGCGGCTCCAAATGTGATGATAAAGATTGATATGTCTAGGGCGTATGACAGGGTTGATTGGAAGGTGCTCAGGAGAATACTTCTTTCTTTTGGTCTGCTTCCGGAGGTTGTAGAGCTTTGTCTCAGTTTTTTCGTACACTCATGGGCTACAGTCACCATTGGGGAACACACTGCAGGTATCTTTCCGATTGCTAGAGGTCTCAAGCAAGGAAATGATATCTCCTCGTTCTTGTTTATAATCTTTGAAGAAGTCCTCTGTCGGAGTTTTTGTAGATTGGCAGACGCACACTCTATATCCAGATTCAAGACGAGAGGACCTGCAGTGGCACCTCTTATGCTCCTTTACGCTGATGACCTTCTGGTTCTCTTTGAAGCCGACAACAAATCAATTCAGGAGGTTTTGAACACGCTTGACACATATGAGAAAGCAACTGGTCAGAGGGTGAACCATAACAAGTCGGTCTGCGTTACAGGGGGATCGGACATTTCCCGGTCACATGAGATAGCTATGAAGTTTGGGATTGAACATGCGGCCAACTCTTTCTTATACTTGGGGATACCGATATATAAAGGGAGACACAAGCTAGCTGATTATGAATTCCTTATCAAGAAGATTAATTCCAAGATTGCATCATGTAAGGCCAGATTGTTATCCTTTGCTGGACGGAGCATGTTGATAGCACATGTCCTCTCTTCGGTTATGATTCATGCAGCGGCAGCAGTTGGGTTACCAACTGGTATCATATCTCGGATTAAGAATAAGATATCTTCATTTCTATGGGCTGGCAGAGATGAGATACGCAGGAAATCTTGGCTTGGATGGCATTGTGTGGCAACGCCATTTGATAAGGGTGGTCTTGGTCTTCCACAGTTATAGAATATAAATGAAGCCTTTGCTGTCAAAGCTTGCTGGGAAATACTATCCAAAAACTCCCTCTGGGTGGAGTTCTGTAAGGTGAATTATTCAAATCATGCCCCTGGTCGTTCGGCCTGGTATCCTGGACACTTGAAACGGAGCTGCGCACCTTCCCCTTTCTAGAAAAAAGTATGGACCACCTTCCCAAAAATTTAGAGGCATTGCAAGTGGGCGACTGGGAGAGGCGATATTTCTTTTTGGGATGACTGGTGGTGCGACGAGAGGATCGCAGACCATGCTATTTATGCAAGTGATAAAAGACACCCCTTCCTTGTTAAGGATTTTTGGATTGAATACCATGGATGGGATTGGAGTTCCCTAAGCCAGGTGATTGACGGCAATGGGATGGACCTCATCAAACATGCGGATGTGTGGATATCAGATATGGATGACCAGTTGATCTGGGATGTGGAGGAGAATGGAAGATTCTCTATGAAATCGGCTACAGTGATGTTGTGGACCGTGCAACAGGAAGGTCCTGATGATCTGGGCAAGGTTTGGAGGATGGATTCCCCAAAGGCAGCGCTCTCATATGGAAGATTGTCAGGGAAGCCATTCTGACTGATGATAATGTGCGCATCAAATGTTGTATACCACTTGCGTCGAGGTGCAACTGTTGTGATGAGCCGAAGGAGGAAGACATGAAGCACTTGTTCTTCCAAGGACAGCTCGCGAGGTTCTTTTGGAACAAGTTTGGTGTGATGACGGATAAGGAACCGCCTTCTGATGTTTAGTCCCTGATTAGCTTATGCGTGGACGGTCTCTCTAATGAGGTTATTGATTGGGTTGCTGGATTCATGGCTGGTCATATCCCAGTATCTATATGGAGAATGAGATGTTCATCTCGGTATGTTGATAATAAGAGAAGTGTGGAGCATGAATGGAACAATCTTATAGACCATGTGAACCAGATGATTAAGAGAAAGACTTTCCCTCTTACATCTAACCCAACCCTTCTCTCCAGAATGACGGTGGCAAGCATCAACGAGCCTAGGTTTAAGATGAGGAAGGTTCGGCTCATCAGGTGGACGAATCCGGACATGTTCAATCTCAAGCTAAATGTGACGATTGGCACTGACTTGGACAAGGATGGCAACAAAAGAAGATGGGCAGTAGGTATAGTCCAGAATCACAATGCAGATATTTGTTTGATATTCCGCGTTTGGCTCAAAAAGGAAGACTACAAGTTGGCATACATTCAATCGTGCATCATCGGGCTAAAGTTGGATGAAGATCATATGCTTCATATTTCTTCTATGGAAGTGGATGATATAAACATTTATAACTTGCTCTGGAATAATGCTTCTGTGCCATGGAGGGCTAGAACGTATGTGCAACAGCTTAGAGAGGAGCTGGATATGGCTAGCATATCGGGCGGATATGTGCACAAGTTAGGTGGTTAACCTACATATCGGGCGAGAGGAGAACCCACAAAATTTGACTACATAATTAGTTAGGTGGTTAACCTACATAATTATGACTCTTGGCATCATTTAGAAGACAAATTTTTAAGTATAGATCTTGTTGAGTTTTGGGTTGAAGGACCCAAACAGCCTCAAGACCGTTTGGGGGTTCCTCCAAACGGTCTCAAGACCGTTTGGGCACAACCCAAGACTGTATGAAGGTCTAAGGTTGAGATAATTTCATAGGTTGAGGGTCTAATTGCAATAAGTTGATCAATTGATAAAAATGCTGATTTTAAACCTAATTGGAGTTCAACTCTAATCCAACCAACTTGGTTTTGGGTCAAAGTTTGGGAAAACGGTCTCAAGACTGTTTGGATGATGCCCAAACGATCTGAAGACCGTTTGGGCAAAGTTTGGGCCCAATTGGAGGTCAATTGATAGGTTCAACCTTGAATTGATTCATATTGTTGAATATTGACGACCATCCGATTTGAAACCCTAATTATGATGAATTTAACCCTAATTGGCTTTCAATTGAGGGTTATTTTGGTGTCCAATTGATTGAGGCTCATCCTAATTGACTCAATTTATAAATGGTTAACATGGCTTTGGCCAATTGAGGGCTTCAACATACTTAATAATAATCAATAGTAAGTTTTGAACCATATTGGAGGTCTAAACGGTTTGAGCCCATTTGGACCAAACGGTCTCAAAACCGTTTGGATCCAAATGGTCTCAAGACCGTTTGAGGCCAAACGGTCTCAAGATTGTTTGGGCTCAAATGATCTCAAGATCGTTTGGACCAATCGATCTCAAGACAAGTTGATCAAACGGTTTCAAACCGTATAGACTCAAACGGTTTCAAACCGTATAAACCCAAACGGTTTGGGCATATGACCTTGAGGTCATACGGTCTTGGAGTCAAACCTAGCATACGGTCAACGCACCCAAACGGTTTCAAACCGTTTGGTGGTTGAAGGTTGAAACCGTTTGAAGGTTTTCAAGGTTACTTATACTTAATCACTTGAAGTTGTAATTGGTTCAATGGTGATCTAAACTAAACCCTAATGGTATCTTTGGACATTAAGGGACTAAGTGACTAATGAATTGACCCATGATGGTGATCATAAGGTAATTTACCAAAATACCCTTGAGGGGTTTAATTGAGTAATACCTTGTTCAAATCAAACCCTAATCACATGTTAATGATGTTTTGGCTTATGTTAGTCAATGGGAATTTAACCCAACCTGATCTAGAGTGGTGTAGTCACCATCTACCAGTAAGAGGAGAGAGAAAGTATCATAAGAGAGAGAAAGTACCCTTTTATGGTGAAAACTCAAGTAAAGTACCTTCAATACACATGAATGTGCATGACTAGGGTATGATCCACCTATGTGAGATCATGGAAACCTTAATTATGATGTTTAAGTGAATCTTAATCTTATCTAAGAGCTTTAATGATGATATTTCTCATATATGATGATGTTATGAGTTCAAATCGCCATGAGGTGAATAGTAAACCCTAATTCTAGGGTGAGGACATGTATTGTGAATAGTAAACCCTAATTGATGAATATTGGGGAACTTGACTCTTCTAAGAGTTTGAAAGTATAACCTCTAGAATGAATTGATTACTGTTATCAGTTGAACTAACCATGCAGGGTTGTCGTGAGATGATGATCATATCCAGGTATGGATTATGAAACTATATTCATTGAAAGCATGCTTTTGCTTTATGAATAGTGATTTATCCTGATGCCTTGTCAATGGCAACCTATGAATTAAATGGGCTGTGAGAGCCATAAATACCATCAAGGTCATGCTTTAGAGATGACTTGTGATGAATGTATTGAGAAATGATGATTGATAATAGTTAGGCTTGTTACATTTAGTATTCTCATTTCATAGCTGTTATGCTAATGTTATTGTTTGAAGAACAATGTATGATGTTAAAAGAATACTGAATGTACCTAACTAATCAAGTATAATGTAGAGCCCTGATCATAGATTCATCATTGTCAGAGATCAAATGATGATGAAACAGGTTTTCCTAAGGGAATTCCTAAATCACATACTTTTGAGTATGTGGGGTATATGGATGTGTAGAACCTTACATCCTAGTGTAGGTGTTTGATGTAGATGTATAATCCGTCAATCCTTCACTACAATCCTATACCGTATTAGTGGATGGTAAACATGAAACCTCCTGATGATGAAGAAAGCACATATATCCGTATCAGTGGAAGATAAACATGAAATCTCCTGATGACGAAGAGAGTACAGAACGCCACTGTAACTCTAAAATAGCGAAGGACCAGATTACCCTGGTAAGCTGTCATAGTAGAGGCACGAGATGTCCTACAAGTAATCCTCTTACTGACTGAGGAAGGTGAAGGTCATGAGAATACGGCTCTTTCAATGACCTAGTATGATACTGAGGCACTTAGCAGTGATTGGTTAGAATATGAGTGGTAAACCTCATCTCCACAGGGCATAAAAGTAATGTTTGAAAAACATAATCCACAGCATAGTATACCTATTAGAAATAACTACGAGTTGATTGATTGATGTTACACTGTATAGTGCAAATGTCTTCATGTTTCATAACTGTTGAACTCATACTTACTATTTTATCTGATGTTAAATACTTTGAAGCTTTTACTGCCTAAATTATTCTTTGAGGTGTTATAATAAAGCTTCTGGCGAAGAGTTATAACTCTCGCTGGGACAATTAAGTAAAATTGTCTCACCCCGTAGACTTCAACTTTTTAGGTGGACGTCGAGGACGGAGGAGCAGGTCTACAGGTGACCAGTCCCAGCAGCAGCAGCACCAGGGGCAGCAGTAAAATCTCAGGTGTAGATTTAACTTGCCATGTGGTGTAGTTACAGTCAGTCCTATGTATCCTCTGTACTCTCAGGTCTTGCAATCTTTTGGTTATGAGTTCTTGAGATTTTGTATCATGCTGTATATAATTACTCAAGAAGTAATTATCTGATATGTAAACAGTATATCTCCTTTAATGAAGGAAGTTTTATGGTTTCAATGCTTTATCTCAAAAAGTTTTAATTTCCGCTGATTTTTGGTATTCCGCTGCTAATCGAATCGCTTTCGCTAAGTTTAAATCGTGTTTATATCGTGGTTTGGAGATCAGAGCCCACAATTAAGTGGTATTAGAGCTCTAGGTTCGCCGAGTCTACAGAGACATATGACTTAGGATGTCAAGTCTATCTTTAGTGTTCCTTCCTTATCTAATAGAATCTTCTTCTTCTCAGGAGAAGAAGATATATAAGGATGTCTGAGCCACATGAGGAGCACGTGGCAGAAGTAGCATAGCTGCACCACAAGGCGGTGCAAGAGTACCAGAGATAGAGAAACCCATACCTGAACAACCCAGGGAGCCACCTCAGTTCGACCCAGCCGACATGGGTAACCCAGCTGTGCAAACAATGTTCGGGCAGTTTATGACTGCCATGACGCACATAACCGACAAGATGCCTATGCCTGCACCCAGGGCACCTGTCCAGCCAGAAGGTCAAGGTATCGAAAAGACATTTGAGTGACTACGTCGTGTCAGAGCTACCGAGTACTTTGGTACTGCCGACCCCTCAGATGCTGATCTGTGGTTGACAGAATTGGAGAAGGCTTTCAGGATTCTCAATATCCCTGAAGCTGAGAAGGTCAGACATGCAGCCTATCTTCTCAAAGGAAGCGCTGGTCATTGGTGGACAATGGAAGAGCGGAAGAGACCTGGAATGGAGATCTCGTGGGAAGACTTTCAGCGGGAATTTGTTCATAGATATTTCCTAAAGACCTTCCTAGACAAGAAGATCTCTCAGTTTGAGAGACTGAGGTAGGGCATGATGAACATTAGCGAGTATGAAGCTAAGTTCATGGAGTTGTTGTGTTTTTGTCTGCACATGGCTGCCACAGAAGAAGAAAGAATCAGGAGATTTGAGAAGGGTTTTATCTGACTGAGCACTTCACCTTGGGGTGCTCCGGTCTTGTTTGTTAAAAAGAAAGATGGATCAATGCAGTTGTGCATTGACTATAGACAACTCAATAAAGTAACAATAAAGAAAAAGTACCCTTTGCCGAGGATTGATGATCTTTTTGACCAGTTGCATGGTGCAACAGTCTTCTCAAAGATAGATTTGAAGTCTGGATATCATCAACTCCGCATTAAGGGCAGTGACATATCCAAGTCTGCCTTTAGGACAATATATGGTCACTATGAGTTCACGATTATGTCGTTTGGATTAACCAATGCACCAGCTGCATTCATGGAACTCATGAATAGAGTCTTTCGACCCTTCCTTGATCAGTGTGTTGTCGTCTTCATAGGTGACATACTGATTTATAGTAAGGATGCTCAGCAGCATCTTCGCCAAACTTTGACTTTGCTAAGAGAACATAAGCTATACGCTAAGTTTAGCAAATGCGAGTTCTGGTTACCTGAAGTGTCTTTTCTTGGGCATGTGGTATCTTCCTCGAGAATTTGAGTTGACCCTAAAAAGGTAGAATCCATTCTACAATGGGAACAACCGAAGACACCGACAGAGATTAGAAGTTTCTTGGGATTAGCTGGTTACTATCAAAGGTTTATTAAGAATTTCAGTTCTATAGCCTTACCTTTGACCAAGTTAACCCGGAAAGATGTTCCTTTTGCCTGGAGTGATAAGTGTCAACAGTCTTTTCAGCTGTTGAAGGAGAGGTTGACAAGTGCACATGTGCTTGTGCTACCTGAGCAAGGAAAAGGATATGTAGTCTTCTGTGATGCCTCCAAGAATGGACTTGGATGTGTGTTGATGCAGGATAAACAAGTGATTTTTTTTGCTTCCCGACAGCTTAAGAAACACGAGGAGAATTATCTGACACAAGATCTGGAGTTAGATGTTGTAGTTCATGCCTTGAAGATCTGGAGACATTATCTCTATGGAGAAACCTTCCAGATTTTCACAGACCACAAGAACCTTAAGTATATCTTCTCTCAGCATGAGCTTAACATGAGGCAATATTGCTGGATGGAGTTAATCAAGGACTACGATTGTACTATTGATTACCATCCGGGCAAGGCCAATGTGGTTGCAGATGCCTTGAGTAGGAAATCAGCAACATCAACCATGGATAGAGCACAACTAAGTTCCTTAGTATGCTCTAGAAGAGATATGCTTATCTCTTTAAGGCAAAACAATGTACAGTTGAAGGTGTCATTGATAGCTGGTTTGTTAGTAGAGATGCAGATTAAACCTACCCTAAGAGAGCAGATAAAGGAGGCACAACAAGTAGATGCTGCAGTTCAGCAGATTAGATCTGAGTTTGGTGATGAGAAGAGAGATGGTTTTCATGAGTCAGATGACCAAGTGGCATGCTATCATGGGAGGATGATAGTGCCAGATGTAGATAACCTGAGGAAGTTAGTTCTGGAGGAAGCTCATTCTTCGATGTATGCTATGCATCCAGGGAGCACCAAAATGTATCGAAACTTGAAAGACATGTATTGGTGGCCCGGGATGAAGAAGGATGTAGCTGAGTTTGTTCTAAGGTGTCTTGTGTGTCAGCAGGTTAAAGCTGAGCACCAAAAACCTACAGGAACAATGCAACCCTTACCCATACCACAGTGGAAGTGGGACCATGTGACCATGGACTTTGTTTTTGGCCTACCCAGGACAAGCAAAGGACATGATTCCATTTGGGTAGTTGTTGATAGGTTGACAAAGACAGCGCATTTCTCACCTGTCAAAACAACATATTCTGCTGAGAGGTTATCACAGTTGTATGTGCAAGAGATAGTGTGTTTGCATGGAGTTCCTATCACAATAGTTTCTGACAGAGGTCCCCAGTTTACAAGTCGCTTTTGGGAGCAGTTACACAGAGCTTTAGGCACCAAGTTAAGGTTTAGTACAGCCTTTCACCCATAGACTGATGGACAGTCTGAAAGGACTATAAAGACCTTGGAAGACCTGTTGAGGGCATGTGTTCTCCAGTTTACCGGAAGTTGGGATCTACACCTAAGTCTAATAGAGTTTGCCTATAAAAATAGCTATCAACATAGTATTGATATGGCACCATATGAAGCCTTATATGGTAGACGTTGTAGATCACCTTTGTGTTGGTATGAGACTGGTGAACATCAGTTTTTAGGTCTTGATCTTGTGCAACAAACTACAGAAAAGATTAAAGTTATACAGCAACAGCTTAAGACTGCACAGGATAGGCAGAAGTCGTATGCTGATAAACGT
Source organism: Alisma plantago-aquatica (assembly GCA_963693085.1). Taxonomy (NCBI): domain Eukaryota; kingdom Viridiplantae; phylum Streptophyta; class Magnoliopsida; order Alismatales; family Alismataceae; genus Alisma; species Alisma plantago-aquatica. The sequence continues at coordinate 1,316,198,757 of OY856410.1, read as the reverse complement.
TGTAGACCCCTAGAATTTTAGGTTGGAGACAGAGTGTATCTCAAGGTCTCACCCTGGAAAGGAGTCCTTCGTTTTGGAAGAAAAGGGAAGTTAGCTCCTAGATTTATGGGACCTTATCCAATCGTTGAGCGAGTTGGAAAGGTATCCTATAGACTAGAGTTACCTCAGGAGTTGCAGAAGTTACATCCTATTTTTCACATTTCCTTGCTGAGGAAATGTCACCCAGACACCGAGTCAGTTCTACAACCAATGGAAGTAGAATTGAATGAAGATATAACATATGAGGAGGGACCAGTGTCAATCCTTGATAACATAACTAAAAAGTTAAAGAAGAAAGATATAAGCCTTGTGAAAGTCCTCTGGAACCATCGTGGTGTTGAAGAAGCCACTTGGGAACTAGAGGATGAGATGAGAAGGATATACCATGCTCTTTTCTCTTAATACGTTTTATCGATTTCGGGGATGAAATCCTTGTAAGGGGTGGATAATTTGTAACATCCCTGACCTGGGTTATAACCTAACCCTGGATGTTTTGCCTAAAAATGTAATTAAACACTTATGGATACTCACTGGCATGTAATTAAGTTCCTCAAGAACATATACTTTCAATTTTGCTCCTTTATATATAAAGTTGTAGCATTGTTTTGTAATGCAGGGACCTATGTGCAAATTACCCAGTTAAAGGGGTTAACTTGCAATGTTCACAGGTTGAGATATTCTTTTGATAATGAGGCATCATATGAGTGAATATTATGAGGTAAGAAGGATTTCCCAAGCTTGGGCATCAAGATGCAGCTTGTGGAATGATCCTTGTGCTTAAAAACCCTAATTTGGAGTAAAGTGCAATTTACCCAAATTGAGGGGTGCAATTTGTAAAATGCATCATCTAAAATATATTTTATGACTCTTGGCATCATTTAGAAGAGAAATGATGAAAAGGTCACTTCATGTGAATAATCATATAATAAAGAACACCTTTGTGATTGAATAATCAAGGTGTATGTATAATAGCCCTTTTATGTGTATACTTAGTGATGGGTTGATCCTCTTTGCCTTCAATTCTTGACCTTAGAAGGATTTTGTCCTTAGAAATAAGATGTTGGGACGAGCAAAGGAGAAAGGAAGGACTTAGATGAGAAATGGGATAAAGTAGAAGCTTTATGGAGAAATTTTACCCAAAATATATATATCACTTCCTTTGCAAGAAAAGGAACGTTTCTTTCTTTCCCTCACTTATTCCCCTTTCTCAAACCGACCAAGGCTAAGCTCTGGAGCAGGGAAGGACGACCAAGGGTCCTAGGTAAGTTTGGATCATCCCTTTTGCTTGAATATATGGAGGAAACTCGTTTTCAAGGTTGAATTCACGGCTAGCTCACCTAGCTCTATCTTTCTAGCCATTCCTTTCCAACTTTTCCTTGGAGAATTCACCTTGGCCGACCTGTGGAGCTCAAAGACACCATTAAAGCTTGGATCTTGGAAGCTTGGAGCTCAAGGAACAACCTTTAGGTGGGTTTTATAACTCTAAACCTTATACTTGGATTATACATCTTTTTCTAAGCATTTAGTTGCTAGTTCTTCTTCTTCCCTATCTTCCCTTGCATCCTTGCAAGAAAAAACATGACGAACTGCTACTGTTCTTAAGGTAGAATATAAGGGCATTAATTCCTATTCTTATCCATGGTTTTCCCCTTTACGAAACGGTCCTAACCAATTGCTCATACGGTTTCAAACCGTTTGGTGGGAAAACGGTCTCAGGGTCGTATGAGGGAAAACGGTCTTCAAGACCATTTGGTCCAGTTGACCAAGCATAGACCGTATGGGAATCTTGTTTATAATTATGTAGGTTAACCACCCACAAAATTTGAGAGGTTAACTCCAAAGGAATCGTGAGATATATGAAAATCAATAAGCAAAACTAATTGAATTAAATTCTGTTTTTTTCAATCGGTTTAAATTGCCCTTTTTGGGCAAACGGTCTCAAGACCATTTATGATGGTTGACCAAATGTTGACCGTATGGTATTACTGTTCATAATGATGTTAATTAATGACTCACCAAATTTGATGAATTTTTTCCAAATGAGTTGAGGGTTGAAGGCACTTCAACATCCTAACCCTAATCGGGTTGAAATTGCTGTTTTTAAGTACAGATCTTGTTGAGTTTTGGGTTGAAGGACCCAAACGGTCTCAAGACCATTTGGGGGTTCCTCCAAACGGTCTCTAGACCGTTTGGGCACAACCCAATACCGTATGAAGGTCTAAGGTTGAGATAATTTGATAGGTTGAGGGTCTAATTGCAATAAGTTGATCAATTGATAAAAATGCTGATTTTAAACCTAATTGGAGCTCAACCCTAATCCAACCAACTTGGTTTTGGGTCAAACTTTGGGCAAACGGTCTCAAGACCGTTTGGATGATGCCCAAATGATCTCAAGACCGTTTGGGCCAAGTTTGGGCCCAATTGGAGGTCAATTGATAGCTTCAACCTTGAATTGATTCATATTGTTGAATATTGATGACCATCCGATTTGAAACCCTAATTAAGATGGATTTAACCCTAATTGGCTTTCAATTGAGGGTTATTTTGGTGTCCAATTGATTTAGGCTCATCCTAATTGACTCAATTTATAAATGGTTAACATGGCTTTGGCCAATTGAGGGCTTCAACATACTCAATCATAATCAATAGTAAGTTTTGAACCATGTTGGAGGTCCAAACGGTTTGAGCCCATTTGGACCAAACGGTCTCAAGACCGATTGGATCCAAACGGTCTCAAGACCGTTTGAGGCCAAACGGTCTCAAGACCGTTTGGGCTAAAACGATCTCAAGATCGTTTGGACCAATCGATCTCAAGACAAGTTGATCAAACGGTTTCAAACCGTATAGACTCAAACGGTTTCAAACCGTATAAACCCAAACGGTTTGGGCATACGACCTTGAGGTCATATGGTCTTGGAGTCAAACCTAGCATACGGTCAATGCACCCAAACGGTTTCAAACTGTTTGGTGGTTGAAGGTTGAAACCGTTTGAAGGTTTTCAAGGATACTTATACTTAATCACTTGAAGTTGTAATTGGTTCAATGGTGATCTAAAATAAACCCTAATGGTATCTTTGGCCATTAAGGGACTAAGTGACTAATGAATTGACCCATGATGGTGATCATGAGGTAATTTACCAAAATACCCTTGAGGGGTTTAATTGAGTAATACCTTGTTCAAATTAAACCCTAATCACATGTTAATGATGTTTTGGCTTATGTTAGTCAATGGGAATTTAACCCAACCTGATCTAGAGTGGTGTAGTCACCATCTACTAGTAAGAGGAGAGAGAAAGTATCATCAGAGAGAGAAAGTACCCTTTAATGGTGAAAACTCAAGTAAAGTACCTTCAATACACATGAATGTGCATGACTAGGGTATGATCCACCTATGTGAGATCATGGAAACCTTAATTATGATGTTTAAGTGAATCTTAATCTTATCTAAGAGATTTAATGATGATATTTCTCATACATGATGATGTTATGAGTTCAAATCGCCATGAGGTGAATAGTAAACCCTAATTCTAGGGTGAGGACATGTATTGTGAATAGTAAACCTTGATTGATGAATATTGGGGAACTTGACTCTTCTAAGAGTTTGAAAGTATAACCTCTAGAATGAATTGTTTATTGTTTTCAGTTGAACTAACCATGCAGGATTGTCGTGGGATGATGATCATATCCAGGTATGGATTATGAAACTATATTAATTGAAAGCATGCTTTAGCTTTATGAATAGTGATTTATCCGGATGCCTTGTCAATGGCAACCTATGAATTAAATGGGCTGTGAGAGCCATAAATACCATCAAGGTCATGCTTTAGAGATGACTTGTGATGAATGTATTGAGAAATGATGATTGATAAGAGTTAGGCTTGTTACATTTAGTATTCTCATTTCATAGCTGTTATGCTAATGTTATTGTTTGAAGAACAATGTATGATGTTAAAAGAATATTGAATGTACCTAACTAATCAAATATAATGTAGAGCCCTAATCATAGATTCGTCATTGTCAGAGATCAAATGATGATGAAACAGGTTTTCCTAAGGGAACTCCTGGATCACATACTTTTGAGTATGTGGGGTATATGGATGTGTAGAACCTTACATCCTAGTGTAGGTGTTTGATGTAGATGTATAATCCGTCAATCCTTCACTACAATCCTATTCCGTATCAGTGGATGGTAAACATGAAACCTCCTGATGAAGAAGAAAGCACAGATATCCGTATCAGTGGAAGATAAACATGAAATCTCCTGATGACGAAGAGAGTACAGAACGCAACTGTAACTCTAAAATAGCGAAGGACCAGATTACCCTGGTAAGCTATCATAGTAGAGGCACGAGATGTCCTACAAGTAATCCTCTTACTGACTGAGGAAGGTGAAGGTCATGAGAATCTGGCTCTTTCGATGACCTAGTATGATACCGAGGCACTTAGTAGTGATTGGTTGGAATATGAGTGGTAAACCTCATCTCCATAGGGCATAAACGTAATGTTTGAAAAACATAATCCACAACGTAGTATACCTGTTAGAAATAACTATGAGTTGATTGATTGATATTACACTGTATAGTGCAAATGTCTTCATGTTTCATAACTGTTGAACTCATACTTACTATTTTATCTGATGCTAAATACTTTGAAGCTTTTACTGCCTAAATTATTCTTTGAGGTGTTATAATAAAGCTTCTGGCGAAGAGTTATAACTCTCGCTGGGACAATTATGTAAAATTGTCTCACCCTGTAGACTTCAACTTTTTAGGTGGACGTCGAGGACGAAGGAGCAGGTCTACAGGTGACCAGTCCCAGCAGCAGCAGCACCAGGGGCAGCAGTAAAATCTCAGGTGTAGATTTCACCTGCCATGTGGTGTAGTTAGAGTCAGTCCTATGTGTCCTATGTACTCTCAGGTCTTGGAATCATTTGGTTATGATTTCTTGAGATTTTGTATCATGTTGTATATAATTACTCTAGAAGTAATTATCTGAGATGTAAATAGTATATCTCCTTTAATGAAGGAAGTTTTATGGTTTCAATGCTTTATCTCAAAAAGTTTTAATTTCCGCTAATTTTTGGTATTCCGCTGCCAATCGAATCGCTTCCGCTAAGTTTAAATCATGTTTATATCGTGGTTTGGAGATCAGAGCCCACAAGATCCATCACAGGTGGTGATGAGTTCCACAAGCTACTCCAGATGATGGTTGAAGACAACATCTCCCTCATGGGTTGGAGGGGGTGATTTTTGGGAATAGAAAAAGGATCTGACACATGCCTAATTAGATTTTGACTTGATTAGTTGTGCTACCAATCCCAATAGGATTCAAAATTTAAAGAAAAAGAAGATGGCTCCCTAAGTGCAACATGGAGTTGGACTTATAGTTTGACAAGGATTCCTAATTGCAACCACATAATATAGAAGCCTATAAATAGAGGCTCTAAAGGCCATTGATACATCCCACTGGTTGAGGTGTGTTCCCTCCTGTTTCTTATTAGTGCCTTTTGTGGTAGAGGTTGTCAGAGAATAAGAACAACTATACAATCTCTCACTATGAAAAATATGGTCTTTAACTACAACAAAAATTTAAAGAAAAAACCCCAAAATTTGTAGCTAAATGCTTTGGCTACATTTATCCTTACATTTAGAATATGAAGCTAATACCCATGTAGCTAATTGTTTAGGCTACATTTTTCAAAGTTGTAGTTAGTTATTCCTCTGGCTACAAATTCATATGTAACCCTAATTGTATGTAAAAATGTCCTTACACATAAAAATGTAGTTGCCATTGTAGCTAAATATATGACTACAATTTAGTTTGTAGCTATGATATGTAGGGAGAGATGACATTGGTTATGATTTGTATATGTAGTCCATGCATAGAAAAAAGTAGCACTTACTACACTTGTAATTATAGCTAGTGTGTAGTGGATGACATAGCTAGTGTGTAGTGGATGACATCATGTATTACACATACATATGTAGTGAGAGAAATTATGTATCCAGTCAGTCACTTGCCAAAATAGAGGGGTTTTTAAAAAAGAAGAAAAAATGAATAGTGAACAAGATCAAGTTGTGCTTATATTGTCAACAATGATCACTACAGCAAACATTCACATCAATGGCCTTTCAGAAATGCCACTAAAAAAAAGCCAGTAAACAGGTTTAGTGGTATTTGTTGACATTTAAAAAAACGCCTCTAGCGCCAATGCCACTAGGAAGATAGTGGCTTAAGTTGTAAAGCCACTAAATGTTTGTCTTTAGTGTCTTTGAATAAATGCCACATAAAGGCCACTAAACCATCATTTGGCATTTATAGAAAAGCCACTATCCATCATTTGGCTTTTATACGAATGCCATTGTTTTGTATAATGTTGTTGTATAAAATGGTTTTGATTGAATGTAGTGGCTTACGAAAAAAGCCACTAATGACATACTAGTTCTGCATTACTAATTTTTTATGGATTTTAGTCAGTCAATTTGTAGTTCATGATCAAGTTTTCTAATTGAATGCCAATTGAAGCTGAACACATTCCAGAAGTATTAAACTTTTTTATTTATAATCAAATGACAATTACATGGGGAGGACATTTTACCTTGCCCCTTAAATGGAATACAACATCAATGATAAACTTTCATACAACATTTTTCTATTCAATACAATAACTTCTACTTCATTGGATTCGTCTCTTCCCTTATATGACTATCTACTTTTCCGCATGCCGACTTTAGAGCTCCTTTGGGAAATAGCTTTATGTGTAGGTAGAATCCCTGAACCACCTCCCATAACCATTGGATAACAGGTGATGCATTGTTGGAGCTGGAGTATTCTATATTCTGAAGTAATCAGTAACCATGATAGAATTGAAACTGAGGTTTCTGGAAGATTATGCGTTGTTTCAGCTGTTAAAAACCTACATCACTTGAAAATGATTCAAACTCATGTTAGGTGCACCTCAGTTATAGCATGTATGTAATAAAATGAGTAATAGGGAAAAGTTGGTGTTTGACAGAAATTCAAACAAAATAAATGATATGATAAAAGGATAAAAAATTAGTATCAACAAGTCTCAAACCTGAAGTGTATAAAGCCCTGCTTCCAACTTGTGATTATAACTCTCATCACCATCCATCTTACTAATCGTGGCTGGGAAAGTATGGATAAGGAAAGACCTCAAGATCATCCCTATTAAGCCTGTCAAAACAATTTGCTTCTGCTTTCACTGTGTTAGAATACCTAGAATAGAATACCAACAAGAACTTACACAGTGCGTAAAAACCACATGTGAGATATATAAATCCTACTCTTACCTCATCACACCAAGATCGGCTTCCTAAACTTAGGACAGTCTGCATCATCAAAATGCAAGTCATACTGCAAAACAACTCTTCATTGGGATACAAGTAACGAAATGTTGATCCATGAATGTCTCAACCTAAGTCCAAAGCAAAAAGTAAAACAAAAAATACATGTATCCTTGTTCTAGATGGTTAAAAAAAACCATGTTGAAGGTGCTTGTTTAGTGTAAAGCAACAAATAATAAGTGCTTGTTTTATGTAAAGCAGCAAATAATAAGGACAAATAATTTACCTACTGACTCATCTCAACAATGCCACCTGCATTATGAACAATAGGTCGAAACATATCCATAGTCAATACATATGTAGTAGTACTCAACATCCCCATGGTTGTAACAGTAGTCCCAAAAACTACTATTGAGGCAAGATTGGAATTTGTCCCTGAAATGGAATATGATTCTCTATCTTCAGTACCCCATGGGTAAATATGCTTGAGAGGCAAAACTTTATTTTTCGGATATCATAAGCGACCCGATCTCACAAACGAAGTCATGTTTGATGTCTTTTTTATCAAGTTAAATTCATTGATATTAGAAGAAGAAAATCAAAATTTTCCAGCGTCAACAAGATGATAGCTGCTTTGACATACATTACATTAATCCGCTCAGAAAAGAGTGATCTAGAGGGAGAAGTTAAACACAGAAATTGTACACATTGGTCTGCTACTCCCAACAAAAGGGAAAAGATTTTTTTGTCATTTAAGTCCACAGGAGACATCAGAGAATGGCAGTCCAATGGTTCCATGAAGATCATAGATAGAAAAAAGAACATCTTTAAGTTGTCCCAAGGAGAGTATTTTGTAGTGGAAAGTATTGAAAATGCATACAATCGCTGCCCATTAGTTGTGTCGATAAGATAATCATGCAATGGAGCAATACATTGATGGGACCAAATTCCATGATATACAATCCAGTAAAGCAAAGGTTAAACTATCTTCTATGTAGATATGTGTTTATGGAAATAGCTTTGAACCTTTCTTGGTCGGCATAGTTTTACCTGATAAGAAATCACTTGAGGATTGGGCAGCTACAAATGGAATAATTGATGAGTTCAAATTGTTATGCCAGAATCCAATTGCAAGGAAGTAAGTACTTGATGAGCTAAACAGAACTAGCCATGATCATGAGGTACAACTACCCATGGGATTAATAAATAGTCGAACGCAGTTATCCACTACATACATGTATCTGTTTGTGCGTTTCTGTGTGTTCACGTGTGTGTGTGTGTGTGTTTCTCAAAAACTATGCATCTTTCAATTCATGCAGCTTAAGGGTTTTGAGGTGTTAAAAGTAGTCCATTTAGTACCAATACCTTTTAATATGGAGAAAGATCTGATAACTCCAACGTTCAAGCTGAAGAGAGTGCAGTTACTGAAACACTATCAGGTACATAATCATGCTAATGTTAATGATGATCCGTGCAAAGATCTAACTAGATGATCGAAGTTCACAAACATCTACATTTTGATGACATGGCATATTGCAGGATTGTATCAATCGGCTATATAAAGAAGCTAAAGGGATGAAGTCATGATAGGTTAAGATGGAAGATGAAAATACAAGAGAATGCACCATCCACATCCTAGGAAAGAAATAATAAAACAAGTAGAAAAATCAATGTATCAAATCATACTAAGTCCATGTTCATAAATAAGTATCCAGAGCTACGGGATGGCTACCATTTGCATACTTCAACTATTATTGTTGATCATGACTTGTTTATACCACCAATATTTTGCTTCAAATTTTGGGTTAATAATCTAAGTAGAGTTGATAATAGCAATTGTAATTTATTATAGAACATAAATAGAACAGATGGGTCATAAACATTATATATGTATCATTTCAGCAATAGAGCTAATGAAATCATCAAAATGTGAGGAGGTACTAACAAATGTACATGGCTTGATCGATGATATTTCAGCACAAGGATGAATGACATCAAGAAACCAATATTGATGCCCAAGTAGATACTGATGAACTCACATGATCAATTTCCTTTGGCATGCCAATGTGTGCACCAAGGAGAATGATAAACTCCCTAGTTTTAATTTAGAAGAACAATGCCACCTCTCTTGATTAACACCAAGATCAGACCATAAATCAAATAATCAACACCAACTAGAAACCTGCATCCATCTAAGACTTACTACATCAAAGTCTAAGGTTCAACAGGCTCCATAAATGTAGAACATTCCAATATATAATCATATCTCAACATAGAAAGATATATAACTTCATCTTGACATGAGAAAAAAAAGGCACTGCAAGCAGGAGCTAGGGAAGTGTAGAAGAAACACCAATTTCAGATCTCAAGAGGACCACTCAGCTAGAGGTTCAGATAGCAATCAAAGGGCCAACAAGTAGGATTTTCATATGCATAACAACCAAAAACATATAGGTGCATGGCTATAACAAGTAGCAAGACAATTAGAAACCTCTAAGCAGCCAGGTTTCTCTGCCTTAAGTTTGAGGGATCAACATAATTCATAGCAGTAGAACACTCCACCATATCATCATGTCACAACATTTTAAGATCCTTAAATTTAGAAATTGAAACCTTAAATGTCTTTAATATGATACTAGCATGTATTTAACATGTATTTTTAGGACATTAACTTGCCTTATAATCATATCTAGAGAAGAAGTTGTGGCTATATTTTTTCCATTGTTCTTTCCCAACATCTAAAACAGATACTAGTGTGTCTCCAACCTTCTTGCCATTTTTTGTATGAGCAATAATCGAAAGGTATAATGTCTCAAGCTAAACCACAACAGAAATGATCAACTAATGTATAACATGTAGTGACTCTTCATTGACAGCATAATGTAGGATCAAGCCAAACTAGCATTATGATATGTAAGCTTAATTTTTTGGGAAGAAAGAAATTATATTTGTGCTAAGCTTTCAACTCTTGTATTCCAAGGCCTTCCCATCTTAATAATATAAAGGTGAGAACCACTTGAGTGTACTATTAAATTAAGCATAGTTTTAGCATCATACCATATCACATCCTTCTTGTGAATAAGATTCGAACATGTGCCAAACCTTTCTTCCCCATAGATAGACAATTTTCCATCATCCATCAAGTTCCCAATGAATCTCCAACTTGTTGGATCCTAATAAACCAAGGAGAGAAACAATAAGACCTTAGGAACACATTTGTGATGTTTCTCCTTTACTCAAGTGGAATATAAAGGAACAAGATGGACAAAAACCTCAAAGAAGGGAAGGTTCCGCTTTTCTGCCACACTATCAAGTGTTGCACTTGTAGGAATGTACCTGAAAAATCCCTATTAGTAAACGAGCATAAGGGTAAGTAAAGAAAGTTGCACAGAGAATAGATAGAATCTAGAGAATAGAAAATAGCAAAAAGAACTCCATAACCCATCCATCTTTGAGATAACTTCAAGCACTGCACAATAAAAAAAACCCCAACATATTACATTCTCCATCCAAACATTACAGCTAGGGGACTGAGCTAGTTTTATGTTTTTTCTTATTATTGGTTTTAGGTTGAGGGCACATCTTCGTACCAAGAATGATACAATTTAACCATATATAATCCTAACCACAATGAGATTGGCACCTGATGTTCAGAATTAGAGCTAAATCATGATATTATAGGATTGTCTCACTGCATGGCATGTGAAAATGAGAATCACCAGTAGGATGCTTCACTGAACACAATCTAGTGCCTTCCAATATTACATGTTTCTTCCATTTCATGCCATGAATGACAGTCATATTCATGATATAACTAATTATTTACTTAAAATAGAATTAGAATAGTTACAATCTTGCTACTATGAGAAATAATACATCTGGATATTCATGTGATATATGTAAATGTGAGGCTAAATTCAGTAACACTTACATAGCTTAGAAGGTTAGTTGCACTCTCAGAACTATGATTGGGAACTTCCTGCAATCAAAAGTGTTAAACTTCTAGTAAGAATAGGCACAAGTATTTAGACACACATAATGAACCCAAGTACCTAACTACATCATTTAGAATAGAGATCAAGGGGTAACTAGTGGATTACCATGGTATGAAGATATTCATGCCCATTCTAGTGTGGAAGCATCCACTCCAATTCCATGATAACTTGAGTCAATCAGTTGGACAGTGATGATGTGGGGGCACACCCAATAAACCAAGAGAAGAAGGTTAGGATAGACAAGAGATAGCCAGGCAATTATCCATGAATATAAGAAAGAATTGCACATGTAAGGTACATCCTGCTCAGAATCAAACACAACTTATCATTCTCTATTTACCGTTAACAGGCAGTGTGGGGGTAATTCCTATGTTCTTTATTTACTGATCAATGCACCTACAAATACCTTCGTGTCCTTTATTAGTTGCATTTAAACAAAGGGGAATGAGGAAATATCTAAAGGCCATACAAGATGTGGTGTAGTATTACAGGAGCAATAGTTTTTAATGTTGAAGCAATGACCATGTGGTTAAGTGCATGCAATATTGTGTTGGGAGGATATAAAAAAGTGTATGTATATATTGATGTCAGCTCGTTTAATATTTATGTGCATGTGCCTCTCTTAAAGCATCAACCCCTAACTATTAAACACTCAAAAAATGTATTCAATGGTCTAGTTGCTAGCATTACTGGTGCTTTCTACAACTATCTGAGTATTTTGAGAAAATGATCCTTCACTGACAGTGGTAGAGAGATAACAACAACTTCATAAGGATCCATGGTGTCGATAGTCTGCAACAAAAGCATGCTTCTCTTAACTGTTTTGTTGATCTAAAATAATGCTAAAATTGTTGATCGAAAAACATTTTTTCTTGAACACTTTTCTTAACTATTTTGTTGTAACTCATGGATGTTATAATCAATTGTTGAAACCAAATTCAGTTCGTTGGGAAATTTTTGGCGGCCTAGTTGAGACTTTACAACTACAATCCCAAATAAAAGAGTATACGCAAGCCGAATGACTTTACTTTTGCAATTATGTAGATTTGATTGGGGAAAGAGGAGGAAGAAAATGACAGGTACGTGATTAGCACATGACTCACACATGAAACAAGCATCATTTACCACCCAGCTCCTACCCAATTCCCGTTGTGAGCACAAAAGGAAAAGAATTTTGTTAGTTCACGAGTAAGAGATGGTGATTGAAACAACTCAATTGCAAGCACAGCCAAGAACATAGGTAAACTGTAGTAGAAACAATGAAGGAATCGAAACTAGAAAAACTATGTACTGGAGAGAATAGTGACTAGAAAGGAACCTTGTCATTTTCTATATCAGGCTCCAAACGCAGAGGGGCGCTAGAACACTGGCTCACAGCCGGGGCAGTGGCCTTCTGAGCCGCCGGAGCATTGGCAACAGGAGCCCTGCCCCAGTGGTCCATCCTGACCGCAACCACCATCAGACACCCTTGCATCTGGGTCACCAAAGGACTGTGTCCCCGACACTCTGATTTGGTTGGTCTTCCAAGCAAGGAATCACTCGCGGAAATCTGAGATAGAAGAACTATAGGTAGGCGAGGACAAGAGGTGATGGAGAAGGGGGCCATATCCCCAGGGAGAAACCTCTCCCCACATTGTGGTCACCTCGTGAGATTAGGGCCAGGCCCCTCGCTCGCCAGTAGGTCTCACGTCTCCGCACAAGGGGGAGAAGTTGGGGGGGAGGGGATCGCGGGCAGGCGAGGGGGGAAATAGGGCGAAGACTAAATGCCACGACTGCCAGCTATCAAATTGCCCAATTGAAATATCAAATTGGAATTTTTTTAAATGCCACAAATCATATATATAAATGCCTTTAAAATTTACTATTTTTGAGAAACTAAATAGTAGGGGGATTAGAGGCATTTTATATAAAAATGTCTGTAAATTAAATAAATAGTGGCATTTTTTATAAAAGCCACTAGAATAAATGCCACTAATGGGCATTTTTCCTGTGGTGGATACTTTTATTTATATATGAACAATGAGTGCACATATGGAGGACATTAACATTTCCCCTATTTTACAATATGCATGGAAAAAAAATACATTTATACAATATCTTCTTCTGACTGCCTCTATCCACTACAGACTATATGCCACATGATCATGTGCATCTTCTTCTATCTTGATTTTTCTTTTACATGTGTTCAATCTAACATTACAAACAAGACAATCTTGATGGTAAAATGCAACAATCATAGTTGTATTGGGAAAAACGTAAGCCTCATCTTCTGATGGACATATTGATGTGCTTGGATTTGATATGTTGGTTGTGAATCATTCCATCCTATAACCTGGTGATATTTGTTTGATAGAGCTCAAAGAGATGGTTACACATGTTATCACAATCTTCTTATTAACAAATAATGAAATCATTCACAATATTTTAAACATACTACTATAAATATTGACATGCTTGTAGAATTAAGAGAAGAGAAGTGAATGACAAACCATGTTGAATCTTGGAATAGGGATGAAAAAAGAAACAAGTCTGCCACAACTACACCAGTAATACAAACAAGAAGCTAGCTTTACATACATAAGAAGGTTCTTAGTCTGAGCATATTAGCTCAAAGTTGTTCCTCAAATGACTAAAGATGCTTGGACACCAGAAGCTTATCATACAAAGTTGCAATCCCATAGTCTGTCTTTGCAAACACAATCTCAACCAAGTTTATTGTGACCCTAAAGAATGGCCACTAATTATACATCTCCTACAGAGCATGTAGGTTCTTATCCTTTTCCATCAGGTGGGCAACAAAGAGATAGAAATTAGTTGTAAGATCTTAGAACATAATGTACCAAATGGCAACCAAAAAGCCAAAGAAATACACTAGTGTGATACCTAAAATGCGACCAAATAATTCAACATTGTATACAACATTCCAAGATTGTCAAACACCTACAATATTAACAAGGATACATATGTGCTCAAGAAATGGGAAAAGGAAGAATGCATCACATATGAAGATTTGAGCTCACAAAAGATTACACTCACCGCCATCCTACCTTTGAAACAATGCCACTTGAAATCTAGTCTTGGTCTTACAACACTATATTTAACTGCATAAATGAATACGCAAAGTCAGGAGACATATGTTACACATCAACAAAAATCATGATCTTTTATGATCTTCAAAGGAAGTATAAGATGAACTAAAATATATAAAAGTAACCTTTCTCTTAGGAAGAGATATATCATGGTTGCATTCAAGCTGCTACAGTGTGGTCTCACCCATACACAGTCCAAAATCCAGTCCCTACTAGAAGCATGTAGAAACGAGGGAAAATTTGAAATCATTGTGATCACCCTTGACCATTTAAATTAGCCATATAGAAAGAAAGATTGTGTTGATATCATTGGTTTAGTAAGGCCATTCCAACAATAAACCAAGATCCAAGATTTTTCCAAGTTGACTTATGTTTCATTTGTAAAAATTGTAAGTGACCTAATATGAGTAAGGCCTAAATATTCAATATTTCATTTTATGTATCTACAATGAGTATACATTTACCATCACCAAACATACAGACTATGCCCTTGAAACATTAAAATACCATATAAATCATTCGATCAAATATCAAGATAAATATACAAAGAAAACACATAAAAATATACAATTTGATTGTAGTTTCATATATGGTCGGTCAACTTCTCCTGAAAGAAATTATCAATGGAATAGGTTATCAAATTCTATGATAATAGAATTTTTCTTGAATGGTTCTTGTCATGAAATTTATTTTCTCATTTTAAAGCCAATCTATATTCTTCTACTACTGAATATTGATTTTTTTAGTTGGGAACTTCGTGCATTTAAAAACATTGCTTACTATCAGTCTTAAATAGAGTTATGCCACCAATTTGGATTGGAAAAAATATATGGCAATTACAAGATGACAAACTATGCATAACTACATTCTAGAGTCTTTATAAAATTAGATTCATGTTACTAAGATCAAAACCATGAACCGAACCATCTACAGTGGATATATCATTTCTAATTTCCATTTTAGTGTCCTACAAAGATGTTTCATATAGAAACTTATTTCCAGGTGGCAAAAGAACAAGGTGAACTACTGTTACAATTAAGTAAATTTTTACCTAATACTCTGATGTAGGAATCCCAATATCATCCTCTGCTTCTTGGAAAGGATTTTAAATTGAAGCACATCACTAAAGGAAAGCCTTGTCAATAAAAAAAGAGCTTCAGTGAAGGACATAGAGGAACATTATAAAAAGAGCTTCAACCACTCACCTGATAAAAACTCATGTGATGACTTAGCACATGAATATTAGTTCAATGCCTAAGTCATATCTATGTATTCTAACAAGGAGTCTTGGTAATGATCGTGTCACTGTCAAAAGGCATACATAATTCCTAGGTAGCCTGAAGTTGTAAGCTGGAGATAACAAGTGGAATGATGTTGTTGGATATAGATTAGTGGGCTTCCAATGAAAGATGTCAAGGACATCATGCATATTTTCAACATAACCTGTTTAATAATTGTATATCACAAACTTTTAAATCCAAAACTTACTTGTGAAATATTAGGGTTACTATTAATCCACTCTAGCATCTTCTAGATCAACGATTAATGTCACGCATGTCCTGCTTCGTGGCAAATATGTACAATATATAAGAAAAATGTTTTGGAAAAGTAGACATTTTCTCTTGTTGTTAACACAAAGTAGATACATAGAGGATGGTATGAAATTGTTGTTTGCATTAGAGAATACATAAAGCATGTATCCCATGAAATTCCACATAATTGATTCAAGAAAAACATAAAAAGTTAAAATAAAAGGGCCTCTTTAAAGGAAATGTCCATTGAAAAATATAAAAGGGAACAACTATGGTGATGCGAAAGGCACATGTTATCCAGGAAACAAAATGTAATGGGTCTTGGATTGCTTGAGTAAAAATTGAGGATGATGTAGTAGATCATGTAAATGACTTTACAATCCATTTCTTAATACACAACTGTAATGAATTCATTGAGATGGATACAAATGGTGAAACATGTCATTACAAATCATGAGAGTCGGTACTTGGAACATGCCTACTCACCATTGGCCACTCACAAAATTTGTTATGATCATGTGAAAGAGAACAACTGTGTAATTATTGATAAAGGAAATATAAATAATCATTGAATTGTGGATGGAATAACCAAGTGCAGTGTGAGATTAAGAAAAAAAATGTATACATAATCTACATTCCAATGCAGATTTTCTTTTTGCTCATTAAGTTTTCTACAACATTCTAATTTAGAGCACTTCTTTCTCGATGTCTGACACCCATAGAACTGTCGTATGATTATGGGAAGATGATGATTTCTTGTAGTTTATTGGTGGAAAAACATTCTAGGAAATGGCTAAATAGGGAAGTAAAAGTAACAACATATTGTGAGGAAGAAGCAAGCATGCTTCTAGCCTCAGTTCCACTGTTTCTAGCCTTGGTGTCCTTGGCCTTCTACTCTCTGCCATGGCATCCTAACTACAATAGAGTATACTTGTTGGAGGAGCGGCTGATAAAAGAGAGCAAGGGATTTTGGTTGAATCAAGGACAGATAAATTTTCAACCTCATTGAAGGCAGGAAGGAAATCAATATTGCACCCAAATAGTTTGCATGTGCTTAGAAGTCACTTTATTAAAAGTTATATCACACTATTGATCTCTTGTTTGAATAAGAGAGAGTCAACAACTTTACCTTGAAGTGAAGTAGCGGCTGACAATTGGTAACATATTGGGTGCACTGACAGAGCACCTCTTTTGGTTGATAAGAGAGGACATCGACTTTGCTTTGAAGCAAAGTAACAGTTGGCGGTTATAGACACAGTGTTTACATAGTGGCAACGATCTGACCCAGTCAGTGGTCACAGCAGCATCAAGCAATCCCCAACAATGATAGTAGCCTCGTGAGGGGATCAGTAAAGAAGGAAGTTTTATACACACACTACCATAGAAACTGCCTTTGGCGTCGGTTGTTTAACCCCTTTTGGCGTCGGTTTCCGAGCGACGCCTATGTGGGCGCCGCTAAAGGTCGAACACTTTAGCGTCGGTTTTTTACCCGACGCCTATTTAACTTATAGGCGTCGGTCGGTTATGAACAATCGACGCCAAAAGGGTTCGCGCCACAGAAAATAGCGACATCTAGGACACTTTTTGGCGTCGGTTATCTTCTAAAAGACCGACGCCTACATGTATTAGAGGTGTCGGTTTGAGACGAACAACCGACGCCATTTACAAGTACTACTTTGGTCACATCAGGCGTCGGTTTGTTACAAAAACTCGACGATGTATGTCTTTTCTGACGGTGTTCTGTAAATAACCGACGCCTATATCTATTTTTTTTTTCATATCAGTTTGCAGGCCTGCTGTGGCTAGTCAGCAGGATGAGAACCTACAGTTCAGTTTTCTGAACTGCAGGTTTACGACATCCATTGATATCAGCCTACAAACAGGCCACAAACCTGCAAAATTAACAAAAAAAGATTCACACAAGTAGATACATTCAAACATCAATTCAATTCTCACGTTCACACATATAGAAACATTCAAATACATGTATTAACATTCAGAAATATTCATTTACAAAGTATCATTCAGAATCACTATCAACATCCCAATTATATCTTACAATTGCCACTGCTTGTATGGCTTTTGCCCATTCTTCTCTTACTTCATTTAATGCTTCCCTCGTATATGGAGCATGTACATTTTTTAAGCGTTTGCCTATAGTGTGGTCAGTTTTAAACACCTGCAAAGAGAATGATGTATATATATAAGTAATAATATAAAAATAAGATTGATATATTTCATACTAACTAATGAGACTATATATAATACCTCATGTATGGTATCGATGTCCAATACGACATGTTTGATAATCATCTGCATAAATCGCATCACATAGTATGCGCATGCCCAGCCATTGTCTTGTGTAGCGCACTATGAATTGAAACATACAAAATAATACAACTAAGCACAATTCACATCAATAATATATACATTGGAGTCTGGGAGTCGGGAACTTACCTTTACGTTCTCCCAATTTATTGGCTGGTTCTTTTTCCTTGGGACCTTTCCTCCAGCCTTTTTGAATGCATTTAAACCCCTACATGTTAATATAACACAGTAAATTGCATAAGTAAATAGTAATGTAATGAATTATGTTAACGGATATAAAAATGAAATATTTCTCACCAGAATAATGGCATTCTCATTACGTGTCCAATTTTAGTGTTTAATGTACTTCCTGCGGGATCTAGATAATAAACAGTGAATGTCCCGGGGACAATAACTAGTAACTCCCAATGTCTACCGCTGGAGGTAAAAAGTTAACAATTAATAACTCAAAATGCAAAATAAAAATGGAATTTTCTTAAGTCCAAATTATAAATAAAGTAAACTTACTTGACATTGAATGGAGCCATTATTATCGTCTTCATTTGCTGACCAAAAATTGTAAAGGCATATATACAGTATTTTTGAACACTATCAGGGTCTTTAGCTACCATACTAATCAATGATGGAATCAAAAATCCCACATGATCATATGCAAATTGTTTGCAATGATCTTCGACTAAGTAGCTGCAAAACATATAGGTGTATGCATTAATATATAAGAAACCAGATCACTGGATCTTACACAAGGTATATGGATGTATAAACAAGATCTCACCTTATCCATGTCTCTATCATTGATGTATTTAGCCAATCATACATAAACAGCTCAATAATATCTTATATAAATAAAGAGCTGTCGTATTATTGACCTGCATAATCTGCATCTAAAGAAACAATTATAGGGCAATGTATATTATGTGTCCGTAGCCAACATGCCATTCCCCTACAAGAAGGACCTAACGGGTATGTTAGGTCAGTTGGAACCCAAGTTGGTAATGCGGGAAGTGGAGGTGGAGGCCTAGGTGCTCCTAGTGTCTTCTTTTTAACCTGTATATATAATTTCAGATTAGTTGACATCATATATACACATTAACAGTCTAAATCAATGTAAATTTATCTTACAATTTCAGTCGTGTAGATGACATTTGCTTTGGGCCACAATATGACCCCGCCTTCTGCCTCACCAAGTGTATCAATATCTGGGTGGGCATATGGCAATGCAACTTCCCTCCAATCGGGTAATACATGTATCCGGCTCACACGAATGTAGCCCTGCGGCATTGGATTCCCATGAAACGTTGCCCCAGGAAGGGACTGGTAAGCTTGCGCCTCTGCAACAACATAGTCTTGCATTCTTAAGCGGCATGGCTTCAATGCCTACAAATTTACGTAAAGAATGTTATACATATATACATATCATCTAGAAAACATATCATCTTGAAAAGACTAGCTACAATGTCATAAACAATACTTACAACAGACGTGTTAGGCAATGGGTCTCTAGGATTACTCGCAGTCTGTGCACCAGGAGAAGAGTGGGTCGCCATAGGTTGATTGGAAGCCTGAGATGCCTGCCACCGTAGCAATTCCTCCTTGACCTTCTCAGCAACTACATTGTTGACCTTCTTAGCAACTATATCCTCGACTCTCTTATTCTCCTACATCATTATTTTTCTTAACATCTGCATGCCACCTCAAATTCTTCGCATCTTTCGGATTTGCAAACAAGCGTTGAAACCGTGATATTATAGGTAGATACCACAACACCTTGGCAGGAGAACCAGTTTTGGACTCCCCCGAAGTCGTCAATTTATATCGTGATGCACCACATTTTGGACAATCTTTCAAATCTACATAGTCCTTTTGAAATAATACACAATCATTCGGGCATGCGTGTATCTTCTTGGCCTCCATTCCCATCGGGCACAACATTTTCTTTACCTGGTATGTTGAGATTGGCAGCTCGTTTCCTTCAGGAAGCATTTCTTTCAACAAAGTCAACAATGAAGTGAAGCTTTTGTCGCTCCATCTATTGTTAGCTTTCAACTTATACAATCTCAACACAGTGCTAAGCTTCATAAACTTAGCACAGCCTGTGTATAACGGTATCTCAGCATCATGCACAATGTTTCTAAAGATAGGAGGTGGATCGGTGTGCTCTACCCTACAACTATCCAGCATCGCATCAATGATGTCAGCTGGAACTGGTTCGTTCACATTTACGTCATCGGAGGCAATTTCTTCTTCCACCCAAGCACTTCTATCAACATCTACTTGTTTCGATTTTGAAATCTCTCCATGCCAGTGCCATTCTGTATAGCCTTGTACAATCCCGTTGCACATGACATGACTTTTGATTTCCTCACCAGTGTTGACTTTCAAGTTGTTACCGCAATGCCTACATGGACAGTAGAACCTATCTGTAGATTTTTTCCTATGTTCCTCGGCAAATCTAATAAACTGATCAAGACCAGATATAAACTCTGGGGTGCAACGATTACGAATGGACATCCATGATCTATCCATTCTATGATCAGAGAAAACAAGTATATATTAGGAAAATATTAGGGTATACACTTACATCCTAAGTGTATAATGTGATGTCATTCTTATATATAATAAATGTGTACCACCTATCCCATCCTTGAACACCAAATCTCACCAGTAAGTGTATAATGTGTATTGGGTTTTCAAGAAAATTTCGGCAGCATTTCCCCGCTGTTCTCTAAGTACATATGTACTTAGAGAACAAACGGGGAAATGCTACTGAAATTTTCTCGAAAACCCAATACACATTATACACTTACATCCTATGTGAGATTAGGTGTTCAAGAACAGTCCCAAACCGGGGACTATCCAAGATTTACTCCTAATGAGTCAATCTTGGACGGGTTTCTAAGCCAACAGACACATTTGATGTCATTCTTATATATAATAAATGTGTACCACCTATCCCATCCTTGAACACCTAATCTCCGTAGTAAGTGTATAATGTGTATTGGGTTTTCAAAAAATTTCGGCAGCATTTCCCCGCTGTTCTCTAAGCACATATGTACTTAGAGAACAAATGGGAAAATGCTATCGAAATTTTCTCGAAAACCCAATACACATTATACACTTACATCCTAAGTGAGATTAGGTGTTCAAGAACGGTCCCAAACCGGGGACTATCCGAGATTTACTTCTAATGAGTCAATCTTGGACGGGTTTCTAGGCCAACAAATACATGTGTTGTCATTCTTATATATAATAAATGTCTATAAACTACAGGAAACATGTTTAATCCTAATCAACAGAGCATTATTAAATAATAAATCAAGAAACCAATAGTTTCAAACAAAAGGTTGAGGAATCTTTACTAGACATTATATGTATCCCTAATCATCATATTTAACATACTACATTATTATGAACATCCAGATCAGATTAATATCATACTATGTTATAACCATTGGTTTAATAACCCTATTTCCGCATGTACATGTTTATCAACTTTAAAACCCTATAATTCATGAAATCATTCTAATTCAATTTAATATGTTGGGATCACATAATTATATAATGACATCAGAATATATAGAAGAATCATAATTAACATGATTAACAACATGCTCATCAAACTAGGGTTTTCTTGAATATCATCTAATATTTGTGTACTAGACATTATATGTATCCCTAATCATCATATTTAACATACTAAATTATTATGAACATCCAGATTAGATTAACTCTAATCAAATACATTACATGCATTTTTATCACAACAATTTAATCGATGCAAAAATAAAGTAGAGCAGCTAGCAGCGGGAAGACCAACCTTGTCAGAGGGAAAAAGGCAGAGGCTCCGGTGGCTTTGGCTGGAGGAGTAGCTAGCAGCAACGGCGGTGGAGGAGCAGCTAGCAGCAAGGCTGGAGAAGATGGTTGCGGCAGCGCGACGGCGGTGGAGGAGCACCAGGGGCGTGGCGGCGCCTAATCTCAGGCGTGGCGGCGCCTAATCTCAGGCGTGGCGGCGCCTAACACCTAATCTCAGGCGCTAGAGCAGCAGGGGCGGCGGAGAAGGGGGCGCGGAGAAGGAAAGAAGGTAGCAGGAGTGGTGGCGGAGAAGGGGGCATCGGAGAAGGGGGCGTCGGAGAAGAAATCACCATAGAAGGGGGCGCCGGAGAAGAAATCGCCAGAGAAGAAATCGGCGGCAGCAGAGAAGAAAAGGGAAATCGGCTCGCAATGAAACAGAAGAAAGGGGAAGGGTCGGGCGATCGCGGGATATAAAGTTTCCAAATAGCGTCGGTTGTTTCAAACACTGACGCCTAAATCACTTTAGCGTCGGTTGTTTGAAACAACTGACGTCCAATTGGATGATATTTTCATGAAATTGTTTGGCGGGAACCATCTTTAGCGTCGGTTATAAAAGGATAACTGACGCTGACAGTGACACTTTTCGCGCAAATTTTAATCACACATAGGCGTCGATGGCTATCTACATAACCGACGCTGAAAGTGACACTATTTTTTTTATCGAAATTTGGATTTGGCAGGCGACTTTAAGCGTCGGTTTGTTATAAACAATCGACGTTGAATACAAAGCGGTACCCGTGTCTGGCTGGTCTTCGAATATAGACGTCGGTTTGCATAAATCACCGACGTCTAATATTATAGGCGTCGGTTTTCCTAAAGAACCGACGCCCAGAAAAGCGACATTGAATGTTGTTTCTGTAGTAGTGACACTGGGTGCGATTCTCTTCTTCCTCATCATTGTTCTCGTGTGGGGACGGCTACCTAAATTTCGAGGGTAATTAAATCTAGACAATGTGAGTTATAATCTTAATTGCATAGTGCTTGTTGGTTTGTATTGCCCCATAGTTTTTCTCTCCTTGTCCAGGGGAGAGTGTTCCATATTAAATCTGATGTTTCTTCTTTGGATTTATACGCTTAGCAGTAACGCTTCCACAATAAATTTTCATCACATCCAAATCTGTATCGGTAGAACATCCCCAAAACTATTGTTGTAACAAGACCGACTATTCATAGATGTTGACATTCATCCTCTACGCGTTGAAGGAACACTGGTGGTGATGTGGAATACTATCCCACTACAAACTCACTCGAGGTTGAAATCCCTGAACTTTTACCAAAACATCGTGCAATAATACCACCCGCAAGTGCACGGGTCTTATCGCAGTATAGTTAAGGATCATATCCCAAAGGACAACATTTTTAAGAATCTTTGTCAGTCAAATCTAGCTCAAGTAAGACTAATATTTAGTATGATTGATTGGTTTGTGGTTGATTAAACTAAATTTGAGAAAGTAAAAGAGAAGAATTAAAGTTTGTTCTAGATAAATGATATGGAATCGTTGGGATGGTATCGAGTTTCACCATCACTACACATGCAAACACATCCAAACACATAACATTTAGGCAAGAATCTAACTATCCAAATGGAACTACAGTGAACCCTCCCTAAGGGATGTTTAGGCCTGCGTAAGCATCCCCTTAGGCATCATATTTCTCATCGCCATCTGGATCATGCACTCACAGTTCTGAAGATATAACATCCAACTGAGGCTAAGGTCCTCCTTCAAGGATGTTTAGACCACAGAAGCGTCACCGCAGGCTAGATGGCTCATCTCCTCACAGATCATACACTTACGACCTCAAGGAATCCTGTTCTATTTCTAGTCAGGGAGTCAACTGTGCTAATCGACAAGCTAGTAGGTGATTAATCTACAAGAAAACATCGACGATTAACAAGGAAGATACAAAATCCAACTAAGGTTGTGTTCCTCCCTAAGGGATGTTTAGGTCACAGAAGTGTCACCATAGGCTAGATGTCTCGTCCCCTCACAGATCATACACTTACAACCTCAAGGAATCACATTCTATTTCTAGTTTGAGAGTCTACCTCATTAATTGACATTCTACCCTACATACAAACGTTCTCATAACATAGGGAAGAACAAGATAAAAGCAAGCATGTAATCACATCACAAACATTATCAATTAACAATGAAATGGAAAGTTACATACATTACCTTGGAATGTTTAAATGAAAAGACATAAAAGTATGGGCAGCGGGGCTAGTCCCCGCACCCCAGTGAAAAGTGACTACTCGCTCATGATGCGAGAAACAAGAAGAACAAGAGAGATATAATAGTTAGCATCAGATAATTGGTGCTAGAGTACTTTTTTTATATCGTGTGCACCTTTTATTCCTTTCATTTCAAAGTCGAATTAAATATAAATTAATATATACATTAGTACGGTACATTTTTGAATCAGATATGACCAGTTAATGAATTGACTTTAATTGATTTATATTAGTTTATATCTATTAGTTGCATATTAGATTAATTAACTATATTAAACTGAATTCACAGCTTATCACGTGCTTTCTACTAATTAAAATTAAAACCAGATCTACATAGTAACCCACGTAGAAGACGACATTGATGCTTCAATATGATATTTAAAGAACTAAAATTTCGGACGCTCACTGTGATACACCGTTCGAACAAAACGTTATTAACTCATCTAACTAATGTGGAAGCATTTCATTAGAAGCAGAATTACTGAAAATCACTAAAAATTAAAACCTTTCATAAAAAGATCCATTACTAGATATTCTTTAAATAAGAACCATAGTAGTATATTTACATACTAGTCCACATTGGACATTCCTTGTATCATCAAACCAAAATCTCAGGTTGATTATAAAAACACTATCTACTGACTCCTAGGACCTGAGAGTACAGAGATGACACGTAGGACTTTATGTACAAAGTCTGATAACCAGTATCCCCACATGGGGTGTTACTATTGTCCTTGTTGTTGTTGTTGCTGCTCTTCCTCTGCTACTGAGGTTTTTTCACTTTGTCTGTGTCTACCTAAAAACGTAGAATCCCACGGGGGTGAGACAATTATAAAAATTGCCCCAGCGAGAGATATAACTCTCTTTCGTAACATTGTTATTGTAGTTTAATGGAAATAAACTGAGCAGTGGGTCAATATATTGCAATAGAAGATAATTACTATCTAAGCAGGTTAGAGCAACATTTCTATTCAAGTATTTCAATTATAACTTGACAAAGCAGAATGTATCTTGTTTAATAAAGAATTAAAGAATATAAATAACATTTATGTATCAAGAACATGCTAAGTAGCATAACATCAACCAATGGTTCTCATATTTCAATCTTATGCAAATACGCTACACGACTAATTATATTTTTTAAACATACTTCAGCTCTGAGGAGATGAGGTATACCTCTCATACTCCAATTGATCACTTCGAAGTCAATATTGGTACCATACAAAGTCAAATGGAAGAGCCGGTTTCCATGACTTCCCACATCTTGGTCAGTGCGAGATCACATACAGGACATCTTGTATCTCTGCTACATAGCTTGCCAGGGTATAGTGGCATCTAGCTATAGAGTTACAGTGTCAGTTGTACTCTCTTCGCGATAGAGATATTTCATGTTTACCTCCATCGATCCGGCATTAACATCATCGGGAGATTAGTGATACATCCATCCCGGAAGAATGAAGGATTGAGAGGTTCAATGTTTACCTTCCATCAATTCCCTCATAAGGACGTACGGATATCTTCTCCCATCGACCCCCACATATTCAATAATATGCGAACTCCAGGATATCTCGTAAGAAAACTTGTTTCACCATCACCCTCTTCTAACAATGATGGATCTATGGTCAGAGCACTACATGAATAGCTTTCACTTGATTAATTAAGTACATTATCATATTCTTTTATCATCAGTCAAGTTTTCAAACATAACTTATTAGAAGAAATTCTATAAAGAAACATGTACTATTTTCATCAGTTACTTCTCAATCTCCAAAAGACATTGGGATCTCAGTCCCTCACATTAACATATGGTTCTGGGTATTCAAACCCTCAGCTCATCACTGAGCACTGTTACCACTATTTTAGGTAATCATCACCTTCAGGTAATCTGACCAAGGTACACATGACACTTGTTACACAAGCATCTTATCTGGCACATGAGGCCCATTAACTCTCTTATTACCTCTTACTAGGCAACAAGACATATCATGGCACACAAGGCCAAATAAATAATTTCAATAATAAAAGCATCATAGCTCATACCTGGTTATGTTCATCATCTCATGATACCTGCATGGTTAGTACAGATGATAACAGATATATCAATCATATTTCAATTCCATGCTATACAAGGGTAATATCACTATTCCCATACCAGGGTTAGGTTTTCCCTTTTTATTTCAATCAAGGTTACACACCCCTTTGTTTAAGCAGGACCAATGATTCATCATTTCATTGTCCAAGATTAGGGTTTCATTATTCACATCATCTCACCCTAGATTAGGGTTTCACTATACACTTCACATCACCCTAGATTAAGGTTTCACTATTCAATAATCCACAATTAGAGTTTACTATTCATCCCAATTAGGGTTTTACATTAAAATACCATGAATTAGGGTTACTCATGTCATTACCCTAAATTCATATCACATTATTTTCCTAGATTAGGGTTTCACTCAGAATTGCCCTGATTTAGGGTTTGAGTTCATTAATTAACTCAATTTAGGGTTTCATGATCTCTCTACCAAGGATCATACCCTAATTGTATATCACATTTATTTTTAATGTGTTAGGCTTGATTTCTACATGAGTATCTTACATGTATAAATCTCTCTCTCTCATCCTCTTCTAGGATGTTCAGAAGATTTGATCAATTGATCCTTGAATCACATGAGTATTCAAATGAATTGACCAATTGAATCTTCAATTAAAATATATATCCAATTAGATTAACCCTTTTGAACCTCAAACGGTCTTACATACGTAGACCTCAAATGGTCTTGGGTTCTCAAGGTTCAAACGGTTAGAAACCGTTTGGGCACATTGCCCTTGAAACCGTATGAGCTAGAAAGAAATGAAACCCCATAAGCTTGGGTCTCCAAATGGTGTGGGATCGTTTGGTCCCAAATGGTCTTGAGACCATATGGTCCAAATCCTCTCAAAACCGAATGGACCAAAAAGGTACTTCAATACTTAATTATTTCAAGGTTCCAATCCATGAACCGACTATCAACTACATCCTTGATTCATTCATCAATTGAACCATAGAATCACCCCTCAATTAGAACATTGATTAGGGTTTTGAACCCAATTAAACTAGGGTTTATAATAAAAAATCCTTCAATTAGGGTTTTGGAATCGAGTATCCATCAATGCTTAACATTGTGGAACTAATCCAATTGAAACCAATGAATCACCATCAAATTATAAAGTGACCTGACCTCGAATGGTCTTGAGGTCGTTTGGATGACCTCCAAATGGTCTTGAGACTGTTTCATCATTCTATCCTTGGATTTTGTGAAATTCCTTTATGGTTTAGATCATTAGATTGATTACCAAATCAACACTTAATTGCATTTCAATTTTGGTACCTTTGGACCTTCAATTACTCATCCATACTTAACCCTAGACCTCCAAACATTCTTGGGTGACCTCCAAACGGTCTTCAGACCATTTGGGTGACCTCCAAACGGTCTTGACACCGTTTGGGATCAATCACCCAAAAATCTAAATTAATCAAATTGAATTTTAGCACTGAATCCAATTAGGGTTTCCACTTAGAGGATTGTCTTTCTATTGAATCAATCAATTGGAACCCTTGGATCATCATCCAACATTTTATAGGGTCTAACCTCAAATGGTCAACCCTTCCAAGTGGTCAACACCTCTAAACAGTTTGGGGTGCAAGCCTCCAAATGGTTTGGAAACTATTTGGTCTCCAAACGGTTTGGTGAAACCGTTTGCAACACAAATCTGTTGGAAAGTGAGCCTAAGATGATGTCATCATCATAAAGCCTTAGACCATTGAAAACTACTACCATTATCATGGTAATTGCATCAACTAATCAAATGAATTAAAAGAAGAACAATTTAACATAGTTTATTGAGAAATTGACATTAATAACAATGAATAGGGTTCAAGTTATATAACCTGCCTTTAATAGAGCTTCAAAGCTTGGAGCTTCACGTCAACAATGGTGGAAGAAGCTTTTCCACACCACAAGGATCGTTACTCAAGCTTTTGAGGGAAAAGGAATGGTTAGAAGTGAAAGTGGGATCGAGATATGAAGAAATCATGCATTGATTTATGATTTCCACCATGAAATCAAGATGAATGGGGGTCAAGAAGATTACCAACAGGTTGAGGGTCATCTTCCTTCTGTCCCTAGCTTCCTTGAATGTTTTCGCAAGCAAGGAGAAGAAAAGGATTCGAAAAGGTCCTTGGTTTGAGTGGTAAAGGGTGCTTTTATAAGAAAATCAATGAGAGAGAAAATTTCTTATAAAACTGTTTTAATTCCAAAAATTGTGCCACCTCTTCCTCCTCAATTCTGTGCATTTGAATATATCTTCATTATCTCCAAACTCTCTTCCATTATCCAAAAATTAATGGAAAAGAAATTAAGCACCTTAATCATATTATATTAATATCCCATTTTTAGTGGATATTACTTTCCATTAACATAATGTGAGTGGACTCTCCACTCAAGTTAGATATTTCGTGGCTTAGGAAAGGAACAATTGTGTTTACACTTGAACAAATCCAACCATCTCATTTTGGTTGAAGGGCCTTCAATTATTTTATTTATTCTTGCATTAATTTGAAGTAAAGTTCCATTTGCGATTAAATCTTGATTATTTTAATATCAAGATTCTCTCTCCTCCAAAGTAGCTCAAATGAGATGCCCCTCCCATTTTCTTGCCTCTACAAGATGACAAGAATATTAAGGCCCTTAATGAAGTTATAAATTGCATATTGAACCCTAGGTTTTGGGTAAATTGCACATTACACCAAAACTAGGTTTTAATGCACAAACATTGCTTTATCAACTCTTTCTTAGTACTCAGGATTTCACTAGCCATACATCTACATCATCTTCATTCCCATGATGCTTCAACACATGATAAACATTTTATCATGCACAATTTGCAATTTAACCCCTCAACTTGGGTAATTTGCACTTTAGTCCCAAACAAGTAAAACATTACTTTCAACATTATTCAAATTGGACTAAAATTGAAACATAAGTTCCTCTTGAGCCTTAATTACTTTTCAAAAGATAATATTAAGCATATAATTACTTTTCTTAAGCAAAACACCTAGGGTTAAAGCATAACTCATGTCAGGGATATTACAAATTATCCACCCCTTACAAGGATTCCGTCCCCGAAATCATCAACAAAACATCAAGAGAAAAGAGTAGGATATTTCCTCCTCATCTCTTCCTATAGCTCCCACGTAGCTTCTTCAATGCCACGGTGATGCCAGAGAACTTTTACAAGACTAATGTATTTCTTTTATAGCTTTTTAATCCTTCTGTCAAGAACCAACACAAGTCCTTCAACATAAGATATATCATCATTTAGTTCTACCTCCACAGGTTACAGAACTAACTCAGTGTTAGGATGACATTTCCTCAACATAGAGATATGGAATACTGAGTGCAATCTATGCAACTCCGGTGGTAACTCCAGCCTATAGGCTACCTTTCCCATCCTTTCAATGATTGGATAAGGCCCCATAAATCTAGGATCTAACTTCCCCTTCTTTCCAAATCTCAGGATACCTTTCCAAGGTGAAACCTCGAGGTATACTCTGTCTCCAACATGGAATTCTAAGGGTCTACGGTGTTTGTCAGCATAAGATTTCTATCTATCTTGGGCATGTTTCAACTATTGTTGTATGACTTTAATCTTCTCAGTTGTTTGCTAAACCAGCTCAGGACCCAAAAGTTGATATTCTCCTGTTTCATACCAACATAAGGG
Organism: Alisma plantago-aquatica; assembly: GCA_963693085.1. Classification (NCBI taxonomy): domain Eukaryota; kingdom Viridiplantae; phylum Streptophyta; class Magnoliopsida; order Alismatales; family Alismataceae; genus Alisma; species Alisma plantago-aquatica. The sequence continues at coordinate 1,316,168,619 of OY856410.1, read as the reverse complement.
ATATCTACAACGTCTACCATATAATGCCTCATAGGGTGCCATATTAATATTGTGCTGATAGCTATTATTATAAGCAAATTCTATCAAGCTCAGGTGTAGATCCCAACTTCCTACAAACTGAAGGACACATGCTCGAAGCAAGTCCTCCAAGGTTTGTATGGTCCTCTCAGACTGTCCGTCTGTCTGTGGGTGAAAGGTTGTACTAAACCTTAAATGTGTACCCGAAGATTTATGTAGTCATTCCCAAAAATGACTCATAAACTGGGGACCCCTATCTGAAAAGATAGTAGATGGAACCTCGTGCAAACGCACTATCTCATCTATGTATATTTGTGCAAGCTTCTCAGCTGTGTAGGTTGTTTTGATAGGTAAGAAATGTGTTGTCTTAGTCAACCTATCAACTATCACCCAAATGGAATCATGACTTTTGGCTGTTCTAGGAAAACCAACCACAAAGTCCATGGTTACATGATCCCATTTCCACTGCGGTATAGGTAGAGGTTGCATTGTTCATGTGGGCTTCTGATGTTCATATTTAACCTACTGACACACCGGACACCGCTTAACAAACTCAGCAACATCTTTCTTCAAACCAGGCCACCAATACATATCTTTTAAGTTATGATACATCTTGGTTCTTCCTGGATGTATAGCATACATCGAAGAATGAGCTTCTTCCAGAACTAACTTTCTTAAGTTATCAGCATCAGGTACTACCATCCTACCATGGTAACAGACTACCTGATCATCTGAATCATGGAAGCCATCCCGTTTTTCACTACCATACTCTGACCTGATCTGCTGAATCACAATATCGGCTTGTTGTGCTTCTTTAATCAGTTTCCTCAGAGTAGGTTTCACTTGCATCTCAGCTAAAAGCCTGGATAACAATGACACTTTAAGTTGTACATTGTCTTTCCTTAAGGAGATAAACATCTCTCTCTTAGAGCACACTAAGGAATTTAATTGTGCTTTATCTAAGACTGGTGTCGTTGGTTTTCTACTTAATGCATCTTCCACCACATTAGCCTTCCCTAGATGGTAATCAATTGTACAGTCGTAGTGCTTGATTAATTCCATCCAGTGGCGTTGCCTCATGTTCATCTCATGTTGTGAGAAGATGTACTTTAGGTTTTTATGGTCTGTGAAAATTTGGAATGTTTCTCCATAGAGATAATGTCTCCAGATCATCAAGGCACGGACCACAATAGCTAGCTCTAGATCGTGTGTCAGATAATTCTCCTCATGTTTCTTAAGCTGTCGAGAAGCAAAAGAAATCACTTGTTTATCCTGCATCAACACACATCCTAGACCATTCTTGGATGCATCACAGAAAACTATGTACCCCTTTCCTTATTCAGGTAACACCAATACAGGTGCACTAGTTAACCTTTCTTTTAGCAACTAGAAAGAATGTTGACACTTGTCATTCCAGACAAAAGGAATATCTTTCCTGGTCAATTTGGTTAGGGGTAAATCTATAGAGTTGAAGTTCTTAATGAACCTCCAGTAATAGCCTGCTAGTCCAAGAAAACTACGAATCTCCTTCGGCGTCTTTGGCTATTCCCATTGCAGGACAGACTCTACCTTCTTAGGATCAACACGAATACCTAAACCAGATATTACGTGTCCTAGAAAAGAAACTTCTGGTAGCCAAAACTCACATTTACTAAACTTAGCATACAACTTATGCTTTCTTAGCAAAGTCAAAGCTTGACGGAGGTGCTGCTCATGCTGTTGAGCATCTCTACTGTATATCAAAATGTCATCTATGAAGACGACTACACACTGATCAAGAAAAGGTCGAAAGATTCTATTCATGAGTTCCATGAATGCAGATGGTGCATTAGTTACTCCAAACGACATAACTATGAACTCATAGTGACCATATCTTGTCCGAAAGGCAGACTTAGATATGTCACCCTCCTTGATACGCAACTGATGGTATCCCGACCTCAGATCTATCTTAGAAAAGATAGTTGCACTACGCAACTAATCAAACAAGTCATCAATCCTTGGAAGAGGATACTTGTTCTTTATTGTTACTTTATTCAACTGTCTGTAGTCAATGAATAACCACATCGACCCGTCCTTCTTCTTAACAAAGAGGATCGGAGCACCCCAGGGTGAAGCACTCGGTCACATAAAACTCTTCTCAAGCAACTCTTACAGTTGTTTCTTGAGCTCTACCATCTCAGCAGGTGCCATTCTATACGGCGTTTGTGCTATTGGTTGTGTGCCCGTAATTAGATTAATCTCAAAATCAATCTCTCAGGGTGGAGGAACACCTGGAAGTTCTTCAGGAAATACATCTTCAAATTCCCTAACTACTAGAACTTCAGAAGGATGAGGGCTCTCCATTGTGGTATCTACCACATGTGCCAAGAATGCAAAGCATCCCCGTCTCATCAACTTCTCAGATACCATAGCTGACACTAAGCAGGTTGGAAGAAACCTTCTATCTCCCTGAAAGATCCATGTGTCACTATTGTTTGTGAACACAACTTGCTTGGAACTACAGTCCAAGATAACCTTATACTTCTCTAAGGTGTCCATCCTAAGGATTATGTCAAAACCCTTCATCTCAAGTGGTATAAGATCCATTTGAATGTACTGGTCAGAAAAGAAAAGGTTGTAGGGAGAACACACCTCCTGCAACATTGTAGATCCCAACAAAGGGGTTTCTAGCATCAAACTATTTGCTTTATGACTAACAGTCATGTTGCAGTCATAAATTACTTCTTGAGTGATTAAAGAATGTGTAGCACCCAGATATATTAATACAGATACGAAGCAGGATGAAGACATATCAGAATAAAATAGTTCCATCTGACATGTCACAACCCGAGGGTTGACTACTGCTTTGGGTTGGTTCATGGCATAGAATCTAGTCGTTGGTTGTTGTTGACCCTGTGCTTGATTGTTAGGTGCCAATGATCCATCTTGGGACGCCTGTCCACGTCCTCTAGAATTATTATTGAATTGTCTCCTCTGTGAGCCTTGTTGACTCTGCCTCTGGGGTTGAGTCACAATTCTACTTTTCTCAAGACAATCTATCTTCAAGTGTCCTGACCTCCCACACTGGTAGTAGTTGTAGCTTCCCAAACTCTGCCTGAGTGGTCCTGTCACTGATGTAGATGTTGTACTAGGGGTGCAACTTGGAGTAAAGCTACGACCCCTACCCCTACTTGACGTCCACTGCGTCGTGGTATTAAACTTTGGTGGTGGTGGTGCAGAGAATCTCAGCTTCTTAAAACTCTCAATCACGGGTCCTTGAAACTGAGGATACACTTTCTTATTACTGGTCTGTCACTTCTTGATCACAGACCTCTCAATCTGCCTCACGGACTCCACAAAAGTAGCAAACCTCTCCCGATTCTCCAATGTAGACACTGAAGTGGTCAATTCAGTGTTTAACCCCTTCTCAAAATGTTGAATCCTCTCCTCATCAGTAGTTGCCATGTGCGGATAGAACTGCAATAGCTCCATGAACCTAGCTTCATATTTGCTAATGCTCATCTGTCCTTTCCTCAACCTATCAAATTGAGAGATTTTCTCATCTAGATATGTCTTAGGAAAGTATCTAGCAACAAACTCACGTCAGAATTCATCCCATATGACTTCAACACTGGGTCTCTTGCCTTCCTCGATGGTCCACCAATGGCCAGCACTCCCTTTTAGAAGATAGATAGCATGTCTCACCTTCTCATCTTCAGGAATGATAAGGATTCTGAAGGCTTTCTCTAGCTCAATTAACCATAAGTCAGCATCTGTTGGGTCAGTTGGGCCAGCATACTCTGCGGCTCCTACCCTCCGAAGCGTTCAAAGGTCTTGCTAGCTCCCTATCTTTCATTGTGGAATGGTGCCCTTGGTGTAGGTAGTGGCATCCTATGTGTCATGTGAGTCATAGTTTCCAAAAACTGCCCAAACATGGCTTGGAAGACTGGGTTCCCCATATCAGCTTTATCAAGTTGAGGAATCTCAGGCATAGGTTCCTCACTATCTTGACCCCTTACACCTCCTCCTGGTGTAGCAATGCTTCTCTCAGCAGCATGTTCGTCATGTGATCCAGGCATCTTCAAGTTCTTGTTCTCCTATATGAGCAGAAGACACTATCAGATAAACTGGAAGACACTTAGGATAGACTCAACAACTTTAATCCTATGTCTTTGATACCACTAATTTGTGATACACCGTTCAAACAAAACATTATTAACTCATCTAACTAATGAGGAAGCATTTCATTAGCAGCGGAATTACTGAAAATCACTAAAAATTAAAACCTTTCATAAAAAGATCCATTACTAGAGATTCTTTAAACAAGAACAACAGTAGTATATTTACATACTGGTCCACATTGGACATTCCATGTATCATCAAACCAAAATCCCAGGTTGATTATAAAAACACTATCTACTGACTCCGAGGACCTGAGAGTACAGAGACGACACATAGGACTTTATGTACAAAGCTTAACAACCAGTATCCCCACCTGGGATGTTACTATTGTCCTTGTTGTTGCTTCTGCTGCTTTTCCTCTGCTACAGAGGTTCTGCCTCTTTGGCTACGTCTACCTAAAAACGTAGAATCCCACAGGGGTGAGACAATTATAAAAATTGCCCCAGCGAGAGTTATAACTCTCTGTCGTAACATAGTTATTGCAATTTAATGGAAATAAACCGAGCAGTGGGTTAATATATTGCAATATACTACTACAGAAAATGCTTTTTACAATGGGAGATAGACAACAGTTCTGATGATTGTGTTGTAGTTAGCATACTTAACACAACAAGTCAATTTTCATGTTGTATATTGTATATTTTATACAATACAGTCATTTACAACATGCCAAACTCATTGTAGTATAGGGGGATACTACAACAAGTGCTAAAGTGTTGTAAAAGGTTGTACTATCACAACATAATCAAACCTGTTGTAAAAGATATTAATTACACAACATATTGTGACCCGTTGTAATAGTCACATGTTGTAATAGACCATCATTACACAACACAGACCGACCCGTTGTAATATGTATTAATTGCACAACATGCCTTCACTTATTGTATTTGGTACATGTTGTAATAGACCACGATAATACAACATATTGAAACTCGTTGTTATATACCAAGATCACACAACAGACTCCAACCTGTTGTTATATATTATATTTACACAACATATTGTGAACTGTTGTAATATCCACACATAATAAATCGTTGTAATAGACCACCATTACACCACATTAACTAACCCATTGTAATATACCATTATCACACAACATGTGATGACCTGTTGTAACAGCTATATATTGTAATAGACCACAGTCACACAACACGGTATAACCAGTTGTTACATGCCAAGATTATACAACAGACTCTGACTTGTTGTTATATACCCAGAACCGAGCTGAACCCAATTTCTTATCAGAGAATTTTATCAGGAACATGTAATCTGATAATAATTTTTTCATATAATATTATTATCAAATATATGTCTGAGTTCCTTTTGGGATTTATGGGAATGATACTTTTTCACTATGGGTAGATATTTTGACCCGGAATCGACCCAATCCCAATATTATATAACACAAAATATAATCTGAAAATCAGAGAATTATTTTTTATAAATTCATTATCAAATATAGGTCCAGATTTTGTTTTGAATCTAATTTTTTCAATCGGGTTTCTCAATTGAGACACTAGTCGAACAAAATCTAGTTTCAAATTTGGGACCGACTTGGGTCCGGATTTGGTCAGGATATCAGAGTTTTGAAACTCGACCCGAATCGGCCCGTTCAACTAGTTGAACCGTCACTTTAACATACCAGAATCTAGGTTCACAACCTAATTATCTCTTTCATAGACCCCTTTTTGATTTCGTTAGAATTATATCCTTTTTAGTTGAAATAGATTAATTTAAAATATTTGGAGCTAAGAAAATATCATATTTCAAGACATCACCTTTCATATAAAAAAAAGTTGATTGGTTACGGACGATACTTTACCATTTAATATTTATTTGAAGTAATACACTTTAGATGTCGAATTTTGATATCCCATTAAACAATAGATGAGTCGTTACACTCTTTTGTAGTAATAAAATACTTATCAAAGTTTGACACTAAATAATGATGGTCCATTGTAGCATAAAAAAATTAATATTTAAAAAAAAAGTTAATATAAACGTGAATGGTACTGATACAACACACATTACCTTGGTTGGAAATTACATAGATTTTTTCTCTATAAATGTGAAATATAAATGACCCTCGGGAAATATAAATGACCCTCAATCACATAGTATTTTCAAAATATATGTTTGCACATATTAGCGTAAGTTTTGTGATTTTTTGCAAAGGTATGATTTGATCTCATTCGGGAATGGAAAGTTCAAGTTACAAGAATAAATCTTATCATAAATTACTAACAAAAAAAATATTAATACTTCATTTAACTAAATTTCTTGAAAGTTTATGAAGAACGTAGAATCAAGTATTATGTTGCATTAATAATGTGTTGTGTACATATTAAAAGTACACTTTTAATAAACAAGATGTTTCAATTCGCAGTGTGTGGTGGATGACATGAATGTCACTGTGATAGAAATAAATGTCAGAGTATTTAAATATTATTTTGTGTAAATATGAAGAGTATAGTTTCAATCATATACATTAGATTCTATGGTGTGTGATGTAAAAAAAATACCATTGCATAAAAATCACTTACGTATATTGTGAATATGTCAATGTATATGCTTATTTATCTAAAAAGGTTATCTTCAATATCAATTGAGTATCACGTGCGATTTTGATAGTGTACAATAGATCTGTAGCCATGGATTGGCTATGCGGCATCATCACGATCTTTAGATGGTCAAATCTGATAGAGAAGGTCCCTTTTTCCTACCTTCCGTTTGAGTGGAAGACGTGGGGAGCGGTGTGAGGAGACCATCCCACACCAACACGATCACCCTTAGTGGGGCTAGAGGGGAAACCAACTCGCTCGTAACCTCGGCATGACGAGACTATTTCGAAAACTTAGAGTTGACGTGTAGAGTAGAGGACGTTCATGCGGAGGGTGAGGAACAAAGGATGAAGATGAGAGGGATCAGAACAGAGCTGATCTGCAGCTACAACAGCAATGTAAAGCCCACACCGGAGCTTCCATGGCAGATGACGACGGTGGTTCTGGAAGTCGCAGCCACAAAGAACAACAGAGTTCTCACAGATCTCGCAGATCGTAGTAGTGGGGAAGAGATGGATCACTGGGGGCCTTGGCGGCGACAATCGCATAAACCCGTGAGGAAGAGGAACCGTGATAGCCGTCGTACGCCGGAGCAGTCCCAGGCGGCGAGGCGTCGTGGAAATAGGGGATGACCTCTTGCTGGGGTTTCAACCAAGTAGCAGCAGTCAGTGATGAAGGGATCCGACAGTCCAGATCAAGCCCCAAATAGGATGTATAGCTTTGAAGGGAGTCGCTGAAGATGATGGCGGCGCTATGATCTGAGAAGCATGACCTTGTCTCTGCTGATCACACGCCAGAGATCATCCTCGCAGCGGCGGCCTTGCAACTGAATCCCTGCTGGTCCTAACCTAGAGGATTCCAAGGAGGCATGGAGCTTGTGCGGCAAGGCTCCACATGGGCGGCTCAACAAGAAGAGTCTGTTGCACGCCGGAGATCCAATCCTACGAGCGGCGGCGCTCACGGAACGGATGCTGAGCGGAAACAGATTCCCGCTTGGGAAATATCGCGTGAGAAAGGGGGAAGGCCAGACCGGGTCCATCATCTCAAATAGGCCGAAACCCCAGCAGGCCAAGCAAAGGAGCCACGCCAGCCTCATGGCCACGTGTCGGCACACTATAGGCCCAAAACGGTAAATATCTCACAAATTCACCAGATCTTCCAAAATTCATGGTAATTAGTACATTTATCAGAAAAATACAAACAAGATACTGATATTCTCAAAAAAATGAGTAGAACATTGTGCCACCTTTATATCAGGCTTTTGGTGCACTAATATCAGTGATATAATGTAAGTTGTAGAATTCTTATTTGATGTATAATAAATAGTAAACGATGGCCTAAAATTATGAGAAAATATCAGTAAACCTATATCCATGTTTATAATACATATAAGGTCTGATATTGTCATGTTGATGTACGGAAATATGTAATTTACTTAATATGGCTAATTAGGGCTAATAACCCTAATTAATATGCAATAAATACATACACGCTCAATAAATGATGAAATTTACAAAAAACTCTCATATCAGTAACTGAAAGTTAATATGTAACTTGGATATCAGTCTTATGCACGAAATTCATGTTATATGAAGAGCACCCTTAATACGTGTGATGTAACCCTAATATGGTTAATGAAAGTGACATAATGTTAAATATGCTCACATAATAATGTGACACATGAGTATATCCAATTGATAAATTATAATCTAGAATATAACATCAGTAAGATAAATATAGGACAAGAATGCAAGTGATATGAAAATATACTAAAGAGATAAGGGAAACCCTAAAATTGATATAACTAGGGCTATGATGATGAGAACCTAATGATGATACATGATATTGTCTTAATCAGGTTTAGCAAAGATATAGATGGCATGTATATATGTGATTAGGATATCTCTTTGAAAGGTACACCACTACCTCTTACTTGGCATATTATACATTATGCTTGTGTTATATGGTAGTAAAGACTTCGCATATGGTATTGATTGAAATGATTGCGGTAATAAAACTTCCTTAAAGATTGCTAAATAATATCATTAGAAGTAGTTTGATAAGTTCAATGAAATATTAAAGTAGTTTCTCGTGAGTCCTTACATGTTTATGGATTGTTGAGATGCAATAATATGATATATTTCTCATAGGACTTTTCATGAGAAGAAGAAAGTGTGCATCAAAATAATCATGCTCTTTGTAGGAGCCATTGTTCTTGTTAAAAAAAAGCATATCCAAGATATGAAATATAGAAAATAGTTTTCCCTATTGTGTCAATTTGAAGACATTCTATTTGGAAAAGGCCTGTTTGATTTAGGGGCCACCAATAGTACTATTCATTTTGTCATTTTCTATATACACGTATAGGAGATAATAATTTCTATAGACACTAAGTTACAATCGATTGATATGTCTATAAATATCATAAAGGCATACTAGATGATGTCCCAACAAAACATGTAAGCTCGAAATTCTATTAGATTCTATAGTTTTAGATATATGGAAACATCCCATCAGTCCTACCATGTTTGGATGATTATTATAGTTGCATAATGATGTCTCAAATGTGTGTAAAGGGAAAATGAGGTTGAGAGTGGGAGATGATTCCATGGACTTCTCTATTTATCATGCTCACACAGATTTAAGTATTTAGTGAACCTACATGTCTTGTTTAGATGCATTTATTTAGTAATAAAGGTGTAGTTAAGAGAAAATTCTAAAAGGTGATACGAAAGATGATGTTGACTATTCTTCCAATTGCTACTGGAAACCTTTAAACCACTACCTTCTTTGTAAATCCCACTAATTTAATACACAAATAAAGTACAAATGAAGTTAAATAACATAATTTCACAAATATAGATTCTAAACATATTCCTTTGGAATGAGAATGTTCCTTGTTGGAGCCCAACCACTTATTAATTCATAATGAATGCTTCACTTTGATTGAGCACGAAGCAATTTTGTTGAATACAGTTCATACCTATAGAAGGGTGATAGTGCATGCCATTGACGACCTTAAAGGCATAAACACTTCCACGCATAATCACACTATCCCTTTAGAAAATAATAAAAACCTTCTGTTATGTAATAATGCATAATGAGATCCTATAGAAGGATGTAGTAAGAAAGAAGCATGAAACTTCATTATTTGTCTTATTTAAGTTTGTCAGTGGGCTACTATAGTCCATGATAAAAAGGGGAGGGAACCATTGTCATGAAGGGGGTTACATGATCAACCAATCTAAACTAGAACAATTTAGTTACAGGGTGAAGGATTTGCATATGTTATTGGAAATTGGGTAATGTAACCTCAAAGATGGCACTTTGCCTTTACCCCTTATTGGTCAAATGCTGGATAGATTAGCCAATCTACTCCTACTTACGAATATATTGATGGATAGTTAGGATATTTTTGAATTATGATATTTCCCCTGAAAAGGATAATACCACATTCATTTTCCATAGGAGAATAGTAATGAACACTACCCCAAATATATACACACCAAAATATTTTTAGCCATGAAAAAAATATGGAAATTGTTAATGGACAATTTCTTCGTGGATAAGTATCCATTGTATGCCTTTTTATCATTTATGAAAAATGATTATGGATATGTTCACAAATCAAGCCAATTTTAAACTATGAGAAGTGCCTTTTATGCAACGACAATGGGTACTCTTGAGTCACATTACATGGAATATGAGCATTGAAGTTGATAAATCAAAAATAAAAATAGGAAAGAAGATGTCTATTCCTACCAATGAAATTCTGGGTGATGCCCGACGATGGCATAGTACTCATTAAGCAGATACCAATCAGCTGCCGCACGATGCCTGTTGTGTGATTCATATATCATCTTTTCTACATATATTCACACACAAATTTGGTTCTTTCTAGCGTAATTCAGTCTCTTTTGTATTAGTTTTGCCATCTTTTAGCTTCTCTACACGTTCCATAACTTCTATTGCAATATTGCCACAAAAAGGATTAATTTTAGATGATTTTTCTACAGAAACAGAGAAATGCACGGCGTGCAGATCACAGATGCACGGCGTGCACCATTCCAGACGGATCATTTGGCTGAAGCAGAAAAATGCACGGCGTGCAGATCACAGATGCACGGCGTGCACCATTCCAGAGGAATCCGTTCAGTCCAGAAAAGAGATTGCACGGCGTGCACCTCCACAAATGCACGGCGTGCACGTGGGGCGGAATTTGCTAAAAACAACCTATAAGGTTGCACGGCGTGCAACTCCTCAACGCACGTCGTGCACAGATCAGCCGGTTACAACTACCTTGCAGGTGCACGGCGTGCACCTCCAAAGTGCACGGCGTGCACCTGTCAGTTTCAGAATTCCGAATTTTCAGAACACGATTTTAAAAGAAAGAGGGAAGGAATGGGACGGTTACGTTCGACCATTTAGGAAGTTTTTCTCGTCCCAAAGGCAGAGGAGAGCAGAGCTAGGCGATTTTGGAGGAACTAAGGTGGTTTCTTGAGCAAAGAAGCCATTTCTTCTTCCCCACTTCTCCATTGTCTTCCCCAAGGTGCAGCAAAGCTTCTCCAACTCCGTGCAGCTTCTCGGGAGAGGAGTTGGTCCGTTTTGGAGCAGCTAAAGGAAGGGAGTCTCGTCATAAAGCCAGATTCCTTACCCCTTGTGGTTACACCTTTGGTTCTTTTTGCTTTTCCTTCCCAAAACGATGTCTAGCATTGAGAATTCTGTGGAAATCTTGCTGTACACAGTTATGGACGAGTAGATCCTTTTTCTTGGGCATGGGAGAGTAACTCCCATGCCATAGCATGTTTTGAACAAGCAATTTCGTACTAAATGCATTTGCTTCTTGTTTCTCTACCTTAAAGGCGTCGGTAACTCTTTTCCTTGCATGTATAGTTGGCCGCTATATATGCATGATTTCTGCTTTCTTGCTTAGTTTGAGAAAACAAGTAGGTTTGTATGGAGACGTTCTTTTTGGCAACTTTTCTTCTTCTACGAGAGTAGGGAAGAATGAGTTGAGGATCTGTTTGGGATCATATACGAAATTCATGCACGAGAGTGCTGTTTTGAGTTATGGTCGTTGCTTTTGCACCGAGAGGTGAGCTGTAACACATCTTTTCCTAGAAACTTGATCTTTTGCATGTTTAAATTGCTTTGTTCTTTGTTTGCTATGGCGTATGAGTGAAATCCTAATGTCCAAGATTTATTAACTCTGAAATCTAACGTTCCTTGTAATCCTAGTTTATTGATAAAAATCTGAAATCTCTTGTAGTTAAAATCAAATCTTTTATGCTTTTGGAACAGATCTCTCTACCCATCTAAAACCGATCTAGATTGTTGAACTTTAGTACTGTTGCATTCAATTAAGTTATCATTCTGCTCCTCGTGTTCGACCTCGACTACAACTACTCTCGTATACTTGCGAGATATAGCTAGTTGAGTAAAAGATCATCTTCATGATTGAAACTCGTTAGTGTAAACTACCAACAATGCCTCAATACTCATCTGGTAAAAGGGCACCTTTGCCTTCGACTTCTGCAGTCGCAACTCGCCATGTAGAGGCGGAAGTCTGGGGCAGGGCCTCGAGGCGTCACCCTGTTGCGTCTACATTGATCACAAAATCTGCTTTTTCTAACTAAAATAACTGCGTCTTCCCTTCTCTTCATCTCTGCCCGGGGAAGCTATCATGTCGGCTACTGCTCATTTTTTTCCTGTGTTCAATCTGTCGGTACTCTTCTTCGGTATCGCCTTGTCGCGCAACTATCGGTTGGGATCCAACTATTTCTCTCCACCTCAAACATCTGGCTCTTTTCTTACTTGAGAACTGCACAACCGCCAGACACTTCAAGCAAATCCTTGGGCAGATGTTCAGACTCCACCTCATCTTTGAGACGTTTCCCATGAGCAGGGTTCTCACGTACTGCTTCGTCTCGCACCCAGAGAACTTGGGTACCACAATGCTTCTATTAGAGCAGTTCGGTTCCACACCCAATCTCTACATCTATAACACGATGATATCAACCCTCTCGTCCTATTTTCCTTCAGAGGCCCTCACGCTCTACAAATCCATGCTGATGTCCCATGTTTACCCAAATGAGCAAACTCTCATCTGGCTTTTCAAGGCATGCAAGTGCGAATTGCAAGGGATGTTGGTCCATGCTCATGCTATAGTTACCGGGTGCTGGTCTCACCCTTACCTACAGAACTCACTCATCAATATGTATTCAGGTCATGGAAAGATGGGATCTTCTCTCAACGTCCTCCTACACTCTCGTCAGAGAGATACCGTGACATATAACATTTTGATCTCAGGTTATGCCAAGAATGGAAGCAGCATGGATGCTCTGAGGTTGTTCTTTGAAATGAGAGAATTTGGGCTCGAATTAGACCAGTTCACACTCACTGCACTTCTCAACTGTGCCGGGAACTTAAAAAGATATCTCCAAGGGGAAGTCCATCCACGCATGGATTGCAAGGAGAAAGGCCACTTTTGATTGGAGTGTGATATTGAGCAATTCTCTATTGGATATGTATATAAAATGTGAGGAGACGCAGATGGCACTGAGCCTGTTCTCTTGTATGATACATAAAGATATGATCTCCTGGAACATAATGATAGTTGGACTGGCTAATGATGGGGACATGGACCATGCTTCCAACATGTTCTCTCAAATGACTGAGAAGGATCTGGTGTCTTGGAATACTCTTATATCTGGCTATGCCAGTAAAGGGAACTGGATGATGATGGTGGAAGTCTTCAAAAACATGCTCCTCGATGGAATGGGACCTGATAAGGTCACTACTTTAGCTCTGGTTGGTGATGCTTCCCAAACGGGAGTCTTGAACCAAGGAAGGTGCGTGCATGGGTTGGTTTTTAAGTTTTTATGCAAACCAGATACTTTCTTTGCTTCAGCACTCATAGACATGAATTCTAAATGTGGTAGCATTAAAAGGTCTCTTGAAGTGTTTAATAGTGTTCTTGAAAGAGATGTCATTGTGTGGACTAGCATGATATCAGGGCTTGCATTCCATGGGCAAGGTATTAAGGCTTTGGAAATGTTTGAGGTCATGCAGGATGAAGGTCTTAAACCGAATGGAGTCACATTACTTGCTGTTCTTACTGCCTGTAGTCATGCAGGGATGGTGGATCATGGTTGTATGGTTTTCCAACAAATGAGAGAGCGGTATGGCCTTGAACCTGGCATTGAGCATTATGTTTGTCTAGTTGACCTTGTTGCTCGAGCTGGAAGACTAATCGAGGCTGAAAGTCTCATCAAATCTATGCCTTTCTCTGTTGGTATGTATGCCCATAGAGCAAGTCATATGATGATTGTAATGGGATACTTTGTAAATGATTTGAATAACAATAAAGGCAATTTCCAATCTATATGTTTAAACTGTTTCTGAGATGATGGTGTAACATGATAGATGTCTAAAGATTGTATTACTCAATGACATATGCTTTTAGGTTCATGACCTAAACGATGAGATCATATGAATGTTAAGAGTATACATTCTTGTTTAGTCCCTAGACGGTTTTTATTGTGGAAATAACCATAGACATCAATAACACTAAAGACTAGATTGTGTGTTGGTTGATGACAGAATCTCATTAGTCATGATATGGTGATATCAAACCAAGCACATAGGTACTTGTTAGAGAACAAGGTACCGGACAGACCCACCGTGAGAGTGACACATGGAACCATGACATGGTAGTCACAGTCAGCTCTCACAGTGATAGTGGTGAGTGTGATTCTTAGACCTGAAATCACTACACTCAACACATGTCGTTGGGTACACTTTGACATCATCAAACGCAATCCTGAAACATGGGTTGTTATAAAGGTGATGATTGGGTGGCTTTGACACATGGGGCTTTTAAGGGGTGAGTGATAGATATGGGATTTGTCCCTCCTGAGGGAGTTTGATATCCTTGGCCACTTGATGAGTAGGATTGAGAAAGGCATGCACATGCACGTGTGAATCAATATGTGATATTGATGTCATACACATCTCACTCGGTCTACTCTGAGATCAAGGAAATGAATGAACATTGACAGGATGACTGTTCCATGCCTCGAGTTCATTCTGGATATTAGTGACAAAGGAATTATACATTCACTGTAACACCATTCACGGATTGTAGGATGAAAGTTGTTCTCCAACTTTCTACTTTCACTTGGGTAGCAATGATGTGTGACTAGGCACCGCTCATTGCTTGTGAAGTCATAAGTGTTATGGACTGTCACTGCCAACGTGAAATGGACCTGTAGGGTCACATACATAGGATCTAACCTGGAAGAGGAGTTTTATCCACAAAGCAATGTTTAGATTGATTACTAAAGGAGTTTAGTAGTTCAATTAAACACTCAATTAATCGATAGCTCAATATCATATGGTTCAAGGTGTTGGACGCATTGATTGGAGTATCGGATTGATTGAAATCGCATTTGACTGATTCTGCACAATCTGCACACCCAACTGATCGGTTCATGTGATGAACCGGTCGGCTGAGGTTGCTGAACCGGTCGGTTCAATTGTTGAACCGATTGGCTCATGCACAAAGTGAAACGACCGGTTCAAGTGTTGAACTGATCGGTTCAACTGGTGCAATCGAGCAACTTGGGAAAGTAGGATTGGTGAGAATTTTCCTTTCGTTTCAATTGCCCAATTCGATTGGGAATAATATTGGTATTCGATACCAATTGGGAAAGAAATAACGAAAGTCAATCGGGAACCAACCTGGAACCCCAACCGACCGGTTCATGAGTGAACCGATCGGTTCAAGGGTCCCAAACGATCGGTTCAGTGGTGAACTGAACGGTTCAGGTCCCCAACCGACCGGTTCACTTGTGAACCGATCGGTTCAGGTTGCGAGATGGTTGCTTTTTGTGAAAAAATCCCAAACCCTTCTACTCCTGCTTTAGTCCCGTATTGCCGGGCACAGAGAACCCTGTCCCATGACCCACCTATATATATAGGGGTTTTGGGGGCTTCTCAGAGTACAACTCAGTGCAAGTTGATTGCTCTGCAAAGTTGTCGTTCTCTCCGGTTTTGGTAACCGAGAGAGAGCCCGAGCAAGTGCTTCCCGCAAAGGGAGGTGCAGCAAGGGAAGGACAACTGCTGTTGCAGTCGACAGCAGGAGAGTGTGTTGGTGACTAGTACGTCAACAGGAGGGTGCGACTCCTTCCACTTCCTTGTGGGACAAGGAGAGTGGAGTTCCGGGTGGTCCGTGTGGACTACTTCAGAGGCGGGAGGGTACTGCCGCTCAGGAGGACAACTGTCATCCGACAGTCCGGTAGGAGGAGGAGTCTTCAGTCTCGGTGCGACCAGGAGCTGCACAGACACCATCCAAGACCGGAGGTGAAGACCGCGCAAGGCGTGTGGCATTGTCGCCGAGCAAGCCTCGGGACAAGGTATGATTCAAAAACCTTATTTCCTATCATATAGATGTCGACGCGATTCCTTTTTGTTCCGGGTTTGGGGAGAAAATTTTTTTTGTTTCCGCTGCTTCTCTGCCTCCCCACAAAACCCAACAGTGGTATCAGAGCCAGGTCGACCTCTCTATATTTTAGGATTATCGATGTGATCGATTTTGGTTTGTCGCCTTTATTTATTGCATGCGATGCGAATAATATCGGCTTTATACATGTCCAATCCACAAATCCCTAATATACATATATGATATGTAATATTAATGCACTCGATACGCGTCGCCCTTAAACGAGTTTTGTGGTGGATGTGTAGCATGATTATGGCCTATAAACCCCTATATTTGTGTGTGGTTGTTTGTGTGGTTGCTTGCATCTCGGTCTGCGCACCGATTCCCTTTCTCATATTCCTGATGTAACTCGAAATAATTCGAGAATTCTTTCCTACCTTTGCTCCCCCCGAATGTAACTCGGGGTTTCACAATTCAATTGTAAATAGGATAGATTTTATTTCATGTTATGTCAAAGAACGGCGGACAACCTGAAGACGATCGGTTCAAGGAGTGAACCGATCGGTTGGTGATCCAGACGGCCGGTTCGAGGAACGAGATGAGCGGGTGGCGACCTGAGGAGATGCACGATGACCAGTGAACCGATCGGCTAGAGGCGCCAGTCGATCGGCTGGTGGCACCCGAGCAACCAACCTGATGGCGAGCCGATCAGTCATGGAGATGAGCTGATCAAACCCATAAAGGCAGGCACAGATTTCATCTTGTACAGGTTGCATGTGATGTAGACCTAGATGAGTGTGATTCCTCTTGGCTCGAGGAATCACAAATAGGATGGCCATAATCATTGCTTTTTATCGTTTATGCATGTTTTCTGTGGGATATAGCATGTATATGATACGTACTATATATTGTGGTGATTGGATATGTGTATATATATAAAACCCAAATCCCTCATTAAATATTAAGTTTTAGATGCCTTCCAAATGCGACACACGTGAAAAGCTTGATCGACCAAGTGTGGGCACGCCCTAGCGTGGTGCACCGTCTATCTCATGGAAGTGTGAAGGATGAATGTGTGGGTCTGCCCTAGCAGGGTGCATGTTCATCGTGTTGGCTTTGGGTCGGACTTAACAAGGTGACCTAGATAGGATCTAGCGCCTTGAGGCATGGAGATGATCATTGCAAGGAGTTGCATATGACATCTTTCAAGAGTTGCATATGATGCAATTGGCAAGAGTTGCCTACCTGAGAGATCTGAGTTGTGGGTGACAGCCCTAGCTGGTCCATGGCTCAGAGGATTTCAGGATCTTGACCCACTAGAAGATTGTACGCTGCAATCTTCCGAATTGATGGTGAGGGCTATCAATTTGAGTCAAAATAGTGGGAGCGGTAATTAATTAAATGCCTAATTAACTATCGTAAAATTTTATTCAAATCAAATCAAAAGGGTTTTGATAAATGCAAATTTTCTCTTGTAGAATGGCAAAACAATCATCTTTTAAAATGGGCAAATTAATTGAGAATAAATTCCATAACTGGTTGAGGATTGTGAGAAGTGTTCTGCACAATCCAGATATACCAGGAGCCTTAGAATCCACTCTATGTACGCTTAATGCGTTGGTGAAGAAGAAAGAAGGTACGGGAGAGAAGTGTTCTCTCGCCAAACCAATTTCTTCTACATGGAGAGGATGGAAGGAACAATGGAAGAAGAAGTCGGAGATAGAGATCTCTACTTCTGGTGTATACGTGATAGAGATTAACTTCACTACTTCTTCGTCATGGGTACTTGATACCGGATGCGGATCTCACATTTGTTCAAATGTGAAGGATCTTAAGAGAAGTAGGCCTTTGGGGAAAGGCGAGGTTGAACTACGTGTTGCTAATGGGGCAAGAGTTTCCGCCAGTGCCGTAGGAACCTATGAGTTAACTCTACCTAGTGGGCTAATAATAGAGTTGAAGAACTGCTATTACGTACCTACCATAAATAGGAATATCATTTCCGTCTCTTGTTTGGACAAAGATGGGTTTGAATTTCTTATTAAGAATGGAAAGTGTTCCATTTCTAAAGATGGGATCTTTTATGGCAGTGCCCCTATGTCTTATGGTCTATACTTGATAGACTTGGAGACAAGTGTATACAACGTAAACACCAAAAGGCAAAAACTCAACGACTCAAACAAAACATATATCTGGCATTGTCGTCTAGGGCACATAAATGAGAAACGCATTTCTAGACTCCATAAAGATGGTTATCTAGACTCTTTTGATTATGAATCAATAGAGACATGTGAATCTTGTTTGTTGGGCAAGATGACCAAGACTCCCTTTTCAGGTAAAGGTGAGAGAGCTAGTGATCTATTAGGACTCATACATACTGATGTATGTGGGCCTTTTAGAGCTAATGCCAGAAATGGGTGTCAGTACTTCATTACCTTCACTGATGATTTCAGTAGGTATGGCTATGTGTACCTGATGAAACATAAGTCAGAAACCCTTGAAAGGTTCAAGGATTTCATGAATGAAGTACAGAACCAACTTGGTAAAAGTATTAAGGCACTTCGTTCCGATCGAGGTGGAGAATACTTGAGCCAGGAGTTTGAGGACCTTCTGCGAGCCCGTGGTATTGTATCACAATGGACTCCGCCTGGAACACCACAGCATAATGGTGTGTCTGAAAGAAGGAATCGCACTTTGTTAGATATGGTGCGATCAATGATGAGTTTTGCTGATCTTCCAATTTCTTTCTGGGGTCATGCTCTTGAAACCGCCGCGTTTATGCTTAATCGTGTACCATCTAAGTCGGTTCAAAAGACACCATATGAGATATGGTACGGGAAGCGTCCCGATTTGTCTTTTCTGAAGATTTGGGGTTGTGAAGCTTACGTCAAGAAAATGTTTCCTGATAAGCTTGGACCCAAATCCGATAAATGTTATTTTGTTGGATACCCCAAGGAAACGAGGGGATATTACTTATACCACCCTACTGACAACAAAGTGTTTGTTGCCAGGACAGCTGTGTTCCTTGAGAAGGAATTCATTTCCAAAGGAAGCAGTGGGAGGAATATAGAGCTTGAAGAGGTTCAAGCCCAACAAGAAAACATTGAACCAGTAGATGTACGAGAGGAAAATGGAGATTCACAAGGTGTTGTGGAATCTCATTCTCCTCAAGTAACACAAGGACCTCGTAGATCTAGTAGGACTCGCCTTGAACCTGAGAGGTTTGGATACCTTGTGACTCAGGAAGGTGGAGAGTTGATCATAGATGATGATCCAACTACCTACGTAGAGGCTATGGAGGGACCAAATTCTGAGAAATGACTTGAAGCCATGAGATCCGAGATGGAATGCATGTACTCCAACAAATTATGGACTTTGGTGGAACCACCCGAAGGGGTAAAACCCATAGGGTGCAAGTGGGTCTTCAAGAAGAAGACCGACATGGATGGCAATGTGCAAACTTATAAAGGCAGATTGGTTGCAAAGGGTTTTCGACAAATTCAAGGTGTTGACTATGATGAAACCTTTTCTCCAGTTGCCATGATTAAGTCCATCAGGATCATGCTTGCTATTACAGCTTACTATGACTATGAGATTTGGCAGATGGATGTTAAAATCGCATTCCTTAACGGGAATATACATGAGGATGTGTACATGACACAGCCTGAAGGTTTTGTAGATCCAAAGAATGCCAATAAAGTCTGTAAACTGCAAAGGTCAATCTATGGATTGAAGCAAGCATCTCGGAGTTGGAATCTTCGATTTGATGAGGAAGTCAAAGTGTTTGGCTTTATTCAAAATGAAGATGAACCTTGTGTGTACAAGAAGGTTAGTGGGAGCTCGACCACATTCCTCATATTGTATTTGGATGACATACTTTTGATGGGGAATGATGTCTTAGCCTTAGAGAAGGTAAAGACTTGGCTTGGGAAAACTTTCTCAATGAAGGACTTAGGAGAAGCATGCTACATTCTAGGAATTAAGATCTATAGAGATAGATCTAGAAGGCTTCTCGGACTAAGTCAGGGCACGTACATTGACAAGGTGCTGAAGCGGTTCAGCATGGAGAACTCAAAGAGAGGAAACGTCCCTATGCTACATGGAGTTACCGTCTCTAGAGCTCAATGTCCCCAATCTTGTGAAGAGAGGGAGCGTATGAATGGGATCCCATATGCATCAGCCATCGGATCCATCATGTACACTATGTTGTGCACACGCCCAGATGTCTCGTATGCTCTCAGCATGACGAGCAGGTACCAGTCAGATCCCGGGGATGCTCACTGGACAGCCGTGAAGAACATCCTCAAGTACTTGCGAAGGACTAAGGATCAGTTTCTTGTGTACGGCGGTGAGGAAGAGCTGGTTGTAAAGGGTTACACCGATGCAAGCTTCCAAACCGATAAAGATGATTACAGATCGCAGTCAGGATTTGTGCTTTGCCTTAATAATGGAGCTGTGAGCTGGAAGAGTTCCAAGCAAGAAACAGTTGCCGATTCTACTACAGAGGCTGAGTATATTGCTGCTTCGCATGCAGCAAAGGAGGCTGTGTGGATCAGGAAGTTCATTTCTGAACTTGGTGTAGTTCCCAGTAGCTGTGATGCAATTGAGCTTTATTGTGACAATAATGGAGCTATTGCACAAGCTAAGGAGCCCAGATCACATCAGCGGTCCAAGCACATACTGCGGCGCTTCCATCTCATACGAGATATCGTACAGTGAGGAGATGTGAAGATTTGCAAAGTACCAACTGAAGACAACATAGCTGATCCACTGACTAAGGCCCTTTCTCAGCAGAAGCATGATGGTCATGCTAGGTCACAAGGACTGCGTTTCCTTGGTGACTGGCTCTAAGTGCAAGTGGGAGTCTGTTGGTATGTATGCCCATAGAGCAAGTCATATGATGATTGTAATGGGATACTTTGTAAATGATTTGAATAATAATAAAGGCAATTTCCAATCTATATGTTTAAACTGTTTCTGAGATGATGGTGTAACATGATAGATGTCTAAAGATTGTATTACTCAATGACATATGCTTTTAGGTTCATGACCTAAACGATGAGATCATATGAATGTTAAGAGTATACATTCTTGTTTAGTCCCTAGTCGGTTTTTATTGTGGAAATAACCATAGACATCAATAACACTAAAGACTAGATTGTGTGTTGGTTGATGACAGAATCTCATTAGTCATGATATGGTGATATCAAACCAAGCACATAGGTACTTGTTAGAGAACAAGGTACCGGACAAACCCACCGTGAGAGTGACACATGGAACCATGACATGGTAGTCACAGTCAGCTCTCACAGTGATAGTGGTGAGTGTGATTCTTAGACCTGAAATCACTACACTCAACACATGTCGTTGGGTACACTTTGACATCATCAAACGCAATCATGAAACATGGGTTGTTATAAAGGTGATGATTGGGTGGCTTTGACACATGGGGCTTTTGAGGGGTGAGTGATAGATATGGGATTTGTCCCTCCTGAGGGAGTTTGATATCCTTGGCCACTTGATGAGTAGGATTGAGAAAGGCATGCGCATGCACATGTGAATCAATATGTGATATTGATGTCATACACATCTCACTCGGTCTACTCTGAGATCAAGGAAATGAATGAACATTGACAGGATGACTGTTCCATGCCTCGAGTTCATTCTGGATATCAGTGACAAAGGAATTATACATTCACTGTAACACCATTCACGGATTGTAGGATGAAAGTTGTTCTTCAACTTTCTACTTTCACTTGGGTAGCAATGATGTGTGACTAGGCACCGCTCATTGCTTGTGAAGTCATAAGTGTTATGGACTGTCACTGCCAACGTGAAATGGACCTGCAGGGTCACATACATAGGATCTAACCTGGAAGAGGAGTTTTATCCACAAAGCAATGTTTAGATTGATTACTAAAGGAGTTTAGTAGTTCAATTAAACACTCAATTAATCGATAGCTCAATATCATATGGTTCAAGGTGTTGGACGCATTGATTGGAGTATCGGATTGATTGAAATCGCATTTGACTGATTCTGCACAATCTGCACACCCAACCGATCGGTTCATGTGATGAACCGGTCGGCTAAGGTTGCTGAACCGGTCGGTTCAATTGTTGAACCGATTGGCTCATGCACAAAGTGAAACGACCGATTCAAGTGTTGAACCGATCGGTTCAACTGGTGCAATCGAGCAACTTGGGAAAGTAGGATTGGTGAGAATTTGCCTTTCGTTTCAATTGCCCAATTCGATTGGGAATAATATTGGTATTCGATACCAATTGGGAAAGAAATAAGGAAAGTCAATCGGGAACCAACCTGGAACCCCAACCGACCGGTTCATGAGTGAACCGATCGGTTCAAGGGTCCCAAACGATCGGTTCAGTGGTGAACTGATCGGTTCAGGTCCCCAACCGACCGGTTCACTTGTGAACCGATCGATTCAGGTTGCGAGATGGTTGCTTTTTGTGAAAAAATCCCGAACCCTTCTACTCCTGCTTTAGTCCCGTATTGCCGGGCACAGAGAACCCTGTCCCATGACCCGCCTATATATATAGGGGTTTTGGGGGCTTCTCAGAGTACAACTCAGTGCAAGTTGATTGCTCTGCAAAGTTATCGTTCTCTCCGGTTTTGGTAACCGAGAGAGAGCCCGAGCAAGTGCTTCCCGCAAAGGGAGGTGCAGTAAGGGAAGGACAACTACAGCTGCAGTCGACAGCAGGAGAGTGTGTTGGCGACTAGTACGTCAACAGGAGGGTGCGACTCCTTCCACTTCCTTGTGGGACAAGGAGAGTGGAGTTCCGGGTGGTCCGTGTGGACTACTTCAGAGGCGGGAGGGTACTGCTGCTCAGGAGGACAACTGTCATCCGACAGTCCGGTAGGAGGAGGAGTCTTCAGTCCCGGTGCGACCAGGAGCTGCACAGACACCGTCCAAGACCGGAGGTGAAGACCGCGCAAGGCGTGTGGCATTGTCGCCGAGCAAGCCTCGGGACAAGGTATGATTCACAAACCTTATTTCCTATCATATAATTGTCGACGCGATTCCTTTTTGTTCCGGGTTTGGGGAGAAAATTTTTTTTGTTTCCGCTGCTTCTCTGCCTCCCCACAAAACCCAACAGTGGTATCAGAGCCAGGTCGACCTCTCTATATTTTAGGATTATCGATGTGATCGATTTTGGTTTGTCGCCTTTATTTATTGCATGCGATGTGAATAATATCGGCTTTATACATGTCCAATCCACAAATCCCTAATATACATATATGATATGTAATATTAATGCACTCGATACGCGTCGCCCTTAAACGAGTTTTGTGGTGGATGTGTAGCATGATTATGGCCTATAAACCCCTATATCTGTGTGTGGTTGTTTGTGTGGTTGCTTGCATCTCGGTCTGCGCACCGATTCCCTTTCTCATATTCCTGATGTAACTCGAAATAATTCGAGAATTCTTTCCTACCTTTGCTCCCCCCGAATGTAACTCGGGGTTTCACAATTCAATTGTAAATAGGATAGATTTTATTTCATGTTATGTCAAAGAACGGCGGACAACCTGAAGACGATCGGTTCAAGGAGTGAACCGATCGGTTGGTGATCCAGACGGCCGGTTCGAGGAACGAGATGAACGGGTGGTTACCTGAGGAGATGCACGATGACCAGTGAACCGATCGGCTGGAGGCGCCAGTCGATCGGCTGGTGGCACCCGAGCAACCAACCTGATGGCGAGCCGATCAGTCATGGAGATGAGCTGATCAAACCCATAAAGGCAGGCACAAATTTCATCTTGTACAGGTTGCATGTGATGTAGACCTAGATGACCGAGATTCCTCTTGGCTCGAGGAATCACAAATAGGATGGCCATAATCATTGCTTTTTATCGTTTATGCATGTTTTCTGTGGGATATAGCATGTATATGATACGTACTATATATTGTGGTGATTGGATATGTATATGTATATAAAACCCAAATCCCTCATTAAATATTAAGTTTTAGATGCCTTCCAAATGCAACACACGTGAAAAGCTTGATCGACCAAGTGTGGGCACGCCCTAGCGTGGTGCACCGTCTATCTCGTGGAAGCGTGAAGGATGAATGTATGTGTCTGCCCTAGCAGGGTGCATGTTCATCGTGTTGGCTTTGGGTCGGACTTAACAAGGTGACCTAGATAGGATCTAGCGCCTTGAGGCATGGAGATGATCATTGCAAGGAGTTGCATATGACATCTTTCAAGAGTTGCATATGATGCAATTGGCAAGAGTTGCCTACCTGAGAGATCTGAGTTGTGGGTGACAGCCCTAGCTGGTCCATGGCTCAGAGGATTTTAGGATCTTGACCCACTAGAAGATTGTACGCTGCAATCTTCCGAATTGATGGTGAGGGCTATCAATTTGAGTCAAAATAGTGGGAGCGGTAATTAATTAAAGGCCTAATTAACTATCGTCAAATTTTATTCAAATCAAATCAAAAGGGTTTTGATAAATGCAAATTTTCTCTTGTAGAATGGCAAAACAATCATCTTTTAAAATGGGCAAATTAATTGAGAATAAATTCCATAACTGGTTGAGGATTGTGAGAAGTCTTCTGCACAATCCAGATATACCAGGAGCCTTAATTAGAATCCACTCTATGTACGCTTAATGCGTTGGTGAAGAAGAAAGAAGGTAAGGGAGAGAAGTGTTCTCTCGCCAAACCAATTTCTTCTACATGGAGAGGATGGAAGGAACAATGGAAGAAGAAGTCGGAGATAGAGATCTCTACTTCTGGTGTATACGTGATAGAGATTAACGTCACTACTTCTTCGTCATGGGTACTTGATACCGGATGCGGATCTCACATTTGTTCAAAAGTGAAGGATCTTAAGAGAAGTAGGCCTTTGGGGAAAGGCGAGGTTGAACTACGTGTTGCTAATGGGGCAAGAGTTGCCGCCAGTGCCGTAGGAACCTATGAGTTAAGTCTACCTAGTGGGCTAATAATAGAGTTGAAGAACTGCTATTACGTACCTGCCATAAATAGGAATATCATTTCCGTCTCTTGTTTGGACAAAGATGGGTTTGAATTTCTTATTAAGAATGGAAAGTGTTCCATTTCTAAAGATGGGATCTTTTATGGCAGTGCCCCTATGTCTTATGGTCTATACTTGATAGACTTGGAGACAAGTGTATACAACGTAAACACCAAAAGGAAAAAACTCAACGACTCAAACAAAACATATCTCTGGCATTGTCGTCTAGGGCACATAAATGAGAAACGCATTTCTAGACTCCATAAAGATGGTTATCTAGACTCTTTTGATTATGAATCAATAGAGACATGTGAATCTTGTTTGTTGGGCAAGATGACCAAGACTCCCTTTTCAGGTAAAGGTGAGAGAGCTAGTGATCTATTAGGACTCATACATACTGATGTATGTGGGCCTTTTAGAGCTAATGCCAGAAATGGGTGTCAGTACTTCATTACCTTCACTGATGATTTCAGTAGGTATGGATATGTGTACCTGATGAAACATAAGTCAGAAACCCTTGAAAGGTTCAAGGATTTCATGAATGAAGTACAAAACCAGCTTGGTAAAAGTATTAAGGCACTTCGTTCCGATCGAGGTGGAGAATACTTGAGCCAGGAGTTTGAGGACCTTCTGCGAGCCCGTGGTATTGTATCACAATGGACTCCGCCTGGAACACCACAACATAATGGTGTGTCTGAAACAAGGAATCACACATTGTTAGATATGGTGCGATCAATGATGAGTTTTGCTGATCTTCCAATTTCTTTCTGGGGTCATGCTCTTGAAACCGCCGCGTTTATGCTTAACCGTGTACCATCTAAGTCGGTTCAAAAGACACCATATGAGATATGGTACGGGAAGCGTCCCGATTTGTCTTTTCTGAAGATTTGGGGTTGTGAAGCTTACGTCAAGAAAATATTTCCTGATAAGCTTGGACCCAAATCCGATAAATGTTATTTTGTTGGATACCCCAAGGAAACGAGGGGATATTACTTATACCACCCTACTGACAACAAAGTGTTTGTTGCCAGGACAGCTGTGTTCCTTGAGAAGGAATTCATTTCCAAAGGAAGCAGTGGGAGGAATATAGAGCTTGAAGAGGTTCAAGCCCAAAAAGAAAACATTGAACCAGTAGATGTACGAGAGGAAAATGGAGATTCACAAGGTGTTGTGGAATCTCATTCTCCTCAAGTAACACAAGGACCTCGTAGATCTAGTAGGACTCGCCTTGAACCTGAGAGGTTTGGATACCTTGTGACTCAGGAAGGTGGAGAGTTGATCATAGATGATGATCCAACTACCTACGTAGAGGCTATGGAGGGACCAGATTCTGAGAAATGGCTTGAAGCCATGAGATCCGAGATGGAATCCATGTACTCCAACAAAGTATGGACTTTGGTGGAACCACCCGAAGGGGTAAAACCCATAGGGTGCAAGTGGGTCTTCAAGAAGAAGACCGACATGGATGGCAATGTGCAAACTTATAAAGGCAGATTGGTTGCAAAGGGTTTTCGACAAATTCAAGGTGTTGACTATGACGAAACCTTTTCTCTAGTTGCCATGATTAAGTCCATCAGGATCATGCTTGCTATTGCAGCTTACTATGACTATGAGATTTGGCAGATGGATGTTAAAACCGCATTCCTTAACGGGAATATACATGAGGATGTGTACATGACACAGCCTGAAGGTTTTGTAGATCCAAAGAATGCCATTAAAGTCTGTAAACTGCAAAGGTCAATCTATGGATTGAAGCAAGCATCTCGGAGTTGGAATCTTCGATTTGATGAGGAAGTCAAAGTGTTTGGCTTTATTCAAAATGAAGATGAACCTTGTGTGTACAAGAAGGTTAGTGGGAGCTCGACCACATTCCTCATATTGTATGTGGATGACATACTTTTGATGGGGAATGATGTCTTAGCCTTAGAGAAGGTAAAGACTTGGCTTGGGAAAACTATCTCAATGAAGGACTTAGGAGAAGCATCCTACATTCTAGGAATTAAGATCTATAGAGATAGATCTAGAAGGCTTCTCGGACTAAGTCAGAGCACGTACATTGACAAGGTGCTGAAGCGGTTCAGCATGGAGAACTCAAAGAGAGGAAACGTCCCTATGCTACATGGAGTTACCGTCTCTAGAGCTCAATGTCCCCAATCTTGTGAAGAGAGGGAGCGTATGAATGGGATCCCATATGCATCAGCCATCGGATCCATCATGTACACTATGTTGTGCACACGCCCAGATCTCTCGTATGCTCTCAGCATGACGAGCAGGTACCAGTCAGATCCCGGGGATGCTCACTGGACAGCCGTGAAGAACATCCTCAAGTACTTGCGAAGGACTAAGGATCAGTTTCTTGTGTACGGCGGCGAGGAAGAGCTAGTTGTAAAGGGTTACACCGATGCAAGCTTCCAAACCGATAAAGATGATTACAGATCGCAGTCAGGATTTGTGTTTTGCCTTAATAATGGAGCTGTGAGCTGGAAGAGTTCCAAGCAAGAAACAGTTGTTGATTCTACTACAGAGGCCGAGTATATTGCTGCTTCGCATGCAGCAAAGGAGACTGTGTGGATCAGGAAGTTCATTTCTAAACTTGGTGTAGTTCCCAGTAGCTGTGATGCAATTGAGCTTTATTGTGACAATAATGGAGCTATTGCACAAGCTAAGGAGCCCAGATCACATCAGCGGTCCAAGCACATACTGCGGTGCTTCCATCTCATACGAGAGATCGTACAGCGAGGAGATGTGAAGATTTGCAAAGTACCAACTGAAGACAACATAGCTGATCCACTGACTAAGGCCCTTTCTCAGCAGAAGCATTATGGTCATGCTAGGTCACAAGGACTGCGTTTCCTTGGTGACTGGCTCTAAGTGAAAGTGGGAGTCTGTTGGTATGTATGCCCATAGAGCAAGTCATATGATGATTGTAATGGGATACTTTGTAAATGATTTGAATAATAATAAAGGCAATTTCCAATCTATATGTTTAAACTGTTTCTGAGATGATGGTGTAACATGATAGATGTCTAAAGATTGTATTACTCAATGACATATGCTTTTAGGTTCATGACCTAAACGATGAGATCATATGAATTTTAAGAGTATACATTCTTGTTTAGTCCCTAGTCAGTTTTTATTGTGGAAATAACCATAGACATCAATAACACTAAAGACTAGATTGTGTGTTGGTTGATGACAGAATCTCATTAGTCATGATATGGTGATATCAAACCAAGCACATAGGTACTTGTTAGAGAACAAGGTACCGGACAGACCCACCGTGAGAGTGACACATGGAACCATGACATGGTAGTCACAGTCAGCTCTCACAGTGATAGTGGTGAGTGTGATTCTTAGACCTGAAATCACTACACTCAACACATGCCGTTGGGTACACTTTGACATCATCAAACGCAATCCTGAAACATGGGTTGTTATAAAGGTGATGATTGGGTGGCTTTGACACATGGGGCTTTTGAGGGGTGAGTGATAGATATGGGATTTGTCCCTCCTGAGGGAGTTTGATATCCTTGGCCACTTGATGAGTAGGATTGAGAAAGGCATGCGCATGCATGTGTGAATCAATATGTGATATTGATGTCATAAACATCTCACTCGGTCTACTCTGAGATCAAGGAAATGAATGAACATTGACAGGATGACTGTTCCATGCCTCGAGTTCATTCTGGATATCAGTGACAAAGGAATTATACATTCACTGTAACACCATTCACGGATTGTAGGATGAAAGTTGTTCTCCAACTTTCTACTTTCACTTGGGTAGCAATGATGTGTGACTAGGCACCGCTCATTGCTTGTGAAGTCATAAGTGTTATGGACTGTCACTGCCAACGTGAAATGGACCTGCAGGGTCACATACATAGGATCTAACCTGGAAGAGGAGTTTTATCCACAAAGCAATGTTTAGATTGATTACTAAAGGAGTTTAGTAGTTCAATTAAACACTCAATTAATTGATAGCTCAATATCATATGGTTCAAGGTGTTGGACGCATTGATTGGAGTATCGGATTGATTGAAATCGCATTTGACTGATTCTGCACAATCTGCACACCCAACTGATCGGTTCATGTAATGAACCGGTCGGCTAAGGTTGCTGAACCGGTCGGTTCAATTGTTGAACCGATTGGCTCATGCACAAAGTGAAACGACCGATTTAAGTGTTGAACCGATCGGTTCAACTGGTGCAATCGAGCAACTTGGGAAAGTAGGATTGGTGAGAATTTTCCTTTCGTTTCAATTGCCCAATTCGATTGGGAATAATATTGGTATTCGATACCAATTGGGAAAGAAATAAGGAAAGTCAATCGGGAACCAACCTGGAACCCCAACCGACCGGTTCATGAGTGAACCGATCGGTTCAAGGGTCCCAAACGATCGGTTCAGTGGTGAACTGATCGGTTCAGGTCCCCAACCGACCGGTTCACTTGTGAACCGATCGGTTCAGGTTGCGAGATGGTTGCTTTTTGTGAAAAAATCTCGAACCCTTCTACTCCTGCTTTAGTCCCGTATTGCCGGGCACAGAGAACCCTGTCCCATGACCCGCCTATATATATAGGGGTTTTGGGGGCTTATCAGAGTACAACTCAGTGCAAGTTGATTGCTCTGCAAAGTTGTCGTTCTCTCCGGTTTTGGTAAACGAGAGAGAGCCCGAGCAAGTGCTTCCCGCAAAGGGAGGTGCAGTAAGGGAAGGACAACTGCAGTTGCAGTCGACAGCAGGAGAGTGTGTTGGCGACTAGTACGTCAACAGGAGGGTGCGACTCCTTCCACTTCCTTGTGGGACAAGGAGAGTGGAGTTCCGGGTGGTCCATGTGGACTACTTCAGAGGCGGGAGGGTACTGCTGCTCAGGAGGACAACTGTCATCCGACAGTCCGGTAGGAGGAGGAGTCTTCAGTCCCGGTGTGACCAGGAGCTGCACAGACACCGTCCAAGACCGGAGGTGAAGACCGCGCAAGGCATGTGGCATTGTCGCCGAGCAAGCCTCGGGACAAGGTATGATTCACAAACCTTATTTCCTATCATATAGATGTCGACGCGATTCCTTTTTGTTCCGGGTGTGGGGAGAAATTTTTTTTTGTTTCCGCTGCTTCTCTGCCTCCCCACAAAACCCAACATTCTCTCCAAGCCCCTCTATGTGGGGCACCCTGCTGACCTCTAGGCAGGCACGGGGAAACACATATCTTGCTGTTTCTTACTCACAGGAGCTCCATTGATTGGAACCAGATGAAGAGAGTGGATATATCTTACTGTCCAATACTTACGCGGCCAGTTAGAAATGGAGCTTTTCTGACTCCCTTAGAAAGAAGATGGAATATAGAGGCCTGAAGAAGAAAGCAGGATGTAGCGTTCTTATCATTGATGGAATTTCTCATGAGTTTGTCGCATCAGACAATACCTATCACCAATATGATGAAATACAACAGATACTACGATCCCTTAACAAGCATATCAAGTCTCCTTGTGATAGCTTTGGGAACCCTGTCCCATTTTTATAGTAATCTATGGAGATAGCTTTGCGAACCCTGTCCCATTTTTTATATGATCTAAGTTCAAACACTAATAGTCTCAAATAAATTGTCTCCCAAAAGTTTCTCTTTCTCTCTGTGTGTCTCTATAGTTACTTCTTTCTCTTTTGCAGAGATATATTGGAAAAGACCAGGTTACCCACATTGGATTCTGGTTAAGCCTACTTGCATACATGTAAATTTGTATATTTTTTGGGTTGAAAGTGTATTAACCATCTTTATTAATTATTCAAACAGACAACATGAGGTTTTCTATACATGTGTATCGATCTCTAAGTAGTATCTGACTGGTCATATTAGAAACATGGTTCAGGTGATAGCACAGGCATATCCCTTAAATCTTTTGTAGAATTGGCATATTGATCGACTCCTCCTGGAATGTGTGGTTTTCTTTCCAACAACACAGTAGAATGAGCAATATTGATATGAATCTCTCCCTCGGTCTGTTGAAATCGTGCAGATCAGATGTGTGCTTACCTTAGGGATGGCTGGAATATAGCCTTGATCTCTTGGTTTTTCCCACAGGTCAGCAATTAAGGAGCAAGAGATGTTGTTGTGGTAATTTATTTCAGAGTCCATTTTGCACAGCACACATCTGTCACTGTGAAACTTTGCTTTTTGTTGTAGGTTATCATGCGTGAGAAATCAACACCTACATGTCTTCCATGCATGCTAGATGCGGTTAGGTGCTTGTGTGTGATCTCCATTCCCAGCTAGCCCAGGAAACCTGTTGTCCGTGAGCAAGTATATTCCCAGGCTGTGTGTATGCTTACAGTTGGATTCCCTGTGGATTGTACTTTATCCAGCCCTCTACATCAGATTGTATGTTTGAGGTCACCAATGCAACAAGTTATTAGTTAAAATCCATCCATTTGTCCTTTTCATACAATGGTTGAAAGTCTACAGACATCGGAAAAACTTATTAGAAGACCAGTCATATAATATCATGGTAACAGTAGCGGGAGAAGCAAGAGGCTCAGGTTATATAATGTGCTTGGTTTCTATATGTCTATGTAGTATTTTTTTATTGTTATAAGCTACCATGATACTGTCGCCAGTTGTCAAACACGAGTAGTTCCTGAGAGTTGTTTCCAAAATAGCTTTGGAGTTTGATATATCTAAAAAATATTTCGTATGAGGCTGTAGTTTAACAAAGGTTCCTTTTGGAAGGGTGGCATTCTTCACTCTTACAAAATCCCCCTCTTGCAAGAGCAAGTTTTGCATCATCTAGTACGTCATATAAACCACGCCTTATACAACAATAAACCATGCCTTTTTCACTCTTATAGCTTTTTTGATTCTGTTTACACATACCCTTTATTCAATTTTTTGGCTATTTATACCATTCCATCCTCTTATTTTCTAACAAGTTCTCACGATTATTTGGATAAAAAATTAATATTTATTTTGTACGGTGTCCAAAGCAGCCGAACAAAACATATTGCGGGTATTATGTGCTGAAGTATATGAAAGACATCTTTGATGCGAGAAATAGAAATATTCCTGAATGTGTAAGCTACTTAACATTATATTCTTTTAGTTTGTTCAAATTTCTAAATAAATTGAAAAAATCACAATATGTTGATATATTTGTCATATGATTGCAGTATTATTCAAAGTATATTGGTCGTTGCTTCAACCAAGAAGAAATCGATGAGGTCCGAAATGGGTGGGCGACATGTGTTCTTGAGCACACATAAGATTATGTGACATGTGTGGGAGACATTTGTTCTTTAGCATAGACCAATGTGTGAAACTTTTTTAGTTAGTTTTCAGTTCGATTAGAGTGGATACTCTGTACTTTGTATTATTGAATCGTTGTATGGATGATTTAATATTAATTAAATTTAGTTAGAGTTTCTTTCAAGGTTTGATGGAAATTTTGTTCAACTATGTGTATGTTTGTGAAATAAAAAAGTATAATTGCATATTTATTATAACTTATTAATAATATGGTTAATTTGATCAATACAATTGGTTCGATATATGACCTGTCAAACTCTAATCAAAGACAACAGTTAATGATATGTTGTAAAATGTATGATTCTACAACAAACAACACATGTTGTGTTATCCACACCTATTACAACAGGTTTGTCAGGAAAAAATACACCTATTACAACAGGTGTTTCTAGTGAACTACAACATGCATAACCTATTGTATAAATTGTGTATATTACAACAGACACACACCATGTTGTCTAAACAATCCTATTACAACGGTTAAATGTTTGGAAAGACAACATACTCCAACTGTTGTATAAACATGTATATTACAACAGGTGTACTACATGTTGTAATAGACCTACGTATTACAACGGGTGTGTTTAGTGAAAGACAACATGCTTCGACTGTTGTATAATATATATTACAATGGGTGAACTGCGTGTTGTAAAAAATACCCCTATTACAACGGGTGTGTTTAGTGAAAGACAACGTCGTTCAATTGTTGTATAATATATATTACAACAGGTGCACCACATGTTGTGTAAAATACCCATATTACAACATGCCATTCCTTAAAAGACAACATGTTTCAACTGTTGTATAAAATAAATCTATTACAACATGCGATCACATGTTGTGTAAAGCACCCCCCATAAGACCACGCGATCTAATACAACGGTTAACACATGTTGTAAATTGAGAAAAGGAACTGTTGTAAAAAGCATTTTCTGTAGTAGTGATAGAAGATAATTACTATCTATGCAGGTTAGAGCAACATTTCTATTCAAGTATTTCAGTTATAACTTGACAAAGCAACATGTCTCTTGTTTAATAAAGAATTAAAGAACATAAATAAAATTTATGTATCGAGAACATGCTAAGTAGTATAACAACAACCAGTGGTTCTCATATTTCAATATTATGCAAATACGCTACACGGCTAATTATATTTTTCAAAAATACTTAAGCGCTGAGGAGATGAGGTATACCACTCATACTCCAACCGATCATTGCGAAGTCAATATCGGTACCATACAAAGGTAAATGGAAGAGCTGGATTCCATGACATCCCACATCTTGGTCAGTGCGAGATCACATGCAGGACATCATGTGTCTTTGCTACATAGCTTGCCATGGTATAGTGGCATCTAGCTATAGAGTTACAGTGTCGGTTGTACTCTCTTCGTGATCGAGAGATTTCATGTTTACCTCCATCGATCTGGCATTAACATCATCGGCAGATTAGTGATACATCCATCCCAGAAGCATGAAGGATTGAGAGATTTAATGTTTACCTTCCATAAATTCCATCATAAGGACATAAGGATATTTTTGCCCATTGACCCCCACATATTCAATAATATGCGAACTCCAAGAGATCTCGTAAGAAAACCTATTTCACCATCACCCGCTTTTGACGATGATGGATCTATGGTCAGAGCACTACATGAATAGCTTTCACTTGATTAATTAAGTACATTATCATATTCTTTTAGCATCAGTCAAGTTTTCAAACATAACTTATTAGAAGAAATGCTATAAAGAAACATGTACTATTTTCATCAGTTACTTCTCAGTCTCTAAAAGACATTGGGATCTCAGTCCCTCACATTAACATATTGTTCTGGGTATTCAAACCCTCATCTCATCACTGAGCACTGTTACCAATGTTTTAGGTAATCATCACTTTCAGGTCATCTGACCAAGGTACACATGACACTTGTTACATAAGCATCTTATCTGGCACCTGAGGCCCATTAACTCTCTTATTACCTCTTACTAGGAAACAAGACATATCATGGCACACAAGGCCCAACAAATAATTTCAATAATAAAAGCATTATAGCTCATACCTAGCTATGTTCATCATCTCATGATACCTGCATGGTTAGTACAGATGATAACAAATATATCAATAATATTTCAATTCCATGCTATACAAGGGTAATATCACTATTCCCATACCAGGGTTAGGTTTTCCCTTTTTATTTCAATCAAGGTTACACACCCCTTTGTTTAACCAGGACCAATGATTCATCATTTCATTGTCAAAGATTAGGGTTTCATTATTCACATCATCTCACCCTAGATTAGGGTTTCACTATACACTTCACATCACCCTAGATTAGGGTTTCACTATTCAATTATCAACAATTAGGGTTTACTATTCATCCCAATTAGGGTTTTACTTTAAAATACCATGGATTAGGGTTACTCTTGTCATTACCCTAAATTCATATCACATTATCTTCCAAGATTAGGGTTTCGCTCAGAATTTCCCTAATTTAGGGTTTGAGTTCATTAATTAACTCAATTTAGGGTTTCATGATCTCTCTACCAAGGATCATACCCTAATTGTATATCACCTTTATTTTGAATGTGTTAGGATGGATTGCTA
This sequence comes from Alisma plantago-aquatica, assembly GCA_963693085.1. NCBI lineage: Eukaryota > Viridiplantae > Streptophyta > Magnoliopsida > Alismatales > Alismataceae > Alisma > Alisma plantago-aquatica. The sequence continues at coordinate 1,316,133,543 of OY856410.1, read as the reverse complement.
CATGAGTATCTTACATGTATAAATCTCTCTCTCATCCTCTTCTAGGATGTTTAGATGATTTGATCAATTGAGCCTTCAATCACATGAGTATTCAAATGAATTGACCAATTGAATCTTCAATTAAAATATATATCCAATTAGATGAACCCTTTTGAACCTCAAACTGTCTTACCTACTTAGACCTCAAACGATCTTAGGTTCTCAAGGTTCAAATGGTTTGAAACCGTTTGGGCACATTGCCCTTGAAACCGTATGAGCTAGAAAGAATTGAAACTGCATGAGTTTGGGTCTCCAAACGATTTGGGATCCTTTGGTCCCAAACGGTCTTGAGACCGTTTGGTCCAAACCCTCTCAAAACCGAATGGACCAAAAAGGTACTTCAATACTTAATTATTTCAAGGTTCCAATCCATGAACTGACTATCAACTAAATCCTTGATTCATTCATCAATTGAACAATAGAATCACCCCTCAATTAGACCATTGATTAGGGTTTTCAACCCAATTAAACTAGGGTTTATAATCAAAACTCCTTCAATTAGGGTTTTGGAATCGAGTATCCATCAATGCTTAACATTGTGGCACTAATCCAATTGAAACCAATGAATCACCATCAAATTATAAAGTGACCTGACCTCAAACAGTCTTGAGGTTATTTGGATGACCTCCAAACGGTCTTGAGACCGTTTGACTCATTCTATCCTTGGATTTTGTGAAATTCCTTTAGGGTTTAGATCATTAGATTGATTACCAAATCAACACTATTGCATTTCAATTTTGGTACCTTTGGACCTTCGATTAATCATCCATACTTAACCCTAGACCTCCAAACGGTCTTGGGTGACCCCCAAACGGTCTTGAGACCGTTTGGGCTCAATCACCCAAAAATCTAAATTAACCAAATTGAATTTTCAGCACTTAATCCAGTTAGCGTTTCCACTTAGAGGATTGTCTTTCTATTGAATCAATCAATTAGAACCCTTGGATCATCATCCAACATTTTCTAGGGTCTGACCTCAAACGGTCAACCCTTCGAAACGATCAACACCTCTAAACGGTTTGGGGTCCAAGCCTCCAAATGGTTTGGAAACCGTTTGCAATACAAAATCTGTTGGAAAGTGAGCCTAAGATGATGTCATCATCATCCAGCCTTAGACCATTGAAAACTACTACCATTATCATGGTAATTGCATCAACTAATCAAATGAATTGAAAGAAGAACAATTGAACATAGTTGATAGAGAAATTGACATTAATAAAAATGAATAGGGTTCAAGTTACATAACGCACCTTCAATAGAGCTTCAAATCTTGGAGCTTCACGTCAACAATGGTGGAAGAAGATTTTCCACACCACAAGGATCGTTCCTCAAGCTTTTGAGTGAAAAGGAATGGTTAGAAGTGAAGATGGGATCGAGATATGAAGAAATCATGCATTGATTTATGATTTCCACCATGAAATCAAGATGAATGGAGGTCAAGAAGCTTACCAACTGGTTGAGGGTCGTCTTCCTGTTGTCCCTAGCTTCCTTGAACATTTTTGCAAGCAAGGAGAAGAAAAGGATTCGAAAAGGTCCTTGGTTTGAGTGGTAAAGGGTGCTTTTATAAGAAAATCAATGAAAGAGAAAATTTCTTATAAAACTCTTTTAATTCTAAAAATTGTGCCACCTCTTCCTCCTCAATTCCGTGCATCCAAAGCTATCTTCATTATCTCCAAAATCCCTTCCATTATCCAAAAATTAATGGAAAAGAAATTAAGCACCTTAATCATATTATATTAATATCCCAGTTTTAGTGGATATTACTTTCCATTAATTTAATGTGAGTGGACTCTCCACTCAAGTTGGATATTTCGTGGCCTACCAAAGGCACAATGGTGTTTACACTTGAACAAATCCAACCTTATCGTTTTTGGTTGAAAGGCCTTCAATTATTTTATTTATTCTTGCATTAATTTGAAGTAAAGTTCCATTTGTGATTAAATCTTGATTATTTTAATATCAATATTCTCTCTCCTCCAAAGTAGCTCAAATGAGATGCCCCTCTCATTTTCTTGCCTCTACAAGATGCCAAGAATATTAAGGACCTTATGAAGTGATAAATTGCATATTGAACCCTGAGTTTTGGATATATTGCACATTACACCAAAATTAGGTTTTAATGCACAAACATTGCTTTATCAACTCTTTCTTGGTACTCAGGCTTTCACTAGCCATACCTTTGCATCATCTTCATTCCCAGGATGCTTCAAAACATGAGGAACATATTATCATGCACAATTTGCAATTTAATCCCTCAACTTGGGTAATTTGCACTTTAGTCCCAAGCAAGTAAAACATTACTTTCAACATTATTCAAATTGGACTAAAATTGAAATATAAGTTCCTCTTGAGCCTTAATTACTTTTCAAAAGATAATATTAAGCATATAATTACTTTTCTTAAGCATAACCTAGGTCAGGGATGTTACACTCACGCTTTCTCACATGTAGGTTTAATAGTGTCCGGTTCGGTTTTAAAAACACTGGGTTTAATAGCGTCCGGCTGACGGAACACGTGTTGGACTGATGGATAACCATATACTAACGTGGCTCATACGTGGCTCGTAGACATCATGGTTCGCATTATGGCGAGTCACCCAATGGTAAGTTTCATCTTTCCATTGATAGCGTTTCCTCTTATCTTAACAGTACTTGTTATTTCCATCACTCCATTTTAACCATGCTAGTGCGATTTTTCAATCCATCTCTTCTTGGCAATTTATTGTATCGTGCCACTTTCTCTGCTCAAGACAGAAGATAGAGAGGCCATATCCGCACCGCAGGGACAGAGTACAAATCCTAACTTTCTTCGTCTCCAGCTATCGACAGAGAAGATATATCTCAAACGGATTCATGATAGATGAGCGCTGATCCATGATAAAGCAAGCTGTATATTACTCACAGTTATCTCTATCCTAGAGTCACTCCATGGTACTATCCATGCAACACCAACTTTTCCTCAAGGCCCCCGTCACCCTCACCTGCATCCGTTCCTTCTCCCGCCACACCCGCCCAACTCAGTTAGCCGCAGTTCCTAGCCGTCCAAGATGCCGAACATCCTCCCGCATACGCCCTGCGGCAGGTTCCACAAGGCCATCCTTCATCATGGCGATGACCAACCCGCCACCGGAGTTCCGACCACCTGGCGCGCCTTCCTCGACACCCCCAAAGCCTCCTGCTGAAGTCAGCCCCATACCGGTTCCGCCAGGCCTTGATCAGCCTCCTCCGCTCGAGTCCCCTGGTACATCACCAGCTCCTCCGGAATTCCAACCTGGCCCGCCAGGCATCGAGGAACCCGTCCCGCCTGAGACGAAACCGGGCCCCGAGTTCCCTCGCCGCCCGGGCCCTGACATCCCGCTCCCGCCAACGCCACAGACGCCTACTCGCCCGCCTCAGCCGGAGGAGGTACCACCTCGTCCACCTCCCGGGTTCATGCCGCCGCCGTCCACGCCGCCTGATATCATGCCTCCGCGTACAACGCCTCCCCAGTTCGATCCGCCGCCCGGCGCACCGCCCGAGGTCACGCCGCCCACCATGTGATATATCGGTGGTTGCTCCCCCGTCACCAGCTGTTGAGATTCTGGAAAGTGAAGCTACCTCGTGGGTACATCGGGTTCGTTGTTGCGTTACGTGGGAGCCTTAATTTGTATCCTTGAATCGCTGCTGAAATAGACCCTTGTGTATAAATATGTATGTAATAAAAAGCCGTGCACTAAACGATATTTGTTTTATTTTTATTATGTTTTTGATGAATGTTGAATTTCAAAGGTGAATTGTTATAGTAATACATATCATGAGTTCAATAAGGCGATCTTAAAATTTTGACCGCCAAGTTATTTCTTTAGCTAATATGAAGCTTACGAAGATGGTACGGAAATTCATGAGTAATCTTGTGACTTTCAAATCTATTGGATGTTTTCAAATGATCAATTTTATCGGATGAAATTAAGGAATGATTTTTTGGTCGCTCATCTTCTACTTATTTCTAAATAATTTCATACTCCATTATAATGAAATTTTCTATATTTCGAGACCCTGTATTCGCTGCCCCATGGGGTATGTTTGTCACTATATAATATTTAAAGGTGGTTGAATGAATAAGATAACACATTTATAAGTACCCACACTTATTGTTCTGTACTCTTAGGGTATGTTTGTCACTATATAATATTTAAAGGTGGTTCAATGAATAAGATAACACATTTATAAGTACCCACACTTATTGTTCTGTACTCTTAGGGTATGTTTGTCACTATATAATATTTAAAGGTGGTTGAATGAATAAGATAACACATTTATAAGTACCCACACTTATTGTTCTGTACTCTTAGGGTATGTTTGTCACTATATAATATTTAAAGGTGGTTCAATGAATAAGATAACACATTTATAAGTACCCACACTTATTGTTCTGTACTCTTAGGGTATGTTTGTCACTATATAATGTTTAAAGGTGGTTGAATGAATAAGATAACACATTTATAAGTACCCACACTTATTGTTCTGTACTCTTAGGGTATGGTTGTCACTATATAATATTTAAAGGTGGTTGAATGAATAAGATAACACATTTATAAGTACCCACACTTTTTGTTCTGCACTAGCTTCATGTAGTATAATCTAGCATAAATGTACTTGTCTCGTAATTGTTTGGTAGCCCATGGACGAAATATTTTTGTCGAGAAAAAAGTGTGTTAGATCGTTGTAATCTACTATTCTATCTCGGTCCTCTTCAGTTCCTTATAACAGCGAGATTCTTTCCGCTTACGATAGTATGCTATTCTACTCCTCCAAACACCAACGCCCAATTCACTTCCCCATAAGAGCGAAGTTCTTTCCGCTTACGATAAGTTGATTAAATTCGTATAGAGAGAGAGAGAGAGTTTGTTTTTTCCGGGGCTCTCACCCTCATATGTGTTATAATCAAATTGCAGCGAGATTTTAACAATGAGAAAGAAGCCATCCCTAAATCGCAACCACCTCCACAATTGGACGTCATTAACATAACCGAGGCAGCCTAAAGGAAAGTAGACGGTTATATTTTGTGTCTGTATCATTGCTTTCCCAAGGCAGTCCCTCCGTCGATCCGTACTTGGACGCTTTCAGCAATGTTGTGAACTAGAGAAATCCTCCGCCTGCAGTATTAGCTACAGTGCACACGGAGATCTTCCAAATAGTTCCCCTCATTCTTCAAGGTCTGGTTCAGCTCCAACTATGGTGCTAGAAAGGATACGTCACAAATACGATTCAGATGGCTTCCATTAATCTCATCAGCTGGCATGTGTGTTTGGTGCCTTGAACGATTACCAATGTGCTATTAGTGCACCAGTTGCAACATGTCTACAACGTACAACTGTCAAGGGCAGCGGGTTCTACATCACTTTATCAATGAACATAAATACATGCTCTGCATGATAATCTCTTGAGACTGCTGTCACGATCTTCTACATGATGACTTCTTATTTCCTTCCTACGGTTGAGATAAGAACAACGATCTAGATTGCTTTCATGTTGCAAGTCTGTGTTGATGCCCTCCTGTTTACTTATATTATACAATTTCCAGATCCTCTCTATGCTTTGTCCTAAGCGATGAGTTTAAACCAATGCACCGCTGTAAAATTTTTGCCAACTGACGGACTCTTTTGCTGATATCCTTGGTCTTTCCCTATCGCTGCATCCTATGTCAATATCATGGATATTTCCACAAGGGATGTTGCTCATCAACTTAAACATCACTTAGTTAAACAAGTCCATACACATATATGTTCATACAGAGAGATGATCCATATTGGCAGGTACATCTATAATGGGAGCATGGATTTGCTGCTCCCGTTTTTAAAGGGAGCAGCCTAGTCCTTACCTGATCTGTGTACACATGTGCATTTAGATGGGCATCACCGGCTGCAGTTAAATACACGATACACACGGCATCCATCCAAATCAGGAGCAGGGTGCTCCTTGTGCGACCGGGCGCAGCAAATCCTGGAGCCTATAATGGAGGATTCAATTGCTATTTTCCACTACTGATGGAATTAAATTGTTGTTTCTCATTGCAGCCCAAAGCAAAAACGAAGAAAATAAATGAGTATTTATCAAATAGAAATAAGATTATTTCCACCGCTATCACCTCAATGAAGCGTGTTAATTCTGGAATAGAACGATGCTAACGCAATCTGTTCTCAACATTTAGTACGCTAACAACCATTAATGTTCAACGAACTGTTGGGCTAATCAGTAGGGGAAATTTGTTTGCTTGTTACCGGTACCTGATGCTACATCTCAGCTTGGATGCATCCATGTTTCTCTTGAGGCGACAACAATGAAACTTATCTTTTGAGTTTTGAAGTATGGTGGGTTCAGGCAGAGGCTATGAATGACGTGCTTGTCTTGCACTAAAGGATGATACTGATCATTGGCTGCATACTGATAATTTCTCCCTTACCAACTTATTCGTCCCTGTGTTTCCAAACTAGACCACTATAAGTCTAGAGTGGGACCATCCCTCCAATCAAATGTTAATGGAAAGAGGAGCATGGTGTTGTATGGGTCTGTGATAATTTATTCAACTTATTGCGTCCAAGGAGTAATTGATGCTTGCCTTTCGGGATTGTTATGTAATTTAATAATCTGAATGCTTACATTACTTTCTCTTTATTTATGCTTCATGTAGGGTGCCATTGCATGCTCAGTTGTTTTGTAAGGAGTATTAGCAACCAGGTAGGGTCCAGAGAGCTAATGAAAGGCATCATGCTAAGAAATGAGCTCCTAAAAGTACCAAAAGTTCATATTATACTTTGAGAGAGACCACACATATTTCTGCATATCATTACCTTGGTTCTCGCATATTGTCTGCGTCTCTAAAGATTGAGGAACGAACTTATATCGTATGACTCATGTTGTAAAAGAATGAGTACATAATATTTTAAACTTTAGCTGGCAATCTGATTTACATAGCATGACAGAGTTCATAGCATTACTCTTTTATACCGCACTTTATTAGTGTTTCTTCCTAGATCTAAGTTTGCTATAAAGTAACTTTTTGGCATGTCTCATAAGTAGATACTATATGCACTGTTTTCAATTAAAAATTTAAAAAAACATGCATACATAATTTTCTGTTGCGCGTTATTAGTTGTGTTATGGTGATGGTTTAGCTTATGGTTTGTATTGTACTTTTGATGTATTCAAGCTGTTTTGTTAGTAACATTCTTAATCCTATTCCACTTTTAGGAGACATCGACATGAAATGTTATTGATATTTAAATGATCAAAGGACATGCGGAATCAATATTATAGTAGGCATTATATCATTAACTTTCTGATTAGTTTGGGAATTCATGGGATAAATATGAATGCATGAGTATCAAAAAATTCACATTTAAATAAACCAACAATTTTAACCTCTTGTACTTTATATTTACCAAATACTCACATGTATATGATGTCAGGTCTAATTTTCTACATACTTCTACATACAATCTATTGATTAAAAAATAAAAATACTTTTAACCCTCATGTACAAGGCACCAAATACTCACGCCTATGTCACAAAATGAATTGTAATTAAGCAGGATATTATTGGACTTATATAAATAAATCCATTTTTCCATAGCGGAAGAAAAAAGATTGGGATACACCATACTATTAGACATGTACTTCGATTTTATTTTATAAAATTTATATTTATTTATGAAACATACATGACGATGTTGCATTGAAATAAACAATCAATAGTTAACAATTTAGACATTTAGTTAGCAGAGACTGAATTTGGACATAAAAATAAATCTATTTAGTCATAACTAAGATTTCCCGATACCAAATAACTATTGATGTAAAATTACAAATCAAAATGGGTAGAACACAAAAGGCACAACTCAGATTTTTGATTTCAGTGCAATTTTTTTTTATAATACCTAATGAAGGTAGAAAGTGAGCAAACCTAGCAACCTCTGAGGAAGATTGTAACCCAAATATAAATGAACATTTTATAAGTTTATGTGTATTTCATGTATCACATATAGTGTCCTATAAAATTTTATTATTACAAATTGAAACTTGGGAAGAGATTGTATGAAATAGATAAAGATTTACATTTTAAGCAGGATATTACCAACGAGAGAGCTTAATAGACAATAAGGTCCATTAAAAATCTTAATATGATTGCGAATGAGGCTTAAATGATGTTGATGATTATAATGATTGTGGTTCATTAAAAAAGTATTTACTTATCATAAAAATATTTTAAGTTTAGAATGTGTATCTTACTAAAAGACGATATATTATATGATTTTTGTAAATTTTACATATAGTATGTATGATTTGTCACCTCTACAAGGTTAGTACATTTACAAATATATAATATAGTTTCACAAAAAATATTAATTCATCTTCTTTGTTAATGAATTTATAATTTTTCTGTATCAACTATAAATCATGCTTTTGTTGATTGTCACCTGTGAAAAATACAATAGTTTTTGTTAATGACGCAAATGAATTTGACAAAATAATTTATAAAAGATATACGTATATCAATCAAATAAAAAGAAATTACTTATATCCTATCTATTGTGCTCATATACGTGACAATTGTTTCTCAACTATATTGATGTAGACGTTCAGTGGCCATTTATAAAAGTATATGTTTACAAGATGTAAAATGTGTTATATTTTCTATATGTAAGGTATGAACTTGATTAAATTAGAAAATATTTTATTATAATGTCATACATAAATCTTTAGAAGTGTTATACCCCAAAGATTTTTAATAAAAGAGTGTCATATCTAAACTAACTCACTTTTGCTAATTCTATTATTTATTAACAAACCATAATGTTATGAAGCATATCATTTCTTGCTAATCATGTAACGTATTGTAGCCATAAGATAGGAGTATTTGTAGTTGTAAACTTGTAATGGTATTAGAAATAACTTATCATGAAATTGTGTTCATATTGTTATTGTGTATATCGTTAAAGTAAGGTGGTAAAGAGAACGTGATGGGTTTTTGTGCATGTAAAATGTGTTAGTTGGACTACCTTTTCCATGACTTACCTGAAAACATACCAAAAAAGATAAGATTTTTAATAATTATGTAATGACATTCAGAATGTATGAGACATTCTTTTGTTCAATACCAAATATTAGTTAAATATACAAGTAACACATTTTTATCCTAAAAAACATTGAAAATCCACCCATGTTAAAATCTCATATCAAAATTATTTTGTACAATTCATGAGAAAGTATAATATACTTGTCACAAATTTATCTCTAAATTTTTTACACATTCACTTAAAAAAAGCTAAAATGAATAAAACTTTTATTTTTATTAATGCTATGAGATTTGGTACATGTGAAGGATTTTTTTATAATTAATTTCATAACATATATTATGTAACAAGATTACATTTTTTTGTTGTTCAAATATCTTGAAATATCATCTCTTGCCAAACATATATTAAATTATTATATTACAAAATCTATGCATAACTTCTCATCCATAAGAAAAAAAGGTGTTGTCATAGTCGCATTTATAATGAAGTTTAACCATCTAAAGAATCTAATAAAGCTATGTTCATTGTTTATCATAATTAGGGTCTAAAGAATACATAATTTATGTAGTGGTTTATCATATATGAATATGCACAAACTCTCAAAATCAACTATTACTAAAAAAATTGTTTTATTAGAGTCTGAAACAAAAAATATGATTCTTCTATATAACATTCATAATTTATTTTGTACTTGAGAATTATAAACATTCATAATTTAGTTATCTCTACACTTCAAAGTTGTAGAATTAAAATGTATTGTTGGAAAATTATACTATATGGTAACTTCATAATGAAAAATAGAACCTTATATGTCATATGTTATGGTGATCATATTCTTTAGTCAAATATATGAATCTCATATAATTTCTAAATACACCTAGGATGCAAATAATTGGAATACAATCATTTGAGAATCAGATTCTAACTTAGTTAATGTGTGCCTCTCAAAATTTTCATATTGAATATTAGTAATGAAGATTATTAGATAATCAAGTCATACAACATTCAATTTTTTGAAGGAAACAATGATGCTTTGATAAAAAAAGCATAGACAAGAGAAGGTAAATGTTTGACATAAATACATCTTCTTGTCCTTATACTTCAACTGACCCTTTTCTATGTCCTTAATAGTTGAATATTATATAAATAAAAAATTGTGTCACATCTCACATACATCTTGACTGGATGAATACTTTGTTCTATTCAGATGTTTAAACCCTATTTTTAGCCAATAATTTAATACATTGTCATAAAAGAAATCTAGAAACACTGAATGCTAACTAAATAGCTTACATGTATCTATGTTTATTCTTATTATGACACTTGTATATATTATAGAAAAGATCATGTCATAATGATTAATGATATTATGTTGAAGTCACAGAATGTCCTTTGCAAAATCATCTATGTAAAGTTTTTGTTAGTAGTAGAATCCTTTGTAATAACATCTAGATGCTATTAGTATTTTTTGTAACTATTCATGGGAACTAAAATAGTATTTCATTCACAAACCTTACAAATTTTACAAAAACGTATTAGATACCTGAGTATGATGGTTATTATCCTTAGTTGTTGCTAAAATTCATTTTTCATTTATATGTAAAAAAACAATGTGTGAAAAACAAAATTCCCATATATAATACAAAATCAAGGCTATGTGATCATTCCAAATGTGTGAATTTACTCCCTATTTGTGACTCAATGTCTTAAAAAATAATCACTTACCTAACATATATTAAACTATTATTTACAAAATTAATGCATAATTTCATGTACACAATAAATAATTGTTCTCATACTTGCGTTTGTAATGAAGTTTACCCATTTTAAAGAATAGAATACAATTCAGTTTATAGGGTCTAATAATTGGGATTTAAACCAATAGATAATTTAATAGTGATTGATCATATATGAATATGCACAAAAAATTGAAATTAACTGTATCTAATTTCATTATGTTTATAGAGTCTGAAACAAAAGACATATCATTTAGCTATGTTGTAACATTCATAATTTAGTTACTTCTACACTTCAAATTTATGGAATGAAAGAATTACTATTGAAAAATTATACTATATATTATCTACACAATGACAAATAGAACCTTATATGTCATTTATTATGGTGTTCATATTTTTTAGTTAGATATGTGGTTTGATATAATTTCAAAGTTTCAACTAAGATACAAATAATAAAAATAGTTCATTTAGAAATTCATGTTCTCTCTTAATTCATATGTGCCTCCAAATATTTTCATATTGAATATTACTAATAAATATGTTTAAATACTAAAGTCATACAACATTCAGTTCTTAAAAGAAAAATTATGCTTTGCTCAAAAAAACAAAGACAAGATAATTATGTGTTTGATATAAATACATTTATTTGTCCTTATATTTCAAATAACCTTTTCCTATATCCTTAGTAAGTCAAATATTATTTAAATCACAAATTACATCACATATAACATATGTATTGACTAGACGAATACATAGGTTAGTTCAAATTGTATGAGCCCTTATTTTCTCAACTAATTTAATAAAAGAAATTTAGAAATGCTCAATGATAACTAAAAACTTAGATTTTTTTATTCTTATTATGACAGTTGTGTACATTATTGAAAATATCATATGATAATAGTTGCACTCCCAAGACTTTATTTTGATCACAATCCAATCCTAATTTCTAATATCAACCAATAGGCAATCAGGAAACCAGTTTTCAGAACCAAGGCGAGCTAGTCTACTATGCCTGAGTTCCATACGCAGCTTCTTCCCCTATGGGACGTGCATTTGTCTTTCCCTGAAGCCCTAAAGATCTTCCAACAATCGGCCCTTAAGTGGGAAAATTCCCAACGGCATACTAAAAACAAGGCAAAGTGGAACATCATGGCCAAGATAGACAAATGTCAGGTACACGATGCCAATACTCTAAATCATGCTAATGATTTACTATCCATTTCTCTTGAAGAACAATACAATAATATCCTACTCCAAGAGGAACTCGATTGGCAGCAAAAATCACACATCACCTGGCTCGAGGCAGGCGATGGAAATACAAAGTTCTTCCAAACTTATGTCAAGGCTAGACAACATTTTGGTAAAATCAGTAGACTGCAAAACGATGAAGATGTATGGGTGGAAAACCCACGGGAACTCAAAGTACTAATAAATAGCTACTTTCAAAAGCTTATGACAGTCGACCCACTGTCCACGAGGAAACATGAAGCTATAACCAATTTTCCCGACTGCTTTGAGCAACTATCTATCCAACATCTGAACTTTATAGCCCGAATGTCAGGTCCTGATGAGATCAAATGTATAGTCTTCCTCATGTCATCATCCAAAGCGCCTGGCCCTGATGGAGTGTATACAAAATTCTTGCAATCTAACTGGGAAAAGCTCAACACCTCAATTACTATAACTATACAAGAGGCATTCAAAATGGGGAACATCGACCACGGTCTTGCTGAATCATATATGATCTTCATTCCCAAGAAAAGCAACCATTGAAATGCTCAGACTTTAGGCCAATATCCTTAAACAACAACTACTTTAAACTCATCTCCAAAATTCTGGTTGAACGTCTCAAAAGGCACCTTAAGAACTGGGTTTCAGACACGCAATCAAGCTTTATTCCGAGCAGGAGAATCAGTGATAATATCCTTCTGGTTCAAGAGTTTATTCATTCTATGAAACAAAAGAAGGGAGAGACCAAATGGGTTACCATTAAAATTGACTTGTCTAAAGCCTTTGATAAAATGAGATGGCCATTCATTGAAGATACTTTAACCAAAGTCAGACTTCCTAGCATCACTATAAGGCTGATCATGAACATTGTCACCTCAGGCCGTACATCTATTCTGTGGGAAGGTGCTCTCTTGATCCTTTCTGTTCCTCTCAAGGTGTGATACAAGGAGACCCATTGAGTCCCTATCTGTTCGTGCTATCTATGGAAAGACTTTCTCAAGCTATCAACAAGGCAGTTTCAGATGGTTGTTGGAAGCCTGTCCGCCTCACACGCCATGGCCTGCCACTCTCACACGTTTTCTTCGCAGATGACATATTGTTGATTTCGGAAGTAAATTCAACTCAGGAAACATACATCATGGAAACACTCAATTCCTTTACTGCTACTTCAGGTCAAGAAATATATAAGCTAAAATCATGTTGCTTTTTCTCCGCAAACACGAGCAAAGTAGAGAAAAGGTCCTTCTGTAGGAAGATTGGCATTTGCCACACTGAAGATTTGGGTCATTATCTTGGAGTACCCATCCTTCACCATAGAATCAACAAAACAACACATCAGCAAATAACATCCACCATCTAGGAACGTATGACAAGATGGTCTGTGAGACATCTCTCTTTTGTTGGACGCATAACACTTGCAAAAGCATCACTCCAATCTATACCATCCTATGCTATGCAAACAATTAAACTTTCTCCTCATCTTTGCGATGACATCAATAAGCAAGTCAAGGACTTCATTTGGCCTGGTGGACGTGACCAAAAGAAGCTATCACTGGTCTCCTGGAAGAAAATCACCTCACCAAAAGATATGGGCGGGTTGGGAATCAAAGATGCCCATGATCAAAATATTGCTCCCATGCTAAAGAATGTGTGGTACTTCCTCAACAATCATTCAACACCTTGGGTTAAAGTGATGCAGGAGAAGTACATGCGTGAAGGAACCTTCAATAAAAAACCCAATTCTTCTGCTTGGGCCTTCATAAAAAAACATATTGCCACCCTTTCAGGAATCAACCATAAAGAAATCATCTCAGGCAGTGACACAGATGTCTGGAATGACAAATGGATACAAGGGAAGGCTATTTCAGATATACACCCAACCTAGAACATCCCACCTGAACTTAAAGACTTGAAGGTCAGTTCCATGCATCTTGATAACGGAGAATGGGACCTTGATTTCATCAATACCTATCTCCCATCAGGAATTGGAGAAAAACTAAAATCAATCCCACCGCCTACTGAGGGTGCCGACGATGATAGTTGGGTTTGGCCTTTTGTCGATACCGGGGAGTTCTCAGCTAAGTCCGCTTATACATGGTTGAGATCCGAGAAGAACATAGAAACTCACGGAGACTGGGACACCATCTGGCACCTCAACATTCCGAATCATCTACGCATTTTCTTATGGCTCCTACAACATCACGCTCTACTCATAAACGCAGAGAAGCATCGAAGGCATCTAGATGTTGATATCACATGTAGCATATGTGGCGATGCCCCAGAGAGTTTACTCCACTTCCTGCGTGACTGCCAACCCAGCAGATAGACCTGGACTAGCCTGGGAATGTGAACAAACTTCTTTACTACAAACGAGGAAGAATGGATCCAATAGCTGATATCAGATGCTGCTCGCAATACTGCTCATATTCAAATCATTGTAACAACACGGCATCTTTGGCAGGTTAGAAACGAAAAAGTGCACAAGAACCTCTTGTTCAATCTACATAAGAGTGTCCATTTTATTAAGCAGAGAACACAGTCAATCTTAAATATACCAGTGCCTAAAATGCAATCCAAGGGAATCACCAAACACACTATACTGTCTAGGCCGGAAACCTATAACGTAGTGATCTTCGTGGATGCAGTGTATAAGCACACATCCACTAAGGTAGGTGCTAGCATCCATATCATCGATAATGCAGGGAGGTGTTTGAGCAGATGAGGAATTCCTTTCTACTCATCATCAATCCTTGCTTCTGAGATTTATGCCATTCTCCTCACAAGTGATTTATGTCAAGAGTTTAGGCTGTCAAAAGTAATCATGCTTTCAGACTCAAGCCTAACAGTAAGCATGCTAAACAACGAAGAACCACCAGCTCATCATCTGTAGCCACTCTGGAGGAAATTTCAACCGATCAGAACTAGTGTTCAGATTGTGATACTTCATGTCCCTCGCACTTTGAATAAGGTTGCTGATGAAGTAGCTAAAAACACCGTATGCTCCTTTCTACCTTGTAACTTGAGCTTATTCAAGCCACCTTGGCTTAGCTCAGACTTAAATGTTAATCTAGATCTGTTTTTGACTACACTAGAGAGCAGCATAAATAAAATTTAATCTCTAGTACTTGCAAAAAAAATGCTACTATACTAAGTAACCATCAACCATATTGTCATTTTCAAAACTACCATCTATGTACATTATTTTGTTAGTAGTAGAATCTAGATGTTAATAGTAAAAAAATAAAGATTTTATTAGCGTTTTTGGTAACTATTTATGGGAACTAAAATAATATACCACTCACAAACTTAACATTTTTTATAAAAATGTAACGGATACCAGAAAATGGTGGTTATTGTTTTCATGCATTACTAAAATTTATATTTTATTGATATGTAAAGAATGTATTGTGTGCAAAAGATCTCATACATAGCAAAAAATCAAGGCTATGTATTTACTCCAAATATGTGAATCTACTCCCTATTTGTGAACATTTATATGATTTCTTTTACCATCATGTATATTGTAGATTTGATGCAATGTGCACCATCATCTAGATTGTATTAGTGTTTTTGGTAACTATTTATGGGAACTAAAATAATATACCACTCACAAAGCTTACAATTTGTATAAAATTATATCAAATACCAGAGTATGATGGTTGCAGTTTTTATTTGTTACTAAACTTTATTTTTATTGGTATTTAAATAAAATATTATCTGAATAAAAATCTCATACATAGCACAAAATAAAGGTTGTGTTTTATTTCAAATATGTGAATTTACTCCATACTTGTCAAAATATATGATTTCTTTTACCATCATCTATATTGTGAATTTGTTTTAGTGCACAATATGATTATCAATTTTCTAAAACTCAATTACTATAAGCTTACATGTATATCGATGCACAAAATGAAGCTTAGTGTTTTTATGAATGAAATGTAAATAATTATATTTTATTTCTATAATTATAGAATGTATGACTTAGTGGTATAAACGTAAAACACTCATTCTCATTATGTAATTACTTGCATTTTTTTCTTATTTGAGTATTTTCAAATAAATTAATAGAAAAAAAACTAATGATTATTAAGAAATTATTTGTGAAAAATAATTTTTAAACCCAATTATAGAAGATTGTGTGTACTCAAACTAGATGGGTAACAACATGCCTTAATATCCAAGTGTCAATGGAGCCTCTGCTAGGGCACCCGCGAGGGGGCGACAGCGGCAGCTGAGGTCGAGGAGGACGATTGGGGGGCATGGGAGGCCGTAGTTTGGCTCATACATGGGAGGGAAACCACCATGACTCAGGAGAAAAGGCCGCTGCCTCGAAAGACGATCCCAATATTCCCAATCAAACAGCTATTACCAATGAAAAGTCCTACCGTGACTCCATTACTGGGCGCAAGGTTTCTGACCAAGTGAAAGTTGTTTCCCCGGATACCCTCACATCGGCAGATATCTGTATCGATAATAGCGTCGTGATCCCAGCCATCTCTTTTAATCCTAACTCTCTGTCGCAGCTACTGGAACCATACATGCATGCAGTCATCGTCAAGCTTGTCGGCGGCAACATAGGGTTCCAGGCTCTTGTCAACAGACTGGCGGTGATGTGGTTTCCGTCTAACTCCTTCAGGGCCATCGATCTGGGGAAGAGATATTATATAATCCAACTTGGCAACAATGTTGATTTCTTCAAGGCTATGACAGGCGACCCATGGGTTATCTTCGAGAACTATTTATCTTTGCAATCTTGGAGCCCAAGCTTTCGCCCTTTAGACCCTATCCCCCGCAAGGTAGTTCTCTGGCTTTGGGTGGTTGATCTATCAGTATTCTTGTACCAAAACCTGGTACTCACTAGTATCAATGACCTAGTAGGAAAGACTATCAAGATTGATGCCACAACCACGTCCGGCGACTGTGGCAAGTTTGCCCGCCTTGCTGTTGAAGTCGACACCACCCGCCCTCTCCTTCCAGCCATTGTTCTGAATGATGAAAAATATTGCGTGGAGTATGAGAACCTCCCGGTAGTCTTTTTGAAGTGTGGGGGGGATCGGCCATGTAGACGCAGACGGTACCTTCATCAAGTTGTTTGTCCTGGCTGAAGATCCCACGTCCACTGCTATGGCTCCTTTAGTGGCACCTCGACCTACCCCATGTCCATCCACGCCCCAAAGCTTGTGCGGTCTACATCCCAGGGTGACCACCCGATGAAGGGGAAGCATGCTGTTGTTCCAGCACTGAACTAAAATGCTGATGCCAAAATAACCGGTGAGGCAACTGCCACAGATGACAACCCCTCTGAAAAGGAAGATGACTGGCACGAGGTGAAGTCCAGGAAGTATAAGAAAAAAACCCTAGAGACCAAGATAAGCAGTAGCACACGTCAGGTCCTGTAAAGAACTCGCTGGTGATCCTTGTCGATGAAGAGGTCTCAGTAGGGAGAGACATTGCTACTAACGATGGCAACACCTTCTTATTTAAGGGCACAACATCGTCCAACACTGTGAATCCCCCTAATCAGTTCAATTGGGGGGACACTAGCACAAGAAGCAATGGCGCTCTGCTAAGGAATTGCAAAATCATTTATCAGATTGTAGCAGTCAGCCTGGGTAGAGAACATAAGAAAGGGAAGATTGCTCAGACAATCAATGCCATGAGCGACCCCCAATCTAGCAAGAAACAAATCATCCTTGACGTCAACAACCAAACAATGGAAGATGTCAATCAAACCTTTATTGAATCAGATGTCGTGAATGGAGACACTGGCCAAGCTATAGGTCTGTGTGATGTGATCCTCTAATCTCTTCTTGTTTAATCGTGTGCAAAATTCTCTACTGGAACGTCCAAGGGGCTCGCTCCAAGGACAAAATTTGCCTCCTCAAGCAATACAAACTGGAACACAAGCTCAAAGTGTTTGTAACACCCCTCTCTAGGGTTTCATATGTAACCAACGGAAGAACAACCTAATCCCCAACATTATCCATAATGTGGGGTATTTGGCATATCAGGGAGGGATTGTGACATGCATGATCACATATCAAGAAATAAATACCACTTGTCATTCATAGAAACATAGATTTGTACATGAGTTCTTGGAAAGAAAGCTACATCATGCCTCTAAAGGTATACTAAACATAAACTAGATAATCATGAAAAAGATAGGATCTCCATAGATGGATGTCCCACCAGGCAACCACATCTATGGTCTTGTATACTTGGAATCTTCTCAAGATGTCTCCCTCCCTTTAGCTCCAACGTCTGCGGACATCTCGTTCCCAACCATGCAAAGGAAAAACAAACATGGTAAGTAAGTGACATTAGCATGTTATAAAGCATAAAAATAACATATAAAGTGATTTAACATAAACATGAACTCACATTAACATTAATCATTTCTTGGCATCTTTTACATAAAGAATTTGACAAGAAGTATATGCTCCTCTCTTAATGCCCCATTAGGAGCCCATAATGCTCGGAAAACCCATAATTGCTCGGAAAGTCCATAATGCTCGGAGAGCCCATCACAAGGTGCATATAAATCTAAATCAACTTCCCTTAACCATGATCTTTCATAGACTTTACTTATCTTCTTAATAACCTAAACTTGATTGTAATTGAGATTTCTCCCTCTTGAACATAATTGGGATTTCTCCCCATGACCAAAATGGGATTTCTCCCTCTTAAGCATGAATGGGAAATTTCTTCCCTCTTAACCTTGATTTCATGTATCTTAATCATAATTCATAACATTAATCAGGTTTCTATACTTAGACTTAGATTATAGAAATCAAACATTCAATAACCATATACATGAAAGAAACAATCTACTTTTCATGACCTTAGCATAAAGTAAATATATATATCATAATCATTCAATAAATCAAGATTACTATGACAAGGGAATGGCCCGCTTACCTTGAGCTAAATCACCAAAGTCAAACCTAGTTTGACTGGTTGGATCCTTTTAATCACCTGAAATTAGCATATATATCCTTCATTACACAACATTAAACCCTAATTTGTTTATATAAATATTGAGATGTTAAAATAGAAAAATCAGTCGATGAAAAACATAAAATCGAGTTCCTCATCAAAAATCTTTTCCAAAACATATTTTTGCATAATTTTCTGATAAACTGGTGATTTACTATGAATTTTTGAAGAACAGACCAATTAGTAAATCAAGAAAAAGCCACGTATATATATGTATATATCCAAATCCAAAAATAGTGGGCCAGCATCTGACTTGACCCAATCGGTCTTGGCCAACTAGGCTGTGATGCTTGCCCCAACGATCAAAGGAAATAGGGCGTGAAATTCTTCAACTGCCGTTGCAGTTTAAAGCATTGGTAAAAGAAAAATGTGGGGCTCAGGGGTCATTGAACACCCTGGATCCTTCCCCATCGCGATCCATGGCTCAAATCTTGCTCCAGGAGAAAGAAGATGAGGTTCACCTATGATCAAGGTTGAAGATCTAGGTTCCTTTCAAAGAGTTGAGACTGCCAGTGAGCTTGCCAACTCCTAACGGAATCGCAGAGCCCTTTTATGGACTCAGGCATGAACTGGAGCTCGAGGAGCTACTTGGCCATGGTGCCACAACAAAAGCCACGAACTGGCGCCGAGAAAATGTCACTATGAGGGCATAAAAATGAGAGATAAAGCTTGATAGGAGTAAAGTGGACACCACGGGAACCAAAGCACGGAAAACGCGATGAAGAAGGTGTCTCAAATCTTGAAGGGAAACCAGAACCAGAGCGAAACAGGGGAAGAGGTCGAGTACTGGAATCCACAACATACTTGGTGAAAATCATTAGCTCGGGGTCGAGAAACATTCGTCGTGGTCAAATGATGGCTGGGGCATGCTTCCCTTGGCCGAAGGGGCCCTGGAGGTGCCATGGCGTCAACACGTCGGCGAGCACTCCTACTGGTCCTATAGGACATGGCGATTGGGACCATCGTGAGTCAAAGGTGAGCTACTAGAGGGAAGGATAGAGCTCGAGGATGCTCACCGTGGCCGGAATTGGACTGGGGTGGTCGAAGTAGGTTGGACAAAGCCAGAGTCGTCAGAGTTGCAGGTTGAGTAGGTCGGGAGATTCAGTTGTACAAAGGGATCAATTGCGTACAGAGGAGACTGGAGTCAATGACGGTGCTGCATTTGGCACCCTTAAGTAGATGGGAGATGCAGCGAGGTGTCTACTGCAACTCGGGCGACGAGAGCAGTGAAGCCCTAGATTTGGGTGTTTTATCTATAGGGCACAAGAGCACATGAGTAAAGGCTCATTGAGCTCGAGACAACGAAACGGATTCAATCGTGAAGAAACGACGTGAAACCGTCGAGAAATGACCGAGATCGAATGCGAGCATTCAAAGCACTGGAAACAAATGTTCTTCGGGTGAAGAGCGGAGGTAGGAGGGAAGGCAAGTGTCATTGGATCATGATCCAATGGCTGCTGTCACACGCGCCAGAAAAAGAAGAGGAGTAACGTGGAAATAACCGAACCATAGCTTAAATTGATCAAACAAATGAAATATCATTCAATAGAATGGTTACACTATATTAAGGTTTTCTTTAATTGTTTAAATGGTCCAAACATGAGTCAAAGGAGCCCAAATTTTGATCATATGCTCATTAGAGTGTCTAGAACATTCCCAAATAATTAGTTTTACTACTTGTACACGTTTTCGGCCAAAAAAATAGCAAAACCCTCATGTATACTTAAATGGCTATGATTAGTGTATATAAAGCTATTAATTTCTCAAATAAGAATTACAAAACATGAAATGTGCACTCAACATTATTTCCTTTCATTTAACAAGATGGAGGCCATTAAACAAGAAATTAAACATGTAAATCACTAATTATCATATGAGAGAGACAATTTGACATAAAAGCATTTATTTCCGTTTTCTAAACAAAAGTGCATAAAGAGACATTTTCTTTAAATAAATCATGGGAAAGAGAGTAATTGATTATAATAAAACAAAATTGCAAAACTAACATGGGCTATTTGCATTTAAGTCCTCAACAATTATCTTATTAGAAAAAGGGCATGCAGAGAATAAAATAATTTGGAAATTTTGCATAATAAGATTGGGGTGTCATAATACTACCCACCTGAAATAAATTTCATCCTCGAAATTTCATAGAGCTTATACGCACCTTAAAGTTTTCACATAAACTTGCAAATTTTTCCATACAATTTTCATTATAAAAGAGGCATACATAAACAAAGCACTATTATTTAACACAAATTACTTAACTACCCTTCCTAAGTCTCATACTTACTCCGTAACATTACACCTAACTCATTACACTTAGGGAATCTATCTCTCACCTACCATGACTACATCTTCATAGTTGTCTAACCTTAGGTCATATATCCTTCATCTCTTTATATGTGGTGATCAAGCACAAATTTAGAAATGTTGGATCTCTTTATGCTACATCTCACCAACTCATTTGCGCATGTGTCCCATACCACACAAAGAATTAAGAAGGTAAGACACATAAAAAGTCACATTAAATGACATTTTCCTCAAATCTCAATTGGGTGGCCCTTACCATTTATATAAGGAGAAACATGTCATCATCTATGGCTTGGTTTCAACTACATGAGCATTCTAACATGTACTTCTCTAATGAGGTGAGGGCTCTAGTCATCTTTAGGGTTCTCTAGACATACTAGAATACATAATCATGTTCTCTACTTCTATTTCTTCATCCTAGGGTGACTTGCATGAATCCTTATTGTTCCCTTAGTGGCCATCTATTTCCTACTTTGATACCATTAATGTAACACCCCTCCCTAGGGTTTCATACATAACCAGCGGAAGCACATCCTAATCCCCAACATTATCCATAATGTGGGGTACTTGGCATATCAGGGAGGGATTGTCACATGCATGATCTCATATCAAGAAATAAACAACCCTTGGCATTCATAGAAACAATGATTCATACATGAGTTCTTGGAAAGAAAGCTACATCATGCTTCTAACGGTATAGTAAACATAAACTAGATAATCATGAAAAAGATAGGATCTCCATAGATGGATGTCCCACCAGGAAACAACTTCTAATGTCTTGTATACTTGGAATCTTCTCAAGATGTCTCCTTCCCTTTAGCTCCAACATATGTGGACATCTCATCCCCAGCCATGCAAAGGAAAAACAAACATGATAAGTAAGCGGCATTGGCATGTTATAAAGCATAAAAATAACATATAAAGTGATTTAACATAAATATGAACATGCATTAACATTATTCATTTCTTGGCATCTTTTACATAATGAATTTGACACGATGTATATGCTCCTCTCTTAATGCCCCATAAGGAGCCCATAATGCTCGGAGAGCCCATAACAAGGTGCATATAAAACTAAATCAAATTTCCTTAACCATGATCTTTCTTAGACTTTACTTATCTTCTTAATAACCTAAACTTGATCGTAATTAAGATTTCTCCCTCTTGAACATAATTGGGATTTCTCCCCATGAGAAAAATGGGATTTCTCCTTCTTAAGCATGAATGGAAAATTTCTTCCCTCTTAACTTGATTTCATGTATCTTAATCATAATTCATAATATTAATCAGGTTTCTATACTCAAACTTAGATTATAGCAATCAAACATTCAATAACCATATACTTGAAAGAAATAATGTACATTTCATGACCTTAGCATAAAGTGCATAAGTATATCATAATCATTCAATAAATCAAGATTACTATGCCAAGGGAATGACCCTCTTACCTTGAGCTAAATCACCTAAGTCAAACCTAGTTTTACTGGTTGGAACCTTTTATTCACTTGAAATTAGCATATATATCCTTCATTACACAACATTAAACCCTAATTTGTTTATGTAAATATTGAG
Source organism: Alisma plantago-aquatica (assembly GCA_963693085.1). Classification (NCBI taxonomy): domain Eukaryota; kingdom Viridiplantae; phylum Streptophyta; class Magnoliopsida; order Alismatales; family Alismataceae; genus Alisma; species Alisma plantago-aquatica. The sequence continues at coordinate 1,316,110,596 of OY856410.1, read as the reverse complement.
ATGTTAAAACAAAGAAATTAGTCGATGAAAAAATAAAAATCGAATTCCTCATCATAAATCCTTTCCAAAACATATTTTTGCATAATTTTCCGATAAACATGCAATTTACTATGAATTTCTGAAGAACAGACAAATCAGTAAATTGAGAAAAAGCAACATATATATATGTATGTATATATATATATATATATATATATATATATATATATATCCAAATCCAGAAACAGTGGGCCAGCATCTGACTTGGCCCAATCGGGCTTGGCCAACTAGGCCGCGATGCTTGCCCCAACTATCAAAGGAAACAGGGCATGAAATTCCTCAACTGCCCTTGCGGTTTAAAGCATTGGTAAAAGAAAAATGCGGGGCTGAGGGGTCATTGAACACCCAGGATCCTTCCCCATTGTAATCCATGGCTTGACCCTTGCTCCAGGAGAAAGAAGTTGTAGTTCACCCATGATCAAGGTTGAAGATTTGGGTTCCTTTCAAAGATCTGAGACCGCTAGCGAGCTCGCCGACTCCTAACGGAATCGTAGAGCCCTTTTATGGGCTCAAGCATGAACTGGAGCTCGAGAAGCTCCTTGGCCATGGTGTCACAGCAAAAGCCACAAACTGGTGCCGAGAAAATGCCGTGATGAGGGCATAAAAATGAGAGATAAAGCTCAGGGGGAGTAAAGTGGACACCACGGGAACCGAAGCACGGCAAACGCGATGAAGAAGGTGTCTCAAATCTCGACGAGAATCCAGAACCAACGTGAAATTGGGGAAGAGGTCGGGTACAGGAATCCACAACAAACTTAGTGAAAATCGTCTGCTCAAGGTCGGGAAACATTCGTCGTGGTCAAACGAAGGCTGGGGCATGCTTCCCTTGGCCGAAGGGGCCCTGGAGGTGCCATGGCATCAACACGTCGACGAGCACTCCTACTAGTCCTATAGGACACGGTGATTGGGACCATCGTGAGTCAAAGGGGAGCTACCAGAGGGAAGGATAGAGCTCGAGGATGCTCACTTCGGCCGGAATTGGACCAGGGTGGTCGGAGAAGGCTGGACGAAGCCAGAGTCGTCGGAGTTGTAGGTTGAGTAGGTCGGGAGATTCGGTTGTACAAAGGGATCAATTGTGCGTAGAGGAGATTGGAGTTGATGACAGTGGTTCTTTTGGCACCCTTAAGTAGATGGGAGATGCACCGAGGTGTCTATTGCAACTCAGGTGACGAGAGCAGTGAAGTCCTAAATTTGGGCATTTTATATGTAGGGCACGAGAGCATACGAGTAAAGGCTCATTGAGATCGAGATGATGAAGCAGATTCGATTGTGCAGAAATGACGTGAAACCATCTAGAAATGACCGAGATGGAATGCGAGCATTCAAAGCACTGGAAACAGATGTTCTTTGTGTGAAGAGCGGAGGTAGGAGAGAAGGAGGGCACCGTTGGATCATGATCCAATGTCTACTATCACACGTGCCATAAAAAGAAGAGGAGTAATGTGAAAATAATCGAACCATAGCTTAAATTAATCAAATAAATGAAATATCATTCAATTGAATGGTTACACTATATTAAGGTCTTCTTTAATTGTTTAAATGGTCCAAACATGAGTCAAAGGAGCCCAAATTTGATCATAGGATCATTAGAGTGTCTAGAACATTCCCAAATAATTAGTTTTACTTCTTGTACACATTTTAGGCCAAAAAAATAGCAAAAGTCTCATGTATACTTAAATGGCTATGATTAGTGTATATAAAGCTATTAATTTATCAAATAAGAATTACAAAACATGAAAATGTGCACTCCACATTATTTCTTTTCATTTAACAAGATGGAGGCCATTAAACAAGAAATTAAACATGTAAATCACTAATTATCATAAGCGAGAGAAAATTTGACATAAAAGCATTTATTTCCGTTTTCTAAAAAAAAGTGCATACAGAGACATTTTCTTTAAATAAATCAGGGAAAGAGAGTTACTAAACATAATAAAACGAAATTGCAAAACTAACGTGGGCAATTTGCATTTAAGTCCTCAACAATTATCTTATTAGAAAAAGGGCATGTAGAGAATAAAATAATTTGGAAATTTTGCATAGTAAGATTGGGGTGTTACAGTGTTAGTTCTCTTAGAAACGCGCTGTAGTGGAAACTCAGCTGATACAATTATTAAAAAACTCGGATACACCTCCTCCCACAGAGTTGAAGCTCTGGGGTTCTCAGGAGGGATATGGATCATGTGGGACGACACTCTATGCAAGCTCTACATCATCCTAAATCACCGCCAACTCATCCACTGTAAAATTAATGACTCCTGGCATATCACCTTTGTGTATGGGAGCCCTAATCCCACAAAGTGTCGGCTGTTGTGGTCAAGACTCACAGATATTTCCCCTACTATCCTTGGCGCTTGGGCAGTCATGGGGGACTTCAACACCATGCTGGACATGATGGAAAAAAAGGGTGGGAAACATTTCGACCACTGCAACAACTGACGTTTCCCCAAACTTCTAATCCAAATTGGTCATTCTGAAGTTTGCATGAATGGCCACTTCTTCACCTTCAAGCATTTGAATTTACTAGAGAAACTTGACAGAGTCATCTCTAACGACGAATGGCTTACTGTGGATGGGGGGTACAAATCTACCGTCCTCCCCCGTCTCCATTCTGATCATAACCCTGTCCTTCTCTCTAAAGTAGAACAACAATCTCCTCACAAGTAGGTGTTCAGAACGAAGGCAAGCTGGGCTACAATGCCAGAGTTCCACACCAACCTGCTCCCTCAATGGCGCTCACAGCTGCCCTTCCTGAAGGCCCTTGAACCCTTTCAGCAAGCAGCCTTAAGTAGGATACTAAACAACTGTGTGCCAAGCAAAAGCACAAACGCAACATCCTCACCAAGATTGACCACTTCCAGGTACTGAATAACACCCATCCTACATATGCTAATGACATCCGTTCTATTTACCTTAAAGAACAATACAGTAAGCTCCTCCTTCAAGATGAACTGGATTGGCAAAAAAAGTCGCATATTAACTGTCTTCAAGTGGGTGATGGCAACACCAAGTTCTTCCACAACTATGTTAAGGCACACATGCACTTCACAAAGATCAGCCGCCTTTAAGACAGCTCCGGCGCCTGGGTGAACGACCTGATGGCCCTAAAGTAGATAGTGTGAAGCTTCTTTCTTGCGCTATTGACCGTCAGTTCTGGAGTTTCCAGACCAGATAATGTATCCAGGTTCCCAGGCCACTTCACGACATTGTCACCACAGGAGCTCAACTTCATCGGCCGAATGCCTAGTCCCGATGAGATTAAAACAACGTACTTCCTGATGTCCCCGTCGAAGGCCCCCAGACCCGACGGTGTCTACACAAAATCCTACAATCCAACAGGAACATCATCGATAACTCTGTTGTCTATACAGTGCAAGAGTCCTTTAAGACTGGATACATTGATCAACAGATTGTGAACTCGTACATGGTGCTTATCCCTAAGATACACGAACCTCTTCAATGTTTGGACCTTCGCCCCGTCTCCTTAAATAACTACTGCTTCAAACTTATCTCAAAGATCTTAGTGGAAAGGCTCAACCTGCACCTAAACGATTGGATCTCGGAAATGCAGTCCAACTTCATCCCTGGTAGAAGAATAAGCGACAACATCCTCTTGGCTCAGGAAGTTATCCATTCTATGAAACAGAAGAAAGGGCGGAAGAAATGGGTCACAATTAAGCTAGATTTATCAAAAGCCTTTGATACAATGAAGTGGGCATTCATCAAAGACACCTTAATCAAAATTGGGATCCCCGAGATCACCATTAAACTCATAATGAACATTATTTTTTTGGGTAGTACCTCCATTCTCTGGGATGGGGTACCCCTGGAACCCTTCCACTCGTAGCAGGGAGTGAGACAAGGGGACCTGTTAAGCCCCTATCTCTTCATGTTGTGTATAGAGCGGCTGCTACAATGCATTACCCAAGCAGTAACAGATGGTTAATGGAAGCCTATTAGGCTCACAAGGCATGGATCACCTCTTTCCACATCCTCTTCGCTGACGACATCCTATTGATGTCGGAAGTGAGCCCAACACAAGCAGACAACATCATGCTGATTTTAACCTCATTTTCTAAAGAGTCAGGACAGGAAATATCTCAAACTAAGTCACAGTGCTTCTTCTCAAAGAATACAAGCAAAGCCGAGCAATGTGCCTTCTGTAGGCGCATTGGTTTCGATCACACGGATGACCTGGGTCGATACCTTGATGTTCCTATCCTACACCATAGACTCAATTGTTTAACCCATCAGCAGATCACTAGAACCATCAAAGAGAGGATGACTAGCTGGTCTGCGAGAAGTCTCTCCCTAGAAGGTCGCATTACTCTGGCTAAATCAACCCTGCAAGCCATTCCAACTTATACCATGCAAATTGTCAAACTCTCACTGAGACTATGTGCCGACATCAACAAATAAGTCAAAGACTTCATCTGGTCCGGTATCCATGAACAAAAGAAATTATCTTTCGTCTCCTGGAAGAAAATCACTTCTCCTAAGAACATGGGTGGTCTTGGTATAAAAGATGCCCATGACCAAAACAACGCTCTCATGCTCAAGAACGTCTTTCTTTTTCTCTGCAATCACCCTGCTGCCTGGGTTCATATAATGAAACAAAAATACATGATGAACAACACCATTAGTAAGAAGCCTTGCTCATCAGTCTGGGCTTTTCTCAAAAAGAACATGGCCTCGGTTCTGAATGTCAGCCATAAAGTTGTCATCTTTGGCAAGTCTACCAATGTCTGGTCTGACAATTGGATTCATGGTGAGTCTGTCAAGGGACTATACCCTTCCTGGACTATCCCTCCTGACCTTGAAGACCTTCTTGTCCAATCCCTGCATCTGGATAACGGCGAATGGGATCATTCATTCATAAACCAATTCCTTCCACATGACATTGGGGACAAAATCAAGTCCATTCCACTACCTATCAGCAACAACGAGGAAGACACATGGGTGTGACCTTTCCAGGACTCCGAAATCTTCTCAACATCCACAGCTTACAACTGGATTAGAGATGAGAAAAATGTCAGCATCCCAGGAAATTGGGAAGCTATTTGGTGCCTCAAAATCCCAGAAAGTCTAAAGATTTTTGCATGGCTGACTCAACACTGGGCACTCCTGACAAATGTTGAAAAGCATAGGCGCCATATCAGCATTGACACTACCTGCACAATCTATAACAATGCCCCTGAGACTATCCTACACTGCTTATGGGACTTTCAAGCTAGTAAGCAAGTGTGGACTAGCCTGGGCATGACATATCCCTTCTTCAACAAAGATGAGGATGAATGGATTTCTCTCATTCTTCCCAGGAACGATAAGGACCCAAGGGCAATCCAAAACATTATGACTGTATGGCACCTATGGCATGCGCGAAATGACAAAGTCCATAACAACCACCCCTTTAACATTCAATGCAGTGATGACTTCATTAAGGAGAGAACATGCTCTATAGTGCACCTCCCTTCCAGGGACTTTCCTCAGCCTAGCTGCAAACCTATCCAGGCAACTGCAACACTCATAGATTACTCAACCATAGCCTTTGCTGATGCGGCCTTCAATCGAGGTTTCAAATAGGCGAGTGCAGGGATTCACCTTGTCAACTACAATGGGAACTGCCTAGAAGGTATTGGGGTACCCTTCTTCTCAACTTCTCGCTGGAGGCGGAGTCCCACACGATCCTCCTCACGAGCAAACTATGCCAAGATAGGGGTATATGACCGACCTAAATCGTGCATCCTAAAATTGGAGGAGGATTTGAGGAAGTCGAGCTTTTAGATTTATAAACCCGAATCCTTCTAAGCCCCCGCAACTTTGTTTATGGGGTCGAAGTAAAAATACGGGGTCGAACACAGGGACGAGGGGGTAGTGTTGAGAACACAGAATCGACACGCTACACCCCGGAAGGAATATAAAGAGAGATAAATTCCCAAGAAGGGAAGCATTAAGATGTCACAAATAAAACAAAGAAAACTATCTCCAAGTGGAGTTACAAGAGAGAATTAGGATTTTAGTCATTTAGTAGTTTTTAGGGGTTTTCATGCAACATAAACAGAAAGATACTGCTCGAAGTATAGCGAGGTACGAAGGATAAAACTGCGGTAAAACAAGTGGCGGTAGAACCAATCATGTACCACTCCTCTCGAAGCGGGTACCTCTAAAAAGGCATCAACGCCCCTCTCGAGGTCACTGGACTAAAATTAGAGTGGAAAGGTAACTAAGGAAACTCCGTTCCAGGCACTCTCGTACTCCAGAATCGGACCAAACACTAGAGCCACAACACGACTCTCGAAGTTGTTGCGACGGGAAAACATGATTTTTTAGCTAAGAGAAGCGTGATCCAAACATGAAAGCTAGAGTTCGAATATCAAACATAGCAATCATCCAACATTGAGCACCAGGCATAGAGCAACAAGTAAATAGGCATCTTCTATTTCCATAGACAAATAAAGGTGTCTAATTACAATGCGTAAGTAAGTAATTAAATGACAGAAAGTAAAGATAGGTATCGCCTCCTTGATGTAGAAGGACGACATGATGCAATAGCTCTTGTCCGATATCAGTCAAAGGCCTAGCCCGATATAGAGGTGTCGGGAAGCACACCCTCTCAGGCGGCACACCCCGACTGTCGACCGTATCATTCAAGGACCGTATCATTCAAGGACCCTACCGATACGCTCATGTCGGACGGCACGCTCGAGGAGCTAAGCGTATCGAGTTGATATCGTGTTGGGCTAATAGCTACGCATTGTTGTTGTCAGGCACTTGCATCACTCATCTACGTCGGCCGATGTCGACCCTCAGTGCCTCCTGGGACCGGTCCTAAGTGAACTGTCCCCTCCCTCTCGGGATGAGGAGAAGCTCACCTAGTGTCGCCCGAGACAAGCACTGGGGCACGACACGTATGCTCTCGCAGTATCCTCGGAAGATGGCTCAACTCCGAACTGTGGACTGTCCAAACTGCCGACCCCTCTTTTCGGCTCCCTGTAGCTGCTATTTATAGTCAGCTAGATGGGGAGTAGACATGGTGCTCGAAGCGCCATGTGGCTCCCCTATGCACCAGTCGTTGGACATGCCGATACAGAGGTGTCGCTCGATGTAGATGGTGCCGGCTATCGGTCGTGACGGGTGGTGCGCCTGTTGATGGGTGGCTGTGTCGCCTGACAAGCTGGGTTGTCGGGGCGAGCCGGGCTCCCTGTCGGGTAGAAGGTGTGTCGTCCGTCAGCTTCTTCTCGCGTGGCACCTCTTCGTCGAGCGTCTTTGTGTCGCCCAACCCCTGTCGGGTAGGGATTGTATCGGTCGTCAGGGAGGCCGAGTCAGACTGACTTATTCATGGGACGGAGCAGCCTTATTGCCCAAAAATGAGGAAAACTCTACAAAAGATAGGAAAATTGGATCAAGAGCATTGCTTTGCCAATTATTGCGAAAGTGCATATAAAAGAGAGGAAAATAGCAGAAAAGGGTAGTTTTGATAACAGAAAAATAGTCTAAAATATCACAAAATTTGGTGTTATCAACAACCCCCAAACTTAGCGTTTTGATTGTCCTCAATCAATATTTAAACTATATTTTGTGATGCTTTTTCTTCCTCGGTATAACTTCTTGTTCGAAAAGTGAAACGAAGATTGTAATGCCTTAATGATAATGCTGTCTAAATACGAACAAAAGACTAAGTTGTCCCTACCTTATTGTTAAGTAAGATTTTTCTCCACAGCTTCTGCGAGACTTAGATGTATGATTCCGAAGTTAGCTTACACACCAAACAGCTTTATTTTTGGGGCAGAAAGTTGAGTATAGGGTAGGCTAAGGATTTTTGGGTTTTTCATTCTTGTCTCCCATCAGTCCATCCAGGTAAGGGTCCGTTAACGGGCAAGTGGTCCCTGCAGTCCAAGCCAGTTGGCTTTAGAGAAGTGATTTCACATCCTACGTACCACTGCCCCGGATCTACCATGCCTAAAGATGGGTACTTTTGGAAGACAAGTGTGTATATATTTTTTTCTTTTCTTTTTTATTGGGCACAACTCTCATGCTTTTATTCACACTCATAAGGCTTTTCTCTCTTTTTGGGATTTTTTTGTTGGGTAAGGGGGGACAAAAGAGATTCCTGCTGTTTGGGTAGCTTTTTCCTTCTCATACTTGTTTATTAGCTGTTTGCGAAATTATTGTATTTTTCAGAATTTTTGGCTTGACAAAACGCATTCTTTTGTTCGTTTGAAGCAGCATTATCAAAAAGATATAACAGAACTTGTGTCACATTTTGTACAAAGAAAATAAACTTGGCAAGTAGTTGCATCATGTTTTTACTAATATAGCGACTTTGTATATATGCACGGGAACAAAATAAGCAAAATTTTCAAAAATTTTCAAAAATTGTTTTGGTATAAACATATATATGTACACGTGATATTGGAAAGAACAAAAAGGATAAAGAACAAAAGGATAAGGAATTTAAGTCAGGGAGATCAGAAGATTTTTGTACCTCCCTCACTGGTACATGGTACCCCCCCAAACTTACTCCGCACTCTGTCCCCAGAGTTGTGAAGTAAATTAGGTGAGGCAATGTTTAATCCAGTGAGGTTGCGCCTGCATTAGATAGGAGTTCCCAAACATATTCTCCTCGTTTGTTGTGATATCCTGTGTGGTGGAGCTGGTCAGGCGTTGCTTCACTTGCCATCCATTCCAGGACGAAGATGCCGCAGTCGTTGGATAAAGGAATTTGCTACGGACTGTAGTGGCAGAACTGGAGGTCGTGCCAATTGCCTCCCTGTATATCCAGGAATGGTTCAATCATCTTTGACACTTCGTCGTAATATTTTCGCACTAAGCGTTCGACGGGTGTCAAAGGTTGCGATGTACACGGCACAGGATGGTTCTTGTTGCTGTCCGAGCTGTTGTAGAAAATGCCTGCTCGTTGCCGAGTATACATCGCTAGGAGCGTCCAATAATTGTAATGCACAATAGGCAGGAAGATAGTGCTTGCGACGCCATCCTTCAATTCTTGCAGGAACATCTTCTTCGCTCTTGTTTCGTCAGCGAGGCAAATATCGTTGAAAATCAAAGGATGGGCTATATATGCATGTTCTAGCTTTGGCTGTATAAATTAGATGTAAGCGGCTACAAGTGTTACAGTCAAGCACCCTCCTTCCTTCACCATGTCCCTTAGCTCATCTGCCAGGACTATGTTATCTCCTGTTTGAAAAGCAACATCTGATGGGGTTGAGTCGGCGAGCTTCTTCTGGATGATGTTGACCTGCTCCTGTGTGAGAGTTGAACATGAAAAGCGGTCGAAATTTTTGATCTACCATTCAGAAGCTTCGGGCAAGGCAGTGTATTCCTCCCCATGCACTTTCTTCAGAATTGCTAGCTGCTTGCCCGCCCCATGAACTTCGGTTGCTATCTCTTCTTCTTTTTCGTCTGGGTTGCTGGATCGAGAAGAATCTTCCTCTATATCACTGTCCAGCAGCTGCTCCAGCACACCTGCGTCCCAGAAATAGCACTTGTCCTTGATTAGGAGCATGGCGTAGACGCCCCTGCGCTGATAGAAGGACGTGCCTCTGAGGAATCCTAAGTTTCTGACTGAATTGAGCACTTCAATGGCACCCAACACGGCGATACTGTTGTTTCCGCTCCCCTCTTCTGCCTGTTCGGGGAGGTCTTTGATAGCGAACAAGTTCCAAGGTCCTTGAAGACTATGTATTTCTTGCTTTAAAGCTCGTAGCAGGCGTATTGGCAGGCGTTTCAACTGTCCATCCTCCGGGCGGCAAAAAATACCCCTGGAGCGTGGTACTTCATCCTTGCTGCAACACAGCAGTTGGACGTCGCAGTTTCTGATGCCCGCCACATAGAGAAACCACACATTGCGATGCTTGTACGGGGCCAACACCAGATTTGGTCTATGCTCTTCAACGTATTGCAGCATATCGACCACCGCACGGGAGTTTAGATCTCTCTTCATCAGCCTTCTTGCCAAGGCCAGGGTGGCTGTGTATATTTGTCTCCGACCTGTCCTTCTGTCGATCTTCTCTATTATAGCGTTTTTCAAGACCCTGAACACTCGTTTGCCGACGACAGCCGGCGTGCGGAACATTTTCCGAAGATCTCCCCGTTGTAGGGAGAGGTAGAAGTCGCTCCAGACTACGTCTTCTTCATTGGCCTGCGACCCCAAGACCTTATTCAGCAGCTGCTGGTCTCTGATCGTCAGGTTCCCGATGGCTCTTGTATTGAAGTCGGCCATCTCAAAGGAGGGTATCTCGGACGGCTCACAGAATTTGTCCACAAACGAGCACTTTCCTCGAGGTGGATGTCTGTTATTCACTGTGTAGACATCCCCCAGCTCTCCCTCGGACTCATCAAACGAGTCTCCCCCGATGTTTATGTCCGTGTCATCATCTTCAACTTCATTCAGGGGGATGGAGATGTTAGAATCTCCCAAACCCAAAGAGTTGTCCTGTCTGTCTACTGGGAGACCCTTCGGCATATCCTTGTTGTGCCCCGTCCTCGGGCGTTGATGATCGCCCGCTAGAGGAGGAGGATGGGGACACCGTTCCAGAGGGGGAACCTGAAGGAAGGGACTAGGGATCCGGCTGGGAGGTGACGGCGACCGTATCGGCTACCTTCGGCGCGAATGGTCGTCACTTCTGTCCATCCTCTCCTCGAGCCTGTCAAGCCATTGGAGAACTTGTTGCATTGCTACATTTAAGGCCTCTAGTCCGCCGGGTATGCTTGCTAGAGTTAGCAACTCGCTCTCTTGGCTGTTCAGCCTGACCTCGTGGTTGTCCTGCTTGTCTTGAAAAGATGCAAGTTTGCGGGTCAGGGAAGTACAAGTAACAGAGTTGATGGTTGTTACCTCCCGCAGATCGTCGAGTTTGTTTTTGAGCATCTTTCTAAGTGACAGAGGGGGTCTGGTGGATCTCCCTTCCATCCTCGCGACATCTAGCCCGCGTGAAGGTCCACCCAGAGAGATAGAATCTATGAAAATCGTCTGCGAACCAGATGTTTCCAGGCAAGGAGTCAACACTTTTTCAGGTGTTTCCGCCTTGCCTTCTCTTCTGATTGGGGATGGCTGTGGTGAGGGCGGACTTTGCCCCACCTCTGCACCGTCGGCGATCTCCTCGACTGTCGCAGGCGGGGACTTTGGAGGCAGGAATGATGCTCTTTCAAGTTCCCTCATGATGTCGTCGAACATCACGTTGTCGTTGCCCTGCTGAAGCTCCTCCTGCACCTCTGCAGTTGTAGAAACACGGATGGGAACTGCGGCCGTCCCTTCCATGGAAGATCAAGAAGTTTCCGTCTCGGTGACCTCGATAATCACCAGCTCTTTCTCAGCCACCACTATTGTTGTTGGTGCGGTGGCGGGTATGGTCGGGCCGACGACAGCTTGATCAGCAGTTGTCACCAGTAGTTCTGGGGCTGGCCTCTCTGTGGCCCTGATCGTGGTGGCGGTAGTCGTATTTTTAGCTATAGCTTTGATCTCGGCGGTGGTGAAGACCAACTTCTCCTTGTCGTAGTTGGCGCATCGAGGAAGGGGAAGGAGTATGTCCGTCCTTGAAAACTTGTTGAAGAAACTTCCCCTCTCCTTCCTGATGATGTTAGTCCTCATCAGATATTTGGTGTCAAACACCTCATCGCCTTGCGTTCTAGTTTGGCTACGCGGCTCGAACGGGTAACCGAGTCCTGCTGCGATGAGGTTGATAATGCCGCCCATGTAGTACTCCTTAGTGGCCTCCTTCATTGGATGCAACCTGTTCAGCAAGAACCGATCGAGGTTGATCACTCAGCCCTCCATAATGTGACACATGACGTGGAGCTCCTCCGTGTAGATGCTGCTGGATTCGTTCTTGTTGAACAACAAGCATGCCACCAGCTTGTGCATGATCCTCCAGAAGCAGGAGTGCACTGCCACGACCTTTGCTCCCGGCTTGAACGAAGACTCGCTGGTAATCCTGCCCCAAAACTCCATGGGATTGAACTCGTCTTCCTCGGTGATCCTCTCACCATTTTCCATCCTATTCTTCTCTTCCTCGCTGGAGGAGAAGATCTCGTTTAAGAGCTTCTCGGAGATAGCGTGCTCTGAATTGTATAGTCGGGCATGTAGTCTGTCTGGCCCGCCGAATTTTTCTTTCTCCGCTGCCGAATTCCTCACCCGGTAGAGAGATGACATGAACTCCATGGTCAACTTGGTGTATGAAGAAGTCCGACTGAAGCAGATCTTCTTTAATCCTACTGCCGCAAGGACGCTCTTCAGCCACTTCATGATCCTAAGCTCATCAAACGAGGCTCTATGGCAGAACCTGCTTGGCTTGTACATCTTCGGTACTATCTCAGCATAGCGGCGAGCATGCTCATCGTCTCTTGGATCAAAACTCCCCAAGAAGGATTCCGGGAGTTCTGCTGCCGGTGATGGCGCTGCTGCAAATCGTGTTGGTGCTAGTACTGGAGTCGCAGCTTCTCCAGCCCTTGCCTTCTTCCTTGTTCCTGATGTACCAGCCTGTCCTGGGTTCGGGCGCTTGGGTCTGGCAGCCTACCCTTCAACAGAAGTCTCTGGGTAAACCCTCCTGCCTTGCTCGTCGACTGGGACAAAGGTCGTCTTAATGCGGGCCATCTCTGTAAGTCAACAAAAGAGATATCTTAATTAATTACGTTGGCCCTTGGAAGAAATATAATAAAGGATAGACGTGTGGTTCTGTATTATCCTATTCAAAAGCTGCCCGACACTCCTGTATCGGGCGACACACTGGTTTCAGCAGTGAAGTCATGTGCCTGACACAAGAGATTGGTAACACCTGATACGTCGAAAGGTTCAATTGCGCGATAAAGATAGGTGTGACGGGCGATACGAGGGCGACAGAACGAGGTGCCCAATACGTTCTTTTTTAAAGAAAAGTCGTGTGTCGTCCGATAACAAAAATAGGCGATGTGATGCAACATCGGGCGACATGGCTATCGCCCGACATTGGGCGACGGGAATCACAGATACTCCGCACGACACCCATATCAGGCAACTCCACTTCTCAACGAAGGAAACTTGAGACCGATAACTACTTGTAACAAGAGAAGAAGCATGTTGGCTGACATGATCTGTCAGGCTATACCTTGTTGTGATCTGGGCTATCGAGCGACACAAGAGAAGTGCAGTTTCGCGCGACACGAGAGCAGAAGCACAAGTTCTCTCGCTCGACACGGGAGCTTAAAAACAGCAAGGTAAGGAACCGAACATGGTAAAACTTGTTTTCCTTATATAGCGACTAGACAGTAAAACCCGAGCGCCCGTCGACCGTCAGTCCAACACGTAAGCCGGTAAGCCCAAACATCGGCACGACTGTTGTGCTCCACGAAGCCCCACCACCTGATAAGGGTGCACTCAAGCGCTGGTTGGAGCCCCCCCCCAAATCGTGAAAACAAAACTGGTTAAGCTGCGGCTGATGAGTAAAACATCATTGGCCTAGGAATAAGCTCCCGGCTGCAGACGGTATTACCCATCCCGGTTAATAAAACTAAGGCGGTGGCCCACAAAAGATAAGAGTCAGTGCATGTGGCGCATGCACCGCCTCGGGTCTTATTACATACCAAATGTTCGTGATGTTTGTTCTACATGAAAGTAAATTGCGATCCTATTCTAAGAAATAAAGCTCGGGTTGCCTCCCGAGAAGCACTGCAGTTATCGTCTCCAGCTTGACGGCTCCAGTTCTTTATCTATCACAGTCCCGATCTCTTTGCAGGTTCGGTGTTTGACAATATCTTTCCTGAGGGGTTCTTCATCAGTTCGACCATTTGAGCTAATTGTTGGTCAATCTGGCGTTGATGCGTCTGAATTTCCGCCAGCTAGACCTGCAATGAGATCAACACCCCCGAATTTGATAGCGCACTCTGCGCCAACTGGTTATTGATAGTATCCTGCTTTTTCGCAAAATCAAACAACTGTCCCACCACATCTGCTCGGTCTGAAGCCTGGTTCTGTCCTTGTTCTTTAGTTGATCCCTGGTACTTGCCTTGACCTTGGAAATTACCTTTGTTCTGCTGGAAGGGGGCATTTCTAGCATACTGACCGGTTCCTCCCCTCTTTTCAAAAGCTTGAGGTGGAATGGTGGAGTTGTGCAGCTGATGAGAATTTTCAGCTGCATCCTTATTCTCATAGTTGAAGCCAGGGTGGTCCGGTCTTCTAAAGTTTACAAAAGAGACATTTTCAGTCTCCTCTACCTCAGACTCGGTATCGCTTGATGCTTCTGGCCGGGTGTAGATGCAGTTATCTACCCCATGTCCGCCTTCTCCGCATGTTACACATTTCATTACTTTTTCTACCTGCTTCTTCCCCTTACCGCCAGCTTCCCACAACTGTTTTACATCCATAGCAATCCTCTAGATCTGCGAGATGATTGCCTCCAATGCATTAGATTCAAGGGTGGACCCCTTCTCCTACCTTCTTTATCTGTCCTCTGTCGGACCGGTCGAACTCAGCACCTGCCATCAACTCGGCCATATTCTTGATAATCTTTTCGGACTTCTTCACCTTTTTCCCCAGGAAGTCACTGCCCGCGGCCGCGTTCAGCGACACCCTATCTTTAGGAGTCAAGCCATTATAAAAGGTGGTGATGAGGAAGCCCTTCTTGTAATTGTGATGGGGGCAATCCCTCAAATACTCCTGGAACCGCTCCCAGGCGTCATGGAAGCTTTCATTCGACTTTTGCATGAAGGATGTTATCTTCTGCCGATTCTTGACTGTTCTTTCGGTGGGGTAGAACTTGTTTACGAACGCATCAGCCAAAGCTCCCCATCCGTTCAAAGACAGGTGGGGTAATCCAAGATACCAGGACATGGCCTTGTCTTCTAGGGAGAAGATGAAGCCCTTATAGTATATCACCTCTTGGGGAACTCCTCTCATCTTAATCATGTCACAGATATTCTTAAAAGCATCCAGGTGATGATATGGATTATCATTCTTGGAGCTCCCTCTAAAACTCTTATTTTGGATCATAGAAATGACAGAAGGCTTAAGCTCGAAGTTGGCCGCATTGAAACGCGGAGTGACGACAAGACACCTGGAGTTGTTGGCTTTTGAGGATGCTAACTCCCTAAGCGTCTTTTCCTCCTCTTCCGAGTCGTCACTGTCACTCTCTCCCCGACGTTGTTCCTAATCGTTCTGGTTTCTTCTTTGCCTCTGACGGTGACGACGTCTGTGTCGGTGATGGCCCTCTTCGTACTCCCCTGAGTCTGGATCTTCTTGTTGATGGTCACCATTATACCTGTCATTTTCTTCAGGCAGGGGCGAATCATGCCTCCTACCTTGATGTTCACCTTCAGAATGGGGTGGCTCAATGCGAGGCGGCATGACAGTTGGAGTTGGTGCTCAGTGGAACAGATCACCATTCTTCCGAGTACCTATTAGTGGCATGAGGAATCAAGTTTAGAAGAAAGATCTATTAACTTCAAACAGAGAATAATAGTAAAGAAAGAAAAAGAAAGAGAAAAAGAGTGTTGTCAAACTCATTGCTAAGCTTGAGGCACAAGAGTGTAGTTAGTGGATTCGGGTTCGTGTACAATACCACTTTTGCCTCGTCCCCGGCAACGACGCCAAAAAGTTGATTGGCCTAAATCGCACGTCCTAAAATTGGAGGCGGATTTCAGGAAGTTGAGCTTTTACATTTATAAACCCGAATCCTTCTAGGCCCCCACAACTTTGTTTACGGGGTCGAACACAGGGACAAGGGGGTAGTGTTGAGAACACGGAATCGACACGCTACACTCCGGCAGGAATATAAAGAGAGATAAATTCCCAAGAAGAGAAGCATTAAGATTTCACTAATAAAACAAAGAAAACTATCTCCAAGTGGAGTTACAAGAGAGAATTAGGATTTTAGTCATTTAGCAGTTTTTAGGGGTTTTCATGCAACAGAAACAGAAAGATACTGCTCGAACTAAAGTGAGGTACGAAGGATAAAACTGCGGTAAAACAAGCGGCGGTAGAACCAGTCCTGTACCCCTCCTCTCGAAGCGGGTACCTCTAACAAGGCATCACCGCCCTTCTCGAGGTCACTGGACTAAAATTAGAGTGGAAAGGTAACTAAGGCAACTCCGTTCCAGGCACTCTCATACTCCAGAATCAGACCAAACACTAGAGCCACAACACAACTCTCGAAGTTGTTGCGTCGGGAAAACACTATTCGTTAGCTAAGCGAAGCGCAATCCAAACATGCAAGCTAGAGTTCGGATATCAAACATAGCAGCCATCCAACATTGTGCACCAGGCATAGAGCAACAAGTAAATAGGCATCTTCTATTTCCATAGACAAATAAAGGTGTCTAATTACAATGTGTAAGTAAGTAATTAAATGACAGAAAGTAAAGATAGGTATCGCCTCCTTGATGTAGAAGGACGACAGGATGTTGTAGCTCTCCTGCCCGATATCAGTCAGAGGCCTAGCCCGATGTAGAGGTGTCGGGCGGCACACCCTCTCGGGCGGCACGCACCGACTATCGACCGTATCGTTCAAGGACCCTCCCGATATGCTCATGTCGGGCGGCACACCCTCTCGGGCGGCACGTTCGAGGAGCTAAGCGTATCGGGTTGATATCGTGTCGGGCTAAGAGCTACGCATTGTTGTTGTCGGGCACTTGCGTCGCTCATATACGTCGGCCGATGTCGGCCCTCAGAGCCGCCCGGGACCGGTCCTAAGTGAACTGTCCCCTCCCTCTCGGGATGAGGAGAAGCTCACCTAGTGTCGCCCGAGACAAGCAGTGGGGCACGACACGTATGCTCTCACAGTCTCCTCGGAAGATGGCTCAACTCCGAACTATGGACTGTCCTAACTGCCAACCCCTCTTTTCGGCTGCCTGTAGCTGCTATTTATAGTCAGCTAGTTGGGGAGAAGACATGGTGCTTGAAGCGCCACGTGGCTCCCCTATGAGCCAGTCGTTGGACAGGCTGATACAGAGGTGTCGCTCGATGTAGATGGTGCCGGCTATCGGTCATGATGGGCGGCGCGCCTGCCGGTGGGTGGTTGTGTCGCCCGAAAAGCTGGGTTGTCAGGGCAAGCTGGGCTCCCTGTCGGGTAGAAGGTGTGTCGTCCGTCAGCTTCTTCTCGCGTGGCACCTCTTCATCGAGTGTCTTTGTGTCACCCAACCCCTGTTGGGCAGGGGTTGTATCGGTCGTCAGGGAGGCTGAGTCAGACTTGGACTTTTTCATGGGCCGGAGCGGCCTTATTTCCCAAAAACGAGGAAAACTCTGCAAAAGATAGGAAAATTGGATCAAGAGCATTGCTTGGCCAATTATTGTGAAAGTGCATATAAAAGAGAGGAAAATAGCAGAAAAGGGCAGTTTTGATAACAGAAAAATAGTCTAAAATATCACAAAATTTGGTGTTATCAGTATAACGCATGCAACCATACTCTTTGACTCCATTACAACAATCAAACTCCTCGCCAGTGACAAGATGCCTATCCCAAAACTCCAGTCCCACTGGAGAAAATTTCAACTCATCCAAGCACATTGTCTGCTCACCTTGCATTATATTCCTCAAGAGCTGAACAAAGTCACGGATGCAGTAGCAAAACACTCCCTTTCTGCAGTTATTCAATGTACCTTTACTTCTGTTAAACCTCCATGGTTGTTTCAGGACATAAATGTCCATTTGAACTTAGTTATGACTACACTAGAGAGCAGTAAGAATAATAATTAATCTCTATGCCCCCCAAAAAAACCAGATGGGTAACAATACACACAAAACAAGTTTTAACTTTTAGTAAAGTCGATATGAATGATATCTAAAAATTCTACTTATTGTTATATAAAAATTTTAGGTAATTAATCTTTGTAAGAATGTTAAAATTTCATGAATTTAATGAACTCAATTTATGTTCTTTTTCTTTTATCTCAAACATGTGTGCACTTTTATTCAGAGTTTATCACTAAAGTCCATCACTTCAGTATTTTAGTTTTATATCAGACTAATAAGTCAACAAATATTTTATGTAATATATTTTTTTGATTTGATATTCATGTTATGATTTGAAATTTTGATCTACCAGTTTTACCATCTAAAAAGGATGGAGAACCCAATTTATTATACATCCTTCTATGAGTGCATTTTTAAAATTTCTACATAACATATCGTGTTGTATAATTCATATTATATCGGAATTAATATATTTAGAAATAAAATCCATATTTGGTCTAATTTAGATACATTTTTGATAAGGGTGGTTTTTAAGATCCATTAAGATATTTAAGGAAATCAATTATTCTACAAAATACTGTAACAAACTCCTGTACAAATATTATATAAATTAAGTTGAGAGATGATGTGAGGATTTTGAGTCGCTTTCATAGGCTAGTTTCATATGTGTTTTATGCGGTTATTGGTCATTTTCATTGTTAATATTGCATGATTCAGTTCCTTCAGCCTATAATCTCATTATGCATCAAATTTACCTTGTTTTATCTCATTTGGTATGAATGATCATATTTATCAAAGTTATCAAAGTTGATTCTAGTATATCTTTGATTTTTAGGGAAAATAGATATATACATCTATCGATACCATCGATGAATGTCGATAGTATCGATAGGGCCACAAAGAGGTAGCCACAAAAGAGGAGAATGAGTCGATACCATCAACCCAGAAGTCGATGATAGTGAGACAGCTTCAGCGAGTCAGATTTCTACAAGTCGGTACAATCGACCAAATAGTCGATACTATCGACTTCGTCTCAGCAGAATTAGCTTAAGCGTCAGATTCCACAGAAAAGTGATGCCTAAGGTGTCGATACCATCGACCCAGAAGTCGATGGTATCCAGATCATGTCAGATCAAACCCAAAAAAGTAGAGGACTGCCAATATATGGGTGGGTCGATACCATCGACCCGTGTTGATGGTATAAACGTCGTCAGATCAGGTTTATCTACAGCTCGAGTCTAATCGTATGGTTGTGATGTTTTGGCAGCTTAAAGTGGTGCTTATACCTAAAATTGGCGGATATAAGCCATCTATCACGTCATTAGCCGCTGCACAAGTCTTGAGGAGAAGAGAGGAGGAAGAACGGAGCCAGAGCTATGCATCGATTTTTCCAGAGGCCGTAGAAGGAGTTTTCCACCATTGGAAGGTTGTAGAACGTTGACCCCACGTCGAGGAATGCCTGAATCTTCTCCATTTAGGGGTTAATTCACATCTATCCTCATTTTCTCCATATTTCCTCTTTCCCTCACCATGTTTTCTAGTGAGATGAACATGCGGGGCTAATCCGCTTTGTCTTTAGGACCGGGAGTAGCCCAGGTGATCATTGTATGACAATTTCAACATAGTTTATCATAATTTGTCTATAAAATTTGTGGTATGCTATCGTTTTCTCTATTATATCATTGTGCTTGATCACCATAGTGATAATCCAATACCTTTAATTGCTTTTGATGAAGAATTAACAATTGAAAAGAAATGATAATCACATTAATCAATATATTCCTTGGAAATGGTGATGTACGATTAATGGTGGAAACCTTTCGACCTAAATTTCATGCACCTTATCTATGGCATAGGTTACTACAGATGTGAAACCAAATTAGGTTAAGGTAGTGAATTGTATCGTGGAAGTGAGCAATTCTAATTCCAGGCCACTACCCGAATTAGGAGATATTTCATGGTAATTGTGTAAAATTGAGTGCAATGTGAACCCGCGGTGAAATCACAATCCTATAGATTCCATTGAAATTGATTAAACCAACCATTTAATCGATTGTTCTATTTTCTTTTGTTTTATTTTTCTTTTTCAAAACAATTCTCAAACTTTTAAAACTAGTTTAGCTGATCGTGAGTAGTTAGTAGTAGTCTACTGAGAATTCCGTTTCCCTGAGTTTGACTCGGGCCGCACAAGGCCTATATTACATTGTCGCGTGCACTTGCGTTATACGCACGGTAAAATTGTGTCAAGTTTTTGGCATCATTATCGTGGAAACGACAATTGTCGTCACTACGAGTGCTAGAAGAAGCCACTCTACGCTAATTTTTCTTTTCATTTGCAATTTTAATTTTAGAAATTAATCGTCTATCTTTCTAGCACTGTGCTTAATTAAATCCATCTTTTTTTAGGTACTAGTGCATGCTGAGCATGCGTAGCACAGACTATGCATGGTCATAATCACAGGTCTCGTCTTTGGGATCAGACGACGAGGAAAACAACATCCAAAATCAGCTTGAGGACGTGGATTTAGATTTTGAACCAGAAGTAATCGCTGAAGAAAAAAGAATATGGGAGACGATCAAGGCTTCTTCCTCTTCTGCGTCAAAGAGGCCTATTAAAAGGCAAGCAATAAACATTCCTACATATAAAATTGATCCGACACTGATTAATTTGGTCAAATATCAAGCATTTTATGGGCTGAAGAATGAAGATCCAGTGGCCCACATAAAAACTTTCACAGAGAACTATGATATGATAAAAATTGACCGGTTTCCACAGGAGGCACTTTACTTGAAGTTGTTTCCCAGATCTCTGGCAGGAAATGCATGAGAATGGCTGCATAACCTTGATGATGAGATCGTGGAGACTTGGGATCAAATGATAGAGGTGTTCTTCGAAAGATTTTTTCCACCAGAAAAGACCAATGATCTCGTGAGACAGATGTATAATTTCAGTAAAAGGGCCGGTGAGACCTATTTTGAGACATGGGAGCGCTTCCAGATCATGCTGCGGAGGTGCCCACATCATGGGCTGGATAAGGACAAACAAGTAAAAATCTTCTACTTCGCTCTCAATGAGCATGACACAAGCAATTTAGATTCAGCAGGCTCAAGTTTTTTCTTGAACAGCACAAACGCAAGGTGTTGGGAAATTTTGAAGAACATGGCTAAGAAACATTCATGGGGTGTTAGAGATGCATCAGAACAGGTTCGAGTTGCTGGAGATTCAAAAGCCATTAAGGAGCTTAACTAGAAAAAGGACCTATTAGCCAAGAAATTTCTAGTAAAAGAAGATGATGGATCTGATAATGAGGCACAAGTGAAGTTCATGCGCCAGAAGCAGGGGTACACAAATAATGACTATTCTTGGAGGAAGGACAAAAAGTTTTCATGGAAGTATCCAAATAATTTCTTGTAGGATCCTTATGCTAAGCCACAGCCAACGACAGAGGAAAAGATCAATGAGTTGCTCAATCAGGTGATCAAACATAATCAAGAGCTAATGAGCACGTTTGGCCAACAAATCAAGCAACAAGGAGAATTTATAAACCAGTTTGGGAAAACTCTACAATGTCATGGAGCCCATATGAGGACTCTTGAGACATCCATATCACATATGGCAGATGAAATAACAAGTCTGAAGAAGCCCACAATGCAAGGTTTTCCGGGAAACACAAATGTTCCAGGAGGGAACCACCAGGCCAAAGCCATTCTACTAAGGAGTGGAAAGAAACTTTTAAATCCTAGGGTCGATGAACCAAGCACCCAACAACCAAAAAATTAAGGTGAGACCACAGAGGGTACTGAAGTGGTAGAGACAGTTGAAGATGAAGAAGATAAGGCCACAAATGAGCCTATTGTAGAGAAGGAGAAAGATAATATGATGTCATATGTGCCACCACATCAGAGGGCACAGATCTTCCCCGTCCCTTACCCCAACAGTCTCAAAGCCAAGAAAGTGGATGCACAGTTCAAGAAATTTCTAGACAGTTTCAGAAAACTTTCTGTTAATATTCCTTTGTTGGAGGCAATTGAGCAGATACCCTCATATGGTAAATTTTTAAAAGATATAATTACCAAAAATAGGAAGATACCTAATACTGAGGCGGTAGTGCTTAAGGAGCAGGTCAACTCTTTCATTCTGGGAAAATTTCCACCAAAGTGACAAGATCTGGACTGTTTCAACATCTCCTGCTATATTGGTAAAGTCACATTTTGCGAGGCACTATGTGATTCCGGGGCATGTATTTACTTGATGCCCCTCTCCACGTTCAAAAATCTTGGGCTAAAGGAATTTCGATAGAGCAATATGACAATTCAATTGGCAGACAATTCTGTGGTGAGGCCGTATGGTATTTGCGAGGATGTCCTAGTGAAGGTAGATAGGTTTGTGTTCCTGGCTGATTTTGTCATTATGGAGATGCAAGATGAACGAGGAAATGAGCTAGTATTGGGAAGACCCTTTCAAGACACTTCCGACATGGTGCTGGAGATGGGTAGAGGCCGGTTAACAATGGGTATAGCCGATGATAGATTTGAAATACGCATACCATCAAATCCAAAGCAATCACAAGTAAATGAACAATGTCATAAAATAAAGTACTTTGAGTACAACATCTCTGTTTGTCTAGGGAAGACATTTCTTGATATGGCCCACGTCATGACGAAAGTAGGTAAAGGCACAATTGGTGTGGACATCATGGAGAAGACAAAGGTAATTTCTCTTGTGAAAGCAGTGGGTTATCTCGATGATGAATAAGAGGAAGTTTCACTGTCTATAGAGTATGAGGATATAACGGTCTATATGTTTGATTCATACTCGCAACTGCACCTTGAGGCATGTCTATTCAGCTTAAATGAAGATTGTATGAGAAGCGCCTCATTACAAGAATGTGTAAAGATGCTTCAAGTGTTTCCTTGCTACTACGCCAAACACTATGAAGATCTGGGACCGCTGCCACCACCACTTCAATCCTCCTTGGTCAGCCCACCAGAGTTGGAGCTTAAACCACTACCCCCCACCTAAAATGTTTTCTTGGAGGATAATGAGAAGCTTCTGGTGATCATATCAGCATATTTGAGTGCCGATGAGGAAGCACAATTGATGATTTTATTGAAGAACCATCGTGGTGCGTTTGGGTGGTCCGTTTCTGACATCAAGGGGATCTCCCCTACTCTTTGCCAGCATAAAATTTAGCATGTGGAAGGAGCCAAGCCAGTGATTGAGAAAATAGCAAGCATGCAATGCTGAAAAGTAGCATGTGCATTGCACAAACCAAATGGCATTCGGCGATAAGCAAATATTCCGTAAGGACAAGTGAAGGTGGACTTCTCTTGATCCTTAGGATCAATGGAAATTTGATTGTAACCAGAACAGACATCCAAAAAACAAAAATGAGAGCGGCCAACCAGTCGCTCTAAAATATGGTCAATGATTGGAAGAGGAAAGTGATCTTTTAGGGTAGCCGAATTCAAGCGGCGGTAATCGATGCAAACACGCCACCCGGTTACCAATCGGGTGGTGACATGTTCATTCAACAAATTTTGAGTAACAATGATTCCCCCCTTTTTAGGGACTACCTGTATGGGGCTTACCCATGTCGAGTCTGAAATGGCATACATGATGCCCACCAAAAGGAGCTTGATCACCTCCTTCTTGATGACCTCCATCATGCTAGGATTTAGTCGATGTTGTGGTTGGTGGAGCGCTGCTTGGAGGTTTTTATGGACAACTTTTCCATCTATGGTGCGTCGTTTGAAGAATGTTTGCAGAATCTTGATAAGGTGTTACAGAGATGTGAGAACACACATTTAGTCCTCAATTGGGAAAAGTACCACATGATGGTAAATGAAGGCATAGTGTTGGGACACAAGGTGTCTAGCAAAGGACTGTAGGTGGATCCAGTAAAGATTGAGGTTATTTCCAAACTGCCTCCACCAAATATGATGAAAGGGGTGCAAAGTTTCCTTGGTCACATAGGATTTTATCGCTGATTTATCAAGGACTTTTCGAAAATAGCTAAGCCACTTTCGAAATTGCTTGAGAAAGATGTCATTTTTTTATTTTAATAGTAAATGCTTGTATGCTTGTGAGGTGCTTAAGGACAAACTAATTTCTACACCGGTTGTTCAAACATCGGATTGGACTAAGCCATTCCAACTTATGTGTGACGCGTCAGATTTTTCCATCGAGGCTGTTCTTGGGCAGCATCTTGAGAACAAACCTATAGTAATTTTTTATGCGTCTAAAACTTTAAATGATGCAGAACTCAATTACACCACTATTAAGAAAGAACTACTTGCCGTGGTTTTTTCTTTCAAAAAATTTAGGCAATATCTAGTGGGTTTTAAAGTTGTGCTGTGGACTGATCGTGCCGCCATAAAATACCTAATGGAGAAAAAAGATGCAAAACCTAGATTGATTAGGTGGATTTTATTGTTGCAAGAATTCGACATTGAAATTAAAGATAAGGAAGGTATTGAGAATGTGGTTGCGGACCACTTATCTCGGTTAGAGCGGGTTGATGAAAAGGATACCCACATACCCATTACTGAGATGTTTCCGGATGAGCAAATTCTTTCAATTCAATCGACGGATCCTTGGTTTTCTCATTTAGTCAATTACCGTGCCTTTAAAGAAATCCCAGATGATTGGACCTATCAAGAGAAAAAAAGGTTTTTCCACTCTTTGAGATATTATTTTTGGGATGACCCGATTTTGTTGAGACAATGCAGGGATGGAATCTTACGCAGGTGTGTACCGGAGTATGAATATGAGAGTGTGCTTAGTCATTATCATACACTACCTATCGGCGGTCATCATGCAAGTGCAAGGACGACGGCTAAGGTGCTAGATGGTGGCCTTTACTGGCCTACACTTTTTAGGGATGCCTATGACTATGTGAGATGATGTGATTCCTGTCAAAGGGCAGGTAATATATCAAAATGGCAAGAGATGCCCCTCACGGTATTCCAAGAAGTTGAGGTGTTTGATCTGTGGGGTATTGATTTCATGGGACCATTTGTGTCCTCCAACTCCAATTTGTATACCTTACTTGATGTTGATTATGTATCAAAGTGGGTAGAGACAATACCCACAAGGACTAATGATTCTACGATAGTGTGCAGGTTTGTAAAATATCATATTTTCTGTAGGTTTGGTGTGCCACAGATGATCATCAGTGATGGTGGCACCCACTTCACGAATCAAAAATTTACTGCATTACTGAGTAAATACGGGGTCAAGCACAATGTAGGCACCCCGTATCACCCTCAAACACAAGGCCATGTGGAACTGTCAAACAGAGAAATTAAGAAAATCCTGGAGCGCATCGTGGCCTCATCAAGAAAGAATTGGAGCGTTGTTACCGGATGCATTACGGGCATACTGGACTGCATTCAAAACACCTATAGGAACTATGCCTTTTATGTTGGTGTACGGCTGGGCATGCCATTTGTTAGTAGAATTGGAGCATAAAGCACATTGGGCGCTAAGGAAGTTGAATTTGAGCATGGACAAGGCCGGGAGAAAGAGAATGTTAGAGCTCAATGAGCTAGATGAGCTGAGAATGAATGCTTGCTAGAACTCAAGGATTTATAAACAGCACACAAAGCAAATCCACGATTGCCATATCCAGCTACGGATGTTCAAGAAGGGTAAGATGGTACTTTTGTTCAATTCAAGGTTAAAGTTGCACCCTAGAAAATTGAGATCACGCTGGAGTGGACCGTTTATAGTAGAGGAGGTGCGACCCCATGGTGCTATCATGGTTAAGGATGGTGACAAAACTTTCTTAGTGAATGTCCAAAGATTGAAGAACTATTATGGGGAGGATTATACAAGAAAGGTGTATGAGGTTAAACTCATGTCACTTAAGGAAGAATGATGAGCTTTATTGCTTCTAGCCTAAGACGTTAAAGTAGGGCGCTTGTTGGGAGGCAACCCAACCATTGGTAATTACATTTTTATTTAGTTGATTTTTTGCATTTTTTATTAGTTTTTATTAATTTCATTTTTAGTATAAAAATGATGCCATGATATGTGTGTTAAGTGTGCAGAATTGTTTGGGTGTCGATACCATCGACCCTTGTGTCGATGGTAGTGACCAGGGTGTAGAGCGGCAACTAGAGAAAAATTGCTCTGTCGATACTATCGATGATCTCTTCGACAGTATCGACCACCCATCAGGCTGATCGACAAAATTTTCAAGAGTAAGTTGATAGCATCGACCCCATGGTCGATTCTCACATGATATCTACAGATTTTCAAACAAAATCTTCTCAATAATGTCTATGCGATCGACACCGTAGTCGATAGTATCGACTTGACTTCAGGCAAAACCAGAGCCAATGCCTCACGAGGATAAGGGATGCATACAGAAGTCGATGCCATGACAACCCGTCAATGGTATCGATGGGACACGTCAGCAATCCGAGATACGCCGTCAAGGAAGCGTGCCAAATTTGGAGGGAAATCCGTGGGATGAGTCGATACAATCGACACCTATCGATGGTATCAATGTGTCATCGATCCAGGCCCCCACATCCATCAATCGACGACTGTCGATACCAATGGAAGATGGATCGTGCTACCAGTGTCGATACCATTGACACCCCGTCGATGGTATCGACAAGTCAATAGGGGCGCCAATCTCAGCAATTTAAGGAGGGGTTGAGTTCATTTCTTCTTCACACCTTCAGATCTTCTCTCCTCCTGATTGAGCTAGAGCACTTGTGAGCAATCAAGGGCCTACACTGGGCAAGCGAACAATCATCCTCGAGTTCTTCATCGACAGTGGAGATCATCTTCTCTGACCTTCACTGAGCTCCTTTTCTCTATCTATTCTTTTCGTCATGGTAAGGCTTCGAGCATCATCTTCCTTGCACGTTGCTTCGATGGAGATCGACACATTAGTACCACCACCTCCAGGCTCCATTCCCCATACGAGAATTGTACATCCTTCGGTGGACGTGAAAAATATCTACGACGAGTTAATGAAGCGATCAATCGAGTCAACTTGTTACATTGATCGGGCCCTGATCTGAGACCTTGGCTTTGAGGAAAGCCTCAACTATGTCCTCCATGGCCAAGTTGGGAGGTTGTCATATGCGAGTGAGGAAAAAATTCCCTATCATGTTGAGGGCCACCCTTTCTTTGGTGAGTGACTGACATACAAGGAACTCGTGGTAGAGTTCATGGCATCTCTCGACATCTGCATCATGCCCAATGACCTGATCGCCACCGACCATCAATGGATCAAGGTCTGAGTCTCCTTTCAGTTGTTCAACCACAACTACACCATCACGCTCGACCAGTTCAACTCTATATATAACTAGTGGCATTCTCCCAAGCAGTATAGACGACCAGACAATCAGGCCAACTATGACAAGATGTTCTTGCAGTTGGTGACTGCACCGGCAGGCAAGATGCTTAGCTACCTCAATGCAACCGTTGCCGACTTCGAGCATCCGTTCATGTGGATTCTTCACCGTATGCTGTGTATTACCTTCTTTACTCGTGGTGAATTGTCGTTGAGCAAGTTCCAGGAGACGGACTTGTTTTTCCTCTACAAGCTGTTGAAGAGGGAAAAGCTCAACTGGGGCGTGTTTTTCTTAACGCACGTGATGGCCATGAAGAGGAGCACCCAGTGAGCCCCAATTCATTTTGGGGGACTCATCACTCCTCTAGCCCTCTACCTTGGGCTAGATCTTTCCACACTCCCTCCACTGGTCAGCCGGAACCCCGTCAACCTGGCCCATTTCCACCGCTCCAATCTTCTTACACTCCACGATGGTGTGGTATATGATCATTGCCACATTAACAAGGAGTATCAAGACTGTGCACTGCTAGACACCGTCTTCAACCTCCAGCCAGGCCAGCACTTTCGGTGGCCTATCATTTCCATTGACGATTCTGAGGAGGAAGAAGACATGGGAGACGACGACGATGTAGAGGAAGAGGAGGTTGTTACTCCTCTTCAGACACGAGTGACACTGAGGAAGCAGCCATGCTTCTATCCGGGTGCATCATCATCCTCGCAGCCTCCGCCACCACAGCCCTCTCAGGAAAGAGAAGATGCCTTTTTGATGTAGGGAATGTATGCCATGTTGCAAGGCATTCAGGAGACGCAGCAACTACATACTGCATCCTTTGTAGATATACAAGACATGACCAACAAGTTATATGTGAATCAGTAGCCGATTTTTGAGAATGAACGTCAGTTGTTCGCCAACCAACAGTAGGTCTACGACTGGTTGGGGAGGATCGGGCAACAACAGTAGTCGTTCTATGATCATTATTGGATCCGCGACTACTTCAAAGGGTATACACAACCACCGTCCATGCCGAATTATGATCCGAGCTTTTAGGGGCAATATCCTGAGTGGGACCCCCATACCCAGCAGTACCCGCCATTTCCACCGCCACAACAATAGAAGGGTATCAGTGTTCCACCTTCTAAGGTTGTTTTTTATTATGAGGCCATAGTTGAATTCAAGCTTGGGGGGGAGATGGAACAATTTCTATCTTAGTCTTTATTTTTATCTTCTTTTGTTTTAGTATTTTCTAGTTTTATTGTTTACAACTTTCGAGGATCCACATCTATCTAGTGTAATCCATGGATGTTTAATTTTAAATGTGTGTCATATATTGTTTTCATATGGGGAAAGTTGGAATTTGAGCATTAATTTTTTTTTCAAGTAATTGTAAGCTTGCTTTGTTTGAAATTGAACACTTAACTTATGAAAATAATTGGGTAAGTCAACTTTAAAATATATGGTGATAATTGTACATCCTGATGATTCAAGAAATGTGGATGGTTTTGGATGTTGAGCCTAAACTGAACAAATGGTAATGAGACCTTAATCATAAGTGAGAGAGAGAAACCCCTTGATTTAGTGGTACACAAGTCGGTAAGGAGGGACATAAAATATCTTTCGATGGTTCTGTCAATTAGTCTTGTGATCTATCCACCGCAATGTCATTCACACTCCACCATAACAACTGGGAGCACATTACTATCTTTCACTCTTTGGCTGCATTCCATGTAGGTAGGTCTTACATTACAGTCATTTTTTTTCATATTCCTTTAAAAAAAAATGAAAAGTAGAGAATAGTTATACATACACATTATCTTTATGTGCATGTCATAATAGTTGCATAATTGACATTATGTAGTTGCATTTGTATCTTTTGAGCATAGAGTACATCATGTGTCTTATGTTTTTCTAAAAATATTAAAGGTGTTGAACTTGTTACATACCCTCCAAAAAAAGAATGCATCAAATGTACAAGTTATGTAAAAGGAAGAATGTCCAATAAATAACTCATTGTCATTTATGAAAATGAGGGCTTAAAAAAAGAGAAAAAGAAGAAAAAAGGATTTGAGAAATAATAAATAAGAAGAGGGAGAAAGGAACATTTTCTCACCCAAGAATTAAGAAGAATAAGCGCATGGTGTAGTTTTCATAGATATTCCATCTCACCTTGAGACAGAATGATAGTACATGCATCATTCCACCAAAAATGTAGCATTAGGACATTTTCATTTGCATTTTGTATCATTATAGGTCATTAATTTTTGTATTGCATGATTGATTGTTATGTGCTTCTTTTTCTTCAACAACCACCCATTCCATCCGCCCATTGCTCAAAATGGTAGGACACCCATGATTATCTCCTCATTCTTGTATATCAGGAGATCTGCTTCCATGTAGATGGTAGTTAGGATATGAGCAACGTAGATAAGAGATCACGAGATGCACCAATCCTGAACCTGAGGATTTTATTATATTAACTGCCTTATTTGATGGTGTTCGTTGATCTTGGGGTGGATATCTCTTATGGATGATCATTGTCACCTATAGGGTAGTTATCATTCCGTGGTCAGTGAGGGCCGACATGTGCATGTCAGGTGGGAATCATACAGTGATTTCGTTTATGCTAGTATGTTCTTTAGTTGACCCTTGCAATTCTATTCTAGTTTTGTGCTTGAGGACGAGCAAAGATCTAGCTCAAGAGAGTTTGATGTGAGGATTTTGAGTAGCTTTTATAGGCTCGTTTCATATGTGTTTTATGTGGTTATTGGTCATTTTCATGGTTAATATTACATGATTTAGTTCCTTCATCCTATAATCTCATTATGCATCAAATTTACCTTGTTTTATCTCATTTGGTATGAATGATCATATTAATCAAAGTTATCAAAGTTGATTCAAGTTTATCTTTTATTTTTAGGAAAAACAAATATATACAACTGTCGATAGTATCGATAGGGCCACAGAGAGGTAGCCGCAAAAGACCAGAATGAGTCGATACCATCGACCTAGAAGTTGATGGTAGTAAGATAGCATCAGTGAGTCAGATTTCTACATGTTGATACAATCAACCAAATAGTCGATACTATCAACTGTGTCTCAGCAGAATCAACTTAAGCGTCAGATTCCACAGAAAAGTGATGCCTAAGGTGTCGATACCATCAACCCAGAAGTCGATGATATCGAGATCATGTCAGAGAAAACCCAGAAAAGTAGAGTATCGTCGGTATCCAGGTGGGTCGATGGTATCGACACTGTCAGATCAAATTAATCTACATCTCGAGTCTAATCGTACGGTGGTGATGCTTTGGCAGCCTAAAGTGGTGCTTATACCATAAAACAACGACTCTAAGCCATCTATCACGTCATTAGCCACTGCACAAGTCTCGAGGAAAAGAGAGGAGGAAATACAGAGCCAGAGCTATGCACCGATTGTTCCAGAGGTTGTAGAAGGAGTTTTCCACCACCGAAAGGTTGTAGACCGCTCATCCCATGCTGAGGAATGCCCGAATCTTCTCCGTTCAGGGGTTACTTCACATCTATCCACGTTTTCTCCATGTTTCCTCTTTCCCTCACCATGTTTTCTTCTGATATGAACATGTGGGGATAATCCCCTTTGTCTTTAGGACCGGGAGTAGCCCGGGTGATCATTGTATGACAATTTCAACATAGTTTATCATAATTTGTCTCTAAAATTTATGGTATGCTATCGTTTTATGTATTATATCATTGTTCTTGATCACCATAGTGATAATCCAATACCTTTAATTGCTTTTGATGAAGAATTAACGATTGAAAAGAAACGATAATCACATTAATCAATAAATTCCTTTGAAAAGGTGACGTACGATTAATGGTGGAAACCTTTAGACCTAAATTTCATGCACCTTATCTAAGGCATAGGTTACTACTGACGTGAAACCAACTTAGGTTAAGGTAGTGAATCGTATCGCGAAAGCGAGCAATTCTAATTCCAAGCCACTACCCGAATTAGGAGACATTTCATGGTAATTGTGTAAAACTTGGTGCAACGAGAACCCGCAGTGAAACCGCAATCCTGAAGATTCCATTGAAATTGATTAAACCAACCATTTAATCGATCGTTCTATATTCTTTTGTTTTATTTTTCTTTTTCAAAATGAATCTCAAACTTTTAAAACCAGTTTAGTAGATCGTGAGTAGTTAGTAGTAGTCTTCAGAGAATTCCATTTCCCTAAGTTCGACTCGGGCCTCACAAGGCCTATATTACATTGACGCATGCACTTGCGTTATACACACAGTAAAATCATGTCAAGAGACGTGCAAATCATGTGCATTAACTATTTATTATTATATACGAAATATGTTCCTCGATTTGTCCAAAGACCTGGTCGTTGCTTTGATGGATAGTTCTAGAGACGCTGGCCAGGATGGGTGATCCCATAGAAATGGGCCTCTCCCTCTCGTACATGACGCATGTAACCGTGGGAGATCTAGATTTGGGACAAGGAAGGAAGGTGGATATCCATATATGACTTCCCAGATTTTCTTTGGCCACAACATTCTATTAATCGATAACATGTTGGTTGCTTGGATGGATACTTCTAGTGACATTGGACATGCTAACAGATCCCATAACGATAGACCTATCCATCTCGTACGCGACACCCAGAGTCGTGGGAGGTCTTGACTTGAGATTAGGAAGGAAGGTGGATATTGTTGTGTTTTTACTTTTGTAGGGTCTCTCATGTTTTTTAGGGTCTTAACATTAACATTCGAAAGACTAAACACTTACCTGTAACTACACAGATTGTGTTATAGTATAGAATAGTGACAAATAGAGGTCAACAACAAGGGCGCATTATAACTAAGTTAGGTTGGATAAGTTCCTTATAAAAAGTCTAAGATTTCAATAGTTTTATGGGAGGTTATTTCATTACACTAGGTTTGATCAAGTAAGCAAGTAAAGGAAACAATCAATCACAACCAATGTTAACTCGAGGCAAGTTAATTCTAACTAGAAAGAGAGACAACTAAGCAAGACGAGAACAATTAAGAAAAATAAAAGTAAAACAAGAACTGTACTACATTAACTAGTAATTTAGATAACTAGGACAATTAAGGAACTAGACTAGCACTAACTGGTTAAGATTAACATGAACAAACACTAATAGATAGTAGCTATACTTGTAAGAAATCAATTGTGATTTTAAGCAATTCATTGAGGTGTGGGCCATTTGCAGAAGTATGAATAGAATCCAAGTTGAGGGGTCATAGAATGATAATCTATCCCTTCAATCTAAAATTGTTAAATTAAATGACAAGATAAATGTTATCGAATTATCATAAGATACTATTTGGCCATGGATGGTATAACATGTGTGAAGGGGGACTACAACCTTGCACACCCTATCTAACCTTACGAGGCACAATTGGATTAAATTTAAGGTGGAATTGTATATGTCTATTAAGTTTAGGTTTTTAAAGTAGGTGTCCTTAGGACAATTCATAGTAAGGGTAGAAATGGTGAGTGTAGATGAGGGTGTTTTACCTCATATCACTCAATATCTAGCTTATAGTAAACTCCTAGACAATTGTACTACGAACTCCTACATTAGATACTTAGATATACCACTTAGAAGTAAAAGAGGATATATGGATGTGAAATAATAGGGTGATAGTTAGGGATCCACTAGTTGGAACTAGGATCAATCCTTAAGATATTCTCTATAATATCCTAAAATTTTGACAAATTTGATATATTTAAATATGAGACTCAATATGATAAAAAAATCCCTAATTATAATTGATGAGATAATAATGCTATCCACTTCGTAAGGTGGGTGCAATCCATGGTCCAAATGAGGCCCATGAGACTAATTACTTTGCAAATAGGTACTTGTGGAACAAGATAAAGGAATAAGAAATTTAGTGCATAAATAAAGAATAGTGACTTTGAGAATTATTGGAGAACTAAAATATGCAATAAAAGACAAAGTTTTCAAAAGTAAATAAAATATGTAACATTTTTGATAGATGATGGAATAATTATCTAACCATGAATGATTACATGATATTTTAGGCATAAAATAATGTTATCTTGGTATAACTTTTTCTTTACTCAAAGATGAGAAGAAAAGGTAGAGAATTCTAGAATTTGGTATAAAAAAGACTTTTTTATATGATGTGGGTAATTGTTTTAAAGAAATCATTATGAGGAAGTACCAACTATGGGGGTGATCCCAATAAATTCCAAAGACTAAATATGAAATAGGAAAGATATTGATTGATTTCCCTTTTACATTAAATGTTGTCAAATCTAAGTTCTAATGAGAAGGTGAAGGTTTCCTTCTTGTAACATTGGATCTTATACAATAAAGTCTTAAGAGTTTTTCTATAAAGACATGTACGAGGAATATATTTAATTTCTTCCTGGAATCATATCATGTATTTTCATACTATTAGTTGGTGTAGAATTTGTTAAATAAAAAGTGGCATTTTTTTATGCTTATGGAAAGGGGGGTAATGGTGTGTTTGTAGAATGTCATAATGAGATCTTCCTTTGATGTCGAGGAAGTGAGAAGAAGAGTAATGAGTATATATATATATATATATATATATATATGGTTCATGCACAACTATCCTAGCCTTGTCCCCCTAACTTATCTCTCCTTCTACATATCCTGACATCCAACCCACTCCATATCTCCCTTTGGCTTCATCCCAACACTACACAACCCAACATAGAGAAGTTGCCTCACCATTATCATGGATAGAGTCCACATGAGTGTAGCACCCCACAGTCTATTGATGCACATTGCAAATGCATAGACAACTCCCCCTACTGCTAAGGTCTGGAATGAGATAGTAGAGAGGTGGAGAGGATGGCCGCCTAGGCCTGCGTAGCATGCCCAGAGCCAGACATCTACCCAACGAGGAGTCCCTTGTCGCCAGCAATTCAAGGAGAAGGAAGGATCTTAGACCCACAACTTTAGGGATATACGGCTTCCTATACCATGCCGATGTTCCTAGGTATGACCCTTCTCCTCCTTTCATATATTTGTTATGTGCCTTCAAATACCTAGCGCTCCCGGATTTAGTCTTCCCAAGCTCTAACCATCTCTGAACGAACCCAGGGTCTAACCAGATTCAGCTATGGCGGGGAGGGCCTCCCAAACGTCCTTAAGCTTCCTTGAGGTTAGGATCAAGGAGGTATGTGTGACTCCGTGACGCACCACAAGCGATGTAACTCAAAACCAAACTATGGAACTAAAACTAAACATCTAGGTTACCACAAAACATAAGAAATTAAAACCGATTTCAACATAGCATATGAGTCACAACATATTGCACATGAGTCCATAAAAGCCACATATATTGGATATCACTTTCCCAAGGCATCATACAAGATATTGTTCACTGGCTCCCAAGCCACATCTTGGTATACATGATAACATGTTCATATACATATATGTCATCTCTATACAACAACGGGCATAAAACCAAAAGCTCATATCAATACATACAAAGAAACCCCCCCAAGGACCTGAGTGTAAAGAGACGACACATAAAACTGTACTTCTATACACAAGCAACATGTCCAACCTTTATGAAACTACTAGTCCTCTTGTTGCATAACACCAACAACATGATCTCTACGGCCTCGTGCTTGACCACCTAAAATATGTGGAAACCCACGAGGTCAGACCAAACATCCCAATGAGAGATATAACTCTCCGCTAACATATATTAAAAGAATAGATAATCTAAGCAGGTAAATAACATACTTATCAAGTTGAGAAGATTCAATTAAACAATATGTAATCAATGGATAAAGAAAATTAAACAAGACTAGGAAGTTACCACTAAGCAATAGATCAATTTATATTCTAAAAAGGAATATGAGGAACATGTATATCATTTGATTTCTCTTGTCATCTTATAATTCAAGAAATTAGTAAAAGGATAAGGTAAAGGGATCAACCAATGTTATTCATATTTGACCCTACGCAAAAATACTACACAAATGAGTTACATCTATTATTATTATCTTGAGGATTTGAGTCGTACCACCAAAATCAAATCGACCACTGCTAAGTCAAAATCAGTTCCATACGAGGTCAAATGGAAGATCCAGAATCCATGACCTCTCCACACCTCTTGGCCAGTACAAGAGAAAATATCAGAAAGACATATTTGTCAACTGCTAAAGGTGACATATAGTCAACAGAAGGATCGACTCATGAATGGACATCCATATATAAACACTTAGCCCACCTTGGTGCAGGTAACGACACTATAAGAATAGGCTCACATGGCCATTTTTAAAAGAAGGAGTGTCTCATGTATGGCCATCCATATCACAAGGAGATCGGATCACACATGGCTGTCTCAGAAAAACCTATACTTTTGGATACAAGGAATGACTCAAATTGCACCCCCACATATTAAAAAATATGCACTCTGAGTTATACTTGTTTCACCAATCCAACAATTAGAGATGACACTGAAAAGGATCTATGGCACAGGGAACCTACATGATTAGAGTTCCACTTGATTAGTTAACCGATTGGGTGACTTTTAGCATCAATCAAGTTACAGTGTATAAATCCAAAACACATTCTAAAAAGATAAGGGATATAGTACAACTCCAGAAGACATAAAACCTATAAGGTGTCAACTTGTCACACTATCACCACATGATACTTGTAGCACTTCCATTCATGAGGTCATCACCAAATATCAGATCATTGTGGGATATAAATCCCTCAATTATAGCACTTGAGGATATCACCTCACAATAGACATCAAGCCATCATCAGGTCATTGGACACATCATATCAGTATGACCTCATGATGTATCATCATGATTCATAGCCATTTCCCATGTGTCTCGTGATCACCATCATAATATTCACAATTATGATATTCACAACCATACCACTTGCAAGATTCTGGATTTATAACAAGAGAGAGAAAAGTAAATATTGTGCATTACTCGATGTTAGAATTATGATTACCATTAATAGCCCATAAGAGTTTTGTGGCTAAGTTCCATCCCTAAACCGATATGACATCTCCCAAAATTTTGGAACTTCTCAATATTAAGGAACATGCTTAGAGTTAATTAGTCATATAACCAAACAACACCATACATGGGTCGTTACTTAGTGTTCATGCTTATGTATGAATCATATGATTGAGTATATATGTCTTCCGTTCACTATATAGTAATGTCGCGTCCATGAACATAAGTGGTGTCACGACCCCCATTCAGGTAGGTGTCATGCTCATGACACAAAGGGTCTTGACCACCATGCTACCTGGTTTATCGACTGTGACAAGACATGGTCACGCCCACTACCAAAGTCAAGGCATTCCATCCGTCAACAACATGTCTCGACCATCCTTGAAACTAGGGTTTAGACCACTCGACAAAACCTACATCGCGACCTCAACTCAAAGAAGCATCTCGACCAGGACTAAGTGTCACGATCATCATAAGGCAGGATGTCACAACCGTAACCAGGTCATATGTCTCGAACAAAACCTCATATAACAAGGTGTCGTGACCCAAAGCAAGACAATATTTAGTGATCGTTATTGGTCAAGCTACCATCAAGGCATGGATCCATCATCAAACCAAGAGTAATCAATGTCAAAATAGAAGCAAACCACAAACCAAACATAAGAGAACAACAAGAAAAAACCATCCTCAAGATGGAAAACATCACCCAGGATTTGGTTATCAAAACCCTAACACAAGTGTCATGAAATCACCATGAAAGAGGCCTCATATAAGAGAGAGAAAGCTACGTTTAACACTTCCAGTATAGAACCTAAACTCCATGGAACGTTAAGAAACATAAACATCATGCATGTGAGAAAAACCAAGATTAGAGGGTGAGAGAAAACCACCATTCACAACAATCACCAAAATTGGGTACTAAAACTAGGGTTTCCATTTTCATTCAAACCAAACATGGTTTTAGCATAAAACAATTTCTAGATCTTAGTATCATCCACTAGAAGTTTAAGGGAACATTTTAGAGAGTGGAGATAGTAACTAGCATGTATATAAGAGTGCAATTAATAGAGAATGTTGAGTGTTATATAACCCTCC
The DNA here is from genome assembly GCA_963693085.1 of Alisma plantago-aquatica. Lineage (NCBI taxonomy): Eukaryota > Viridiplantae > Streptophyta > Magnoliopsida > Alismatales > Alismataceae > Alisma > Alisma plantago-aquatica. The sequence goes on along the minus strand of OY856410.1, from coordinate 1,316,073,468 downwards.
TTAAGGAAGATCACCCCAAGGATTGCAAGATCCAAGCACACGGTAACAAAGGAGAAACGAAGCTCCACCAAATATCCACTTCCAGCCACAAAGAACCTAAAGAAGAAGGATCCATCATGTTAAAATATGGCACAAGGAAAGGGCAAGAAATAACTCTAGACCGATCCAAAGAAAGAAGGAGAAAAGACTGGAGAAACTCCCTCTCACTTGGATGTTGCCTTGTCAAAACATGGCCTATTACCCTTGTGATGAGGAGCTCTCTTCTCAAGAATAGCCATCATGTCAAAACATAGACTAAGGCCAAGGAAAGAGAAGAAGATGGGTAGGGAATCCAAAGAAAACATGCAAAAGAAAGCCATATACTTACCAAGGTTGAAGATGAGAAAAGATAACCACAAGCACCTCTTACACGGGAAGTTTGGCCACCAAGAGCTCCAAGACCAGTTCTTCTTGCTCCACCAAGCTTTAAGAACGACCAAGAAAGAAGGAATAAAGAAGATGACTGAAAAGAGTCACTTTCATGGAGACGAGAGGGTTTATATAGAAAAGGAGGAGAGAAGTTGGGTGGAGGATGAGGTGTCAACAAGATAAGGCTCCAAAGGGACACTTGTCCACCCAAGAAACTAACATGTGGCCACTTAAAACACACATGCACAAGGTGGTGATACAACCTATGTTGGGTATCAACCTACTTGGATCACCGCCAACATGGTCTCAATCATTACATCACAAAAAGGGGGTCGAGTCAAACCAACCCACACAACCTGGTCGAGATAAGGGTTCACTACACCTATTAGGTCGAAACACTAAAAGACAAAAAATATCGACCTCAACCAAACAACCCTAGGTCAAAACTAACATGTACAAGAGAAGTGTCTTGGTCAAGACACACCAAGCACACACCTAGGTCACAACACAAGTCACTATATAAGTCACTACACCCATGCATGTACAGATGGTCGAAACACATCAAGCCCTAGAAAATCATGATCACCACGAGTGATGCCAATACTCATACAAGGATCAACCAAAGCACCCCAAGGAATCAATATCTCTATAATGAAGCCAAAAGAGAGATGGAACACTCTAGAGGTGGTAAATTGCAAGATAACCCTCAAAGAGGTAAATTGTAGTTTGACCCAAAACAAGCACAAAAAGCACGAACCTCATCCAAACAATTTCAAACTGGAGACTTAAGCTCTCAACAAGCTCTAAGATCATACCAAAGGATTATAAAAAGGTTATAAGCACATAATCAAGACAAATCAAATAGGGTTAACCCAAAACATAGGTTAGGGGTCTTATAGGATGAATTGTTGGTTGGCTCACCCACGACAAACCTAGCCCGTCATGAGGTTGAGAAGGCTTAAAGACTTTGGACAATTATGACCCTGGACACGTGCTAACCAAAGAAACTGTGGGTGAGGTAGTAGGGTCTATTCAACCAGTAATAACCTGACCCTTCGATGCTTTTTCTTAGAAAGTAAGTTTCCTACATGGTACTGTCCGGTTGGTCCATTAATTTTTAGTTTGCAATTATTGTAGTAATTGCTAAGATGATATGATTATGACAGGTTATCATGAAAATTGATTAGGAAAATGAGAGAAATATGAATAAAATATTTTTTATTTCTATTTATGATCCCACTTACAAAAGTAGTGCCAATATGTGTTAAAGTGGTGATTAAGGCATGAAAACCCTAGTTTATGTGAATATGATTCTTAAAATAGTAAGACCATTTATTTTGTGCATTTTTTTTAACAAAATGGGACTCTAGGAAGATAATTATAATAAGGATTATGATGATTCGGGATTCTAGACCAATAGTCACATACATGTATAATTAGGATTTTGAAACCAAAGATCCTAACTAGTTATGTTGTTAATGAACTTAATCTGATCTAAATATTACTAATGAAAGTATATGATAGATATAATTTTTAGAGTTTCATCTAATAAATAACATGTGATGGAACTAGGGTTTGTACCCTTACCACTTATCCAAAACAAAAAAAACCAGAAACCCTAGATTTGGACCAATGTATGGTTTCATTTGAATACTATGATGGTGACTCTTTAGTATTTACATACATGCAGATTAAATGTTCAATTTCTTGCATTCCTCTTTGCTTGCTTGATTGGATGATATGCTTAAAGTACTTGAAGTATGACTACATTGTTCACCATTGAGGTGCATGATTAAAATTATGACTACCCACAATATCAATTGTTTGTGTTTGTTGTAGATTTCTTGAAAATTGTTGGAATAACATGTCCGATGTTTATTTACTTTTTGCTCAATTATAATGCCACTATGAGTACCACATTAAGTAAGATATCATATTCTAAACCGTAGGTAGACATGTTTCATGGGGTGATGCACATGAGCCCTAGAAGGGACATTGATCACACTCATGGTAGTATATTAAGAACGGGTTACTATATGCCAGAAAAATACATGTTCTAATGTGTAAGTAATTGACTAATTATATCTTGTTATATTATGTCCACACTTTTAAATGCACCCCAGATACACAATATAGCAATATATTGATCTGTGTTTTATTTCAAATCATTTTAGGTAAATGTTATACATTAGGATATCAAAACATGATGGACATATGAAATTACTTGAAGACTTTAAAGCTAAGTAAAGGAGGATTAGTTAGACACTTATTATCATATTTAATATATATCATATTACTAATTCATGTAACTCTTTAGAGGAAAATTATAATACAGTTTGTAAATAATATATGTGAATTAACAGAAATTATTTGCTATTACTTATTATTTGGTAAAATCTAGATCTTTGAATTTTTAGGTAGTGACTCTCAACTTTAAGCTCCTTCTATAATTGGTGGATGTTGAAAAGTAAGGTCCACCAAGCATCAAGGAGCCTGTCCCACCTAAGTTGAAACCCAACACAAAATCCCCCCCTCTGTCGGGGTCCGGACATCCTGCTCCTGCAACACTAAAGATGCCCACTTGCCTGCCTCACTCGAAGGAGGTCCCACCTCATTCACCTCCATGTTTCATGCCACCAACTTCCATGTCACCTGATATCATGCCTCAACATACAAGGCCTCCTGAGTTCAATCTGCTACCAAGAATACTGCCTGAGGTCATGCCGCCCACCATGTTATATATCAATTGTCACTCGCCTGTCCCCCCAGCTATTGAGATCCTGGAAAGTGAAATTACTTGGTGGGACATCAAGTTTGTTGTTGTGTTACATGCGAGCCTTAATTTGTATTCTTCAACACTACTGAAATAGATCCTTGTGTATAGTCTATAATAGAACAGAGTGGACTGGACGATAAGGCCATTTTGTGTATGTGTTTCCATCAATGATTTGTTTTCTTTGTTTTTAATTTTATTATTTTTTTATGAATGTTGAACTTAAGGTGAATTGTTATACTAATATATATTTTTTTTCATTGAAGATGGTCTTAAAATGTGATTGTCAACTCTTTACTATAGTTGTTGAGCTTGTCAAGAGGGTCTAAAAAGGCATGAGTGATCTAATGAATCTCAAATTTGTTTGATGTAAAGTTTCAAATGATTAATTTTGTCATGTAGAAAAGATTAAGGAACAATTTATTACCAAGTTATCTTCTACTTCCACTTAAATATTTTATACTACACTCCAATGAAGCATTTTACATCCCAAAACTTTGCCTCAGTGGATCCTTAGAACATGTTTGTTATGATGTAATTAGGGCAGTTGTATGAATAAGGAAACACATAATAAGTACTCACACTTTTTGTTCTTTACTTGTTTCTTTTAGTATAATGTAGGATAAATGTATTTATGTGTCTTACAATTGTTTGATACCCAGTAGATGAATAATTTTTGTACAGAGGAAAGTACATTAGACTGTTGTAAATCTTCTTATATATAGTGGATCTTCCTCAGTTTCACAATCTTCTCTGCCCACAGTATTCTATTAGTCAAACACATGTTGGTTGCTTGGATGGATACTCTTAGAAACGTTGGCCAGGATAAGTGATCCCATAGAAATGGGCTATCCATCTTATACATGATGCCCACTGTAATGGGAGATACAGATCTGTGATGACAAAGGAAGGTGGAGATCTAGATATGAGAAGAGAAAATGTAATTATATAAAGTGGACCAAACTCAACTTCCTAGATTTGCTCTAGCCATTACATTCTATTAGATGATGACCTACGAGTTGCTTGGATGGATACTCCTGGAGACACCGGCTAGGCAATAGATCCCATAACAACAAACCTCTCCATCTTATTTCCTAATCTATGGGAAGTCTAGGTCTTAGATGAGGAAGGAAGGTGTAGATTGGTGAACTTTTACACTTAGGGAACACACTCAATCAATTTAATCTCAATCAGATGTTCCTATGGCTCATATACGCTTGGGATCTCTAAAATTTGTAGGGCTTTAAATGGAACACTCATATAGACTAACACACTTATGCACAAACACATGAGGTCATGTTATAGTATAGAAAAGCGACAAGTAAGAGGTCAATCCGTAGGGAAAGGGGGTATAAAATCTCAGTTAGGTTGGCTACTTTTTGATAGAGAGTCTAGATGGTTCAAGAGTTTAAATGGGGGTTGTTCAATTACATGAGGTTTGGTCAATAAAGTATGTAAAGGGAAGAATCAATCATTACCAATATTAAATGTAGGCAAGTTAATTCTAATTAGCAAGAGAGACAACTAAGTAATGTGAAAATAATTAAGACTAAGAGAAGAAAAGTAAGAGACAAACTACACTAACTAGTAATTTACATAATTAGGACAATTAAGGAACTAGAATAAAACTAACTAGTTAAGATAAACAAAAAAAGCATTAAGAAACATGAGCTATGCTAGTAAGAAAGGAAATTAATGTTTTAAACAACTCATATAGATGTGGATTGTGTGAGGGAATGTTATTAGAATCCAAATTGAGGGGTCATAGCATGTAGATTCTATCTATTCAATCTAGATTGTCAAACTAAACCACAAAATAAATGATATATTCTACTTGTTGGTCATGGATGGTATAAGGTGTGTGGAGTGGAACTACACCCTTACACATTCTATCCAACCAAATGAGGCTCAATTGAACTAGAGCTTAGGTGGAATAATATAGGATCTAGCAAGTTTAGAATTTTAGAGTAGGTGTATCTAGGACAACTGGGAGTTGAGGGAAGGAATGGAGACTGTAGATGTGGGTGTTTCACCTTATATCACTCACCATTTAGCCTTTAGTAAACTCGTAGGCAATTGCACTAAGCACTCCTACATTATATACCTAAATCTACCACTTAGAAGTAGAAGAGGGGATATGTATCGGGAAGATAGGGTGATAGTAAGGGATCTACTAGTTAGACCTAGAAGTGATCCCTAAGATAGCCTCATACAAGCCATTCTCTTCTAGAGTTTAAGTGGTTTCAAGCATAAATCAACAAGCAATCCATGATTTTAAGAACAAACCAAAAGAAGTATGGAAATACGATAAAGTAAAAGACAATCATCATAAAATAGGTATATGAAATACAAGTTGTTTTCCTCCAGTATGGTATCAAAATAACATTTTACCCCAAAACAATCCACAACAAATGGCTTATCTAGAAATAAAAGAAGAAAATAAGAAAGAAGAAGGGGTAAGGGATTAGGAGGTCATAAAAAGTGGTGATTACTCCTCCTTCTTCACATCCTCGCTACTGGAACACAACCTTCTTCTCCCGAGGTGGATGGATAGCATTAAAAAGGTTATGGATGGTTGCCAAAACCTTATAAAACTAGGGTTTTAGGGTGAAAGAAGGTGGAAATGAGGTGGAGGTAGGTAGGAGTAGGTAGGAGCACCTTGAATGCTCAAGGTAGGTGGAAATTAATGCTAGGGGAGTTAATTGTATGCTACATCCGTCACCTACGTATATATAGAAGGTAGATAATCACTAAGTAAAGTGGGGCAAACTAGGAATTTAAGTGTAAGAAGTAGTCTAAGACTGTCTACCACCACATCCATTTTGTCTACCACAACTGTGGTGTATGAGGTGAACATGGTCGTGCATTGGCACGTGAAAGGTGGATATTGGTAAAATGTCAAGTTGAGGTATGGTTTTGGGAGGACAATGGAATGAACGTGGTGGGTGAATGGTGGCAAGGGTGAGATGGCTTCCATGGTAGTGTTAGAGCGAGTGGCCATGATTGTTTTCTTCATGCTGGTCGTGTGGGAGTTCGTCACTAGAGGCGTGGTGGATGCCACATACGTGGTAGTGTTGGAGTGTCATGGCGATGGTAGTCAACTTGCAGTAGCATCTTCAAGTCTTTCATTTCCCTATGATGTGGTGCGTTCTCACCACAACCATGACATTGTAGCATGGATCATTTTGAGGGGCCAACTATGCTTTTTAGCTCTAAAGTCCTTTTCTCAGTCGCTCTTTGTCTTGAACTAATTTTTTACCATCTATGGAAGTTTGACAGATGGGCTAGGACTCATCCCAGGGTGTAGAAACCCAAGGATTCTCCTTTTTTTCTCCTCAACATCCTATGTATTGTTCAAGTGTCTGAAAAATACATATTGAACATCCAAAATAAAATTTGGTATTAAACCATTTATTAGGATAATAATATACAGCCTAAGATGTCTATATGTGATTAAAGTGCCAGAAGCATAAGACAAAACCCTAAAATAGGGTTGTGTCACCACCTTAAACTTAATATATACTTGTCCTCAAGTATGCTCCAACGTAATATCTTTTTGAATTTATTCAATAAAATAATAGAAAATGCAATCGTTATTATGTTTATTGGGTATATTGAGGTCACACGGGGAGTTAGGCATACAATCCAATACTATACACTTATTTTTTATTATCAAGTGTGAATTAAGTACAAAGCACAAAAAATTAGAATTTGGAATACCATTCACACATGCAAGTTATGTTATTTTCATAAAGCTTCAGGTCCACTGCATCATGCATTTCATATTTTTAAATTGTTAGAATTCTATGTTTCACATGTTGGAGTTACATAATACACTCCATTCCACCTCTCATGACCCACTTGGCTTGTGTAGGGGTGTAAGGGATAGAGTTGATACACCCTAGCCCTACTAGGCATAAAAATAATATGATGAGTTATTGAAGTGAGTGGACTATTATTACACAAGAGTACTCATATCTTTTTTTATTTGTTTGATACATAGAGTCATCCCTTATTTGTTTTTTTATCTTCTTCTTCACGTTTTATGTAAGGAGGGCATACAGTGACAAGTGTGAAGCTGCATGAATATAGATATGGCCACTTCAAACTTTTTGGTGGGGTTTCTAGGCTAATATGTTCACTATTGGCATCCTTTAATGAGGATGAGAGGTAAGAAGATGATAGAAGAAATTTTTGGTCAAGGAGGGGTCACAAGAGGTGTAAATTCATGTATGATCCCATTCAAGCAAGCTAATCCATACGAAATTCACCAAGAAAATGAACCATGTGTAAAATGAACAATATGGTAGATTACATTCTTTTTGCATGGAATGAGTAATACCAAACACTTCAGGCTTGTAAGAACCAATCTTTTATCAAAACAACCAATTACTTGCAAAAGGCTTGGAGCACATGTAAAATACCTACATATGACTCACTTAGACAAAAACATCATAAACGAGTTGTGTTATCTATGTTATAAGCATTCACACCAAAATAAATTGATATATTGTTGAAACACCCCATTGGGAACGTGGATTCAAATTTGGACAAAATTGGCCAAAATGTGTCAATTTGATAATCACATCTAAGCCTGCATTTAGGAAATAAAAACATAAAACAAGGAAATCCTGGAAAAAATACACACAAATTATTGAAAATCTACATGCAATGCATGACATGGAATGGCATGAAAAGCATTTTTTTGAAAAATTACATAAAAATTAATGAAATTAACCTACAAGAAATGTATGTACTCAAGTGACATAAAATTGTACTCTATTTATATGGTGCAAAGACCAACCATCATCACAAACAAGTGAAATAGGATGAAACAAGCATTTTGAAAATGAGATTAGTGAAAAGGGCATGCATCACCCTTCCACCCTAAACTTTTTGAACCATGTTGTCCTAAGAATGAAACTAAATCTTCATAATGATAGGGTAGATGTTACTGTTGTGGTGGTAGTTGGTCCTGTGAAGGTGGGCCTCCCTATGGTGGAGGATTCTGGTAGGAATGGCTCTAGAAGTCTACCTATGGTGGCAAGTATGACTCTTGATATCTAGAAATGACCCCAGATTTCCTTCCCCATTGGGGGTTCCTCTACACTTATGTATGTTGGTAATGATACATGTGGTTAACCTGGAGCATTTTTTGCTGATATAATGACATTGCATGTTTTGTCTACTAAATGTTCTCTAATTGTTTGTGTATGGTGGAAAAGTAATAGGTATTTGATATAGGTTGATGTTGTGATCATGGTTGCTTTCCTTCCGGTCCATCATGGACCAAAAACATTTAGTGACAACTACTCCTTCGCCCTCCTTGCATAGGGCTGCTGGAAGCACCGACAGATCTTGTTAGAGATACTCTAGAAAAGGAAAAATGACGATACTAGGACCAGGAAAAGGTTAAGCTAGGTTCTCCTTGGCCTCACGAAGTGGATGGGCATGAAACTGTGACCCACTGAGGGCTAGGTAAAAATAACCCCCAAAATAACAAGGTGGCAGCAGGCATGGAGGCTAGAGCAAGAAGAAGAAGAATAGGGACCCTTGAAGGGTGTGAGATAGAGCAAAAACAAGTGGGAAACGATGAGAGTGAAGAATGAGGGTGGTTTGGTTCCTCAATTTCTCAAAAGGGGCGAGGACGCACCGGATTGGCCACTGCTCGGCTATAGTGGTACAAACTGAGGTAGGGGACAAGTCTGGAGCCGTTGGAATGCCGATTCCAGATCTGACAACCTAAATGGAGGGTGTATTTGGGTTTGGCAAGGTGTGAGTGGTGGTTGGGCCGCACCCCTTGTTGGTCTCAAGTGTGGCAGGCCCAAATGCATCTAGAGAATGATAAAACACACTTAAATTCAAGGTAAATCAACACATCTTCATTGTTTCATAATTTGGGCTTTGAATGTCTGATTGAGGAATTTTTTCACCACTAGAAAGACAATTAAGCCCTCTACAACATAAAATTGATTGTAGATCAACTTGTTATGATTCAAAGACATAATTTTACTTGCAAGAAGGATACATCTTAAGGTGTGGAACTTAGCTCATTTATGCAAATACATACCCCACCTTGTAAAATTGATCGTTGGAGTAATCAAAATGGGTCATCAACACACTAAGTGATATGAGTGAAATTAAATTGAGTGAAATGTCCCTTCTAAAGAGAGATAAAGATCATAATAGATGAGATAGAAAAATATGTTGTCACATCCTTCCCTCAAAGAAAATTCATCCTTGAAATTCATCCAAGATCATTGTTAAGAGTCAAAGTCAAAATCCATCATATGCCATCAACCATCCCCTGGATTCCGGGTCACCCCCTCCATCATGGGGTGCACACATAGGTTATCATCATCAAGTGTGTACTGATGCCCATCATGCATTTCCCTTGGTGTTTAATTTGAGTTATGGCATCATATTGACATAAGGGTCCCACAATCTTATCTCTACTACATTTGGGTTTTGTTCATATAATCATACAAGCACAAAGTGTGATATCAATTGCTATGTTGTTGATTTCTCAAAAGGATGTGATCATCATCGTAATTTTCAAATGAGACATCCATTGAACATGCAATTCATCTTTATACTAAATTCCACACATGTTTTAGTTTCCCCCAAAATTCTACCAATTCTAGTCAACTATGTTCCACCTTTCTTTTTCATACTAGGTCAGAAATTAGGCAATCTATTCATTAGGTTTGTTCAAGTTATGACCCCCAAGAGCATCATCATATTGAGTTAACCATTTTTCATTTGGGTGTGAGATTAGGTATTTTACCCCTGATTATTCAAGCCAAGATCTCAAGGCATTATCGTATCAAGTTCATGATTTTAAACTACATTTTTTACATGAGGTATGATTTCATAAAAGGCATAGCTGGTGAGAGTGATTGTCATACATGTATCAAGTGTTCAGATTAAATGAAATTATTTCATGTATTGATCATCATATGATGGGGAAACATTATCATCAACGTTGACTTTTCGTAATTATGTCACTTGTATCTAGAAAGACATCCACAACCTCAAGCCACTCTAACAAAGACTTATCTATGTCAAGGCAAAACATGCTAACCACTGACATCTTCCCATACCCAACTTTTGCCCAACATAATGAATGATAACAACCACTAGATTCTTTTACATCATACCACTAACCCGAGTATGAGACTCATCATGGATATCACAAGTCATGTACTTTGTCTTAGGGCCTTAGGACATCTCTCTCACCTATATAGAAAGCATCATATATTCAAATGCCTCTCTATTTAGCAATAGGTCTTTACACGGGAAATCTAGGGATCAACATCATCAAGGGACCACAAACTAGGTGAATCAACTCATATACTTGAAAGTATTCTAGATAGGGACAAATCATCATGTATTTCATTGTGCATATTTTTCAACATATCACATATTTGTCACCAAAATTAAAACTCAATATCCTTCTCTAGTAAATGGAACAATGCTCTAGAAATCTTACTAAAATATTTGATGAAATGGCGATCAAAACCCACATGACCCAAGAAATAACTAATATGTCTTATGGTGGAAGGAATGGTTATAGTAGCATTGAGGTCCATGTTGTTCTTGTCAACTTCAATCCTAGATTTAGATACTTTATGACCATGAACTATACCCTTAGGTATCATGAAGTGACCTTTCTCCCAAGATAGAACCAAACATACCTTAACAAATCTTTCAAGTACAACTATGAGGTGAGACAAACATTCATCAAAAGATTTGCCAAGAACTAAAAACTCATCCATAAAGACTTCAAGAGAGAAAGGTACCATCAGAAAAAATGGATGTGACACATCTATGGAAGGTAGAGGAGACATTTCAAATCCCAAATGGCATTCTTCTATAGGCAAAGATACCACTTGTACATGTCAATGTGGTCCTTTCTTGATCAATAGGATGTAATTCAACTTCGAAATGCCCCGGGTAGATGTTAGAACTCGTTACTCTAGACAAGATTACTCAAAACATAAAACACAATCAATCACCAATTAACCACATTCCAAAAAATATGGGTAAATTAAAATCGATTTCAACATCAATATTCGCTCAGAAACATTTGCATAACAACCCAATATCTTTCTTGTATCCATACTATGCCAAGAAATTGATACATATTGTTCTATCGCCTTAGCTACAACATATATACATAGGAGAACAATATTTTTATATGCCACACAACAAACATTAACATGCTAATAAAATTTCGATTCGTTTGAAACACCATATACAAACCTTTCCTACCCGGACCTGAGAGTACAGGCACGACTCTAGGACACTAGAAATCTAATCAACTTTCTCAAGGATTCATTACTATAGCTCCTATTTTGTGCCACATGTTTGTTTTCGTCACTTCTGATTACCTAAAAAAATTTTGCGAACCACAAGGGTGAGACCCATGTCCCAGTAAGAGATATAACCTCCAACAACGCTTGTTGATTACAACATTTTAAATAGTAGATAATTGAGCAATTGGGGTATTTAATAATCAATTTAATAGATTGAAAAGTATAAGTATGCTAAATAGATTAAGAAAATAATCTTAGCAACAAGTATGATCATCAATGTGTATATATATAATAAATAAATCCATTTCACTAGATACATATCCACTCAAATATCATCAAATTGCATCTAATAACAATCATTATAATTAATCTTACTATCATCATATTCCTTGCTAACAACACAAGAAATTTAGTAGCATGAGCATCCCGAACATCATGAATATGTCTAGTAACATAACATGGCTATCAATATTGGCATCTTAAATAAAGGGAACAAATCTATATAATAAGTAGAACAAAATCATAGCACAATAAACTACATAGGCATGGCTAACAATGTGTACATGAGCATAACTACAACATAAGCATATCTATTATCTCTTATTATACTAAACATGATCTCAATGAAAAGAAAGAAAATAAGGGTTATCATCCAATCTGAAGTGTTGTGTATAACCCTAAAAAATATGCTACACAATCGTCTTACATCTTTTATTTTGCCATGGGAAATTTGAATTTTACCATACAAAGTCCAACCGACCCCTGCGAAGGGAAATTCGGTTCCGTACAAGATCTAGGAATGCCGATATCCTAATAACTCTTCCCCTCATTCAGTACGAGTCAAAATCAGTGACATATAGTCAAACTACAAAACAACAACATATAGTCCTGTAACTAGCCCACCTTGGTACAGGTCACAATGGTAGCATCCAAGATATACAAAACCCTCTAGTCAGAGGTACATGATTAGAGTAAAAATTAGTGACATATAATCAAACTGCAAAACAACGACATATAGACCTATAACTAGCCCACCTTGGTACAGGTCACAACGCTAGCATTCAGGATATACAAAACCCTCTAATACAGGATATACAAAACCATCTAATCAGAGGTACAAAACCCCCTATCATCATATTCACCATCCAGCAAGTTCTAACACTGAAGATGGCTCTACGACAGATGGCACTACATCATTAGAGTTGTACTTGATTAGTTATTCCAGTTGGGTGAATTAAAGTTGCATCAAACAAGTGGACATACAAACCCTAATTCACTTCTAGCAAGCATATAAATATCACAACGTCAAAAGATATAAAACGTATGAAACATAATTTATCATCTCATCATCACACGATACTATTGACTTTCCATTCATGAGACCACAATAGTCATCATACAATCACAAGATATAAATCCTTTTCATAATATCACATGGTATCAACCCTTATCAACATAAGAGGATTACACCTCATTCAGGGCTCAACCATGCCCAAACTTCATTAAGACCATCATACTATCATAGGATATAAATCCTTTTCAAAATATCACAGGGTATCTACCCTTATCAACACAAGAGGATTACACCTCATTCAGGACACAACCATGCCCAATGGTCATTAAGGCCATCATACTATTCCCTGCAAGATAATCATTATTTTTGAATTCCTTATAATAAGGCTCAACAACATCACTAACATATAATACACCGGATCAACACAATAGTGCATTAATGCGCTCAGAGATATTCATAAATAATCATAGCAGGGTTATGTTAACCTTAAGAACATTCCTTTATTACATCAACATGCGCGAAATCTAGATATGATTAACCCTCATCAGATTCATAATGCACACATTTAGCATAAGATTGTATCAATCATGTGGCTATGATAACCACCAATTAACACATTAAGGTTATGATCATAAGAAGGAGGTTATTTCACCATCATGACATCATATAAGAAGGTTAACATGAATACTCTTCTTTATCTATTTGCGTAGGGGTTAAATTCAGCAAGATAAATTATATTAATGTTACTAATCAACATGCATACCCAGACCCTAACTCATAGCATTCCCATTGGATAATGTATGCATAAGTGATGGAGCTAGAACTTACACCAAAAGATTACTCTTCCAATGGAAGTCCTAATATGCACCAAAAACCCTAGAGAGTTGATGTCCTCTCTAGGTTTACCTACAACTGGTGCTAGATAAATGCTCCAACCCCACAAGAGTGTGGAAGCCTTATCATAGTACAGATTTAGGATCAAACCCAAAGGACAACTTTAAGAATCTGAGTGTCTTATCTTGTTTCGTATCAATCTAAGTTAATCATCTAAGACCAGCAATTTGTTTTGAGTTATTTAACCTAAACATGCAAAAGTAAAGGCAAGAATAAAAACTAGTTTAATGATTAAAATCTAAGATTAGCAAATGATGATGGATCACTGGGGTGATGCGGGTGTTCGCCACCACTACACATGAATTGTACTTGTACCAAACATTTCAAAACTTGTAAGCAAGATACATGGATGTTGTACAAAACTGATGTCTTATAGGACAAGAACAATGCACACATCCTTCACGGGTTGAGTAACTCTCATCCGGTACATATCTACGTGTCAATGAAGATATGTAGTCTCTGAAGAGAAAATAACTAACAAGCAAGCGATAATCACCAAATCGATTAGTATCCTTATAGACTATCACTCTTTAAAGGATATAGCTATGAGGAACGTGAGAGTGTTGCAACGTCAGCCATTCCCGAACGAATGGTCAAGTACTTTGCACCACTCTCTCCTTAGAGTGTGTTCCTCGACCTGTCAAGGTTGCACTTTTGTACGTCAACTGATTCCAATTCATAGTACAAAAGTACAACGATGGAGGTGAGTTTACTCCACTCCTTAGAAAGCGTTCCCATATACCGAAATGGATGCGCGGTGGATACACACACCAAAAACCAACACTAAATCGGTATTCGAGTCTCAAGAGCGGTCGTAGACAAACCACAACGAAAGACAATAGATGCATACAAGAACGCGGCCAACATTCAAGCATGTATGAAACGATTTAGTATTGACTCAGAATGATAACATATTTTTAGTACAACTTACAAAACACGGGCAGGGGGGCTAGGCCCCACACCCCAATGAATGGAACTACTCGCTTCTCATAGACGGAACAACAAAGAAAGAGAAGAGAGAGAAAGAAAACATCGTCGGAGCAGAAGAGTAGATCTATGACAGCTCGGTGTAGATCATCGCAGTCTTCGGGACTTCTGCGTTTTGGTCGATGATGTCTGTCTCTCTGCCTCAATCCTCGTGTCTACCTCCAAGATTGCACAGGTAGAATGAGGTGGAGCTATGATGGAACAATGGTGGAGGTGATATGGCGATGGAACAACCTTCTAGATCTGTCCCCAGTCTGGCTGCTTTCCAGATCTGTGCTCAGACCGGGATCTTGGAGCTGTGTGTGAAGTTAGGTCAGAATCGGTGCTCGGGCAGCCTGGCGGCGTCCCAGACTGCCCCCCAAAATAGGGACCCTGCTGGTCCTATTTATAGGCCTTGGATAACTAAACGGTCTTGAGACCGTTTGGTGTCAAACAGTCTTGAGAGCGTTTGGTACCAAACAGTCTTGAGACTGTTTGATACCAAACAGTCGTGAGACCGTTTGCTACCAAACGGTCTTGTGACCATGGTGCCAAATGGTCTTCTCTAAGATCAAACGACGTCCAACGACCTCAATTATCCATTCTTGCAAACAATCTGAGATCGATAGCTCCTCCAAATGATCTAGAGCCGTAAGCACCTCCAAATCGTTTGGGACTTCGTGCTCTTCCAAGCAGTATGGGGTTCTGAGGCGTTGTAGGTCGGCAGTGCTCTAGATGAGGAGGGCGATGGTGGTGGTCATGGAGTGTCAGAGCAGTAGGTTGAAGAAATAGCAGTGTCGGGAGGTAGGGGACGACGCGCCACGACCGTGTTGAGGCACCACGGTCGTGGTGATGCTGCTATCCACGGCCGTGCTGCCTTGCACGGGCGTGGTGGGAGAAAACAATGAATTTGTGAAGTTGGGCCACGGCCGTGGCGCCCCACCACGGTCGTGGTGAAGCTACACCTCCATGGTCGTGGCGCCTTATACGGATGTGGAGGGTGAGGACTTGGCCCTGTGAGCGATGCGCCACGGTCGTGGCGAGACCAGCACGGTCGTGGCCGATGAGCGCCACGATCGTGGCGTTTCTGACACGGTCGTGGTGAAAGGAGGCTTGACCCTATTGATGGTGCGACATGGCCGTGGTATGATAACACGGTCGTGGCCGTGGCTATGGAGCACGGGCGTGGTCGTTCACCACGTTCCTGGCGAGTGCTCTGCTTCATAATTTTGACTATTTGCTGCACAAGCCTGGGGTTTTGAGGACAAAATGCACAGTTGATGTTTGATTGGATGATTGAGGGTGATCTGCAGAGGGAAATGAGAGTGTGTAAGGGATAATAGCATCAAATGAGCTAGTATTTAAGACTATTTGAGCATTATTTATATGGGAATGAAGAAATACTCAAAGTAAAGCAAAACAAAGGTAATTTAGTCATAATAAGGTATAAAATCCCTAAAATTGGTGACTGTTGGCGACTGTAATGATGAATCTGGAGGATTCATAACCACACTGAACTTAAGTGTTACTCGTCCCGAGGAACAGAGTAAAACTTAAGACAGTCGACAAAAAGCAAAAATTAGGGCAAAAACGTCGGAAATCCTTTGAATTGGTGACCGAGGATGGATCTGGAGGATTCATCACCACACCGAACTTAAGCGTTCCTCGTCCCGAGGAACGGAAAACTTAAAACAGTCACCAATGAAATCGTTTATCTTGTGATTGCCTCATCCTATTGTCAAATCGTAATTTTGTTCATGGCTCATATCGATACAACATCAAAGCTTCCTTAGATCACTGAATACATCTTATGATATCCTCATTTCTGCGTTTACTTTGCTAAAGTACTTCCTTCTCACTCTCTGTTGTATCGGTCATGTTAAAGAGTTTTATGAGACTTTGAACAGACCCACATAATCAACAAAATGCATATGATATGTCATTGGTGTTGAAAAAAGAAAGAATGGGGGTGTGATCAAAAGATAAGAGTCTCTCCTCTGATTGAATCAAGACTCTTAAAAATAGTTGACTCATCGAGGTACTTTGAATGATTTATGCACAACTCTGGTTGACTTAGCCTTACACCTGATTTTTTTTCTAAAGGTGACTCAGAGGGGTGTATATGTTGGCTTAAGGCTTTTGGCTATTTTACCTCTTCGAGAAGAGGTAAGGGGTTATTTTTGGATCCTTAGGATCTCACTATCGGTCATGACACATCTGCCTTTATGAGGGCATCTAATTTACCGGCCGGGCAAGACCTTTATCGGTTATCCTTATTCAGGGCACAACTCTCATGTTTTTATTCTCACTCTGGCTTTTATTCATTCTCACCTGGCTTAGGACAAGGGTATTTTTGGATTTTTTTCATATTTGGGCTGCCATGCCTCTTTTTGGAATCGGGGTAGATTTTTCGCCAACCTCGGTAGGTGCACAATCTTCATTGTATACTCTTTGAGAAGGTGGTATGCCCCCGTTATGTATTGAGGGGTATGGAAGAAGCGGTAGTGGAAAAAGAGGTGTGGTGTACCACACCGAACTTAGAGTTTTGTACAGGTGTGGTTCACCACACCGAACTTAATGTTCGACCAAGTTCTAGTTTTCACTAGAAATGAGTGTGGTGTGCCACAGCGAACTTAAGATTTTGGCATGGTTAGTGAACAGAGGGGTATGAAAATGAAAGAAGAAGTGTAGAAAAGAGTTCGGATCATGATGCAATTTGCTTATCGATTCCAAGCGACGGGTCTCTATTCTCCATCACACTCTGCTAAAAAAGAGACACGATGAAACATTAAATTAGGAATCCATACAACAAATCCATTAATCAGATAAAGGCGTGATGTATTTGATCTATCTCAGCTGTATTGAAGTATATCATCTTTTTCTGTTTGAGGGTTTGACATTAGGATTCATAAACTATTCAAGATGAAAAACATGCATTGGCTAGTTTCAAGCATTCTTTTCTTTGGGAATTTGTAACGAAAAGAGGTGATGATCACAGATTCAAAGAAAACCAAAAGCCGACTAGATAAAGGCTTTCTTTTCCGGAAGACGATAGAAAGGTGGAAAATTATGAGAAAGAAACTAGAATGGAAAACAGGAAGCAGTAAAGATAAAGGGTGGAGTGAGAGTCATACCACCCGCCCTCCACCTCGAACTCATAAATTCACTCGTTTCTGAACAAAAATTAGGTTCGAGGTGGAGGAGAAAGGTTACACAATGTTAACGCGGTGGTCCACTTAGTTGGAAGAAGGTCCGACAAAGATGTCTCACGATAGCTGGAGCCGAGAACGAGGAAGTGGTCCGAACAACCTGTTGACTGGGTGGTTGTGGCGACTCGAACGAGTCTTCTGGATGACTTGGATGTACATTTCTTTCGCCTCGTTGTCCTTCTAGAAGTATCCAGAGACCTTTCCCCATCAGCGAGGGAGGTGAAATATAAGCAGTCGAAACTGGAGGGCTATGCGAGAAATCAAAGTTATGTCCACTTGTGCCCTCCAGTTGTGGCTCACCCTCAAAGTTCAAAGTAAAACTGCTTTCTTCAAAATCTAGGACGACTGGTTGAGGGTCGGCCACTTGAACTTCCTCCTATCCAAGATCAGGTGGTGGATCCGGTTCCGGCTTCATTTCGTCACCTGGCTTTTCTTGTGTGGGATATGGTGCCCAGGGTGACGTTTCTTCTTCAGAGGAGTTATTTTGAGAAGTATCATCATCTTTATCAATGTTGAATTTGGTAAGAGCGTCGTTCTTCATTTCAAGGTTTTGTTCAGAATTTTCCTCGTAGAGCATCCTTATTTCATCCAAGTAACTAGAAGAGGATTTGACTGGTGAAACGAACTCTTGCTTGGGTAAGGGATTCATGGGATTTTGAGATAGAGGTTCCAATGATGTCTCTTCATGGGAGGGATTAGTCCATGACATGTCATTTTGAGGGATAAAATCCCCTGATGAACCCATTTCTTCGATATTGGGACTGGTGTATACCATTTCTGAGTTATGTTGCTATTCCAATTCTTCTTCATAACACTCCTCCGATTCTATTGAGTGCTCGGGAAAAGTTTCTATGGGAGGAATGGAATCTAGCTTAGGTAATGGACACATCTCAGTTTCATGAATATCAGGAAGGGCTTCTTCATAGGGGTGTGTGACTATAGAGGGATAGGTTTGTGACTTGTTGTCTTCCCAAGGGTCATTACAAGAGTTCACAGTAAAACCGTAGTTCGTTCTAAAGTCAAGAGATGGCTCATGTTCCTCTTCATAGTGCACTATCGTCTCATTCAAGTGACTAGAAGGAGATTCAACCAGAAAGATCATGCTCTTGTTCGAGGACTGGCTCTGTCTGGACTTCTTGTGCTGGCAATAACTCGGGTAACATCATCTCATGAATACGACCGGTCATAGGATTGTCATCTTGAGAACCGTCATCGTCCCTTGATTCTGTTTCATCAGTGAAAGTGGTATGGTCCATTTCTGGATCATGATATTGATTAGTCCCATCCTCGAAGTTTGTTTCTAGATCAGTCAATTGATCAGAAATTTCTTCACAAGGAAAAATCAGATCATGTTCCAGAAATGGATTCATTTGAGTCTCTTGCAAAAAGGACGTCTCCTTATCTGAATCAATCACATATTCATCTAAGTCTGACTGTGGAGGAGTGTAGGGTTCTTGTAGCGTAGACCCTTTTTCTTTGGAATTTAATGACAAGACAGTTGAAGTTGAAGAATATTTGTCGTATAAGGTGTCAATCATTGCTGATTGCCCCTCAATCCTTATGGTTAGATCTGGATCTATGGTGGGAGAAGATGGACATACACCGAAATTTATCCCCAAATTGTCTTCCAATTGTAGAAAATCTTCAGATTAGCTACTCATTCTTTCATCTAAGAGCATAGTGCATGAATCATTATTCGAGTCAGACCTTGGCTCGGAAAATGATTCTTTTTCTTGTGATGTTGTGAAGGAATCATCCTTGAGTTCAGTCATTAACTCTGAGGATGATTCCTCACCTTTCATTGATGCTTGAAGATCATTGGAAGGCACCCCCCACATGATGTCATAATCATCATCGTAATCTACATGTGGACTAGGGATGAGCTTAGTTAAAATTTGTGGCTGTTCTATATGTCGGTCAGAAGCATTGGCAAGTTGTGTAAGTTGATCAAGATTGTCTATCAACTTCTTGATCGAGGCTATCTGATCAACTAGTTGTTGAACCATTGATAACTGTAAAGCTCGTAGTTCTTCCATCGATGTGTTTTGCTCTTCATTGAAAGGCTCTTCGCCACACCCGTTGGATGGATCATGATAATAGCCCTCCTCATCATAGTATTGATTTGCGTTGTTTTCCAAATTCCCTCCTACAATGCAGTCTATGCTTCGAAATCCACCACAATTAGATTTCTCGTAGTAGCTCCCTGGTTGATATGGATTATAACCTGCGTTATATCCATAGTTGTATGGAGTGGCTGCTCTGAGTTTCCCAACTATGCGATTTGTGATTACTTGGCGTAATGCCATCACGTAGTGAGGATGAACGTTGAAAGAGTTGATCGACGCATGAGAATAGTCGCCACAAAATTGACAACTATTGGTTGGTGGCAATGACTACTTCATTTTTGAAGAGAATTGGTAACTGGAATCAGAGAATGAGTTTATCAAGTTTGACCAACCACTTCAAATCCAAGATGATATGTAAGATTAAGTCCTTTACTTTTTAGGTTTTTGAAGAGAAAAAAGAAAAACCCTAGAGAAACCTAATTCGACACGAAATTCAAAAAATACGATTCTTATACCGTTGTCCCGGCAACGGCGCCATTTTTTGATGGAGCTAGAACTTACACCAAATAATTACTCTTCCAATGGAAGTCCTAATATGCAACAAAAACCAGAGAGAGTTGATGTCCTCTCTAGGTTTACCTACAACTGGTGCTAGATAAATGCTCCAACCCCACGAGAGTGTGGAAGCCTTATCAAAGTACATATTTAGGATCGAACCCAAAGGACAACGTTAAGAATCTGAGTGTCTTATCTTGTTTCATATCAATCTAAGTTAATCATCTAAGACCAGCAGTTTGTTTTGAGTTATTTAACCTAAACATGCAAAAGTAAAGGCAAGAATAAAAACTAGTTTAATGATTAAAATCTAAGATTAGCAAATGATGATGGATCACTGGGGTGATGCGGGTGTTCTCCACCACTACACATGAATTGTACTTGTACCAAACATTGGAAAACTTGTAAGCAAGATACATGGATGTTGTACAAAACCGATGTCTTATAGGACAAGTGCAATGCACACATCCTTCACGGGTTGAGTAACTCTCATCTGGTACATATCTACGTGTCAATGAAGATATGTAGTCTCCGAAGAGAAAATCTTACTCAACCTCGTGAAATGTGCATCGGAAAACTAACAAGCAAGCGATAATCACCAAATCGATTAGTATCCTTATAGACTATCACTCTTTCAAGGATATAGCTACGAGGAACGTGCGAGTGTTGCAACGTCAGCCATTCCCGAACGAATGGTCAAGTACTTTGCACCACTCTCTCCTCAGAGTGTGTTCCTCGACCTGTCAAGGTTGCACTTTTGTACATCAACTAATTCCATTTCATAGTACAAAAGTACAATGATGGAGGTGAGTTTACTCCACTCCTTAGAAAGCGTTCCCAGATATCGAAACGGATGCGCGGTGGATACACACACCAGAAACCAACACTAAATCGATATTCGAGTCTCAAGAGCGGTCGTAGACAAACCAGAATGAAAGACAATAGATGCCTACAAGAACACGGCCAACATTCAAGCATGTATGAAATGATTTAGTATTGAATCAGAATGATAACATCTTTTTAGTACAAGTTACAAAACACGGGCAGCGGGGCTAGTCCCTACACCCCAGTGAATGGAACTACTTGCTTCTCATAGAGGAAACAACAAAGAAAGAGAAGAGAGAGAAAGAAAGCATCGTCAGAGCAGCAGAGTAGATCTGTGAAAGCTCGGTGTAGATTGTTGCAGTCTTCGGGACTGCTCCATTGTGGTCGATGATGTCCATCTCTCCGCCTCGATCCTCATGTCTACCTCTGAGATTGCACGGGTAGAATGAGGTGGAGCTATGATGGAATAATGGTGGAGGTGAGATGGTGATGGAACAACCTTGTAGATCTGTCCCCAGTCTGGCTGCTTTCCAGATCTGTGCTCAGACCGGGATCCTGGAGCTGTGTGTGAAGTTTGGTCAGAAACGGTGCTCGGGCAGCCTGGCGGCGTCCCGGACTGCCCCCCAAAACAGGGACCCTGCTGGTCCTATTTATAGGCCTTGGATGACTAAACGGTCTTGAGACCGTTTGGTGTCAAACGGTCTTGAGATCGTTTGGTACCAAATGGTCTTGAGACCGTTTGCTGCCAAACGGTCTTGAGACTGTTTGCTACTAAACGGTCTTGAGACTGTTTGCTACCAAACGGTCTTGTGACCATGGTGCCAAACGGTCTTCTCTGAGATCAAACGACGTCCAATGACCTCGATGATCCATTCTTGCAAACGATCTGAGATCGATAGCTCCGCCAAATGATCTAGAGCCGTAAGCACCTCCAAATCGTTTGGGACTTCATGCTCTTCCAAGCAGTCTGGGGTTGCGAGGCTTTGCAGGTCGGTAGTGCTTTATATGAGGAGGGCGATGGTGGTGGTCATGGAGTCTTGGAGCAGCAGGTTGAAGAAATAGCAGCGTCAGGAGGTAGGGGACGACACGCCACGTCCGTGTTGAGGCATCACGGTCGTGGTGATGCTGCTATCCACAACCGTGCTGCCTTGCACGGGCGTGGTGGGCGAAAAAAATCGAATTTGTGAAGTTGGGCCACGACCGTGGTGCCCCACCACGGTCGTGGTGAAGCTACAGCTCCACAGTCGTGGCGCCTTACACGGCCGTGGTGGGTAAGGACTTGGCCATGTGAGCGATGTGCCATGGTCGTGGCGAGACCAGCACGGTCGTGGCCGATGAGCGCCACAGTCGTGGCATTTCTGACATGGTCGCGGTGAAAGGAGGCTTGACCCTGTTGATGGTGCGACACGGCCGTGGTGTGATAACACGGTCGTGGCCGTGGCTATGGAGCACGGGCGTGGCCATTCACCACGGCTGTGGGGAGTGCTCTGCTTCATAATTTTGACTATTTGCTGCACAAGCCTGGGGTTTTGAGGACAAAATGCACAGTTGATGTTTGATTGGATGATTGAGGATGATCTACAGAGGGAAAGGAGAGTGTTTAAGGGATAATAGCATCAAATCAGCTAGTATTTAATACTATTTGAGCATTATTTATATGGGAATGAATAAATACTCAAAGTAAAACAAAGAAAAGGTAATTTAGTCATAATAAGGTATAAAAGCCCTAAAATTGGCGACTATTGGCGACTGTAATGATGAATCTGGAGGATTCATCAATAAGGTGAAGCACCACCATCACATTCCATACTATTCTCAGGTATGAACCCACACATAAATCAAGGTGTAACCATCGAGCTATAGCATACTAGGGTTTCAACAACAATAAGAGAGTACTCCATGATTGTATTAATCATTCAAGGACTATTCATACCCAATCACCATCATTTAGTTATATTAAAGCTAGGTATAACAAGATATACCTCATTAGGGTTACATATAAACATAATATGTTTATCATCCCTTCTATTCATATGAGTGAAAAAGTAAGACTACTTTATTAAGGGTAACCCTCCATTTGTTCCATCATCCAACCCATATTACCATACCACAATGTCACCCAGAACCATTAGATGTTTAAAAGATAAGACCATTGGTTGTTTACATAAGTAAACACCTAGAATGAATCATATATGATGTTAATGAGTTGTGATCTATAAAATTCACCATTTAACCCTAGACATCCTTTGGTTAATAACAATAAGGGTTCTGTTGAGAGTAGGGTAAAACCCACAATTGACTATTCATTTAAAACAAGCCATCCATTGTCAGCAAGTAAGCTCCTTAAGTTGATCATATAAAGGAAACCATCTAAATCACATTATTATGACCAACAATTACATTAGACATCATTGCACTTTATTGGAGGAATAAACATTAGATCTGGACCATTGGGTCAAATTCATATGTTAAAACCATGAATTATAGTATAGTTAAAACCATGAATTATAGTATCACGCCAATGACTCATCTTTGTCCTGACTCTTCACTCACCATCTTCTTACCCCTCCGCCTCATGAAAGAATGCCAAAGTGTCCATATCAGTCGTGGCCACCTCTAAAAGTTTGGGGTGGCCAAATCTACAAGTCACCGCTTCGCTCTCATCACCATATTCCCTACCTACTCTAAGGGCAAAAAAATGAAAAAAAATGCAAAAAGAAAATAAAAGGTGCTCCTGTTTAAGAGCATCCAAGTAAAAAGATGAGTGCTCTATGTAATAGCACTCCAAAATCTTACCGCAACCCTTTTTCCATTTACATACCCATTGAGCTAGGAAGCATCAAACCTATCTCAGTTTGCCTTTTTCCACAGCCACGTCGGTCATTTGGTGTCATTTGAAACATAAGGTTGAAAGCATGAAGGTGAAACAACACTCCTAGTCATCCTTGATTAATGCCATCATGAAACGGTCTACCGGGAACTACATGAAAGAAATATGGATTGCTTGTGTGTTATGCACTATATTTGAAGTTCATATGCTTTGTGCTCTTTTCATGATTGGTTTGTGAAAGAAGGAGAGGAGAGAGGTGGAATGTATGTACTTCGTCACTATTGATCCAATTTAGCAATAATCATCCTTTATATTGCATTCGTCATTTCTTGATTGTGGAAATATTGTAGAGAGATTGAGTTGGGGCATACTTGAAGACAAGTATGTTTCAAGTTTGGGGTGGTGATTCAGCCCTATTTTAGGGCTTCATCTTGTGTCATTTTTCATTACAATCACATCTATACCTGTTAGATTACATGTTATTTCCCTCAATATGCATATTTGTGTAAAATGCACTTGTGGACATTATTTGCATGTTTTTTAGGCATTTGGACCACACTTGATAGAAGAGAGAAAAGGAGTGATCCTAGGGTTTATCTACCCTTGGAGAGCCCCAAAGTGAAGTCTGATACTCCCTCAACCTACCCCTAGTGGCCAAAAATCCATAGAAGCAAAGAAGTCCCAGAAAGTCCAAAGAATCAAGCCCAAGTGCAGATGTAGACATCACCATGGTCGTGCCGCAAAGAATGGCCAAGCAAGGGACAACCACCATTGTCATGCCACCTAGCACGGCCGTGCTACAACACCGAATAATGGATGTGGCATTTACACCAAAACCACCATCACCTCACCCACCACGGCCATTCTACCCTTACCCCACCACGGTCGTACCAGTTTTTATACAAAAATGATGATCAACCTACAATCTTACCATTTTAATTCACACGATCATTCTACCCCACCACGACCGTTCTCGCCACTACCCACCACGGTCGTGTTGATCCACCATGACTGAGCTACTCACAAAACCTAGTTACTTTTACCACTGCACTACCCAATCTACCCCTACTTGACCTATTGCTTCCCCCACACCTATATATGGGGGTGGCAGTTATAGGTATGGGGGAGCTACCTCCTACAACGTCTTAGCTCCCCATTTTTCCACTTAGCCATTCCACCTCCATTTCACCATTTCCACCATAGAAACCCTAGTTTCCTTCCATTTCCAACAATTTCCACCATCATTCCATGCCCCTACACTTTGGAGGAGAGCGGAGGATGCCCTACAATAGCTAAAATGGGGGAATTCTTCATCTACACCGAGCTCCATGGCTTCTTCTATCTCCTTCTCTTCTATTTTTGTGTTTTGCATTGTTATGAGTAACTAGGCCCCTTGGGTGGGCTGTTTGGGGTGTAAAATGTTACTTTGATACCATGTTGGGGAAAAATGATATGTAAACTTTGTAATTCCATTTGTTAATGATTATGTTCTATTTCTATCTCATTCTCCATTAATTGCTTGTTCATTTGTGTGTGAAATCACCTAGGAATTTAGGGAAATTGTTTGTATGTGTGAAATTTGGGATTTTCCCCTAGATCTAATTCATGGATCCCTAGGTTGCCTCCCATCTTCTTACATACTAATAAATATCCCTTAGTGTAAGGACCCTGACCTCCGTTTTGGGCTTATCATGTTTTCTTTGCCTAAAACCTTTGCTTAGTTGCTTGCTAATCAGATTTAGTGGTGATTAGGGTTTGCTTGTGTTTTTTTGACAGTTGGAGGTGCTACTTGCAAAATAACCTAAGTTAGGGTTGAAGAGCAAGTTTGTCACCTTGAGATATTTCTTTCTCTCTCTTTGCTTCCTCTAGAGTTGAGAGGAAGATTTGGGCTCGTGCCTTGAGTTGTCTTGGGATTTTTTGAAGCTCTATTGGTGTGGTTGAGCCTTGTTTGGGCCTTGCGTTGCCTTGTTGGACCTTGTGTCGGGAAAGAGGGTTGTGTCGCCCAGAGGAGTGTATCGCCCAGGTGTGTGTGTCGGACATTGACCTTTTTGACCTTATTGCTTTGGTTGTGTCACCCTAGATTGGACATGTGGCTGAACCTTTGTTGTGTGGTGGCATGGTTTGTGCATATGTTTTGCAAGATGGAAAAATGTGTGGACATGTGTCCCTTGGCAAGGTGACACCTGGCCTTGGTTCCCCTTTGATCCTCATCTATATATGCCTTGCCTTTCTCTTCCTTAGGAACCCTTTAGCTCTTTGTTCCTCATCTCCCATTGTGTGCACGACACACCACCTTTGGAGTTCTTGGTGGCTGATACCCTTAGAGGAGCTAAGGTTGGTGGTCGATCCCTTTGAAGGAGTTCTCTTCTTCTTCCTCTATCTTGGTGGTCGAACCCAAGGTGGACCTTGTTTCCTTGGTGGACGAAAGTGGTGTGCTTGGATCTAGGAGCTTTGGAGCTTGAGGAGTTTGCTTAAGGTGGGTTACATAACTTCTAACCCTAGCTATACTACCTTCCTTTACGTTGCATGATTCATATATGTTGATGATCGACCATTGCATGTTATGTTTCTTGCTCTAGTACATGTTGTTGATCTTATGGATATAGTGAGCATGAGGTTTTTGATGGTTTATATGCCTTTGGATCTAGTTGTCCGAACCATAGTTTGGGGTTTTCTTGTTGAGAAATACCCCTTTCTCTCCTTGGTTTTTGATAAGTGAGTTTGAGCTCTAGTGATGTGGGCAATACCCCTCTCTCATTTAAGTAGAGAGGTGAGTCTACATTCTAGTTGATTGGGCAACACCCTCCTCTCACCATGGATTTGAGAGGTGAGCTCTTGGATATGTGATGACCTAAGTTGAGTTTGATCCTTATGGTTGCCCGATTTGTGATAGAGGTTGTGCAAAACCCCTCTCTCTTGGGTGTTGAGAGGTGAGTCGATCTTCTCGATCATTTAGGGTTTGGTGCCCTTGTGCTTGAGGTTGAAGACGACCTTGTAGAGTTATGCTTTGCACATTATGACCTTGGAGTAGTGCTGCCGGATAGCCTCTTATCTAGGATTTTACCCTTGGCCGATACACCGAGTTGAGATGGTTGGTTTGGTCCCCGATATGGTGGTATAGAGAAACCCTAGTAGATGCCTTAAGTGGTGGCCGATATGAGAAGTTTGACTTTGATGGACGATATGGCCTTCTTGACCTAAGTGGTGTTGTCCCCTTGGCCGATATGATGCTTAGACAACATCTTTGTTTGGTTCCTTGGGCGACACAAGTTGGGTGAGTTTGAACTGCCCGATATGGGTTGAGTGGAAACCTTAGTTGTTGCTTTGATAGAGGCTGATATGGAGTTCTACTGTTACGACCCCATCTGAGCTTAACTGGTAAACTAGGGTTTACCTAGACAATCGCAAAGATTAATTAGAATAATCATTCTTGAAATCTAATTAATGACAATAAAACAATTAGTATGTTTTAACTATGATAAGAAGTCTAAATGTTCTTTTTGTCTTGAGAATTAGGGTTTGAGAAGTATAAACCCTAATCGGCCCAATTAGGGTTTTGATAATGCTTGAATACAGAATTTGATAAGTAGAATGTCTCACTAAATGATTTTTAGTATTTTATGTATAACTCTGATTTACTTCAAATTTGGATATGATTTAGATATATAAAATGTGAACAACATTGGAAAATATCAGAATTTTTGAAGAATGCTCTGACCTGTTTGTCGGCCGAGTTTCAAACTCGACCGATCACATTTCCAGAATTTTACAGCAGTGTGGTAATTGAATTTTATCTTTTTATTGGTATATCCAATTGATCTCAAATTTTAACAGTATTTGATAAATACAATTTTAGACACTCTGTTAAATTGGCATAATTTTTGGATGACTTTTGAATCCCTACAGTAAGGGTGTCGGTCGAGTTGTGCAGGACAAACTCGGCCGAATATATTCTGCAGACTGCAATATAGCAGTGCACTGTTCGATTTTTAATTATTTATTGGTAACTCCAAATGATCCCAAATTTTAACTGAAGCTTTATAGATCAATTATAAACAACGTGTTAAATTCCCATAATTGTTGAAGAATGTTTGATCTCTGAAATAAACGAATTACAGTAACTTTTGTATAACTGAATATTCAGCCAATATAATTAAAGTTAAGTGTTGGGTCAATATGCAATTGACCCAAGCAGCTCAATTGACTTATATGAACGACCACACACACAAGCAGCTCTCATTTCTCGTCATTCATTCCAGAGAAACGAGCTCCTAGAGAGAGAGGGAGAATTAGGGCTTGAGTGGAGAAAGTGGGGAAATTGCTGAATTAGGGTTTTGCGATTCCAGGAAGGATGAAATCAAGTAAGTTCGGATTCCTTGCATAGACTTTTATGGTGAATCTTCTCTCTTATGTCAAGATTTCCGTCCATGCTCTGATTTGATCCAAGAGGATGTCGAAATTCCCTCTTTTCTCACCCTTTCTTCATAATTCCTCTTTTTCAAGGTTTCCGAGTTGAATAGAAGAAGAATTGGGAGATTTGCTAGGGATTTGATGGGAATTCGAGATTCCCTGAGTTGAGCTGCAGTTGTGAGGTGTTTTCACACCTTAGGGTGAGTGGGTTCTTCCTTCAAACATTCTAATGCACGAATTTGATTACAACATCCAAATCCCTAAATGCTTAATATGTGAATTCTAAATCTTGAAATGTCCGTTTGATTTGAGTTATTGTAAATTGATATGATATGGATTCCTTCTCTGTTTAAAATGATTCCTAAATGGTAGATTCATATCAGAAACGTATGCAACCCTTCCTAGTGAGATTTCTTTACGGATTTATATCAAATGATGTAATTAGGGTTTAACCTAACTGAGACATCACTAGTGTTTCAACCTTATTGAAAAGGGCTAGTAACTCTATAATTGGTTAGGATGTATCTCATGGGTTATCTTAATTGAATTTCATTCTTGATAAATGATATCTCAGTAAATGATATGGAAGAATCTAAATTTAGTTAAGTTTCCATGATTTCATATCTATATTGATTATATAAGATTTGTTGGAAACAGTCTTTATTTAGTGAATGCTTATATCTTATGAGATCATGATAAGAGCCATGTGACAAGTGAATGAGGCAAATGAAACCCTAAGAGTAGGGTGTTGGCATGTGATGAATGAATAAGGCGAATGAAACCCTAAGGATA
The DNA here is from genome assembly GCA_963693085.1 of Alisma plantago-aquatica. Lineage (NCBI taxonomy): Eukaryota > Viridiplantae > Streptophyta > Magnoliopsida > Alismatales > Alismataceae > Alisma > Alisma plantago-aquatica. The sequence continues at coordinate 1,316,044,128 of OY856410.1, read as the reverse complement.
GGGTGTTCAATGAATCATGCTATGGTAATATGAAAGGTCTCGATATGAGATGTGGTGATGCTTAATTGTTAAATTGTATGTTTCTAGCATTTAACTTTATATGCTTGTTCTCCCTGAAATGATATTTGCATATTGCAGGGCTTCTTATATTTCAGTACATATCTCGTAAATTGCAGGTGATGAGATATGACATGCCCTAGAAAGGGATGTTACTGAGATATGATATATGTTGAATACATGAGTTTTGACGTTGTTATGTAATATTTCTGTTAAATTGTTTATTGTTAATCAAGTATAGACCTAAGTGCCCTAACACCGTAGAACCCCTAAATGAAGGTCTGTTTCTTAGGGGTGAAACTCGTGTCCAACATCAACCGGTTGAGTAATTCTGGTGGCACGAGGATGGAAAGAAAGGCAGTGTCTAACAACAATCGTGCGTGTGTCACGATGGCACTGGGGAAAAGAAAAAGAAAACTTGGTTATCTAACATCATTCGTGCGTGTGTCACGAAGGTAACCCTGTGACCCTCCGCCGGTGTACTTCGGTTAAAGGAGGAGTCGGGAGCACACGTGGTTGTGCATTGAGGCCGTAGAGCCTATGTTCTGGCCGGAGAGCCAGGGGTCCTGTAGCAGAGCAGGGCTGGCGTCAGACTTAGCATTTCCCGGGTGTGTCGCTAAGTCTTGTACGGTGGGGCCGTAGCATGAATTTGCTATGGATCTTTATATGCAGAGTACACTGCATATATTTAGGGCATAATCTAAAATATGATCATATAGGTTCACAGAGTTACTTATAAATGAAAGAGTTAAGAATGACTAGAGCATAGTTTTCTAGTAGTTATTCTTTGGATGCAATATCTATATTCTTTGCTATTTCAATTATATTGCTTTAGAACTGCTCAGTGTAGTATTTATTGTTTTTAAATTTCATATCGTTTAATCAAATTATATCTTTGATCACATTAGTGCATTAGTCTGTTTCCATGAAGTATTCATTCACTGAGCGAGTAGGCTCACCCCTCTACTCAAACATTTTAGGGCTAATCGCGTGGACTTGAAGATGATCAGAGCGTCAGAGTAGATCTGCCACAGAAGTCAAGTATGAGATTAGTTGAGTCAGTCGGTCCTTGTCACTCTAGGTCCTCAGTAAGAGTTTAGAGAGAGAGTTGTAATTACGATGTGTAATATTGTTCCTCTTTGATATGTATGCTAATTAACAAGGTTTATGTGCACAAGTTGTGAAAGACATCATGAATGTTTATATATGTATCTTTTCTATTAAAGTCTGATTAGTAAAAGAAATATTCGGATTCCCTTGTTAAGATGTTTTATGTGGTTCAATGTGAAGAAACAAGAGTTTTTAAAGAAAAGAAAAAGTTAAGGGTGTTCTTTGTGTTACATACAAATCCCATCTTACGCCCTAATCTCATGATTTGAGGAAATTGTGAGATCGGGGTGTAACAGCTTGGTATCAGAGCTTAGGGTGAGTTGTCAAGGACCATTAAGTTAGTAAGTTAGAGTCCTAAGTGTGGCAGATAGGAGATGTTTGATGTTAGCTTTGGGGATTTGAGTATTTGGATATCCTGGCCCGATATCTGGGTACTTGGATCAGCCAGTACAAGCTACTCTGTCTATTCTCTCACGTATACCCTGGCCAGGTATACAGTGGAAGAATGGGCTAGAGAGGAACCCTAGAAATGTTACGGTTAGAAAACGAGAAAAGAAACAAGAATTAAGAGCATAAATGTAAAAGGAGATAGAACTTACATTTCATAATGTTGTTTTTGTTGGAAATGTATAGAAATGCTCTTATATGTTTGAATTGAAATATTCAATACCTTGAAGTATGGGTCTTTAATATCTGTTGTATAATATGCAATTGTAGCATTTATTGATTTCATTCTTTGTAACAAGTAGACTAGAATTGACCTTTGAATGAGCTTTTGTTTCTATGGTTTTGCCCGCTGATTCGAGTGAAATTGACATCAGCAGGTCTGTTTAGGTTTTCAGTCTGTGAGCGGTTCGGCCGAGTTCATGTTTTGGTCGGCCGAGTTCCTTGTTTAGGATTTCAAACAGTGTTTTGGTCGGCCGAGTTTGGTCTTGAATCGGCCGAGTTTCTTTGTAGGTAAACAAGTAGTGTTTCGATCGGCCGAGTTCCCCAGAGGATCGGCCGAGTTTCCTGCTGATCGGCCGAAGTTGGTCGGCCGAGTTTCGGAATCTGGAAGGCGATCGGCCGAGTTCCAGAGTGATCGGCCGAGTTTCTGAGCTGTGAGTGGCAGTTCAGGAAGAATGTAATTCTTGTAGTTCTTGGCTTCAGGACTTTAGGTTTGGCCTGGTCCGGATTGGCAGGATGTGTTATTAGGATCTAATGAATCCTATCAATAGCATAATAAGAATAGAATTTGAATGATTAGACCCACATCAGAGTAAGAATGTACATACAGTAAGATGTTGAAACATATGGGCAAGATCAGAACAACTAAGAATTAGTTGAAACTGATATCTAAGGTTTAACTTTGAGGTCTCAAATGTGAAACCCTTAATTGGGAATAATAGAACATGATATGAGATTCATAATCAGTTTACTGATTAATATTACATGAACTATACATATGAAATATAGAAAAGATATGTGAAATGTATGTATGGTTCAAGATAGCAAGAATCAATCATGAAGAATGAATCATAGAATAGAGTATAATGCTTTTATGAACTCTAAAGAAAAAGGCTAAGTAGAAGAATAGAGTGAGCTTTTAATAGGTCCATAAAAGTAAAAAGGATCATATGATCATGTAATTCATAAGACTAGAACAACAAACTAGTTTCTAAACAAAGAACATAGGTGTAGTTTAACGAATGAATAAGTCATATAAAGGTGGACTGTATTCAGGAGGGAAAAACTTGATTGAAAGAGAAACTATGTTTGACCCATGCATGATCCACTTGATTTAAAAATGAAGAATATGTAATGTATTCAACATGAGGAAAAACTAATAGAAGGACTATTAATTTAGAACGTTAACTTCGCAACAGCATAAAGATAAAGGAGGAAATATGTGCAACATGGTATACATGACCATACATATGAATAAGCAACATGGTCATAAGAGAAAAATTTAGAATTAAAGATGACGGGTTAAAGAGTAGTATATGGTAAGAGGACTATGAAACGTAAGATAGGGTTTGAAATATGGTGGAGAAGTTATAAAATAAAGAGGTTGTGAGATTCAAGCAAGTGCTAATTAATCAAATATCTCTGTTGATAACTAAGTAAGTCTACATACGAGAATGTATTAAGGGAATGTTTGAATACAAGAATTCCAAGTCTTAAAGTCATCTTCTCCTTCATATATTCCTTATTGAGAGCAAGGTGGGAATGAAATGATAAGAGAAAATGAATCATATATGGTACATAACTACCTTGGTGGGGTCATCTAGTGAATGTAATAGTGACCTACAGTATGATGAAGTGCGATAAGAAATAAATTCTTGTGTGATAGCAAGAATGATGGATAATCTATTCCTATCTTAAATGCTTCAATGTTAATGATGTTTATTGTATATAATCATATGAAAAGGATAGGTAGCAAAAAGTAAAGTAGTAATGAATGAGAAGAGAGATATGGGAAAACACTAGCTTTGTGTAATATGTGAATTTGTTTTTACATGTATGATGTGTTGAAGGCATATTAAGGTATGAAGTTGGTTCTATATATGATTTCAGTGTATTTGTGCAAGCTATATGTTAATTAAAGGTGTATGATAGTTGTAGTAATTCATACATGATATGCATCTTACTATTGTGTATTTGTGACATGGTGATACGGTTTGGATGATGTCAGAACACATGGAGGGATATCCTGAATAAGGTAGTTATACCTATTCACTCATATTAATAGAAAGGGATGATAATCAGATTGTTTGAACAAGTAACCCTAATGAGGTGTAGCTTGTTATACCTAGCTCTAATATAACTAAGTGATGGTAATTGAGTATGATTAATACTTGAATGACTGATACAATCGTGGATTACTTTATTACTGTGGTTGAAACCCAAAAATGATATAATACGATGGTTACACCTTGAATTGTGTGTGGGCCCATAACCCACAGGTCCCAGGATCGAAACAGGATAGTATGGAATGAGGTGGTAATGCTTCACCTCATGCATCCATGACCCAATGGGGATGCCAAGAGTAGTATTGTGCAATTGATTGTTGAATCTAGTCTTTTAATTCAAGACTGTTTTGCTATTTGAATAGCACTTGATTAAAAGTTTAAAACAGCATGGTGAACTTGCTTTTGTTACTTAAAGGTGATACAGAACAATAGAACTCTCTGAGCAGCATAAGTTGAGATAGTTGTATTAGAGTATCAGAGTTGCGTAGTGAAAGCGTGGTGGTTTATCTTTGCATTCTATGTTTGACTGTGGCATAAAGAATTTACTTGATATCATTGAGAACTATTTGAAATATGCTGTGATTTAGTAAAGAATTAAAAGATCTAATGTTGAAAACTACATTCAGGTATGAAATACAAGAATATGATGACACGGAAGGCTTTAGAAGCTTAGAATAACCCTGAATGTATCTTTCTTGTAGGTTTATGTTTCGAGGACGAAACATTCTAAGGGGGGGAGAGTTGTTACGACCCCATCTGAGCTTAACTGGTAAACTAGGGTTTACCTAGACAATCGCAAAGATTAATTAGAATAATCATTCTTGAAATCTAATTAATGACAATAAAACAATTAGTATGTTTTAACTATGATAAGAAGTCTAAATGTTCTTTTTGTCTTGAGAATTAGGGTTTGAGAAGTATAAACCCTAATCGGCCCAATTAGGGTTTTGATAATGCTTGAATACAGAATTTGATAAGTAGAATGTCTCACTAAATGATTTTTAGTATTTTATGTATAACTCTGATTTACTTCAAATTTGGATATGATTTAGATATATAAAATGTGAACAACATTGGAAAATATCAGAATTTTTGAAGAATGCTCTGACCTGTTTGTCGGCCGAGTTTCAAACTCGACCGATCACATTTCCAGAATTTTACAGCAGTGTGGTAATTGAATTTTATCTTTTTATTGGTATATCCAATTGATCTCAAAGTTTAACAGTATTTTATAAATACAATTTTAGACACTCTGTTAAATTGGCATAATTTTTGGATGACTTTTGAATCCCTACAGTAAGGGTGTCGGTCGAGTTGTGCAGGACAAACTCGGCCGAATATATTCTGCAGACTGCAATATAGCAGTGCACTGTTCGATTTTTAATTATTTATTGGTAACTCCAAATGATCCCAAATTTTAACTGAAGCTTTATAGATCAATTATAAACAACTTGTTAAATTCCCATAATTGTTGAAGAATGTTTGATCTCTGAAATAAACGAATTACAGTAACTTTTGTATAACTGAATATTCAGCCAATATAATTAAAGTTAAGTGTTGGGTCAATATGCAATTGACCCAAGCAGCTCAATTGACTTATATGAACGACCACACACACAAGCAGCTCTCATTTCTCGTCATTCATTCCAGAGAAACGAGCTCCTAGAGAGAGAGGGAGAATTAGGGCTTGAGTGGAGAAAGTGGGGAAATTGCTGAATTAGGGTTTTGCGATTCCAGGAAGGATGAAATCAAGTAAGTTCGGATTCCTTGCATAGACTTTTATGGTGAATCTTCTCTCTTATGTCAAGATTTCCGTCCATGCTCTGATTTGATCCAAGAGGATGTCGAAATTCCCTCTTTTCTCACCCTTTCTTCATAATTCCTCTTTTTCAAGGTTTCCGAGTTGAATAGAAGAAGAATTGGGAGATTTGCTAGGGATTTGATGGGAATTCGAGATTCCCTGAGTTGAGCTGCAGTTGTGAGGTGTTTTCACACCTTAGGGTGAGTGGGTTCTTCCTTCAAACATTCTAATGCACGAATTTGATTACAACATCCAAATCCCTAAATGCTTAATATGTGAATTCTAAATCTTGAAATGTCCGTTTGATTTGAGTTATTGTAAATTGATATGATATGGATTCCTTCTCTGTTTTAAATGATTCCTAAATGGTAGATTCATATCAGAAACGTATGCAACCCTTCCTAGTGAGATTTCTTTACGGATTTATATCAAATGATGTAATTAGGGTTTAACCTAACTGAGACATCACTAGTGTTTCAACCTTATTGAAAAGGGCTAGTAACTCTATAATTGGTTAGGATGTATCTCATGGGTTATCTTAATTGAATTTCATTCTTGATAAATGATATCTCAGTAAATGATATGGAAGAATCTAAATTTAGTTAAGTTTCCATGATTTCATATCTATATTGATTATATAAGATTTGTTGGAAACAGTCTTTATTTAGTGAATGCTTATATCTTATGAGATCATGATAAGAGCCATGTGACAAGTGAATGAGGCAAATGAAACCCTAAGAGTAGGGTGTTGGCATGTGATGAATGAATAAGGCGAATGAAACCCTAAGGATAGGGTGTTCAATGAATCATGCTATGGTAATATGAAAGGTCTCGATATGAGATGTGGTGATGCTTAATTATTAAATTGTATGTTTCTAGCATTTAACTTTATATGCTTGTTCTCCCTGAAATGATATTTGCATATTGCAGGGCTTCTTATATTTCAGTACATATCTCGTAAATTGCAGGTGATGAGATATGACATGCCCTAGAAAGGGATGTTACTGAGATATGATATATGTTGAATACATGAGTTTTGACGTTGTTATGTAATATTTCTGTTAAATTGTTTATTGTTAATCAAGTATAGACCTAAGTGCCCTAACACCGTAGAACCCCTAAATGAAGGTCTGTTTCTTAGGGGTGAAACTCGTGTCCAACATCAACCGGTTGAGTAATTCTGGTGGCACGAGGATGGAAAGAAAGGCAGTGTCTAACAACAATCGTGCGTGTGTCACGATGGCACTGGGGAAAAGAAAAAGAAAACTTGGTTATCTAACATCATTCGTGCGTGTGTCACGAAGGTAACCCTGTGACCCTCCGCCGGTGTACTTCGGTTAAAGGAGGAGTCGGGAGCACACGTGGTTGTGCATTGAGGCCGTAGAGCCTATGTTCTGGCCGGAGAGCCAGGGGTCCTGTAGCAGAGCAGGGCTGGCGTCAGACTTAGCATTTCCCGGGTGTGTCGCTAAGTCTTGTACGGTGGGGCCGTAGCATGAATTTGCTATGGATCTTTATATGCAGAGTACACTGCATATATTTAGGGCATAATCTAAAATATGATCATATAGGTTCACAGAGTTACTTATAAATGAAAGAGTTAAGAATGACTAGAGCATAGTTTTCTAGTAGTTATTCTTTGGATGCAATATCTATATTCTTTGCTATTTCAATTATATTGCTTTAGAACTGCTCAGTGTAGTATTTATTGTTTTTAAATTTCATATCGTTTAATCAAATTATATCTTTGATCACATTAGTGCATTAGTCTGTTTCCATGAAGTATTCATTCACTGAGCGAGTAGGCTCACCCCTCTACTCAAACATTTTAGGGCTAATCGCGTGGACTTGAAGATGATCAGAGCGTCAGAGTAGATCTGCCACAGAAGTCAAGTATGAGATTAGTTGAGTCAGTCGGTCCTTGTCACTCTAGGTCCTCAGTAAGAGTTTAGAGAGAGAGTTGTAATTACGATGTGTAATATTGTTCCTCTTTGATATGTATGCTAATTAACAAGGTTTATGTGCACAAGTTGTGAAAGACATCATGAATGTTTATATATGTATCTTTTCTATTAAAGTCTGATTAGTAAAAGAAATATTCGGATTCCCTTGTTAAGATGTTTTATGTGGTTCAATGTGAAGAAACAAGAGTTTTTAAAGAAAAGAAAAAGTTAAGGGTGTTCTTTGTGTTACATACAAATCCCATCTTACGCCCTAATCTCATGATTTGAGGAAATTGTGAGATCGGGGTGTAACAGCTTGGTATCAGAGCTTAGGGTGAGTTGTCAAGGACCATTAAGTTAGTAAGTTAGAGTCCTAAGTGTGGCAGATAGGAGATGTTTGATGTTAGCTTTGGGGATTTGAGTATTTGGATATCCTGGCCCGATATCTGGGTACTTGGATCAGCCAGTACAAGCTACTCTGTCTATTCTCTCACGTATACCCTGGCCAGGTATACAGTGGAAGAATGGGCTAGAGAGGAACCCTAGAAATGTTACGGTTAGAAAACGAGAAAAGAAACAAGAATTAAGAGCATAAATGTAAAAGGAGATAGAACTTACATTTCATAATGTTGTTTTTGTTGGAAATGTATAGAAATGCTCTTATATGTTTGAATTGAAATATTCAATACCTTGAAGTATGGGTCTTTAATATCTGTTGTATACTATGCAATTGTAGCATTTATTGATTTCATTCTTTGTAACAAGTAGACTAGAATTGACCTTTGAATGAGCTTTTGTTTCTATGGTTTTGCCCGCTGATTCGAGTGAAATTGACATCAGCAGGTCTGTTTAGGTTTTCAGTCTGTGAGCGGTTCGGCCGAGTTCATGTTTTGGTCGGCCGAGTTCCTTGTTTAGGATTTCAAACAGTGTTTTGGTCGGCCGAGTTTGGTCTTGAATCGGCCGAGTTTCTTTGTAGGTAAACAAGTAGTGTTTCGATCGGCCGAGTTCCCCAGAGGATCGGCCGAGTTTCCTGCTGATCGGCCGAAGTTGGTCGGCCGAGTTTCGGAATCTGGAAGGCGATCGGCCGAGTTCCAGAGTGATCGGCCGAGTTTCTGAGCTGTGAGTGGCAGTTCAGGAAGAATGTAATTCTTGTAGTTCTTGGCTTCAGGACTTTAGGTTTGGCCTGGTCCGGATTGGCAGGATGTGTTATTAGGATCTAATGAATCCTATCAATAGCATAATAAGAATAGAATTTGAATGATTAGACCCACATCAGAGTAAGAATGTACATACAGTAAGATGTTGAAACATATGGGCAAGATCAGAACAACTAAGAATTAGTTGAAACTGATATCTAAGGTTTAACTTTGAGGTCTCAAATGTGAAACCCTTAATTGGGAATAATAGAACATGATATGAGATTCATAATCAGTTTACTGATTAATATTACATGAACTATACATATGAAATATAGAAAAGATATGTGAAATGTATGTATGGTTCAAGATAGCAAGAATCAATCATGAAGAATGAATCATAGAATAGAGTATAATGCTTTTATGAACTCTAAAGAAAAAGGCTAAGTAGAAGAATAGAGTGAGCTTTTAATAGGTCCATAAAAGTAAAAAGGATCATATGATCATGTAATTCATAAGACTAGAACAACAAACTAGTTTCTAAACAAAGAACATAGGTGTAGTTTAACGAATGAATAAGTCATATAAAGGTGGACTGTATTCAGGAGGGAAAAACTTGATTGAAAGAGAAACTATGTTTGACCCATGCATGATCCACTTGATTTAAAAATGAAGAATATGTAATGTATTCAACATGAGGAAAAACTAATAGAAGGACTATTAATTTAGAACGTTAACTTCGCAACAGCATAAAGATAAAGGAGGAAATATGTGCAACATGGTATACATGACCATACATATGAATAAGCAACATGGTCATAAGAGAAAAATTTAGAATTAAAGATGACGGGTTAAAGAGTAGTATATGGTAAGAGGACTATGAAACGTAAGATAGGGTTTGAAATATGGTGGAGAAGTTATAAAATAAAGAGGTTGTGAGATTCAAGCAAGTGCTAATTAATCAAATATCTCTGTTGATAACTAAGTAAGTCTACATACGAGAATGTATTAAGGGAATGTTTGAATACAAGAATTCCAAGTCTTAAAGTCATCTTCTCCTTCATATATTCCTTATTGAGAGCAAGGTGGGAATGAAATGATAAGAGAAAATGAATCATATATGGTACATAACTACCTTGGTGGGGTCATCTAGTGAATGTAATAGTGACCTACAGTATGATGAAGTGCGATAAGAAATAAATTCTTGTGTGATAGCAAGAATGATGGATAATCTATTCCTATCTTAAATGCTTCAATGTTAATGATGTTTATTGTATATAATCATATGAAAAGGATAGGTAGCAAAAAGTAAAGTAGTAATGAATGAGAAGAGAGATATGGGAAAACACTAGCTTTGTGTAATATGTGAATTTGTTTTTACATGTATGATGTGTTGAAGGCATATTAAGGTATGAAGTTGGTTCTATATATGATTTCAGTGTATTTGTGCAAGCTATATGTTAATTAAAGGTGTATGATAGTTGTAGTAATTCATACATGATATGCATCTTACTATTGTGTATTTGTGACATGGTGATACGGTTTGGATGATGTCAGAACACATGGAGGGATATCCTGAATAAGGTAGTTATACCTATTCACTCATATTAATAGAAAGGGATGATAATCAGATTGTTTGAACAAGTAACCCTAATGAGGTGTAGCTTGTTATACCTAGCTCTAATATAACTAAGTGATGGTAATTGAGTATGATTAATACTTGAATGACTGATACAATCGTGGATTACTTTATTACTGTGGTTGAAACCCAAAAATGATATAATACGATGGTTACACCTTGAATTGTGTGTGGGCCCATAACCCACAGGTCCCAGGATCGAAACAGGATAGTATGGAATGAGGTGGTAATGCTTCACCTCATGCATCCATGACCCAATGGGGATGCCAAGAGTAGTATTGTGCAATTGATTGTTGAATCTAGTCTTTTAATTCAAGACTGTTTTGCTATTTGAATAGCACTTGATTAAAAGTTTAAAACAGCATGGTGAACTTGCTTTTGTTACTTAAAGGTGATACAGAACAATAGAACTCTCTGAGCAGCATAAGTTGAGATAGTTGTATTAGAGTATCAGAGTTGCGTAGTGAAAGCGTGGTGGTTTATCTTTGCATTCTATGTTTGACTGTGGCATAAAGAATTTACTTGATATCATTGAGAACTATTTGAAATATGCTGTGATTTAGTAAAGAATTAAAAGATCTAATGTTGAAAACTACATTCAGGTATGAAATACAAGAATATGATGACACGGAAGGCTTTAGAAGCTTAGAATAACCCTGAATGTATCTTTCTTGTAGGTTTATGTTTCGAGGACGAAACATTCTAAGGGGGGGAGAGTTGTTACGACCCCATCTGAGCTTAACTGGTAAACTAGGGTTTACCTAGACAATCGCAAAGATTAATTAGAATAATCATTCTTGAAATCTAATTAATGACAATAAAACAATTAGTATGTTTTAACTATGATAAGAAGTCTAAATGTTCTTTTTGTCTTGAGAATTAGGGTTTGAGAAGTATAAACCCTAATCGGCCCAATTAGGGTTTTGATAATGCTTGAATACAGAATTTGATAAGTAGAATGTCTCACTAAATGATTTTTAGTATTTTATGTATAACTCTGATTTACTTCAAATTTGGATATGATTTAGATATATAAAATGTGAACAACATTGGAAAATATCAGAATTTTTGAAGAATGCTCTGACCTGTTTGTCGGCCGAGTTTCAAACTCGACCGATCACATTTCCAGAATTTTACAGCAGTGTGGTAATTGAATTTTATCTTTTTATTGGTATATCCAATGGATCTCAAATTTTAACAGTATTTTATAAATACAATTTTAGACACTCTGTTAAATTGGCATAATTTTTGGATGACTTTTGAATCCCTACAGTAAGGGTGTCGGTCGAGTTGTGCAGGACAAACTCGGCCGAATATATTCTGCAGACTGCAATATAGCAGTGCACTGTTCGATTTTTAATTATTTATTGGTAACTCCAAATGATCCCAAATTTTAACTGAAGCTTTATAGATCAATTATAAACAACGTGTTAAATTCCCATAATTGTTGAAGAATGTTTGATCTCTGAAATAAACGAATTACAGTAACTTTTGTATAACTGAATATTCAGCCAATATAATTAAAGTTAAGTGTTGGGTCAATATGCAATTGACCCAAGCAGCTCAATTGACTTATATGAACGACCACACACACAAGCAGCTCTCATTTCTCGTCATTCATTCCAGAGAAACGAGCTCCTAGAGAGAGAGGGAGAATTAGGGCTTGAGTGGAGAAAGTGGGGAAATTGCTGAATTAGGGTTTTGCGATTCCAGGAAGGATGAAATCAAGTAAGTTCGGATTCCTTGCATAGACTTTTATGGTGAATCTTCTCTCTTATGTCAAGATTTCCGTCCATGCTCTGATTTGATCCAAGAGGATGTCGAAATTCCCTCTTTTCTCACCCTTTCTTCATAATTCCTCTTTTTCAAGGTTTCCGAGTTGAATAGAAGAAGAATTGGGAGATTTGCTAGGGATTTGATGGGAATTCGAGATTCCCTGAGTTGAGCTGCAGTTGTGAGGTGTTTTCACACCTTAGGGTGAGTGGGTTCTTCCTTCAAACATTCTAATGCACGAATTTGATTACAACATCCAAATCCCTAAATGCTTAATATGTGAATTCTAAATCTTGAAATGTCCGTTTGATTTGAGTTATTGTAAATTGATATGATATGGATTCCTTCTCTGTTTTAAATGATTCCTAAATGGTAGATTCATATCAGAAACGTATGCAACCCTTCCTAGTGAGATTTCTTTACGGATTTATATCAAATGATGTAATTAGGGTTTAACCTAACTGAGACATCACTAGTGTTTCAACCTTATTGAAAAGGGCTAGTAACTCTATAATTGGTTAGGATGTATCTCATGGGTTATCTTAATTGAATTTCATTCTTGATAAATGATATCTCAGTAAATGATATGGAAGAATCTAAATTTAGTTAAGTTTCCATGATTTCATATCTATATTGATTATATAAGATTTGTTGGAAACAGTCTTTATTTAGTGAATGCTTATATCTTATGAGATCATGATAAGAGCCATGTGACAAGTGAATGAGGCAAATGAAACCCTAAGAGTAGGGTGTTGGCATGTGATGAATGAATAAGGCGAATGAAACCCTAAGGATAGGGTGTTCAATGAATCATGCTATGGTAATATGAAAGGTCTCGATATGAGATGTGGTGATGCTTAATTGTTAAATTGTATGTTTCTAGCATTTAACTTTATATGCTTGTTCTCCCTGAAATGATATTTGCATATTGCAGGGCTTCTTATATTTCAGTACATATCTCGTAAATTGCAGGTGATGAGATATGACATGCCCTAGAAAGGGATGTTACTGAGATATGATATATGTTGAATACATGAGTTTTGACGTTGTTATGTAATATTTCTGTTAAATTGTTTATTGTTAATCAAGTATAGACCTAAGTGCCCTAACACCGTAGAACCCCTAAATGAAGGTCTGTTTCTTAGGGGTGAAACTCGTGTCCAACATCAACCGGTTGAGTAATTCTGGTGGCACGAGGATGGAAAGAAAGGCAGTGTCTAACAACAATCGTGCGTGTGTCACGATGGCACTGGGGAAAAGAAAAAGAAAACTTGGTTATCTAACATCATTCGTGCGTGTGTCACGAAGGTAACCCTGTGACCCTCCGCCGGTGTACTTCGGTTAAAGGAGGAGTCGGGAGCACACGTGGTTGTGCATTGAGGCCGTAGAGCCTATGTTCTGGCCGGAGAGCCAGGGGTCCTGTAGCAGAGCAGGGCTGGCGTCAGACTTAGCATTTCCCGGGTGTGTCGCTAAGTCTTGTACGGTGGGGCCGTAGCATGAATTTGCTATGGATCTTTATATGCAGAGTACACTGCATATATTTAGGGCATAATCTAAAATATGATCATATAGGTTCACAGAGTTACTTATAAATGAAAGAGTTAAGAATGACTAGAGCATAGTTTTCTAGTAGTTATTCTTTGGATGCAATATCTATATTCTTTGCTATTTCAATTATATTGCTTTAGAACTGCTCAGTGTAGTATTTATTGTTTTTAAATTTCATATCGTTTAATCAAATTATATCTTTGATCACATTAGTGCATTAGTCTGTTTCCATGAAGTATTCATTCACTGAGCGAGTAGGCTCACCCCTCTACTCAAACATTTTAGGGCTAATCGCGTGGACTTGAAGATGATCAGAGCGTCAGAGTAGATCTGCCACAGAAGTCAAGTATGAGATTAGTTGAGTCAGTCGGTCCTTGTCACTCTAGGTCCTCAGTAAGAGTTTAGAGAGAGAGTTGTAATTACGATGTGTAATATTGTTCCTCTTTGATATGTATGCTAATAAACAAGGTTTATGTGCACAAGTTGTGAAAGACATCATGAATGTTTATATATGTATCTTTTCTATTAAAGTCTGATTAGTAAAAGAAATATTCGGATTCCCTTGTTAAGATGTTTTATGTGGTTCAATGTGAAGAAACAAGAGTTTTTAAAGAAAAGAAAAAGTTAAGGGTGTTCTTTGTGTTACATACAAATCCCATCTTACGCCCTAATCTCATGATTTGAGGAAATTGTGAGATCGGGGTGTAACAGCTTGGTATCAGAGCTTAGGGTGAGTTGTCAAGGACCATTAAGTTAGTAAGTTAGAGTCCTAAGTGTGGCAGATAGGAGATGTTTGATGTTAGCTTTGGGGATTTGAGTATTTGGATATCCTGGCCCGATATCTGGGTACTTGGATCAGCCAGTACAAGCTACTCTGTCTATTCTCTCACGTATACCCTGGCCAGGTATACAGTGGAAGAATGGGCTAGAGAGGAACCCTAGAAATGTTACGGTTAGAAAACGAGAAAAGAAACAAGAATTAAGAGCATAAATGTAAAAGGAGATAGAACTTACATTTCATAATGTTGTTTTTGTTGGAAATGTATAGAAATGCTCTTATATGTTTGAATTGAAATATTCAATACCTTGAAGTATGGGTCTTTAATATCTGTTGTATACTATGCAATTGTAGCATTTATTGATTTCATTCTTTGTAACAAGTAGACTAGAATTGACCTTTGAATGAGCTTTTGTTTCTATGGTTTTGCCCGCTGATTCGAGTGAAATTGACATCAGCAGGTCTGTTTAGGTTTTCAGTCTGTGAGCGGTTCGACCGAGTTCATGTTTTGGTCGGCCGAGTTCCTTGTTTAGGATTTCAAACAGTGTTTTGGTCGGCCGAGTTTGGTCTTGAATCGGCCGAGTTTCTTTGTAGGTAAACAAGTAGTGTTTCGATCGGCCGAGTTCCCCAGAGGATCGGCCGAGTTTCCTGCTGATCGGCCGAAGTTGGTCGGCCGAGTTTCGGAATCTGGAAGGCGATCGGCCGAGTTCCAGAGTGATCGGCCGAGTTTCTGAGCTGTGAGTGGCAGTTCAGGAAGAATGTAATTCTTGTAGTTCTTGGCTTCAGGACTTTAGGTTTGGCCTGGTCCGGATTGGCAGGATGTGTTATTAGGATCTAATGAATCCTATCAATAGCATAATAAGAATAGAATTTGAATGATTAGACCCACATCAGAGTAAGAATGTACATACAGTAAGATGTTGAAACATATGGGCAAGATCAGAACAACTAAGAATTAGTTGAAACTGATATCTAAGGTTTAACTTTGAGGTCTCAAATGTGAAACCCTTAATTGGGAATAATAGAACATGATATGATATTCATAATCAGTTTACTGATTAATATTACATGAACTATACATATGAAATATAGAAAAGATATGTGAAATGTATGTATGGTTCAAGATAGCAAGAATCAATCATGAAGAATGAATCATAGAATAGAGTATAATGCTTTTATGAACTCTAAAGAAAAAGGCTAAGTAGAAGAATAGAGTGAGCTTTTAATAGGTCCATAAAAGTAAAAAGGATCATATGATCATGTAATTCATAAGACTAGAACAACAAACTAGTTTCTAAACAAAGAACATAGGTGTAGTTTAACGAATGAATAAGTCATATAAAGGTGGACTGTATTCAGGAGGGAAAAACTTGATTGAAAGAGAAACTATGTTTGACCCATGCATGATCCACTTGATTTAAAAATGAAGAATATGTAATGTATTCAACATGAGGAAAAACTAATAGAAGGACTATTAATTTAGAACGTTAACTTCGCAACAGCATAAAGATAAAGGAGGAAATATGTGCAACATGGTATACATGACCATACATATGAATAAGCAACATGGTCATAAGAGAAAAATTTAGAATTAAAGATGACGGGTTAAAGAGTAGTATATGGTAAGAGGACTATGAAACGTAAGATAGGGTTTGAAATATGGTGGAGAAGTTATAAAATAAAGAGGTTGTGAGATTCAAGCAAGTGCTAATTAATCAAATATCTCTGTTGATAACTAAGTAAGTCTACATACGAGAATGTATTAAGGGAATGTTTGAATACAAGAATTCCAAGTCTTAAAGTCATCTTCTCCTTCATATATTCCTTATTGAGAGCAAGGTGGGAATGAAATGATAAGAGAAAATGAATCATATATGGTACATAACTACCTTGGTGGGGTCATCTAGTGAATGTAATAGTGACCTACAGTATGATGAAGTGCGATAAGAAATAAATTCTTGTGTGATAGCAAGAATGATGGATAATCTATTCCTATCTTAAATGCTTCAATGTTAATGATGTTTATTGTATATAATCATATGAAAAGGATAGGTAGCAAAAAGTAAAGTAGTAATGAATGAGAAGAGAGATATGGGAAAACACTAGCTTTGTGTAATATGTGAATTTGTTTTTACATGTATGATGTGTTGAAGGCATATTAAGGTATGAAGTTGGTTCTATATATGATTTCAGTGTATTTGTGCAAGCTATATGTTAATTAAAGGTGTATGATAGTTGTAGTAATTCATACATGATATGCATCTTACTATTGTGTATTTGTGATATGGTGATACGGTTTGGATGATGTCAGAACACATGGAGGGATATCCTGAATAAGGTAGTTATACCTATTCACTCATATTAATAGAAAGGGATGATAATCAGATTGTTTGAACAAGTAACCCTAATGAGGTGTAGCTTGTTATACCTAGCTCTAATATAACTAAGTGATGGTAATTGAGTATGATTAATACTTGAATGACTGATACAATCGTGGATTACTTTATTACTGTGGTTGAAACCCAAAAATGATATAATACGATGGTTACACCTTGAATTGTGTGTGGGCCCATAACCCACAGGTCCCAGGATCGAAACAGGATAGTATGGAATGAGGTGGTAATGCTTCACCTCATGCATCCATGACCCAATGGGGATGCCAAGAGTAGTATTGTGCAATTGATTGTTGAATCTAGTCTTTTAATTCAAGACTGTTTTGCTATTTGAATAGCACTTGATTAAAAGTTTAAAACAACATGGTGAACTTGCTTTTGTTACTTAAAGGTGATACAGAACAATAGAACTCTCTGAGCAGCATAAGTTGAGATAGTTGTATTAGAGTATCAGAGTTGCGTAGTGAAAGCGTGGTGGTTTATCTTTGCATTCTATGTTTGACTGTGGCATAAAGAATTTACTTGATATCATTGAGAACTATTTGAAATATGCTGTGATTTAGTAAAGAATTAAAAGATCTAATGTTGAAAACTACATTCAGGTATGAAATACAAGAATATGATGACACGGAAGGCTTTAGAAGCTTAGAATAACCCTGAATGTATCTTTCTTGTAGGTTTATGTTTCGAGGACGAAACATTCTAAGGGGGGGAGAGTTGTTACGACCCCATCTGAGCTTAACTGGTAAACTAGGGTTTACCTAGACAATCGCAAAGATTAATTAGAATAATCATTCTTGAAATCTAATTAATGACAATAAAACAATTAGTATGTTTTAACTATGATAAGAAGTCTAAATGTTCTTTTTGTCTTGAGAATTAGGGTTTGAGAAGTATAAACCCTAATCGGCCCAATTAGGGTTTTGATAATGCTTGAATACAGAATTTGATAAGTAGAATGTCTCACTAAATGATTTTTAGTATTTTATGTATAACTCGGATTTACTTCAAATTTGGATATGATTTAGATATATAAAATGTGAACAACATTGGAAAATATCAGAATTTTTGAAGAATGCTCTGACCTGTTTGTCGGCCGAGTTTCAAACTCGACCGATCACATTTCCAGAATTTTACAGCAGTGTGGTAATTGAATTTTATCTTTTTATTGGTATATCCAATGGATCTCAAATTTTAACAGTATTTTATAAATACAATTTTAGACACTCTGTTAAATTGGCATAATTTTTGGATGACTTTTGAATCCCTACAGTAAGGGTGTCGGTCGAGTTGTGCAGGACAAACTCGGCCGAATATATTCTGCAGACTGCAATATAGCAGTGCACTGTTCGATTTTTAATTATTTATTGGTAACTCCAAATGATCCCAAATTTTAACTGAAGCTTTATAGATCAATTATAAACAACGTGTTAAATTCCCATAATTGTTGAAGAATGTTTGATCTCTGAAATAAACGAATTACAGTAACTTTTGTATAACTGAATATTCAGCCAATATAATTAAAGTTAAGTGTTGGGTCAATATGCAATTGACCCAAGCAGCTCAATTGACTTATATGAACGACCACACACACAAGCAGCTCTCATTTCTCGTCATTCATTCCAGAGAAACGAGCTCCTAGAGAGAGAGGGAGAATTAGGGCTTGAGTGGAGAAAGTGGGGAAATTGCTGAATTAGGGTTTTGCGATTCCAGGAAGGATGAAATCAAGTAAGTTCGGATTCCTTGCATAGACTTTTATGGTGAATCTTCTCTCTTATGTCAAGATTTCCGTCCATGCTCTGATTTGATCCAAGAGGATGTCGAAATTCCCTCTTTTCTCACCCTTTCTTCATAATTCCTCTTTTTCAAGGTTTCCGAGTTGAATAGAAGAAGAATTGGGAGATTTGCTAGGGATTTGATGGGAATTCGAGATTCCCTGAGTTGAGCTGCAGTTGTGAGGTGTTTTCACACCTTAGGGTGAGTGGGTTCTTCCTTCAAACATTCTAATGCACGAATTTGATTACAACATCCAAATCCCTAAATGCTTAATATGTGAATTCTAAATCTTGAAATGTCCGTTTGATTTGAGTTATTGTAAATTGATATGATATGGATTCCTTCTCTGTTTTAAATGATTCCTAAATGGTAGATTCATATCAGAAACATATGCAACCCTTCCTAGTGAGATTTCTTTACGGATTTATATCAAATGATGTAATTAGGGTTTAACCTAACTGAGACATCACTAGTGTTTCAACCTTATTGAAAAGGGCTAGTAACTCTATAATTGGTTAGGATGTATCTCATGGGTTATCTTAATTGAATTTCATTCTTGATAAATGATATCTCAGTAAATGATATGGAAGAATCTAAATTTAGTTAAGTTTCCATGATTTCATATCTATATTGATTATATAAGATTTGTTGGAAACAGTCTTTATTTAGTGAATGCTTATATCTTATGAGATCATGATAAGAGCCATGTGACAAGTGAATGAGGCAAATGAAACCCTAAGAGTAGGGTGTTGGCATGTGATGAATGAATAAGGCGAATGAAACCCTAAGGATAGGGTGTTCAATGAATCATGCTATGGTAATATGAAAGGTCTCGATATGAGATGTGGTGATGCTTAATTGTTAAATTGTATGTTTCTAGCATTTAACTTTATATGCTTGTTCTCCCTGAAATGATATTTGCATATTGCAGGGCTTCTTATATTTCAGTACATATCTCGTAAATTGCAGGTGATGAGATATGACATGCCCTAGAAAGGGATGTTACTGAGATATGATATATGTTGAATACATGAGTTTTGACGTTGTTATGTAATATTTCTGTTAAATTGTTTATTGTTAATCAAGTATAGACCTAAGTGCCCTAACACCGTAGAACCCCTAAATGAAGGTCTGTTTCTTAGGGGTGAAACTCGTGTCCAACATCAACCGGTTGAGTAATTCTGGTGGCACGAGGATGGAAAGAAAGGCAGTGTCTAACAACAATCGTGCGTGTGTCACGATGGCACTGGGGAAAAGAAAAAGAAAACTTGGTTATCTAACATCATTCGTGCGTGTGTCACGAAGGTAACCCTGTGACCCTCCGCCGGTGTACTTCGGTTAAAGGAGGAGTCGGGAGCACACGTGGTTGTGCATTGAGGCCGTAGAGCCTATGTTCTGGCCGGAGAGCCAGGGGTCCTGTAGCAGAGCAGGGCTGGCGTCAGACTTAGCATTTCCCGGGTGTGTCGCTAAGTCTTGTACGGTGGGGCCGTAGCATGAATTTGCTATGGATCTTTATATGCAGAGTACACTGCATATATTTAGGGCATAATCTAAAATATGATCATATAGGTTCACAGAGTTACTTATAAATGAAAGAGTTAAGAATGACTAGAGCATAGTTTTCTAGTAGTTATTCTTTGGATGCAATATCTATATTCTTTGCTATTTCAATTATATTGCTTTAGAACTGCTCAGTGTAGTATTTATTGTTTTTAAATTTCATATCGTTTAATCAAATTATATCTTTGATCACATTAGTGCATTAGTCTGTTTCCATGAAGTATTCATTCACTGAGCGAGTAGGCTCACCCCTCTACTCAAACATTTTAGGGCTAATCGCGTGGACTTGAAGATGATCAGAGCGTCAGAGTAGATCTGCCACAGAAGTCAAGTATGAGATTAGTTGAGTCAGTCGGTCCTTGTCACTCTAGGTCCTCAGTAAGAGTTTAGAGAGAGAGTTGTAATTACGATGTGTAATATTGTTCCTCTTTGATATGTATGCTAATTAA
Organism: Alisma plantago-aquatica; assembly: GCA_963693085.1. Classification (NCBI taxonomy): domain Eukaryota; kingdom Viridiplantae; phylum Streptophyta; class Magnoliopsida; order Alismatales; family Alismataceae; genus Alisma; species Alisma plantago-aquatica. Next base: position 1,316,023,436 of record OY856410.1, on the reverse strand, counting down.
CAAGGTTTATGTGCACAAGTTGTGAAAGACATCATGAATGTTTATATATGTATCTTTTCTGTTAAAGTCTGATTAGTAAAAGAAATATTCGGATTCCCTTGTTAAGATGTTTTATGTGGTTCAATGTGAAGAAACAAGAGTTTTTAAAGAAAAGAAAAAGTTAAGGGTGTTCTTTGTGTTACATACAAATCCCATCTTACGCCCTAATCTCATGATTTGAGGAAATTGTGAGATCGGGGTGTAACATCTACCATGTTGACTGATAGGCTTCCTTGAGGTGATTTTGTGTCGCCTATTTCATGAACATGTTGGGCGACATAGTGTTGGCATGGGGCGCAATGATCTCGACTGATTCAGTGGTGAGAATGGGTGCCCAATACAACCCCAACCCTAGCTGACCGGTAGGTTTCTAGTCGATACATCAGTTCTACGATACACCTCTTGAGTCAGTTGCATGATACACCTCTGGAGGTAGCTTCACGATACACCTCTTGGGCATTAGCTGCACGATATACCTTGTGCACCTGGTTGCACGATGCAGTGTTGTGCTGGGGCGTTACAGGTGGTAAGGTTGCCCATTGTGCTTGGCCAACAGGCTTGGGTGAGGGTAGTTACCCTACTTGTTACTACCTATAGTGACGGTTGCTGGAGCTTTGGTGAGGGTTCTGATAACTCAGAATGTATATAGCTGATAGTTCTCTATTAATAATGATAATACAGGTGATATGGTGTAATCACCTTGAATCATGCAACTATGATAATGAGATAAGATGATAGGTTGTGAACTAGGAAGTTTGAAAGGATATGATGTTGCTACACATGATAATGTGACACATGTATATGATCACAAGTATGGGGCATGATATATGCTTATGATTGATAATAAAACTATGATTTCTACAGCTTATGTGTAATGTACTCATGGATGTTGCTTTATACTTGACAACATGATAATCCTATTAATCAATGATGGCTTCATTATCTATATGGATGTGTATACTAACCATGCAGGTATTTTATGTGGATTCATAGCCTGGTATGAGCTATGAGATGTATGTGCTTGAGTAGCACCATGTGGTAATGAGATAACAAGTTGATAGGTCTGAGGACGTGATATAAGGCTGAGTGCCTAGTTGAGGTGTTATCCTCTAATGATGAGATAAGGGATGCATTCCTAAAACGTTGATGCATGATTATGACACCTTGAGAGGCAGTGGTTGATGTAATTAGGGAGTGAGGTCCCAGGACAGTATAATGATGGCAATAATGATGTAATTCTATAAGGCTATGTTTATAATTTGGTTGCCTCAATAATTGGCTTAAAATATACTAATTAATTATAGATGAACATATCATGTAGTTTGCCCTGGCCATAGATCCATCATCGTTAGTATTTGGTGATGGTGAAATAGGTTTATCCTACGGGATTACCTAGAGCACATATTGTTGAATATGTGAGGTTTCCCCTAGCCTAAATAGGAGGATTTGAGTGCAACTGTGGTTGCAGACTCAGGATATATGGAGCATGGTGAACAAACCCATGGCTCAGGATATGTGATGAGGAGAATGATGTGTTCATCACTCGGATGTATGCACTAGCACCCGTGATAAGGTGAGCTAGAGATATGGGTAGCTTGCGGATTAGACCCAGAGGCTGAGGCCCTATAAGCATAAGACTGCGGTCTTGCTTGATGATTTGTGTATTGACCATGAGAAGGTGAGGTCATGGAGTCCGGATCTCCTTAGACCTTTTATGTCACCGGATTGGGCTTCACAACCAATGGTTGGATTTGAGAAGGGAAGGCTCACTTCCTCAGGGCATGATCAAACGTAATAGAACTGGATAGTATATGCTACACAGAATAAATACGAAACATTGTTTGAGGCCTTGTTTATAGATAATTCAGTTACCTACTTACAGTTGCTTATATGATCTTGATATCTTGTGATAAGTTCATGTAAAGCTTATCTTGTCAATCATGTGCCATAAAGAAATAATTGGTTATATGCCTCCTGGATATCTTGGTAATATTGATGGTAATAATAGTCTTGTTTAGTATGCTGCTCATGTTATCCGCTTTATCAGTTATATGCTTTAATTGCTTCAATCTTCTGAGGTTTTATATTTTCGGCGAGTAGTTATGTTTCTCGCTGGGACTATGTGTCTCACTCCACTAGTTTACACCCTTTTTAGGTGATCGCTTTAGACGTGGTCGTGGTCATGAGGTTGTGGCTGAGTAGCAAGAAGAGCAGTAGAAAGCAAGAGATGGGCATGTTGTTGTTTTGGTGGTTTTTTAGTAGTGTCCTAGAGTCATCCATGTACTCTCAGGTCCTCGGAGGTGTTTGACGACATTTCACGATGACGAGCTATTGTAATTTTGTATATCCTGTTGCTGCCCATACGTGGCCTGTTATGTATGTGTCAACAGGTGATGAACTCTGGTGCTGACAGTACAACTTGTTTTGATAGGCTGTGGACATATATCAAAGCTTGCTATTTTTATATAACATGTTTTCTCTACAAGATCTGTATGCAAAAGTTCTCTTATATATGCTTTCCAAAATCAGTTTCAATTAACCCATGTTTTCGGTAAATTATGGTTCCACACATTTTCACATGTCATCTCGCTGTCTATGTGATGGAGGGGTGTCACAGTTAGTTTGGTAGCAGAGCTCTAGGTTCGCTGAGTCTACAGGAATCTAGGACTAGGTTTGTGTCTATTCTTATGAGTTTTCCAGATTTTTTTACAATAACCTTCTGCCCTAAGTGGAAGATAAAGCTTAAAGATGTCTGGAAACCATGGAGGACATGCTACCGAGATCAACGATGATGCATCCATTGATGGATCAAGAGTGCAGGCACATGAAGATCGGGTGCCTGAGGTCCCCCAACTTAACCCAGCCATTCTCGAAAACCCTGCCTACCAACAGCTTATGGGGAAATTGATGGCTACGATGAATCATATGGTGGAAAGAGTGTCAGTGCCTCAACCCAGAGCACAGGCTCCCCGTGGTGAAACATCGGGTATTGGGAAGACCTTTGAGCGACTTTGTTGAGTCAGAGCTTCGGATTATGCTAGAATGGCTGATCCAGCGGATGTAGATCTGTGGCTGATAGGTCTTGAGAAGGCCTTCCAGATCCTCGACATCCCTGAAGCAGACAAAGTCAGGCATGCTGTCTACCTTATTAAAGGTAGTGCTAGCCACTGGTGGTCCATCGAGGAGGAGAAGCAACCTAGTGAGGTGATCGGTTGGGAGGTCTTTCGTCGAGAGTTCATTAGAAGATACTTCCTAAAGATGTACCTGGATGAGAAGATCAACCAGTTTGAGCATCTCCGCCAAGGATCGATGAGCATCACCGAGTATGAAGCCAAGTTCATGGACTTGTTGAGGTTTTTTCCTCACATGGCGGCGACAGATGATGAGAGGATTCGGAGGTTTGAGAATGGTTTGAGTGTTGAGCTGTCGACACCTGCTGCTGCTTTGAAGAATCGAGAGCGGTTTGCCACATTCATAGATTATGTCATTAGGATTGAACAGTCTGTCAGGGAGAAAAGGGAGTCCATGACCAGGAAAAGGCCTGCATAGTTCCAGGGACAAAGATCTGGTGGCTTCAAAAAACCAATGTTTTCGGCACCTTCCGTAATGCAGAGTTCTCGTGCACCATCTCATTGGTCTCCAAGTAAGGGAAGAGGGAGTGGATTTTCGCCATCCAAAGCACACAGTACCGCTTCAGTGATAGTGATAGGGCCATCTAGGCCACAGATAGAGGGCAGGTCATGTTATCATTGTGGACAGACTGGGTACTTGAGGTCAAATTGCCCAAGGAAAGATGTTGAAGTAACACAACAACTGAGGCAGAATCAACAAGGGTCAGACAGACAGTAGCCCAATAGTAGTAGAGGGCGAGGACGTGGTCAAGAATCACAAGTGGGATCGTCTGCTCAAGGAAGCATAGGACGTAGATAGCAAGAAACAACATGATTCTATGCTATGAGTCAGCCAGAGGCGATAGTCAACCCACGAGTGGTGACAGGTCAGATGGAGTTATTTCATTCTTATTTGTCTTCTTCTTGCTTTATATCTGTTTTGGTTGACCCGGGTGCTACACACTCTTTTATCGCACATAGTCTGCTTGATAGCTGTCCTTTACCTGTTAGTTGTAAGAAAGATAACATGTTGTTAGAAACCCCTCTCGATGGTTCCTCGATGCTTCAAGAGGAGTGTCCATCTTGTGCCCTATCTTTCTTGGGAAATAGTATACAAGTGGATCTTATACCACTTGATATGCATGGATTCGATGTGATCCCTGGGATGGTTTCCTTGGAGAAGTATAAGGTTATGTTGGACTGTGATTCCAAGAAGGCAGTGTTTGATGACGGTGGAGAAGAGTGGATCTTCCAAGGAGATAGGAAGATTCTTCCGACGTGTTTAGTGTCAGTGATGGTGGTAGAGAAGTTGTTGCAGCAAGGTTGTAAGGCATGCTTAGCTCATGTTGTGGATACCAAGGTGAAAGGTCCTAGCCTTGAGGAGGTGACGGTTGTCCAAGAGTTTGCGGATGTGTTTCCTGATGAGTTCCCCAGTGTTCCCCCACCCTGAGAGATTGATTTTGAGATCAAGGTGGTACTGGGAACGCAACCAGTTGCACAAACAACATATAGGATGGCTCAGTAGAGATGGAAGAGTTGAAGAAGCAGTTACAGGAGTTGTTGGAGAAAGGTTTCATCTGACGGAGCACGTTGCCTTAGGGTGATCTAGTGATCTTTGTTAAGAAGAAGGACGGATCGATGCAGTTATGTATAGATTACCGGTAGTTGAACAAAGTCACGATCAAGAATAAGTACTCGTTGCCAAGGATAGACAATCTGTTCGATCAGTTGTGTGGTGCTACAGCGTTCTCAAAGATCGATCTATGGTCTGGATGTCATCAGTTGAGGATTAAGGCGGACGAAATACCAAAGTCAGTGTTTAGGATGAGGTACAGTCACTTTGAGTTTGTGGTTATGCCGTTTGGGCTAACCAATGCACCTGCTGCTTTCATGGATCTGTTGAATAGGGTGTTCCATCTATTTCTAGATCAGTTTGTCCTAGTCTTCATAGATGACATCTTGATCTATAGTCGGGACATGCAAGAGCATGAACAACATCTTCGACAAGCGTTGACTCTTCTTTGCCAAAATCAGTGGTATGCCAAGTTCAGCAAATGCAAGTTCTGGTTGAAGGAAGTGACATTCTTGGGTCATTTGATATCTACAGAAGGAGTCAGAGTGGACCCTAAGAAGGTAGAGTCAGTGGCAGATTGGGAGAAACCAATGATGCCAAAAGAAGTTCATAGTTTTCTTTGTTTGGCAGGATACTACCAGAGGTTTATTGAGGACTTCAGTGTGATCACGTTGTCGATGAAAAAGTTGACCAGGAAGGATGTACCTTTTGTCTGGGATGATCATTTTCAGCAAGCTTTCTAAAGTTTTAAGGAGAATCTGACTAGTGCTCCAGTGCTAGTGCTTCCAGCGCCTGGGAAAGGCTATGTTGTTTTATGTGATTCTTCCAAGAAAGGCTTAGGTTTCATGTTGATGCATGAAGATCATGTTGTATCTTTTGCTTTGCGACAACTTAAGAAACATGAGGAGAACTATTTGACACATTATTTGGAGTGGGCAGCGGTGGTCCATGCATTAAAGATTTGGAGACACTATCTTTATGGTGAAGTGTGTCAGATCTTTACAGATCATAAGAACTTGAAGTACATCTTTTTGTAGAGTGATATGAACATGCAACAACATCATCGGATGGAGCTAATCAATGATTATGATTGCACCATTGAGTATCATCCTGGTAAGGCAAATGTGGTAGTTGATGCGCTTAGCAGAAAGTCTTCTTCTCTCCCCACGAAGAAGGCACAGTTGAGTTCCTTAGTATGCCATAGGTGGGATATGTTTGTCTCGCAACAAATGAATGTGCAGTTGGAAGTTTCCTTGTTGGCAGGACTGTTGGCACAGATGCAAGTCAAGCCTACGCTGAGACATCAGATCAAAGATGCACAGCAGGCGGATGATATAGTGCAGTTGATCAGGTTAGAGCTCAGCGGCAAAAAGTGTGATGGGTTCCATGAGTCTGAGGATGGACTAGTTTGTTATCATGGTAGGATGGTGGTCCCCGATGTTGATAATCTAAGAAATATAGTGCTCGAGGAAGCACACACATCAATGTATGCTATGCATCCAGGAGTCACCAAGATGTATCATAATCTGAAGGACTTGTATTGGTGGTCTGACTTGAAGAAGGATGTAGCCGAGTTTGTGGCTAAGTGCACAGTATGTCAGAAAGTTAAAGCTAAGCATCAGAATTCGGCAAGTATGTTGCAACCCATGCTAATACCGCAGTGGAAATGGGATCATATAACCATGGATTTCATAGTTGGTCTACCAAAGACAACTAGGAATCATGATTCCATTGGGGTAATAGTGGACAGGCTGACAAAATCTTCTCACTTCATACCAGTGAAGACAACATATACAACAAAGAAACTCACTCAGGTGTATGTGGATGAGATATTGTGTTTGCACGGATTACCAACAGCAATAGTTTCCGACAGAGGTCCCCAGTTCACGAGTCATTTCTGGGAACAACTGCACAAAGCATTGGGAATGCAGTTGAGGTTCAACACTGCCTTCCACCCATAGACGGATGGACAATCTGAAAAGAGTATTCAGACTTTGGAGGATCTTCTCCGAGCACATGTTTTGCAGTTCCTAGGAAGTTGGGATGTGCATCTCAATTGGATAGAGTTTGCTTACAATAACAGTTACCAACAGAGCATTGACATGGCTCCTTATGATGCTCTATATGGAAGGAAGTGCAGATCCCCTTTATGCGGGTATGAGTCTGGTGAGTATCAGCTTTTGGGTCCTGAGTTAGTGCAGCAGACAACAGAAAAGATCAAAGTGATATGATAACAGTTGAAAGCGGCACAGGACAGACAAAAGTCTTATGTAGACAATCGCCGATGACCTTTAGAGTTCCAGGTGGTAGACAAAGTGTATCTCGAGGTCTCACCTTGGAATGGCATGCTGAGGTTTGGCCGGAAAGGCAAACTGGCACCCAGGTATATGGGGCCATACCCGGTAATAGCACGAGTTGGCAAGGTAGATTACAAGTTAGAACTGTCGCCAGAGTTGCACAGGTTGCATCTAGTGTTCCATGTTAGTATGCTGAAGAAAAGTCATCCAGACACTGGGACAGTGATACAACCAGTTGAGGTTGAGCTTGATGAAGACGTGACTTATGAGGAAGGTCCGGTGGAAATCCTTGATAGGAGGGTAAAGAGGTTGAAGAGGAAGGACCTGGTTCTTGTGAAGGTTCTTTGGCATCATCGTGGTGTTGAGGAAGCCATGTGGGAGCTTGAGGAAGAGATGAGGGGGAAGTATCACTCACTTTTCTCTTCAGATTTCAGGGACGAAATCCCTTTTTAGAGGTTTATGGCTTGTAAGGACCCTTACCTCCATTTTGGGCTTATCCTATTTGCTTTGCCTAAACCCTGTTCTTAGTTTCTTGCTAATCACCTTTAGTGATGATTAGGGTATGCTTGTGTTTTGTTGAGAGTTGGAGGTGCTACTTGCAAAATAACCTAAGTTAGGGTTGAAGAGCAAGTTTGTCACCTTGAGAGATGTCTTTCTCTCTCTTTGCTTCCTCTAGAGTTGAGAGGAAGGTTTGGTCTCATGCCTTGAGTTGTCTTGGGCTTTGTTGAAGCTCTGTTGGGCTTGGTTGAGCCTTGTTTGGACCTTGCCTTGCTTTGTTGGACCTTGTGTTGGGTAAGAGGGTTGTGTCGCCCAGAGGGCTATGTTGCCCAAAGGAGTGTATCGCCCAGGTGTGTGTGTCATCCTTTGACCTCTTTGACCTTCTTTCTTTTTTTGTGTCACCCTAGCTTGGACATGTGGTCGAACCTTGGTTGTGTGGTGACATGGTTTGTTCATATATTTTTCAAAGTGGAAAATGTGTGGACATGTGTCCCTTGGCAAGGTGACACCTTTCCTTGGTTCCCCTTTGATCCTCGTCTATATATGCCTTGCCTTTCTCTTCCTTAGGAACCCTTTAGCTCTTTGTTGCTCTTCTCCCCTTGTGTGCACGACACACCTCCTTTGGAGTGCTTGGTGGCTGATACCCTTGGAGGAGCTAAGGTTGGTGGCTGATCCCTTTGAAGGAGTTCTCTTCTTCTTCCTCTAGCTTGGTGGCCAAAACCTAGGTGGACCTTGTTTCCTTGGTGGATGAAAGTGGTGTGCTTGGAGCTAGGAGCTTGAAGCTTGGAGCTTTGGATCTTGGCGAGTTTGCTTAAGCTAGGTTACATAACTTCTAACCCTAGCTATACTAACTTCCTTTATGTTGCATGATTCATATATGTTGATGATCGGCCATTGCATGTTATGTTTCTTTCTCTTGTACATGTTGTTGATCTTATGGATATAGTGATCATGATATTGTTGATGTTGTTGTTGGTTTATATGCCTTTTGATCTAGTTGGCCGAACCATAATTTGGGGTTTTCTTGTTGAGCAATACCCCTTTCTCTCCTTGGTTTTTGAGAAGTGAGTTTGAGCTCTAGTGATGTGGGCAATACCCCTCTCTCGTTTAAGTTGAGAGGTGAGTCTACATTCTCGTTTCTTGGGAAACACCCTCCTCTCACCATGGATTTGAGAGGTGAGCTCTTGGATATGTGATGACCTAAGTTGAGGTTGATCCTTGTGGTTGCCTGATTTGTGATAGAGGTTGTGTAAAACCCCTCTCTCTTGGGTGTTGAGAGGTGAGCCGATCTTCTTGATCATTTAGGTTTTGGTGCCCTTGTGCTTAAGGTTGAAGACAACCTTGTAGAGTTATGCTTTGCAAGTTATGACCTTGGAGTAGTGTTGCCTGATAGCCTCTTGTCTAGGGTTTTACCCTTTGCTGATACACCTAGTTGAGATTGTTGGTTTGGTACCCGATATGGTGGTATAGAGAAACCCTAGTAGATGCCTTAAGTGCTGGTCGTTATGAGAAGTTTGACTTAGATGGACGATGTGGTCTTCTTGACCTAAGTGGTGTTGTTCGCTTGGCCAATATGATGCTTAGACAACATCTCTGTTTGGTTCCTTGGGCGACACAAGTTGGGTGAGTTTGAGCTGCCCGATATGGTTTGAGTGGAAACCCTAGTTGTTGCTTTGATAGAGGTCGATATGGAGTGATGCCATATTTCCCGATAGGCTTCCTTGAGGTGCTTTTGTGTCTCCTATGTCATGAACATGTTGGGCGACACAGTGTTGGCTTGGGGCTCCATGATCTCGGCTGATACAGTGGTGAGAATGGGTGCCCAATACAACCCTAACCCTAGTTGGCTGGTAGGGTTCTAGCCAATACATCAGTTGCACAATACACCTCTTGAGTCAGTTGCATGATACACCTCTTGAGTTAGTTGAACGATACACCTCTTGGGCACTAGCTGCACGATATACCTTGTGGACCTGGATGCACGACGCAGCGTTGTGCTGGGGCGTTATAGGTGGTAAGGTTTCTCATTGTGCTTGGGCGACAGGCTTGGGTGAGGGTAGTTACCCTACCCGATACTACCTATACTGAGGGTTGCAGGAGCTTTGGTGAGGGTTCTAATAACCCAAAATGTATATAGCTGATAGTTCTCTATTAATAATGATAATACAGGTGATATGGTGTAATCACCTGGAATCCTACAACTATGATAATGAGATAAGATGATAGGTTGTGAACCAGGAAGTTTGAAAGGATATGATGTTGCTACACATGATAATGTGACACATGTATATGATCACAAGTATGGGGCATGATATATGCTTATGATTGATAATAAAACTATGATTTCTACAGCTTATGTGTAATATACTCATGGATGTTGCTTTATACTTGATAGCATGATAATCCTGTTAATCCATGATGGCTTTAGTATCTCTATGGATATCTATACTAACCATGCAGGTATTTTATGTGGATTTATAGACTGGTAAGAGCTATGAGATGTATGTGCTTGAGTAGCACCATGTGGTAATGAGATAACAAGTTGATAGGTCTAAGGACCTAATATAAGGCTGAGTGCCTAGTTGAGGTGTTATCCTCTGATGATGAGATAAGGGATGCATTCCCCGAATGTATATGCATGATTATGATGCCTTGAGAGGAAGTGGTTGATATAATGAGGGATTGAGGTCCCATGACAGTATAATGATGTAATTCTATAAGGCTATGTTTATACTTTGGTTGCCTCAAAAATTGGCTTAAAATATAATAATTAATTATAGATGAACATATCATGTAGTTTTCCCTGGCCATAGATCCATCATCATCAGTATTTGGTGATGGAAAAACCGGTTTATCCTGCGGGATTACCTGGAGCGCATATTGTTGAATATGTTAGGTTTCCCCTAGACTAATATAGGGGGATTTGAGTTCAACTATGGCTGCAGACTCAGGATATATGGAGCATGGTGAACAAACCCATGGCTCAGGATATGTGATGAGGAGCATGACGCGTTCATGGCTCGAATGTATGTACTAGCACCCGTGACAAGTTGAGCTAGAGATATGGGTAGCTTACGGAGCTGACCCAGAGGATGAGGCCCTATAAGCATAAGACTGTGATCTTGCTTGATGATTCATGTACTAACCATGAGAAGGTGAGGTCATGGTGTTCGGATCTCCTTAGACCTTGTATGGAACTAGATTGGGCTTCGAAGCCAATGGTTGGATTCGAGCAGGGAAGGCTCACTTCCTTAGGGCATGATCAAACGTAATACAGCCGGATAGTATATGCTACACAGAATAAATATGAAACATTATTTGAGGCCTTGTTTATAGATAATTTAGTTACCTACTTACAATTTCTTATATGATCTTGATATCTTGTGATAATTTCATGTAAAGCTTATCTTGTCAATCATGTTCCATAAAGAAATACTTAGTTAAGTGCCTCTTGGATATCTTGGTAAGATTGATGGTAATAATATCTTTTCTCAGTATGCTACTGATGTTATCTGCTTTATCAGTTATCTGCTTTAATTGCTTTAATCTTCTGAGGTTTTATAGTTTCGGTGAGGAGTTAGGTTTCTCACTGGGACTGTGTGTCTCACCCCACTGGTTTACACCCTTTTTAGGTGATCGCTGTAGACGTGGTGGTGGTCGTGAGGTTGCGGCCGAGCAGCAAGAAGAGCAGTAGAAGGCAAGAGTTGGACATGCCGTTGTTTTGGTGGTTTTGTAGTAGAGTCCTAGAGTCATCCCTGTACTCTCAGGTCCTCAGAGGTGTTTGACAACATTTCACGATGACTAGCTGTTGTAATGTTGTATATCCAGCTAAAAGTCGTACGTGGCCTGTTATGTATGTGTAAATAGGTGATGAAATCTGGTGTTGACCGTACAACTGGTTTCGATAAGCTATGGACATATATCAAAACTTGTAATGTTTATATAACATGTTTTCTCTGCAGGATATGTATGCAAAAGTTCTCTTCTATATGCTTTCCAAAATTGGTTTCAATTAACCCGTGTTTTTGGTAAATTGTGGTTCCGCACGTTTTCTAATGTCATCTCACTGTGTGCGTGATGGCAGAGTGTCACACTAAGCCTAAGTGAGAGATCTAAGTATCTAGATTAAGTGACTCTAGTGCAATTAGCATGGAGCCATCTAAAGGCTAGAATGTGGGGGAATTGGGGTCCAAAACCTTAATTTCACCTCCCCATTACTATCCTCAGCCCCTAATTTCCCTAAGAATGTCTAATCTAAAAACCTAGACTTGACTAGACTCTAATTGAATTGAACCTAATCCCTAACCCAAGTGAGCCTTTCAAGGGTAGTGGGGAGTGTTAGGGACTAGTTCCCCTATACACAACCTAGCATATCCATGGCCAATTAGTAGCTTAGGTTAATTCATTAGACTCTAGATTGTTGTTTAGTTTGGATAATCTAAATGGAATCATAATGTTCATATGTCACCCCCCAACTTAAGTGATAAGTGCATCCCCTAAACAGTCCACATTCCCTTAACTGCTTAAAACCCTAGTTTTGTGCCTTCTTAGCTTAGTTAGATCTTTTCTTGCTTAGATAGCTTCTTTCCCTTTTCTTTCTTTGTTCTTGCTAGCTTAGGTCTTTACTTGCTCTTTTGCTTATCTCTTTCTTGCCTTAGTTTAAATTGCCTTTTTATATCTAGCTTAGTCTTTTCCTACTTAATTAGTCTTAATCTAGTCTAGGGTTTACTTAGATTTCATTCTCGCCTTTAATTGCTTTCTTGATCCCCTTAGTTTAACAATCAAAACAACCTTTAAACCCTTAACCCAAGTCTCTATAGTATGAACCTAGAAAAACCAACCTATGTCTAGTGCCCCCTTTTCTCCCTGTGGATTGACCATATACATGTCACCCTCCTATACTACGACACAACCCTGTGCACTTATAGGATAGTGTTTTATTAGAAGTAGATGTGTCTGTGTAGGTCATTATAAGTTTGAAAGTGAATCCACATGTGTGCTCCTGTCTGTGGGGTTTCATCTATTCAAACTCCAATTGAGTAGTGTGTAACACCATTGGAGGGGGTGCACGATGCGCCCAACTGGGATGCAATCCTCCCACAGCTGGGAGTGACCACCAATCGTCTGACTGTGACCACCGATCATGTGGTGGGGAGTCAGACCTGAGCTCGCAAGACTCGGGCTAGAGCTAGGGTTGGCCGCAACCATGCCGCAAGAAGTTGACCCATGTGTGTGTGTTGTTGAGTTCCTAGACCACTTATTCTTATCCCATCCTCCTTGCCATGCTTCTACACACCTGATCATGCCCCTTGGGCTTTGGTAGGGATAACAGAATGAAGGTGTGAGACTACATCGTAGACCCCTCATTTTTAGCAATGGATGTCGCCCGTACCACCCTCAATGTCACCTATAAAGACCTCCTTTAGGTCCATGAGCTTCCTTTCTTCACCAACATCCCCTTGTTCTGCCCTCTCATGCACAATACCTCCTTCCACTCTTTTCCTCCGGCGAGGCTCCAGCTCCTCCTCTGTGAGAGAAGTGAGAGGTTGAAGACGGAATAAGAAGTTTTGGATCAAAATCGGATGATCTTAGTGGTCTCCCATTTCCATATGGCCCTGCTCTATCTATCCCTCTTCTCTATCTCTTGGGTCAATGGTCAACCACATCTAGGCACTTACCAGCCAATTATATGGATCCACACATCACCACTCTCCCCCACACCTCCTCGAGTGTTAGTCACGTAGGAAGACGTGGGCCAAGGAGAGGATGATATGTGTTCCTAATGCACTGGCCCATGATCACTCACACTAAACATCCATGCCTCCTCAGCGAGAACCAACCGACTTTACATAGGTTCTCTCCAGCCCATCCCAACCAATTAGGAAATGCCACCTCATCAACCCCATGGTATAACTCTCTCTCTCACACATACAAATTAGCCATTTTTTACAAAAGTCGTTCAAAATGTTCCTTGGTCCAAATGGGACATATTATGTATCAAAATTGATCTACTCGACGAGATCTATCCAATGAACTTTGTTTTAGAGACTATTTCCACTTGTAACTCCTGTAATGTTGAAAATGGCATGAAATGATCTATTTTACATGACTAATGATGATCAATGCTTCCACACTTATGATAATTTGCTTATACTCTGATGATGTATAATGTCATGCAAATGGAATACACACAGATGATCTATAGTACCTGAGATCTTTTCAGGCATTAGTTTAGCATCCTTTTATGCTTTCTTGTCTCATACCTAAGTTGTTGTTTGTGGTTTCATACATGCATATGTTATGTGATCTATCCTACAAATGGACACTTGGGTCCTCTCATCTTTCACTTTCTAACCATTAGGAGTGAGGATTTGGGTAACAAATGGTTCTTTGATTGATGGTACCAGAGAAATCACATATCCTCTATGCATTTTTAATAACCCAATCTAGTACGAACCTTGGGAAAACCTAATTCCATAATGGTGAAGACGAGGTGTCTAGGCATGTCACTACTTGGGGGATGATGCACCTGCTATCCGCCTAGATGCGTTGGATGTGGCCTCCCTTGTATACCTACCTAGCCGAAGTGAGTCCAAGACTGGATTAAGGATTTTTCCCTAAAAATATTAGAGAGTCATCTAGCATCTCATTTCTTCATTAAGGACTACCCTAAGCCACTCATTAGATGATGATTAGATAGCTTCTCATCTCCTCTTGTGATCTCTCTTGTGAAAATTAATCACATGGTCTCTTGATTATGGGTAGCTTATGTATGGAGAAAATAAAATGTGAATGAATTGGTTAAATTTGATTCAGATGATAATGATGCCATGATCTGACCTTAATTTGAAGAATCAAATATGATTAATAAAAGTACTCTTGATGTAAAGTAATCATGTATAATGTCTCAATATCATGCAAAGTCACTTTTACAAAGTATGTTCTATGCTCTTCCTATGTTTGAGGGAAATGATAATGATCCTTAATAAGATGAAATAAGGAGAACTCATGTGCTATACCACATTCTTGATGAGGTCCCAATTGATTAAGTACATGTTGTCCTATTGTTGATTAATCCTCAAACATAATTAAGAAAATGTTTGCCATATTTGTTGACATGTATCATGAACATGCTTTGGAATGACTATGTCTTTGAACTCTAAAAATCATGGTGATGAAAGTTGATACAAGAGGCAAAATCCCTTGTTGATTATAATGCCTCATTGTTAAACTTGATTTTGAATAATATGACAAATATGAGATCTCGATCATACCTTGAAATGCTCAAATGTTTTAAAGAGCCTATATAGACTTCTCTATTTTCATGTATACCCCTTACTTATAATTAGGAAGAGAAGGGAATGATATTATGACCTTGAATATATGGCATCTCGAATTATTAGTTTTCTATAATGATAAATCATCTTTGATCTCATGACCTTGTGAAATACAAATTGATAAATGATGCCCTTCCATTTGATGAAGTTGAAACTTCATGACTGATGAGGACAAATGTGCTAATTAGGGTGGTAGTTTGTTTCATAACTCTCCTAACTTGGGTCACATCCCTATTATGATTGTCGTTAAATTTTCATCTTGTTTTTTATTCATAATTTGGAAAGGCAACCCCTTTCACAAGATTTTGATATCTTGACTGAAGTATCAAATAGGTCAAATCTTATGATGATATTAAAACTTGATACAAAATCTAAATTTGATGACGATCTTGAAAGGTGATAATGTTGACTATAGCTTGTGGTTAATTTCCTATAAGGACCTAGGTCTAGATCATTCATCAACCATGAATACCATGATACTAATATTGATGTTGATATCAAACAATGTTGTTTGATTGTTGCTCGATTGTTGATTATGGATGAATGATCCCACCTGCTATCTAATTCTGAATCTTATACCCTAGGTTTGAAATTTTGGACCTATGACTTTTATTGTCCAAAATTATGACTCTCGATATTGATTTACAAAATCTCAACTATTGATAATTCATCTCGATATTGATTTGACATCTATGATCACCCTATTTGGATCTTGAGATAACCCTCGATTTATGATTCATGACTTTCATGTTCCCAAATCTCGACAATTTTGAAATGATGATTATCTTGATGTGCTCAATTTATGACTTAGGGATAATCTCTCATGCAGACTAGGGTGGTACCTTCCAATGTAATTGAGCATGAAACTAAGATATTGGAATATAATGATTGTCTCGAATGTATAAATATGAAATATCAATCAAGGATCTATAACCCCACCTAGGGACAATGTAGAAGCCAACCCTAAATGTTGGGATTGAAAGTCATTCCTTTCTCTTGAATCAAGGAGTCTTTTTCGTTTGACCTAAATGGTGATCTCTCCAAATTTGTGATCGTTTGATGACATTTTGTATCAGAGTGGTGCAATGGAAGCGTGCTCTGATTGGACATTGATGTTTGGTAACTTGATATTGGAATAATGTTTATGGTTGAAATATGATGTTGTTATATGTGGAGTATTATGATGAACATGATATGGAATAAAAAGTCCCAATGTCATTTGAGGATTTACTTTAATTTTTGGGACAAAATTCCTTTTAAGGCAGAGAGGATGTAACAACCTCGATTTTTCTCTCTCCAACAAATATGTACACCTTGATTCAATGATCTTCTTAATCATCACTAGGATATTTTTGAGTTACATGTTGCTTAAATGATGAGTATTGATGGCTAGTTACAAATTTCAAACTCGATTGTGCAATGTTGAGTGACTAAATATACTTTGAGAAAGTATTAAACTTTGAATCAACTCATCATGATTATATTGATCTCAAACCTTGTTAGTGAGAAAGAGAATGAATTTTTTTATCAAATTGTGAAGATTTGACCCAAATCCAATAATCGAGGAGGAAGATATGGCCTTTTTGATCTTGCCTCTTTTCTATCCTTTTAAACCCTTTTTCCCTCATATTTTTCTCATCCTTTGCTTCCTGGGCCTCATCCTTTTGCCTTCTCGTGGGCCGGATTCCCATGTGTCTAAATGGGACACGATCCTCCCATGGCAGGGAGTGACCATCAGTCACCAGACCACGACCGCCAATCATGCGGTGGGGAGTCACCCCCGAGCTCACAAATCGTAGGCTAGAGCTAGGGTTGGTCGTGGCCATGTCACAAGACGTCGACCCATGTACATGTTGTTGACTTCTTCGACCACTTATTCTTATCCCATCCTCCTCACCATGCTTCTACGCACCTTATCATGCCCTTTGGGCTTTGGTAGGGCTAGCAGAATGGAGGTGTGTGACTCCACCATGGACCCCTCCTTACTAGTAATGAATGTCACCCCTACCACCCTAAATGTCACCTATAAAGGCCTACTTCAGGTCCAGGAGCTTCCATTCTTCACCAACTCCCACTTATTTTGTCCTATCATTCCCCATACATCCTTCCCATCTTTTGCTCCGACAAGGATCTGCCACCTCGGTTGTGAGAGCAACGAGAGTTGAAGATGATACAAGAAGCTTTGGATCCAATTCCAACAATCTCGACTGCCTCCCACTTACACACAACCCTTCTCTATCTCTCCCTCTCCTCCATCTCCTCGGTCCACAATGAACCATAGCCAAGCATTGATCGGCTAATCGTAGGGAGCCATGCATCCCCACTCTCCCTGATACCTCCTCGAGTGCCTGCCACACAGGAAGACGCGGGCCAAGGAGAGGACGACGTGTGTCCTCAATGTGCTGGCCCACAATCACTCACCCATCACATGCCTGCCTCCTCAATGAGAACCAACCGGTGCTACACTGGCGCTCACTGGCCCATCCCAGCCAATCAGGCAACACCACCTCATCACCCCCATGGTATAACTCTCTCTCTCACATACAAATTATCCATTTCTTACATAAATTATAGAAAATGATTCCTTGGACCAAATGGGACATATTATATATAAAACTGATCTACTCAACAAGATCTATCCAATGAACTTTGTTTTAGAGACTAATTCCACTTGTAGATCTTGTTATGTTGAAAATGGCATGAAATGATCTCTTTTACATGACTAATGATGGTCAATATTTCCACACTTATGATAATCTGCTCGTACTTTGATGATGTATAATGACATGAAAATGGAATACAAATGGATGATGTATGGGACCTAATATCTTTTCAAGTATTACTTTAGCATCCTTTTATGCTTTCTTGTTTCATACCACAATTGTGGTTTGTGGTTTTATTCATGCATATGTTATGTGATCTATCCTATGAACATATGCTTGGGTCCTCTCGCCTTTGGCTTTCTAGCCATTGAGAGTGAGGATTTGGGAAGCAAACAGTTCCATGACAAAAGTGGTCCTTCTTTGTCTTCTTATTTAACTTCCTATAGTCCACAGACATCCTCCACTTAGATTGCTCTCTTACTGGCATCATTTCACAATCTTCATTTTAGGCCATGGTGATTCCACCCTTCTCGGCCACAACTTGTATAAGACTCACCCAAAGACCATTACAAATGGGATAGATGATATTGGCATCAAGTAACTTTACTGCCTCTTGATTGACAACCTCTTTCAACTTGGGATTCAACTTTCTTTGCATTTGACGGGTCATCCTTGCATCATCTTCAGGATAGATCCTATGGACACGAATGGAGGGGTCAACACCCCTAAAATCAACAATAGACCACCCTATGGCTTGAATGTTCCTTTTCAACACAAAAATGAGAGCATGTTCTAGTCTAGAAAGAGAATAGAAGAAATGATCATTGGAAGGGTGTTGTTTGGACCCAAAAACTCATACTTCAAACATTCATGAAGGGATTTAAGCATAAGAAAATGTGGGTCCTCAATAGAACTCTTCAAAGGTTTCTTAGAAATAGATGGGAGGTCTTCACTAGCCACAAATATCATAATCTTATTCCCACCAATAGTGTCATCATCATGCATATCAACAATAGGCTCTAGACCTCTACCTTTTGTGGTAGTATCAATCCACAAAGGCAACCTTCAACATTTTACTCATGATAATCAATGAGATAACAATCTTATTCTATGGAACCTATCACCTGGGCTTTAGTGGAAGCTTTCAGATGTTCAATCAGATTTTCATGTGCTTGAAGGTCACATACATGGTACTGATTCTCACATGTATCACTACATCGACTATCAATAAAAGTGGTCTTCCCAAAATGATAGGCACTTTTTGGGTGTCCTTTTCTATATCCAACCCAATCAAAGAAGCAACAAAGAAAGTAGATGTTTCGTCATTAATACTCAATAACACACCATCAATGAGCCATTGAGGCATCTTCAAAGAACTATAAACCAATTGTAAGGTGCAGTTACCCAGTTCTAATGTTCCCAAGTTCAATTCAACATATACAAAATAGGGCATTAGATTCACAATAGAACCCAAGTCAAGAAGAAGTTGGTATATGTTGTGTTCTAATGTAGCAAGGAATCATGGGGGAATCAAAATCTGTTCTCTTCTTTGGTGCAATGTCCTAGAGAATGGATATCATTTTTTTAGCAAGCTTGACTTGCTTCAACATTCATATTATTATGTTCCTCTTAAAAGTGAATATGTCATTCAAAAACATTACATAAGAGGGAATTTTCTTAATGGCATCTAGCAATAGAATATTGATCCTCACTTTCTTGAAAGTTCCCATGATATTTCAATATGTTTCTTCTTCAATTTGGGGGTAGGTGGTTCTTTATGTGCATTAAGAAAAGGAGGGAGTTGTGCACCTGACTTCTTCAAATAAAAAAAATCATAGAACTACATCACGGGAATCATAATATCATCATCCATTGTCATTGTATCACCGTGGCTACCTATCATAGTATCATCACCCTAAATTACAGTATCTTTTCCTTGAATCACAATATCAACCTATCATCACTAACAAAACTATCAACTACTTTTCCCTTTGGTTTCTCCAAAGTATTCCCACTTCTCAACATAGTTACAACCTTCACTTGCTCATGAGTAGAAGAGGAGGGAGCTTGTGGTGGTTTTTGTGATACGTGAGGTTGTGCCTTTGGTGTGGGGGATTTGGGTTTTAGAGAATAAATTATGGTTTGGATGGAGGTTGTTGTGGTGGTTGTTGTAGATGGGGCGATATTGAGGTCAAGGTTGTTGGTATGAATGTTGTGGAGGTGGATCGTATTGATAGTTGTAGGTAGGTTGTGAGGGTGGGGAGCATATGGATTTTGAGTCCCTTGGCATTACTGCAATGTGGAAATTTTTCCTTATTGTGATCCATAAGTGCCTTGAGGAGCATTCATGGTTCCACCAACACTATTGGGGCTCAATAAGATCTGGGAAGGAAGCCTCACCTCTTCACGTCCAATAAGAAATAGAAAAATTTGATCAATCCTTTGCTCTAATCGACTAATATTTTGTCCTTGAGTGGACACATATTTTTTAAAATCATCAAGGCTCCTTACCTGCCAAGAACTGCTTACTCAAAATTGGAGATGTACTTTAACTCTTGATGTTGCCTTGGTTGTCCTTGTCCTTATTCCTATGGCTTCAAAGAGAAGTTTGGGTGATTTCTCTATTCTGGAGTGTAGGTATTGGACATGGTACCTTGGTTGTTCCTATTACCAAAAGATTGAAATCTTAGACTTCTTCACTAGGAGTTTGCACAAAATGGGTGAAGTGGCTAGAAGATCCTAACACCTGATTCTTCATTATATTCACCATATATAGTAAGATCTTCATCATTTGTAGTATGGACTCATCCTTGTGGTGAGGGGGTGACGTTGGCTAGTTTCTATCACAATGCACATCCATCATAGAATCATAGTGATGGGAGTTTTCATCCTAATGATCAAAGAGGGGGCATGACTCCTCTGGGGGCTTGGCCATGAATGCTCCACCACAACATGAATTGATAATTGTTTAACTCATTTTTGAGATATTAGTGTAGAAGGATTGGACCAACTACCTGAGAGGTAATTCATAATGTTGGTAATCTCATTGTAGATTTTGGAACCTCTCCCAGATTTCATGGAACTGGTCATTCTCCTTTTGACTGAAGAAGGTAATATGTCTCTACATATGGGTCAACATAGAAATAGGATAGAACTTCTTCAAGAACTCAGTCTTCAATGCCTCCCATGTGACAATCTCTATCTTTGAAGAGTTTCTCTCTTTCACCTTATCTTTAAGAGAGAAGGGGAACAAGATTAGATGATTATAATGATCGATGGTTGTAGGAGTCCTAAAAGTAGACAATGTTTCTAAGAAAGCATCTATGTGCTTTTATGGATTCTCATTATCATATCCATACAAAGTAGGGAACAATCTAAGGAGAGCCAATGGAATCGATAATTGTTGTCTTGGAATATGATCCACGCTAGTGGTAATCGAAGACATGTAATTGCCATGCATAAAGAAGTCATGAAGCAGCTTGGGGTGGAGGACCTAGAGGGACACATGCCTCCCCCTCATGGTCACGAGCATCCCTATCTTCCATCTCAGCCTATTGGTTTCTCTTGTGTTGGTGTTGACGTCATCTTATACCTATCTCAGGGTCCTCTGTAAGCAAGTCAGTAGAGAGTGAATGATGCTCAAGCAAGCACAATTGTCTCCTACACAAGGCAAAAACAAAATACAAGAGCTAAGTTAGAAGACATGTATGAAAAAGTAAGAAACAAATAAAGAATAGAAATGATGAGGATAGTAGAAAAATATCAAAGCTATACTAACTATCTAGGCTGAGCGCCTTTCTCCCCAACAACAACACTAGAAATATTGATGCATTTTTTACACTTATGGTACACACTCAATCAATTGAATATTGATTAGATGATTCTAAGTCTTGGGATTTTTTAAAATTTGTACGGCCCTTATAGGCACACTCACATAGACTAACACACTTACCCATAAGAACATGGGGTTGTGTTATAGTACAGGACAATGGCAAGTTAGGGGTCGATTGGTAGGGGAATTGGGGCCACTAGAGAGAATTTAGGTTGGATAGGTTCCTAATGCAGAGTATAGGATTCAAGGGTTTAATTGGGAGTTGTTTGATTACACTAGATTTGGTCAAGCAAGAAAGTAAAGGGAACAAGCAATCAAAACCTATGTTAACCTGGGGCAAGTTAATTCTAAGTAGCAACAGAGACAACTATGCAAGATGACACAACTAATACTAACAAAAGCAAAGCAAGAGATACACTACACTAACTACTAATTTAGGCAATTAGGAAAATTATTGAACTAGACTAGAACTAACTAAGATTAACATGAACAAGCACTAAGAGACATTACATATACTATCAGGAAAGGCAATTTGGGTTTTATGAAATTAATGGAGGTGTGGGTAGTTTGGGAGAATGTTACTAGAATCCAAGTTGCAAGGTCATTACATGCAAATTGTATCAATTCATTCTAGATTGTTAAACCAAACAAAAAGATAAATGCTATAGAATTATACTAAGATACTAGTTGGCCATGTATGGTATAAGGTGTGTGGAGGGGAACAAAACCCTTGCACACCTATCTAACTTTATGATGCTTAATTGGACTAGGGATTAGGTGGAATTCTTTAGTATTTAACAAGTCTAGGTTTCTAGATTAGTTATCCTTAAGGCAATAGGGAGCGAAGGGTAAGAATGGAGAGCATAGATGAGGGTGTTTCACCTCATATCACTCACCATCTAGCCTTTACTAAACTCCTAGGCAGTTTCACTAAGCACTCCTACACTAACTATGTAGATCTAACTTTAAAAGTAAAAGAGGGGATATGTATATGGGAAGATAGGGCGATAGCTAGGGACCCACTAGTTGAACCTAGGATAAATCCCTAAAGTACCCTCATCAAGTCATTATCTCATAGATTCTAAGTGGTTTGAAGAATATATCAACAAGTAATTTATAATTTTAAGCACAAACAAAACAAATAAGTATGGGAAATAAGATAAAAGTAAAAGACAATCATTATAAAATGAATCTATAGAGTTTACAAGTTATTTCTGCCCAACATGGTATCAATATAACATTTTTACCCCAAAAAACCCACCACAAAGGGCTTATCTATAAAAGAAGAATATAAGAAAGAAGGAATAGAGGAGTAGAAGTCCATGAAACATGGTGAAGACTCCTCCTTCTTCATCTCCTATGTGTTGGAGTACATCCTTCTTCTCCCAAGGTGGATGGATGGAATGGAAAGGTGATGGATGGTGGTCAAAACCCTAACTAGGGCTTCGGGGTGAAGGAAGGTAGAAATGAGGTGGGAGTAGGTAGGAGCTCCTTGTATGCTCAAGGTAGGTGGGAAGGAATGCTAGGGGAGTGTAACCTTCTTCTAGAGCCACCACCTAAGTATATATTGGTAGTAGGGAAGCACTAGGTTAAGCAGGAGAAAATTAGGAATTTTAGTGTAAAAAGTAGGCTAGGGTTTCCGGCCACCGCGACCATGATGGATTAGTGAACATGGATATGGTGGTGGCATGGGTGAGGTGGATATGGGTAAAATTCTAGGTTGAGGTTATGGTTTTGGAAGGCGAGTGACACAGTTGTGGTGGTCATAATAACTGTGGTGGGTGAATAGTGCCATAGAAAAGGTGGTTGTCACAGTCGTCTCAGAGGAAGTGGACACATACATTTTCTTCATGCTTGTCATTGTGGGATTTCATCACCACGGGAATAGCGGATGCCACAAACATGGTAATGTTGGAGTGTCACACCCATTTCGTTGGCCACAGTCGTGGTAATCTAGCTATTGTAACATCTTCAAGTCTTTGATTTTCCTGTGATGTGGGGGATTCTATCCATGGTTGTGACATTGTACCATGACCTATTTTTGAGGTCTCAATTGTACTTTGTTGCTACAAAGTCCTTATCCCATCCACACTTGGCCTTGAATTATTTTTTGACAATCTATGGAAGGTTAGGGGATGGTCTAGGACTCATCGTAGGGTCTAGAAACCCAAGGATCCTCCTTTCTTTCTTCTCCCCATCCAATGCATGATCAAGTGCCTAAAATACCCACAAAGGACAAGCAAAAGAAAATTTGACATCAAGCCATTTGTTATGGGAAATAACGTGTAATACAAGATCTCTATATGTGATCAAAGTGTAAGAAGGCACAAGATAAATCCCAAAAATAGGACTGCATCAGAGATCTAGATCTGAGAAGAGGAAGGAAGGTGGAGCCATGATGATGGGAAGTTGAGAAGGAGGTGGACAATAGAGGGACTAAGTTTCATCATTGATGCTACCTCGTAACATGATTGTGAGGTTCTCAGCTCATCTCAATCACTTCCAAGCTCCATGTTAGAATGGGCTTGATTGGATCCCAAGAAGACAGTGACGATAGTGGGATTAGTTTTTTTGAGTTCATCTCAATCCTAACACAGATGTGTTCATATCATGCAGGTACAATGCAACAAAGCACGAGGTAAGGTGAGGCAAACAACAAACTTGGGAACCAGCAGCACAATTGCCAGATTTTGGAGGAAAACAAAATAAAAGCCTCCTAGTTATGTCTAATTTGAAGGAAGAATAGAGTTTCCAAGAGATATAGGCCTCTTGCAATCAGCCACAATTTATTCCTACAGTGGGGGATCTAGTCAAAATCATTAATAGTTTGAGGGTGTGCACCTACATTGGACGACAGCATCATGTGTCCACTACAACACAATTTTGCAAGATGGTAGATTATTATAGTGTATCACAACAACCAATAGGGCTCTTTCACTATCCACTCCACAATTTTAATTGTTATCCAGACAATAGGTATGGTAGCAAAGGATCACACATATGATCTCTAGTCTTAAAAGGTTGTACCTCGGTAATGAAGAGCACAATATAGTGTTACAGTACATCATGCAAAATGACTATGATTTATTTCTTGTAGTGGATGATACTTTGAGGGTTCTTGATCAGTGGATGTGTAGAAGGTGCATGCATGTACATGCTTTGAGTCATGCGTGTCATCATGATGATGGCCATGTACATGTTGTTGATGATACAACATAGATTCAAGGACATATTGTTGGAATATTAAATCCCCACCCAAAGGTCCTTGAGATTTCTAATGCCACAGATATGTTGCTCCCGGATGTTATGCTTCTCAACCATGCTTTCCGAGCATCTACAAAAAAATTTAATATCATACCTCATAATGTTTGTCTCTAATTCTCTTAGGTACTAAAGACAATTCTTTACAAATTGGTCACTGATCCAAGTTCCATAGCTGCTTAGTTGAAATTTTTGATTCTTCTCCATTGCACGTTATAGGTGTTTAGGCCCAATAATAGGTGGGAAAGAAGACCATGAAATAAAAATTTGTTGCAATAATGTCATATTTTGAGTTCTCTTTCTACATGGGAAGAAGTATATAATATTGCCATGTTAGTTCACATTATAGAAAACTTTTCTACGAGTGAAATTATGGATCATGATATATATAAATATATGGAGGAGGAGAAAAATTTGAACCCTAACATCAGGGAATGCCTTCAAAAGTTTGTATATGGTCATTTTATAATAGTTGTGAATGTGTTGTGCTCATCAGGGTTAGCTCCATATAATGAAGATACAATAAATATTTTAGAGGATAAACACCCCCACAAGACACCTCCATGCATTCCATATACTATTTTGTAGAAGCCCTCGTAAAAGATGTTGACTCTACTCTTTGGTTCATCAAATGCTTTGCTAAAAGGACATTGTGTGGCATATATAGATTGTGGCCCCAACACATCTTAGATGCTCTCTATCGAGAGGGGCATGTTGTTGCCACATATGTCTTGCATGTTATCATCCTAGTAGTTAATTTATGGTTGGGGGGAGCTTCCCATGGAGTTTGGAAGAGTTCATCCTCTTACACCTCTACTTCAGCCTAAAAACAAGATGCGTCCCATCGCAATTGGTATGATTTGGAGGTGTCTAGTGTCAAAAGTTTCCATGTTAGGAGTGGGTAAAGCTATGACTATGTATCTCAATAAATTTCAATTTGGATTCAGTATATCTGGTAGGGCAGAGGCAATTTGCATAGTGCCAATAGACTATTAAATGAGAGGCATGAAGACGGGTCCCTCTCTATGTTTATAATTTATTTATCAAATGCTTTCAATCTAGTGGATAGATCAGTGTTACTCCATAAAGTGAGGTTGAGATGTTCATCTATATCTTTATGGGTGGAGTTTTTGTATGGACAAGGAACACGGTTGTATGCTGAAGACAGTTATATCTTGTCAACCACTGGAGTTCAGCAAGGTGATCCCTTGGGGCCACTTGTTTTTTGCCATGTACTACATCCACTTATTCATGAAATCTGAGACAGTTACAAGCTTCTTCTACATGATTGGTATGTTGACGATGGGATTGTCATTGAAGACAAAATGGAGGTGTCCAATGTGCTTGACATCAACCGATACAGGGGACCAATGTTAGGTCTTGATCTAAATATTTGTAAAATAGACCTTAAATGGCCTACTTGCGATGGTAGAAAAAATTACAAGGAGATGTTTCTCATGGACATTGGTAGTCCTTTATTAGGGTGGAGTTACTTGAGAGAGTTTCCAGTAAGGATAAAGATTTTGATGAAGAGTTGACCATGAGAAAGGCTTCCAAGGTTGTTGATTTGATGCATCTTCTCCCATAGTTGAATGATCCACAAAGGGAGCTTCTCTTACTTTGATCTTGTATGTGTATTTCAATTTTAATTTTTATCTTAAGGGTGTGTCAACCTGTACACATGGAGGAGGTGAAAACATGTTTTGACAAAGGGTTACAAGTATCTATTGAGGATATTGTGGTATGTGGGGGTCCTTTTTTTAGGGACCTTCAATGGTGAGCCGCTTCACTACCCATTAGACTCGGTGATCTTGGCTTGTTTTTGGCAATAGATGCATCTTCATACTCTTTTTGTATCGTCCCCAGATTTTCACCTTCTCAAAATCCCATGGAGATGAGAAGACAAAATCCGAAAACGTTAAGCAATTTTATTAAAGTGCGTTGCGGAAGAAATATGTGCATACATGAACATACAACCATAACATTATCAACATTCAATCGACTATATCATTTTGTAACAATCTCTAAACCTCCTAAAATTATGAAAATAGTTTCATAATATCGTACGACATCTTCTACCAAAGTTTTAGACACAAAGTCCATTATTTTTTTGTGCAAATAAATTCGTCGAACAACCTTATAAATAGGCATATTAACCTTGAATTCAATTCATATCATCATAATTCTTGATCCTACAAGTCCAAAACACTTGTTATACTAATACCTCAAAATTCACTAATATATCACTTGAGTCCATTGGTACTATTAAATGGGTCCCATGGACTCATATGTACCCAAACAATTAATCAAACCTATTCATCATATTAGAACTCAATTAATGTTCTAATTGTCAATTGCATATCTAGTTACACTTTTTGGGTGGAAATATACAATAATTGAGTAACCAATTTCTTCATTTGGTATCATCATCTACATGATTCTCATGGTCTTCAAATATTATATTGGCTATCATAATCATAAAATTGGGGTCATCACATTCACCCCATCTTATTTGGAATTTCGTCCTCAAAATTCAACTAATCTCATCCTTAAGAGGCTATTTAGGAGTTCAACTTCATATACATCATCATTGCTTAGGTTCTAAGACCGCCATAGTTGCATGCACTCTAAGTTGTCATCTTAGGGTCTAGATTTTCTTGGGTGTGTCCACCCTACCATATATATATGGAAGCATCACTTAAAGTCTTAGCCATAACATGACATTATGATATCTTAGGATTACATCACCCCTAAGGATACGGGTTTTGTTCATACCTTTAAAGTTCAAGAGGAATTCATTTATATGCTATGGTATTCAGATCGTTCAAATCTAACATCATTAACATCTTCAATGATTTCAGGATTAGAGTAGATTTATCTTCACCCTTGATATTAGAATTTTTTTTTCTACTTAAGAAGGACTTACGTAACATGTTTGACCATTAGGGTTTCACCCTATGGTGTGATATTCATACTCAAGTTAGAAGCATATATTGAGAAGGATCAAGGTTACGAACTTTATTTCTGATCATATATCCTATGATCCAAAATTATCTTTATATCAAGTTCATGAGTTCAACTATTTATGTCTTGCATGTATTATGTGATGGGAAAAAGATAATATACTAATTTTATCTCATGATCTCAACATCATATCTTTCATATGATGGGGAAGAGAATATTTTAAAGTCAAACTTATCATGATTTCAATCTTGGGTACTACATGTATGATATAGGGGGAAAATATAGAATAGGTCAAGCTTATACGAGTGACTCCTCATATATAAATCATCTATATAGCTCAAGTGAGGTTTCTATCATCATATATTCAGAAGGAAAAGAAGAAGGGAGAACATGTATGTTGAGTATCTTTTGCACAAATCATCATACTCTGATAACTAGAGTTCATATATTACCTCACTTGCAACTAATGATGAGATTCACAAAATATGTCACTCCAGCTAGGACCTAACTCATCCAAAGGATTGACTTTATCATATGGGTTATCTACCCATCCTTTTCTTTTACCCAATTCACACATATAGATTTAAATAATGCATAAGGACTCAACTCACACTCAAGAGTAATCTAGTGTAGGACATTTTTTTAACACATATCTCATATGTTGGAGGCTAGGTCCTATGACCTTCTCCATGTGGGTCTTACTCTCTCTAGAGTTCACCACAAATCTCATCCTACCACTAGAAATCCTCCTTGTATAAGAGCTTGAGGCTCATGCACAATCAACTCTTTCTTAACTTAGCTTATCTTAAGTAGGAAAAGGGAATGTACTTTCATCATCACGACTTAGCATAGATCCTCTAAGAGTGGATTCGGCTCATATATAACTCAAATATTAATAAGGAAACTTATACCATCATAGTTCAAAGTTAGATATGATTCTATATGCTTATTTCCTTCATATTTATTTTGTCTATCTATCTATCACATAATCTTATGAGGCTCTAGACTTCTAATCTATATTTATTCTCTCTTCTAGACTGATGTCACCCCCTTTCACTTAGATTGCATGAACACCCAGTACTCTCCTGTGTGATGGACACATTTTTATATTTACATATATCTAATAAAATATTAAATAGTTTTTCTCCAACAAAGAAGGCATCAGAGAAAACTGTCGAGGTGTGAGCCGATTGGGAAACAAAACCAAACCAACAAACTCGAGTGTCCAATGCACAGTAGATAGTCTGGTGACATGTAACCTAGTGAAATGGTGAGAACATGGTGTAGACTAGTGTAGCCACCCAATACATATGAGCTCTATATGCAAAGGGTTTCAGACACTTGTCTAAACCTAGTTCTCGAACATCTAGGTTCTAACCTAGAGGTTAAGTCAGAACTTATACTTATAGAACAACTTACTAAGTTTCTAGGGTTCAAAGTGAAAGGTGAAATTTAGTTTTATGTTTCATGATGAGTAATTGTAAGGTGTAGCTATTGTTCATGCTCTGATACCAACTGTAACGTCCTTGGATTTTTACCTTCTCAAAATCCCATGGAGATGAGAAGACAAAATCCGAAAATGTTAAGCAATTGTATCAAAGTGCGTTGCGGAAGCAATATGTGCATACATGAACATACAACCATAACATTATCAACATTCAATCGACTATATCATTTTGTAACAATCTCTAAACCTCCTAAAATTATGAAAATAGTTTCATAATATCATACGACATCTTCTACCAATGTTTTAGACACAAAGTCCATTATTTTTTTGTGCAAATAAATTCTTCAAACAACCTTATAAATAAGCATATTAACCTTGAATTCAATTCAAATAATCATAATTCTTGATCCTACAAGTCCAGAACACTTGTTATGATACTAATACCTCAAAATTCACTAATATATCACTTGAGTCCATTAGTACTATTAAATGGGTCCCATGCACTCATATGTACCCAAACAATTAATCAAACCTATTCATCATACTAGAACTCAATTAATGTTCTAATTCTCAATTGCATATCTAGTTACGCTTTTCGGGTGGAAATATGCAATAATTGAGTAACCAATTCCTTCATTTTGTATCATCATCTACATGATGCTCATGGTCTTCAAATACTATATTGGGTATCATAATCTTAAAATTGGGGTCATCACACTTTTGTGGCCTCTATGGATCAATTTTGGGTGCTTCAAGATTATATTTTGCGAGGCAGCAAAATATGCAGTATGGACTGTGATTTCAACTATGCTTTGTATTGTTTTCATGTCACGATTCTATCTTTTTATCTTAGATGTTTTACTAATAAGTATATCATCCTTCCTGAACCCCAACATGTTTTGGCGAGTACCCTTTTTAGTAGGATTGTTAAGGACATGGATATTGAATTTGGCATGACCGTTAGACAAAAAGCTATTTTTGGATGTCTACAAGATGGTAATGCTCAACATTTTCTTTTTGCTACTCATATGGATGGGCTTAGACTGCATATGTCGCTAGTAGTATATAGTGTTGTTCTCATATATTGTCTTATGATTCCCCTATTTCCAGCCAATGCGGTATGCCTAGTCTACCACAAGGCATGCTTGGACACTTTTGGGGAGTATACATGATAATAGCAGGGAACTATTGGGTTTCAAGTACATGTATGATCTTGTTAGGAATGTTATTTATGATGTACTTAGGCATGTGAGAGATTTTTCTAATAAAGAGGCACCAATAAGTTTTTTGCCTGATCCGTAGGAGGAGAGATGCACTCTTAGGCCAAGAAATGTCTTGATTTTTGGCTAGGTTGGAAGGAAGCATGCATATGTGGATCTTGAAGGGGTTTCATTGTTGGTGGGCCTGAAAGTCAAAAATTTTATTATGGGACAGAGTGGCCTAAAATCTACCTTGCCTTAGTGATTAAGTATGAAAAAGAATGCATTAACAATCAACATACTTCCATACCAAAAGGTTTGATACTTTTGAGTTCCTAGCATCATAGACTGTGAATCTTCTCAAAATGGTGCAAAAAGTAATGCACAACAATGCCATGACTCCCAAATCTATGGATGAAGTATTCCAAAGGATAGATTTCTCCATTTAAAAGGGGCTAGTTGTGCAACTTATTTCCTTTCGTCCTTCTTTTTCATTGTAATTTAACTATATTGTATGATAGTTCAAAATCAAATAAATTCCTATTCGAATGTAGATATTTGAGGAATGTTAGTTACCGTATTAATAGACCGTTGGATAAGCACAACTTCACCTGACCACAAAGGAAAATTGTGCAATACCAATACTGCATGTTTATATTAAAACATGTAGGGATGTAGCGTCCAATTCCATCAATTCTATTATGCTTCTACCAACAAAATAAAAATCATGCTAAAAACATAGCAATTATTTGTAACGAGTTTTTTTGTTATCCTACCAAACTAGTCCTTAAAGTAGACTGTGCACTACTTAAAGGGGAACATGTGCTCGGTTTGCGAAATTGACTCTAACGACTTGTTTGGTACGTGGTGAATGGAGGGGAGGGGAAGGAGGGAGAAATGACTTAAGTTGTTTAGTTGCACATGGTGAAGGGGAATGGAAGGTAATGGAGGGGAATGAAGGGGAAACAATCATGTGTATTTCCAGCCACTCTTCTCCCCACCAAATCAGAGTGGAGACAAGGGAAGGGAAAAGATTTGACGAAAAATTTATTCTGAAACATGGATGGAAAAATGAAATGTGGAGGTAAAATATAAATAATATGACGGTAAATATTTGTATCCCTCTATGTGAGGTGAGAGAATGGTAGAGCACAATTTAGAAATGTTGGGGGGATTTGAAGGAAAAATTTGGAAAGAAAAATTAAAAATAAAAGGAAACTAGAATAAATGCAACGCACAATTTAGAAAACGCTTATTTAGTCTACAAAAAATGTTGTTAGAGAATACATAAAGTTTGAGATAAATAAAATCACAAACATAATAATATAAGGAAAAATAGAGGGAATTGTGGAGGAAACTCTCAAGTTATGGAGGGACCTTAAATAAATGGAAGTACAATTATAAATATGGAGGGAACTACACATATAACCACAATGGCTATAAAAATAAAATATTTAAAATATATCTTGAGATAAATTATATATGTTGTGCAACATCCAGATATGTTGGTTGCTTTTTTTTTTTGGTCAAAAAGAAATTATGAATTATAGATGGATATGCTGACAAACAACTAACATGTAGAATTCAATGATGTTAGACATGAGAAATCTTCTTCTTTAACAAAATAATTATATCAATAGTTTTATTTTGATCATGAACCTTGAGATTTTAATTTATCTTGATTTTTTATGTATTAATATGTGTGACGTGTGTGTAACCATTTGCGACAATATGGCTTGTTAAAAAGTGGCATTCTTTTTATGTCTTTTATGGTCTCTCCCCTTCCCCTCTCCATGCTAACCAAACAATTTCATATAAGTACCCCCTCCCTTCCCTTTCCCTCCCCTCCCCTCCCCTCACTTCCCTTTTCCTCCCCTTCATTCACCACATACTAAACATAGCATAAAGAACATCTTCTCGGTTAACGAAAGAAACGTTTAAGAACTTATGAAATCAAAGTTGTGACGGTTTAGTCATTTCCTGTTGTTTCACCAAACAAAAATTTCAATGAATTTCTCAGTTGATATTTTATTTGAATAATTGAGTTGCTTTCTGGTCCTTTCCCAAATGTTGTTGCTCGTAGTATGCAAAATATATTTTTATCATGTAAAAATCATATAAAATTTTCCGAAACTAATGATTCATCAAATTGTTAGTATGGTAGATGAATAGAGTCGTCATGGTAAATTGAAAATATGATAGATTACATCATCACCACAAAAAATACTCAAAAATTGATCAGTTTGGTGATTGTATGAGTGCATTTTCATATTAAATCTTTTCTTAATTACCAATGGTATCTGACATGGATATTTCATATTGTCGATGTAACAAGCAACCAGATGTGTCTGGGTTGTCTGGGGTGATCCTACCACATATGTGATGGTGGGAAGAGGTTGGGCTTCTATGGTGGTGAGACCGTTGTCTGTGCGGCCAAACCTGGCACTTGTGGCGGCATGGGGGAATCCGAACACCCCTTATTTTAGGGCTAATGATGGTCAGTTGTAGATGAAGATGCCAGCTACGACGGTGAAGAACATGGATGAATTCCATAAATTCCCCATGATAGTATAGGTTCTAGGATCCAAGTGCATCATCAACCAGTTCTATGGTTGGATTCTCAGATGGCAACCAAGAGGGGATTTGCAATGCTCACCATTGGTTGGGGGCATCTCCCTCACTAGATTTGCATTTGAGGAGGATATGATAAATGCTCTTGATAAGGGGCCTTGGTTCTTCGATCACAAATTGGTGCTAATGAGAAGGTGGAATCCAGAGGAAGACATATGAAGAGAAACACTCACCTCGACGCCCGCCTGGCTCACTCTACCAGGTTGGGCACCATTGGCCCAAAAGGGCCATCACCATCATCTCTTGTGGGGTGGGTGAGCCAAGGGTCATTGATTTCCATGCTAAAGGGAGATATGAAGGAGTGAAGCATGTTTGTGTTGAACTCAAGGCGGCCAGGAAGCCACTGGAGGTGGTCATGGTGGATATGTCAGACGATAAGGATCTTGAAGTCAAGGTAGTTTGCGATGCTCTCCCGCAATAGTGCCTTGAGTGCAAGGTGTTCGGGCATTGTTCTGGCAATTGTCCAGCTGCGAGAACTGCTCACCCCTTACCCCCCTAACCTGAGGTCGAGATCTAAATCGGAGGCCTGGGTAGAGAACGGTCGAGAGGAACAGGAGAACACACGAGAGAGGAAACGACACCAGGTTTGTAACATACTAAATTTTGAAATTTTGTCTTTTGGTCCTCTTTCCTATCTTTTCCTTTCATTTCTATCCTTATTGGCCTTTCTATTTAATTAGTGGAATTTGTAGTGGTTTAGTGAACATTTATTCACTAATTGTACCAATAAAAGGGTTTATGTACAAATACCTCAGTGAAGGCTTAATTACCATAATTAAGTACTCTAAACATTAAGATAAGTTTCTGATATGATTTGAAAACATAAAATGGGCCTAAGTTTTAAATTTGGTTCGATTTGGAAGTTGGTTGTACAAGTTATGCAATTTTAGGAACATTTTGGACTTTTATGCAATTTACCCAATTGGGAGGTTTATTTGCAAATTATCACTTGAATTTTAATCCATAGATTTTCCCTTACCATTCACGAGATTTTGAACCATGGGGCACCTGGTTGCACCTTGGTTTGAAGGTGTTTCTCTCCAAGGGTATTATAGGGATTACCCTCTTTATAAATGTGCTTATCTTTAAAAGCTATCAACCAATGGGGTTATTTCTATGTTTGAAGGACGATGGGGATGGCCTAGAAGGCTGTAGGGGCTCTTAGGACCGACCTTTGGTATACAAGAAGAGTCTATGAGATGTCCTCTTGCATGGTCATGAAGCCTTAGCTTAAGGACACATGGAAAGTCACATAGACACCTCATGCTTGCCACCTTCTGTATAAAGTCATGCGTACCCCTTCCCACCTCCCAATCCAAGAAGAAATCCTCTCCTTATCTTTCCCATAGCATAGAGCATCGTCCCTTATATGTTTGGCCATGAAGTTGTTGTCCCAAGGTAAAAGAGAGTGCCTACCTTGGTGAAGAAGGATTTTAGGGTTCCTTTCTATTTAGGATTTCTTAAGCTCCTCCTGGGTGATTTCGACCAAAACTAGTAAATTTCCTCCTTTCCTTCCCTATTTTCATGCTGTTAATATCCCTCCCACCTTCTTGCAGGTCGGAACCATGACCTTCCATTGTAAAATTCCACCTAAAACCCTAAAACATCTCATCTCCATGCTCTTTTGCTAGGGTTTGCGTCTATAAAGTGGAGAAGGTGATCTTTGCTCAAGAAAGGAGCTTGTATTGGAGCAACCAGACCTTCTAATATTGAAATCCTTTCTGTTTGGACCTTCTTAGAATCCTAGAGGCAATTTTTGTTAACCCCCTTCTCATATATTTCTTAGTACATGCTTAAAACTCATGCTTCTATGTTTAAAATCGATGATTTCCATCTCTTTTTAGCATGTTCTTCTAGGGTTTTGGTTTCTTGTTTTTTTACCTTCTCTAGAAGCTCTAGTTTGGTTACCTAAGCAACTTCAAATCTGATCTTGGGTCAAATGGTGTTTTATTCCTCTCCCTCTCTCTTCAATTATCTCGATCGGTTTTATGATGTGGCAATTTCCTATTGGTCAGTATTGAAAAATCCATATCTTCTAAACTACTTATCCAAATTTGACAAATAAATATATTTTGGAAATGGAAAATTAATCTCTATCTAATAAAAATATTTTCAAGGTCTGGTTTTATGGTTTGACGAAGGGTGATTTTTGTAAAAACGAATTTAATGCATAAAATCCATAAAAATTGCATCTTAATCATTATAACTCAAAAATTAACATAAAAATAAGTTTTCTTGATCAGGAGAACTTAATAAGTTTATTGGATATGTTTTAAGAGTCTAAATCTGTGTTTTTCTAAAAAGGTCTAAAATTAGGGTTTCTATACATTAATGTGCACTATGTACTCTAATACATGCTAATACATTGAAAATAGGCAAAGTGGAACTTGGACTCAATTAAAGTGGTGAAAATTCAGATCCTACATGCACACCCTGCTAGCAATTGATCCGTAAAATTCTCCATCAAATTCACATATCTAAAGACGCTATGACGGCGCCTAGGTTGCCTCTTGGGCGATCGACAGTGCTGGCTGTGGAGAGCAGGCTACGCAAGATGATGAAGGTGATGGTGATCTGATGAGGCGGCAAGGTTCCATCCCACTGGGTGTAACTAGAATCCTACTCAATTATGCTTCCAACCTTCAAGGTAGACCACGAACAGAAGGTGTTAGTCTGCCTGCTGTGGAGGGCGCCTCCATGGAGGTGGACGGCACATGAACACAACAACAGTTCCCGCCTCTACCAGGCGGGGAAGAAAGCAATGTAAATCCATCTACTGAAACTACTCATCCATCCTACATGGATGCAATGTTGAAATAAACAGAGGCAAACCCACATAACTTCATCCACATTGAGGCGGACATCAGCGGCATCGCGTTATAGACCTCTGATATTAAAGTAACCTCAAAGAAAGGGTTCCCAGCCTTTCGGATCTGGGAAGAAGCACTTGCAGAACTACTCAAGCCCTAGAAGTATATATTAGTGGTCAGGCTGCTATCGTGTGAGATAGGGTATCTCACCATGCAAGACAAGTTGAAGGCCTTGTGGTGGCCCCTGGGAAGATTCAACCTGATCGACATTGCACATGATTACTTCATTGTCCAACTCCAGGCGGAGGACGATTATGTCAATGTTCTTGTAGGAGGCCCTTGGCCTATTTTCGGTTCTTACCTCTCCGTTCAAAGATGGTATCCTGGATTCTCCCTGGATATCACAACACCCCCTCATGTAGTGTCTTGGGTACGTGTTCCAAACCTGCCAATCCACCTGTACCAAGAATCTCTACTCAAGGAAATCGGTGACTGACTAGGCAAGACAATCAAGGTTGACATGAACACAAAGATGTAGTGAAGAGGATGGTTTACACGGATAGTTGTGGAGCTCAACATGGTAAGCCCCCTAGTACCAATCATCCTGGTGAATGACATCCAATACAGAATTGAATATGAAAACATCTCGTATATATGTCTACACTGCGCAAAGGTAGGCCACACAGAGAAGGATTGCAGAATCCACATTGACATGGAGGCAGAAGCAAGGAAAGCCAGTGTTGAAGAAGGACACATCATCCCTCATAAACTTCCAAGGAGGGAAGGGTTTTTAGATTCCATACATGCAAGGCCTATTCCTAGGAGGGCTAGGAAGCCAACAGCCGATACCCCTCCACCGAAGAAACATGTACATGTGTCAAATAGGTTTCAAGAACTCAAAGACATTGAAGAAGATGACATAATCTAATAGGTTATATACGCAGATAGTGTCACTTTCAGAATTGCAGAAAACACAGACTGGAGTGTGAAGAAAAAGCAATGGAAGCTGTAGAAGAAAGCACCCCCTCAAGCAGTAATCGGCACCACCACGGAGAGAACCATCAAATGAACACCCCCCCCAGAGTTCCCCAGGTCCAAAACTCCAGTTCCAATCACACATCAGTGATTCCCTCAGGAGATGCAGTTCTACAGGGACATGAAGGCACAGTCCATCCTTTCCTCACAACATCATTCCACATGGGTGACACTAGCGCTGGAGGCGGCACATATGTCAAATATAGAAGCCTGACAAAGTCGTCGGTGGGAATCCACTTGAGAAATAGGAAAGTCATCAACGCAGCAGACCCTGGGCGGGCATCCATGAGAAAGCAAGGGAAGCCTTCCTTGCTCTAAGATCTAGAGAAGGAGGTGCATGAGATGGGAAACTCTACCTTGATTGAAGAAAATCAATGAAAGCTATCTGTTGGAATGTTCAGGGAGTCTGTGATGAAGACAGCCAGATAAATGTGAAAGATCTAGTCAGTAGATATCATGTCTCGGTGGTAAGCCTGTTCAAAACTCGCTGTAGCGGATCCCGTGCTATGAACATCATCAAGAAGCTTGGGTTTGCCGAATCCCATAGAGTGGAGGATGTAGGCTTCTCTGGAGGGATCTATGTGCTTTGGAAAGCATCCATCAACCTCGAAATCATATATTCACACAAGAAATTCATACATTATTGTATCGAGAATTCCTTCTTCATCACATTCATGTACGGGAGCACAACTAGATTCTCTCGTAAACTCCTCTGGAACCATCTAGTGAACCTATCCTCATCCGTCAGCACCCCATGGGTGGTAGTAGGTGATTTCAATGTGATTATGTTCAGTTATGAGAAATTTGGGAGCACATCCTTTGACAATGTGAATAGCCAAGACTTCGTGGAGGCTATGCAACAATGTGAGCTCTTTGATCTTGGAGCGGACGGTCCATGTACAACCTTCAGAAGGGTTATTCTCCATGAGCGCCTGGATTGAGCGATGGGCAATGCAGCCTGGCTAAATTCTCCTCTTGTTGGACCGATCTCTGTACTTAAGAAGAATCACTCTGACCATGACTCCTCCTTATCTCTTCGGCTGTACGGGGTCCATGAAGGAAGCCAACCCCTACACTCTAGCTAGCTGGAACATGAAGGATGATTTCCACCTCTTTCTATAGAGAAATTGGGACACCAACGCATCGTTCTCCACTGCTGGATCCGCCTTTCTTAGTCGGGCATCAGTATGGGCTTCCCGGACAAGGAAGGAGAATATAAGGGTGAAAGACCGTCTGGGCCACAAGATATGATGGAACCAACTTCAACTTTATATCAAATTCGACCCCACCATAGCCAAAGATACAATGGCCTTGCAATCTGAGCTTGAAACCATCCTGAGACGTGAAGAAGCTGACTGGCAACAGATGTCGAGATGCATCTGGGTGGCCCTTGGAGACAACAACACCAAGTTTTTTCACGTGACTATAAAAGAGAGAAGGAGGCACAACAAGATTACTTAGCTAAAGAATGATGACAGAGCATGGGTTGAAACAGGTGCCGACTTGAACAAACTTGTCTTAGATTTTTTCACAAACATTTATCAGGAACCCCCATCAACAGACCGGCGGCAAGCTTGTTCCTCCTTCATTGGGGCATTCGCCCCACTCTCGGCATAGGAGGTGGCCGAAATGCAAAGGACACCAGAGACATATGAGATCCAGCAATCACTATGTACAATGGCGCCAGTGAAGGTGCCAGGACCAGACGGCATCGACGTGGCTTTCCTACAAAAGCATTGGAGTCTCCTACACCAACAAGTTACCCGGTTCATACAGGGCCCCTTCAACGGGGCCACACTTGAAGCTGGCTGCACCAACTCGACATTGGTGCTCATCCCTAAAATCCTCCACCCTGAGATTTGCAGCCACTTGAGGCCGATCTCGTTGACCAATGTTGTCACCAAACACGTGTCTAAAGGGATCGTTGCACGGTTAAAATCTATTCTGGCAAGATGGATCTCACCCTTCTAATCTAGTTTCATGCCGGGGTAGAAGATCGGAGATAATGTGATCCTTGTTCAAGAGATTATCAACTCAATGGAATCCAAACAATGCTGCAAGCACTATTTTTCTCTCAAACTTGATCTCATAAAGGTGTTTGACAAGATGAGTTGGACCTTTGTTGAAGACACACTTCAAAGGATAGGTCTACCACTCAATGTGACATCTACCATCATGCAACTTCTCCAATCAGGAGAAACATCAATGTTGAGGAATGACAAAATCATAGGCTCTTTTTGTCCTTCCTGTGGGGTTAAACAAAGAGATCCCCTATCACCCTACTTGTTTGTTCTGTGTCTAGAAAGGTTCAACCAGCTTATTGAAGATATGCTTTCCAAGGGTGATTGGAAAGAAATCCAGCTTATGCGACAACACCTCGCCTTCTCTCATGTTTGTTTTGCAGATGATATTATCCTATTTGGGGAGGCTACCCCGAGACAAGCTAGAGTGGGCAAATGATGCCTACATCTTTTCATCAAGCCATCTGGGCAATTCTTATCAAATGACAAATCCTCGATCTTTTTCTCCACCAACACCCCGCACAACACAAGATCCAGAATCTGTCAGGTCCTGAACATTAAAGAAACCTCTAACAATGGGTGCCATCTGGAAGTTCCAATCATTCATAAAAGGAAGAGTGTAAAGACCCAAACAAAAAGTCTCTACTAAAAACATGATAAACAAAAACACCAAAAGTATGGCAGCGGAAGAATTAAATCTTGACATTATTCAAAAATGTATAAAGAGTACATTATAGAATTTCCCCAAATGGGAGTACAACTTTATACAAGCAACTACAAGGATCTAGGTAGAGGAAGACTTAGACTAATACAACATTGTCTCCAAACAAAACAACTATATAACATAAAAGCAACTATGATCATATACTATATGTTCTCCGTCTTCTTATCCTATCCTTAGCCTTGGGTTCACCAAGCTTCCATGCGCACTCTGATTCCTATCCTGGATGGTTGGGGTCATCCAGCAAGAGAAGGATAAAAAGGTATGTGTCAATCAAAAGGAATAGGACAAATAATAATAAAAAGCTTTGCAATATAAAAGATTCTCCATAAGAAGAGATTTCAAAGAAATGAGACAAATATATGAATATAAGAGAGAGAAACTGCCACATTTAAATATCAACAATTATCACATTTGCATGAATATAAATTATGACTCAACGTCCTATCAATGTAGGGTGAGGCACCTACCGGACCTCACCAATGGCAGGGGGACTAAAACCCCAGTGCCTAAAAAGTGGCAGGGGGAATAAAACCCCAGTGCCTAATATATAAAATGGCAGGGGGACTAAAACCCCAGTGCCCGGCAGGAGGACTAAAACCTCAGTGCCCTGTGGGTGGTTTGTACTCATGTACACTACATTGTCAATTGGCCAATAACTATATCATGCATAAACATTCACTTGGCAGCATAGTGAAAAGCAACAATAAGATGCAACAAGCATTGGGAATAAAACCCAAATAAATAATCTCAATCAACAGGCCATCATAGGCAACATCATTATACAAGAATTCCAACAGGTAAAGGAGTCAACAAAGAACAACATTATACAATGTTTCCACATATCTCAAAAGGATGATCCACATAGTCAAATAACAAGATTAAGGAATTACACTCAAATGAGCCACAAGATCAATCACAAGATTAAAACAATTCCAATTAAAGGAGGCAACATATGTAGAAGAATGATTCCAATGATTAAGCCATAATGGCATAATCTAAGTAAAGAGCCAATAAATGTAATTAGAAGGAATACAAGGCTAGCACAATATAAATGGTGGGGTTGGATAAAAGCCCAACTGAGAGTAGGTGTATTGCACATTATATATTCCACACATTCATCATAGTTGTTCACATACTCAAATAGGTTTTCACATACACAATAGGTTGCACATACAAAATAGGGCTCACATACGAAATAAGTTTCACATACCTTAGATATATACATTACCATCATATCCACCAAATAGATAGCAAACCATCCATATATCCTAGTTATAAACATAACACATGTATTAATATATATATAAAGACATAAGCATAGAAAAAACCCTAATTTTACAAAACTACGATTTAGAGTTCAAAACCAAGTCCAAACGATTACTCATAATCTCTTGATTAAGAAAACATATTTTATTATATAAAACAGAGTTAAAATGAATTAATTATGTATTTTAAAACAATTACATATTAAAAATGCCAATTAACGCAAACTTCGGAAAACCATTGAGAATCAGGTCTCAAAAACCACAAAAACAGATTCTACATTAAAAATCCTTTCCATCGACTATTTATTCATATTTTTCTGATAAAGGATCGATTTACTATGAATTAAGTAAATCTGACCAATCAGAAATTAGGAAAACTATAGCGTGACAGTAATTAAATCAAAATACAATTTCGATGTAAATAACAGAGTAAATGACCAAAATATCCTTGCTCGTTAAATCAAGCCAATGGAAACTTCGAGGGCAAATCAGTCATTTGAACAGATCAATTGCTTTGCAAGCGAGAAAGAAGAAACGGGGGGTGAAAAGTCGAAAATGCCCTCAGTCCGAAACAAAGGCTCCATGGCCGGGGCATGGGTGCCTTGGTCATTGCCTGACCAGGCATCTTCCAGCCCAGGCATGGTGCGAGCAGCTCGCAGGAGCTAAGCTACCTGCCTCGAATTGCCATCGGGGCGAGTTACTAAAAACGGAGAACGGGAACGAGTCCCCAAGGTCCCCCCGAACACAAAGAACTCCTACCCACGCACCCGCGCTCTCACGAGCAGAAGAGCAAGGCCCAACCTGGCCGGAAACAGGGGAGGAGAGATCGGGGGTGAAACCTCACAGAAACACTGCCAAAACTAGAACCGAGGTGAGGGTTACCTTCGCGGGACCAAGGTGAGTTGGAAGGCTGCTTTTCCGTGGGCGCAGAAGCACCATGGCCAGGAAAAGCCTAGCGCCGGAGGAGCTCGACGGCGGCTCTAGAGGTTACGGTGGTAGGGGACTCCACGAGACAAACTGAAGAAGCGAAAAGGAAGGAAAGAGGCTAAGGATGGTTACCTAGCCCATGATTGCACTGAGGAGGTCGGAGGTGTGAGAGGCTGGCTGCCGTTGCCGGAGAAGAAGAGCGAGTAGGTCTGGGTGGCTGAGGGTAACCTAGGGCCAATTGATAGTGGAGGAGTGACGTGCGGAGGCTGAGGAGGGTTTTATAGGTCTCAGATAGGCAATAGGGTATATCTACCCTATTCTGTAACTCCTCCGCGAAGAGGAGGCAGGGAGCCCAGTTGGGCGTTTTGCCAACTCGAGGAGATAGGCGGTTAGCTAGGGTTCAATCGAACTGGCGTGAGAAGAGGAATCCAAAGATACAGGAATCATGAAAAATGGTTGAGAAGGGAGAGAGATCGGATCGGGAGGCGAACTGCCGTGAAAACGGCTTCTGTCTCGCATTGAGCGGGAGGTAGGGGACAAAGTCCCAGTCGTCAGATCGCGCCTGGGTCAAAT
Organism: Alisma plantago-aquatica; assembly: GCA_963693085.1. Taxonomy (NCBI): domain Eukaryota; kingdom Viridiplantae; phylum Streptophyta; class Magnoliopsida; order Alismatales; family Alismataceae; genus Alisma; species Alisma plantago-aquatica. The sequence goes on along the minus strand of OY856410.1, from coordinate 1,315,981,290 downwards.
CGTAGCCGTTGGATCGCTTCCAAGGGGCGCGTGACAAATTAAATAACCGGACTATAGGCGTTACAGAGATATTAATGAAATCGATTCAATTATTATAACACACTATAATAAAAGCTTGTAAAATCAATTTGGGGGGTCAAATGAAGTCCAAATGACACCAAATTTGGACCACATGCTCAAATTAACATATAGAACGATGCTATATAATTAAAATCTCGTTTAAAGCATAATAAGGCCATTAATAAATACATAGCTCATAAAAGAGTATAATAATACATTAAAATCAAGGAATTATAAGAAAAAGCCTATTAATGAGAAACATGTGAGTAAATTCGACATATAAAACATATTAGGATACAAATAATCATTACTTAACAAAATAACATATTATTATGAATTAAAATCATATTTCGAGGAGAGAGAAACAATAAAGGTTAATATACACATATATGAACTCAAATACATATTATTAATAATATATTTATCCAAAAAGCTCCAAATAAATATAATCTGCTATATTATCCCATTAAAGACCAAATTACAACATTAACCCTAACTTATCACTTAATGTGGGTTATTTGTGCAAACACCCCTCAATTATCATAAAAGAGGGTAAATAGTGATTTCAACCTCAGATTGTGCTCAAATTGCACAAGGTGTACAAGAATGATCCAAAAGGATGTGAAATTTATGGAAAAGGTCCAAATGGACTAAAAGTCAAAGACAATCTCAAGAATGGGTAAATTGCAGGGAAGACCCTGAGATTCAGTATGTTACAGCACACCACCCCTTAAAGAGGATTTCGTCCCCGAAATCACAACAAGAGAAAAGAGAGGGTGAGTGTGTAACATCCCAACCATAAACAACTAGGTTATAACCCTTACTCTAGGGCACATCACAAAATCTACATAAGTCAGGTGTTACTAAGGTTTTCACAAAACCTATAGCCTTTTATCAAACTCAAACTAACATCTTGTTACATAAACTCTATCATGAAAAGGCAGCATATCTATAATACTAACACTTGTGCCACATTTTATTACGAAACAATTATATCTCAACTATATATCATGGGTATCTCCCTCATTAAGGGTTTTAAGCACAATTAGGGTTTACTAAGCCATTTATACTAAACCATTCCCAACAACAATTAATGCATTATGTCAAAACCTAAATAACTCAACATTATTACCCAACAACTACATCATGTGGGATTATGTCATCTAATATCATCCAACCAATTATTACCCTAATAACAGGTCTAAGGGTATATGGCTTATCTCCAAGGAACATATGGTCACAACATCTAACATACTCATATCCATGACATCACTAATCATATTCTCTCACAATACTAATTACTATGAATTAACCTCACATTATATGAATCTAATTACTCATCATCTCATTACTGATTTTATCCATAAACCAAAAAGATGATTAATGAGATGTATTTTAGTCAACAAGGTGCTATGCCTAACATGTGTTGATAATTAGGTCACAAATATGATTAAGTGATTATAATCCATTTACATGCATTAAGGTATATCATGTGATTACACCTAATGTCACTAATGTGTCAAGAAAGGCATGAAGGGTATATATGTACATATGTTGTCAAGGATAGATGATTACATCCTAGGGTTCAGGTCAACATGACCCTTACATATCAAGGCATCCTTAGGGTGTATTTTACCATACACATTTTACCATTAGGGTGACTTAACCCAAACTATGTATATCCACATATGAACAATTAATGATTAGGTGCAACAAGAGTATATTAGGGTTCAAGCATAAGGATTACATGACTTATTCATTAGTTATAAAACAAGATGAATTACAAACATATTAGGTTTATTAAACTCTAAACACATAAGCTCTCTATTCCCATGTCTAAGGAGTTAAGGTTACTTGATTTCAAGGCATTGAGGGACTCCCACCCCCTAAAGAGGATTTCGTCCTCGAAATCAACAACTCCAGAACCTAACAAGGTACTAACACTACCTTTCCACTCAAAAGGTTGACTAAGTCAAACTATTGTAAGGGTATAAGATCCATCATAAAATCCTTACTAAACTCTATCTTCCAACTCAAGGTGTAACATAGGGCATAGGGTACACAAAACCCTAAACATGGAAATCTAAGGCTCATATAAGATACTTAAGGATTACAAGATGATTTTTGTTTGAGAAAAGAAATCAAATCATCATACAAAGGATATTCTAAGGTTATTCAACAATAAGGTAATATGTCTAAAGGTAGACTATTTCGAGCTGTCAGTTTCAGATCAGGCCAGGCCAGGTCATATGAGCTCAGGAGTCCTCGTTACCAAGCTAGTGGGGCGGAGGAAAATATTGCCAGCCCCCAAGCTCTGACCCTTTCTAGACACCATCACTTCAACTTCTTGCTCTAATAGTTACTCAATAAACAATTCACCAAAAAGTTGACAAATTTTATTTCTAATAAGAAATTATTATGATCCTAAATCAAACATTCTATATAGGTCAACTCTAAGGTGAAAAACTTGGTAAAGGGAAACTATATAAGATAAGGGTTCTATTTAGGAGACAATTTTGAACTAGTCAAGAATCCGACTACCTTGATGCTCTGATACCATGCTGTAAAGACCCAAACAAAAAGTCTCTACTAAAAACATGATAAACAAAAACACCAAAAGTATGGCAGCGGAAGAATTAAATCTTGACATTATTCAAAAATGTATAAAGAGTACATTATAGAATTTCCCCAAATGGGAGTACAACTTTATACAAGCAACTACAAGGATCTAGGTAGAGGAAGACTTAGACTAATACAACATTGTCTCCAAACAAAACAACTATATAACATAAAAGCAACTATGATCATATACTATATGTTCTCCGTCTTCTTATCCTATCCTTAGCCTTGGGTTCACCAAGCTTCCATGCGCACTCTGATTCCTATCCTGGATGGTTGGGGTCATCCAGCAAGAGAAGGATAAAAAGGTATGTGTCAATCAAAAGGAATAGGACAAATAATAATAAAAAGCTTTGCAATATAAAAGATTCTCCATAAGAAGAGATTTCAAAGAAATGAGACAAATATATGAATATAAGAGAGAGAAACTGCCACATTTAAATATCAACAATTATCACATTTGCATGAATATAAATTATGACTCAACGTCCTATCAATGTAGGGTGAGGCACCTACCGGACCTCACCAATGGCAGGGGGACTAAAACCCCAGTGCCTAAAAAGTGGCAGGGGGAATAAAACCCCAGTGCCTAATATATAAAATGGCAGGGGGACTAAAACCCCAGTGCCCGGCAGGAGGACTAAAACCTCAGTGCCCTGTGGGTGGTTTGTACTCATGTACACTACATTGTCAATTGGCCAATAACTATATCATGCATAAACATTCACTTGGCAGCATAGTGAAAAGCAACAATAAGATGCAACAAGCATTGGGAATAAAACCCAAATAAATAATCTCAATCAACAGGCCATCATAGGCAACATCATTATACAAGAATTCCAACAGGTAAAGGAGTCAACAAAGAACAACATTATACAATGTTTCCACATATCTCAAAAGGATGATCCACATAGTCAAATAACAAGATTAAGGAATTACACTCAAATGAGCCACAAGATCAATCACAAGATTAAAACAATTCCAATTAAAGGAGGCAACATATGTAGAAGAATGATTCCAATGATTAAGCCATAATGGCATAATCTAAGTAAAGAGCCAATAAATGTAATTAGAAGGAATACAAGGCTAGCACAATATAAATGGTGGGGTTGGATAAAAGCCCAACTGAGAGTAGGTGTATTGCACATTATATATTCCACACATTCATCATAGTTGTTCACATACTCAAATAGGTTTTCACATACACAATAGGTTGCACATACAAAATAGGGCTCACATACGAAATAAGTTTCACATACCTTAGATATATACATTACCATCATATCCACCAAATAGATAGCAAACCATCCATATATCCTAGTTATAAACATAACACATGTATTAATATATATATAAAGACATAAGCATAGAAAAAACCCTAATTTTACAAAACTACGATTTAGAGTTCAAAACCAAGTCCAAACGATTACTCATAATCTCTTGATTAAGAAAACATATTTTATTATATAAAACAGAGTTAAAATGAATTAATTATGTATTTTAAAACAATTACATATTAAAAATGCCAATTAACGCAAACTTCGGAAAACCATTGAGAATCAGGTCTCAAAAACCACAAAAACAGATTCTACATTAAAAATCCTTTCCATCGACTATTTATTCATATTTTTCTGATAAAGGATCGATTTACTATGAATTAAGTAAATCTGACCAATCAGAAATTAGGAAAACTATAGCGTGACAGTAATTAAATCAAAATACAATTTCGATGTAAATAACAGAGTAAATGACCAAAATATCCTTGCTCGTTAAATCAAGCCAATGGAAACTTCGAGGGCAAATCAGTCATTTGAACAGATCAATTGCTTTGCAAGCGAGAAAGAAGAAACGGGGGGTGAAAAGTTGAAAATGCCCTCAGTCCGAAACAAAGGCTCCATGGCCGGGGCATGGGTGCCTTGGTCATTGCCTGACCAGGCATCTTCCAGCCCAGGCATGGTGCGAGCAGCTCGCAGGAGCTAAGCTACCTGCCTCGAATTGCCATCGGGGCGAGTTACTAAAAACGGAGAACGGGAACGAGTCCCCAAGGTCCCCCCGAACACAAAGAACTCCTACCCACGCACCCGCGCTCTCACGAGCAGAAGAGCAAGGCCCAACCTGGCCGGAAACAGGGGAGGAGAGATCGGGGGTGAAACCTCACAGAAACACTGCCAAAACTAGAACCGAGGTGAGGGTTACCTTCGCGGGACCAAGGTGAGTTGGAAGGCTGCTTTTCCGTGGGCGCAGAAGCACCATGGCCAGGAAAAGCCTAGCGCCGGAGGAGCTCGACGGCGGCTCTAGAGGTTACGGTGGTAGGGGACTCCACGAGACAAACTGAAGAAGCGAAAAGGAAGGAAAGAGGCTAAGGATGGTTACCTAGCCCATGATTGCACTGAGGAGGTCGGAGGTGTGAGAGGCTGGCTGCCGTTGCCGGAGAAGAAGAGCGAGTAGGTCTGGGTGGCTGAGGGTAACCTAGGGCCAATTGATAGTGGAGGAGTGACGTGCGGAGGCTGAGGAGGGTTTTATAGGTCTCAGATAGGCAATAGGGTATATCTACCCTATTCTGTAACTCCTCCGCGAAGAGGAGGCAGGGAGCCCAGTTGGGCGTTTTGCCAACTCGAGGAGATAGGCGGTTAGCTAGGGTTCAATCGAACTGGCGTGAGAAGAGGAATCCAAAGATACAGGAATCATGAAAAATGGTTGAGAAGGGAGAGAGATCGGATCGGGAGGCGAACTGCCGTGAAAACGGCTTCTGTCTCGCATTGAGCGGGAGGTAGGGGACAAAGTCCCAGTCGTCAGATCGCGCCTGGGTCAAATCGTAGCCGTTGGATCGCTTCCAAGGGGCGCGTGACAAATTAAATAACCGGACTATAGGCGTTACAGAGATATTAATGAAATCGATTCAATTATTATAACACACTATAATAAAAGCTTGTAAAATCAATTTGGGGGGTCAAATGAAGTCCAAATGACACCAAATTTGGACCACATGCTCAAATTAACATATAGAACGATGCTATATAATTAAAATCTCGTTTAAAGCATAATAAGGCCATTAATAAATACATAGCTCATAAAAGAGTATAATAATACATTAAAATCAAGGAATTATAAGAAAAAGCCTATTAATGAGAAACATGTGAGTAAATTCGACATATAAAACATATTAGGATACAAATAATCATTACTTAACAAAATAACATATTATTATGAATTAAAATCATATTTCGAGGAGAGAGAAACAATAAAGGTTAATATACACATATATGAACTCAAATACATATTATTAATAATATATTTATCCAAAAAGCTCCAAATAAATATAATCTGCTATATTATCCCATTAAAGACCAAATTACAACATTAACCCTAACTTATCACTTAATGTGGGTTATTTGTGCAAACACCCCTCAATTATCATAAAAGAGGGTAAATAGTGATTTCAACCTCAGATTGTGCTCAAATTGCACAAGGTGTACAAGAATGATCCAAAAGGATGTGAAATTTATGGAAAAGGTCCAAATGGACTAAAAGTCAAAGACAATCTCAAGAATGGGTAAATTGCAGGGAAGACCCTGAGATTCAGTATGTTACAAAGAGCAAGGATCACTATCATTACCTTATAGAACGAATCCATGGAAAGATCGCATGTTGGCAACACATGTTTCTATCCTTGGATGGGCGAGTCACTCTAGCAAAATTAGTCATTCTATCACAGTCTTGTTATGCAATGCAAACAACCATCCTTCCTATCTCCACAGCCGACCGGATAGAGCAACTCACAAGATATTTCATTTGCAGCAGTTCACATGAAGCCACTAAGATGAGTTTGGTTATTTGGAGTAAGGTCACACAGCCACATCATTTGGGGGGTCTAGGCATCAAACAAGCAAAAGATTTCAATAAGGTGTTGATGGAAAAAGCTTCCTGGAACTACATGCATGATCTACAAACACCCTCGATCTCGCTGATGAAGGCTAAATATGGTGGACAACGAGTTGGGAGCAATACTGGTTCACATACTTGGATTGGCATCAAATCCATTCTCAACTTCATTCTAACCAACTCAAGAATGGCCCCGATATCAGGGAAGGATATAAACGTATGGAATGACATGTGGATTGGTGATGGGTATAGACCTGTGCTATGTCTAGGAAGGACAATTGCATAAGAAATTAATGACTTAAAGGTGGAAAGCCTTGTCTCAGATGAGGGACAGTGGGATCAAGACTTCATTCACCATTGGTTCACAGATGAAACCGGGAAGGACATCCTCTGTATGCCTCTACCTCGACATGATTATGGAGGAGATAGTCGAATCTGGAAGCTCACTATACATGGCCTTTTCTCCACCAACTCGGCCTACAGAAGTCTCATGAACTGTGCACCCATTTCCCAGGTTGATATTTTCCCCATTCTATGGAGTTTAACAGTTCAAAAAAGGGTCAAGATGACTCTTTGGCTTACTTATCATAATAGGTTGGTAACTAATGCAATGAGGGCCACTAGGAAGCTCACTACAGATGCTTCTTGTCCATGATGCCAACACAACATGGAGTCAGCCCTCCATGCTCTATGAGACTGCCCTGCATCTGAAGCTTTATGGCGGAAGCTGATACCACATGATGCTACCAGGTTCTTCCTATGTGAATCTACAACAGAGTGGACCAACTATAACCTCAAGGAGATGAGCAGAGTAATAGAGTGGCCCCAAACCTTCGACATCGCCTACTGGTGGCTTTGGAGAGCCCAAAATATCCACATATTTGAGCATCACTAGATTCCATTGGCAGTGTTGGAGACCAACTGCAGATCAGACATTAGCATAGCAAGGAAAGCATTTCTGAAGACCCATAGCCTTGGAGAGACACCCACCAGCCCTATTGGGAACAACACTTCCTTAGGCAATTGTGACGCCTTCATACAGGTCGACACTGCAGTTAACAAGACCAACAACTCAGTTGCTACTAGCCTATTGCACACTCCTCTGATGGTCAGTGTATTGTAGGGCACACTTGGAGAGGGAGAGGCTTGGATCCAATGCAAGGTGAGCTTATGGAGATCATGCATGGGCTGGAATACATGCTCGGGCAATGGATACGTAGCGGAATAGTGCTTACAGACTCTATGAAGGTGGTAAAGTGGATTGATGACAAAGAAGAAATGCCATGGAAATATAGGCTGCTAGTCTAACCTATTAGAAGACTCAAACCCAACAACACTGCATCTCCAGTGCACTACATCAAACGGAGACAGAATAAACTTGCATATTGGCTAGAAAAGTAGTGCCTCAAACAACCAAATGATAAGGGTGTTTGGTCATCCTGCCCGCATCAGCTCCTGGATGATCTCCATGTTGAAGCCCTTTCTTTTCCGTTCTAGTGTAATGCTCCTAGTGTAACTCCCTCTAGCTTGTAACCGGTCTACGACTGGTAGTCTCCAAAAAAAAAGTGGTGAAAGTTAGTAATCGATATCAGTAAGAGAGGTATATGCATTTACACCTTAAGTTGGGAATAATTGTTCCTTAACCTACTTTTCTATAATGAGGCTTTATTAAACCCTATTTCATATACTCTTGAATCTTTTGCTACACTTATAAATTAGTTTTGGAACATTATTCTTGGGTCTTGGTACCACACTGCCATGCTTATTGATTCATATGATTATTCTTGCCATGACTACTTTTGCTAGCATGTGGATTTATGTTCTATTTAATTTAAAGTAGCGATACTTATGTACAACCACCCACAGAGGCAATATAAATAATCGCCCTGGGGAATGTCTTATTCTCTCCATAATATTGTAGGTGACTGGGAATGTCTTATTCTCCCCTCACCTAAGGTTAGAGGTCTGGTAGTTGCCTCAACCATACTTAGTTATATAGAAAAAATTATCTTACATGCAAATCATTTTTATTATATTTGTTAATGGCAAGCTTCTTTGATATATATCCTCATACTCTTGTTTTCTGCATCATATGATGAACCATAGCTTGTTTTTATTTGCTTTACTTATCTTGATATCCTAGACTAGTGTTGTGACACATACTTTTCTTCCCTTTCCCTTTTTGCCGGGTGCCTTCCCAACCACCCAGGTGCTGAGCAAGGTGATGGACAAGACAAGGAAGATCTTAGCTTTTGGCTTGGACTCAGTTGATGGAGATGTTGCTTTGAGACAAGATTATAGTAGTCTAGACTTCCCTCTATCTAGATCCTCATTGTGTGTCTTGATGTAAACCCTAATGGGAGAATTTGATGGAATTTTGTAAACCTTTTATGAAATTGAATATAGTCAGTTATTTTTTATTCCGTTGCTTTCTAATGGTCTTTTGTATACCAATGTTTAATAAATTTGGAAAATTTATGCCCATTCCATCATACCTCTAAGAATGTTTGGAATGGATGTAAATTCTTCAAATTTTTAGTAAAGGGGTGATTTGACTCCTTTACAGTATGGTATCCGAGCCCATGGTAGTCAAAATCTGACTATTTCAGTTTTGTCTCCCTAATTAGAATCCCCACCTTACATAGTTCCTTTAGGTGACATGGTTGCCCTAGAATTGATATATAAATGATGGAAGGTTGATTTAGGATCCTATAGTTCCACATTACTATCATGATGAACAAAATCCTAAAATACTCATAACTAAAATATGCATAACTTAATGTTGTTTAGGTTTGCCTTTAGGCAACTATTAGGGCACAGAGTTGAAGCAAAGGTGTCTAGAATGGATCAGGTTTTGGGGGCTGGAAATATTTTCCTCCTTGCCACTTGATTGGTTTATGTGGACTCCCATATCCATGTGATACCGGCCTGGCCTAAGATGAAATGGATTGTCTGAAATAGTTTGCTTTTAGGCAATAGTTACCTTAGGCATCTATGTTGTATATCTTTGGGAACCCTAAGTTTTAGGTGTATGATGACTTGTTTGAGGATGGATACCAAGATAGTCTCCTTATGTCCCTTGGGACCACATGCTTGGATAGTTTATCCCAAGAAACTAGACTTCGAAGTTTGGAGTTGAGTGAGCTATCAGAGTGCACAGTAGAAGTGTGATGGATCTTGTACATGGTTTAGTTAGACTCATCCTTTAACCCTAGTGTAGTTTGGCTTGATAGGTCAAACCCTTTAAAGGGTAGTATAGTTAGTTTGATGATGTTGGGTGGTTAGATTTCGAAGATGAAATCCTCTTTAGGGGGATGGAGCCCTATGACATCTTGAAATCTATCTACACTATATTTAGAAACCCTAACCCCATACTTAGGAGGTTGTTGTGCTTGAAACCTTAGTTGGGTCCAAACAAGTTATAGTTATAGCCTAACATACTTGTTTATTTATTAATGAACATGTAATGATCATCTGAGGAATAATTTATATGTTCAAACCCTAATGAATACCTAATGCACATAATATGAGTAAGTCACATATTAATCCTAATGGATGCCAATGGTGTTTCCCATGTCATAACTAATAAACCCTAATGAAATGACAAGTAAGATAATTGTAACCTAATCTTGGACTTAATACATGCTAAGTAAAATATAATGCTCATATTAACATGAACCCTAAGTTGTAATCATCTAACCTTAACATATACATCCTTAATATCTTTCATGATACATTAATGACATTAGGTGCCATAATCAGTTAACATGCTTTGATACACATAAATGATATATATATAATCATCTAATCACATATTAATCAAGTCATCAATATGAAATGCATGGTATGTTACCTTGTTATCTAATACACACACGATTAATCACCTAATGTGAATCAATTTGTAATATGTCCCACCTTGATCACTAAAATACATATAATGACTTCAACATGGATAAGTAGTAATTGATTCACATAAAAGTGCATAATCAATCATAAGAACTAAATAAATATGAAAAAAATGATTAATGATGACATTAATGTGAATAAGAAAGTTAATGGGACAATGTTAAATATAGATATAAGTGATTAATGTGACATAATTTGGATTACTTGTAACAAGTTGGATAAAATGTCTTAATTCATGCAAAACAATTTGTTATAATTAAATATGTTGATAATAGAGACTAAATGCAATTATTAAGGATAATAATCAAGTTTATTGATAATTAAGTAAACTCTAATTCCGTTAAAACTCATAATTAGGTAAATAAGAAATATACATGGTTTCAATCATAATAATGAAAAATAAATCTTTTGGAAACAAAGTAAATATGACATGAAACAATTAAAAGAATAATAATGATAATCTGATATCATAATAAATATAATCTTAATGGGCCAAAAATGTAAATAATGTTAAATCTCCTCAAAAGAATATCTAAATAATGGAACCTAGGTGATCCTTGAGAACCTATCCTATGTTGAGATGCTTATGGAGTATATGTTGATGAATTGTTTGGTGGAAGTTAAGGTTGGAGAAATAACTTGATGTTTTGTGATGAGATGTTGCACACTCACCCATCCCTTCTTGCTTGTGATTTCGGGGATGAAATCCTCTTTAAGAGGTGGAGTGTTGTAACATACTGAATTTTGAAATTTTGTCTTTTTGCGCTCTTTCCCATCTTTTCCTTTCATTTCTATCCTTATTGGCCTTTCTATTTAATTAGTGGAATTTATAGTGGTTTAGTGAACATTTATTCACCAATTGTACCAATATAAGGGTTTATGAACAAATACCTCAGTGAAGGCTTAATTACCATAATTAAGTACTATAAACCTTAATATTACTTTTTATATGATTTTAAAACATAACATGGGCCTAATTTTCAAATTTGGTTCGATTTGGAAGTTGTTTGTGCAAGTTATGCAATTTTAGGTACATTCTGGACTTTTATACAATTTACCTAATTGGGAGATTTATTTGCAAATTATCACATGAATTTTAATCCTTATATATTCGCTTACCATTCACGAGATTTTGAACCATGGGGCACCTGGTTGCACCTTGGTTTGAAGGTGTTTCTCTCCAAGGGCATTATAGGGATTACCCTCTTTATAAATATGATGATCTTTAAAAACTATCAACCAATGGGGTTATTTCTTTGATTGAATGATGGTGGGGAATGCCTAGAAGGGTCTAGGGGATCTTAGCACCGACCTTTGGTATACAAGAAGAGTCTATGAGCTGTTCTCTTGCATGGCCATGAAGCCTTAGCCTAAGAACCCATGGTAAGTCACATAGACACCTCATGCTTGCCCCCTTCTTTATAAAGCCATGACTACCCCTTCCCAGCACCCAATCTAACAAGAAATCCTCTCCTTATCTTTCCCACAGCTTATAGAATCGTCCCTTCTATGTTTGGACACAAAGTTGCTGTCCCAAGGTAAAAGAGGGTGCCTACCTTGGTGAAGAAGGCTCCTAGGGTTCCAAATTTCTCTATTTAGGATTTCTTAAGCTCCTTTGTGGTGATTTCTACTAAAACTGGTAAATTTCCTCCTTTCCTTCCCTGTTTTCATGCTGTTAGTATCCCTCCCACCTTCTTCTAGGTCGGAACCATGACCTTCCACGGTAAAACTCCACCTAGAACCCTAAAACATCTCATCTCCATACTCTTTTGCTAGGGTTTGCATCTCTAAAGTGGAGAAGGTGATCTTTGCTAAAGAAAGGATCTTGGATTGGAGCAACCAGACCTTCTAATCTTGGGATCCTTTCTGTTTCGACCTTCTTAGCATCCTATAGGCAAGTTTTGTTAACCCCCTTCTCATATATTGCTTAGTACATGCTTAAAACTCATGCTTCTATGCTTAAAATCGATGATTTCCATCTCTTTTTGGCATGTTCTTCTAGGGTTTTGGTTTCTTGTTGTTTAACCTTCTCTATAAGCTCTAGATTGGTTACCTATGAAAATTCAAATCTGATCTTGGGTCAAATGGTGTTTTCTCCCTCTCCCTCTCTCTTCAATTATCTCGATCGATTTGATGATGTGGCAATTTCCTAATGGTCAGTATTGAAAATTCATATCTTCTAAACTGCTTATCCAAATTTGACAAATAAATATGTTTTGGAATCGGAAAATTAATCTCTATCTAATAAAAATATTTTCAATGTCTAATTTCATGGTTTGACGAAGGGAGATTTTTGTAAAACGAATTTAATGCATAAAATCCAAAAAAATTACATCTTAATCATCATAACTCCAAAATTAACATAATAATATTTTTCTTGATCAGGAAAACTTAATAAGTTTATTGAAGATGTTTTATGAGTCTAAATCCAAGTTTTTATAAAAAAGGTCTAAAATTTGGGTTTCTATAAATTAATGTGTACTATGTACTCTAATACATGCTAATACATTGAAAATGGGCAAAGTGGAACTTGGACTCAATTAAAGTGGTCAAAGTTAGTAATTGATATCAGTAAGAGAGGTATTTGCATTTACACCTTAAGTTGGGAATAATTGTGCCTTAAGAAACTTTTCTATAATGAGGTTTTATTAAACCCTATTTCATATACTCCTAAATCTTTTGCTATACTTATAAATCAATTTTGGAACATTATTCTTGGGTCTTGGTACACCACTACCATGCTTATTGATTCATATGATTATTCTTTCCGTGACTACTTTTTCTCGCATGTGGATTTATGTTCTATTTAATTTAAAGTAGAGGTACTTATGTACAACCACCCAAAGAGGGCATGTAAATAATCGCCCTAGGGAATGTCTTATTCTCCCCATAATATTGTAGGTGACTGGGAATGTCTTATTCTCCTCTCACCTAAGGTTAGAGGTATGATAGGTGTCTCAACCATACTTAGTTAGACAGACATAATTATCTTACATGCAAAATATTTTTATTATATTTGTTAATGGAAAGCTTCTTTGATATATAGCCCCATACTCTTGTTATCTTCATCATATGATGAACCCTAGCCTATTTGTATTTTCTTTACTTATCTTGATATCCTAGACTAGTTTTGTGACACATACTTTTCTTCCCTTTCCCTTTTTGTTGGGTGTCTTCCCAACCACCCAGTTGCTGGGAAAGGTGATGGATAAGACAAGGAATATCTTAACTTTTGGCTGGGATTCAGTTGATGGAGATGTTGCTTGGAAACAAGATTGTAGTAGTCTAGACTTCCCTCTCTGGGAATCCAAGGGGTCCAAGGGTCGATGGTTGTCACTAGAATGGTTGAGGAGGAGGTTCTGGCAGAGGTCGAAGACACAACTAGGGACCAAGTTGTAACTGAGGTTGACATGGATGTTGCGGTATCGGTAGGTTACCCTGAGAACTTGAACCAATTCTCCATCCTGGAGAATTTGAATACAGACGTCTTATTTGACAAAATGTCTGGGATTGGGAGTAGGAGAAGATCCCAATAGGAGCCAGCCAGTTCGTGTGGAAGGAGGACATCACTCAGAGTGAACACCCCACCAGGGGGTGGGCACAACAAAAGGTAGAATGATTGTCCTCACTTGGAATGTGAGGGGGGCATCAAGGCCTAGAAGATAGAGGAAAGTGAGGAAGGTCATCACGGAGGCAGGGGATTCTCTAGTGTTCATTCTAAAGACTAGGATTAAAACAAGGTTCAGAGATAATGTAAGGACCCTGACCTCCGTTTAGGGTTTATCCTATTTTCTTTGCTTAACCCTGGTGCTTAGTTGCTTGCTAATCACCTTTAGTGGTGATTAGGGTTTGTTGGTGCTTTGTTGAGAGCTGGAGGTGCTACTTGCAATTAACCCAAGTCTAGGGTTTGTGGGCAAGTTTGTCACCTTGTGAGGTGTTCCCCCCTCTCCTTGCTTCCTCTAGTGTTGAGAGGAAGGGTTGGGCTCATTGCTTTCCTCTGGGCTTGGATGAGCCTTGTTGGGCCTTGTGGTGCATTGCCTTTGCCTCTTTGGACCTGGTGTCGGGCAAATGAGCCTTGTGTCATCCTAGGTGTGTCGGCCTAGGTGTGTCGCCCATGGGAGTGTGTCGGGCATGGTGTGGAGGTGTGTCGCCCAAGGACCTCTTTGACCTCGTTTGTGTCATCACTAGTGGACACTTGGTGCTTGATGCTTGCATGTGGCAATGTCCTTGGACATGTTTTTAAGACATGTTAGAGTGGTGGCTTTGCACATGGACAAGTGTCCCTAGGTAGGCGAAACCTTGCCTTGTCTTACCTTGGTTCCTCCTCCATCCTCTCCTATATATGTGTTCCCTTTCTCTTGCTAAGGATCCCTTTAGTTCCTTAGTTTCCTCTCTCCCTTGGTGCACGAAACAATCTTCCTTTGCAAGCTTGGTGGCCAATCCTTCTTGGAGTCTCCTTCTTCCTCTAGTGGTGGCTGAACCCTAGAGTGCCTTTCTCTCTTCTTGTGGTGGTCCTTGGAGCTAGGAGCTTGGAGCTTGCTTAAGGCGGGTTACATAACTCCTAACCTTAACTACATTACCATCTTCTATGTTCTTCTTTGTATGTTGCTTATGATCGGCTATGTATGTTGCTAGTTTGGTTTCTTGCTTAGTTGTTCTTGTTGGCCGAAAAATTTTCTAGGGTTTCTTGTTGAGAAACACCCCTCTCCCTCCATTGGTCTAGAGAAGTGAGCTTGAAATCTAGTAATATGAGCAATACTCCTCTCTCATTTGAGTTGAGAGGTGAGCTTGTGTTCTAGTTGCTTGAGCAACACCCTTCTCTCACCATGGATTCGAGAGGTGAGCTTTGTGGTGGATGTAGACCTTTGTTAGGGTTGTTCCTTGTGTTTCCCGATTGGTGATAAGAAGTTGTGCAAGACCCCTCTCTCTTGGTTGTTAAGAGGTGAGCCATCTTCTTGATCCACTAGGGTTTTGGTGCCCTTGTGCTTGAGGTTGGTGACGACCTTGTTGTGGGTTGTATCTTGCCCGATATGGTATTGGAGGAGGTGTTGCCTGATATCCTTCTTTGGCTCAGAGCCTTGGTCGACATGATGTTTGATGTGGCTTTTTGAATGCACTAACAAATTCACTCGGAGTTTATATCCCCGAGCTTTTACCAAAACCAAGTGCAACAATACCACCCGCAAGCAGACGGATCTTATCGCAGTATAGTTGAGGATCGAACCCAAAGGACAACGTTTTTAAGAATCTTTGTCAGTTAGATCTAGCTTAAGTAAGACTAATATTTAGAACAATAGGTTGATTTGGGTTTGATTAAACTAATTGCAAGAAAGTAAATGCGGAAAGAAAGATGAGTTTAGATCAATGATATGGAATCGCTGGGATGGTACCGGGTTTGACCACCGCTACACTCACAAACATACTCTTTTGCAAACAAACCAGGCACGATATAACACTCCAAATAGAGCTGCTGCAGAACCCCCCATACGGGCGTTAGGTCCGCGTAAGCATCACCATAGGCAGCCGATTTCTCATCGCCATCCGGATCACATGTCTTACGGCTCTGAAGATACAGAAATCCACGGAGGTTGTGAACCCCCCATACGGGCGTTAGGCGCACAGAAGCGTCACCGAAGGCTAGATGGCTCGTCCCCTCGCGGATCATACACTTACGACCTCGATGAAATCCCATCCTATTTCTAGTTTGGGAGTCAGCCGCGTTAACCGATAAACAAGCAGGAAGGTGACATGCGAGCAAACATCGACGTTTAGCAAGATGATGCAAAATCCAACTAAGGTTGTGAACCCCCTATACAGGCGTTAGGCGCACAGAAGCGTCACCGAAGGCTAGATGGCTCGTCCCCTCGCGGATCATACACTTACGGCCTCAAGGAACCCATCGGAAGTTATCGTCAAGGGTCAAACATGCTAAACGACGTTCCAATCCATGCCTTGAAGTTATCGCAACATAGGAACGCATGCATTGAAGTTATCGCAACATAGGGAGCACAAAGATGAAAACACGCACATAACCAACCTACAAGCTTAACGATAAATGACAAAATGAAGAGTTATATACATTGCCATGGAAAGTTTAACCAAAGAACATGGTTTGCATGGGCAGCGGGGCTAGTCCCCGCACCCCAGCGAAAGAGGACTACTCGCTCATGATACGAGATACAAGAAGGATAGGAGAGAAAGATAGATCCGCCATGAGCTTGGTGCAGAGGGTGGACACAGCTCGGTGAAGAAGATGCGCTCCTTGCACCGTCTTCTTCCTCTTCTTGGCCTCCTTGGACGCAACACCAGCGGTAGATGGAGTGGAACTTGATCGGTGTGGTGCTCTGGCAGCCTCTCGGCGTCCGGAACCGATACCTCAAAATGGGGACCCTGGGGGTCTATTTATAGCTTTAGATCTGATCCCAAACGGTTTGGATAAGTTGCTGGAAATATCTTCGCCAAACGGTTTGGAGACCGTTTGGGCGCCAAACGGTCTTGAGACCGCTTGGGCACCAAACGGTCTTGAGACCGCTTGGGCACCAAACGGTCTTGAGACCGTTTGGGCATCAAACGGTTTGGAGGTCGTTTGGGTGCCAAACGGTCTTGCTTTGATCGGTCCTGGCTTTGGCGTGGTCGCGCGGCTTTAGTTCTTCAATCGATCCTTGCGCTTGCATCGAACGGTCTTGGGACCGCGCGGGATCAAACGGTCTTGGGACCGCGCGGGACCAAACGGTCTTGGGACCGCGCGGGACCAAACGGTCTTGGGACCGTTTGGTACCAAACGGCCTTGGGACCGCATGGGACCAAACGGCCTTGGGACCGCATGGGACCAAACGGTCTTGAGACCGCATGGGACCGAACGGTCTTGAGACCGCATGGGACCAAACGGTCTTGAGACCGCATGGGACCAAACGGTCTTGGGACCGCATGGGACCAAACGGTCTTGAGACCGCATGGGACCCAAACGGTCTTGAGACCGCATGGGACCAAACGGTCTTGGGACCGCATGGGACCAAACGGTCTTGGGACCGCATGGGACCAAATGGTCTTGGGACCGCATGGGACCAAACGGTCTTGAGACCGCGTGGACTTCTTGGGCAACTGGTTTCGTCTTGTTCTTTGTGTATTCCAGCAAACGGTCTTGAGACCGCATGGATCCAAACGGTCTTGAGACCGTTTGCATGGAGTTGCCTGCTACACCTGCATAAAATGAAAGGTATTTAGTTAAAACCTTGATTATTGAATCACTGAGTAGTTTTGTGCATTATGATTCATATTAGGGTGAAAAGATGTGGAATAGATATTGAATTGTTCCAAAAAGGTAATTGAAAATCATAATGAGTATGCACTCATCAAAATACCCCGAACTTAAATCGTTGCTCGTCCTCGAGTAACATAAAATCTGAAACTATTGCCTGATGGAATACTTTCGATCCGTGTGATTTCTTCATCTTCACATCACAATTGTTTTCTTTTTGCTCAGTATGAGTGAGTACCTCAACTTCCTGGGACCACGAAACACGTCTTTCCATAGCTTCGTTCCTGAGTTCGTTTCCCAACAACGCTTCCTCCCCGCCTTTTCCAACACCAAGCATGTCGAAGAGTTTTGTAGGAGTTCAGAGATACCTGTAGAATTGACAAGTATGCATTTGATCTGACACTGGTGTAGTTCAGGGTGGTAGGGCATGTATTGTGCCCTTAGGTAGAAAAAGGAGTGAAAGGTGGTATGGAAAGAAGAAGTAAATCTCTCCTCTATTCGACTCGAGATTTTTATTTGTTTTGCAATTTCATTTATTGCATATTTTTGTGTGCGCTATGGCATCTTTTGTTGCAGATCTCTCCTCTATTCGACTTGAGATTGCATATATTTTGTGTGCACTTTGGCATCTTTTTATTGCAGATCTCTCCTCTATTCGACTCGAGATTGCATTTTTGGTGGTACGCCCCTATTTATTGGAAGGGGTATGGAAGAAGCGGATATGGGGAAAGTGGTGTGCCACCCCGAACTTAGGGTTTGGCACAAGTTTGGCTATTTTGGTGGTATTTATGGATGGAGGGATACGAAGATGATAGAAGAAGTGTAGAAGAGAGTTCAGATCAGGATGCAACTTGATTTACAATTCAAAACCGGGTTATTCTCTTTGTCATACTCTGCTCAAATAATGACTTGATGCGGATCCAGTGGGGTTTCTGAGCCATTGTTCCACTAGTCAGTTAGGAAGCGCGACGTGTTTGATCCCTATCAGTTTGACAGATACTTATCATTATGTAAAAAGAATTATGATGTTAGGAATCATAAGTTTCACAGGATGATTTCAGGCAAGTTTCAAAAGTCAGTCCTCTTGAGGATTTGTTTCGAATAAGGAGGATGTTATGATAGAAGATGCATAGCAAAAAGTTAGTTACATTTTTATCAACAAAAGACAAAATTTCATCAGGTATCTGTTCAAAATTTTGAAAAATTTTATGATAGGGACATATTGAATATGAAAAGAGGGTGTGTATGTGGAAGTGGAATACGTACCACCCACCCTCCACCCCGAACTTAGAGATTTGCTCGTCCTCGAGCAAACCCTAAATTCAAGATGGAGGGGAAAGGAAACACCAGGTATGACTGCCGAGAATGAATTCGTTCTGATCAGCACCAATCTGATCTTGTGTCCTGAAAGAAAAACTCTCTCATAAGGCAAATTTTATTTAAGGAAAATTTAACTATAAGGAACAAAATTTGAAAAGGAAAAGTAAAATAGATTTATTGGTCGGGTTGCCTCCCGACAAGCGCCTTTGTTTTATGTCGATGGCTCGACAGAGTTCTTCGGAATTATGGTGGGTCCTTTGGATTGTTGAATTCCAACATTATTTCGGTGCCTTTGTCAGCTGGTGTGAAGTATCTTTTCAAGCGGTGACCATTTGCTATAAATTCGCCAGACCCGTCGCTCCATAAAGAGAAAGCACCATGGGGAGAGATGCTTTTGACGATGTAAGGTCCGCACCAACGTGAGCGGAGTTTTCTTGGGAACAATTTTAATCTGGAGTTGAAAACTAGAACTTGGTCTCCCACTCGTATGTCTTTTTGTTTCAGATGTCCATCATGCCAGAGTTTTGTACGTTCTTTGTAGATTCGTGCATTCTCATAGGCTGTCATTCTGAGTTCATCCAGCTCATGGAGTTGTAGAATTCTGGCTTGACCCGCTTGTTTCATATCGAAGTTTATTTGTTTAATTGCCCACCATGCCTTATGCTCAAGTTTGACTGGCAGGTGGCAGCTCTTTCCATATATCAATCGAAAAGGAGTAGTCCCAAGGGGAGTCTTATAAGCAGTGCGATAAGCCCATAAGGCGTCGTTGATTTTTGTCGCCCAATCTTTTTTATTATGTCCAACGGTTTTCTCAAGGATAGCCTTAAGTTGTCGGTTGGAGACCTCTGCCTGTCCACTGGTTTGTGGATGATAAGGCGAAGCTATCTTGTGTGAGACGCCATATTTTCGTAGAAGAGCTTCAAGGCTTTTTTCAATGAAGTGGGATCCTCCGTCAGATATCACGGTTCTCGGCACTCCGAACCGTGGGAAGATAATATCTTTGAATAGTTTGATGACTGGTTTTGAATCACAAGTGACGGTTGGTATAGCTTCAACCCATTTGGAGACGTAGTCCACCGCCACAAGGATGTAAGAGAATCCATTAGAATATGGGAATGGCCCCATATAGTCCACTCCCCAGACGTCAAATATCTCGACTTCTTGCCATAGATTCAGTGGCATTTCGTCTCTCTTGGTTATATTGCCAGCTCTTTGACACTTATCACATGATATGACAAAATCATAACAATCCTTGGATAAAGTTGGCCAGAAAAATCCACATTGCAAAACTTTTAAGGCAGTCTTTTTAGAGCTCATATGCCCACCCACGGGTCCTAAGTGGCATTGTTCCAAAATAGAATGGGCTTCTTCTTTGGCAACACAACGTCTATACAATCCATCTGCACAGAGTTTGAAAAGATATGGTTCATCCCAATAGTAATGCTTCACATCATGCATAAATTTTTTCAGAGCGTTCCTGGTGTATTGAGGATGGATGACTCCGGCGGCAAGGTAGTTTACTAAGTCAGAATACCATGGTTCGAATCCTGAGACTCTCATAAGCTGATCATCTGGTAGAGAGTCGTTTATCGGAATCCCTTCAGCATCCAGAGTGTGGATGCGACTCAGGTGATCTGCCACGACATTCTCCGTCCCTTTTTTATCTCTTATTTCAAGGTCAAATTCTTGTAGAAGGAGTATCCATCTGATCAGCCTTGGCTTAGTATCCTTCTTTGTCATAAGATAACGGATAGCAGCATGGTCAGTGTAAATGATTACCTTCGAACCAGTAAGGTAGGATCTGAATTTGTCGAAAGCATAAATGACTGCTAAAAGCTCCTTTTTAGTAGTAGCATAATTCCTTTGAGCTTCGTCGAGGGTCTTTGATGCATAATAGATCACATAATGTTTCTTCTCTATGCATTGTCCTAAGACAGCACCCACCGCGTAATCACTGGCATCACACATAATTTCAAAGGGGTGGTCCCAATCGGGAGCTCTAATGATGGGAGTAGTTGTAAGGGCTTTCTTCAGCATATCAAAACTTTTGACGCATTCTTCATTGAAATTGAAATCAGCATCCTTTAAAAGTAGATTAGTCATCGGCTTCGTTATCTTGGAAAAATCACGTATAAACCTTCTATAGAATCCAGCGTGACCAAGGAATGTGCGAACTTCTTTTACATTTGTGGGGACATCCAGTTTAGAGATGACTTCTACCTTGGCTTTATCAACTTCAATTCCTTTGTTGCTAACTTTGTGGCCCAAAACAATGCCTTCCTTAACCATAAAGTGGCATTTCTCCCAATTTAGCACCAGATGTGCTTCTTCACAACATTTGAGGACCATGGAGAGATGCTCAAGACAGGAATCGAAGGAGTCCCCATATACAGAAAAATCGTCCATGAAAACCTCCATAACTGTTTCAGTAAGCCCTGCAAAAATGGCAGTCATGCAACGTTGAAAAGTTGCAGGGGCATTGCACAGACCGAAAGGCATCCTTTTAAAAGCATATGTCCCAAAGGGACATGTGAAAGTAGTTTTTTCTTGATCATTTGGATGTATGGGGATCTGATAGAATCCAGAGTAACCGTCCAGGTAACAAAAATATTCTTGATGGGCCAATCTTTCTAAAACTTGATCGAGGAAGGGCTTAGGAAAATGATCCTTCCGAGTGGCCTTGTTTAATTTTCTATAATCAATACACATCCGCCACCCAGTGACTGTTCGGGTGGGGATGAGCTCATTGTTTTCATTTCTTATAATGGTAGTACCTCCTTTCTTGGGTACAACATGAACCGGGCTCACCCATGGTGAGTCCGATATCGGGTATATTATTCCAGCTGTAAAGAGTTTGATGATCTCACGACGGACCACTTCCTTCATATTCGGGTTCAACTTTCGTTGATGCTCGATCGTTGGCTTATGGTCTTCCATCATGGGGATTTTGTGCATGCACAACGCTTGGCTGACTCCTGTGAGGTCACTCATTTTGTAGCCTATGGCTTTCTTGCTATCCTTTAATACTTCCAGAAGTTGCTCTTCTTGTTTGGTTGTTAAACCAGAGTTTATAATGACAGGACAAACTTTGAGATCATCTAAAAACATATACTTCAGCCCTTCAGGTAGGGGCTTCATTTCAGGAGGTTTTGGTTTTTCTCTGATTTCTTCTGGGGTTTCGGTAACCTTTAATTCTTCATAGGTAGCTTCAGGATTTCCTTTAGTAGAGTTGGGAGGTTCGGTGCAGTCCTTATCTTGTTGGTCAATAGGTTCATCATTAAAAAGGTCGTATAGAGAAGTATCCAAGGGATCGTATGACTCGTGATATTCTTGAGTAAGTTGTGACATCTGCTCAACACAATCTATCAGATAGACTTCCTCCTGTATACTCGATCTTCTCATGCTTTCAAAAACTTTGAACTCTAGAGTTTCTTTACCTAACCTGAGCAGTAATGTTCCAGCTTCAACATCGATAAGGGCTCTAGCAGTGGCGAGGAAAGGGCGACCGAAGATAAGAGGGTATTTGGTGTCTTCATTTATGTCCATGATGACAAAATCACATGGAACATATGCGTCCTTGCCTACCTTGACTGGGATGTCTTCGAGAATTCCTAACGGTCTTTTTATCGAATTATCCGCAAGTTGAATTGTCATAGCAGTTGGAAGCAATTCTTCGAACCCTAGTCTCTTGCATAGACTGAGTGGCATAATAGAAATACTTGCACCGAGATCTGCCAATCCCTTTTTGCACGATGAGTCACCAATGTGACAAGAGATTCCAAAGGATCCTGGATCTTTTTGTTTCTTTGGCATCTTGCTGAGTATGATATCAGATGTGGTTGCCGCCAGTTTTACAGTTTCATACTCTTCAGTGATGTACTTCTTGGTGAGAAGCGACTTTAGATACTTGGTCCAGGCCGGTATCTCATTAAGAGCATCTAAGAATGGTATATCAACATGAAGTTTCTTCATGGCCTCTTTAAATTTGATGAATCTAGTATCAAGCTTGGTTTGCCTCAGACAGGATGGGAAAGGAACACGAGGCTTATATACAAGAATATCTGGCTCTGGTATCTCTACTTCTTCATTGGTAGATTTCTCAGAACTTCCCTTATCAGTATTCCTTTCCTTCGGTTGCGATTCTGGTGTTGTTGAGTTTTGGTTAGTCAAAGGTTCATTCTCCTCAGGGATATCCATAGTTGTTTTCACTGGTGGATCCGAATAACTTTTCCCTGATCTTGTGGCGATAACCTTCAGCTGCTCCAGATGTTTCGGATTGTTCTCAGGTTGTCCGGCGAAGACTCCAGCTTGTGGCTTAATACTAGAAGCAAGTTGAGCTAGTTGAGTTTCAATAGCCTTCTGTTGGGCTTGTTAATTGGCTATCATCGTTTGTTGTGTCTGCAATAACTTTTCAATGGTAGATAGCTTATCATCAGAAGGGATGGATCCTGTTTGACCCTGTTGTTGGTTCAAGCTTTGATACTGAGAGTTATTCTGATAGTTTCTGTTCTGAAAGTTTCCCTTGAAGTTTCCTTGATTCCCAAAGTTCTGTTGCTGGTTAAACTGATACCCAGGTGGGCCTCTTGGTTGATTATTCGGAACAATTTGATGCGAGTTCATAGCTCCTGAAGGATTTCCGTACTGGAAGCCTGGGTGATTCCTATTTTGATTCGGATTGTAATAGTTCTGCCCAGGGTTGGTGTTAATAGCATTTAGATATTCCATCTGGCAATTATTTCCTTGTCCACAGGCATTGCTTAAAACAACATCATAGAGAACATTTCATGATAGTGTGGAATGGTCAGTGCCTTTGCACGCTTCACAAAACAAAGAAGTGGACTTGACTTGTTCTGGTTGCCTAGTTGGAGAATGTCCTCTTCCAATCGCAGCAAGGGATGATTCTATGTGATCTTGCTTTGCAACCAAGACTTTCAAAGTTTCAGCTATAGATTTGTATTCTGGGATAGCATCAGCCATAGCTACCTTTAAGACTCCTTTACCAACAGATCTGCCCCAGTTGGCTTGATTTTCTGCTCCCAGGGTGACTACTCTCCATGCGCTGTCGTAACTTTGCCGCATGAAGTTCCCTCCAGACGAGGAGTCAAGGAACATCTTAACATCATCCTCCACACCCCTGTAGAATATTTCTATCAGCTGATTCTTAGGAATTCCATGGTGTGGGCATTTGCGTAGGAGCTCCTTGTATCTATCCCAAGCTTCGGAAAGAGTTTCTCCTGGGACTTGAGTGAAATTTGTGATTCGTCCCTTGATCTCATATGTAAGAGATGGGGGATAGAACTTTTCCAGAAAGGCATTTTGAAGCTGCTCCCAAGTGGTGATGGGTACATCACTCTGTAGTGAGTTGTACCAACTAATTTCTCTATCAGCCAGAGAGTACTTGAAGAGACGGAGTCGAATAGCATCATCAGAGACTCCATTTTTCTTCGTCATAGCACACAGGTCAATGAATCTGAGAAGATGACCTTGGCTGTCTTCAGCTTGTTTACCGTAGAATGGGTTGTTTTGAAGCAAGGTTATCCAATGTGCTCTAATCTCAAAGTTGGCAACTTCGATGGGAGGAGGCTGCACCGGATGATAGACATTCGCGGCCTTTGGGATAGAGAACTCTCTAAGATCCTTCTGAAGTTCCGCTGCCTGCGCTGCTGCCTGTGCTGCTAAGATCTCCTGTTGAACCGCAACTCTAGCTTTTTGCATGAACCTTTCTCTCTGCGCATTGATGGCTTGAGCCACCCTACGGGCTACTTCTTCTTCTTGCGCCATTCTGGCTTGATTCTCTCGGATCTGACGATGGAAGGTTCTATCGATTTCGGGATCAAAGCTCGCAGTCAGTCCGAGACTATCCGAACGGTGCATGCACTAATCGTCAAAGAGCACCTGAAATTTGAAAAGGTTTGAAAGTGAGATCCTTGGTGTAGAATAAAGATCAAAAAGATGAGCGATAGTTTCAAAAAGAAAACAAAATCCTAGATTAGTCTTAAAAGAACTAGATTTGACTGACTGATTCCGTTGTCCCCGGCAACGGCGCCAGAATTTGATGTGGCTTTTTGAATGCACTAACAAATTCACTCGGAGTTTATATCCCCGAGCTTTTACCAAAACCAAGTGCAACAATACCACCCGCAAGCAGACGGATCTTATCGCAGTATAGTTGAGGATCGAACCCAAAGGACAACGTTTTTAAGAAACTTTGTCAGTTAGATCTAGCTTAAGTAAGACTAATATTTGGAACAATAGGTTGATTTGGGTTTGATTAAACTAATTGCAAGAAAGTAAATGCGGATAGAAAGATGAGTTTAGATCAATGATATGGAATCGCTGGGATGGTACCGGGTTTGACCACCGCTACACTCACAAACATACTCTTTTGCAAACAAACCAGGCACGATATAACACTCCAAATAGAGCTGCTGCAGAACCCCCCATACGGGCGTTAGGTCCGCGTAAGCATCACCATAAGCAGCCGATTTCTTATCGCCATACGGATCACATGTCTTACGGCTCTGAAGATACAGAAATCCACGGAGGTTGTGAACCCCCCATACAGGCGTTAGGCGCACAGAAGCGTCACCGAAGGCTAGATGGCTCGTCCCCTCGCGGATCATACACTTACGACCTCGATGAAATCCCATCCTATTTCTAGTTTGGGAGTCAGCCGCGTTAACCGATAAACAAGCAGGAAGGTGACATGCGAGCAAACATCAACGTTTAGCAAGATGATGCAAAATCCAACTAAGGTTGTGAACCCCCTATACAGGCGTTAGGCGCACAGAAGCGTCACCGAAGGCTAGATGGCTCGTCCCCTCACGGATCATACACTTACGGCCTCAAGGAACCCATCGGAAGTTATCGTCAAGGGTCAAACATGCTAAATGACGTTCCAACCCATGCCTTGAAGTTATCGCAACATAGGAACCCATGCATTGAAGTTATCGCAACATAGGGAGCACAAAGATGAAAACACGCACATAACCAACCTACAAGCTTAACGATAAACGACAAAATGAAGAGTTATATACATTGCCATGGAAAGTTTAACCAAAGAACATGGTTTGCATGGGCAGCGGGGCTAGTCCCCGCACCCCAGCGAAAGAGGACTACTCGCTCATGATACGAGATACAAGAAGGATAGGAGAGAAAGATAGATCCGCCATGAGCTCGGTGCAGAGGGTGGACGCAGCTCGGTGAAGAAGATGCGCTCCTTGCGCCATCTTCTTCCTCTTCTTGGCCTCCTTGGACGCAACACCAACGGTAGATGGAGTGGAACTTGATCAGTGTGGTGCTCTGGCAGCCTCTCGGCGTCCGGAACCGATACCTCGAAATGGGGACCCTGGGGGTCTATTTATAGCTTCAGATCTGATCCCAAACGGTTTGGATAAGTTGCTGGAAATATCTTCGCCAAACGGTTTGGAGACCGTTTGGGCGCCAAACGGTCTTGAGACCGCTTGGGCACCAAACGGTCTTGAGACCGCTTGGGCACCAAACGGTCTTGAGACCGTTTGGGCATCAAACGGTTTGGAGGTCGTTTGGGTGCCAATCGGTCTTGCTTTGATCAGTCCTGGCTTTGGCATGGTCGCGCGGCTTTAGTTCTTCAATCGATCCTTGCGCTTGCATCGAACGGTCTTGGGACCGCGCGGGATCAAACGGTCTTGGGACCGCGCGGGACCAAACGGTCTTGGGACCGCGCGGGACCAAACGGCCTTGGGACCGCATGGGACCCAACGGACTTGGGACCGCATGGGACCAAACGGTCTTGAGACCGCATGGGACCAAACGGTCTTGAGACCGCATGGGACCAAACGGTCTTGGGACCGCATGGGACCAAACGGTCTTGAGACCGCATGGGACCCAAACGGTCTTGAGACCGCATGGGACCAAACGGTCTTGGGACCGCATGGGACCAAACGGTCTTGGGACCGCATGGGACCAAACGGTCTTGGGACCGCATGGGACCAAACGGTCTTGAGACCGCGTGGACTTCTTGGGCAACTAGTTTCGTCTTGTTCTTTGTGTATTCCAGCAAACGGTCTTGAGACCGCATGGATCCAAATGGTCTTGAGACCGTTTGCATGGAGTTGCCTGCTACACCTGCACAAAATGAAAGGTATTTAGTTAAAACCTTGATTATTGAATCACTGAGTAGTTTTGTGCATTATGATTCATATTAGGGTGAAAAGATGTGGAATAGATATTGAATTGTTCCAAAAAGGTAATTGAAAATCATAATGAGTATGCACTCATCAATGTTGTGGCTATGTTGGGCGATACACCCTGGTCTTTAACCTTTTGTGTGTCGGGCATCACATTATGCTGAATGCCCTGCTCGATATACCTAGCCTTGTTTGGTGGTAAGCGTTACACCTGGTTCCTGCCCTTGTGGGTGTCGGGCGTCACATTTGGAAGAATACCAAACCTGGCACACCTATTTCAGATGGTAGCTCAGCACCATTACCCCTTGGATGATGGGGTGTTGCGAGGTGGACCTGCGTTGCCTTGTGTGTTGGCCGATAGGATGAGGGTAGGCTGGTTGGACGACATGCTTCTTTGTGGTCGTTTGAGTTGTATCTTTGGATGTCATACCTTGTGAGGGCTGCTGGCCGATACACTTAATCCGAGATGGTAACCTAGTGCATAACACACCGTTGCACGATATAGGCTGAGCTGCATGTTGCATATGTATGTTTGATATCCATGATGCACGACATAGCGTTGCACGACACTGTGGTGCACGACACAGAGGTGCCTGATACACCTGCTGCATGATATGCTTGTGCACGTTATGCCTTGGGTCCTTGTTGCACGATACATCTTGTATCCTTGCTGGTTTGCTTGGCCGTTATGAGGCTTGAGTGGTTGGGTGATATGGGAGAGTACCCTGCCCGATGATATCTTCTAGTGAGGGTCTTGTTCCTCCTAGAAAACCTATATGCTAGCTCTTTCTTATACAAACACGTTTGGCTTATGATGATGACCCTTGATATGCTTGATAGTAATTGAGGTAGTAGATTACATCTATGTATCTTTACATGTGCTTATGATCATCTAGAATGATATGTATAATGTTGAGTAAATGATAATCATATAAGTTGCTTTCCATGATGATATGACCTATGTCTATGATCACAGGTTAAGTCTTGTATGATAAAGCATATGATCATCAATGTCACCTTATATTGAATAATATGATTCTTTTGTCAATCCATGATGATTGTGCATACTAACCATGCAGGTGTTTCATACATATGCATAGCCAGGTAAAGGGCTATGAGGTATATATATATGTTTGAGTAACACTGCTTTGATGGTTACCCTGGATGATGAGATAACATGCATGATCTGCTTTGGTCTGAGGACCTGAGTGTGGCTAAAGTGCCCAATTGAGGTGTTATCCTCTGATGATGATCTGGGATTGATATCTCAAGTGATGAGAATGCATGTTGAGGCAATGGTTCCTTGTGATGAGGGATTGAGATCCCGGAATAGCATGATGGTGCCAGTAATAATGTAGTTTTATGTTATGCATGTGTTACAACTTGGTTGCCTCAACAATCCACTTAAAATGTACTAACTAATCACAATGGAACATATCATGTAGTTTGCCCTGGCCATAGATCCATCATTGTCAGGATTTGGTGATGGTGAAACGGGTTCTCCTGTGGGTTAACCCGGAGCGCATATTGTTGAGTATGTGAGGTTTCTCCTAGCCTAAAGTGAGGAGGTAAGAGTGAAACTTCGGTTGTAAACTCCAGGGTGTGGATTCAGGCCCGTAGCCCAAATATGATGCGAGCATGGTGAACAGGCCCATGGCTCATGGTATGTGATATGGGAGCATGAATGCGTTCATGGCTCATAGCACGGTGAATAGGTCTGTGGCTCAGTTTCACTAGCACCGATACCTATATCGAGGCGGGCTAGGCAGAGAGTAGCCTGACCCTCTGGCTGAGGCCACTTAAGCATGAGACTGCGGTCCTGCTTGTGTTGTACTTGTGTACTGACCCCTAGGTGGGAGGTCGTGGAGTCCGACTCTTCCTTTGACCTTGTATGGCACTGGCTTGGGTTTCACAACCGAAGGTTGGATTTGAGCGGTACAGCTCACTTCCTCGGGGCATAATAATACGTAATCCAGCTGTATAGTATTTACTTCTTAAGGCAAAACACGAAACATTGGTTGAGGCCTTGCTTGTGTAGTTGCTCTTGTTATACTTGCAGTTGCATATACATTCCTTATGTTATGTGGTAAGATCTTATAAATCTAATCTTGCCAATCATGTTCCATAAAGAGATATTTGGTTATCTGCCTTCCGTATAGCCTGGTAAGCTTGATGGTATGAATAGCCTTGCTATATAGACTTCTCTTACTATACCTTTTATCAGTTATCTACTACTATTACTTTAATCTTCCTTTGGTTTTATGGTTTCGGCGGGGAGTTATGTTTCTCGTTGGGACTTTGTGTCTCACCCCACTGGTTTACACCCTTTTTAGGTGTTCGAGCTAGACGTGGAGGTGGTCGCAGGGTTGCAGTCGAGCAGCAAGACGAGCAGTAGAAGGCAAGAGATGGACATGCTGCTATTTTGGTCATTTTGTAGTAGAGTCTTAGAGTCATCCCTGTACTCTCAGGTCCTTGGAGGCATTTTAATGTTGTTTCATGATGTATAGATGCTGATGTCTTGTATATCCTACTGCTGGCCAGATGTGGGCCGTTCTATACATATAAACAGGTGATGAACTCATGTGATGACTAGATAGCTGATCTCCTAAGTTGTGGACACCTATCAAGGCTCGTAAATATTTATATAACATGTTTTCTTGCAGGATGAGGATTTGAATATAATAGTTACTTAGTTTATCTGCTTTCCGAAATCAGTTTTAATCAACCCGTGTTTTGGTAATTAGTGGTTTATGGTGTTTTCCACATGTTTTCGCGTGACACCTCACTGTTTGTGTGATAGTGGGATGTGTCGCCAGAGATAAGATGTTGGGTCTGTTCGCAACTGGTTTGGGAGTGGAATCAAACCTTGATCAGGTGGAAGGTGGGCGTACTGTAATGGGTTGAAACAAGGAGGTGTGGGATGTGCAGATCATTAGTGCCACAAACTAGACTATGATCGCCAACTGCATCAATTATGGCAACTTCCACTGTGTTATCACGGGCGTCTATGGTCACAACAATGATGGTTGATGAAGGTTGTGTTGGGACACCATTAAAGAGACCACTCAACAACAAGTACCTCAACTGGTGATTTGGGAGTTCAACCACATAAGGAAGGTAGGTGAGAAGTATGGGGGAGTGTCCATTCCGAATTCAATTCTTAGAAGATTTAACAATGCAGTGGATGTGGCGTGTTTGATTGAATTGAATATGAATAGTGAGTTAACCACTTAGCAAAATAAGAGGAGCTTGACACATAGAATTTCTAGTCAACTCGACATGGGTTTGGTAAATTATGTGTGGCTGGACTGCTTTCCTGAGGCTCATGTGTCCCTGGGAGGACATCCGAATAGCAACCAGTCGTGGACGAGAGTGGCACTGGTGGATGTTGTAAAGAAGAATATATTGTTCTGCTTCTTGAATTTTTAGACGAAATGGCTGAGATTTGGGAAAGTTGTTAACGAAGCATGGGAGGACATGGTATTGAGCAAGCCGATCTTTTGTGTGGTGGAGAAACCCAAGAGGACAAAGAAGGTGTTGAAGAACTGGGCTGCTGAGTTGGTCAACCTCCCAAACTTGGTGAGTCAAGCCCAAGCAGACTATAAGGAGGTTGTGAGACAACTAAGGCTCCAACCCCTAGATGCAGAAAGAATAAAGGAGGAAGAAGAAAAGGTGGATAGATTGCTAAAGTTAGAGAAGACAAAGGAGATGTATCATTGGCAAAGAAGTAGGCTGAGATGGATAAGGGATGTTGATAGGAATATGATGGTCTACCATAATGCGACGAATAAGAACCACATGAACGATTGCAACATGGGCTGCTGAAGGATGATGGGTCTGCTGCTAGGGGACTGAGAGAGGTGGCGGAGGACGCTATCAGCTATTTCAAACACCTATATAACAAAGAGCATGTAAATGCAATCCAACATGGGTGCTTTCCCAATGTAAAAGTGAGTGAGGAGATGAACAAGGATTTATTCGGCCCGATCTCTGAGGAGAAATTTAGGGAAGTAGTTTTCTATATAGGTCCTTCCAAGGCCCCGAGACTTGATGGGTTCAATGGGAAGTTCTATAAGTGTTGTTGGGACATCATCAAAGAGGAAATTTGTCAGGTAGTGCAGTGGTTCATGGTGAGCGGAAGTATGCTACGGCAGGTGAAGCATTCATTCATAAGATTGATACCCAAAAAGAACCTAGCCTCTTCTATGGAAATCTTCTGGCCTATTTCCTGATGTTTAGTGTTATATAAAAAATGTCTAAGCTCATGTCTAGGAGACTTAAGAAAATCCTCCCCAGAGTTGTGTCTCCCAACTAGATGGCATTTATACAAGGTAGAGATATAGCTGATGGGGCGTTGCTGGCTGCTGAATTCCTCAATCAGTTTGGTGTGAAAAATGCTACAAGGAAGGTGTGCTTCAAGTTGGATATCATTATAGCATATGATCACATTGTGTGGCCCTCTTTGTGGATGATCATGGAGGTGATGGGCTTTGCTATAAGATGGATAAATCTGCTGATACAGTGTGTGGAAGATACGTCATTTTTTGTTCTTGTGAATGGTATACCACAAGGCTTCTTCTCCGCCTCTAATGGGCTGAGGCAGGGCGGCCCACTCTCACCCATGTTCTTTGTGATCGTCATGCATGCTTTATCCTTTACATTCAAGCATGCCAAAATTGATGGGAGGCTAAAGGTGTTCAAGATTAAAAATGCTCATGTTGTCTCGCATCCTTTGTTTCCAGATGACGTTATGATATTCACAGTAGGCCACAACAAGTATCTCAAGAAGGTGAGGCGCATTCTTATGCAGGTGGGGCGAATGACATGCCTCTATATCAGTGATATTAAGTCCAGAGTGTTCCTATCCCATTCTTGTGATGCTAGACATGGAAAACTGAGGGATGTTGCTGGCATAATAGGAGAGAGGTTCCCTACTAAGTACTTGGGAATCCCTATTTCTGGGGGAAAAGGAAGGGGCAAAGATTATGACACTCTGGTGGATGATCTGAGGGCATGTATTGATAGGTGGGATGGCTTGGATATCTCCTTGGCAGGCATCTTGGTGTTGTATAATATGGTCTTATCGGTCAAAACTAGGTTTTGGTGCAGACAAGCGGAACTCCCGGTGTTTATCATTGAAAAACTCAGAGGCCTGGTGAGTAATTTCCTTTGGGGGGGGAGGCTCAGGGGATTGCATGGGATACCATTACAAGGGATCAGCTATAGGGTGGGATGGGAGTGGTGGATCCGTTTGAGGTAGCGCGGGCAGCCACTATACAATGTATCCATAGGTTCATCACACAGCCTGAGTCAGTGTGAGCTGCATGGATGAGGAAAAGATATGGAAGGTAGTTGGACTCTACTGTTAATGGTAGTTGTTCAACTGTGTGAGGAATATGACCAGGGATTGGAAGGGAGTTAGCCATGCCTACCAACTGGGGCCTGATGGTACTTGGGTGAGTATAGTTCCCAAACTATGGGTGTTGAAGATGTTCGGCCCACCGGTCTCGATGTTGTTTGCAACAAGATACAAACGCCTAAATGGGGTTGCTTCTTATACAGGATGGTATTACGTCGACTACATATGGTTGATAGACTGAGTACGTGGGAAATTAATGACAATCTGGTATGCCTGTTGTGCAAGGAGGTAAATGAAATGCATGACCATCTTATCTTCAGGTGCTCGTACTGTTGGTATGTATGCCCTAAGAGCCTATCATGGGATGATTGGTGGGATACATTAAGAATGATTTGATAAGCATCAAAGGCAAGCTTCCAATTCTTTTTGGTTCAGGCATTTGAGATAATGATAGAATAGATTGAATGTCTAGAGAATGACAGTACTCAATGACATATGCTTTCAGGTTCAGGACCTGAACGATGAGATCATACGAATGCTAAGAGTTTGTACATTCTTATTATGTCCCTAGTCAGATGTCATTGTGGAAGGTAGATAGACAACAATGACACACAATACTAGAATGTGGTGTTGGTTGATGACATAATATCATTAGTCATGATATGAAGATATCAAACCAAACACATAGGTACTTATTAGAGAACAAGCGTACCGAACAGACCCACTGTGAGTTTGATACATGGAACCATGACATGGTAGTCACAGTCGGTTCTCACAGTGATGGTGGTGAGTGTGATTCTTTGACCTAAAATCACTACACTCAACACATGTCATTGGGTACACTTTGACATCATCAAACGCAATCTTGAAACATGGGTTGTTATAAAGGTGATGATTGGGTGGCTTTGACACATGGGACTTTTGAGGGGTGAGTGATAGATATGGGATTTGTCCCTTCTGAGGGAGTTTAATATTCATGGCCACTTGATGAGTAGGATTGAGATAGGCATGCACGCATGTGTGAATCAGTATGTGATATTGATGTCATACATATCTCCTCCAATCTATTATGAGATCAAGAAAGTGAATGAACATTGACAGGATGATTGTTCCATGCCTCGAGTTCATTCGAGATATCAGTGTCAAAGGAATTATACTTTCACTGTAACACCATTCACATATTGTAGGATTGAAAGTTGTTCTCCAACTTTCCTTTTTCACTTGGGTAACACTGATGTGTGACTAGGAACCACTCTTTTCTTATGAAGTCGTAAGTGTTATGGACTTTCACTGCCAACGTGAAATTGACCTATAGGGTCACACACATAGGATTTAACCTGGAAGACGAGTTTATCCACAAATGATGTTTAGATTGATTACTAAAGGAGTTTAGTAGTTCAATTGAACACTCAATTAATTGATAGCTCAAAATCATAGTGTCCAAGGTGTTGTACCAGATGATTAAAAGTATCAGATTGATTGAAACTGCAATTGACTAATTTTGAAAAGTCTGCACTCCCAACCGATCGGCTCATATGATGAACCGATCGACTCAGGTTGGTGAACTGATCGACTCATGTGATGAACTGATCGGCTCATGACAGGATAAACCGACCGATGCAAGGGTTGAACTGATCGGCTCAACTAGTCAAAACGAGCGAGTTGGGAAATTCAGGTTGGCAAGATATTTCTCTTCGTTTCACTTGCCCAATTTGATTGGAACAAGGATTGGTATTCGTATCAATTCGAAACAAAAGAGAAAAAGTCAATTAGGAACCGACCAAGGTAGTGAACTGATCGGCTCAGGTGCCCCAACCGATCAGTTGATGTATAAACCGATCGGCTCAGGTCTGCAGCCGACCATTTCATGCTTGAAACAATCGGTTCAGGTGGTGCAGTTGGATGTTTTGTGCAAAATCTCAAACCCTTCTACTCCTATTTTAATCTCCCATTGCCCGGAGTAGAGACCCTTGTCCCATGACCCTCCTATACATAGGGGTATTGGGGGCTTCTCAAAGTACAACTCAATACACCAGTTACTCTGCAAAGTTGTCATTCTCTCTGGTTGTGGTAACCAGGAGAGCCCGAGCAAGTGCTACCCGATAAGGGAGGCACAACAAGGGAAACACAACTATAGAAAAGCGACTGGTGGTAGGAGAGTGTGTCGGTGATTAGTACGCTGACAGGAGGGTGCAACTCCTTCCGATTCCTTGTGGGACAACGAGATCAGAGTTCCAGGTGGTCCTTGTAGACTACTTTAGAGGCGGGAGACTTCTACTGCTCAGAGGAAAACTGTCAATCCCGACTGTCCCGGTGAGACCATGAGCTGGAGAGACATCGTCCAAGACCGGAGGTGAAGACCGCACAAGCAGTGAGGTAACGTCACCAAGCAAACCTTGGGACAAGGTATGTCTCTACAAACCATCTTTCCTACGGTATAGACGTTGACGTGATTCCTTTATACTGGGTTTTGGGAGAAGAACTTTTTTGTTTCCGCTACCTTGTCTACCTCCCCGAAAACCCAACACGTACTCCTTATATGTATGGTGCAGATGGGCACTCAAATGTGGGTGGGGGAGCGTCGTCCTTCGATGTTGGAAGTAGGATAGAAGTGGGTTAAGCAGAAGTTGGAAGGTAAGAAGAGCATGTGGGCATATGGGGCTCTAGGAGTGGCTGCTATAGTTTTTGGGATTTGGCAGGATAGGAACACCAAGCTTCGTGGCAGTTCTGAGACCGACAAGTTCTTGTTTTATATCTTTTGTCTGATAGATTGGGGCTCGTGTGTAGGGATAAACCTACCCTCTATAAAGGTTTGGACCCTGTTACAAAGGAACAGTGGGGTTTTTGTAGTTAGTTCACCCTCTATATAGTATAGGCTCACCTATACGGTTTTTGACATAGTAATATTTTACCTTATCCAAAAAAAACAAGATGTGTGAATGTCATTTTAGTTGAGATGAAAACAAATCTACAATTAAGTGGAGGATATAACAACCGTTAGACATGAAGGAGGAAAGAAGGGGCATGTGCCCCACCTTCTATTATAGATTTTTTTAATAAATATATGTTGTATATTTTATCATGATTTTATAGTTACTAAATTCTTCTTGTTACATTATGTATGACACACCTATACGACTACCTTCAAAGTTTAAAAACCTCTCTTTATATATAATGTCATTACAAATATGATTTATATTAAGAAATTATAAGTAGAAACATAGTAAAAATAAGATTAAAATATAAAAGAACACAAAAAGGTTAGAGAAGCACTACATGTTATTTAGGATGCATTTCTTAATTACACTTGGCCATTTTTATTCCAGAAATATGTCTTGCTTTTTTAAATAATAAATTGGTATTATTTTTATTAAATATATCAATAAATGTGTCATAGACTCCTAAATTAACATTAACCTGATAATGATTACATTTAGTGATATTTATATAATGATGAAATGAGAAATCTAACATGAATAATTAATGTTTTTTTATGAATAAATATAATATATTTATATCATGTGTAAGGAATTATATGTATAACAAATATAATGAGGACATAATTTCAAGTGTGTATTTTGTATGTGTTAATCATGTAGGTCAATTGTTTTCTCTATCAATGTCTGATGAATGATAGGAGAGCTAAAAATTAAGTAATTATTATTATTAATTTTTGTAAGTAGTGCATACTCTTGTAAATTTCCAATTACCGTGTTATATTTATCAAAGAAAGGAAATGTCATGTACTTATATAAAACTTATTATTTATCATTTGTCATTTGAGTACTTAATGGAACACTAATTCTTTCATGATGCTAGTTTATATGCGTGCATAAGTATTCAAATTACTCACCAATGTCTCACTCTGAATTTATACAAATATTGTTTGTTAAAGTATAATATTAGTTTTCTAACGTCAAAGATAGTGATTTTGATATTTTCTAACCTGACGCATAAATGATTGTATTTATACTTTAGTCACTATAAATTAAGATAATATTTTTTTGAATATTTATGTATAATTATCAAATTAATTTAATATTGCAGTGACTATGCTGTTCAAATTAATTACCATATTGATGTTCTAGTTTGTAAAAATAAAAAATGTCACATGGTACAACTTAACAAAATAAAAAAATATGTTTTTCTTATTACTTGACTTGCAAGCTTATCATATAAAAAAATACATGCACTATTCTCAAAATTAAATAATAATCCACACAATAAAAGGTCAACGTAAAATTTAAATTACATTATCAAAAAGACATACATCCTTGGAGAATTATTCAAGAAGGAAATAATATTTTAAAAGAGGAAGTTATGTCATTCTTGTATTGATAGTTTTTATCTCGAAACACATCTTATATATGTATAGGATTTCATGGGACACATAATCTTATAAAATAATAATATGTATGAGTATCCTAATTGGATTTAGATTTTAGGTCCACAATACACGGAGATACACTCCTGAATATTTTTTGGTCGATATAAATCTATTTATCTTTCTATTTGAGATATAAATAAACATGTCAATAACATGTATTTTAGACACATGAATGTGGTATTTTTCTCAAAGCAATAGTTAAAGTTCTATTTGCCACTTATGAAAGTAAAATGTATTATAAATACTTATGTAATTTTCACTTTTATCCCTGCTTCATAAGATTGTTGACTCCCCCATTGGCAACTGTGTCACACAATCCCTCACTCAAGAAGTACAAATAGAATACAAGTAGACTCCAGTAACCCAACAAAGGGGTTTTAGATTTTTGTACAACTATTTTAGAATATCCTAAAGAACCATAATGAACTAATATAGAATTGTTGTGCTTTTTTAAACGTGAATTAATGAGGTAAATAAGAGAACAAGGTGTCTGTTTACATCAATTAGGGTCCAACTAGAGGCATCCACACTTATACCATGTTGGGATATTCTTGAAACTCAGTCAGAATCATATTTCACTTGTTCTTTTATGAAAATCAGACACCTTTTCAATCTAGTAGCAAAGTAGTGGTGTTTACGTGCATTAGGTTGAAATTAGGCTAATTGAATCCTTACTCTAGTTTTAATCCTCTATTAGGATAGAAAAATCCTTCCTATCTCTAAAGTAGGGTTTTGTCCCATTTAATCTGTGGCGAAGGCAAAAATGTATCAAGGGTGAGGCACCATAAATGTTGTAATGACCACATTTGTGCTTAATTGGTAAACTAGGGTTTACCTAAATGATTACATGCTTGATTAGATTGAACATTATATAGACTTGATTAATGATTGTAGATCAATTGTGATGTTTCAAACCTAAGAAGAAACTCTAACTATTATTTTAGTTTGAAGAATTAGGGTTTGAGAAATGTAAACCCTAATCGGAAAAAATTAGGGTTTTGAAAGTACATGAATATGTAATTTGATCAGGATAGCAATGTGGTAAATGATTTTTCGTATTTTCTAAATTTTTTTTATTTAATTGAACTTTGGATATGATATGGATAACTCAATCATTCATATTGGAGGAAAATTTCAGAATATTTGAGTGTTCTTTGAATGTGGTTCTTGGTCAAACTATACTTCAACAAAAATGCTGACAGAGTGTTTTTTAGTAGTGTAGTATTTTATTTTTATTTATTTATTTATAACGCAAAATGATGTGAAATTTTTACAGGAGATTTGAATCTTAATTATAAACAACATGTAAAATTTTCATAATTTTTATATGTGTATCAGTATATGAGTTATAGTAATATTTTTATGATTGAAAATTCAGCTGAAATAAGAGAAAGTATAGTGAGGGGTCAATGTGCAATGGACCCAAGCAGATCAATTTCTCTATATGGTCAACCTAACACACAAGGAGCTTTGATGATTCGTGATTCAAACTAGAGAAATGAAATCGTAGAGAGAGAGGGAGAGTTAGGGTTTCAGAGGAGAAATTAATGGAGATGTTGACCTAGGGTTTTGCGGTCCGAGGAATGATGAAATCATGTAAGTTTAGCTTCTTTGCATAAACTTTAATGGTGAATCTTCTCTCACATGTCAAGATTCCGTCCCTCCTCTGATTTGATCCAAAATGGTATCAAAACTTCCCCTTTTCTCACTCTTTCTTCATAATCCCTCATTTCTAGGGTTTCCGAGTTGAAAGGAAGAAGAATCGGGTGAATTGCTAGGGATTTGATATGAGATCAAGATTTTCAGGGATGAGCTGCATTTTTAAGGTGTTTTTACACCTTAGGGGGAGAGGGAACCTTCTTTTAAATAGTATATTGTAGGAAAATTGGTTAAATCATCCATAATCTTTAATTACTTAGTATGTGACTACAAACCCTGAATTATGTGTTTGATCTAAGTTGTTGCAAAATGATATGAAATGGATTCTTCCTCTATTTGTTTGAATTTCAGATGATAAATTCATATTAGAAATGTATACAATACATCCTAATGAGAATTCCCTAAGTATTCACAAAGGTTATAAGAGTAAACTGAAATATAGGGAATTTGTATGTGACTGAAATTTTTGTATAATTAAATAGAGAAATCTGTTTATCTAGATCCCCTTGGTTATGAATGATTATTTATCTGAATGTGTAGTACATATATTTTATATACTATTTTTGATTTCATGTGATGTGAATAGTTTTTTCTTAATATCTTCGTAAAGAGGGTGAAGCCCTATATGAGTGGAAAGTTGGAAATTTGTGAATAAATATGGTGAAATCCATTTGAAGTGTTTTTCTCGGCATCATAGACTCTATTTATGCAATGTTATTCTTGATTCATAATATCTCAATGAATGGCATGGAAAACCCTAATTTATCTCAATTCGTTGGAAAACCCTAATTTAGCTCAATTCGAGGTTTCCATACATATGTTGATTGTATATGACTTCTTTAAAGAAATTTGTAATTAGTGGATGTTTATGATGTATTAAATCCTTATGAGAGCCATGTGATAAGTGAATGGGGTAAAAGAAACCGTAAGGATAGGGTGTTCAATGAATTAAGCATTTTGATTACCTTGTTCTAAGTATGAGATGCACAACACATGATTTGGGTCGATGTGCATGTTTCCCAAGAAAGTGCAAATAAACTATGGGTGCAAATGACGATTACTCGTATGCCAAGTAATTAGCTCTTATCAGTATATTAAGATTTTTAATTTCATGATTCTAGTGTATAAGTTCCAAATGGACATGCATTTAGTTTATTTAAGAAATTTCAATCTATCCGCATGCATGGTATATGGATCACTCAGTAAATTACAATGTTTTTGAGTATACTACTCTATCAGGTCTAGAATGATATTCACGTTGTGATTTGAATTGAAATTAAATAGATGTGATGCCATAGAAATACCAGAGTTGACTATAAGTAAGAAAAAGGTTCAACATAGTAAGGGTTTTATAGGAAATAATAAATTTATAGATTTAAAGGCCCTGACACCGTAGAACCCCTATGTAAGTTCTGCACCTTAGGGGTGAAACGACCTAACCCTGAAAGCGTCCAATATACGGGGGTTGGAATGTGCTATCAGGTGGCACGGGGGGGACGAAGCCCTAGTGGAAGTTTCCTTAAATTATAGTTT
This sequence comes from Alisma plantago-aquatica, assembly GCA_963693085.1. Classification (NCBI taxonomy): domain Eukaryota; kingdom Viridiplantae; phylum Streptophyta; class Magnoliopsida; order Alismatales; family Alismataceae; genus Alisma; species Alisma plantago-aquatica. The sequence continues at coordinate 1,315,941,139 of OY856410.1, read as the reverse complement.
GTAGTGTCCAACATCAACCAGAAGTCCTGGTGGCACTAGAGTACAAAAAAGCATGTCCAACATCAACCAGAAGTCCTGGTGGCTCTAGAGTACAAAAAATAATGTCCAACATCAACCAGAAGTCCTGGTGTCACTAGAGTACAGAAAAGCATGTCCAACATCAACCAGAAGTCCTGGTGGCACTAGAGTACAGAAAAGACAATAGGTGGCTTGACTCTCCACCTATGTGCTCAGGTTAGAGGAGTCCAGTTTACGACACAATAGGAGTGTCGAGGCCAGAGAGCTAGTTTCCCTATTGCATACCAGGAAAGTAGTTAGACTTAGCTATCCATGGGTGTCGTCTAAGTCTTTTACGATGGGGTCGTAGTTCGCTGTGAGTGTTGATATGTAGAGTACACTACATATGATCAGGGCATAAGATAAAATATGTTCATATAGGTTTAAAGAGTTTCTTATAAATAAGAAAGGCTGAGAAAAATTTGAGTACAATTTCCCACAAATTATTCTTTGTATGCTTATGAATTATTAGTTCTCGTTGAAATTAATCATGCATGCTCATATATTGATTTTCTCTTGTTGATGTCTAGAGTATCCTACCATATTTATGATTGTCAATGATTAATATCGTTAAAGATTATTGTTGTTATAATTGATATCATTTGCCCAAAAGTATATCTGTAATTATATCAGTGCTTTAGACTGTTTCTTTCAAGTACTTATTCACTGAGCGAGTAGGCTCACCCCTCTACTCAAAAGTTTTAGGGAAACCATGGGGATTGAAGATATCATTGCATTAGAGTAGATATGTCACAAGAGTTAAGTCTGAGTATAGTTAAGTTCAGTTGGTCCTTGTCACTCTAGATCCTTGTAAAGAGATAAGAGAGAGTTGTAAATTATGATGTATAACATTATTCCTCTTTTAGCAATATATGTGAATCAACAAGTCTTATGTGCTTAAAAGTATGAGAAACATAATGAATGTTCATAGATGCATTTTTACTATTGAAATCAGATTAGAGAAATCAATGCTTAGATTCCCTTGTAAAGTTAGTTTATGTGATTCAATGCGAGAAAACAAAGAGTTTGAAAAAATAATAAAAAGTTAAGGGTGATCTTTGTATTATGTTAAATCCTCAATTTATGCCCTAATCTCATGATTGGTAATTGTGAGACAGGGGTGTAACAACTTGGTATCATAGCTTAGGCTGAGTTGTTAGGGACCATTAGGTTAGTAAGTTAGAGTCATAAGTGTGGCAGATAGGAGATGTTATGATGTTAGCTCTGGGGATTTGAGTATTTGGATATCCTGGCCCGGTATCTGAGTACTTGGATCAACCAGTATCAAGCTACTCTATCTATTCTTTCATGTGTACCCTAGCCAGGTATACAGTGGAAGGATTGTCTATAGAGGAACCCTAGAAATATTAGGGTTAGAAACAAGATAAGTAACATGAATTACGATCATAAATATAAAATGAGATAGAACTTTCATTTCATATTATTGTTTTATTAAAGATGAATAGAAAAGCTCTTATATGTTTGAATTCAGATATTCAATATTTTGAAATATATATGGGTCTTTAAGATTTGTTGTACACTATGCAGTTGTAGCATTTATTGATTACATTCTTTGTATCAAGTAGACTAGAAATGATCTTTGAATGAGCTTTTCTAAGTGGATAAGTTTTCTTCCACACATTTGAGATGAATAGGAGTTGAGTAATCTTGAGTACCTCTTGGCTTCAAGACTACATGTTTGGCCTGGTCTGGCTGGTAGGATGCATTACTGGGATCTAATGACTCCTATTAGTAACATAAAAAGAGTAAATTCTGGATAGATTAGATCAAAATTCTAGTATGAATGTATATACTCTAAGATTTTGAAGTATAAGGGAAAGACTAGGATAACTAAGAATCAGTTGGAACTGATATCTAAGATCCAATTTTGGGGCCTCATATGAGAAACTCTTATTTGGGAATAAAGGAACACGACATAAGGTTCAAATTAAGTATAATTATTAGTATTATATAAACTCTAAATATGAAATATGGAAAAGATATGATAAAAGTATGTAAGGGGCCAAGATAGTAAGAATCATTCAGATTTTGTAAACTACCTTGCTGCTGGAGTAGTCCATCCTCAATGCACCGGGAATGCTAACTAATTATCTTAAGGTAGTTTGCAACCCACCTAGCTAAACTCCTTGATTTCTCGTTGAGATGGATGCTTCTTGTCTAAAGGATGGTCTCTACTTATGTCGTTTAGGATAATACTCATCATCATTCTAAAGGATGGTTTCCACTTACGTCGTTTAGGATAAAACCCCGAAGTCAACAACTAGAGGGTCATTGCAGTTCCAAGAGTCAAAATGATGATTAGATCTATGAATTTTCCAAAGAGTTGACACTAGAGTTTCATAAATATGTAGTTTCACGATATAGAGTGTGAACATAAGATTTGATATCCTCAGATTCACAAAATCACCAAATGGGGTATTAAACCATAACTAAGATCCAACATAAATTTTATGTGTAAGAAATCATAATCTTGAGATTAAGAACAGATCAACCATCAAATTAGGATTTAGTAACATTAGACGAGGTCACGTATTTGATTCTCAAGTGTATAAATCAGACCCAAAATTAAGATTCTTAACAAATTAGAATGAATCTAGATAAAGATTCAATTTTTTTATTTTAGGATCGTCTCCAACTATCATCATTTAAATTCTTTTAGAAAAGGATTGGCAAACATATCTTCAAAATAGTCATATTGAATTCACCTTTCTACCTGATCAAAAGGACCAAAAACTATCAATAATTAGTTATAAAACCCTCGATCTCTATACAAGTGATAGAGAATTATTAATTAATTTACATCCTCAATTTTGAAAATTCTTTACAATTCATCAAAAACCCAAATTATACTCCAAAGTTTTCAGTTAGAATTTTACCTTATTCGGACAAGAGAATCCTAAGATATTAAAGTGATATTGTTTCAATGTAATAATATAAATGACTTGAACCATTCGATCTAGTTCGAATGTAGTTCTTATACAATTTATTCGAACCATAAAATGATGTCTGATTGGTCTGAAATTTTATATCAAGATTCAATGTCATCAAAAAAACTCTTTCACCAAGTTTAATCGAAAGATAAATTTATTTAACCATTCAACTAGAATATCATAAAATGACCCATGAATGACTCCTTATCACACATATGTTGCATAATCATAAAATTCTCTCTCCTATTTTGATCCATATATATGTATTATTTCTTGATGTATCATTAATTAGTCATCATATAAGGTCTAAAGCCCATAAGTGGTGAAAACCTCAGAGATATACATTGGGTTATAAAATTCTAAAAGTAGAAATCATCACACCCGGCTTAGTTTAGTGCAAATGAAATGCTAAATTAGGGGCCTGATATAATTTTCTTATATTCAACCGTCCGTTTCACTCTCTCTTTATATTCGAGTATATCATTAATTATGTAAAGTTAAATACATTTATATAGGTGTGAAATCAGGTCCGAATGTATTGGGATATCAAATGTAGATCCGTGATCTGATCATATGGACACTGTTTTCTTCCCCTATACTTTCGAATCGGAGAGAATAAACGTGGATTTCAAACTTCCAGTGAGAGTCACAGAAATAAAGTTCTATTTCCGTTTGTGTGCCAATTACTGAAACGAGATGTATACCATATGTATGCAACAATAAAGCTAAAGCAAGAAATCGACTTTGTTTGGAAAAAGGAAACTACCGGGGCGTATTGCAGTGCCCAAGCAAGGCAGTCGGGGGTAGTGGCATGAAAAGAAACGAAGAGCATTCGTTATTGGCCGGCGCTCTCCCGGTCTCCCCTCTCGGTAGAGATAATACGCTGTTTTTGGTTCTGCGTTGCCTTGGTCTGTCCTGCCTAGCAGTGGCACTCTGCTGCTGCATGGTATAGGGCGCCTGATGGCTGACCACGATCGGCAAGAATAGCCTGGTCGTTGGTTTGTCCTGTGCACGCAGCTCCTTTGTACGTAGCTGGATATTACTTCTCGTTCTCTTCCAGCAGCAGCAGCTAGCATTGGAGGTGGAGGGGACTAGGACTACTTGGTCTCTCAACCGGCTGCAGCGTGACGACGTGATCCGTTCTTCTCCCTTCTGTTTATCTCTGCTCCAAAGTTAAATCCGAAATAGACCTCGCTGTTGCGTGCAGAAGCAGGCAGGTACACACTAACTTCATTTGATTGCTCCGATTTAGCAAGAGGGTTGTGTTTCCGATAGAGGTGTTGCCCATATTCATTTGAGTTTTTTCCCAAATGCCCCCTCACTTTCCCCTAAATTCCAGATATCCCCCTCTTGTATAGATAATTCCGACCACCCCCCTCAACTATTAACACAATCTCAAATAACCCCCCAACCGTTAGCCCCCGTTACCAAGTTAACGGCTAGGCCGATATCTTTTTCTTACTTTGTCCGTCTCCAGCTACGTTTAGCTACTTCTTGTTTGATTTTTCTACTATTTTTCTATTACATATTTTAATTAAACAATAAAATAAGTGTCGATATGTAGGAATGTATAAATATCGGTCCAGACCGGTGGATTAGGCTAAACTGACTATTCGGTCTGGTCCAATTTTGGACTGACTTGACTTTCAAGCCGGTCTTCGGTCCGCTATTTTCCTAAATCTGATCCCTAGTCCAGTCTGAAACGGTAGAAATTGATCTGGGCCGAATAATTAACAAAAAATTATATATATTAAGTAAATCTAATATTTATCAAAGATTGTAGGGATGTGCACTCTAGAATTTACCAACAAGTATATGAATATTGGCTACACGTTGATGTGATAATATCAATATATCAATATCATTAACTATTGCACTTGTACAAGTACGAATATGTTGCATGTTGTGTATTATGTATAAACTATCATATGATTTAATTTTATAGTACGTGTACGTGTTAGTATTTTGTGTGCAAAGAATTTATGAATTTCAGTCTTGAATTTTTTTTTAATAACAAGGAACCCCTCTCGGGATCGGCCACTATTGGACCCCACCCTGCCAAGAGTAAATTTCGAGACCAGCCGTATCATTGGAGGGGACACCATGACGCGCCCAATCAAATGTCAGCCACTGTTTCACCACGACCAGTGCCCAAAGTTGAACCCGAGTCCCTTCGTTGGGGATTACCGAGCGGCGTCGCTGGGCTACTGACCACCCCCAGTCTTAAATATGTTATTTTTTGTTAACATTATATTAGTAATGTTCTCAGTAGTCTTATAATAATTTACTCTTTTGTTGCAAAAAATTAATCGTACAACTTGGTTTGTGTAACCATTCAGTTCTTATATAATTTTATAACATAGTTCTTTAATATTTTATAATCAAGAATGTATATATATTACTCTATAGACAAATACATGACTATATGTGTTGGTTATCCCGTCCGGTTTCAGTTCGATCATGATGTGCTCCTTCATTTTTTGATGAAGTATGGGGTCGGATATGTTCTTATTTGGTTTGATTACTTCCAAAAAAATTGTTAACCGGGTCTCGATCGACCGGAGCGACTTTTATTTGGGGCACGTTTGGTTTGCTGAATTTATAAGAATCATGTATTTATGTCATCCTGCATCCCTATAATGTTGCATTGTCAAAATTCCGCAAACAAAAATTTTATGTTTGGTTTCCTGGATTAGTAAAATACATGATTTTATTTTTTTTAGGTCCACCGCCCAGCACAGCTGAATTTCGGTTCTCCAATCCTGCAAACCAAACATAAAATTTGCAGAACTGGAGTCTAAAATACAATGCAATACAGTAAAATCCAGGTAACCAAACATACCCAGTATGGTTCTCAGTCTATGATTTTTTTATGCCGGGTTTTGATCTGTTGCCGTTCAAATTTGGACACCTTAACGACATGCTACGATTAGCATTGTCAACTTTCCGTCCAAATATAAGAACATGATTGAAGTTTAAAAATATATAAAAACAATCAAATGAGGGAACAACTACACGAGCTATATAATGGACAACGTAAAGAAAAACGAAAATTAGCCCAGCCGTCAGTTGGTAACGGGGGGCTAACGGCTAGGGGGATAGCTGGAATTACTGGGATAGTTGAGGGGGGTGGTTGGGATTATCTATACAAGATGGGGTTTTCTGGAATTTAGGGGAAAGTGAGAGGGGTTTTGGGAAAAAACTTTATTCATTTCATTGATCCTGAAAGGCCGGTTGTGGTGATGTGCAGCCGCTCCTGGTGATGCGTTGGTGGTTTGCTTCGATCAGTCCTGCTAAGCCGCCGCCCTGACGCCCTGACGCAGTCCCA